>OX941080.1:12322500-13572500 GCA_954870635.1 Arctium minus
TAATAGAAGAAATGATTTAGATTAAAAATAATATGATTACCAGTTTCCATAGAAGAAGGGAAACTGGAAAATTATCAAGTTATTTTTAGGAGAAAAATAGTGTTCTGGGTAGAAAGAATGAAGAACACTTTAAAACCAAAAGGTTTTTATTTAAAAACATAAAATCAGAAGGAATGATCTTTAGTTTTTACAAAAAAACGTTTTATAAAATCCATAGAAAGCGAGTAGGATTTTAAAAGAATAAAAAGCATATGAACAAAGCATATAAACATGAAATAAACCTGTGTATCTTGAAGAAAAAGAGTTGCAGATTCAATATTCTGGGTTTACTTGCTTGAGTGTTCTTGAGAGAATGTTTCTTGCTTTGAAAGTTTTGAAAGCGTAAACCGTATAAAGGAGAGAAGAATTCCTTTTATACGAAGAGAGAGAAGAGAGAGAATGAAGCGGGAAAAGAAATCATCATGACATTGACACGTTCCACGAAGTTGATTGGATAGGAGGGCAACGGACGAACGTGTCAGAAAAGGCATGTCGTGGATTGTCGGTTCAAATGACGTCATAGAGGAGAGAGACTGTTCATTTGTCCATTGAAATGATCACTGAAGAAAAATCAGCGATAGATTTTCCTTTTTAAAAGTATCCCTGATTGTAAAGATAGGGATAGATTTTCCTTTTAAAGAATCACTGACTGGAAATATCAGTGATTAATGTATTTTTTCAAAAAGCTTTTAATCATTTGAAGAAGGTTCAGTGATTAAAGTTTATATTTTGAAGAAAAACATCTTTGAGGGAGAGAGAACATACCTGAGAGTCAGAATGTTTATCAGAGAGAATGATGAGAGGGGAACTTTTGATTACTGACACAATACATGAACGCTGAAGAATTATTCTTCGAGGTTCAGCATTCCAAGCTCACTGATGAGAAAGTTGAACCTTGTCTCATCAAGAGGTTTGGTGAATATATCAGCAAGCTGAAAGTCAGTAGGGATAAAGTGAAGTTCAATATCACCATTCATCACATGATCTCTGATAAAGTGATATCTGATCTCTATGTGTTTTGTCTTTGAATGTAGCATTGGATTATTTGCTATAGCGATAGCACTAGTGCTGTCGCAATAGATAGGAATCTTTGACAGCTGAAGGTCATAATCTAATAGTTGATTTCTCATCCATAAGATTTGTGAACAACAGCTTCCAGCGGCTACGTATTCAGCTTCAGCTGTGGAAGTGGACACAAAATTTTGCTTCTTGCTTGTCCAGCTTACCAGCTTTCCTCCCAAGAGTTAACATCCACCAGTGGTACTTTTTCTGTCAAGTTTACAGCCTGCAAAATCACTATCAGAATAACCAGTTAGATCGAACCCTGAGTCTTTGGGATACCAAAGACCGAGGTTAGGAGTTCCTTTCAGATATCTGAAAATTCGCTTTACAGCGATCAGATGGGATTCCTTAGGTTCAGATTGATAGCGTGCACATAAACAAGTAGAGTACATGATGTCAGGTCGGCTTGCTGTAAGATACAGCAATGAGCCTATCATTCCTCTATAGGCAGTGACATTAACAGGTTTTTCCAGATGGATCCTTGTTAAGTGTCAGCGGTGGTGCCATAGGAGTTTTCATCGCTGAAGTTTGTGTGAGTTCAAACTTCTTTAGCATATCTTTAACATACTTACCTTGGCAGATAAAAGTACCTTTGTCAGATTGTTTAATCTGAAGACCAAGAAAATATGTCAGCTCACCCATCATACTCATTTTATATTCTTTCTTCATTCTTTCAGCGAAGCGAGTACATAGAGATGGGTTAGTAGAACCAAATATTATGTCATCGACATATATTTGTACAAGAATTATATGACCTTTTATCTTCCTGAAAAATAACGTGTTATCAATCTTGCCACGTTCAAAATTTTCAGAGATAAGAAAAAATGAGAGAGTGTCATACCAAGCACGAGGGGCTTGTTTTAGACCATAGAGAGCCTTATCCAATTTATAAACATAATTTGGATGCTTAGGGTCATAGAACCCTGGTGGTTGTTCTACATAAACTTCTTCATTAAGTTTTCCATTCAGAAAAGCTGATTTTACGTCCATTTGATAAACGATGAAGTCTTTATAGACTGCATAAGCTAAGAATAGTCGAATTGCTTCGAGCCTGGACACAGGGGCAAAGGTTTCATCATAGTCTATGCCTTCCTCTTGTCTGTATCCCTGAGCAACAAGTCGAGCCTTGTTGCGGGTTACAATTCCATGTTCATCTAACTTGTTTCTAAACACCCATTTGGTGCCTATTACAGTTTTATCAGATGGTCTAGGAACGAGATTCCAAACTTTGTTTCGAGAGAATTCAGTCAGCTCTTCTTGCATAGTGCTGACCCAGTTTGGATCTCTGAGGGCATCATCAGTCTTCTTTGGTTCTATTAAGGAGAGAAAGTTTACAAAGAGACAGATATTACCTGAGCTTCGTCGTGTCTGAATACCTGCATCTGGATTACCAAGAATTTGATCTATGGGGTGATCTCTGGTCCATCGCTGAGCAGGAGCAAGATTGCTTATTTCAGCGATAGGATCAACAATAGGAGCAGTCGCTGATGAAGATGCTTGAGGTTCATCAGCTAGTAATTGTTGAACATTAGATACACCAATGCTTTCAGAAGGGTTTTCAGACGTATATGGATTTGATGGTAGAAGTGTATTTAGAGGTTCAGCTGAAATCCATGAGTTGGATTCACCGGTGGGAGGTATGATGCTTGGTTCTTCATCAGCAACTGGAGTTTCAGTGTGCTGATGGTTTGAGAAGAAAGGTTCAGTTCCTCTATAGTGAGAGATCATCCAAGTATTCAGTTCTTCATTGTCAGCGATTGGTTTAGAGTTCGCTGAGCGCGTTTCATCAAACGTGACATGAATGGTTTCTTCTACGGTTTGTATTCTTTTGTTGAAAACTCTGTAGGCTTTGGAGATGGAGGAATATCCTAAAAATATTCCATCATCGGCTTTTGGGTCGAACTTTCCAAGTTGATCTTTGTTGTTTAAGATAAAGCACTGACAACCAAAGATATGAAGAAAGCTGATAGAAGGCTTCCTTCCAAGAAAGAGTTCATAAGCTGTCTTCCCAAATCGCTTTATTATCAGCGATCTGTTTTGAGTAAAACATGCAGTGTTTACAGCTTCTGCCCAAAATTGAGTAGGGAGGTGAGAATCGCTGAGCATTGATCTAGCAGCTTCTATGATCGTTCTGTTTCTTCTTTCAGCGACTCCATTTTGCTGAGGTGTTCTTACTGAAGAGAAGTTGTGAGAGATTCCCTTGTTCTCAAAGAAATGGTTCAGGGAACTATTTTTGAATTCAGTTCCATGATGACTCCTTATTGATCGAACAGTAAGATTATTCAGCACTTCCATCTTTTTGACAAAAGATATTAGTTCTTCAGGAGTATCATTCTTACAGCGAAGAAAAATAACCCAGGTGTAGCGAGAATATTCATCTACAATGACAAGCGTATATTTCTTTCCAGCTATTGATTGGATATTGACAGGGCCAAATAGATCCATATGCAAGAGCTGAAGAGGACTTGTTACTGAGGAAACTTGTTTCGACTTGAAACTAGCTCTTGTTTGTTTTCCTTTTTCACATGCTGAGCAGAGAGATTCTTTAGCATATGAGTGCTGAGGAAGACCAGAAACCAGTTCTTTAGATGAGAGAGAATTCAGGGTTTTGAAGTTTAGATGAGAGAGCCTTTTATGCCATAGCCAGTTGACATCAGAAGAGGCCTTAGAGAGAAAACATAAATTATCAGTGATAGTAGAGTCCATATCTATTACATAGACATTTTCTCTTCTATAACCACTGAGAGCAAGTTTTCCTTTTTCATCTACCACTGAACATGCTTTCTTAGAAAAGCGAACTTCGTAGTCTTTGTCACATAGCTGACTGATGCTTAGAAGATTGTGCTTCAGTCCATCTACATAAGCGACTCTTCGAAAGGTAGTTGTCCCATTGCTGAGGACACCAAACCCACGGGTAAATCCTTTTCCATTTCCACCAAAGGTCACAGAGGGACCTTTCTCTTCCTTGTATTCAGTGAGCAGGTCTCTTTGTCCAGTCATATGACGAGAACATCCGCTATCGAGATACCAGATGCCCTTTGATCCCTGCATACATAAGAAAGATTAAGCTTTGTTTGGTACCCACTTTTCAATGGGTCCTTCAGAGTTAGTGGATAAGGAAGATTCAGCAGTCTTCACTGCTGACGAAGATTCAGCTTCAGTGGTAATCTTCACTTTGGTTAATTTCTTAACCTTAGTGGTATTTTTCACTTTGGTGACTTTATTTGCCTTAGAGGCATTTTTCTTCACTTTGGCTGTTTTATCAGCTTCGGAGGTATTTGGACAATTGCTCGCAATATGGTCAGTGAATCCACAGTGATAACATTTTCTATATTAGATGGTGGATTTATAACCAAAAGGTTTTGAAAACTTAAGATGAGTAGGTCCAGCTCCAAGAATGCCTTTAGCACGAGATCTGGGAGGAATTTTTATTTCTTCAGATTTCACGGGTTTTAGATCAACCTTCAGCTTTGGAGGACAGATATCAAAGATTTCTGTCACTGAGCTAGAAGGTTTATCCACTGAAGGTTTGGAGGGAACTTTCAGTTTGGTTTTCTTGGAAGCCTTCTGAGGGAGAATAGACTTTCCTTTATCTGCAGGCTTAGATCTTGCATATATCTCCTCAGGGATGGGATTAGAAGAAGAACAGGGATAGAATTGATTATAAGAAGTGTCAAAGAAAGATGTGACAAAAGTTCCAAACTTAAGCGAGGAACTTTCTTCTTTAGGATCATCCTGTGGTGTCCAAAAACCAAGACCAGTTTTATCACTTTCAGGAGTTTGAGCATTTATTATCTCAGAGATCTTTGTTGATGATTTGCACCATTTTTCAACATGAGCCTTTTCTGCTTTTAGAGCAGCGATGGCTTGTTCGCGTTCAATGCTGATGATTTCATTTATAATGACTTGATCTTTTAGCTTTTCTTCTAAAAGATTTAGTTCACTGATCTTTTCATGACATTTCTCTAGCTCTTGTGTTAAATAAACATTTTTATTTTCAGTTTGAGTTTTGTCGTTTAGAGCATTATAAAGGTCAATCGTCAGCACATCAACAGCGCGACTTCTCTCAGCTTCAGGCAGAGAGGGATTTGTTGAGATAGATACCTGAGATGATATGTAGCTCATAGAAGGTTCAGATGGTTCTTCTACTTCTTCTTTAATCTCAGCCATGAGGCAAAGATTAGCGACTTCTTCTTCATCAGAAGATGATTCTTCTGATTCAGCCCAGTCATGTTCTTCAGCGATGAGACCTTTACCTTTTTGCTGATAGCTTTTCAGCTTTTGATATTTGTTTTTCAGCTTATGGTATTTGTCATCACTGGATCTTCTTGAGGTAGAAGGTTTGAAGACCTTTTTAGACCTGCACTCATTAGCAAAATGTCCAATTTTTTCGCAGTTATAGCAAGTGGCTGTAGCCTTATCAACCGGAGTTGATTTTGGCTTTTCAGTAAGAGAGAGAGGTTTACTTCTTCGGAAGTTACTCTTTCTTGCAAATCTCTTAAAAGAGTTTGTCAAGAGTGCTAAGGACTCATTAACTCTGAAAGATCAGGGTCTGATAAATCCTCAGATTCAGAATTTAACTCAGTGATGGTGAGAGTAGATCGCTGGGATGGAATTATCTCTGATGAGACTAAAGCAACAGCAGTGCTTTTGGAGTCTTTAGAATCTTTTACAAGATTCTTCTTCAGGAGATTAGATTGCTCATAGTTGAGCAATATTCCATACAGAGTGCTTAGAGAGAGAGTATGTAAGTCCTTTGTCAGCTTAAGACATATTGAATAACTGTCCCAGCTTTCAGGAAGACTTTCCAAGAATTTTGTTAGGACCTCAGAATTAGAATAGGTCCTTCCAACAGTTCTTAGGTCAATGATCAGGCAGTTAAACCGCTGATGAATGTCAGAAAGAGATTCATTCTTACCAGCGATAAAACTTTCATACTGTCTTACCAAGTTAATCTTTCGGGTCTCTTGGATTTCAGTGGTGCCCTCATATTGAACACATATGGTTTCCCACATTTCTTTAGAAGTTTTTAGATGCATGATGGAATGGAAAACTTCATCAGGCAGAGCCATTGATATAATGGTCTTTGCTCTTGCATCTATGCCTACCTTCTTTTTATCTTCATCACTCCACTGTCTTATTTCCTTAACGACATATTGTTCAGGGACAGCTTCAGTGGTGGCAGTAGCGGGAACCGCAGCTATAATTCTAACAGGTTCATAGGGTCCGTTTTCTATATATTCAGGTATAGTAGGATCCGCACCTTCAAGAAATAGCATCATTCGATTTTTCCATAGAGAAAAGTTATCTCTGCTAAATCGAGGAGGTTTAGAAAGTGAACCATTATCATAGTAGTTTGTGTTTGTGTTTAGTGCCATTTTAGAATAGCAAGGAAGAGTATACAGCAAGATCTTGTTTATTAGATTAAACAAACTGCTCTGATACCACTTGTTGGTCCCGAGGGTGCTTAACAAGTTTGTAGAAGGGGGGGGGGTTGAATACAAACACAGAAATTAAAGTTTAATAAATTGTTTATTGATAAATCAAAATACAATTTACAAGTTTGTTGCGGAATAAGATTAAGACAGACTCAATCTAAACAAACTTAAGAAACACTAAGATGGTTGCACAAGAAATTCAGAGAATGGGGGATTTTTAGAGAGATAGAAAACAAGGGTTTCTATTTTGGAGTTCAAGGATTGAGCACACCTTTAGATGAAGGAGTGAGCTTCCTATTTATACCCTATGCATTAAATGCATGGCAGGGTACTTTACACGTGGCATTCATAGATTGGCTTTGGTAGTCTTACTTTTGGAGACATGCTTTTGGCCGCTTTATGAACAGTGTAGTTGACAGAGTTGGTGTACGATTTGTGGCAGAGACTTGTCCGTTCTGACATATTGTACTGGTTGTGCAAGGTAAGACAAAAGAAAACTTGAGGCATAAGCTTTGTGATCGTTGATCGCTGAGTATCTTTTCTTTCAAAGATAGAGAAGTTCAACTATCGCTGAAGCTTTTCCTCAGGCTTCTTCGCGTAAGTAGATTCGTCTGGTCTTCGCTGATATCCGCATCAGGTCACTAGTAGACTTATCTATGGTTCAGTGGCTTCGTCTTCGATTCAGCTATGAACTATGTTGACGCGAGACTTGTCTTCAGGGATTACGTTAACTGTGTTACATAGGAAACGATCAGTGATGACTGAACAGACTCAGTTTGATCGCTGAAAGTGAAACACATACATATTAATGTTTACAGAAAGGTCATCAGCGATAACTGAACAGACTCAGTCTGATCGCTGATGATGAAACATTAATACATATAATAACGTAATTTTCACTAAGTATAAAAGAGGGTCGTTATCAAATCACTGAGAGAGTTTGGATCAACAGCTTTCAACAACCATCTGGAAATCAAAAACCCTGAAGAATCGGATTTGTTGTCGAATAAATCTTTTAATGACGAACAAAGCTTGTGAAACATCTTGTGATCTATGATACAGATTCCTGAAGTGATCATATAAGAATTCAATATCATCTATAGAAAGGTCAGTGAAGTCTGCCTCTGAAAATTTATACCGCTTGCAGTCTCTTCTTTCAACTTCAAAATCAGGATACCAGATATTCACAAACTTGTTGATTGTGACACTGATGACTCGAACAATCAAGTGTTGAGAAGACACGGTATTATTCCTTTTGCGCTGGCACTTAATGAACATTAAGTATTCATATTGATAAGCATCTGACTCTTTCTCTACTCCAAGGATTGCATAGATGTTAATCGCCCTTCTTCTAGAGACAAAGATGTTTCTCTGAGTGTCTTCTCGAAAGGTTGATCTTTGCCTTGATGCCAAATATCTACGTTGCAAATTCCTTTGTCTTTGACGTCTAGATAAATCTGGTCCTTCTTCTAGAATAGATGGTGGAATTACAGGATCAGAAGGTGGAACATCAACTTCTGCTCTTGACGACTGACCAACTTCAAATGATCTTGAAGGAATAGTGGTAGTCGGAGCTGAACTAGCAACAGGAGTAGATGTGTCTTTAACTGATTCAGGAATCTCATCATGAGCAGGAAGATCACTGTATAACAAATCTGCTTCTTCTTCATCTTTCGCATCAATGAACACTGAGTCATCTTCTGTATCTGATATGATAACGATATCATGACAGTCTTCTTCATTGACTTGACATATCTTTTCAAATCTGACATCTTCATCATCATCAGAATTAATCTCTATGAAGTTAGCAAAGAATGTCCTCATGTCATTTGCAGCTTCAGATTCTTCAACTTCATGAACATTTGCAGAAACATCTGGATCTAAATAAACAACAATTTGCATATTATTGTTAATATTATTCTCAGAAATATTCAGTTCATTATGCAAGGAAGACAGATCAACATTTTCAATCATAACATTCACTAAATCCTGAATGTTGCAGTCTTGAACAGATTCACCACTCTTTCCTTTATCACTCGCCACTTCTTCTTGAATATCTTCTCTAGCTTCAGAAGATCCTTCAACTCTCGGTCTCTTTGCCATCTCCCCCTCATGGCCTTGATGATCAGAATCATCTTGGTCATGTCGGCGCTTAAGAGACGGGCCGACCTCAGTTCTGCAACTTTGTTCATGAGAATCAAGCCTTGAAGATAAATCAGAAAATGCTTGAGACATAAAAGATTTGAGATCAGAAAAACTTGATCGAACTTCTGATCTGAATGCATGAAACTCGTCAGATAAAGCAGTAATCCGGTCAGATTCAGAAGAAGGAACTGGAGGCAACGTAGGTTGGAAGTTCCGTAGCAAAGAAAGAAGATATTGATCATGATGTTCAGGCGGCGACATAGAGAGAAGTCGAGCATAGAGCAAATCTGTCTACTCTGAAAGTGGAAGGTCATGAAGAAAAGACCTTGAAGATGTACCAGAAGGAGCGGACATAGAAAGTCCCGCAAACATAGAAACCACCGAAGGAAATGGAAGACAAAATAATTGGAGAAGTAGTTGAAGTCACAGCAGAAGAAGGTTCACGAAGAAATACCCCAGTTGGTCGTCTGAAAGGAATCTCTGGAGGAATCACTGAAGTATCAATTTCAGGCATTTTGCCTTTGAAGAAAGTCTTCAACTTCAGAATTTGAGCTTCCTTTTCTGCATCCATTTTCTCTGATAACTGACGAATAACATCATTCAAAGTAGAGAATTTGTCAGAAGATACCCGAGCTTGATCAGAAGAAAGCTCTACAGCTGGAACTTGAACAGAAGACTGAATAGCCGCAAGTGAAGTTGCTGGAGCTTGACTTTGTACCGAAGCTGAAGCTTGATCAAAAGTTGTATCCAATTCATCTACTTGAAGATGTGCAACTGAAGGATTAACAGGAACAGAATCATCTTCAGAGACAACTTCTGTTGAGACAACCACTTCTGGTGTCCTAACCTTCCTTTCATAAACCTTAAGATTTGGTTTATCACTAACATCATCATCATCATGATCAGAATCCTCATCATCGTCATCCCCATCAATATCACTAACATGAACATCACCATCATCAGCATCATTAGCATCATCAGAAGTAACATGAATAGGAGACTTAGTAACAATTTCAGTTAGAACATTCTCAATTTGTTGAGAAGCAACATCCTCTTGAACTATTTCTTTTTCAACAAATACCGCAACTTCTTGCTCATCTTCAGCCTCTTTTTTAACTTCAGGCTCTTGTTCAGGAATAGTTTCTTCAACTTCAACATCTTTTTCAGCAGCTTGATTGTCATGAAAAGGCTCATCTTGTACAGCTTCCATAAACTCATTCTCCATGCAATATTCTATGACATCCTCATCTGTAACATCAGCATAGTTGGCGATAAGAGCATATGGAATAGTCATCGAATAGTTCAAAGACCTCTTCTGCTTCTGAATATAAGTCATTTCAGAGTCTGGAACCTGAGGCCAAGATAACCTGCGAGGAATGGCTGGATTGCTGCGGAGCATGCTTCGAACAATAAGCTTCAGAAATCTAACGAACGGAATGAACTTCCGTTTCTTGTTGGTGAACTTGTCATGTACCACCTCTGAGAGTTCGGTCCAAAAAATAAAAGTGTAGTCGACATGCAAGTCATAGACGACTGCATGGAACAATCGGAGATACTGTAAACTTGTACTGTCTGTACCAGAATGCTTCGATGTCAGGCACCTGATGATAACTGAGAACAGTGCATACCATACTGGAGGTAGATTAGACTTGTCAAAGTCTGTAACTTTGTTCAAAGTACCAACATATCCAAGCTGTTTGATTCCCTCAAATACTTCCTCTTCTGATGGAAAACTGTCATAAGTAGTACGACCTGGTCTGGAGTTCGGCTCAGGAAGCTCCAGTATCAATCTCAGTCGCTTGTATGAAAGGAAAGATTCAAATTGTTCGATTTGAAGATCAAAGTGATGCGGACGAGCCATTTCATTCTTTGTTATTGTATGCCAAATCCTGTTGTAGATAAACTTCAGGAACATTTGCGCAGTAAGAAAGAGCAGGGGCAAGTGGATGACCTTTGAGAATTGCTCGTATCACCGGATGTATCTTGATTCTGTCAAAGTCCACGTGATAGTTGTTCGGCTTGTAAGGCATATACATGATGGTTGGAAACACATCATTTGGTGTACGACGAGAAGCAGAAAGATCGGCCCCAACAGAAGGGTGAGACGACATGGGAGTATCATGAGAAGCTCGATCAGACGGATCATCGAGAATGGCATTCTCGTCTTGAATCATTGGATCTGTATTTGTTTTAGAAGACATAATAAACCTGGAAAACAAAATGAAAAAGAATTAGACAAAAATAAAAAAAATATTCTAAGTATGGTTTGCGTGCCAAGTTAGAAGCGCAAACCAAGATTTTGCGTGTTGAACGTGAAACGCAAAGCCAAGTTTGCGTTTCAGTCATCAGTCGCAAATGGAAGTTTGCGTATCTAACATGGTCTGAAAACTATACTTAGAAAAACAAAAAAAGACACACAAAAACACAAAGGAAGGTTTGCGTATCAAGTGTGATGCGCAAAGTTCACTTTGCGTGTCCAACGGGAGACGCAAACTTGACTTTGCGGGACAATCATACTTGATATATAAACCCAAAAACAATACACGAAGCACAGACACAAAGAGAGTTTGCGTGTCAAAGAGGAGACGCAAAGTAAACTTTGCGTGTCCTAGTTGATACGTAAACTACACTTGAAAGAACAAAGAAAACAAAAACAAGAAGTTTGCATAACAAGTTAGAAGCGCAAAGTAGACTTTGCGTTTCTAGTTAGATGCGCAAAGTTCACTTTGCGTTTCTAGCTAGACGCGCAAAGTTCACTTTGCGGGTCTATCATACTTGAACTTCAAACCTAGTTTTCGTGAGACATAAACCGAAAACCACAAAAAAACAAAAATAATCAAGAATACAAGAAATTAAAGATAAAAGGAGCATACCTGATGATCGAATATCAGTTCTAAGCAAAACCCAATACTTGATTTAAGTAAAAAATCACGAAATCACAATCTGAGATTTTGAATAGTACGAGAAATACGAAAATCAGATTCTTGAATATTCTAATCGATAATAAGCACAATCAAATCTAACTCAACATCAATAATCAAAGTTAATAGAATCGAAACATACCTTGATTTCTCGAAGCAAAATCTGAAAGAAATCATATTAAAATTTTTTTGAACAAAGAGAGCGTTTAGAGAATATGGGAGCCGAAAAGACAAATATCAAAGAACAGGTAGGCGGGAAAATGAAAATGAAAAGAAAAACACTATTTAAACCAAGAAAACTAAAACAAAACTAAAACTAAAAAAAATAACATAAAAAAATAAAAAAAAATTGTAAAAAAAATTATACCTGAAATCCTTTCACTCCCCCTACACAAATGCACAAAAATTTAACTGTTAGTATAGCAAATGTGTAGAAAAATCTGAGAAACATACATGTTTAACTTCTGATCAGCACAGATAATTTTCTTACTTACTCCCCCTCAAACACAGAAAAGACCAGATAACTTTTTCAGATAAGCTCTCCCCCTTGAAAATTGCACAGACCATATACAAAAAATACAGATACTCAAACACAAAGACATCAGTATGAAAGATGATCATATTGAATATAAATTTTGTAACAACTGAATATATAAACTATTAAACACTAAACAAATTAAATTCTACTCAGTAAGATTTCACAGATTTATCAATCAGTTGAAATCAAGCATATGTTGTTGGATGCAAGACCAAGTATAATTGCATATCAAGTTAAGACATGTTCAGTTTCAAAAACTTCCATTTGTCTATTCAGTGTGCTCGCATGTGAACTTCAATTAGCTTCAAGAAAAATGCAGTTCTAAAATTATTATAGAAAACTTTGCATGTACTGACACTAAGTCATAAAAAATTATGAGATGTGTGCTCATTGGCATCTTTTTAGCAGTGTGCACATTGACATCTTCACATGAGTGTGCTCTTTGACATCTTTTAAGCGTTGTGCACTTTGGCATCTTTTAATCAGAGAGTTCATTAAGTAAAGAACATGCCGTAAACGTAACTTTCTATCTGATCCTATTGCAGGATTTGGGTCAGCCACTCCCAGACCAGTTGGCCTTAGGGGACTAGGTGTCAAGCACCCCTTGGAACTTAATTTCCCGGCTCAGAAAGGCTACATCGACATATTCTAAACCCATTAATACCAGTAAAACATGACTTTCAATCTGACTCTATAGAAGGATTTCTGTTCGATCACTCCCAGACTAAATGACCTTAGGGGACCAGATGTCGAGCATCCCACGGAACTTACTTTCCCAAACCAGAAAGGTCACAGGTACAAACTTTTAAACCCAGAGATTTCTGTATTTTAAGAATTTATTATTCATCTCAATCACTCAGATCAACGTCTAAATGCTTAGCCCATATTTTCATTCCGATCTATAATTCTGATCATTTAGGTAGTCTAAGCAAAGTAAACTATAAAAATTCAGACTCACATATCTTTAAAGCAGTATTAAAAGCTACAAACATGTTGCTGACTTTTCGACTTTTGTAAGATTTGAAAGTTGAACATATAAAACTTTAATATAAACAAATAACTTGTAAAAGATCCTAGACATACATTTTATTCAAAAGAAAGAAAATCTGTAAAATTTTATTTTATAGAATAAAATTTGTAAAGATTTAAAATTTTAAATTCAACATGCCTAATTTTGAAAGCAAAAAATTGAAACGTTTTTCATCTAAGGCTTTTGTAAAGATATCAGCAAGTTGATATTCAGTTGGTACAAAATATAATTCAATAGTAACTTCTTCCACATGATGCTTTATGAAATAATATCTCATGTCTATGTTCTTGGTCTTGGTGTGCTGGACCGGATTGACTGATATGGCAATTTCGGACTTGCTGTCACAATATATTGGCACTGTCTTGTACAACATCCCGTAATCCCGAAGTTGCGTTTTCATCCAGAGCACTTGAGCACAACAACTAGCTGTAGCGACGTATTCAACTTCGGCTGTTGATATTGAAACGCAATTTTGCTTTTTCGACGCCCAACTTATCAGTGTGTCACCTAAAAACTGAAGATGACAAGAAGTACTCTTCCTGTCCAATTGATTACCACCAAAATCTGCATCTGAATAAGCAATCAAATTATATTCAGAACTTTAGGATACCATAATCCTAAATAAAGAGTTCCTTTAATATATCTAAAAATGCGTTTGACTGCTAAAAGATGAGATTCTTTTTGTTTAGCTTGGAATCGGGCACACAAGCATGTGAAGAACATTATGTCCAGGCGACTGGCAGTTAGATACATCAGTGATCCGATCATCCCTCTGTATGTCTTTTGATCCACAACTTTTCCATCTGGATCGAGTCCGAGTTTGGCACCGTGAGCCATCGGCGTTCCGATTGAAGTAGATTTGTCTATCTTGAATTTCTTTAAGATGTCAAATACATACTTTGACTGGTTGATGAAGATACCATCAGGAAACTGCTTCATTTGTAAGCCGAGGAAGAAGTTGATTTCTCCCATCATGCTCATCTGAAATCTAGAGGTCATTAAATCAGAAAACCAAGTACACAAATATTTGTTAGTCGCACCAAAAATAATATCATCCACGTATATTTGTACTAAGCAGATATCAAGATTAGTTCTATAAATGAAAAGAGTAGTATCAATAGATCCTTTGGTGAAGCCGGATTTGACCAAGAAAGCTGACAACTCGTCATACCACGCCCGTGGAGCTTGTTTCAAACCATGCAATGCTTTATCGAGAAAATATACATAATCTGGACGATCTTTGTCAACAAATCCCTCTGGATGAGATACATATACTTCTTCTTTCAGCTTGCCATTGAGAAATGCCGTCTTGACGTCCATTTGATATACTGTGAAGTTGCGATAAGCAGCGAAGGCAAGAAACATTCGGATAGCTTCCAATCTGGCAACGGGTGCAAACGTTTCATCGTAGTCAATACCTTCTTCTTGTCGATATCCTTTGGATACCAATCTTGCTTTATTACGCACAACGATACCATCTTTATCCTTTTTATTCTTGAATATCCATTTTGTACCAATTATGCTTTTTCCTTTCGGCCTCGGTACAAGTCTCCACACTTTGAGCGCATCAAATTGATTGAGCTCCTCTTGCATAGCAATAACCCAATCCGAGTCTTCCAATGCTTCAGAAATTTTTGTAGGTTCAATCTTGCTTAGGAAGCAAGTGAAGAGACATTCGTTGGAAGTGGCCGATTTGGAGCGTGTAGAAACACTGGCTTGAGGATCTCCAATAATTTGATGAATTGGATGAGATCTTGTCCATTTTGTTGTATGAGGGAGAAGATCAATTACATCTTGAACCACTTCTAATTGAAGAGAGGGAGGTTCAGAAACTTCTACATCAGATGAAGAGATAGAAATAGTTTCAACTTGAGGAGGAGGTATCTGAACAATCTCTGAATCAGATTCGGGAACATTTTGTTGAATAACATCATTCTGTACTTCTTCCTGAAGTGATTCCTCTTGATAGGTTGATCTTGAATAGACTCTTCTTGAGTATGTTCTTCATGAATAGGATCAGTTTTT
The DNA here is from genome assembly GCA_954870635.1 of Arctium minus. NCBI lineage: Eukaryota > Viridiplantae > Streptophyta > Magnoliopsida > Asterales > Asteraceae > Arctium > Arctium minus. The sequence goes on from OX941080.1 coordinate 12,337,699, forward strand.
GATTGAACATTGTCTGATTGAACAAAATCTTGTTGTGCCAGTTCTTGTTGAACAGGAGAGACTGGAGCAGCATCTTTGTCAGAGATAGATGCAGCGGAATTTGGAATAGATGAACTCTCAGTTTCCTGATTCAAAACATTAGAAACATTTTCAGAGTTAGATCTAGGCACATCATCATAAAAATTTTCAAATAGAAAATCAAGATCAGAAAGATTAGGAGAGGGAGTAGAAGAATCCTGGTTATCTGGTGAAAGAGCAGGTTTTGAACTGATTTGTTCAGAAACTGAATTTTCAGAAATAGCGGGTTCTGAGTCTGAGTGACTAGAAACTAAATCAGCAGCTTCGTCAAATTTTACATTGACACTCTCTATGACCTTTCATGCAGAGATCAGAAAAACTCTATAGCGGCAGAGTTTGAAGAATAACCCACGAATACACCCTCGTTTGCCTTTGGACTAAACATGTTGAGATTCTCCCTGTCATTCAAAACGTAGCATTTACACCCGAATAACTTGAAATACTTGATGTTCGGTTTGATCCCGTTCATAAGTTCATACGGTGTTTTGTTGAAACGACGATGCAGAATTGATCTGTTCTGTGTATGACAAGCAGTTGATACTGCTTCAGCCCAGTAAGACAAAGATAGACCTGCATAAGCGAGCATTGATCTGGCGGACGCAACACGCGTTTTATTTCTTCTTTCAACAACACCGTTCTGTTGCGGAGTACATGCAGCAGAAAATTGTTGTTGTATTCCTTGAGGTTCATAGAATGCCTGAAGAGTACTATTTTTGAATTCAGTGCCATTGTCAGATCTTACCACTTTCACTTGCTTCTGCTTATTTGTCTGAGTTGTCTTGATGAGATTGATGAGTACTTCAGTAGTCTCATCTTTTGACTTCAGAAATTTTACCCAAGTATATCTGGAGTAGTCATCAACAACCACCAAAACATATTTCTTATGTCCTAAAATCTTCGTCTTCATCGGACCACACAAATCAACATGCAAAAGATCAAGAATAGCCGACGTGCAGTGTTCAGGTTTAGGCTTGTGAGGAGCTTTCTTCATTTTTCCTTTCTCACAATCCTGGCATAGATGGTCTTTCTGGAAACGGAGAACTGGAAGACCTCTCACTGAATCATTCTTGACCAGGCGATCCATATACTTAAAGTTGAGGTGAGCTAAACGTCTGTGCCAAATCCAACTTTCTTGAAATGAAGCTTTAGAAAGCAAGCAGATATCTGAAGGAACTTTGATCTTGGAAAGATCAATGGTATACAAATTTTAGTGTCTTTTTCCTACCAAAAGATCCTTGCCATTATCATTCTTCACTGCAACTCTTTTGGATTTGAAGCTGACTTCAAGGTCTTTATCGCAGAACTGTCCTATGCTAAAAAGGTTGTGGCTTAGACCCTCGACGTAGCTTACTCTTTTTACAGTTATGTTACCCTGAACTAGATCACCATAACCAAGAATCGGAGCTATCTCACAGTTGCCAAATTTCACACGATCGCAACATTTATCTTTAAAATTAGTCAGAAGTGATTTGTTGCCAGTCATATGTTTTGAACATCCCGAGTCCAGATACCATAATTGACTAAGCTGCACACACAGAAACTACATCTTTTTAGGTACCCATATGCTTATGGGTCCCTTGTTAGATTTATGTCTTTTATTTTTCACAAATTTATTTTTCATGCAAGAATGAAAGCAATTATCAATAGAAGATAAAACACAATTATCAGAATCAGAACTAGAAGAAGCATATGAGATATTCTTTGATATATTAAACATTTGCTGAAAAGAATATTTTGGGTTTTTATTACATGTAGCAAATGTATCAGTATCACAAAGATTGTCTACACAACTAACTCCTAACAGTTCAGATTCTAAAATTTGCTGTTTCATCCTCCAAATCTGCCTTGGTAACTTCCTCACAGTCCGATCTGAAGAAGAAAAATCAGAAACATTAGAATTTTCATATAAGAAAGTATCATGTTTCTTTGACTTCTTTGATTTCTTTGATTTCTTTGATCTTCTTGTTTTACGCTTCTTTTTATAAAATTGAGCATTGAGCAGTAAAGAATCATCAATAATTGAATCAGAAGAAGAAACTTTATCAAAGAAATCAGTCTTAGCATTTGACATTGAAGAACTAGCCTCGGAGTGAAAATTTTCAAAATTGCGCAAGTCTGGAGGAGGTTTGTGCTTCCCATTGGAGGCGTAAACTGAACTTTGCGCGTCCAACTGCATGCGCAAACTATCAGTTTGCGTTTCCAACGTGGAACGCAAATGGCCATTGTTTTTCAAAACTTTAGCATTTTCCTTTGAATCTTTTGAAAATCCAGAAGAAATTTTATCTTCAAAACTTGTTTTCATTATAAAAAGAAATAAATCGTTTTCTAAACAAGTTTGAAAATTTTGTTCTTCCAATCTATCTTCAAGATCAACAATCTTAGCTTCTAACACTAATGGGGGAATGTATTTCTTAGGATCATAAGACACCGAAGATACATTTTCCTTATCAGTGTTAGCAAAAATAGCAACAAAATCTGTTGAAAATGATGATTCATTGGAAGCTTTGACATCTAAAATATTTTTAGATTTTCTAGATTTCTTAGATTTATCAGGAAAATACTTTGCATTTTCAGAGGTGTAAACAAATGGCATTTCCATCCTCTTATTTTTCATTCTTTTCACATTTTCTTCTTCCAAAATTTGTTTCTCAGTTGTCCAAAAGAATTTAAACTGAGGAGCATATCTTGCAAGAGTAAAGTGATCATATTCGTATAAAGTAGGAACTTCATTTTTAGCATGATTTAAAAAATGCGGGTTTTCAAAACCATGTCCCCACTTTTCTTTTATGGCTTCTTCACTCCTTGGTTTATTCATTTAATGGTTTGCTCAGACTGTTCTCTTTTATACAATTTCCTTTCTAAAACAATTATTTTGTCAGAAAGAATTTTATTTGAAGAAGTCAGTTTAGTCAACGAATCATGATAAGTCTGATTTGAATTTTCTAACTCGACCAACTGCTTATTAAATTTCTCTTTTGTGTCAATTAAAATTGACTTTTCATCTTTTAAAGAAATTTGTAGTTTTTCGATTAAATCAGACTTTTCTTGATTTTTAAACTTTTCAGAAACGAACTTTGAGCGCAATTCATGCAAAGCAGTGATAAAAACATTCATTTGAGATAAAAAGAAATTATAGTTAAACTCAGATATTACCTCATAACCATTAGATGAGGTATCCTCTTCCTCATCATCAGATTTGTCATCACCTATAAAGCACATAGCCGCAGTTTCCTCATTTTCAGCCTCGTTGTCCGAATGATCCAACCAGTATTCTTCTTCGGCCAACAGGATGGTTCCACTTTCCTTCTTTTCAGCTAGAGCCAACTTCTTTCGGTAATGAAAACATCATCCTTTACCACTTTGACTCTACAATCCTTAACCATATGTCCAGGCTTTCCACAATTAAAACAATTCATCACCCTTTTCTCATCCTTCTTCTGTTCAACCACCTTAGCTGGTTCATACTTTGGAGTGTATATCTTTGAAGGAGCACCAGGTTCTATCTTTTTAGAACCAGAAGTAAACCGCAGGTTGTTTGAACCAGATTTGTGCTTGAATCACTTCTGATAGTGCTGAGTCAAAAGTATCATGGCCTTTTCTAAAGCTTCGCCATCATCATCCGTTGATCCATCATAAGCTGATTCAGTCAAAGCTTGCTCAGTCAGTTGGCTTGCTAAAAGAGGAATGGGATCTACTGACAGAGGCTTGTTCTTCTTATCCATTTTCGCCTTCTTCTCCATTACCAAAGATTCATCTGTCATCAAGATTTCGTATAACTCCTGAATTGCATGGTTGAGATTCTGACATCGTTTCTCATTCTGTGGCATGACTTGTTCCACTCAGGTTGTAAAGCGTTCAGAAACTTCAAGTTAGCCTCCAACTCAGTCTTGGTAACTTTAATCTTGTAGAGATCATTGATAACAGCCCAGAATCGATCAAAAACATTTTTCAAACTTTCCCCATCCTTGGCCTTGAACTTTTCAAAGTTGTTCATGTACCTGGTCTGTCGTAACTGAGTAGACATTGCAGTACCAAGCATAATCTTCTCAAGTTGTGTCCACATCAGCATTGGGTTATGTTTGAAGCAATCGATTTTGTTATAGATGGAGTTGGGAAGAGCAAGGATCAGATTTGACTTAGCCTGACTGTCTGCTTGATATCTTAAGAGCTCTTCAGCTTCATAATCTCTTAAATCCTTTTCAACTGTTATAGCTGTAGTAGTAGCAGTAGCTGGGATCACTTGCATTGGCCTCTCCATAGGACCCTCATTCAGAGATTTCATCATGTTTTCCCCATTCGGTTGCCTTTCAATAAAGTTGATAAACCGATCCTGCCATTGTTCAAATTCGTTCTCATTGATGAGAACTGGTGGACGAGTATCATACCCCAAAGACATCATGAGGTCATTTTTGTAGACTTGAGCTTGCAAAGACATCTTGTGTAAAAATCAGAAAATTTAGAAAATTTTCTAAGTAAGGGAGACGCGCAAACTAGAGGTTTGCGTATGCAATGAAGAGCGCAAATAAGGTTTTGCGTTTGCAGAGGGGAACGCAAAATGAGTTTTGCATTTGCTTAGTGAAATGCAAGATGAAGCTTTGTGTGAGTAGACTTTGCGGGTGAGAGACTTTGCGTTGCAAGAATGATACGCAAACTATGATTTTGCGGGTTGAGATTTTGCGTTGGCAAGAGAAGCAAAAACTTGATGCACGAATAAGATCTTTTCTCTTGAAGAGAGAAACGCGAAGTCTACTTTGCGTATACAGAGTGAAACGCAAACTGATGGTTTGCGTTTTAAACTAGAGCCGAGACACTAGAAGCTTTGCGTTTCCAACGTGAACCGCAAACCTGAAAAATTCACTAACACACGAGTTAGACCACAAAATATATGAATGAATGAATGAGGCGCAAAGCATTACGAATATATGAATGAGGCGCAAAGCATTATGAATGAAGCGAAAACTTTAGAAACTCACAAATTTTTGCAAGATCAATTCAAACCAAAAAATTTATGCATGAAAAACACACACTTAATATCGAAAACACCTTTCTAACAACTTTTGATTAACAATATCGATTAAAATCAACAAAATCACAAATTCGACAAAGAACAGAATGTGAACCGTATTTTTCCAGAAAATACAAGATTTGCAAATTGATGATGTAAACAAGATTTTTATGCGAAACACAAAGAAGCAAATATGATCGATTAGCAATAACGAACCAATTAAGACCAATTTCAACACAAATTGTTCAAAAACCTGTCCAAATTTGATGAAGAAGCAAAAAACGAGATTTTCTTGAAAAATCAAGAAAATCGATCGAGTTTTCTGCTTCAATTCACAAATCCGGAAACTAAATCACTAATATCTCAATCCTCTCAAGATTCAGATTGCTCTGATACCAATTGAGAGTCCAAGAATCTCTAAATCTTTAGAGAGAGAAAATAGAGAGAGAAAGTAGAGAAGCACAAAGTAATCTGATGTATTGAAATGTGAGTCCAAAGTTCCAAAACAAAGGCTCTAAGGGGACTTAAATACCCCTAGCCTTTACAATACAGATATGAACATTAAGCACAGTATAGGCTAGAAAATAAATACAATGATTACTACAAAATTAGACTTAACAGTTTTTATCACTGCTTTGCATGATTTGCGCTCAAAGTTTGTTTCTGAAAAGTTTAAAAATCAAGAAAAGTCTGATTTGATCATTAAACTGCAAATTTCTCTAAAAGATAAAAAGTCAATTTTAATTGATACAAAAGAGAAATTTCAAAAGCAGTTAGTTGTTCTAGAAAATTCAAATCAGACTTATCGTGATTCGTTGACTGAACTAACTTCTTCAGATCAAAATCTTTCTGAGAAAATAATTGTTTTAGAAAGGAAATTATATAAAAGAGAACAATCTGAGCAAACCATTTACATGAACAAACCAAGGAGTGAAAAAGCTATAAAGGAAAAGTGGGGACTTGGTTTTGAAAACCCGCATTTTTTAAATTATGCTAAAAATGAAGTTCCTACTTTATATGAATATGATCATTTTACTCTTGCAAGATATGCTCCTCAGTTTAAATTCTTTTGGACAACTGAGAAAACAAAATTTGGAAGATGAAAAAGTGAAAAGGATGAAAAACAAGAGGATGGAAATGCCATTTGTTTCCACCTCTGAAAATGCAAAGTATTTTCCTGATCAATCTAAGAAATTCAGAAAATTTCAAAATATTTTAAATATCAAATCTTCCAATAAATCTTCATTATCAACATATTTTGTTGATATATTTGCTAACACTGATAAGGAAAATGTATCTCTGGTGTCTTATGATACTAAGAAATACATTCCCCCATTAGTGTTAGAAGAAAAAATTGTTCATCTTGAAGATCGATTGAAAGAACAAAATCTTCAAACTTGTTTAGAAAACGATATATTTCTTTTAATAATAAAAACAAGTTTTGAAGATAAAATTTATACTGAATTTTCAAAAGATTCAAAGGAAAATACTAAAGTTTTGAAAAACAATGAGCATTTGCGTTCCATGTTGGAAGCGCAAACTGAAAGTTTGCACATGCAGTTGGACGCGCAAAGATCAGTTTGCGCCTCCAATGGGAAGCGCAAACCTCCTCCAGACTTATGCATTTTTCAAAATTTTCACTCCGAGACTAGTTCTTCAATATCAAATGCTAAGACTGATTTCTTTGATAAAGTTTCTTCTTCTGATTCAATTATTGATGATTCTTTACTGCTCAATGATCAATATTATAAACCTAAGCGTAAAAGAAGAAGGTCAAAGAAGTCGAAGAAACAAGATAAAGTTATTTCTGACTGTTCTAATTCTTCCGATTCAATTCTTACAGATAGGACTTTGAGTCGGTCAAAGAAGCAGATCTGGAGAATGAAGCGGACATCTACTGATTTTATGAATGATGAGGATTTATATGTAGACAAATATTATAAAAGTGATTCATTTGCTTCTTGTAATAAGATTTCTAAATACTCTATTAAGCAAATGATTCAGATTTCGAAAAATGTCTCATATTCGTCTTCTAATTCTAGTTCAGATGATTATGCTTTATCTTCTGATGATTGTGCATATTATTCTGATTATTTTTGTCGTGCTTCTAGGTTCAATTCTTTCAATTATTTCCCCATAAGAACTCCAACTAACAAACACGGGCCCAAATTCAAGTGGATACCCAAATCTTTATCTGATTCAAAGTTGCAGGCATCACATGTTGAGGGGGAGTAATAGAACGATGGCTTCTGAGTAATTCAGCTCAGAACCCGTGCTTCAAAGACTATGACTTCTAGACATGTTAGTCTAGGAATCTCTCTTCATAGCCTTAAGCTTCTGACTAAATGAGATACTGTGAGTACATCTATCCTATTCCGCTGCATTTATATCTGATAATGATGTTGTTCCAGTTTTCTCAATATGTTTTAAAGAATCTGAGCAATTTTCTTCAACTCCTGATTTTGTTCAAACAAATTTTTTTTTGAGACACATATTCTTTATACACTATTTGGAAGTTGATATTATTGAATTATATTTTGTTTCAACTGAATATAAACATGCCGATCAAATATTTCTAATTTTAAAATTTCGGCATGTTGTTTTTAAAAGTTTAAACCTTTACAAATTTTATTCTATAAAGTAAAAGTTTTACAATTTTCTTTCTTTTGAATAAAATGTGTGTCTAGGATAAATTTTCAAGTTGCTTTGTTTATATTAAAGTTCTTATATGTTCAAATTTCAGTTCTAACAAAAGTCGAAAAATCAACAACATGTTTGTAGCTTTTGATTTTGTTTTAAAGTTGTGTGATTCGGAATATTTATAGTTTACAATGCTTAGAAAACCTAAAAAGTCGGAATTTTGGAACGTAATGTAAATATGGGCTAAGCACTTAGACATAAAACCTTGTGTTTGAGGTGATTATTAAATTCTTATAAATCAGAAATCTCTAAGTTTGAAAGTTTGTACTTGTGACCTTTCTGGTTTGGGAAAGTAAGTTTTGTGGGATGCTTGTCATCTGGTCCCCTAAGGTCATTTGATCTGGGAGTGATCGAACCCAAATCCTTCTATAGAATCAGATCGAAAGTCATGTTCTACTGGTATGAATGAGTTTAGGATATGTCGATGTAGCCTCTCTGATCTGGGAAAGTAGGTTCCAAGGGGTGCTTGACACCTAGTCCCCCAAGGCCAACTGGTCTGGGAGTGGCTGGCCCAAATCCTGCAATAGGGTCAGATAGAAAGTTACGTTTACGGAATGTTATTTACTTAACGAACTTTTTGATTTAAAAGATGCCAAAGTGCACATGCTTAAAAGATGTCAAAGAGCACACTCATGTAAAGATGCCATAGTGCACAACGCTAAAAGATGCCAATTAGCACACATCTCATGATACTTGGTTATATATTTATGAGTTGCAATAAATCTGTAAATTTGTGAAAGTCTGAATTTTTGATGGATTAGTGTGATTATTTGCAAAGTTCTCTAATATATTTTTAGAATTGCATTTTCTTAAAGCTAATCAAAGTTCACATGCGAGCACACTAAATAGATTGAAGAAAGTTTTTTTTTTTAAAATGAACATGTCTTAACTTGATATGCAATAAAACTTGTTTCTGTATCCAAACACATACATTTGATTTCATCTGATGGATTTTATTGTGATATTTTACTAAGTAGAATTTTATTTGTTTCTGTTTAAATTTTTATATATTTAGTCGTTTCAAAATACATATTCAGTATATTTTTTCTTTCTACATTGATATTTGATCATTGTGTTCTCATAAATATATTTCAAATAGCTTTGAGCATTACTCAAGGGGGAGTGAAAAAGGAGATTTTTTCTAAATGATCATATCTGTTTTTGAGGGGGAGTATCTGATTTTCTTTATATGAATGCTAACTTGAATTGTCATATCTAGTGCATTTGTGTAGGGTGAGTCAAAGAGCTTAAAAAGGTAAAAAAAATTCGAAGTTTAAGTCAGCTTTGCGCTATCAGTTGGTCGCACAAACCGTGCTTTGCGCCACCTTGGTGTAACGTAAACTTCACTTTGCGCCACCTTGGTGTAACGCAAACCTCATTTTGCGCAATCAACGTGAAGCGCAAACCTCCCCTGTTTTCTCTGTTTCTTTGATTTTGTAGATCATAAGTTGTCCCGCCTCCAACATTTGCATGACCTAGTTGAACCAATTCAACAAGGTCAGGAGGGGGAGAAATTAGAGAAGTCAAGGAGATTTTAAAGAGGCAAAGAGCTCAAATGTTTATCTGCTGATCAAGATTCGCTCAAAGATTCTACTCAAGATTCTACTCTCTCAGCCATTTTAATTCTTTTGTTGTTCCTGCTTCGACCACTATAGTTCATTCAAGATCTTTCAAAAGAGGTGTGTCGTCTAGAGCACAAGCTGATGAATCAACTGTTCGTTCAAGTTTATTCCAATCTGGTCCAGACTTGTCAAAGGAAGCAAAGACAAATCAAACTGAAAGATGCTGAGAAGAACTTTTTTTTCTTTAAAAGTCAGAAAGCTTCTTAAAGTCACTTTAATGGTCCGTGCTATTTTAGAAGATGAATTTTTGAAGAACAAAGCGCCAATGATTACTAAGGGGGAGATTGTTAGGTCTGATTTTATAGTAATCATTGTATTTATAGGGCTTGGTCAAATATTGTGTTTAGAGTCTATCTGTGTTGTATCTGACCAAGGGTATTTAAGTCCCTTTGGTCTTTGTTCCTTGAAAGGATTCTAACGCACACATCAATACACTTGACTTTGCTCTTCCAAAGCTCTCTCTCTACTTTCTCTCTCTATGATTCATTGATCTTGGACTCACAAAGAGGAAGATCCTCATGAAGATGATGATGATGACGATGAAGAAGATCAATCTCTATGGTGTTCTTCAGTTGTCACGTCATCAGCGATAGCTTCGAAAGAAGTTATCAAAGCAGGGGGAGTCATAAGACATCTTCAGGAACCCCTTCCCAAAGCAAAGGTGCAACTGTTGAGGGAAACCTGAAGATGACCTCACTATCTGAGGAGAATCCTTCTCAGGTATGCCTTACCCTCGTTCTCTTATCCTTCTATAAAAATCCCACCCCTGTTTCTTTCTAGCCTTTATCTCTCTACTTCCCTGAAAATAAACTAATCTTCTTTTTCATTTTCTGACCAGACAGTTCTCTCCCCTGCTTAACGGAAAAGAGCTACAAATAATCCCAGCCTCTGAAGCTGACCAAATAATCCCAATCTCTAAAGAGATTGATGAAGAGGACGAAGAAGAAGAGTCCTTGCAACATCCACGGACGCCCTCTAGAACACTTCATTGGTCAGACAAAGAGATGAAGAAAAGAACATAGATGATCTCTCATCTCAAGAGTCAACGACTGAAGATCCCCTCTCAATCAACAGATCTAGAGTTCCTGACTGAAGCTGAAATTGAAGAATCTGTCAGGGCTGAGAAGCTGATTGCTGATTGTCAAAGAGATGCCTCTCTGGCTCTCAAAATTCAGTCTTCTCAAGTCAAAGACTTAAAGCTGAAAAGGAAACCAGTGGAAGTCCAGGCCGCTCTTTTGAAAGAGATTGAAGAGGAGCGCTCAAAAGAAAAAGCGGTCAGCGATAATACAGTCGATTGGTGCAAGCATAAAATTGACTATCGCTCTGACCCAATGAAGATCGTAGTTGTTGCTATCTCTGGGAAAAAGAAGAAGGATCGAGTTTCTGTCACTACGGAGATTACCAGAGAGGATGGAAGTTGTAAGGCCATGTTCGTATCAAAGCTGGAAAGCTTAGGTTATATGGAATGGCTAGAGTTCAAAGAAGCGCTTAAGAAATCCAAATCAACCAGCAGAGGCTATGTCGAAGGCATCTTGGAAGCCCTCATCAACAGAGTCTCCACTGTGTTGAAAGTACCATATGCTCTTCCTTCCAAACCAAGGCAATTCAAAAGGAAGCATGTCTCCTCCTCTTCTGAAAATGTCGCAGTGATAAGAAATGAAACCTCCATCAAATTCTCAAGAGAAGCTCTGTTCGGTCCTCCTCCTGATCTTTCAGTTCTGGATCTATCTCTGCCTCCTGGTGGACCATATGTTGCGGGACAAGTACTTGAAGAACCTTTTGGAATCTTCTTCAGAGATGATGAGGAAGAACTCAGATTTCAGAGAGTCTCTGAAATTCCTATCTGTCCCCTCAGCCATCTCAAGGATCTCTTGTGCTTATGGTGTGACTACTCTCCCTTTGCTGAACCGATCAAAGAAATCACTTCTCAAGAATCTTCAGATCGAAGGTAAAGAGGAGAAAAAATACCTGAGTATATGATAAATCCTCCTAAGTCTTCTTTAGATAGCTGATAGATTAGTTTCCTATTTCTTGTAAATAGAAAGATCACCTCTCTATTTGAAGTGCTCGATTCTAGAATCAAAAATAGAAACCCTTGTTTTCTATTTTCCTTAATCCCCCATTCTCTGGAATTCTTGTGCAACCATCTTCGTGTTTTTCTTAAGTTTGTTTAGATTAGCTTCTACTTAATCTTATTTCGCAACAGACTTGTAAATTGTGTTTGATTTATCAATAAACAATTTATTTAACTTTAATTTTTGTGTTTGTATTCAACCCCCCAGTTTCTACAAACTTGTTAAGCACCTTCGGGACCAACAGAAAGTTCAGTGATTTAATGTTTATATTTTGAAAAACATTTTAACTGAATGAAGATTCAGTTGTAGGGATGGAAAGAACATACCTGAGAGTCAGAATGTTTATCAGAGAAAATGATAAAAGGGGAACTTGTGATTACTGACACAATGCATGAACGCTGAAGAATTACTCTTCGAGATTCAGCATTCCAAGCTCACTGATGAGAAAGTTGAAACTTGTCTCATCAAGAGGTTTGGTGAATAAATCAGCAAGCTGATAGTCAGTAGGGATGAAATGAAGTTCAATATCACCGTTCATCACATGATCTCTGATAAAGTGATATCTGATCTCTATGTGTTTCGTCTTTGAATGTAGCACTAGATTATTTGCTATAGAGATAGCACTAGTGTTGTCGCAATAGTTAGGAGTCTTTGACAGCTGAAGGTCATAGTCTAATAGTTGATTTCTCATCCATAAGATCTGAGAACAACAGCTTCCAGCGGCTACGTATTCAACTTCAGCTGTGGAAGTGGATACTGAATTTTGCTTCTTGCTTGTCCAACTTACCAGCTTTCCTCCTAGGAGTTGACATCCACCAGTGGTACTCTTTCTGTCAAGTTTACAACCTCCAAAATCACTATCAGAATATCCTGTAAGATCGAACCCTGAGTCTTTGGGATACCAAAGACCGAGGTTATGAGTTACTTTCAGATATCTGAAAATTCGCTTAACAGCGATCAGATGGGATTCCTTGGGTTCAGATTGATAGCATGCACATAAACAAGTAGAGTACATAATGTCAGGTCGGCTCGCTGTAAGATACAACAGTGAGCCTATCATTCCTCTATAGGCAGTGACATTAACAGGTTTCCAGATGGATCCTTGTTAAGTGTTAGAGGAGGTGCCATAGGGGTTTTCATCGCTGAAGTTTGTGTGAGATCAAACTTCTTCAACATATCTTTAACATACTCACCTTGGCTGATAATAGTACCTTTGTCAGATTGTTTAATCTGAAGGCCAAGAAAATATGTTAGCTCACCTATCATACTCATTTTGTATTCTTTCTTCATTCGTTCAGCAAATCGAGTACATAGAGATAGGTTAGTAGAACCAAATATTATGTCATCGACATATATTTGTACAACAATAATATGACCTTTTATCTTTCTGAAAAATAACGTATTGTCAATTTTCCCACGTACAAAATTTTCAGAGATAAGAAAAGATGAGAGAGTGTCATACCAAGCACGAGGGGCTTGTTTGAGACCATAAAGAGTCTTATCCAGTTTATAAACATAATTTGGATACTTGGGGTCATAGAACCCTGGAGGTTATTCTACATAGACTTCTTCATTCAACTTTTTGTTTAGGAACGCTGATTTTACATCCATTTGATAAACAATGAAGTCTTTATAGACTGCATAGGCTAAGAATAGTCGAATTGCTTCGAGCCTAGCCACAGGGGCAAAGGTTTCATCATAGTCTATGCCTTCCTCTTGTCTGTATCCCTGAGCAACAAGTCGAGCCTTGTTGCGGGTTACAGTTCCATGTTCATCTAATTTGTTTCTAAACACCTATTTAGTGCTTATAACAGTTTTATCAGATGGTCTTGGAACGATATTCCAAACTTTGTTGCGAGTGAATTCAGTCAGCTCTTCTTGCATAGCGCTGACCCAGTTTGGATCTCTGAGGGCATCATCGGTCTTCTTTGGTTCTATTAAAGAGAGAAAGTTGACAAAGAGACATATATTACCTGAGCTTCGTCGTATCTGAATACCTGCATCGGGTCACTAATAATTTGATCTATTGGGTGATCTCTGGTCCATCGCTGAGCAGGAGCATGATCGCTTAACTCAGAGGTTAGATCAACAACTAGGATGTTTACTGATGAGGACGTTTGAGGTTCATCAACAATTAACTGTTGAGTAGTGGACAAACTATTCTTATTAGAGAGGTTTTCAGACGAAGGTAGATCTGATGGTAGCAGTGTGTTAAGAGGTTCAGCTGAAACCCATGAGTTGGATTCAGCATTAGGATGCATGATGTTTGGATCATCATCAGCAATAGATGGATCTGTGTGCTGATGGTTTGAAAAGAAGGGTTTAGTTTCTTTGTAGTGAGAGAACATCCAAGCATTTAACTCTTCATTGTCAGCGATTGGTTTGGAGTTCGCTGAGCGAGTTTCATCAAAAGTGACATGAATGGTTTCTTCCACAGATTGTCTTCTCTTATTGAACACTATGTAGGCTTTGGAGATGGATGAATATCCAAGGAATATTCCATCATCAGCTTTTGGGTCGAAGTTTCCAAGCTAATCTTTGTTGTTTAAGATAAAATACTGACAACCAAAGATATGAAGAAAACTGATAGAAGGATTTCTTCCATGAAAAAGTTCATAAGCTGTTTTTCCACATCGCTTTACTATCAGCGACCTGTTTTGAGTAAAACATGCAGTATTTACAGCTTCAACCCAAAATTGAGTAGGGAGATGAGAATCGCTGAGCATTGATCTAGCAGCTTCAATGATTGTTCTGTTTCTTCTTTCAGCGACTCCGTTTTGCTGAGGTGTTCTTACTGAAGAGAAGTTATGATAAATTCCCTTGTTCTCAAAGAAATTGTTCAGAGAGCTATTTTTGAATTCAGTTCCATGATCACTTCTTATTGAATGAACAGTAAGATTGTTCAGTACTTCCATCTTTTTAACAAAAGATATCAGTTCTTCTGGAGTATCACTCTTGCAGCGAAGAAAGATAACCCAGGTATAGCGAGAGTATTCATCTACAATGACAAGTGTATATTTCTTTCCAGCTATTGATTGGATGTTGACAGGGCCAAACAGATCCGTATGCAATAGCTGAAGAGGACTTGTCACTGAGGAGACTTGTTTTGACTTGAAACTAGCTTTTGTTTGTTTTCCTTTTTCACATGCTGAGCAGAGAGATTCTTTAGTATATGAGTGCCGAGGAAGACCAGAAACCAGTTCCTTAGATGAGAGAGAATTCAGGGTTTTGAAGTTTAGATGAGAGAGTCTTTTGTGCCATAGCCAGTTGACATCAGAAGATGCCTTAGAGAGAAAACATACATTCTCAGTGGTAGTAGAGTCCATGTCTATAACATAGACATATTCTTTACGATAACCACTGAGAGCAGGTTTTCCTTCCTCATTTACCACTGAACATGCTTTCTTTGTAAAGCAAACTTCATAGTTTTTGTCACATAGCTGACTAATGCTCAGAAGATTATGTTTCAATCCATCTAAATAAGCGACTCTTCTGAAGGTAGTTGTTCCATTGCTGAGAACACCAAACCCTCGGGGTATATCCTTTTCCATTTCCACCAAAGGTCACAGAGGGACCTTTCTCTTCCTTGTATTCAGTGAGCAGGTCTTTTTGTCTAGTCATATGACGAGAGCATCCACTATAAAGGTACCATATGCTCTTTGATCCCTGCACACATGAGGAAGATTAAGCTTTGTTTGGTTTAGTAATCTTCACAGCAGATGAAGATTCAGCTTCAGTGTTAACCTTCACCTTGGTTAATTTCTTAACCTTAGTGGTATTCTTCACCTTGGTCGATTTTTCAGCTTTAGTGACCTTTTCAGCCTTGGAGGCATTCATCTTCACTTCAGCTGATTTGTCAGCTTTAGTGGCAGTTGGACATTTGCTTGCAATATGGTCAGTAAATCCACAATGATAAGATTTTCTATATTTGAAAGTGGTTTTAGGACCAGAAGTAGAAGGTTTTGCAAGTTTAAAATGAGTAGGTCCAGCTCCAAGAATGCCTTCATCATGAGATCTGGGAGGAATTTTCATTTCTTCATATCTCGTGGGTTTAAGATCAATCTTTAGCTTTGGAGGACATAGATCAAAGATTTCTATCACAGATCTAGAAGATTGTTTAACTGAAGGTTTTGAAGAAATTTTCAGTTTTGCTTTCTTGGGAGCCTTCTGAGGTAGAAGAATATATTTTCCTTTATCTGTAGGCTTAGAACTTTCAGATTTTTCCTCAGGAATTGGATTAGAAGATGATGCAGGATAGAACTGATTATAAGAAGTGTTAGAGATAGACGTGACAAATGTTCCAAACTTAAGAATGGACTTGTCATCTTTAGGCTTGTCCTGTGGTTTCCAAAAACTAAGACTAGTTCTATCACTGTCAGGAGTTTGAGCATTTATAATCTCAGTTATTTTTGTTGATTGGTTGCACCATTTTTCAACATGAGCCTTTTCTACTTTTAGAGCAGCGATGGCTTGTTCGCATTTAATGTCGATGATTTCATTTATAATGACTTGATCTTTCAACTTTTCTTCTAAAAGAGTTAGTTCTCTGATCTTTTCATGACATTTATCTAGCTCTTGAGTTAAATGAACATTTTTGTTCTCAGCTTGAGTTTTGTCGTTTAGAGCATTATAAAGATCAATCGTCAGCACATCAACAGCGCGACTTCTCTCAGCTTCAGGCAGAGAGGGATTTGTAGAGATAGATACCCAAGATGATATGTAGCTCATAGAAGGTTCAGATGGTTCTTCCACTTCTTCTTTAATCTCAGCCATGAGGCAGAGATTAACGACTTCTTCTTCATCAGAACTTGATTCTTCTGATTCAGCCTAGTCGTGTTCTTCAGCGATGAGACCTTTACCTTTTCGCTTATAGCTTTTCAGCTTTTGATATTTGTTCTTCAGCTTTAGGTATTTGTCATCACTGGATCTTCTTGAGGTAGAAGGTTTGAAGACCTTTTTCGACCTGCACTCACTAGCAAAGTGTCCAATCTTTTCATAGTTATAGCAAGTGGCAGTAGCCTTATCAACAGTAGTTGATTTTGGCTTTTCAGTAAGAGAGAGAGGCTTATTTCTTCGAAAATTGCTCTTTCTTGCAAATCCCTTAAAAGAGTTTGTCAAGAGTGCTAAGGACTCATCAAACTCTGAAAGAGCAGGGTCTGATGGATCCTCAGATTCAGAATCTAACTCAGTGATGGTGAGAGTAGATCGCTGAGATGGAATTATCTCTGAAGAGACTAAAGAAACATGAGTGCTTTTGGAGTCTTTAGAATCTTTTACAAGATTCTTCTTCAAGAGATTCGATTGCTCATAGTTGAGCAATATTCCATACAAAGTGCTGAGAGAAAGAGAATTTAAGTCTTTTGTCAGCTTAAGACATATTGAATAACTGTCCCAGCTTTCAGGAAGACATTCTAAGAATTTTGTTAAGACCTCAGAATTAGAATAGATCCTACCAACTGTTCTTAGATCAATGATTAAGCAATTAAACCGCTGATGAACGTTAGAGAGAGATTCATTCTTACCAGCGATGAAACTTTCATACTATCTTACCAAGTTAATCTTTCAAGTCTCTTGGATTTCAGTGGTGCCCTCATATTGAACACATATGGTTTCCCACATTTCTTTAGAAGTTTTCAGATGCATGATGGAATAAAAAACTTCATCAGACAGAGCCATTGAGATAATGGTCTTTGCTCTTGCATCTATACCTACCTTCTTTTTGTCTTCATCACTCCACTATCTTATTTCCTTAACGACATAGCGCTCATGGACAACTTCAGTGGTGGAAGTAGCTGGAACTGCAGCTATAATTCTAACAGGTTCATAGGGTCCATTTTCTATATATTCAAGTATAGTAGGATCTGCACCTTCAAGAAATAGCATCATTCGATTTTTTTCATAGAGAAAAGTTATCTCTGCTAAATCGAGGAGGTTTAGAAAGTGAACCATTATCATAGTAGTTTGTGTTTGTGTTAAGTGCCATTTAGAACAGCAAGAAGAGAATAAAACAAGATCTTGTTTATTAGATTAAACAGTCTCCTCTAATACCACTTGTTGGTCCCGAAGGTGCTTAACAAGTTTGTAGAAGGGGGGGGGTTGAATACAAACACATAAATTAAAGTTTAAGGGAATATAGAAAACAAGGGTTTCTATTTTTGATTCTAGAATCGAGCACTTCAAATGGAGAGGTGATCTTTCTATTTATACCCTATGCATTAAATGCATGGCAGGGCACTTTACACGTGGCGTTCAGTGATTGGCTTTGAGAGTCTGACTTTGGGAGACATGCTTTTGGCCGTATCAAGAACAGTGCAGTTGACAGAGTTGTTGTACGATTTGTGGCAGAGGTATGTCCGTTCTAACACATCGTACTGGGTTGTGCAAGGTAAGACAAAAGGAGACTTGAGGCATAAGCTAAGTGATCATTTGATCGCTGAATATCTCTTTCTTCAGAGACATCAAGAGTTCAGCGATCGCTGAAGCTTTTCCTCATGTTCCTTCGCGTATAAGTAGATTGGTCTTTGCTTCACTGATATCCGCATCAGGTAACTAGTAGACTTGTCTTTGTTCAGCAGCTTCGTCTTCGATTCAGCTATGAACATCTGTTGACGCGAGGCTTCTCTTCAGGGATTACGTTAGCTGTTTACATCAGAAACTATCAGCGATAACTGAACAGACTCAGTCTGATCGCTGATAGTGATACACTAATATATAGAAATGTTTACAAGAAAGACTATCAGCGATAACTAAATAGACTCAGTTTGATCGCTGATGGTGAAACACTAATACATATTAAAACGTAATTTTCACTAAGTGTAGAAAAAGGGTTGTTATCAAATCATTGAGAGAGTTTGGATCAACACCGTATTTATCTGCAACAAGTCAACGTCAAGGCAAATTCAATTCAATTCTTTAGCAGATTATCAAACCCATGCATATGTAGATCTGTGATGCAATCTGTAATACCAACTTGGAGAGTGTCGGTTTCGGGTATACAAAGAGTATCGATATACGTTTTTCAAAAAGTAGGTTGACATCAAGATCACTAAAATAAGCCTTAAATTTAACATATGAATAGATATAAAAAGCTCAAACATTATAAGGTGTCACATACCTCCAAGTGAAACAGCCAACTGTTGGCACGTGAACCAAATCCACGGTGCAAATGATACCCGGGTAATGTTCCATCCATGCATACTGTAGAAAATGAAGACTATTTACTAAAAAAAGTCAAAAAAATTGACCTTTGAAAGTGAAACTTCTTGTTGATTGACATAAAAAAGGATAGGAAATAATTGAACTTTGTACTAGGATTGGAAAGTAAAGAAACATTTTGAAATTATAAAAGAGAAGTAGAACAAGAGTCAATACTTTTAGATACACTTTTCATATTGTATAATATGTTTGAAATTTTTTCTCTAAAACTCATCCTACTTCCAGCGACTTTTCATATTTTTGTCATCTAATTATTTCCCTAAAAAACATCTTTAGATACACTTTCAAAACCTTCTCTGAAGGTTCCTTCTCTAAAACCCCTTTTTCTTGTAATGTGTAAATAACAATTGATTGAAAAGAATGTAAAGATTTTTCATTCTCTAAATTAACAGATTTTCATCATCCCAATTCACATATATCAAATAAAAAATGGTAAAAAGAATTAAAATAAAAATAAAAACATATAGAAGCAAACCACTGTGAAAAGGGGACCTTATCAGCTACAGAAAGTGGTGGTGGGGTCTTATTTCCTTCTAAATTGGACTGGCAATTGTGGAAATTGAAAGGGGTTCTTTGGATGAATAATCAGAAATGGAGAGAGACAATAAAACATTTAGATATAATAATAAGTTTATAGGAATTTTTTTAGGCATTTTAACAAGTTTTTTAGGACGTTTTTAGAATAAATTGTCCTATTAGTTAGTTTATATAAAATTTTTAAGAAGTATCCTATATATAAACTCATCTATTTACAGGACACTTGTGTTTATAGAACAAATTTTCAAATAACGTCGTATAAAATAGTTAGTACGACACTTTATTTTAAAAACGTTCTAAAAAACTTATTAAAACATATACAAATGTCCTATAATAACTCTTTTAGATAATATGCTTTATAGTTTGGTCTTATAAACATATTGTAATACTTTCAGATAAGATAAGATGTTTTATAGTTTGGTTCTATAAACTTAAGTTTCATAAAATGTGCTATTAGGACGTTTAGACATTTTAAACGTCCTATAAACCCAATTTAATTTATTGTAGTGACTTATTCGATAAGTTATTAAATTCATTAAGACATTACCAAAAAACCTCCTTAATAAGATTCGTATTAGTTCAATCTTACATATATATTTAGTCAAGAAATATGTTGATAGGAACTCAATTTTATTTGTGTCAGAAGTCAAGAAAAATCCAAACTGGTTTTCAAAGTTCCGATCATGTACGATTGTGGTGACAAGTCAAATTGGATAGTTGTTTTTGTGTGGTAACAATGAGTTGATGTAAAATGATGGGCTAAAGATCATTGTGGATTTGAATTGTAATTTAATCTGATCCTTATTTTAAACCAATATGATCAAAAATAAATTTTAGAAAAATATTGATAATCGACCTATTTTAGCAAGCAAGAAAATACATGTCAACCTTGAATATGGGGCCTCTAATGAATAGATATAAAGATAGAATATTCTTCCTTTTTTTTTTTTTTTTTATAATTAGTGGTTCCGTTTTGAATATAAACTGAATGTGATAGTCAAACTGTTGTATCAAAGGTGAGTTCATCGTAATAGAAAAAAAAATTAGTTTGGAGCCTTCTTATTGTTTTCACCTTTATTAAACTCATACCCATTTTTGTTAAGAGAGGGATTTGTCCGGTTTAATTGTATAAGTTCAAATTGATGTATCGTTTGATGTGGTAGCAAGAAATTAAATGTCAAGTATTAAGAGCAACAACGTTTTAAAAGACATGGCTTAAGTCAAATGTTTGTGTGTATATATAATATAAAGATATATGTTTCTAATAATATAATTTGTTTTATAAAAAAGAAAATTAATATATATATATATCGTATATATAAAAAATTAAAAAAAAAACTAAAAAAAAACTAAAAAAAATCTAAAGAAAATTAATATATATCGTATGAGGATGTATCTTGTCGTGTATAGTGACATCTCTTTTAAAACAATGAGTGTATACAATAATAGTCTCTTGGCTAATTGTCTTGGGGGTTGTTCGGTAACAGCTTAATGAACTGTATAATAGATATGGCTTATTCGTGCAACCATATCTAGCTAGCTGTTCGGTAGGAGCTTATTTGCTCAGCCGATGGCTGATTCGCTCAGCTACAAAAACTATGTCATATGCACTCAGCCATTAAATCTCATAAATTTTCCTAAACTACCTTTCTTCTTCCATCTTCCCTCCCTCCCTCCCCTACACGGTTGCACCTACCTTCTTCTTCCATTCCACCCTTGCACTTGCCCTTTCTTTTAGATCTATCGATTATTTAGGGCTCTAAACCCATTTATGTCAACAAAAAAAAAAGAAGAAGAAAGCATATACATGTTCTTTGATATATCGATTATTTAGATCTATCGATTATTTAGGGCTCTTGTTCTTTGATGCATCAATTATTTTTTCGATTTAGGGTTCTAGAGCTCTTTGATGCAAATCTCCTGTTTTAAGCCCTCTATTTAATCTTGTTCTCCTTATTCCCATTGCCAACTGATCTTCACCCGATTGAGAAGCACCCTTTTCGTGCGTGTGAGAGAAAGAGAGAAAGAGAGAGAATGGAAGGGGTTAAGAGGCGGTAGGGAAGAAGATGAATGGTAATAAAGAAAGCATATACATGTTACAATAATAAAATATAAAGATATCATAAATATTATGATAATAAAATATTAATATATAAAATATAAATTATATTTTTAAAAGAAAATAAATGTTAAAATTGTATTATTATATTTAACAAAGATTTAAATTGATATTTTTATAATTAAAAGTCATTTATTCAATAATTAAAAGTCATTTATTCAATAAATTTATCATACAATTATTTTATTCAAACCAAAAAATATATTGGGGATAAAATGGTAATTTCTGATATTCAAACTGTTTATTCAGCACAACAACCGAACAACAACTTATTCGTTATCATACAGACAACTTTACCAATACAGACAACTTTATCCATACAGGTTTTAATAAAAAAACGAACCGAACAGTCCCTTAGAATCTCGAGTAAACTACATTTTTGATCCTTGTGCTTTCTTGTATTCTTTGGTTTCGCCCCTACAGATTAAAAATTACCGTCCACCATCATGGGTTTCCCTTCCTTTTTTTGTCCTTGTGTTTTTTGGTCCTTCCTTCCTCTAACGGTCGTTAATTTGTTAGTTGTTAAAAAACATTTTTGTCTTTTTTATGTTTTTCTTATAAAAAATAAAACATATATTTAAATTCTACAACCAATGAGAACATGAAAACTCATCACTTCCCTCTCCCTCCCTCCCTCCCTCCCCTTTCCCGTACTACCTTTTCCTTTTGCTAGTCGGTGACTAGTTTTGGTAGCCCCTCCAGCTACCAATTCCGACTAAAACCATCATTGAAACATGACCATTCAAACTCATATTTGAAATCTCAAAAATAAAAATCATCTCCATAAACAATAAAAATGTTGGCGGAACCCTAATCGATTAACTTAAATCAAAACCATAATAAAAAAACACATTTGGGTGGTACTCGATTGTTGAAGATGGTTGTGAAAGAGTTTATAGGGGAGAAATTGGCAAAGAGATAAGGAAGGAGGTTAAGGAGCTTAAAGAGGTTGTTAAGGAGGTTATGGGGTTCGCCAAACACAAAACCCATATCGGGGTTCACCGAATGAGGTCGTCGGAAATGAGGGTGGGGTGGTGGGGAAGACAACAGGGAGATGGAGGAGTTGTAGGAAGAGACGGTGATTGACACGATTGTAGGAGTGGTTCACCGGAGACAGCGAATGGGGAGGCTTGGGGTTCGACGGTGATGGAAAAAGGGCTTCGGATATTAGGTATGTCGAATAGGGAAAGAGAGCGTTGGATAGTTCAAAGGGAGTAACGGGGCTTTCTCTTTACATGTACACATATATATATAGAGAGAGAGGCGTAATCAATGAGAACCTCATATATTGCGATAATCGTGAGAACTTTTACCTTATGGTATTGGTTCACATGATTTTTTTCCTTATAAGGCTAAGATATAATGTATTGATTAATATATATATATATATTTGTTTCACATTGTATTGGCTTTATATGTATTCGATTCACAATGTGAAACTTTTACATGTAACTTTTGTTTCACAAACAGGACAAAAAGGTTCACTTTGTGAAATTAATATATGTTAATCAATATCCTAAATCCTAGCATCCGATGAAAAAAAATCATATGAAATAGTACATGATGCACCGGTTCTCAAGGTTATCACAATTTCATGTGTTCTCAAATTATTGTCCGTCTCTTTCTATGTGTATATATATAGGTCACTTAAAATACAAACCGTGTAAATGTCATACACCTTACAAACCAATCTCAACCATCCGTGCAGATTAACAAATCAATGTCAACGACGTAGATTAAATCGGTTCCGAAATTTTTTTCAACCTTATCTGCAACTGATTTGATAACTGCCTAAAATTTTCAAAATAAACAAAATCAATGGTTGAGAGTGGTTTCTAAAGTAACAACATCTATATCGTTTGTATTTGATTTGTCATACATATATATATATATACACACGACGGTAATCAAATGAGAACCAAAAAAAGGTTGTGAACCGTGAGAACCGATCTAAGCCCTTTGTTATTTTTAATCTACGGATATTAAACACAATTGCAATTTTGAAATAAATTACAACTTAAGGATTTATTATGCATTAAAATTAAAAGTGGAAGGACCTATTTGGGTATTAAAATATGATCTGTTGGATTTGGATACCCTGTCCTCCCTCAAAACCCTCTTCATCGGAAGAACGTCTCCTCTCCTTAAACTCACTTTGCCGGAAAAGCATCTCCACTAATTGGAACTGTAAGATTCCAAGAGGCGTCTGTCGGATCTGAAGTGGAACAAGTGTTGGCGGAGGCTACAGAGGTGTTGAGATTTTGCGAGGATTTGTGGATATGAGAGAGGTCATTCAACGTTAACTTGACAAGGAGAGGATATGAGAGGAGATTTTGGCGAAAGATGCAACATGTTCTACCTTTTGCACCGATAGAGTGTATTTCCTGTTCGAATAAGCTCAACGGTGAATCTCTTCGCGAACAGGAAGAAGATGATATTGTCGCTACACCTCGCACCAATCAAGCCATTAAGGCTCTCACATCTCAGGTAAAATTGTCGATGTTTTCGACATTTTTCGACATTTTATTAACAAATCGTGTTGGTTGATTGTTTGATTGAACTTTTTTTTCTCAATACATATATTATCAATGGTTATTATAGATCAAGGATATGGCGATAAGGCATCTGGAGCATATATATATATATATATATATATATATATATATATATATAAATATATCCGGATCGTCGAATCACAACTCGACGAACGAGGGTTATCTGGATTCTAAAGTAGGTTCAGTGTCTGATAGATTTCACTGTGGGTACCAAAGAGCTTGTAAGTCTACACCTAGGGTTTGGGGCAAAAAAATGGAGGCAAGGTTGAATCAGAAGCAATTCAGGAGGTGAATGGGTTTGGGAAGTTTGATTTCATAAGGTGAATGACATATTGATGGAAATTATATTTGATTTCATGGGGTGAAATATATTACTGATGAAAATTGTGTTTAATTTCATGTGATGAAATAACATAGAGATGAACATTATGTTTGGATTTCATCAGGTGAAATATCACATTTTTGAAAATTCTGTTTTTATTTCATGAGGTGAAATAGTATGTGTTTCATCTGGTGAATCTCTGTTATAAAATGATGATTATGCCATTTTCATATGTTGAAACAAATTTTAATTAAAACCATAAGATCAAAAGAAAATTACGGCTTATATCGGTTCTCACAGTTCCCAACCTTTTTTGGTTCTCACATGATTTAACCCATATATATTGTAACACCCCGGTTTCGAAAAGGTATTGTTTCAAGTTAATACAAAAATCGGTAATTTTAAGGGAAAAATAAGATATAGGATTTTGGACTTGAATCCTAGATTTTATAGTCTTGATGGATGAAGGATTCAATTACGAGTCCAACGGTTCTTTTTGGAGAAAAATCGGAGCTATAACAAAGAAGTTACGAGTCCAACGTTTCTTTCTCTCAGCACTTTGTATGGAATATTGCTCAACTATGAGCAATCGAATCTCTTGAAGAAGAATCTTGTAAAAGATTCTAAAGACTCCAAAAGCACTCTTGTTGCTTTAGTCTCTTCAGATATAATTCCATCTCAGCGATCTACTCTCACCATCACTGAGTTAGATTCTGAATCTGAGGATCCATCAGACCCTGATCTTTCAGAGTTTGATGAGTCCTTAGCACTCTTGATAAACGATTTTAAGAGATTTGCAAGAAAGAGCAATTTTCGAAGAAATAAGCCTCTCTCTCTTACTGAAAAGCCAAAATCAACTCCTGTTGATAAGGCTACTACCACTTGCTATAAATGTGAAAAGATTGGACACTTTGCTAGTGAGTGCAGGTCGTAAAAGGTCTTCAAACTTTCTACCTGAAGAAGATCCAGTGATGACAAATACCTAAAGCTGAAGAACAAATATCAAAAGCTGAAAAGCTATAAGCGAAAAGGTAAAGGTCTCATCGCTGAAGAACACGACTAGGCTGAATCAGAAGAATCAAGTTCTGATGAAGAAGAAGTCGCTAATCTCTGCCTCATGGCTGAGATTAAAGAAGAAGTGGAAGAACCATCTAAACCTTCTATGAGCTACATATCATATTAGGTATCTATCTCTACAAATCCCTCTCTGCCTGAAGCTGAGAGAAGTCGCGCTGTTGATGTGCTGACGATTGATCTTTATAATGCTCTAAACGACAAAACTCAAGCTGAGAACAAAATTGTTCATTTAACTCAAGAGCTAGAGAAATTTCATGAAAAGATCAGAGAACTAACTCTTTTAGAAGAAAAGTTGAAAGATCAAGTCATTATAAATGAAATCATCAGCATTGAACGCGAACAAGCCATCGCTGCTCTAAAAGCAGAAAAGACTCATGTTGAAAAATGGTGCAACCAATCAACAAAAATCACTGAGATTATAAATGCTCAAACTCCTGACAGTGATAGAACTGGTCTTGGTTTTTGGAAACCACAGGATGAGCCTTAAGATGACAAGTCCATGCTTAAGTTTGGAACATTTATCACGTCTATCTCTGACACTTCTTATAATCAGTTATATCCTGCATCATCTTCTAATCCAATTCCTGAGGAAAAATCTGAAACTTCTAAGCCTACAGATAAAGGAAAATCTATTCTTCTACCTCAGAAGGCTCCCAATAAAGCAAAACTGAAAATTTCTTCAAAACCTTCAGTTAAACAATCTTCTAGATCTGTGATAGAGATCTTTGATCTATGTCCTCCAAAGCTAAAGATTGATCTTAAACCCACGAGATCTAAAGAAATGAAAATTCCTCCCAGATCTCATGATGAAGGCATTCTTGGAGCTGGACCTGCTCATCTTAAACATGCAAAACCGTCTACTTCTGGTCCTAAAACCACTTTCAAATATAGAAAATGTTATCACTGTGGATTTACTGAGCATATTGCAAGCAAATGTCCAACTGCCACTAAAGCTGACAAATCAGCTAAAGTGAAGATGAATGCCTCCAAGCATGAAAAGATCACTAAAGCTGAAAAATCGACCAAGGTGAAGAATACCACTAAGGTTAAGAAATTAACCAAGGTGAAGGTTATCACTGAAGCTGAATCTTCATCTGCTGTGAAGATTACTGAACCTTCCATCTCCACTAACCCAAAAGGACCCATTGAAAAGTGGGTACCAAACAAAGCTTAATCTTCCTCATGTGTCCAGGGATCAAAGGGCATATGGTACTTTGATGGTGGATGCTCTCGTCATATGACTGGACAAAAAGATCTGCTCACTGAATACAAGGAAGAGAAAGGTCCCACTGTGACCTTTGGTGGAAATGGAAAAGGATATACCCGAGGGTTTGGTATTCTCAGCAATGGAACAACTACCTTCAGAAGAGTCGCTTATGTAGATGGATTGAAGCATAATCTTCTGAGCATCAGTCAGCTATGTGACAAAGACTATGAAGTTCGCTTTACAAAGAAAGCATGTTCAGTGGTAAATGAGGAAGGAAAACCTGCTCTCAGTGGTTATCGTAAAGAAAATGTCTATGTTATAGACATGGACTCTACTACCACTAAGAATGTATGTTTTCTCTCTAAGGCCTCTTCTGATGTCAACTGGCTATGGCACAAAAGACTCTCTCATCTAAACTTCAAAACCTTGAATTCTCTCTCATCTAAGGAACTGGTTTCTGGTCTTCCTCAGCACTCATATGCTAAAGAATCTCTCTGCTCAGCATGTGAAAAAGGAAAACAAACAAAAGCTAGTTTCAAGTCAAAACAAGTCTCCTCAGTGACAAGTCCTCTTCAACTCTTGCATATGGATCTGTTTGGCCTTGTCAACATCCAATCAATAGCTGGAAAGAAATATACACTTGTCATTGTAGATGAATACTCTCACTATACCTGGGTTATCTTTCTTCGCTGCAAGTATGATACTCCAGAAGAACTGATATCTTTTGTTAAAAATATGGAAGTACTGAACAATCTTACTGTTCGTTCAATAAGAAGTGATCAAGGAACTGAATTCAAACACAGCTCTCTGAACAATTTCTTTGAGAACAAGGGAATTTATCGTAACTTCTCTTCAGTAAGAACACATCAGCAAAACGGAGTCGCTGAAAGAAGAAACAGAACAATCATTGAAGCTGCTAGATCAATGCTCAACGATTCTCATCTCCCTACTCAATTTTGGGCTGAAGCTGTAAATACTGCATGTTTTACTCAAAACAGGTCGCTGATAGTAAAGCGAATTGGAAAAACAGCTTATGAACTTTTTCATGGAAGAAAGCCTTCTATCAATTTTCTTTATTTCTTTGGTTGTCAATGTTTTATCTTAGACAACAAAGATCAGCTTGGAAAGTTCGACCCAAAAGCTGATGATGGAATATTCCTTGGATATTCATCCATCTCCAAAGCCTACAGAGTGTTCAATAAGAGAAGACAATCTGTGGAAGAAACCATTCATGTCACTTTTGATGAAACTCGCTCAGCGAACTCCAAACCAATCGCTGACAATGAAGAGTTAAATGCTTGGATGTTCTCTCACTACAAAGAAACTAAACCCTTCTTTTCAAACCATCAGCACATAGATCCACCTACTGCTGATGATGATCCAAACATCATACATCCTAACGCTGAATCCAACTCATGGGTTTCAGCTGAACCTCTTAACACACTGCTACCATCAGATCTACCTTCATCTGAAAAC
This sequence comes from Arctium minus, assembly GCA_954870635.1. Classification (NCBI taxonomy): domain Eukaryota; kingdom Viridiplantae; phylum Streptophyta; class Magnoliopsida; order Asterales; family Asteraceae; genus Arctium; species Arctium minus. The sequence continues at coordinate 12,365,687 of OX941080.1, forward strand.
CTCTCTAATAACAATAGTTTGTCCACTACTCAACAGTTAATTGTTGATGAACCTCAAACGTCCTCATCAGTAAACATCCCAATTGTTGATCCAACGTCTGAGTTAAACGATCATGCTCCTGCTCAGCGATGGACCATAGATCACCCAATAGATCAAATTCTTGGTGATCCCGATGCAGGTATTCAGACACGACGAAGCTCAAGTAATATCTGTCTCTTTGTCAACTTTCTCTCTTTAATAAAACCAAAGAAGACTGATGATGCCCTCAGAGATCCAAACTGGGTCAGCGCTATGCAAGAAGAGCTGACTGAATTCACTCGCAACAAAGTTTGGAATATCGTTCCAAGACCATCTGATAAAACTGTTATAGGCACTAAATGGGTGTTTAGAAACAAATTAGATGAACATGGAACTGTAACCCGCAACAAGGCTCGACTTGTTGCTCAGGGACACATACAAGAGGAAGGCATAGACTATGATGAAACCTTTGCCCCTGTGGCTAGGCTCGAAGCAATTCGACTATTCTTAGCCTATGCAGTCTATAAAGACTTCATTGTTTATCAAATGGATGTAAAGCAGCGTTCCTAAACGGAAAGCTGAATGAAGAAGTCTATGTAGAACAACCTCCAGAGTTATGTCCGTTCTGACTTTGGGAGACATGCTTTTGGCCGTATCATGAACAGTGTAGTTGATAGAGTTGTTGTACGATTTGTGGCAGAGGTATGTCCGTTCTGACACATCGTACTGGGTTGTGCAAGGTAAGACAAAAGGAGACATGAGGCATAATCTAAGTGATCATTTGATCACTGAATATCTCTTTCTTCAGAGACATCAAGAGTTCAACTTTTCCTCGTGTTCCTTCGCGTATAAGTAGATTGGTCTTTGCTTCACTGATATCCGCATCAGGTCACTAGCAGACTTGTCTTTGTTCAGCAGCTTCGTCTTCGATTCAACTATGAACATATGTTGACGCGAGGCTTGCTTTAGGGATTACGTTAGCTGTTTACATCAGAAACTATCAGCGATAACTGAACAGACTCAATCTGATCGCTGATAGTGAAACACTAATACATAGAAATGTTTACAAGAAAGACTATCACCGATAACTGAACAGACTCAGTTTGATCGCTGATGGTGAAACACTAATACATATTAAAACGTAATTTTCACTAAGTGTAGAAAAAGGTTCGTTATCAAATCACTGAGAGAGTTTGGATCAACAATCTCCCCCAATTTGATAATGACAAAGTAACTGAAGAAAATTACTTTATAATTCAAAATGATGGAATAATCAGGACTCATAACATACATGTCCCAATTACTATTTTAAGGATCTTTTACAGTACTGATAGAGTTAAGTACTTCACTGAAATTTTCATTTAATTTAGAAAAATAATTACAAGATATGAAAATTACAAGTACAAGTGAAGAACTAACTACTGTAAGTTTAACTAATAGATTACAAGAAATAGGAAACTAATCTATCAGCTATCTAAAGAAGACTTAGGAGGATTTATCATATACTCAGGTATTTTTTCTCCTCTTTGCCTTCGATCTGAAGATTCTTGAGAAATGATTTCCTTGATCGGTTCAGTAGAGGGAGAGTAGTTACACCATAAGCACAAGAGATCCTTGAGATGGCTGAGGGGACAGATAGGAATTTCAGAGACTCTCTGAAATCTGAGTTCTTCCTCATCATCTCTGAACAATATTCCAAAAGGTTCTTCAAGTACTTGTCCCACAACATATGGTCCACCAGGAGGCAGAGATAGATCCAGAACTGAAAGATCAGGAGGAGGAACGAACAGAGCTTCTTTTGAGAATTTGATGGAGGTTTCATTTCTTATCACTGCGACTTTTTTAGAAGAGGAGGAGACATGCTTCCTTTTGAATTGCCTTGGTTTGGAAGGAAGAGCAGATGGTACTTTCAACACAGCGGAGACTCTATTGATGAGGGCTTCCAAGATGCCTTCGATATAGCCTCTGCTGGTTGATTTAGATTTCTTCATCGCTTCTTCATTCCATATAACCTAAGCTTTCCAGCTTTGACACGAACATGGCCTTACAACTTCCATCCTCTCTGGTAATCTCCATAGTGACAGAAACTCGATCCTTCTTCTTTTTCCCAGATATAGAAACAACTACGATCTTCATTGGGTCAGAGCGATAGTCAATTTTATGCTTGCACCAATCGATTGTATTATCGCTGACTGCTTTTTCTTTTGAGTGCTCCTCTTCAATATCTTTCAAAAGAGCGGTCTGGACTTCCACTGCTTTCCTTTTCAGCTTTAAGTCTTTGACTTGAGAAGACTGAATTTTGAGAGCCAGAGAGGCATCTCTTTGACAATCAGGAATCAGCTTCTCAGCCCTGACGGATTCTTCAATTTCAGCTTCAGTCAGGAACTCTAGATCTATTGATTGAGAGGGGATCTTTAGTCGTTGACTCTCGAGATGAGAGATCATCTCTGTTCTTTTCTTCATCTCTTCCTCTGACCAATGAAGTGGTCTAGAGGGCCTCCGTGGATGTTGCAGGGACTCTTCTTCTTCTTCATCCTCTTCATCAATCTCTTTAGAGATTGGGATTATTTGGTCATCAGCTTCAGAGGATGGGATTATTTGTAGCTCTTTTCCCTTAAGCAGGGGAGAGAACTGTCTGGTCAGAAAATGAAAAAGAAGATTAGTTTATTTTCAGGGAAGTAGAGAGATAAAGGCTAGAAAGAAACAGGGGTGGATTTTTATAGAAGGATAAGGGAACGAGGGTAAGGCATACCTGAGAAGGATTCTCCTCAGATAGTGAGGTCATCTTCAGGTTTCCCTCAGCAGTTGCACCTTTGCTTTGGGAAGGGGTTCCTGAAGATGTCTCATGACTCCCCCCCTGCTTTGATAACTTCTTTCGAAGCTATCGCTGATGACGTGACGGCTGAAGAACACCATTGAGATTGATCTTCTTCATCGTCATCATCATCATCTTGATGAGGATCTTCCTCTTTGTGAGTCCAAGATCAATGAATCATAGAGAGAGAAAGTAGAGAGAGCTTTGGAAGAGCAAAGTCAGATGTATTGATGTGTGCGTCATAATCTTTTCAAGGAACAAAGACCAAAGGGACTTAAATACCTTTGGTCAGATACAACACAGATAGACTCTAAACACAGTATTTGACCAAGCCCTATGAATACAATGATTACTATAAAATCAGACCTAACAATCTCCCCCTTAGTAATCATTGGCGCTTTGGTCTTCAAAAATTCATCTTCTAAAACCGCACGGACCATGAAAGCGACTTTAAGAAGCTTTCTGACTTTTAAAGAAAAAAAAATTCTTCTCAGCATCTTTCAGTTTGATTTGTCTTTGCTCCCTTTGACAAGTCTGGACGATATTGGAATAAACTTGAACGAACAGTTGATTCATCAGCTTGTGCTCTAGACGACACACCTCTTTTGAAAGATCTTGAATGAACTGTAGTGGTCGGAGCAGGAACAGCAAAAGAATTAAAATGGCTGAGAGAGTAGAATCTTTGAGCGAATATTGATCAGCAGATAAACATTTGAGCTCTTTGTCTCTTTAAAATCTCCTTGACTTCTCTGATTTCTCCCCCTCATGACCTTGATGAACTGGTTCAACTAGGTCATGCAAATGTTGGAGACGGGACAACTTATGATCTGCAAAATCAAAGAAACAGAGAAAACAGGGGAGATTTGCGCTTCACGTTGATTGCTCAAACTGAGGTTTCCGTTACACCAAGGTGGCGCAAAGTGAAGTTTACGTTACACCAAGGTGGCGCAAAGCACGGTTTGCGCGACCAACTGATGGTGCAAAGCTGACTTAAACTTAGAAATTTTTTTACCTTTTTAAGCTCTTTGACTCCCCCTACACAAATGCACTAGATATGACAATTCAAGTTAGCATTCATATAAAGAAAATCAGATACTCCCCCTCAAAAACAGATATGATCATTTAGAAAAAATCTCCTTTTTCACTCCCCCTTGAATAATGCTCAAAGCTATTTGAAATATATTTATGAGAACACAATGATCAAATATCAATGTAGAAAGAAAAAATATACTGAATATGTATTTTGAAACGACTAAATATATAAAAATTTAAACAGAAACAAATAAAATTCTACTTAGTAAAATATCACAATAAAATCCATCAGATGAAATCAAATGTATGTGTTTGGATACAGAAACAAGTTTTATTGGATATCAAGTTAAGACATGTTCATTTAAAAAAAAAACTTTCATCAATCTATTCAGTGTGCTCGCATGTGAACTTCGATTAGCTTTAAGAAAATGAAATTCTAAAAATATAATAGAGAACTTTGCAAATAATCACACTAATCCATCAAAAATTCAGACTTTCACAAATTTACAGATTTATTGAAACTCAGAAATATATAACCAAGTATCATGAGATTTGTGCTAATTGGCATCTTTTAGCGTTGTGCACTATGGCATCTTTACATGAGTGTGCTCTTTGGCATCTTTTAAGCATGTGCACTTTGGCACCTTTTTAATCAAAAAGTTCGTTAAGTAAAGAACATGCCGTAAACGTAACTTTCTATCTGACCCAATTGCAGGATTTGGGCCAGCCACTCCCAGACCAGTTGGCCTTAGGGGACTAGGTGTCAAGCACCCCTTGGAACTTACTTTCCCAGATCAGAAAGGCTACATCGACACATCCTAAACCCATTCATACCAGTAGAACATGACTTTCGATCTGATTCTATAGAAGGATTTGGGTTCGATCACTCCCAGATCAAATGACCTTAGGGGACCAGATGACAAGCATCCCACAAAACTTACTTTCCCAAACCAGAAAGGTCACAGGTACAAACTTTCAAACTTAGAGATTTCTGATTTATAAGAATTTAATAATCACCTCAAACACAAGGTTTTATGTCTAAGTGCTTAGCCCATATTTTCATTACGATCCAAAATTCCGACTTTTTAGATTTTCTAAGCATTGTAAACTATAAATATTCTGAATCACACAACTTTAAAACAAAATCAAAGGCTACAAACATGTTGCTGACTATTCGACTTTTGTTAGAACTGAAATTTGAACATATAAGAACTTTAATATAAACAAAGCAACTTGAAAATTTATCCTAGACACACATTTTATTCAAAAGAAAGAAAATTGTAAAACTTTTACTTTATAGAATAAAATTTGTAAAGGTTTAAACTGTTAAAAACAACATGCCGAAATTTTAAATTTAGAAATATTTGATCGGCATGTTTATATTCAGTTGAAACAAAATATAATTCAATAATATCAACTTCCAAACAGTGTATAAAGAATATGTGTCTCAAAAAAAATTTTGTTTGAACAAAATCAGGAGTTGAAGAAAATTGCTTAGATTCTTTAAAACGTATTGAGAAAACTGAAACAACATCATTATCAGATATAAATGCAGCGGAATAGGATAGATGTACTCACAGTATCTCATTTAGTCAGAAGCTTAAGGCTTTGAAGAGCGATTCCTAGACTAACATGTCTAGAAGTCATAGTCTTTGAAGCACGGGTTCTGAGCTGAATTACTCAGAAGCCATCGTTCTATTACTCCCCCTCAACATGTGATGCCTGCAACTTTGAATCAGATAAAGATTTGGGTACCCACTTGAATTTGGGCCCGTGTTTGTTAGTTACAGTTCTTATGGGGAAATAATTTAAAGAATTGAACCTAGAAGCACGAGAAAGATAATCAGAATAATATGCACAATCATCAGAAGATAAAGCATAATAATCTGAACTAGAATCAGAAGAAGAATATGAGACATTTTTCGAAATCTGAATCATTTGCTTAATAGAGTATTTAGAAATCTTATTACAATAAGCAAATGAATCACTTTTATAATATTTGTCTACATATAAATCCTCATCAATCATAGAATCAGTAGATGTCCGCTTCATTCTCCAGATCTGCTTCTTTGACCGCTAAAAGTCCTATCTGTAAGAATTGAATCGGAAGAATTAGAACAGTCAGAAATAACTTTATCTTATTTCTTCGACTTCTTTGACCTTCTTCTTTTACGCTTAGGTTTATAATATTGATCATTGAGCAGTAAAGAATCATCAATAATTGAATCAGAAGATGAAACTTTATCAAAGAAACCAGTCTTAGCATTTGATATTGAAGAACTAGTCTTGGAGTGAAAATTTTCAAAAATGCATAAGTCTGGAGGAGGTTTGCGCCTCCCATTGAAGGCGCAAACTGATCTTTGCGCGTCCAACTGCATGTGCAAACTTTCAGTTTGCGTTTCCAACATGGAACGCAAATGCTCATTGTTTTTCAAAACTTTAGCATTTTCCTTTGAATCTTTTGAAAATTCAGTAGAACTTTTATCTTCAAAACTTGTTTTTATTATTAAAAGAAATATATCGTTTTCTAAACAAGTTTGAAGATTTTGTTCTTCCAATCGATTTTCAAGATCAACAACTTTTTCTTCTAACACTAATGGGGGAATGTATTTCTTAGTATCATAAGACACCGGAGATACATTTTCCTTATCAGTGTTAGCAAATATATCAACAAAATCTGTTGATAATGAAGATTTATTGGAAGATTTGATATTTAAAATATTTTGAAATTTTCTGGATTTCTTAGATTGATCAGGAAAATACTTTGCATTTTCAGAGGTGGAAACAAATGGCATTTTCATCTTCCAAAATTTGTTTCTCAGTTGTCCAAAAGAATTTAAACTGAGGAGCATATCTTGCAAGAGTAAAATGATCATATTCATATAAAGTAGGAACTTCATTTTTAGCATGATTTAAAAAATGCGGGTTTTCGAAACCAAGTCCCCACGTTTCCTTTATAGCTTCTTCACTCCTTGGTTTGTTCATTTAAATGGTTTGCTCAGATTGTTCTCTTTTATATATTTTCCTTTCTAAAACAATTATTTTCTCTGAAAGATTTTGATTTGAAGAAGTCAGTTCAGTCAACGAATCACGATAAGTCTGATTTGAATTTTCTAGATCAACTAACTGCTTTTGAAATTTCTCTTTTGTATCAATTAAAATTGACTTTTCATCTTTTAGAGAAATTTGCAGTTTAACGATCAAATCAGACTTTTCTTGATTTTTAAACTTTTCAGAAACGAACTTTGAGCGCAAATCATGCAAAGCAGTGATAAAAACTGTTAAGTCTAATTTTGTAGTAATCATTGTATTTATTTTCTAGCATATACTGTGCTTAATGTTCATATCTGTATTGTAAAGGCTAGAGGTATTTAAGTCCCCTTAGAGCCTTTGTTTTGGAACTTTGGACTCACATTTCAATACATCAGATTACTTTGCGCTTCTCAACTTTCTCTCTCTACTTTCTTTCTCTAAAGATTTAGAGATTCTTGGACTCTCAATTGGTATCAGAGCAATCTGAATCTTGAGAGGATTGATAGATTAGTGATTTAGTTTCTGGATTTGTGAATTGAAGCAGAAAACTCGATCAATTTTCTTGATTTTTCAAGAAAATCTCGTTTTTTGCTTCTTCATCAAATTTGGACAGGTTTTTGAACAATTTGTGTTGAAATTGGTCTTAATTGATTCGTTATTACTAATCGATCATATTTGCTTCTTTGTGTTTCGCATAAAAATCTTGTTTAGATCATCAATTTGCAAATCTTGTATTTTCTGGAAAAATACGGTTCACGTTCTGTTCTTTGTCGAATTTGTTATTTTGTTGATTTTAATCGATATTGTTAATCAAAAGTTGTTAGAAAGGTGTTTTCGATATTATGTGTGTGTTTTTCATGCATAAATTTTTTGGTTTGAATTGATCTTGCGAAAATTTGTGAGTTTCTAAAGTTTTCGCTTCATTCATAATGCGTTGCGCCTCATTCACATATTCATAATGCTTTGCGCCTCATTCATATATTTTGTGGTCTAACTCGTGCGTTAGTGAATTTTTCAGGTTTGCGGTTCACGTTGGAAACGCAAAGCTTCTAGTGTCTCGGCTCTAGTTTAAAACGCAAACCTTTAGTTTGCGTTTCACTTTGTATATGCAAAGTACACTTCGCGTTTCTCTCTTCAAGAGAAAAGATCTTCTTCGTGCATCAAGTTTTCGCTTCTCTTGCCAACGCAAAGTCTCAACCCGCAAAGTCATAGTTTGCGTATCATTCTTGCAACGCAAAGTCTCTCACCCGCAAAGTCTACTCACGCAAAGCTTCATCTTGCGTTTCACTAAGCAAATGCAAAACTCAGTTTGCGTTCCCCTCTGCAAACGCAAAACCATCTTTGCGCTCTTCATTGCATACGCAAACCTCTAGTTTGCGCGTCTCCCGTACTTAGAAAATTTTCTAAATTTTCTGATTTTTACACAAGATGTCTTTGCAAGCTCAAGTCTACAAAAATGGCCTCATGATGTCTTTGGGGTCTGATACTCATCCACCAGTTCTCATCAATGAGAACGAATTCGAACAGTGGCAGGATCGGTTTATCAACTTTATTGAAAGGCAACCGAATGGGGAAAACATGATGAAATCTCTGAATGAGGGTCCTATGGAGAGTCCAATGAAAGTGATCCCAGCTACTGCTACTACTCCACTATAACAGTTGAAAAAGCTTTAAAAGATTATGAAGCTGAAGAGCTCTTAAGATATCAAGTAGACAGTCAGGCTAAGTCAAATCTGATCCTTGCTCTTCCTAACTCCATCTATAACAGAATCGATTGCTTCAAACATAACCCAATGCTGATGTGGACACAACTTGAGAAGATTATGCTTGGTACTGCAATGTCTACTCAGTTACGACAGACCAGGTACATGAACAACTTTGAAACGTTCAAGGCCAAGGATGGGGAAAGTTTGAAAAATGTTTTTGATCGATTCTGGGCTGTTATCAATGATCTCTACAAGACTAAAGTTACCAAGACTGAGTTGGAGGCTAACTTGAAGTTTCTGAACGCTTTACAACCTGAGTGGAACAAGTCAGTCCACAGAATGAGAAACGATGTCAGAATCTCAACCATGCCAATTCAGGAGTTATACGAAATCTTGATGACAGATGAATCTTTGGTAATGGAGAAGAAGGCGAAAATGGATAAGAAGAACAAGCCTCTGTCAGTAGATCCCATTGCTCTTTTAGCAAGCCAACTGGCTGAGCAAGCTTTGACTGAATCAGCTTATGATGGATCAACGGGTGATGATGGCGAAGCTTTAGAAAAGGACATGATACTTTTGATTCAGCACTATCAGAAGAGATTCAAGCACAAATCTGGTTCAAACAACCTGCGGTTTACTTCTGGTTCTAAAAAGATAGAACCTGGTGCTCCTTCAAAGACATACACTCCAAAGTATGAATCAGCTAAGGTGGTTGAACAGAAGAAGGATGAGAAAAGGGTGATGAATTGTTTTAATTGTGGAAAGTCTGGAAAGAAGTTGGCTCTAGCTGAAAAGAAGGAAAGTGGAACCATCCTGTTGGCCGAAGAAGAATACTGGTTGGATCATTCGGACAACGAGGCTGAAAATGAGGAAACTGCGACTATGTGCTTTATAGGTGATGACAAATCTGATGATGAGGAAGAGGATACCTCATCTGATGGTTCTGAGGTAATATCTGAGTTTAACTATAAATTCTTTTTATCTCAAATGAATGTTTTTATCACTGCTTTGCATGAATTGCGCTCAAAGTTCGTTTCTGAAAAGTTTAAAAATCAAGAAAAGTCTGATTTAATCGAAAAACTGCAAATTTCTTTAAAAGATGAAAAGTCAATTTTAATTGACACAAAAGAGAAATTTAATAAGCAGTTGGTCGAGTTAGAAAATTCAAATCAGACTTATCATGATTCGTTGACTAAACTGACTTCTTCAAATAAAATTCTTTCTGACAAAATAATTGTTTTAGAAAGGAAATTGTATAAAAGAGAACAGTCTGAGCAAACCATTTACATGAATAAACCAAGGAGTGAAGAAGCCATAAAAGAAAAGTGGGGACTTGGTTTTAAAAATCCGCATTTTTTAAATCATGCTAAAAATGAAGTTCCTACTTTATACGAATATGATCACTTTTCTTTTGCAAGATATGCTCCTCAGTTTAAATTCTTTTGGACAACTGAGAAACAAATTTTGGAAGAAGAAAATGTGAAAAGAATGAAAAATAAGAGGATGGAAATGCCATTTGTTTACACCTCTGAAAATGCAAAGTATTTTCCTGATAAATCTAAGAAATCTAGAAAATCTAAAAATATTTTAGATGTCAAATCTTCCAATAAATCTTCATTTTCAACAGATTTTGTTGATATTTTTGCTAACACTGATAAGGAAAATGTATCTCCGGTGTCTTATGATACTAAGAAATACATTCCCCCATTAGTGTTAGAAGGTAAGATTGTTGATCTTGAAGATAGATTGGAAGAACAAAATTTTCAAACTTGTTTAGAAAACGATTTATTTCTTTTTATAATGAAAACAAGTTTTGAAGATAAAATTTCTTCTGGATTTTCAAAAGATTCAAAGGAAAATGCTAAAGTTTTGAAAAACAATGGCCATTTGCGTTCCACGTTGGAAACGCAAACTGATAGTTTGCGCATGCAGTTGGATGCGCAAAGTTCAGTTTGCGCCTCCAATGGGAAGCGCAAACCTCCTCCAGACTTGCGCAATTTTGAAAATTTTCACTCCGAGGCTAGTTCTTCAATGTCAAATGCTAAGACTGATTTCTTTGATAAAGTTTCTTCTTCTGATTCAATTATTGATGATTCTTGTTATCCCCAGATTCTAGTTTCTAAACAAGATTAATCAAACAAGATACAAATACGAATCAATTACCTGTTTGATTTCACTTTCAATCTCAAAGATTACAGAATTCTCTAACGAACTCTCTTTCTCTCTGATATTTCTCTCTCTAAAATTACAACTGAAAAGAATGCTTCAATTAATTTTTCTTTTCTAATTACAAAGGAAAGAAAACTATTTATACTTACAACAAATACAAGGAAAACACAAATACAAAATACATTGACTTTTATTACAAAAGACTTTAACTTTAATGAGATTTGACTTTCTCAGCTTTGACTTCTTGAACTTTGACCTTCAGTCTTCTTGATCTTGTATCCAACAGATTTATGCTCTAACAATCTCCCCCTTTGGATTCAAGATCACTGTTGAAAGATCTAGTAATTCAGTCTTCACTTTAAACTCTGTCAGTACAAACTTCCCTTTTTCTTTGATGGTATTCTTTCCAAAACTGTCTTCAAATGATTAACAATTTCCCCAATACTTTCACAACATACTTTCAAACTTTAGAAAGAAATTATCTTCAGAATCAGCTCGAATTGCTTTAGCAAATAATCTTCAAATAAAATTTCCTCAAAATCTTCAGAAATTCTTTGATCTTCTTCAAACCTTTACTTTGAACTTTTGTGACTTGGACATTACTGAAAATCATCTCTCAAAACTTTATCATTTCTTGATATCATCTCCCCCTTTTTGATGATTTGAGCATCGATATCATCAAAACTTTCTCCAAGAATTGTCTTTGAAATTCTTTATGACCACTTATCTTTCCAACTGAGCCTCTGATTCTTTGCCAATTCGAACAATGTATTCATCCAGATCTTTTCAAATCTAGACAAAATAAGAACAGGTAACTTCTGAATCAACAGATGAATCAGTTAAAAATGCCTGTCAGTAACACGAAGTTACTGTGTGTAACGAATACACAATATAAAGGAGCTTTTTGATGTTCACTCCCCCAGGACTTCCATCCAATCATCGAAATACCACAAAGGCAATTTTTATGAATGTTATGACAAAGAAACGAATTCTTTGTGTGTTCGTGCATGTGTAGAAAAAATTAAGCACGATGATTGCTTTTCAATAAGGCTTAAAGTTGTGTAATGCACTGAGACAACAGTAGATAAACACAGACTCTATGTGCATGATTGAAGTGCGAAGGTGGGGCAGACTTCCTTCTTTTTCAATATCCAGATTTTCCAAATAAAAACCAGATAGATAATATGTTGCGTCCCCAGAAAAATATGAAACATTTTCTTTTTGAGAAGAAAATGAGTGGTTGGTGGGGTTTAGACAAAAGTTGGCATGGGCTATTTGCCTGTTTCAATAATGTTCACGAAAAAATTGTGAAACATTAGTAATGTGGCTGCCCGACTCAGAAAGTAGTTGGTGCAGAGTTAGATATTCTTTTACTCTGATCTCTCACCCTCTTTCTTTTAATCATTAAACTCACTACTAACCAAACTCTCCTTTACATTTTACCTCATCACACCCACACTCATTTCTTTTCGACTCCTCACACTCAATCACTAACGGTTTAACTTCTTGGGTAGGAAACACTGGTTAACGTGAATCCATAGAAGTTCATTTAAGTCCTAGCACAAAGAACCCATGTAATCCTATGAAAGCATAATGTTGCTCAAAATGATTTAACTTTATCAGTTAAAGCTTATATACAAATGTCAGATGAATGTATGCTCAGAATATATAATCATGAAGATTTGAGCATTTTTAGACATTGAAGTATTTTCAAACAAGTATACTGAATGAATGAACATGAATGCAAAATACTTGTTTGAAAATCTGACATTGTATGAAAATGATCAGAAATGAAATGATATAGCAATTAAGGCTTATGGTAAAAAATAACGGATATTGTCCATACGAAACAAAATATAGACATTCTTGAAATGACGGTTCGAAATGAAATATCGCTCAAAATTCTTTAAAGTACAAGCGGGGTGTCTTACCATCGAAATTATGTTTCAATATGAGACATGGTAAGAACAATTTGAACAAAAAGTCAAACCGGTGTGTGTGAATACTTGAAAGTATAAAGAAATGACAATACGCAAGTATTTATCTTTGGAAACACACGGTTTGTTTGTCATTTAAGCACAAAAATAAAATGAAAACATTTAAAATCACACTTCCAAATTATAAAATCGATTTAAGAATCGGGAAGTAGTTTGAACATTTTAAGAACATGTTTTCTATATCTAAAAGTTGTCCTTCTTTCAGATATATTTGAGATTAAGATAAGAAATTTACCTTTTCGCTCAATCTTAATTCTCATAAAGTCAGCTGTAGTCAATTAAGATATGATCGTGTCATCCTCTCTCATCCTGCATAAGTCTCAAAGTCTATTCAAAGCAACTTTATTCACAAATTTATTCGAAAGAAAAAGACATAAAGCAATAAAACGATTAAAGTACGAGTTCTGATCTGAAATAATCAGAAATCATATCCTTTACTCCCCCTGAAAATATGCATCTGAGATTTATCAGTGAAAAAGCACATGATAGAGATCTACAACTTCCTTTGAAGTGTAGTTCGTCATATCTTCCGAATACATATTTCCAGAAACATTTATGTACTCCCCCTTGAAGGTTGATTTCCTCTTCTAAGTATCTGAGTACACTCTCTTATCAACCCGGGAGTAGCATTTCTTTTTCATCATTAAAGAGTGAGTCCTAAACTGTTGTGTTTAGAAGTCAAACTCCGTTGAAGTACGGGTCCTAAGCTGATTTACTTAGAAGCCTTGGTTCTTGACATTGAGGTGTGGGTCTTGAACTGTATTATTCAAGAGCCATTGTTCTCTTACTCCCCCTTGACTTGTGGTGCCTGCAACATAGAATCAATCTTCGGTTTTGGTACCCACTGGTATTTGGGTCCATGTGTGTTAGTTGCAGTTCGTATGGGAATAACTGAATAAGAACCATACCAGTAATGATCACTTGCTTTATGAACAAAATCATATGTATGACAATAAGAACAATACCTCTTTTTAGATAACCTGATCAATTGATCTCTCGAATAAGCAAGATCAGGTTTACCTGTCAGCACTTTGTTCTTCTTGGCTGTTGATGCATGTACAAATGATTTGTTACTTTTCTTCTCTCCATTCTTTCCTTTCTTTTCTACCTTCTTCTCATCATTCTTCTCATCTTTAACTGGTTTTATCTTCCAAACCAGCTTCTCTTCTTGATATCTTCTTCTTCTTCTATGTGCACCTAAACCATCTACATTTTGATCATAGAAAATGTTGTACGAATTTGATCAAAATATTTAACTGACCTTCTTGTAGAAACAGTTTTCTGATGTGAACTTGAGGAGATCTTGTTAGAACCAGCTGAACTATTTCTAGGTGTGTGGATTTTTGAATCTGGAGTCGTTTGCTCGGTCACCACCACCTTTGAAACAATCTTTTCAAGCTCTTTTACCTTTGAAAATAGACTGTTCTTTTCTTTGATGTGCAGGTCAATCTCTTTCTTGAATTCAGGCTTCGCTTTTTGATCTTTCAATGCAGTTGTAGATAGTTCAGATAGCTTTGCATTCAGCTTCTTGATCTCAGCTTCAAACAAGCTTCTTTCTTCCTCAAAACCCATTTCAGCATTTGTCCTCTGACCAGATATTTCTTTGAATATCCAAACATTCTTTTGCTTAATGATTTTCTTCTCTTTGTCAAACTTCTCTCTTTCCAGGATCATTACTTTCTCAAAGTCAGAGACTTGTTGAGAAAGCTTAATACATTTAAGCTCAACCGTTTTCTTCTCGTCGGCACATTTTCTGGAAAACTCGGAGAATTGCTTAGCAAACTCTTTCTTTTCTTTCTCAAAAACTGATTTGTCTTCAACAATTTGCAATTCTAATCCAAATATCTTCTTTTCATTAGTACACCCTGTTTGCTGAAACTTGACAATGTGATCTTCTAATTCTGAGATCTTGCTCTTTAACTCAGTGTTTTCAGCTTCCAAAAACAAGACCTTTTCTTCATTAAGCCCAGAAGTCTGTTTCAGAAGATCTTCATTTATTTTCTTTAATACACTGACTTCTTCTCTCATTAGCTTCCTTTCATCAGAATATCTCTTTGACTTCTTTGTTTAGTAGTCAACTGAGGAAGCAAGATTTTTGTTTTCTAATTTGAGCTTGTGAATCTTCTTTTCATCACCATCAGAAAGATATCCCATCTTGAATACCTGTAAACAAAAAGAACTTGACAAAAATGATCGTTAATCCAAAATATGAAATCTCAAGAAATACAGAAAAACTTGAAATAAAAATTCAGAAATTTTGATCACAACCAGAAATATGTCCCCCTTCCCACTATTAAAGGGCATATTACATTTTTGAAAAATTTCTCAGAAAAAAAAATTCTAAGTTTTTCACACTTTGCGCTTCACGCAGCAATCGCAAACCTTAACTTTGCGTTTCTGACAGGAAACGCAAACCTCACTTTGCATGTCGAGAAGCAAACGCAAATCAAACTTTGCGTGTCAAGTGGCAAACCTTTACTTTGCGTTTCCAAAGGCAAACGCAAACCTTACTTTGCGGTTCAAGAGACAAACGCAAACCTTATCTCTGAACTCAACTTTGTGTTTCTAGAAAAATAAAACGACGAACTTCGCGTTTCACATTACAAACGCAAACCCAACTTTGTGTTTGTAGTTAGAGACCCAAACCCTACTTTGCGTTTGTAGTTACAGACGCAAAGCTTGCTTCTCGGTTCTTGTTGAAAACGCAAATATCACTTTGCGTGTCTCGTTGAATACACCTGCAAACTTTGAATGACCCGCAAACCTCTGAAGAACTTACACATATCTTGATGAATGACCCGCAAACCTGTTTGAATGGAACGCAAATCTCGATGAATCAAACGCAAACCTGAAGAACACCCGCAAACCTTGAAAAACAATCAAATTCACCAAACACTCATCTAGACCTAGAATTTCAACACTAAACTTCGACAAATCACTCGTTTAAACATCTAGAACACAAAACTAACACTGATTTTCGATCAAATACACAAAAATTACAAATTTGATATAGACACAGTGTCAAGAACTCGTGAACACAAAAACCACAAAAATTCGAAAATTTGAATTGATTACAGTGCTATTGATAAATATTTCTATACAAACTCAATCGATTTCACTTTCCTAATAAAACCTAATCGATTACAACTCCAAAAACTCACTAAAACTCAGAATCGATCTGGACTTGAAGAACACAGTACGAACATTCGTATTTCTTGATTTTTCGATTTGGATCTGCTCTGATACCAATTGTTATCCCCAGATTCTAGTTTCTAAACAAGATTAATCAAACAAGATACAAATACGAATCAATTACCAGTTTGATTTCACTTTCAATCTCAAAGATTACAGAATTCTCTCTCTACAATCTTTCTCTAACGAACTCTCTTTCTCTCTGATATTTCTCTCTCTAAAATTACAACTGGAAAAAATGCTTCAATTAAATTTTCTTTTCTAATTACAAAGGAAAGAAAACTATTTATACTTACAACAAATACAAGGAAAACACAAATACAAAATACATTGACTTTTATTACAAAAGACTTTAACTTTAATGAGATTTGACTTTCTCAGCTTTGACTTCTTGAACTTTGACCTTCAGTCTTCTTGATCTTGTATCCAACAGATTTATGCTCTAACAATTCTTTACTGCTAAATGCTCAATTTTATAAAAAGAAGCGTAAAAGAAGAAGATCAAAGAAGTCAAAGAAACATGATACTGTCTTATCTGAAAATTCTAATGTTTCTGATTTTTCTTCTTTAGATCGGACTGTGAGGAAGTTACCAAGGCAGATTTGGAGGATGAAACAGCAAATTTTAGAATCTGAACTGTTAGGAGTTACCTGTGTAGACAATCTTTGTGATACTGATACATTTTCTACATGTAATAAAAACCCAAAATATTCTTTTCAGCAAATGTTTGATATATCAAAGAATATCTCATATGCTTCTTCTAGTTCTGATTCTGATAATTTTGTTTTATCTTCTATTGATAATTGCTTTCATTCTTGCATGAAAAATAAATCTATGAAAAATAAAAGACATAAATCTAACAAGGGACCCATAAGCATATAGGTACCTAAAAAGGTGTAGTTTCTGTGTGTGCATCTTAGTCAATTATGGTATCTGGACTCGGGATGTTCAAAACATATGACTGGCAACAAATCACTTCTGTCTAATTTTAAAGATAAATGTTGCGATCGTGTGAAATTTGGCAACTGTGAGACAGCTCCGATTCTTGGTTATGGTGATCTAGTTCAGGGTAACATAACTGTAAAAAGAGTAAGCTACGTTGAGGGTCTAAGCCACAACCTTTTCAGCATAGGACAGTTCTGCGATAAAGACCTTGAAGTCAGCTTCAAATCCAAAAGAGTTGCAGTGAAGAATGATAATGGCAAGGATCTTCTGGTAGGAAAAAGACACTCAAATTTGTATGCCATTGATCTTTCCAAGATCAAAATTCCTTCAGATATCTGCTTGCTTTCTAAAGCTTCAGTTCAAGAAAGTTGGATTTGGCACAGACGTTTAGCTCACCTTAACTTTAAGTATATGGATCGCCTGGTCAAGAATGATTCAGTGAGAGGTCTTCCAGTTCTCCGTTTCCAGAAAGACCATCTATGCCAGGATTGTGAGAAAGGAAAAATGAAGAAAGCTCCTCACAAGCCTAAACCTGAACACTACACGTCGGCTATTCTTGATCTTTTGCATGTTGATTTGTGTGGTCCGATGAAGACGAAGAGTTTAGGACATAAGAAATATGTTTTGGTGGTTGTTGATGACTACTCCAGATATACTTGGGTAAAATTTCTGAAGTCAAAAGACGAGACTCCTGAAGTACTCATCAATCTCATCAAGACAACTCAGACAAATAAGCAGAAGCAAGTGAAAGTGGTAAGATCTGACAATGGCACTGAATTCAAAAACAGTACTCTTCAGGCATTCTATGAATCTCAAGGAATACAACAACAATTTTCTGTTGCATGTACTCCGCAACAAAACGGTGTTTTTGAAAGAAGAAATAGAAAGCTTGTCGAGTCCGCCAGATCAATGCTCGCTTATTCAGGTCTATCTTTGTCTTACTGGGCTGAAGCAGTATCAACTGCCTGTCATACACAGAACAGATCAATTATGCATCGTCGTTTCAACAAAACACCGTATGAACTTATGAACGAGATCAAACCGAACATCAAGTATTTCACGTCATTCGGGTGTAAATGCTACGTTCTGAATGACAGGGAGAATCTCAACAAGTTTAGTCCAAAGGCAGAGGAGGGTGTATTCGTGGGTTATTCTTCAAACTCTGCCGCTTATAGAGTTTTTCTGATATCTGCAAGAAAGGTCATAGAGAGTGTCAATGTAAAATTTGACGAAGCTGCTGATTTGGTTTCTAGTCACTCAGACTTAGAACCCGCTATTTCTGAAAATTCAGTTTCTGAACAAATCAGTTCAGAACCTGCTCTTTCACCAGATAACCAGGATTCTTGTACTCCCTCTCCTAATCTTTCTGATCTTGATTTTCTATTTGAAAATTTTTATGATGATGTGCCTAGATCTAACTCTGAAAATGTTTCTAATGTTTTGAATCAGGAAACTGAGAGTTCATTTATTCCAAATTCCACTGCATCTATCTCTGACAAAGATGCTGCTCCAGCCTCTCCTGTTCAACAAGAACTGGCACAACAAGATTTTGTTCAATCAGACAATGTTCAATCAGAAACTGATCCTATTCATGAAGAACATACTCAAGAAGAGTCTATTCAAGATCAACCTGTTCAAGAGGAATCACTTCAGGAAGAAGTACAGAATGATGTTATTCAACAAACTGTTCCCGAATCTGATTCAGAGATTATTGAGATACCTCCTCCTCAAGTTGAAACTATTTCTATCTCTTCATCTGATGTAGAAGTTTCTGAACCTCCCTCTCTTCAATTAGAAGTGGTTCAAGATGTAATTGATCCTCTCCCTCATACAACAAAATGGACAAGATCTCATCCAATTCATCAAATTATTGGAGATCCTCAAGCCAGTATTTCTACACGCTCCAAATCGGCCACTTCCAACGAATGTCTCTTCACTTGCTTCCTAAGCAAGATTGAACCTACAAAAATTTCTGAAGCATTGGAAGACCCGGATTGGATTATTGCTATGCAAGAGGAGCTCAATCAATTTGATGCGCTCAAAGTGTGGAGACTTGTACCGAGGCCGAAAGGAAAAAGCATAATTGGTACAAAATGGATATTCAAGAATAAAAAGGATAAAGATGGTATCGTTGTGCGTAATAAAACAAGATTGGTAGCCAAAGGATATCGACAAGAAGAAGGTATTGACTACGATGAAACGTTTGCACCCGTTGCCAGATTGGTAGCTATCCGAATGTTTCTTGCCTTCGTTGCTTATCGCAACTTCACAGTATATCAAATGGACGTCAAGACGGCATTTCTCAATGGCAAGCTGAAAGAAGAAGTATATGTATCTCAGCCAGAGGGATTTGTTGACAAAGATCGTCCAGATTATGTATATTTTCTTGATAAAGCATTGTATGGTTTGAAACAAGCTCCACGGGCGTGGTATGACGAGTTGTCAGCTTTCTTGGTCAAATCCGGCTTCACCAAAGGATCTATTGATACTACTCTTTTCATTTAAAGAACTAATCTTGATATCTGCTTAGTACAAATGTACGTAGATGATATTATTTTCGGTGCGACTAACAAATATTTGTGTACTTGGTTTTCTGATATAATGACCTCTAGATTTCAGATGAGCATGATGGGAGAAATCAACTTCTTCCTCGGCTTACAAGTAAAGCAGCTTCCTGATGGTATCTTCATCAACCAGTCAAAGTATTTATTTGACATCTTGAAGAAATTCAAGATGGACAAATCTACTTCAATCGGAACGCCGTGGCTCACGGTGAAAAACTCGGACTCGGTCCAGATGGAAAAGCTGTGGATCAAAAGACATACAGAAGGATGATCGGATCACTGATGTATCTAACTGCCAGTCGCCCGGACATAATGTTCTCCACATGCTTGTGTGCCCGATTCCAAGCTAAACCAAAAAAATCTCATCTTTTAGCAGTCAAACGCATTTTTAGATATATTAAAGGAACTCATTATTTAGGATTATGATATCCTAAAAGTTCTGACTATAATTTGATTGCTTATTCAGATGCAGATTTTGGTGGTAATCAATTGGACAGGAAGAGTACTTCTGGTCATCTTCAGTTTTTAGGTGACAGACTGATAAGTTGGGCGTCGAAAAAACAAAACTGCGTTTCAATATCAACAGCCGAAGCTGAATACGTCGCTACAGTTAGTTGTTGTGCTCAAGTGCTCTGGATGAAAACGCAACTTCGGGATTACGGGATGTTGTACAAGATAGTGCCAATATATTGTGACAGCAAGTCCGCAATTGCCATATCAGTCAATCCGGTCCAGCACACCAAGACCAAGCACATAGACATGAGATATCATTTCATAAAGCATCATATGGAAGAAGGTACTATTGAATTATCTTTTGTACCAACTGAATATCAACTTGTTGATATCTTTACAAAAGCCTTAGATGAAAAACCTTTCAATTTTTTGCTTTCAAAATTAGGCATGTTGAATTTAAAAGTTTAAATCTTTACAAATTTTATTCTATAAAATAAAATTTTACAGGTTTTCTTTCTTTTGAATAAAATGTATGTCTAGGATCTTTTACAAGTTATTTGTTTATATTAAAGTTTTATATGTTCAACTTTCAAATCTTACAAAAGTCGAAAAGTCAGTAACATGTTTGTAGCTTTTAATACTGCTTTAAAGATATGTGAGTCTGAATTTTTATAGTTTACTTTGCTTAGACTACCTAAATGATCAGAATTATAGATCGGAATGAAAATATAGGCTAAGCATTTAGACGTTGATCTGAGTGATTGAGATGAATAATAAATTCTTAAAATACAGAAATCTCTGGGTTTAAAAGTTTGTACCTGTGACCTTTCTGGTTTGGGAAAGTAAGTTCCGTGGGA
This sequence comes from Arctium minus, assembly GCA_954870635.1. Taxonomy (NCBI): domain Eukaryota; kingdom Viridiplantae; phylum Streptophyta; class Magnoliopsida; order Asterales; family Asteraceae; genus Arctium; species Arctium minus. The sequence continues at coordinate 12,386,468 of OX941080.1, forward strand.
TGCTCGACATCTGGTCCCCTAAGGTCATTTGGTCTGAGAGTGATCGAACAGAAATCCTTCTATAGAATCAGATCGAAAGTCATGTTTTACTGGTATGAATGGGTTTAGAATATGTTGATGTAGCCTTTCTGATCCGGGAAAGTAAATTCCAAGGGATGCTTGACACCTACTCCCCTAAGGCCAACTGGTCTGGGAGTGGCTGTAAATTTGTGTGAAGATGCCAATGTGCACACTGCTAAAAAGATGCCAATGAGCACACATCTCATAATACTTGGTGATATGTTTGAGTTGTGATAAACCTGTAAATTTGTGAAAGTCTTAATTTTTGATGACTTAGTGTCAGTACATGCAAAGTTTCTATAATAACTTTAGAACTGCATTTTTCTTTAAGCTAATTGAAGTTCACATGCGAGCACACTGAATAGACAAATGGAAGTTTTTGAAACTGAACATGTCTTAACTTGATATGCAAGTATACTTGGTCTTGCATCCAACAACATATGCTTGATTTCAACTGATTGATAAATCTGTGAAATCTTACTGAGTAGAATTTAATTTGTTTAGTGTTTAAAAGTTTATATATTCAGTTGTTACAAAATTTATATTCAATATGATCATCTTTCATACTGATGTCTTTGTGTTTGAGTATCTGTATTTTTTGTATATGGTCTGTGCAATTTTCAAGGGGGAGAGCTTATCTGAAAAAGTTATCTGATCTTTTCTGTGTTTGAGGGGGAGTAAGTAATAAAATTATCTGTGCTGATCAGAAGTTAAACAGGTATGTTTATCAGATTTTCTACACATTTGCTATACTAACAGTTAATTTTTTGTGCATTTGTGTAGGGGGAGTGAAAGGATTTCAGGTATATTTTTTTTACAATTTTTTTTATATTTTTTTTATGTTATTTTTTTTAGTTTTAGTTTTAGTTTAGTTTTAGTTTTCTTGGTTTAAATAGTGTTTTCCTTTTCATTTTCATTTTCCCGCCTACCTGTTCTTTGATATTTGTCTTTTCGGCTCCCATATTCTCTAATCGCTCTCTGTGTTCAAAAAAATTTTAATCTGATTTCTTTCAGATTTTGCTTCGAGAAATCAAGGTATGTTTTGATTCTATTAACTTCAATTATTGATGTTGAGTTAGATTTGATTGTGCTTATTATCGATTAGAATATTCAAGAATCTGATTTTCGTATTTCTCGTACTATTCAAAATCTCAGATTGTGATTTCGTGATACGCAAACCTTCTTTTGTGTTTTTGTGTGTCTTTTTTTGTTTTTCTAAGTATAGTTTTCGGACCATGTTAGATACGCAAACTTCCATTTGCGACTCATGACTGAAACGCAAACTTGGCTTTGCGTTTCACGTTCAACACGCAAAACCTTGGTTTGCGCTTCTAACTTGGCACGCAAACCATACTTAGAATATTTTTTTTATTTTAGTCTAATTCTTTTTCATTTTGTTTTCCAGGTCTATTATGTCTTCTAAAACAAATACAGATCCAATTATTCAAGACGAGAATGCCATTCTCGATGATCCGTCTGATCGAGCTTCTCATGATACTCCCATGCCGTCTCACCCTTCTGTTGGGGCCGATCTTTCTGCTTCTCGTCGTACACCAAATGATGTGTTTCCAACCATCATGTATATGCCTTACAAGCCGAACAATTATCACGTGGACTTTGACAGAATCAAGATACATCCGGTGATACGAGCAATTCTCAGAGGTCATCCACTTGCCCCTGCTCTTTCTTAATGCGCAGATGCTCCTGAAGTTTATCTACAGCAGGCTTGGCATACAATAACAAAGAATGAAATGGCTCGTCCGCATCACTTTGATCTTTAAATCGATCAATTTGAATCTTTCCTTTCATACAAGCGACTGAGATTGATACTGGATCTTCCTGAGCCGAACTCCAGACCAGGTCATACTACTTATGACAGTTTTCCATCAGAAGAGGAAGTATTTGAGGGAATCAAATAGCTTGGATATGTTGGTACTTTGAACAAAGTTACAGACTTTGACAAGTCTAATCTACCTCCAGTATGGTATGCACTGTTCTCAGTTATCATCAGGTGCCTGACATCGAAGCATTCTGGCACAGACAGTACAAGTTTACAGTATCTCCGATTGTTCCATGCAGTCGTCTATGACTTGCATGTCGACTACACTTTTATTTTTTGGATCGAACTCCCAGAGGTGGTACATGACAAGTTCACCAACAAGAAACGGAAGTTCATTCCATTCATTAGATTTCTGAAGCTTATTGTTCGAAGCATGCTCCGCAGCAATCCAGCCATTCCTCGCAGGTTATCTTGGCCTCAGGTTCCAGACTCTGAAATGACTTATATTCAGAAGCAGAAGAGGTCTTTCAACTATTCGATGACTATTCCATATGCTCTTATCGCCAACTATGCTGATGTTACAGATGAGGATGTCATAGAATATTGCATGGAGAATGAGTTTATGGAAGCTGTACAAGATGAGCCTTTTCATGACAATAAAGCTGCTGAAAAAGATGTTGAAGTTGAATCAGCTATTCCTGAACAAGAGCCTGAAGTTGAAAAAGAGGCTGAAGATGAGCAAGAAGTTGCGGTATTTGTTGAAAAAGAAATAGTTCAAGAGGATGTTGCTTCTCAACAAATTGAGAATGTTCTAACTGAAATTGTTACTGAGTCTCCTATTCATGTTACTTCTGATGATGTTGATGATGCTGATGATGGTGATGTTCATGTTAGTGATATTGATGGGGATGATGATGATGAAGATTCTGATCATGATGATGATGTTAGTGATAAACCAAATCTTAAGGTTTATGAAAGGAAGGTTAGAACACCGGAAGTGGTTGTCTCAACAGAAGTTGTCTCTGAAGATGATTCTATTCCTGTTAATCCTTCAGTTGCACATCTTCAAGTAGATGAATTGGATAAAACTTTTGATCAAGCTTCAGCTTCGGTACAAAGTCAAGCTCCAGCAACTTCACTTGCGGCTATTCAGTCTTCTGTTCAAGTTCTAGCTGTAGAGCTTTCTTCTGATCAAACTCGGGTATCTTCTGACAATTTCTCTACTTTGAATGATGTTATTCGTCAGTTATTAAGAGAAAATGGATGCAGAAAAGGAAGCTCAAATTCTGAAGTTGAAGACTTTCTTCAAAGGCAAAATGCCTGAAATTGATACTTCAGTGATTCCTCCAGAGATTTCTTTCAGACGACCAACCGGGGTAGTTCTTCGTGAACCTTCTTCTGTTGTGACTTCAACTACTTCTCCAATTATTTCTCTTCCATTTCCTTCGGTGGTTTCTATATCTGCTCCTTCTGGTACATCTTCAAGGTCTTCTCTTCATGACCTTCCACTTTCAGAGTAGACAGATTTGCTCTATGCTCGACTTCTCTCTATGTCGCCGCCTGAACATCAGGATCAAGATCTTCTTTCTTTGCTACGGAACTTCCAACCTACGCCGCCTCCAGTTCCTTCTTCTGAATCTGATCGGATTACTGCTTTATCTGACGAGTTTCATGCATTCAGATCAGAAGTTCGATCAAGTTTTTCTGATCTCAAATCTTTTATGTCTCAAGCATTTTCTGATTTATCTTCAAGGCTTGATTCTCATGAACAAAGTTGCAGAACTGAGGCCGACCCGTCTCTTAAGCGTCGACATGACCAAGATGATCCTGATCTTCAAGGCCATGAGGGGGAGATGGCAAAGAGACCGAGAGTTGAAGGATCTTCTGAAGCTAGAGAAGATATTCAAGAAGAAGTGGCTAGTGATAAAGGAAAGAGTGGTGAATCTGTTCAAGACTGCAACATTCAGGATTTAGTGAATGTTATGATTGAAAATGTTGATCTGTCTTCCTTGCATAATGAACTGAATATTTCTGAGTAATATTAACAATAATATGCAAATTGTTGTTTATTTGGATCCAGATGTTTCTGCAAATGTTCATGAAGTTGAAGAATCTGAAGCTGCAAATGACATGAGGACATTCTTTGCTAACTTCATAGAGATTAATTCTGATGATGATGAAGATGTCAGATTTGAAAAGATACGTCAAGTCAATGAAGAAGACTGTGATGATATCGTTATCATATCAGATACAGAAGATGACTCAGTTTTCATGGATGCGAAAGATGAAGAAGCAGATTTGTTATACAATGATCATCCTGCTCATGATGAGATTCCTGAATCATTTAAAGACACATCTACTCCTGTTGCTAGTTCCGCTCCGACTACCACTATTCCTTCAAGATCATTTGAAGTTGGTCAGTCGTCAAGAGCAGAAACTGATGTTCCACCTTCTGATCCTGTAATTCCACCATCTATTCTAAAAGAAGGACCAACTTTATCTAGACGTCAAAGACAAAGGAATTTGCAACGTAGATATTTGGCATCAAGGCAAAGATTAGCCTTTCTAGAAGACACTCAGAGAAACATCTTTGTCTCTAGAAGAAGGGCGATTAACATCTATGCAATCCTTGGAGTAGAGAAAGAGTCAGATGCTTATCAATATGAATACTTAATGTTCATTAAGTGCCAGCGCAAAAGGAATAATATCGTGTCTTCTCAACACTTGATTGTTCGAGTCATCAGTGTCACAATCAACAAGTTTGTGAATATCTGGTATCCTGATTTTGAAGTTGAAAGAAGAGACTGCAAGCGGTATAAATTTTCAGAGGCAGACTTCACTGACCTTTCTATAGATGATATTGAATTCTTATATGATCACTTCAGGAATCTGTATCATAGATCACAGGATGTTTCACAAGCTTTGTTCGTCATTAAAAAATTTATTCGACGACAAATACGATTCTTCAGGGTTTTTGATTTCCAGATGGCTGTTGAAAGCTTCCAACCGGTTGTTAATCTTCTCAGTCCCAACCGAAGCTTACCGAACTTAGAGTCTTATCCTCTTCTCACCATTGTTGAAGATCCATATGGAGTTGTGTACAAGAATGGCTCTAATGAAAAATGCTTTCTCAAGTTTGAAGATATTGCTCACTACTCCGATGGAACCTTAAAGGTGATCAAGCTTCAGTTGGAGCAACGTCTGAAGGAGGCTAAAAGAAGATTTTTGGAAACAAGAGAAAATGCATTCCTGGTTGATAATGATGAAATCCGACTTCTCCAGAAGACTTTAGATTCAATTCAAGAGAGATTGAATCTCCGCTCAACTCTAAGACGTCTGGAAGTTTTAGTTGGTTTGAATCGACTTCGTCAAAGAGAAGAGCGTCAGTAATTCTCCAAAGTCAACTGGTTGGTCTATGCTGTTATTGAAGATTGTTTTTGAAGACCACGACGCCAATGATTACTAAGGGGGAGATTGTTAAGTCTAATTGTGTAGTAATCATTGTATTTATTTTCTAGCCTATACTGTGCTTAATGTTCATATCTGTATTGTAAAGGCTAGGGGTATTTAAGTCCCCTTAGAGCATTTGATTTGGAACTTTGGACTCACATTTCAATACATCATATTACTTTGCGCTTCTCTACTGTCTCTCTCTACTTTCTCTCTCTAAAGATTTAGAGATTCTTGGACTCTCAAAAACATTCATTTGGGAAAAGAAGAAATTATAGTTAAACGCAGATATTACCTCAGAACCATCAGATGAGGTATCCTCTTCCTCATCGTCACTTTTATCGACACCAATAAAGCACATAGCCGCAGTCTCCTCATTTTCAGCCTCGTTGTCCGAATGATCCAACCAGTATTCTTCTTCAGCCAACAGGATGGTTCCACTTTCCTTCTTTTCAGCTAGAGCCAACTTATTTCGGTAAAAAGCAGCATCCTTTACCACTTTGACTCTGCAATCCTTAACCATATGTCCAGGCTTCCCACAGTTAAAACAGTTCATCACCTTTTTGTCATCTTTCTTTTGGTCAACTACCTTAGCTGGTTCATACTTTGGAGTGTATGTCTTTGAAGGAGCACCAGGTTCTATCTTCTTAGAACCAGAAGTAAACTGCAGGTTGTTCGACCCAGATCTGTGTTTGAATTGTTTCTGATAATGCTGAGTTAAAAGAATCATGGCCTTTTCGAGAGCTTCGCCATCATCATTTGTAGATCCATCATAAGTCGATTCGGTCAAAGCTTGCTCAGCCAGTTGGCTAGCTATAAGAGCAATGGGATCTACTGACAGAGGCTTGTTCTTCTTATCCATTTTCGCCTTCTTCTCCATTACCATAGATTCATCTGTCATCAAGATTTCGTATAACTCCTGAATTGGCATGGTTGAGATTCTGACATCGTTTCTCATTCTGTGGCATGACTTGTTCCACTCAGGTTGTAACGCGTTCAGGAATTTCAAGTTAGCCTCCAACTCAGTCTTAATAACTTTAATCTTGTAAAGATCGTTGATGACAGCCCAGAATCGATCAAACACACTCTTCAAACTTTCCCCATCCTTAGCCTTGAACTTTTCAAAGTTGTTCATGTACCTAGTCTGTCGCAATTGAGTAGACATTGCAGTACCAAGCATAATCTTCCCTAGTTGAGTCCACATCAGCATTGGATTATGTTTGAAGCAAACGATTCTGTTATAAACAGAGTTGGGAAGAGCAAGGATCAGATTTGACTTAACTTGACTATCAGCTTGATAACGAAGGAGCTCATCAGCATCATATTCTATTAATGCTTTTTCTACTGTTGAAGCATCAGAGGTTGCAGTAGCAGGAATAACCTTCATTGGCCTTTCCATTGGACATTTAGTCAAAGACTTCATCATATTGTCCCCATTCGGTTGCCTTTCAATAAAGTTGATAAACCGATCCTGCCACTGTTGAATTCGTTCTCATTTATGAGTACTGGTGGACGAGTATCAGACCCCAAAGACATCATGAGGTCATTCTTGTAGAGTTGTGCTTGCAAAGACATCTTGTGAAAAAATCAGAAATTTTAGAAAAAAATTAAAGTTTTGCGTTCCAAGAGTGATACGCAAATTGAAACTTTGCGTTGACAACTAGAAACGCAAGATAACACTTTGCGTTTGAGTAGAGAAGCAAAAACTAAGACTTTGCGGGTTGAACTTGAAGCGCGAAGTAGAGCTTTTTGTGTGAAGTGAGACGCGCAAAGAAGAACTTCTCTTATACTGAGTGATACGCAAACTGATGTTTGCATATAAGGCTAGATCCGCAAATATGGAATACTTGATAGCACTTGATACGCAAAAGTAGCTTTGTATTTCCAACGTGAACCGAAAACCTGAAAATTCACTAACACCCAAATTAGACCACAAAAAAACGGTTATGCAAAATATATGAGTGAGGCGCAAAGCATTATGAATGAGGCGCAAACTAACAAAATCAAGAAATGTTTTGTAGAATGAAAGAAACTATGAAATTTAACCAAGAAAATTACATACATAATGTTGAAAACACCTTTCTAACACACTTCAACCAACAATTTCGATTAAAACACACAAAAACTCAAAATTGATGAAAGAACAGTTCACGAATATGAGTTTTTCCAGAGAATACAAAATTGCAAAATAGATGATCAAATCAAGGTTTTTATGCACCAGTATATGAATCAAAACCGATCGATTACTCAAAACGAAGCAAATGAATACAAATTTAACACAATTTAATCAAAAAACAATCCAAATTTGATGAAAAATCAAGAAAACGAGATTTTCTTGATAAATCAAGAAAATCGATCAAATTTTCGATTTAAACAACAAATTCAGAAACAGAATCACAAACTCTCAATCCTCTCAAGATTCAGATTGCTCTGATACCAATTGTGAGTCCAAGATCAATGAATCATAGAGAGAGAAAGTAAAGAGAGAGAGCTTTGGAAGAGCAAAGTCAGATGTATTGATGTGTGCGTCAGAATCCTTTCAAAGAACAAACACCAAAGGGACTTAAATACCCTTGGTCAGATACAACACAGATAAACACTAAACACAATATTTGACCAAGCCCTATAAATACAATGATTAATATAAAATCAGACCTAACACTCTTGATCTTCAAGATCAAGGGCATCATCTTCATCGTCCTCCTCTTCTTCTTCATCGATTAACTCATCGATGGTAGGTGGGGCTTTCTCAGCAGCTATCTCCCCCTCAACATGAGAGGGAGTTTCCTTTTGTTGTTCATCAGCAGTAGCTTCAGTCTCCTTATTTTGTCCAGCTTCTTTCTCCCCCTCTTTGTCATTATCACAGAGGGAGAGATCTTTGGAAGGAGTAGAAGTGTTTGCAGTGGCCAACTTCTGGACTTCAGCCTCTAGTCCGGTGAGACGGCCTTCAAGTACAGGGATATCTAACGTAGCTTGATGAATAAACTCCACAGCTATGTTCAGAGAGGTGCTATCGCTCTCTGTAAATGAAGGATCAGGAATTGGAGCTGGTGCCTTCAGCTGGTCGAGGACTTGCTGAAGAAGAGCAGTGCAGGAGTCAACCTTTGTAGACATGGCATCAAACTGTTGCTTAGAGTCCTCCCTGACTTTGACAATCGCTTCTTGGAGAGTAGCGAGTTGAGAGGCGTCATCTTCGGAGGCGCATTGAGCTGTTAGTGTCTTCAGTGCTTCACCAGCGGTATGGACAGCACTGGTGGTGTTGTTGACAGAGACAGTTAGAGACTCCACCTTTGCACTCAAACTGTTGACATTGGTGTCAATAGTCGCCAAACTAGGACCTGAAATAAAAGTTAGTTTTTGAGTAACAGGCTTATATGGTGAGTTGGGAGTAGTGTTTAAGGTTATAGGAGTACCTGAATTATCAAACAATTTGTAGAATTGCATAGATTCCTCAAAAGTTTGATGTTCAGGTTCTATGGGTCCAAGTTGTGGCTATGAAAAAATAGAAGATGGGTCAGAGATCAAAGGAATAGAAGGATGAGAGATGGTGATAGAAGTTTGGATAGGGGTAGTTACCTCAGTGGTTACCTCAGGATGTTGAGGAGCTGAGATGATGGGTCGGGTCACTGTTGATGTGACAGCGACCGTAGTCACTGGCACGGTTGATGTGGGTATCGCTGAGGATGTGGAGGAGAAACCCACGAAGGCATCCAAGGAGGTTTGTTAAGAAACATCCTTAGGTCTTGAGCTAGAGGTACCTTTCTCCTTGGTCACCTTGGCCTTTTTCGAAGGACCAAAGGAGCCAGTTGATGGTCGTTTGGAAGGGGTAGCGGTAAGGATAGCAGAAGAAGGAACTCCCTGCGTGGCCGCTGAAGACGAAGAAGTGTGGAGAGAGAGTCGGGAGCAGAGTTCAGAAATACTTACCTCGTTGGGGAGCACCTAGACCTCCAAGGAGCGCTGGCCCACATTGGGAAAAGTTGCATCAGAATTAGTGGGATAAGTAGCAGGGTAGAGGAACTTCAGGTACGCACAAATGAAGCGTACATAGGGGATCTTGGGATCCCTCTCTGTCTTCTCTATCTTTGACCGCAGATCGTCAAAGATAGTTGTGGCGAAGTCAAAATTCCTTCCAGCGATCACGGAGTAGGCCATTTGGACCTGAATCTTGCTGGCCTTGTCCAGTGACCCACTCTTCCCACTCATACACTGATTAAAGTGAGAGAATATGTAGTTAAGCTGAGAAGGCATGTTAGCCTTCTTCACGAGAGTCAGCTTCTTGTTGGGAATTATCGTCATCGGCTTGGGCTCCTAACAGTATTCCATAGCATCCAGGAATTGGATGAGTTCAGCATCAGTGGGCAAGGCATCGAATCCATTCTTGGGTTTGTTAGGAAATCGTAGAGCTTTTCTTAGCCCTAAGGCAGTCATCATCCCCGGTCCAAGGTCAGTGCTGAAGGAAATAGCAGGAACCAGCTCACCCTTTTTGTTGGTGTTGGAGAAGAGCTTTTGAAGGTATGGGATCCATAGTGATGGCATAGGCAATGCAGGATTGCTTTAGAAACTGTGCAGCTTCCACCAGATGTGGGTATTTGACACCATCAAATTCAAGTCGAGCAAGATGATTGTTTTTCGGAAGCTCAGAGTCAGTGATGGCGAACTTGACATTTTTAGAGGCAACAAGTGTAGATTGAGCCATTCTGAATATGAACAGATAGAAGAGTAGAAGAAAGGTTTTAGTCTAAAAATAAAGAAGGTTTTACCAGTTTCTATTTCAGGAAAGAAACATAGAAAAACCAACATATTTGAAGATTAAAAAGTTGATCTTAGTAAAAGATATAAGAACAAGAAGAAAAACCAAAGATTTTGAATAAAGATAAGCAAAATAAAATGGTTTTGAATGAATAAAATCAAAATAAAAATGATTTTATGTGAGAAAATCTTATAAACCCATAATGGCAGTCCATAAATGGAGTATTATGTAAAAAGATTTAGAACAAGAATAAGAAGAAGATCAAGAATAACCTGTTGATCTTTGAAGAAGACGATGCAAATGCTTGAGAATGCTACAATGCTGTGAGAGAGTTTTCTTTCTTTGAAAGTATTTCCAGAAAGCGTAAAACGATAAGAATGGAAAAACATTCTTTTTATACGTTTGAGAGTAGGAGAGATAGTGTGAGAGGCGGGAAAACAAATGCTCATCATGACATGGACACGTTTGAAGGAGTGGATTGGATGGAATAGCAACGGACGAACGTGTCAAAAAAAAAGCATGCCACGGACTGTCGGTTCAAATGACGTCATAGGAGAGAGAGAGACTGTTCATTTGTCCGTTTTGAAATTATCGCTGAAGAAAAGTCAGCGATAGATTTTCTTTTTGAAAGTATCCCTGATGGTAAAGTTAGGGATTGATTTTATTTTAAGAAGGATCACTGACTAGAATTATCAGTGATAAATTTATTTTTCAAAAAGCTTTTAATCATTTGAAGAAAGTGTTGATCCAAACTCTCTCAGTGATTTGATAACGACCCTTTTTCTACACTTAGTGAAAATTACGTTTTAATATGTATTAGTGTTTCACCATCAGTGATCAAACTGAGTATGTTCAGTTATCGCTGATAGTCTTTCTTGTAAACATTTCTATGTATTAGTGTTTCAGTATCAGCGATCAGACTGAGTCTGTTCAGTTACCGCTGATAGTTTCTGATGTAAACAGCTAACATAATCCCTGAAGACAAGCTCCGCGTCAACAGATGTTCATTGCTGAATCGAAGATGAAGTTGCTGAACAAAGACAAGTCTACTAGTGACCTGATGCGGATATCAGTGAAGCAAAGACGAATCTACTTATACACGAAGGAACATGAGGAAAAGTTTGAGCGATCGCTGAACTCTTGATGTCTCTGAAGAAAGAGATATTCAGAGATCAAATGATCACTTAGCTTATGCCTCAAGTCTCCTTTTGTCTTACCTTGCACAACCCAGTACGATATGTCAGAACGGACATAGCTCTGCCACAAATCGTACAATAACTCTGTCAACTACACTGTTCATGATACGGCTAAAAGCATGTCTCCCAAAGTCAGACTCTCAAAGCCAATCACTGAACGCCATGTGTAAAGTGCACTGCCATGCATTTAATGCATAGGGTATAAATAGAAAGATCACCTCTCCATTTGAAGTGCTCGAATCTAGAATCAAAAATAGAAACCCTTGTTTTCTATATTCCTTAATCCCCCATTCTCTGAAATTCTTGTGCAACCATCTTAGTGTTTTTCTTAAGTTTATTTAGATTAGGTTCTACTTAATCTTATTCCGCAACAGACTTGTAAATTGTGTTTGATTTATCAATAAACAAATTATTAAACTTTAATTTCTATGTTTGTATTCAACCCCCCCTTCTACAAACTTGTTAAGAACCTTCGGGACCAACAAAAAGTTCAGTGATTTAAAGTTTATATTTTGAAAAATATCTTAACTGAATGAAGATTCAGTTGTAGGGATGGAGAGAACATACCTGAGAGTCAGAATGTTTATCAGATAAAATGATAAAAGGGGAACTTATGATTACTGACACAATGCATGAACGCTGAAGAATTATTCTTCGAGATTCAGCATTCCAAGCTCAATGATGAGAAAGTTGAACCTTGTCTCATCAAGAGGTTTGGTGTTGGGAACTGAAGATTCTACTAAGTGTAGTTACTACTGCTAGTATAAATGTAGTTACTACTGCCAGAACAAGTTGAAGATTAATACTGCTAAGTGTTACTACTGCTAGTAGAATTACTACTGCTAGTTAAAGTTAGTACTGCTTGAACAAAGTTAGTACTGCTTAGCTAGTTAGTACTGCTAGTGGTTAGTACTGCTTGCAGTTAATGCTGCTAGATGAAGTTAATGCTGCTGAGCATTATTAGTGCTGCTAAAGAGATCCGGATGGAAAATACTACAGCTGGATATACTGAAGATATACTTAGAAGATATACTTAGAAGATATACATGGAAGATATACTGAAGATTTGTTTATTCTTTGTAATTATCTTTTTATCAGTATATGTATAGAATGTTTAGAATAGATAGAAATAACTTTTGATAATTATTTTTCAAGAGAGAAATCAACCTCAAGGCATAGATCCTAATTCTAGAGAAGTAGAATTCGTATTGGTGAGTCTGTTCATCAATATTGAGGTTGAGTGTGTAATCCTGTAACTTCAAAGCATTCAATACAAGTTTACAGTTTGTTCCTCATATTTTCTGTATTGATTTACTATTTCATTGAATATCAAAGTGTTATTCCGCAAACTTCTTTGATATTGTTTCTGAGAATTAATTCTTGTTGAGAATTCGATCCTGACAAGTGGTATCAGAGCTAAATTCTCTCAGAAACAGTTATTCATCATGGAAAATCTTACAGAATCAAGCAGTACTTTGGTCTCAAAAGTTCCAATGCTCAGATCCAATGAATTTGACATGTGGAAAATCAGAATCAAGCAATATATTCTCCTCACAGATTACTCAATGTGGGACATCATTGAGAATGGCCCATCTGATGGAGGAAAGATTGGTGAAGATGGCAAAAGAACTCCTCCAAAGACAGATACAGACAGGAAATCAAGATAGACAGAGATGAAAGCCTTGAGCACACTGCTCTTGGCCATTCCAAATGAGTATCAACACCAATTCTGTAATTGTACTGATGCACAGATGCTCTGGAATGCTCTAGGGAAGAGATTCTCAGGTACTAAAAGTACCAAGAGAAATCAAAAGGCAATCTTAAAACAACAGTATGAAAACTTCATCTCAACTAAGAATGAGTCCATGACTCAAACTTTTGACAGGTTTAATAAACTAATTGGTGAACTAGCTACTATGGGAGTACAGATTGATCAAGATGATGTGAACAGAAAGTTCTTAAGGTCCCTTGGAGATGAATGGACCATGTACACTGTGTCATTCAGACAGAATGATCAGTTGGAAGACAAAGAACTTGATGATTTGTACAATGATCTTAGAGTATTTGAAGCTGAGGTGGAGGCAAAGAAGAAGCCTTCTGGATATGTTCATAATGCTGCACTCCTATCAGCATCAATTGATTCTACTGCTAACCCTGAATCAGTTAATGCTGCTAATGGATCAAATTTAGATAAAGGCACTGATTATGTATTTGAAGCTCTTCTTTCTAATCATGGAAATTCTTCTCTGATCAATGATGACTTAGAACAACTTCATCCTGATGATCTGGAAGAGATGGATATTAAATGGCAGATGGCCATGCTCTCCATGAGGGTTAAGAAGTTTATAAAGAGGACTGGAAGAAACAACTTCTCACAAAGAAGAGAAGATGGAGCAGGGTTTGATAAATCAAAGGTAGAATGCTACAAATGCCATCTGAAGGGACATTTTGCTAGAGAATGGAGAAGTGGAATGTCTCACAACAACAACCATCAACAAGCTCAATCTGGAAGCTTCAATAACAACAGAAACTCTGCTCAAGCCCTTGTTTCTCAACAAGGAATGGGGTTTGATTGGAGTGATCAAGCAGAAGAAGCTATTCAGAATCAAGCTCTTATGGCTAAAGTATCTGATCTCCCATCTGAGGTAAGTTCTAATCTCTGCTCTAAAACTTGCATAGACACTGTTAAAAGGTACAGGGATCACAATCAGAAGATGAGTGATGACCTGAAGAGACTAGAAAAGGATATAAAAGACTATGTGAGGATAGTAGAGAGATTTGAAGATCAAATCAAAGGCTTTCAAGCCAATGAACTACAACACTCATATGACACTAATTACTGGCAGTGGGAGAAAAAGGATTTAGAACTTAAACTGACCAAATCTAAAGAGGAGAGTGAAAAACTGAAAGAGGAGTTAACCAAGGTTAAGCTTGATGTAGAAAAGTTTTCCAATGCTTCTAAAGCAATGGACTCCTTACTGCAAAATCAGATTCATGATAAATTAAGAAGAGGAATTGGGTATAATGCCACACCTCCACCATATAACAACAATTACATTCCTCCTACTTCAGACCTGTTAGACACCAAAGATAGGAAGGACTTGCCTGAGGGAGCCACTGAAATAGATCCCTTAGATGAGGTAATTGTTGAGGATAAGACTGAGAAAGAGGTTGGCAAGAGTAAGAAGAACAAGGTGAGTGGTGAGACTTCTATAGAAAACAACATTATCACCAATGAGGATTGTGGAAGGGCTTGGATCAAATCCAAGAACATAGAGAAGACAGAGGAAAAGTCTGGTAAGGTCCATTATAAACAGACCACAGTTGTGAATCCAGGTCCTTGCAAACAGTGTACTTGTAAGAAGAATGAGCCCCAAAAACAGGACAAAAAGAGAGGAAATCAAAGAAACTGGAATAATCAATGGGCACATAAACAAGGGGTTGATCTGAGTAAAATCAATAGACCAAAACCTTGCTTTATCTGTGGCAAATTGAATCATCTTGCAAAATTCTGTTATTTCAATCCTATGAACCAAAGAATGAATTTCCAAAGATCCATGCAAAAACCCTTTGGTTATAAGAAAATTGAAAAGAACCATGTGGCTAAGAAAACTGTTAAAACTAAAAGCCACATGAAGAAAAAGTATTCTGTTAAAGAAAGTGTCAATATGTGGATTCCTAAAAGCACTAAAACTGTTAGTACTGCTACCACAAATAGTGCTGCTGACAATGATAGTGCTGCTAGAAGTAATACTACTGCTAAACCTGTTAGTACTGCTACACCTGTTAGTACTGCTACACCTGTTAGTACTGCTAACTCTGTTAGTACTTCTAAGGTTAGTACTGCTTCCAGTGTTGATTCTGCTAAGCCAATCATATTGACAAAGTACTCTAATAAAGAGTGCTCTGAGTTTAAAAACCTCATTAAAAAGGAATGTAAATACTTTGATGAGAAAGGAAGACCCAAGATCACTTTGGCTTGGGTCCCCAATCATACTAATTGATTTATTTAATGTGCAGGGCAACCAACAGCTCAAGGGAAAGAGCATATGGCATGTTGATAGTGGTTGCTCTAGGCACATGACTGGCAACATGTCATGCCTTCAGGATTTCAAGCAAATTAATGGAGGACATGTTGCATTTGGAGACAATCTTACTGGTGGTAAGATAAGTGGAAAAGGTAATGTCACCAAAGGTAAGATGACATTTGAGGATGTCTACTATGTTGATCAATTAAAGTACAACCTGTTAAGTGTATCACAGGTTTGTGACAAACAACATAGTATATTATTTACTAATACTGAGTGTATGATTCTTGCTCCAGGGTTCAAGGTAGTTGATGAAAGCATGATACTACTTAGAACTCCAAGGAAGGACAATGTTTACTGTCTTGATTTGGACAATGTTGATAGTGATTCATCTTTAAATTGTCTTGTTTCAAAAGCTTCTATAGATGAATCCTCCCTTTGGCACAGAAGGATGTGTCACATGAATTTCAAGACTATGAACAATCTTGTTAAAAATAACCTTGTAAGAGGTTTACCTTCAAAAGTCTTTTCATGTGATGATCACTGTGTTGCTTGTCTTAAAGGCAAACAACACAAAACTTCTCATAAGACCAAAGAGTTAAATTCTGTTTCTTCTTGTCTCCAGTTATTGCATATGGATCTGTTTGGTCCTACAAATGTTATGAGTATAGGCAAGAAATCTTACTGCTTGGTTATTGTTGATGATTACTCCAGATTTACTTGGGTATATTTTCTAAGGACTAAGGATGAAACAAGTGGTCTTATCAAATCCTTTATTCTAAGAATTGAAAACCAAACTAATCAAAGAGTAAAAGTCATTAGATCAGATAATGGAACTGAATTTAAAAATCATGATTTAAACACTTTTTGTGAAGGAAAAGGTATTGAGAGACAATATAGTGCTCCTAGGACTCCTCAACAGAATGGTGTTGCTGAAAGGAGAAATAGGACACTAATAGAGGCTGCTAGATCTCTGTTGGCTGATTCAAAATTGCCAATTACATTCTGGGCTGAAGCAGTTAATACTGCCTGTTATGTCCAAAACAGAGTTCTAGTGGTCAAGCAAAAGAACAAGACCCCATATGAGCTTTTAAATCAAAGAAAACCTTTTATTGGTTTCTTAAAATCTTTTGGGTGTCCTTGTACAATTCTAAATACCAAATCTCACTTAGGTAAGTTTGATAGCAAAGCAGATGATGGATTTCTTGTTGGATATTCATCTCAGAGTAAGGCCTACAGAGTTTTTAACTCTTCTTCTAGAATAATTGAAGAAAGTGACAATGTCAAATGCAATGAGAACACACCAAATCCTGTTGGGTCTGGACCTCAGTGGCTATTTGACATTGATTCACTAACTAACTCTTTTGGATTTAGTAATGAGTATACAGGAACAGGTGGTGGAGAATCAGAGATCACACAAGTTCAAGAAAGTATATCTAAATCTGTGATTTTTCCCATACCCACAGTAATTGAAGACTGTGAAAAGGAATCATTTACTGAACCAAGTCAGAGTGAAGAAGACACTAGAGATGAGGAGACTCAAGAATCAGAAGTGACATCTGAAGACACTTCAGTTGAATTGCATGACTCTAATCTAGAGGATGGACTGAATGTAGAACCTAGTCATAACACAAGAGTTCAAAAGAATCATCCTCCACAGTTGATAATAGGTGATGTCTCTTCTCCCATGATGACTAGACATCAAAGCAGGCTTCAGGAAATGCAAGATCAACAGCATACAGTGCTCTCATGTTTTCTATCCCAGCTTGAGCCTAAAAAGGCACATGATGCTATGAAAGAATCTAGCTGGATAGAAGCAATGCAAGAAGAATTGTTACAGTTCAAGCTACAAGATGTGTGGGATCTAGTAGACCTTCCTAAAGGTCACAGAGCAATTGGCACAAAATGGATCTTCAGAAACAAGAGAGATGAAAGAGGTATTGTTATAAGAAACAAAGCAAGGCTGGTAGCTCAAGGATACACTCAAGAAGAGGGCATAGATTATGAAGAAGTTTTTGCACCTGTAGCTAGGATAGAAGCAATCAGACTATTCCTAGCCTATGCTTCTTACATGAACTTCAAAGTCTACCAAATGGATGTAAAAAGTGCTTTTCTCTATGGGTCAATTGAAGAAGAAGTATATGTCTGTCAACCACCAGGGTTTGAAAACCCAAGCTATCCAGACAGAGTATACAAATTAAAGAAAGCACTTTATGGACTACATCAAGCCCCAAGAGCATTGTATGACACCCTGTCATCCTATCTCTTGGAAAATGACTTTGAAAGAGGAGTCATTGATAAGACTCTATTTATCAAAAGAAAGAAGAAGGATATCTTGCTGGTCCAAATATATGTTGATGACATTATTTTTGGTTCTACAAGAAACAACATGTGCAAGGAGTTTGAGGATTTAATGCATCAAAGGTTCAAAATGAGTTCCATGGGGGAACTTACTTTCTTCCTTGGACTCCAAGTTCAACAGAAGTCAGATGGCAATTTTATATGTCAATCCAAGTATGTGCAGGATATTCTAACCAAGTTTGGTTTCTCAGAATCAAAACCTGCCAGCACACCTATGGAAACACACAAGCAGATCACAGCAGATCTTGAGGGGGAGGATATGGATGTGCATCTTTATAGATCCATGATTGGCTCTCTCATGTATCTCACAGCATCAAGGCCAGATATTATGTTTCCAGTCTGTGTATGTGCAAGATTTCAAGTTAGGCCAAAGCAATCTCACTTTCAAGCTGTTAAGAGGATATTCAGATATCTCAAAGGGCAACCCAGATTGGGACTTTGGTATCCTCATAACTCACCTTTTGACCTAATAGCATACTCAGACAGTGATCTAGGTGGGGCAAACTTGGACAGAAAATCTACTTCTGGAGGATGTCAGTTTTTGGGTGCTAGACTAGTCTCATGGCAGTGCAAGAAACAAACCACAGTATCCACATCTACAACAGAGGCAGAGTACATAGCAGCTGCAAGTTGCTGTTCTCAAGTCTTATGGATTCAGAATCAAATGCTGGATTATGGGGTAACCTTTCTACACACTCCAATCTTTATTGACAACAGCAGTGCTATTAGCATTGTAAATAATCCAGTCAAGCACTCAAAGACAAAGCACATTGAAATCAGGTATCACTTTATAAGAGATTGTAATGAAAAGAAACTTATTCAAGTTGTCAAAGTTCACACTGATAATCAGTTTGCTGATCTATTCACTAAAGCTTTTGATGTGGGTAGATTCACTTTCTTGGTAACAAGTGTGGGAATGATAAACTCTGAATAATCTTCTTCTCAAAAAGTGGTTTTATACCTGTATATTTTTATTCTTGGTGTTACTAATCTTCTTTTCAGGATATGCATAGCAGTACTCAGTATTTAGCAAGTTTAAAAGGAGTAAGTCTAGTTAATACTGCTTGTGGTTAATACTGCTTGTGGTTAATACTGCTTTCAGTTAATACTGCTTGTGGTTAATACTGCTTGTGGTTAATACTGCTTTCAGTTAATACTGCTTTCAGTTAATACTGCTTTCAGTTAATACTGCTAGTAGTTAATACTGCTAGTAGTTAATACTGCTAGTGGTTAATACTGCTTTCAGTTAATACTGCTAGTAGTTAATACTGCTAGTTCAGTTAATACTGCTAGTAGTTAATACTGCTAGTAGTTAATACTGCTAGTGGTTAATACTGCTTTCAGTTAATACTGCTAGTAGTTAATACTGCTAGTTCAGTTAATACTGCTCGCGGTTAATACTGCTAGTTAGTTAATACTGCTCTAGGTTAATACTGCTTATATTCCGAATACTATAAATACTTTTTGCCCGCCTAAAAGTTCATAACGACTCTTTGCATACTGTTCTCTTGCGCTCAAAACCTTTTCTCTCTCAAGTTCGAAGTTTTCAGGCAAGTGTTCACTAAGATCAATGGCATCCATGACATTCATCGACGAGCACAACGAGATTGCGATGCTACAAAAGCCAAAGCAAGCTTCAGAATTTCATCAGATTGTGGATTTCCTCAAGTCAAGTCACATTGCTCATGCTCTTACTGTATCACCTACAATCTACATTGAGCACCAAAGGCAGTTCTGGGCTAATGCAACCATTGTTGTGGAAAATGGTGTGCAAATGATCAAGACAAGAATCTGTGATCACTCACTTACAGTTACTGAAGAAGTCATTCGCATCAGTCTACGTCTAGACGATGCCTCTGGTATAATGTCTATCTCTAATGATGAACTGTTTTCTAATCTTACTAGAATGGGGTATGGAGGCCCATTGGGTGTTTTCAAATTCTCAAAAGCAAAGTTTTCACCCCAATGGCGTTTTCTTGTTCATACCCTGATGCATTGCATCTCCAAAAAGACCACTGGATGGAGTGAGTTCAGCAGTCCAATTGCATATGCTTTGGTATGCTTGGCTACATCCAGAAGGTACAATTTCTCAAAGATGATTTTCAGTGATCTTGTATCAAATATGGGAAACAAAAAGAGTTTCTTTATGTATCCCAGATTTGTTCAGGAAGTAATTAACCATGAATTGACGGATATACCTCAACCTGTTGGGGTATATGTACCTAAACCCCCAAAAGGCAAGGTTTTCTCAAATATGAGAAGATCTGCTGGGGACTCGGAAGGAGTTGACACCCCATTGTTCTCTACAATGATGGTGGTGTCCCAAAACACTGAAGGTATGGCAGCAGGGTCAAGGCCCTCATTAGACCATCCCACTGCTAGCCAAGCCCAACCTTCTCACTCAAAAACAATTCCCCAGTCCATTCTTACAAAACCAACCTCTCCAATTACCCAAACTTATCAAAGAAAACAGGTAAAGAAGGCTCCTTCCCTTCTTGTACCATCACCCACACAGCCTTTAAGCCCTCTAAGGGAGAATTCTCCCCTAGAGAATATCCAAAGGGAAACCACAAGGGTGTCTCCCAACCCAAAGGAGGTGCTCTCTGAGGAGGAGGTAGAGCATATGGGTGATGAGGCTGCCACTACTCCTGCTAACACAGAGGAGGAAAGTGGTAACATCAATAAGACCTCCCCCATGGCAACTTTGAATGAGCAATCATTTGAAGGTCCCTGGTGCCAAGAAACCACAGGGGTGGATAGTGCTTCTGCTAGGCAGAAGACTTCCACTACTAAAAGATCCAATGATCCTTCAATAGGGGGTAACACTCCTGGAGAAGGTGAGGACAGATATAACTATGATGAATTGATGGAGGCAATGGGCAACATCAACATGGATGTACTCAAACAGGGCAAAGATATAGAAGAGCTAAAACTCATTGTACTGTCACAACAAGAACAAATCATCAAGTTGAAACAAATGGTAAGGAAACTGATTCTGCAAAAGAAGAAGAAACAATTTGTGCTCAGAAGGAGGAAACCAGTGACTGATGCTCCCAAAAAGGGGGAGATCAACATGGAAGAAGCATCAAGGGAAGGGGAGATTGATAAAGAAAGAGTTGAAGTTGAGGGGGAGAAGGAAGCAGAAACTGTTAATGCTGCTGAAACCTCACAAGCAGCAGTAACAGAGTTAACACCAACAGAAATTGAAGTAGCTGAAGTGCTAATCAAAGCTAAGAATGACACTCCCAAAGCAAAGGGAGTGGTCATAAATGAAGGGAGAGACAGAAAATCAGAACAGAAAGACAAAGCTGCAGAATCAAAGAATAAGGGAAAAGAAAAGATAGTGGAATCTGATCAACCAATCAAGAAGCAAAGGTTGGTTGAATCAGATGAAGCTTTAGCAAGGAAAATGCAGAAGGAGATGGAAAAAGAAGAAAGAGCTCAGGTGGAGAAGGACAGGGAAATGGCAAAGGCTTTAGCTGCTGAGCTAAATAAAGCTTATCAAAAGGGGCTTGAAACTGAAAAGGCTAAACAAAGGGCTATAAGTCTGAGAAAGGCTATGATGGCTAATACAAGTGCAAAGAAAAGAAGACCTTCACAAACTTACCTTGCCACTCAGGAAAGAAACAAAATGATAACTTTCTTGAGGAGTGCAATTGGGGTAAAGAAAGAAATGTTTGTGAAGATGAGTTTTGATCAAATCAGAGAGCTCTATGAAAAGGAAATGGGGAATCTGAAGAGCAATGAAAAGAAAAGAGTAGAGTTTGAAAAGAAGGCCAAGGAGAGTAATGATATAGATATGAATCAACCATTTCCTGAAAGTGAAGAGGGAACTCCTATCAAAGAAATGGCAAAGGAAAAGGAAGAAAAGAAGAAGGAAGCTACTCTAGTACAGGTTCAAAAGACTTTGAAAAGAACCAAGATGATGGCCAAAAGAAAGAAAGATAAGAAGTCTAGAGTAGAAGAAGAACAAAATGTTGCTGAAGAAGAAGTGGCACCTGAGTCATCAAGCCAGCAAGGGTCATCAATCAAAGATGATGTAAGCTTATATATGGTAGTGATGGACAAAGTGCCTGAACCAATTTCTGCAGAACCTGTTGGAGTTAAGCCACCTGAGATCATTCACTGGGATGTACTGACAATGGATGGGAAAGATTACATCAGACTCAAGAGGAAGGGTGATAAATATGAAGTATTCAACACTTGGGTCAAGATTGTCAGAACATGCTCTAGATCTGATATAGAAGAGATGTTTGACATAGGAATTAAGCTGTATGCAGATCATCTGAACACTCCAGGAATTTCTCTTACAAAACTGGTGATGGAGTATCTATGCATGATGTTCAAACCTGAAGAAGTGGACCAGGTCATCAAGAGTGTGTTTAAAGAAGTCACAAGTTGGACTCTATATGAAACTAGTGGAGTATATGCAGTGACTTTGGATAGAAATCACACAGAATACTTCCTAGTGGATAGAGTATATAATCACACCAGACTGAAGGTTCATGCCATGCTAAAGAAGAAGTTGGGTTGTGCACCAAATTCAGAAATGGCCAAGTATCTAATTCAGAGGATAATCAATCAGAGTTTGAGACTAAATCCAGACTTAGGAGCATGATTTTGGAAGTTTTGGGAGCATCAAAAAGAGCATCTGGAAGAATATCTGAAGAACTTGACTTCTCTTCTAAAAGTCAAGTTAGGGGGAGATTGTTGGGAACTAAAGATTCTACTAAGTGTAGTTACTACTGCTAGTATAAATGTAGTTACTACTGCCAGAACAAGTTGAAGATTAATACTGCTAAGTGTTACTACTGCTAGTAGAATTACTACTGCTAGTTAAAGTTAGTACTGCTTGAACAAAGTTAGTACTGCTTAGCTAGTTAGTACTGCTAGTGGTTAGTACTGCTTGCAGTTAATGCTGCTAGATGAAGTTAATGCTGCTGAGCATTATTAGTGCTGCTAAAGAGATCCGGATGGAAAATACTACAGCTGGATATACTGAAGATATACTTAGAAGATATACTTAGAAGATATACATGGAAGATATACTGAAGATTTGTTTATTCTTTGTAATTATCTTTTTATCAGTATATGTATAGAATGTTTAGAATAGATAGAAATAACTTTTGATAATTATTTTTCAAGAGAGAAATCAACCTCAAGGCATAGATCCTAATTCTAGAGAAGTAGAATTCGTATTGGTGAGTCTGTTCATCAATATTGAGGTTGAGTGTGTAATCCTGTAACTTCAAAGCATTCAATACAAGTTTACAGTTTGTTCCTCATATTTTCTGTATTGATTTACTATTTCATTGAATATCAAAGTGTTATTCCGCAAACTTCTTTGATATTGTTTCTGAGAATTAATTCTTGTTGAGAATTCGATCCTGACATTTGGTGAATAAATCAGCAAGCTGATAGTCAGTAGTGATGAAATGAAGTTCAATATCACCGTTCATCACATGATCTCTGATAAAGTGATATATGATCTCTATGTGATTCGTCTTTGAATGTAGCACTAGATTATCTGCTATAGAGATAGCACTAGTGCTGTCGCAATAGATAGGAGTCTTTGATAGCTGAAGGTCATAGTCTAATAGTTGATTTCTCATCCATAAGATTTGAGAACAACATCTTCCAGCGACTACGTATTCAGCTACAACTGTGGAAGTGGATACTGAATTTTACTTCTTGCTTGTCCAGCTTACCAGCTTTCCTCCTAGGAGTTGACATCCACCAGTGGTACTCTTTCTGTCAAGTTTACAACCTGCAAAATCACTATCAGAATATTCTGTAAGATCGAACCTTGAGTCTTTGGGATACCAAAGACCGAGGTTAGGAGTTCCTTTCAGATATCTGAAAATTCGCTTAACAGCGATTAGATGGGATTCCTTGGGTTCAGATTGATAGCGTGCACATAAACAAGTAGAGTACATAATGTCAGGTCGGCTCGCTGTAAGATACAGCACTGAGCCTATCATTCCTCTATAGGCAGTGACATTAACAGGTTTCCTAGATGGATCATTGTTAAGTGTCAGAGGAGGTGCCATAGAGGTTTTCATCGCTGAAGTTTATGTGAGATCAAACTTCTTCAGCATATCTTTAACATACTTACCTTGGCTGATAAAAGTACCTTTGTCAGATTGTTTAATCCATGAGTTGGATTCAGCGTTAGGATGTATGATGTTTGGATCATCATCAGCAGTAGGTGGATCTGTGTGTTGATGGTTTGAAAAGAAGGGTTTAGTTTCTTTGTAGTGAGAGAACATCCAAGCATTTAACTCTTCATTGTCAGCGATTGGTTTGGAGTTCGCTGAGCGAGTTTCATCAAAAGTGACATGAATGGTTTCTTCCACATATTGTCTTCTCTTATTGAACACTCTGTAGGCTTTGGAGATGGATGAATATCCAAGGAATATTCCATCATCAGCTTTTGGGTCGAACTTTCCAAGCTGATCTTTGTTGTTTAAGATAAAACACTGACAACCAAAGATATGAAGAAAACTGATAGAAGGCTTTTTTCTATGAAAAAGTTCATAAGCTGTTTTTCCAAATCGCTTTACTATCAGCAACCTGTTTTGAGTAAAACATGCAGTATTTACAGCTTCAGCCCAAAATTGAGTAGGGAGATGAGAATCGCTGAGCATTGATCTAGCAGCTTCAATGATTGTTCTGTTTCTTCTTTCAGCGACTCCATTTTGCTGATGTGTTCTTACTGAAGAGAAGTTACGATAAATTCTCTTGTTCTCAAAGAAATTGTTCAGAGAGTTGTTTTTGAATTCAGTTCCATGATCACTTCTTATTGAACGAACAGTAAGATTGTTCAGTACTTCCATCTTTTTAACAAAAGATATCAGTTCTTCTGGAGTATCACTCTTGCAGCAAAGAAAGATAACCCAGGTATAGTGAGAGTATTCATCTACAATGACAAGTGTATATTTCTTTCCAGCTATTGATTGGATGTTGACAAGGCCAAACAGATCCATATGCAACAGTTGAAGAGGACTTGTCACTGAGGAGACTTGTTTTAACTTGAAACTAGCTTTTGTTTGTTTTCCTTTTTCACATGTTGAGCAGAGAGATTCTTTAGCATATGAGTGCTGAGGAAGACCAGAAACCAATTCCTTAGATGAGAGAGAATTCAGGGTTTTGAAGTTTAGATGATAGAGTCTTTTGTGCCATAGCCAGTTGACATCAGAAGAGGCCTTAGAGAGAAAACATACATTCTTAGTGGTAGTAGAGTCCATGTCTATAACATAGACATTTTCTTTACGATAACCACTAAGAGTAGGTTTTCCTTCCTCATTTACCAATGAACATGCTTTCTTTGTAAAGCGAACTTCATAGTCTTTGTCACATAGCTGACTGATGCTCAGAAGATAATGCTTCAATCCATCTACATAAGCGACTCTTCTGAAGGTAGTTGTTCCATTGCTGAGAATACCAAACCCTCGGGTATATCGTTTTCCATTTCCACCAAAGGTCACAGAGGGACCTTTCTCTTCCTTGTATTCAATAAGTAGGTCTTTTTGTCCAGTCATATGATGATAGCATCCACTATCAAGGTACCATATGCCCTTTGATCCCTGGACACATGAGGAAGATTAATCTTTGTTTGGTACCCACTTTTCAATGGGTCCTTTTGGGTTAGTGGAGATGGAAGGTTCAGTAATCTTCACAGCAGATGAAGATTCAGCTTCAGTGATAACCTTCACCTTGGTTAATTTCTTAACCTTAGTGGTATTCTTCACCTTGGTCGATTTTTCAGCTTTAGTGACCTTTTCAGCCTTAGAGGCATTCATCTTCACTTTAGCTGATTTGTCAGCTTTAGTGGCAGTTGGACATTTGCTTGCAATATGGTCAGTAAATCCACAGTGATAACATTTTCTATATTTGAAAGTGGTTTTAGGACCAGAAGTAGACGGTTTTGCAAGTTTAAGATGAGCAGGTCCAGCTCCAAGAATGCCTTCATCATGAGATCTGGGAGGAATTTTCATTTCTTTAGATTTCGTGGGTTTAAGATCAAGCTTTGGAGGACATAGATCAAAGATTTCTATCACAGAGCTAGAAGATTGTTTAACTGAAGGTTTTGAAGAAATTTTCAGTTTTGCTTTATTGGGAGCCTTCTGAGGTAGAAGAATAGATTTTCCTTTATCTGTAGGCTTAGAACTTTCAGATTTTTCCTCAGGAATTGGATTAGAAGATGATGCAGGATAGAACTGATTATAAGAAGTGTCAGAGATAGACGTGATAAATGTTCCAAACTTAAGCATGGACTTGTCATCTTTAGGCTCGTCCTGTGGTTTCCAAAAACCAAGACCAGTTCTATCACTGTCAGGAGTTTGAGCATTTATAATCTCAGTGATTTTTGTTGATTGGTTGCACCATTTTTCAACATGAGTCTTTTCTGCTTTTAGAGCAGCGATGGCTTGTTCGCGTTCAATGCTAATGATTTCATTTATAATGACTTGATCTTTCAACTTTTCATCTAAAAGAGTTAGTTCTCTGATCTTTTCAGGACATTTCTCTAGCTCTTGAGTTAAATGAACATTTTTGTTCTCAGCTTGAGTTTTGTCGTTTAGAGCATTATAAAAATCAATCGTCAACACATCAACAGCGCGACTTCTCTCAGCTTCAGGTAGAGAGGGATTTGTAGAGATAGATACCTAAGATGATATGTAGCTCATAGAAGGTTCAGATGGTTCTTCCACTTCTTCTTTAATCTCAGCCATGAGGCAGAGATTAGCGACTTCTTCTTCATCAGAACTTGATTCTTCTGATTCAGCCCAGTCGTGTTCTTCAGCGATGAGACCTTTACCTTTTCGCTTATAGCTTTTCAGCTATTGATATTTGTTCTTCAGCTTTAGGTATTTGTCATCATTGGATCTTCTTGAGGTAGAAGGTTTGAAGACCTTTTTCGACCTACACTCACTAGCAAAGTGTCCAATCTTTTCACAGTTATAGCAAGTGGCAGTAGCCTTATCAACAGGAGTTGATTTTGGCTTTTCAATAAGAGAGAGAGGCTTATTTCTTCGGAAATTGCTCTTTCTTGCAAATCTCTTAAAAGAGTTTGTCAAGAGTGCTAAGGACTCATCAAACTCTGAAAGATCAGGGTCTGATGGATCCTCAGATTCAGAATCTAACTCAGTGATGGTGAGAGTAGATCGCTGAGATGGAATTATCTCTGAAGAGACTAAAGCAACAGGAGTGCTTTTCGAGTCTTTAGAATCTTTTACAAGATTCTTCTTCAAGAGATTCGATTGCTCATAGTTGAGCAATATTCCATACAAAGTGCTGAGACAAAGAGAATTTAAGTCTTTTGTCAGCTTAAGACATATTGAATAACTGTCCCAGCTTTCAGGAAGACATTCTAAGAATTTTGTTAAGACCTCAGAATTAGAATAGGTCCTACCAACTATTCTTAGATCAATGATTAAGCAGTTAAACCGCTGATGAACGTCAGAGAGAGATTCATTCTTACCAGCGATGAAACTTTCATATTGTCTTACCAAGTTAATCTTTCGAGTCTCTTGGATTTCAGTGGTGCCCTCATATTGAACACATATGGTTTCCCACATTTCTTTAGAAGTTTTCAGATGCATGATTGAATGAAAAACTTAATTAGGCAGAGCCATTGAGATAATGGTCTTTGCTTTTGCATCTATACCTACCTTCTTTTTCTCTTCATCACTCCACTGTCTTATTTCCTTAACGACATAGCGCTCATGGACAGCTTCAGTGGTGGCAGTAGCTAGAACTGCAGCTATAATTCTAACAGGTTCATAGGGTCCATTTTCTATATATTCAGGTATAGTAGGATCTGCACCTTCAAGAAATAGCATCATTCGATTTTTCCATAGAGAAAAGTTATCTCTGCTAAATCGAGGAGGTTTAGAAAGTGAACCATTATCATAGTAGTTTGTGTTTGTGTTAAGTGCCATTTAGAACAGCAAGGAAGAGAATAAAGCAAGATTTTGTTTATTAGATTAAACAGTCTGCTCTGATACCACTTGTTGGTCCCGAAGGTGCTTAACAAGTTTGTAGAAGGGGGGGTTGAATACAAACACAGAAATTAAAGTTTAATAAATTGTTTATTGATAAATCAAACACAATTTACAAGTCTGTTGCGGAATAAGATTAAGTAGAGCCTAATCTAAACAAACTTAAGAAAAACACTAAGATGGTTGCACAAGAATTTCAGAGAATGGGGGATTAAGGAATAAAGAAAACAAGGGTTTCTATTTTTGATTCTAGAATCGAGCACTTCAAATGGAGAGGTGATCTTTCTATTTATACCCTATGCATTAAATGCATGGCAGTGCACTTTACATGTGGCGTTCAGTGATTGGCTTTGAGAGTCTGACTTTGGGATACATGCTTTTGGCCGTATCATGAACAGTGTAGTTGACAGAGTTGTTGTACGATTTATGGCAGAGGTATGTCCATTCTGACACATCATACTGGGTTGTGCAAGGTAAGACAAAAGGATACTTGAGGCATAAGCTAAGTGATCATTTGATCGCTGAATATCTCTTTCTTCAGAGATATCAAGAGTTCAGCGATCGCTCAAGCTTTTCCTCATGTTCCTTCGCGTATAAGTAGATTCGTCTTTGCTTCACTGATATCCGCATCAGGTCACTAGTAGACTTGTCTTTGTTCAGCAGCTTCGTCTTCGATTCAGCTATGAACATATGTTGACACGAGGCTTGTCTTCAGGGATTACGTTAGCTGTTTACATCAGAAACTATCAGCGATAACTGAACAGACTCAGTCTGATCGCTGATAGTGAAACACTAATACATAGAAATGTTTACAAGAAAGACTATAAGCGATAACTGAACAGACTCAGTTTGATCGCTGATGGTGAAACACTAATACATATTAAAACATAATTTTCACTAAGTGTAGAAAAAGGGTCGTTATCAAATCACTGAGAGAATTTGGATCAACACTTTCTTCAAATGATTAAAAGTTTTTTGGAAAATAAATTTATCACTGATAATTCTAGTCAGTGATCCTTCTTAAAAGAAAATCAATCCCTAACTTTACCATCAGGGATACTTTCAAAAAGAAAATCTATCGCTGACTTTTCTTCAGTGATAATTTCAAAACGGACAAATGAACAGTCTATCTCTCTCCTATGACGTCATTTGAACCGACAGTCCGTGGCATGCTTTTTCTGACACGTTCGTCCGTTGCTATTCCATCCAATCAACTCCTTCAAATGTGTCCATGTCATGATGAACATTTGTTTTCCCGCCTCTCACACTCTCTCTCCTACTCTCAAACGTATAAAAAGAATGTTTTTCCATTCTTATCGTTTTATGCTTTCTGGAAATACTTTCAAAGCAAGAAAACTCTCTCACAACATTCTAGCATTCTCAAGCATTTGCATCATCTTCTTCAAAGATCAACAGGTTATTCTTGATCTTCTACTTATTCTTGTTCTAAATCTTTTTACATAATACTCCATTTATGGACTGCCATTATGGATTTATAAGATTTTCTCACATAAAATCATTTTTATTTTAATTTTATTCATTCAAAACAATGTTATTTTGATTATCTTTATTCAAAATCTTTGGTTTTTCTTCTTGTTCTTATATCTTTTACTAAGATCAACTTTTTAATCTTCAAATATGTTGGTTTTTCTATGTTTGTTTCCTCAAATAGAATCTGGTAAAACCTTATTTATTTTTAGATTAAAACCTTTCTTCTACTCTTCTATCTGTTCATATTCAGAATGGCTCAATCTGCACTTGTCGCCTCTAAAAATGTCAAGTTCGCCATCACTGACTCTGAGCTTCCGAAAAACAATCATCTTGCTCGACTTGAATTTGATGGTGTCAAATACCCACATCTGGTGGAAGCTGCACAGTTTCTAAAGCAATCCTGCATTGCCTACGCCATCACTGTGGATCCCACACCTTCAAAAGCTCTTCTCCAATATTTTTGGTTTACCGCTGAAGAGACCTACATCACCAACAAAAAGGGTAAGCTGGTTCCTGCTATTTCCTTCAGCACTGACTTTGGACAGGGGATGATGACTGCCTTAGGGCTAAGATAAGTTCTGTGATTTCCTGACAAACCCAGGAATGGATTCGATGCCTTGCCCACTGATGCTGAACTCATCCAATTCCTGGATGCTATGGAATATTGTTGGGAGCCCAAGCCGAGGACGACAATTCCCAACAAGAAGCTGACTCTCGTGAAGAAGGCGAACATGCCTTCTCAGCTTAACTACATATTCTCTCACTTTATTTAGTGTATGAGTGGGAAGAGTGGGTCACTGGACCAGGCCAGCAAGATTCAGGTCCAAATGGCCTACTCCGTGATCGCTGGAAGGAATTTTGACTTTGCCACAGCTATCTTTGATGATCTGCGGTCAAAGATAGAGAAGACAGAGAGGGATCCCAAGATCCCCTATGTACGCTTCATTTTGCGTACCTGAAGTTCCTCTACCCTGCTACTTACCCCACTAATTCTGATGCAACTTTTCCCAAAGTGGTCCAGCGCTCCTTAGAGGTCAAGTCGCTCCCCATCTAGGTAAGTATTTCTGAACTACGCTCCCGACTCTCTCTCCACACTTCTTCGTCTTCAGCGGCCACGCAGGGGGTTCCTTCTTCTGCTAACCCTGCCGCTACCCCTTCAAAACGACCATCAACTGGCTCCTTTGGTCCTTCGAAAAAGGCCAAGGTGACCAAGGAGAAAGGTACCTCTAGCTCAATGCCCACATCAACCATGCCAGTGACTACGGTCGCTGCCACATCAACAGTGACACCGCCCATCATCTCAGCTCCTCAACATCCTGAGGGTAACTACTGAGGTAACTACCCCTATCCCTACTTCTTTCCCTATCTCTCATCCTTCTATCCCTTTGGTCTTTGACCCATCATCTATTTTTTCACAGCCACAACTTGGACCCATAGGACCTGAACATCAAACTTTTGAGGAATCTATGCAATTCTACAAATTGTTTGATAATTCAGGTACTCCTATAACCTTAAACACTACTCCCAGCTCACCATATAAGCCTGGTACTCAAAAACTAACTTTTATTTCAGGTCCTAGTTTGGCGGCTGTTGACACCAATGTCAACAGTTTGAGTGCAAAGGTGGAGTCTCTAACTGCCTTTCTCAACAACACCACCAGTGCTGTCCATACCGCTGGTGAAGCACTGAAGACACTGACAGCTCAATGCGCCTCCAAAGCTGACGCCTCTCAACTCGCTACTCTCCAAGAAGCGATTGTCAAAGTCAGAGAGGACTCCAAGCAACAGTTTGATGCCCTGTCTACAAAGGTTGACTCCTGCACTGCTCTTTTTCAGCAAGTCCTCGACCAGGTGAAGGCACCAGCTCCAATTCATGATCCTTTATTTACAGAGAGCGATCGCACCTCTCTGAACATAGTTGTGGAGTTTATTCATCAAGCTACGTCAGATATCCCTGTACTTGAAGGCCGTCTCACAGGACTGGAGGCTGAAGTCCAGAAGTTGGCCACTTCAAACACTTCTACTCCTTCCAAAGATCTCTCCCTTCGTGATAATGACAAAGAGGGGGAGAAATAAGCTGAACAAAATAAGGAGACTGAAGCTGCTGCTGATGAACAACATAAGGAAACTTCCTCTCATGTTGAGGGGGAGATAGCTGCTGAGAAAGCCCCTCCTACCATCGATGAGTAAATCGAAGAAGAGGAAGAAGAGGACGATGAAGATGAAGCCCTTGATCTTGAAGATCAAGAGGAAGATCCTCATCAAGATGATGATGATGACGATGATGAAGATCAATCTCTATGGTGTTCTTCAGCCGTCACGTCATCGGTGATAGCTTCGAAAGAAGTTATCAAAGCAGGGGGGAGTCATGAGACATCTTCAGGAACCCCTTCCCAAAGCAAAGGTGCAACTGCTGAGGGAAGCCTGAAGATGACCTCACTATCTGAGAAGAATCTTTCTCAGGTATGCCTGACCCTCATTCCCTTATCCTTCTATAAAAATCCCACCCCTGTTTCTTTCTAGCATTTATTTCTCTACTTCCCTGAAAATAAACTAATCTTCTTTTTCATTTTCTGACCAGACAGTTCTCTCCCCTGCTTAAGGGAAAAGAGCTACAAATAATCCCAGCCTCTAAAGTTGATGACCAAATAATCCCAATCTCTAAAGAGATTGATGAAGATGATGAAGAAGAAGAGTCCCTACAACATCCACGGAGGCCCTCTAGACCACTTCATTGGTCAGAGGAAGAAATGAAGAAAAGAACGTAGATGATATCTCATCTGGAGAATCAACGACTGAAGATCCCCTCTCAATCAACAGATCTAGAGTTCCTGACTGAAGCTGAAATTGAAGAATCTGTCAGGGCTGAGAAGCTGATTGCTGATTGTCAAAGAGATGCCTCTCTGGCTCTCAAAATTCAGTCTTCTCAAGTCAAAGACTTAAAGCTGAAAAAGAAACTAGTAGAAGTCCAGGCCGCTCTTTTGAAAGAGATTGAAGAAGAGCGCTCAAAAGAAAAATCGGTCAGCGATAATACAGTCAATTAGTGCAAGCATAAAATTGACGATCACTCTGACCCAATGAAGATCGTAGTTGTTGCTATTCTGGGAAAAAGAAGAGGGATCGAGTTTCTGTCACTATGGAGATTACCAGAGAGGATGGAAGTTGTAAGGCCATGTTCGTGTCAAAGCTGGAAAGCTTAGGTTATATGGAATGGCTAGAGTTCAAAGAAGCGCTGAAGAAATCCAAATCAACCAGCAGAGGCTATGTCGAAGGCATCTTGGAAGCCCTAATCAACAGGGTCTCCACTGTGTTGAAAGTACCATCTGCTCTTCCTTCCAAACCAAGGCAATTCAAAAGAAAGCCTATCTCCTCCTCCTCTGAAAATGTCGTAGTGATAAGAAATGAAACCTCCGTCAAATTCTCAAGAGAAGCTCTGTTCGGTCCTCCTCCTGATCTTTCAGTTCTTGATCTATCTCTGCCCACTGGTGGACCATATGTTGCGGGACAAGTACTTGAAGAACCTTTTGGAATCTTCTTCAAAGATGATGAGGAAGAACTCAGATTTCAGAGAGTCTCTGAAATTCCTATCTGTCCCCTCAACCATCTCAAGGATCTCTTGTGCTTATGGTGTAACTACTCTCCCTCTGCTGAACCGATCAAGGGAATCATTTCTCAAGAATCTTCAGATCGAAGGCAAAGAGGAGAAAAAATACCTGAGTATATGATAAATCCTCCTAAGTCTTCTTTAGATAGCTGATAGATTAGTTTCCTATTTCTTGTAATCTATTAGTTAAACTTACAGTAGTTAGTTCTTCACTTGTACTTGTAATTTTCATATCTTGTAATTCTTTCTCTAAATTAAATGAAAATTTCAGTGAAGTACTTAACACTATCAGTACTGTAAAAGATCCCTCAAAATAGTAATTGGGACATGTATGTTATGAGTCCTGATTATTCCATCATTTTGAATTATAAAGTAATTTTCTTCAGTTACTTTGTCATTATCAAATAGGGGGAGATTGTTGATCCAAACTCTCTCAGTGATTTGATAACGACCCTTTTTCTACACTTAGTGAAAATTACGTTTTAATATGTATTAGTGTTTCACCATCAGCGATCAAACTGAGTCTGTTCAGTTATCGCTGATAGTCTTTCTTGTAAACATTTCTATGTATTAGTGTTTTACTATCAGAGATCAGACTGAGTCTGTTCAGTTATCGCTGATAGTTTCTGATGTAAACAGCTAACGTAATCTCTGAAGACAAGTCTCGCGTCAACAGATGTTCATAGCTGAATCGAAGACGAAGCTGTTGAACAAAGACAAGTCTACTAGTGACCCGATGCGGATATTAGTGAAGCAAAGACGAATCTACTTATACGCGAAGGAACATGAGGAAAAGCTTCAGCGATCGCTGAACTCTTGATGTCTCTGAAGAAAAAGATATTCAGCGATCAAATGATCACTTAGCACTTAGCTTATGCCTCAAGTCTCCTTTTTTCTTACCTTGCACAACCCAGTACGATGTGTCAGAACGGACATACCTCTGCCACAAATCGTACAACAACTCTGTCAACTACACTGTTCATGATACGGTCAAAAGCATGTCTCCCAAAGTCAGACTCTCAAAGCCAATCACTGAACGCCATGTGTAAAGTACCCTGCCATGCATTTAATGCATAGGGTATAAATAGAAAGATCACCTCTCCATTTGAAGTGCTCGATTCTAGAATCAAAAATAGAAACCCTTGTTTTCTATATTCCTTAATCCCCCATTCTCTGAAATTCTTGTGCAACCATCTTAGTGTTTTTCTTAAGTTTGTTTAGATTAGGTTCTACTTAATATTATTCCGCAACAGACTTGTAAATTGTGTTTGATTTATCAATAAACAATTTATTAAACTTTAATTTCTGTGTTTGTATTCAACCCCTCCCCCTTCTACAAACTTGTTAAGCACCTTCGGGACCAACAGACGGAAATTGGCATATTGAAGATCTTAGATCGTTGTAAATATGATTTTGGGTGTTTTCTTTTTGAAAAATTGGACAAATGCATGGAATCATTGAAAGATTATAGTTTATTTTAAATATTTCTCTTCTTTTATATGAAAAATGTATGAAATTTGATTGTTCTGGATTTTTATGTTGTTTTTCTTGATTAATGTTGTTATTTATTTTATAATTTATAAATAATAAATAAATAAATATAGAGCTAAAATATGGCGATATATATGAAATATACCTTTTAAAGAAGGATTTGATGTTAATATAAGGGTAACTAAAGATAAATTTTAGAGAATGTTTTGATTATGTATATCTAAAGATAACCTTTAGAGAAGGTTGTCAAAGTGTAACTAAATGATACTTTTAAGGAATGTTTACAAAAAGGTCACTCAAGCTTTATACCTTTAGAGAAGCTTTTCAAAAAACCTTCTCTGAAAGTATATTTTAGTGACGTTTTTAAACCGTCACTAATGTTTGAAAAGCGTCACTAATACATACTTTTAGAGAAGCTTTTCAAAAAAAATTAACCGACCTTTAGAGAAGCTTTGGCCTTTTATTTATTTATTTTTGAGTAAACTTCACTTTCGGTTTTTAATGTTTGTCAGTTTTAACGGATATCATCCATAAATTATCGAAACTCGGATTTGTCCCTCATTTTATCATTTCACTTTGGTTTTGATCCCCCCTACTAACAGCCGTTAACTCAAACCAAATGAAGGGTATTATGGTCATTTTACCTGTTTCTAAATTTTCTTGTTTTTAGAAAAACCATCAAACTTTAGGGGTATGTTACATAATATATATAGGGTCCCCTTCTTTTGTTAACCATCTCATTAGTCCTAATCATGTTAACCAATCTCATCCGTTGATAATTAAGATCTACGACCTACAAAAAATTTGGAATTTTATTTCACTTGTGGGGTAAATCACGCGCTTCTTGTATACTTGCGTATATGCACAAGGGTAAAAGGGTTAGAAAAACAAAAAATAAATAAAAAAGGTATGTTTCACCGTGAACCAGAAATCACAGAGCACAACTCGGGATTTAGGCGATAGAGATATTGAAGGAAATCAAACTCTTCCAAATTTGGTGGGCAAAATCGCCGATACTCCGATAGCGTAGGGCTTACTTCCGATGAGAATACTGGAGTGATACATGGAGAAGGTATGACTCTCTTGGTTTATGAACTTGCAGCTTTATGAACACTTTTTATGAACTTGCAGCTTTATCAGATGCATAGATGCACAACATTTGACGGTTACCGAATTGACTCTATGCAATATTTAAAGTTTCATTTAGGAATTTCGAATCTGTGAATTGTGTTTACTATTCTAAGTGAGAAAACAATTATGGCAAAGGTTACCAACTGGCACTGTGCACGCACTGTGCACGCACTGTGCACGCACTGTGCAGAATGCAAATCTAATAGTGGCACATGTGCACATATGCACATATACACATGTGCACATATGTACATATACACATATATGCACTAGTACAACTACACTTTGAAATATGGTATCAATTCCAACAGTAAAAGAGTGTAGACATGAAAATGCACATTTTGATAGTCTATACCTAGCCATCACCTGTTTATAAACCCGATGGACATACTATATAATAATTACATTTTTACTCGTGTTGTAGGTACTCCATTAAAAAGAAGAAGAAGAAAAGGTTTACCGTCGGCATGTAGCAACAAAAAACAAGGTCCATACCATTAATAAATAAGAGAAAAATAAGGAAATAAATAGGAATATAGAATCCATTATTAAATATGAGAGAAATAAGGAGATAAAATAGGAATGGGAAAATCCATTCATGAGGGTAATTTAAAAATTCACCTTTTCTAAAGAAGAATGACTTTCAATTTTAAGCATGTACATGTTCCAAATTAGTGGCATAGTCAAACACGTTGGTCTAAGTGCTTAAAAGACAAAATAGTCATTTGTGCATATGTGTATACGCATGAATGTGCATATGTGCATATGCATGAAAATAAATAATTTCTTTCAAAAAATTCGTCTTGTTACTGGTTAGTGGTTTCATCAATTTCTTCATCAATTTCTTACTTCCACTCTAATCTTTAGTTTCTTCCATGAAGCAAAATCACGATATAGGTTGGATGTTTGGTTTCTTCCACAAATATCACGATATGAGGATGAGGCAAACAAACCAGATCTGGTTTCTTCCACGAAAAACACATACACACATGAACAAATCTGGCTGTAGTTTGGGATTTGGTTCGATTTTCACAAACAAACTCATGGATGAAGCAAACACACACACACGAACCAGATCAATCATACACACATGGCCGAATCGATGGTGGAGATTGAACAGTCGGCGATAGAGGTGGTCGGCTATTAGGCCCATCGCGTTGGATCTGCGAGCAATGGAGGTGGCCGGTGGTTAGTCGACGATAAAGGTGGTCGGTGGTTAGTCGACGATGAAAA
Organism: Arctium minus; assembly: GCA_954870635.1. Classification (NCBI taxonomy): domain Eukaryota; kingdom Viridiplantae; phylum Streptophyta; class Magnoliopsida; order Asterales; family Asteraceae; genus Arctium; species Arctium minus. The sequence goes on from OX941080.1 coordinate 12,423,043, forward strand.
TCGGGTTGCTTGAAATATGGAACCCGTTTAAGACGATAAGATGCACTTTCATTTGTTATGATTTGTGTGTTTTGACCAAACTACCCTTATTCACATATGCACAAAAATCTAAAGCACGTGAGATACATTAAATTACAATACAAAAAATCAGATTTAATCCTAGCCATTGATCTAATTCATCTACGGTTGTGATTGGTTAACATGGTTAACACTAATGGGTTGGTTAACAAAAGAAGCAGACCTTATATATATATATATATATATATATATATATATATATATATATATATATATATATGTAGACACACACCACACATGGTTTCTTCACTTGGTAAGAACCATCTGACGGTCGTTGCCTCAGTTCTTGCACAAAGGGCTGGTAATCAGACTCTCTGGTCGTGAAACTGGGGTCTTTGCACCATCTCTGTTTTTTGGATCGAATGGTAAGCGAGAAACCACAGATGGTAAATCGTCCTTGTTCGGTGGGTCTTTACACCATCCTTGTTTTGACATCTAAAGTTGAGCAAAAAACTGGAGATGATGTTTAGGTGAATATGAAGAATATGGGTGGGGGAAACAGGAACAGGAAGGGAGGGGAGGGATCACCGAGGAACGGGAAGGGAATAGGATGAGGTTACGGGAAACCAAAGAGGACGAGGGGTATCACCGAAGATGACAAAGATCGCAAAGGGGTATCATCGGAGATGGCGTCAGGGGTAAGGGGTAGTGGAACGTGATTTCTGTGCATATGTATTGTATGTGTGTGGTGCTATATATATATATATATATATATATATATACACACACACACACACACACACACACACACACACACATATATATACTAGATTCACCCTCGTGTATTACACGGGGTAATTTAAAAAAATTAAATCATGCCAAAAAACTTATCTTACAGATATAAATGAATAAATGATCATCGAAAGTACGTAAAATTAAAAATTAAAAATTAAAAATTAAAAATTAAAAATGTTATTTTATAAAACTTCATGATAAAAATCAAAATTCTTGTATAAAAGTTTAAAGAGGATGAGGTTTTTAGAAAAAAAAAACTCTTGAAGTAAAAATTGATATGAAATAGCCAAAAGAAAATTAAGACAATTTAGTGATTATTTGTATCAAATCTCATACTAATCACGACACATTAATTCGTATATATTTATTATATTTAATAATATAATTAAATTTAAAAATATTCAATATTTGACTCATTTCGAAGGTATTGACGAAACGGTTACAATGGTATAATTTGTAAAAAAAATAAAAATGTTTTTTAATGCATTTTAGTTCATATACATTATTTATGTTGATGTTGATATGATAAAAGTCTAAAATGAAAAATAAAAAAGTAAGAGATTAAAAATAAATTACATACCTAATTATAAGGGTAGTAAATGTAACGTATAAATAAAAAAAAATGAGTTAAGGAAAGATTTAAGAAGGAATGAATATGAATGTGCTAAATAATTTTTAATGTAAATGCGTCCAGATACATGTTTAGGCGGAAAAATAAAAAAATGGGCTCACGAGAAGACGACACGTGTCCTTCTCGTTACTTATTTATTATATGTTATATATATATATATATATATATATATATATATATATATATATATATATATATATATATATATATATATATATAGGGGAGCGATCATTACCAAACCTCCTTTATAGTGCAAACTTTGCAACCCAATTTCAACCAATCAATTAATTTCCTTTGTTTTTTGTTTAATTTTAATTATAAGGGTAAGTTTGTCTTTTTATATTTAATCTGTTTATATATGGTAATTATCTTGTTAAGTTATTTTTGGATATGTTTCAATATTAACCAATTATTTATGATATTCAATTTTTTTATTAACAAATATCCAAATCCAATAAATGAGATTATGTTTTTTATTATAATGTTTTTATAATGTTTTTTTTATTATAATGTTTTTATTATATGTTTCAATACAATTTTTTATTTATCAAATTTAGCATAAAAGTAATTTGAATGTATGTTTTTTATTATAATGTGTGTTTCACGATTTGTTTTAATGAAACTGTTTTAATGTTTCTTAGTTTTTTGTAATTTTCGGTTCATCGTATATTCATTACGATTTATCGTATATTCATTACAGTTCATTGTATATTCATTACAGGCATCGTATATTCATTACGGTTTATCATATATTCATTATAGTTCATGGTATATTCATTACGGTTCATCGTATTCATTATGGATCATCGTATATATATTCATTACGGTTCACTATTGATGAAATAAATGAGACGTATCATGATCGATTGATGAAATATTTGTAAGTTTTTTTTGTGAATAAAAAAATATTTGTAAGTTTTTAAACTTGGTTAACTAATTTAGAGAAATATTTGAGACGTTTCCTTAATAATCGCCATTTGATTTGGTTTCCCAATTTGAATATGGAATTGCAATGGACCATTATACCCTTATATCATATTTTCATTAATTTATTATATTAAATTAATTAATTTATTAACATAAATAACTCAAATGAATCTTGACCCTTGATTGATTATATCTACGGTTTCTAGATTGGTTGCAAAGTTTGCATCATAAAGGTGGTTTGCAAATGAAACCACCTCTACCTCTCTCTCTCTCTCTCTCTCTCTCTCTATATATATATATATATATATATATATATATATATATTATGTTAGAGATAATTACATAACAGGCCCCTAAAGTTGGATGGTTTTTGTAAAAACAAGAAAATTAAGAAAACAGATAAAATAACCACAATACCCCCCATTTAATTAGAGTTAATGGAAAAAGTTAACAACCGTTAGGAGGAGGGACTAAAAATCAAAGTGAACTGACAAACGTGAGAGACCAAATCTGAGTTTCGATAGTTTAGGGACAATATCTGTTAAAATTGACAAACGTTAGGAATTAAAAGTGAAGTTTACTCTTTATTTTTTGATACATTTTACAAACCCCCACACTACTCGTACATTGCTACCGCCATTAACACCACATTCATAAAAGGTCCTTACATTGTCACAACCACTCTTTGTCTTTGAACTCGGTCCCGCCGAAAGCTTGGAAATATTAATTTGTAAAAATTGAAACCTATTGAAACTCGGTAAAAATATGATTTTTCGCGGCATAAATAGTTTACACTTGTATGTATCACAGAGAGAGAGAGAGAGAGAGAGAGAGAATCAACCGGCGAATCTGAGTCAACATATTTGAAACCTCCTTTCAAATTGCAATCTTTTCGAAAATCTCAATCAGTATAACAAAATGAACGTTGGGAGGTTACACTTTTCTTGAAGTTATGCTGGAAAGCCATAGTTGGGAGTGCAGGAATTAGTTATCGTTTCCTTAATAGAAGTTCCCTAAATGCATCACAGAAGATAGGGGGAGGGGGAATGGCGATAGGGTTTAATGTTTGTTTCAGTGAATGAATCTTAACCCTAGCGAGTAAAGTGCTTACGCCCCTCTAAAAAGAGGGGTGTGCTAGCGCTAACTTGACTAATAGAATAGGGGACTGGGAAGCTCTTTCTTGCTGTCTACTTTGGAACCTTCACCATGTTTTCGGATTATTTTAGTGATTTAATTTTTTTTAATTACTTTAAAATTGATTTACTTCTATAATCGGTCGCTGTCAAATGATGTACTTAATCGATTTTTAAAATGTCCAATGATTTATTTGTTTTAAAATTTTGTCTATAGATTTAATCACTCAAAATCGAAAATTTTATTGAGTTTTTCGGGACTATCTATTCCCTTTTGTCTTTTACAAATATGTTCTTGTGGTTTGCACTTGTTTTGGAACTGTTCCCTTTAATCTTCGTTATATTCCTACAATATTAATTGCGTCCATGTGACTTCACCAAGAAGGTATTATAGTCGTTTTACAAAGTTAATTTATTAAAACTATTAAACTTTAAATACCAGCAAGAAACTTGACCCTTTCTTTCCTCCCTCTTATTTCTACGATTCTACGATGAAGCTTCTCGAATAAAAAGACGGTTGTAACTAAGGGGCAATTTATCAACGTTAATCGGCTAACTACGTTAGAGTCAGTATCGATACTTACATTACCGAGTAATATTATTGACCATCAAAATAGCATAGTAATTAAGAATTTTTGGTACACGTTTTTATTTAGCAAGTACTAATGGGTGTTCAATGGATGAAATTCAATGGATTTAGGTGTATCTGATTCGATCTGATCCAATAATCCTATGTATGTTGGATTTTGCCATTTGATCTCATTCAATTAACATTGGACATCTGATCTGACCACATCCAATCCAATAGATGATTGGATCAGATTGTTTTCATCCACTTGGTGTTACTATTGGTGATGAATTGATCCATCCACTATTTTGATATATTTACAATCAATTTAATCCACCATTTCAACCAATTATCCATATATTTTCTTAATTTATTAAAAAACACTATCTATAAATATCAACTAAAAAACAATAACGTACAATGTTAATAATCATATATAGTTTTAGTTTGATGGTTGTTGGATGATACTTGGATGGTCGATGGATATAATCAATATTTCGGTTTTATTGGACTATGGTTGTCATCCAAGAATCGACTGATTCAATTTGGATATTGAAATTTTGGATCCGATCTCATTCAATTACAATTGGATATCCGATATGCACTGTCGGTTCTAATTGGATAGGATGGTTTTATGCACACCCCTAAATTAGTCACGACCCTTATTTATTGGGCAAAATTGTTATGCTCACTTGATAAGCGCTTATATAATTAACGTTTGGTAAATTAACAACCCCGACCCTATAATAATATAAATCACGCAAATCTATACATATAATAAAGAGAAAATTGTATCAAAATGGAACAAACTTTCACCTTATTTTTATTTTAGGGAACAAACCTTTAAAGTCATCATTTAAGGGCCTGGATCAAACTTTTTTATATTTAAAGGTTTGATTAACTTGTTGACCTGCTAACATCACCCAAATTTTTTTGACAACTAGGATCCCACATCATTATTATAATTATAAATTTAAATCTAAAAATATTGACATGACATATAAATTCTTTTACTTAAAAACTAAAATTTCACACCATATTTTAAAATAAAAAATAATTATAAAAATTGATTATCTAAAATTAATTAAATAAAAAATTAACAAAATAAAATTCCTTCTTTTTGTATTGCACGTCTCCTTTTTTCTTTTTTCAAAAATAAAATAAAATAAAACATCAAGTTAAAGATTTTCTTTGAAGCGTATCTTCATCATCATCATCTCCAAAACATCATCTGACACCGTTTTACTTTTATCTTCAAAGGAGAAGAGAATAGGATATGGACGATTGTGATGCACAACCATCCAATATCAAAATCAAAACCCAAAATTCTAACCCAAACCTTCAAAGGAAACTAACTCTCTTAACTCATAGCTTCTCCCAGGTTGAATAAAAGAAGATGAAGTTTCAAACTTCAGATCTGGTCTCAACGAAGATGAAGATGAAGATGAAAGAGATAGTCACAATTTCAAATCAGATGACGTTTCAGATCTGGTCTCGACAATGCTTTCAGATCTGGACTCACATATATCTCAACTTCATATTCGACATAGATCACGTTCCAGATCTATTCTTGTTGAAAGAGAAGAAGAACCCTAACTTTTTCTGGCTTCTGTAAATATGAAGCAAAAACAGAGGACAAATCGAAAAATCCTTTTTGTTTGGGTTCATATTTCCTAAGCAAAATCGAATGACAAATCGAAAGCAAAGTCAAACCATTTTCGTCTTAATCTCCCTATCGATAATTCTAGAATTAATGTTGGTTTGGTTTAGATTTAGTTTTATGGTTTTTGTTAGTTTGGTTTAGATTTAGGTTTTTGATATAGATTTTTTTTACAGTTTTGATATTTTTGTATGACAATTTCTTGAATGAATTAATACAAGTTTATTGTTTTCATTGTTGATGGTTTTTGATTTGATATATGTTCTTGATGATATTTGTGTTTTAGAATTTAATTTTTTAATATATGCTCTTAATAATGATTTTGATAGTAAAATAATATCCACCTAATATTTTTTAATACACATTTGGCAAAATAATATCCACCTAATGTTTTTTAAAATTTTTATTTGCCAAGTCATATTAAATTACCGGTTACCCGCTAAACCGGTTAACCAAACCCTTAAATAAACAAAAAATTTGATCCAAACCCCTAAATGACGATTTTAAAAGTTTGTTCCCTATAATAAATAAGTAACTAGCATGGCACATGTCGTCTTCTAGTGTGCAAACATCAATATTTTCCCACCTAAACATATATCTGGACGTAATTTACATTATAATTAAGTTCAATTAGCATACCCACATATACTCCTCCTTAAATCTTTCATTAATTCAATTTTTTAATTTATACTATACATTTACTACCCTTATAATTAGGTATGTATTTTACTTTTTTATTTTTCATTTTAGACTCTTATCATATAAACATAAATAATATATATGAACTAAAATGCATTAAAAAAACATTTCTATTTTTTACAAATTATACCATTGTAATAGCTTCGTCAATACCTTCGAAATAAGCCCAATATTGAATATTATGATATATACGAATTAATGTGTGGTGATTAGTATGGGATTTGTTGATGTTCATTACACGACTCCTTCTGTTTTGAGGCTTCCTTTCCATCTTCCTGGACAACAACAAATCGTTTTTGGTGCTGAAGATGATATTGAAAATGTCATAAACAAAACTTCTGTGGCGTCTTCAATGTTCTTAGCTTGGATGAAGTGTAATGAATTTTACAAAGAAGCACGAAAACTTACTAATGTTGAATTCTCTAGAGAGTTTGTGTGGAAACTGGAAGAGCGACGTTGGGGTCAAAGGAAAAAAAGCTTTTTAATTGGAAAAATTCATTCAGTTTCTCTTGCTCTTGGTGAAGCGTATTATTTAAAAATTCTTTTGAATAAAGTCAAAGGTCCTAAATCATTCGAAGACATTCGTACAATAAATGGAGATATATTTCCTACTTTTAGAGATGCATGTTATGCTATTGGGCTTTTAGATTATGACAAGGAATATGTTGATGTCATTGAAGAAGCAAGTTTAACCGGTTCTGGTTTTTATCTACGGTCTTTATTTGCAACCATGTTGATTTCAAATAGTCTGTTTAGACCTAAATTTGTTTGGCAAAAAACATGGCAATACTTGGCAGATGGGATTCTTTACAATTACCGAATTGTACTAAAGTCTCCAGGTATGTTAATTATCTATTTAGGTATTTATACAGTTATTATTTAAATACAAACCAATTTATTGTTTTATTATTTTTTAAATATTATTTTCTTTCTTAATATTTTTTCAGTTATTATTTCTATGTTATGGTTGTTTAACATTTATATTATATATGTTACAGATTTATTCCTTAATGATGATCAAGTCAAAAACTTGACATTGTTTGAGATTGAAAAGATTTTACTTTATAACAATTCCAGCCTAAAAAAATTCATCACTATGTCTTACTCTGATGATGATTCTGCTGAGTCTTCAAACAATCGTTTGATTACAAAGGAGCTAGATTACGACAAAGATAATCTACAGAACGAGTTTCGTCAACTTCTAGGTGCTTTAACAAACGAGCAACGAGGTGTTTATGACGATATCATGACAGCGGTTCAAAATAACAAAGGAGGTGTGTTTTTTGTATAGGGTTATGGTGGAACAGGTAAAACATTTCTATGGAAGATATTATTTGCATCAATAAGATCTAGAGGAGAAATTTTTTTAAAACGTTGCTTCGAGTGGTATTGCTTCTTTACTTCTTACAGGAGGTAGGACAACACACCATCGCTTTCAAATTCCTCTAATTCTTAACGAATATTCTCTTTCTTACATAAAGCCAAAAAATGATGTTGCCAAGTTAATAAAGAAGACTAGGTTGATTATATGGGATGAAGCACCAATGGTTCATTGGCATGCATTTGAAGCATTGGATAAAAGTATGAACGGTATTTTTGGTTGTCAAGACATTACGGACTTGGAAATGCTTTTTGGTGGCAAAGTAGTTATTTTTGGAGAAGATTTGTAGATCCCAGTTTCAGTGCAATCAACAGATATATGAACAATGATGAACAATATATTGGCCACAGCAACTAGTTATATGATTAATATAAACTTCAAAGGGCTAAGGTTTACAGAGAGAATTTCTGATAATAGTATGTAAACCTAACAACTAGTAAACTGAATAATGAATTTCTCTGACCTATTCTAAACTGTTCAACCTTAATTATGAACTAAATAACGCCTTTATATACTAGGCTTACAAGCAATTGGGCTTTATGGGCTTGGACCCATCTTAATAAAACAACTATCAATTAATTACATTATGCACCCTTATAAATACTTTATTCCACTTTCAACACGTAGGACTTTTAGTCCTAACAATCTCCCCCTAAAGTTGAATAAAGCATTTATCTTCTTGAAATCTTCAAACATTGATCTTCTTTCCCTCTTGAATCTTTGAAGAACTCTGATGTTACTTGACTTCATGTCTTTCCACGCTCCCCCTTGAATAAAGCTCTTGGTCTTCAAAGTATCAACTTTGTAACCAGATTCAATGTACAGTAGCCTCGACTGAATGCACTATCACGCAACTTTTAACTGTAGAAACTCAATCACATCGGATCAGCACACAAGAAAGATAATGTGAGAGTTACGTGATATTCCACGGTGCAACTTCAGTTTAAAACAAAGAATCTGTCTTTGAACCGCGAGAGTTGAATAGATTTTGTTTCTTCTCAAGAACTTGTTTCAATCAGCGCATAGGAGGAATTTCTCAACAAACTTGTAGCAAACACCATATGATACGGGAAGAATCAATACAATACAATCTTTGAAATCTCTTTGAAAAAATGAAACATCATCTTCATCTCTTTGATCTCTAGACTGTCTTCAGAAATAACTTTCTTTCTTTAAAACTTTGAAATTGAAATTTTTCTCCCCCTTTTTGATGATTGTGAGCATCATGATCATCAAAACTTCTTCAATTTCATCACTTTCTTTGATCTCCCCTTTTATGATAATTTGACTTTCTCCCACCTGTGATCTGAGTATCCGTCAATTCATGAAATCTCTATATCCAAATCTTTTCAAATTCAGACATAATAGGAATTGTGAACCTGAATCAACAAATGATACAGTTAGAATGCCTGTAAGTAGCACGGAGCCACTTTGTACAACATATGTACTTTGGAAAGGAGCTTTTGTGATATTCACTCCCCCAGGGCTTCCATTCAATCATCGAAAAACCACAAAGGAATTTTCTATGAATGTTATGACAAGAAAACTTATTCCTTGTGTGCTCGTGCAAGTGTATGAATAAATGAAGCTACTTAGCTATATCAGGCTCAAATTGTGTAAACTGTTGAGACAGCAACAGATATTACACGGACTCAATGTGCATGAAAAAGGTGCGAAGGTGGGGCAACTTTCCTTCTTTTTCAATATCTAAATCTTCCGAGTGAAGACTAGATAGCAGATATGTTGCGTCCCCAAAGAAAATGAAACATTTCTTTGTTAAGAAAGAAACGAGTGGTTGGTGGGGTAATAGCAAGAGTTGGCATGGGCTAGGTGCCTTTTTCAATGATGGTCACCAAAGAATGTGAACCAATCAGAATATGTGGCTGCCCGGCTCAGAAAGTGGTTGGTGCAGAGTTTTCATATTCTTTTAACTCAGTTCTCACACCCTCTTTCTTTTTATCATTGAAGCTCACTTCTAACCAAACTCTCTTTTCCATTTTTCCGCTCCACACAATGAGAAAAACTCAACCCGATGAGTTATCTCCCCCACTCTTTGATTTATGGCCTCTCACCCCTCAAATCACTCTAGGATAACTTCCGGGGTAGGAAACACTGGTTAACGTGAATCCATGGAAGTACTGTTTAAGTTCTCACACAAATCCCATGTAAGTCCTAAAACATAGTTACTCAACAGTTTAACTTGAACATTTAAGCACAGAATGTATGATAACACTGTCAAAATGTATGCTCATAAGATTTGAGCAATTGAAATTTGAAGATTTCTCAAAACAGATATATTGAATGAATGAAATGAAATCAAGAGCATTGTTTTGAGAATCTGACAGTGTATCAATCAGATCACATAAAATGGATAGGGTATCAAAGAATTGGATATTTTGTTTATATGAACAAATATAAACAATTTAGCAATGAAAGCACAAATTTAGAAATAATGATAGATGCTCAACAACATTGAATTTCAAGCGGGGGTATTACCATCGAAAAAATTGTTTCGCTATGAGACATGGTAATAACAAATACAAATGAAGTAATGAACATGTGTGTGTGAATACGTTACAGTATAAGGATAAGATAATACACAAGTATTGATCTTTAGAAACACACAGTCAGTTAAACATTAAAGCTCAAGAATTGAAAAACATTTAAATTCACACTTCTAGATTCATGAAACCTTTTGAGAATCAGAAGTGGTTTGAACATTTCAGAAACCGTTTTTCATGCTTGAAAGTTGTTCTTCTTTCAAACAATTAGAGATCTAGGATTAGAAGATATTTACCTTTTAAGCTCCCCCTCAAATCATGATATAATGATATAGATCTATTAAGCTCACCCTGGATATTTGCAATAAAATCCAAGTCTGAACGTTGAAGAACGGGTTCTGATCTGTCATGTGATCAGAAGCCAAACTTCGTTGAAGTCCGGGTTCTAAGCTGATTTACTTAGAAGCCATTGTTCTTCTACTCCCCCTTGACAGTAGGTGCCTGCAACACAGAATCAGTTTTCGGTTTTGGTACCCACTGGTATTTGGGTCCTTGAATGTTAGTTGCAGTTCTTGTAGGGGATATAGAATAAGAACCATACCAGAAATGATCACTGGTTTTGTGAATGTGATCATGTGTATGACAATAAGAACAATGGTATTTCTTACCTGATAACCTGAGTAATTGATCTCTCGAGTAGATATGATCAGGTTTACTTTTAGTCGCTTTGTTCTTCTTGGCATTTACCGCATGTACACATGATTCTTTTTCTTTCAGCTCATCTTCAACTGGTTTCTTCTTCCAGACCAGTTCCTCATCTATGTATCTCTTGATTCTAGAGTGTGTACTTGAACCATCTATATTGCTATCATAGAAAAGGTTAGTTTTACGAATCCGGTCAAAAGATTTACTGACCTTTGTGTAGAGACAGATTTCTGATTTGAGCTTGATACAGACTTTTCAAGCACTTTAATCGTTGAAGCGAAGTTGTCTCTTTCTTGAACAAGCAGGTCAATCTTCTTCGTGAACTCTGACTTCGTTTTCTGCTCTTTTAGTGCCTTCTCAGATAGTTCAGACAACTTGGCAGTAAGCCTTTTGATCTCCATCTCAAACAAGCTTCGTTCTTCTTCAAATCCCTTCTCAGCATCATTTCTTTGGCCGGATATTTCTTTGAAGACGCTAACATTCTTTTGTTCAATGGCCTTCTTTTCTGTTGCAAACTTCTCTCTTTCAAGAATGATTACTTTCTGAAAATCAGAAACTTGCTGAGAAAGTTTTATGCACTTCAGCTCAACTTCTTTCTTCTCATCAGCACATTTTCTCGAGAATTCTGAGAACTTCTTTGCGAAAGATTTCTCTTTAGTCTCAAAATCAGATTTGTGTTTAGCAAGCAGTTGCTCCAAATCAGATAAAAGCTTTTGAAGATCTGCATTTGCATCTTTCAGTTCAGAAATCTTTTCCTCAGAACTTTTAACAGAGACTGTTTGCTGAGTTTTAGCTTCCAAAATAGAGATCTTTCCTTTTAGCTCAGAGTTCTCAGCTTCCAATTCTCTTCCTGTTAATAAACCCTTTGTCCCTAACACCAACCATTCAGTACAATCCCACCGCTCTTTTCCTGTCATTTTGTTAGAATTTATTTGACCAATAAGTTCATTAAATATGTCACTAATAAATTCACACGAAATACTATGTTTCATATAATTTCGAGCATTATTATTGGCCCTCTCTCTTTGTTCCTTTTCCACAGGAGAAGCTTCTAGCGGAATTTGGGATTGGTTCTCTCCTTCAGTCAATGATAATCTGATATAGGGGCCCACTTCATTTTCATCTACAAAAGACAAAAAATCAGCTTTCCACTCTTCATATTCTCTTTTGGACCGCAGCCTTGGTATGTACACCATTTTGATCGTTTGAATAGAATGTATTCGCTCCGGCTTTGAAGAGAGATGAAACTTGAAAGTGCAGGGACCAAAAGGGACAAAATGTGAAACTTGAAAGTTTAGGGTCACAAATGACACGCTGAATCCTTGAAGTACGTGGGCTAAAATAAATGCACTGCAAAATGATCGTGAGACAAAAAAAATTTGACCTTTTATAATAGGGGTCCGGTCGAAGAACACTGGTCTAACAGGGGTCCGGTCGAAGCAAAGGACCGGAATATGCAAGATACCGGTCGAAAGCAAGACCGGAGTAAGCAAGTACCCGGTCGAATGGAAAGACCGGAAAAAAATAAGGTCCGGTCGAAGGGTTTGACCGGAGGTTACGACTATCCGGTCGAAGGTTAGACCGGAGTAAACAAGTATCCGGTCGAAGGACACGTCCGGGGATACACTTATCCGGTCGAATGATACGACCGGGGACACGCGTATCCGGTCGAAGGACACGACCGGAGGAACTCTAATTCGGTCGAATGGACAAGACCGGAGCACTCCTATTCGGTCGAAAGAGTTTGACCGGAGCACAAGTGTCCGGTCGAAGGAGGAAGTCCTATTCGGTCGAAAGGACAAGACCGGAACACACGTGTCCGGTCGAATACTCAGGTCGAAAGACTTTAAAAATAGCTAACCACAAATAAAGATAATATCGAATAATCAAAATCGACCGAAGAACTCGAAGAGTTCGACCGAAGAACTCGAAGAATATCTGGGATTCGACCGAAACCAAAACCCAGATCTTCTCCTTCGATCGAAAGAAACAAACAAAACAACAATTTGACCGGTCAACAATCAACAATTCGACCGGATGCGATAAAACATAGAACTCACCTAGACCGATGATTTGCAAAAAAAAATTAACTTTCCAGATTCGATCGATAGAAATTAATTTTCCAGAAAAAATTCGATCGAATAACCAGATGAACAGTAAACGATTCAAGCAGATTAAACAGATACTTGATAAGGGATGTTTATTAAAATCAAATAAACATATAACGCAAACACTAACAATCAATTTAAGCAAGTAAAGCAATTATCACAAGTAATTGATTTTAGGGTTTCAGTCAAACCTTTTTACTGGATCAAACCTTTTTGCCTATCAGCTCTGATACCAATTGTAGATCCCAGTTTCAGTGCAATCAACAGTTATATGAACAATGATGGACAATATATTGGCCACAGCAACTAGTTATATGATTAATATAAACTTCAAAGGGCTAAGGTTTACAGAGAGAATTTCTGATAATAGTATGTAAACCTAACAACTAGTAAACTGAATAATGAATTTCTCTGACCTATTCTAAACTGTTCAACCTTAATTATGAACTAAATAACGCCTTTATATACTAGGCTTACAAGCAATTGGGCTTTATGGGCTTGGGCCCATCTTAATAAAACAACTATCAATTAATTACATTATGCACCCTTATAAATACTTTATTCCACTTTCAACACGTAGGACTTTTAGTCCTAACAAGATTTCAGACAAATTATGTCGGTTATTCCCAACGCAAGTAGACAAGCCATTGTTAATGCGTCGTTAAGTTCATCTTACATTTGGGTAAAATGCAAAGTCCCAAACTTAACTAAAAACATGAGGTTAATTGTTGACAGTCAAGCTTCTGATATCGAACAAACAAGGATTTTTGCAAACTGGATTTTGGATTTAGGAGAAGTCAAGGTTGGTAGTGTGAATGATGGTGAGACAATTATCGATATTAGGGGTGTTCGCGGTCCGGTTTGGGCGGTTTAACTCCTCAAACCACAAACCAAACCGCTAGTGGCCGTTTTGATTTTTCAAACCGAGCGGTTTGACATCAAGTGTCCAGACCGGTCAAGTCGGACCGCGGTTTAGGCGGTTTGGTCCACCGGTTTAGACGGTTTGAGCCTTTTAGTGGACTTTAAGGTTTAAACATAAAAAAACATATAAAAATTTGAATTTTAAAGGTTCGCTTGAGTTCATTTGAAATAAAGAAAGTCTACAACGATGTTAACAAAGTCCACAAAAGTTAACAAAATATCTCAAGACAAAACACTAAAAAAAGTAATATTCAAAGTGCAAATAAAATCCACGGCGATTTAAAATTATCTTTGGGCCTTTTTGTATATATTTAAATCTAAAGATAAATTAGATATTTGGGCTAAACAATAGATGATATAAAGATGTATATAAAAGAAATATATATATATATATATATATATATATATATATATATATATATATATATATATTTGGTGGTAGGTTTGGTCCAAACCGCCCAAAAAAACCTCCAAACCGCAGACCGGACCGGACCGCCCGGTTTGGCGATTTTTCAGACCAGACCAGACCGCCAGACCGCCTAAACCGCCAAAAACGGTCCGGTTTGACTTGGTTCGACCGGTTTGAGCGGTCCAACGGTTTTTTTGAACACCCCTAATCGATATACCTGAGGATCTTCTCATTACCGATTCAACGGATCCTATATCTGCATTAATTGAATTTTTCTATCCTTCTATTATTGTAAATGTCAAGAATTCATCCTATTTTCAAGAAATAGCAATACTTGCACCCAAGCATGAAGTTGTTCAAGAAATAAATGATCGTTTGCTATCATTGTTTCCAGGAGACGTTAAGAAGTACTTAAGTTCAGATAGTCTGTGTGAATCAGATCATCTTCACGAACAGTTTGATGAAACTTTGTACTCACTTGATGTCTTAAATGGTCTTAAATTATCGGGTTTGCCAAACCATAAGATAGTACTAAAAGTCGATGTTCCAATTATGTTACTAAGTAATATTGATCAGAAATCTGGGTTATGTAATGAAACTAGACTACGTGTGTTATCTTTGGGAAATCGGGGTATAGAAGCAGAGATAATATCTGGAAGCAATATTGGAAGTTGATCATGTATTTCAAGAATGTCTTTGACACCTACAAACAAAAAGATTCCATTCAAGTTTCAAAGAAGATAATTTCCAATTGTTGTATGTTTTGCCATGACCATAAATAAAAGCCAGGGACAGTCATTATCGAAGGTTGGTTTGTTTCTGAGACAACCAATCTTCATCTATGGTCAGTTGTATTTTGCTTTATCTAGAGTAAAAATTAGGCAAGGTTTAAAAATATTAATTATAGATGATGAAGGTATAATTAACAATAGAACAAAGAATGTTGTATATAAAGAAGTATTTGGTAATTTATGATATGTGGTTCTTATTTTATTAATATTTTAACTATGTATTTTTCCATAATTTCATTTACGTTATATTATAAATTTTGTTTTCTAAATTCTTAATATTTATTCATATTTTTTTATTATTTTTTTGCAAAACATCCTTTGTAAAAACTGTCTAAAACATGGACATTTTATAAACAACTGAAGAAAAAAAACTCTGAAGGGAAAAAAACTTGGAAAAGTAGCATCGTATTTTCAATGATCATTCATATCTGTAAGATAAGTTTTTTGGCATAATTTAATTTTTTTAAATTACCCCGTGTAATACACGAGTTCCAACCTAGTTCAATTAATATATAAGAATGGCCTCTCCTTAAATAGCAATATAAAATCAAACTTGTGTTTTGATTTGTCTTTTTCATTGGATGCAATTATTCTCACAGAATGGTGCAATTAAGAGGGATCGTGGTTGTAGGTGCTTTCAAATACAAGAACATGATACGGCTTACCACAGCTGATAAAATTAATGGCCATTGGCCAGGATAAACTTCCAATGGCATTGTCACCACCGTCTCTTCCGGTTGACCACCACCACCATCGTTGGCGGTGGTGGCGGCTGGAGTGTTGTCCTCTTTCACCGGGCCAACACTTAGTAGCTCTGTGTATCCTACACCTTTCCTTAACAACATCGTGAGTTGGACTGAGTCAATTCCTTCACCGGCCACCGTTATTTCTGAATCCACCATCAATGATGCTGATTCCTCACAGGAGACACTAACGGCGGTCTGCGGAGCCCAGGGCCGTCCCTGGAGGAGGGCGGTCCGGACGTACGCCCAGGGCCAACGAGAAATAGGGGCCCAATTTTTTTAACTATATAATAGTAGTAAAAAAATTAGTTAACAAAAGAGACAATTTTTTTAGTATCTAATAGGACTCAAATAATTTCGTATTATATAAGGGTCCAAACATGTATTAATTAATTACACTCGAAATGAAAAAAATATGTGAAAAGTTAATTGGTCGTTCAAGTTACAGTATTGATTATAGTTTCGTTAAGGTTTTTTTTTTAATATAGTACCAAAGTCTAAAATTACTTAACTAGAAAACCTTGATATATTATCCATTATTCATCTCCCACCAACTCTTTTGATTATTCAATCCATATGAATTCTATATTTCCTTTCAAATATGGTAAATTTCTTGATATTAACCGGGAGAACTACTTTGTGTAAAAAATTATCAATTATATGAGACGATCAAACTTATATCTATACATTGTTTTTTCAAACATTATTGACTCTTTATTACCTAATAATTTAATATTGAGTGCATGGATCTTAAGTACTCTCATGTCTCAAAAACAATAATAATATCTCAAACTATAACCAACATGAGCTTTTGATTCTAAGATTGATGATTCAAAAAAGGATTGTTTTAACCCTAAAAGTTTAAAATGATGATAGAAAAAAAAAGATGAGGTGAGATGGGAACACAACTGATTTATATTGATTTACATAGAGTTGTACTCCGAATAATCACACCCCAAATAATGTCAATTTATATATTAAAGATATATTATAAGGATGTTTTTGACGTTGGATCATATTAATGATGCTAAGGAAAAATGATATGGTAGATCATATTAATTTATAAATAATTATTGATTGATTTTGTGTCTAGGAATTCTCGGAAAAATGGTTTATATAAATTATTCGTATTTCTTGAATTCAATGTTATTTCTTATGATACAAAGCGATATATTTAATAATTTTTTTCGTACTTATCGAGGGCCTTGTTTTACATCTCGCCTAGGACCCAAAAATTGTCAGGATCGGACCTGGCGGAGCCTTACGAGTTTTCTTGTTGTTGATCATGCTCACCTTCACCACAATCTTTTGCTGCACAAATTAAACAATCAATTGAATTGAAGCCAACTTAATAATTAATTTTGGTAACCATGGATGTTTGGTTAGTTTGTATACATTTAGATTAACCTTTCATGAAGTTAACAGACAAACAGACAAACCCTCCGGTGCGTAGTTTTGAACGAACTTGAGTCACTGACCTATGATTTTTTTTTTTTGCCTCAAAAGGGGCAGGAAAACCTATGATATTATCAGATGAGCTCATGTTAATTATAGTAATTGATCTTGGGTAGTGGGGACAATTTTGGATTCTTGTAAAACCATATCCTAACCGATTATATTTGAACACCCATTAATAATTGTGTAAATAATCCAATATTTAAATTTAGAATCTTTAAATAAAATCTACAATACTTAAAATAAACCAAACCAAGCTAGGTTCAAATATCGTATTGCTTAAAATATTTAGAAAAACAATCATGTAGAGCACGAGCGATGAATGAATGATATGAAAATGCTGATGTCGGGTAAGATCGTAGGAAGTCAAGAGAATACATACATATATATAGAGAGAGAGAAGAAAGATCATGCGAGAAGTTAAACATTTTGCGAGAAGGCGAGAAGTGGTTAATCATATATGATTACATGGCTTGTAGGTGTGTTTAATTATATATGATTAAACGTCTATATATTTCCAATATAACATGTGTTTAATCATATATGATTAAACACTTCTCGCCTTCTCGCAAAATGTTTACCTTCTCGTTTATATATCGTTTATATATAGGGACAGGTTCAAACGAGAAGCTAAAAATTTGCGAGAAGGCGAGAAGTGTTTAATCATATATGATACACAAGCTTAATCATATATGATTAAACACATGTTATATTGACAATACATAGACGTTTAATCATACATGATTTAACACACTTACAAGCCGTGTAATCATATATGATTAAACACTTCTCGCCTTCTCGCAAAATGTTTAACTCCTCGCATGATATATATATATATATATATATATATATATATATATATATATATATATATATATATATATATATATATATATATATAGGGGTGCTTTAATATGAAACCCCAATAAAGGTTGCAACCCTTGCAACCTCCCTCGTCACCATAGATTAAGATACCAACAGTCAAGATTAATTCACTCCTCACATATTTATCAAATTCATTTTCTATTATTTTTTTCACTGAAAAATAGCCTGAAGGGCAAAATAGGCATAAATTATAATTTCAAACTTTTTCCTAATCATGGAAACATGTGTTTCTATAAATCCAATCCATAAAATGACGCTAACGAGTTAGGAAGGAAATTCATAGTCAAAAACCAGCTCCCTTATTCATGGTAATCAAATCCCTGAAACATCTCGTTCATGATTCATACGGTTACACAAAATGAGAAAAACCCTAGTATCAACAATCTCCAAGAACATAATTCTGCAACATTCAACCATCTACAACAATGGCCGACGGAAATAGACGTAACGATGTCTTTATCTATATTTGTCGTAAACCATTTCACTTCAAGGTCGAATCATTAACTGATTCAATCATCTTGAATCATTTCGGTGGAGGAGCGACCGTTTGAGGCTGTTGCACTCTTTTTCAAAGTTCAAAAACACGGTGGAAACACCCATCGATATCGACTTGGAAGATGACGATGAAATGAGTACTAATTCATGAAAACAATTTAGTGAATACTATTGCATGAACATCAACTACTAACTTTACGGTTGTGGTGAAAAAATAATCATGTTGAACAGTTCATGTAACTTGAAATGCAGGCTTGTGATTAGAAATTCAAGAATGCTAATTCATAAAAACAATTTAGTGAATACCATTACATGAACATACATTCATTTTTTAAAACGGAAATCGATTAGTGAACTTAACTTCATGATCAAATAACCTTCAATGAGTGTCATATAGAACACGACATTTTCCGGATGAAGAAGACGATGATTTTCGGGTGAAGGAGACGATGATTTCCGGGTGAAAAAGACGATTTCCGGGTGAAGAAGACGATGATTTTCGGGAGAAGAAGACGATGATTTTTGGGTGAAGAAGACGATGATTTCCGGATGAAGAAGACGATGATGATCAAGAAGACAATGATTTCCGGATGAAGAAGATGATGATTTTCGAATGAAGATTCGACCGACAACCATCAATATGATTGAACTCGTCGCCTCCGATGCAATTTCCGACGATCTAATGTTGACTATCCATTGAAAAATCAGTACACAATCAACAATCCTACTCCAAACCAAAAACTATATTCGAATGCAAACACAGTCTTTACAAATCATCCAAAAAATTATACCAATACTGTAAAACGGAAACTGGATTATAAATATCTTTTAAAAAAATTAAAACCAAAAACGGTTAACAAACCGTAGCTAGTTTTATGGAAACAATAAAAATAATTAATAATTTAAAAAGAAAAAAAACAAATATCCAAATTCGCAAAAGACTAATATGCCCCTATGAATTTATAATTAACAAATTATTAAATAAAACCAATCTTGATTAAACGGACTGTTTTCATCTGGGTTGCAACTTTTAGAGGGTTGCAAAATATCCTTCCTCTCTATATATAACATAACTTTATAAGTTAATTGGACATTTAAACAAATTAAAAATTTCCCATTTAAATTCAACATATAAAATTAACATGTTGTTTGTAGATAATTATTTTTAATCCCCCAATCGAACAAGAGTTTACATACTTTATATAAAAAAATGAGAGAGAGCGTTGAGAGAGAGAGCAGGGTTAGGGGAGGGTGAGCGAGGTGAGATAAGTGGTTGATCGGAATAGGCTTAGGTATAACGATGTGCTTAGGAATAGATTCACCGGCGGTAAAAATATCCCAAAGGAGACTTCGTATATGTTTTTAATTTTCCAAAGAACTGCGAAGTTCGCGATCTTTGGCGAATGTTCAAGCTGTATGGTAGGATTGTGGACATTTACATGCCTAAGAAAAGGATGAAGAATGGAGAAAGGTTCGGTTTTGCTAGATTCAGTCATGTTGTGGATGAAAAAGTTTTCGAGTCGAAACTAAACCAGATTTGGATTGGCACATATCACTTAAGAGTCTTCTTGGCTAGAAAGAAGACAGTTGAGACATCTGAAAATCACAAAACAAGACAGGATATAGGGAAATATGGGTCGAGAATTCAGATAGAGGGAGAAAAAAGCAAAAGGAGAAGCAGAACCTATGCGGAAGTGGTGAATGGTGCTCGTGAAAAATCGTCATTGGGGAAGGTGGATGCCGGAAAACAACCTCCATCGGTGGTGGGATCGTGGGTTGCGGAAAAGGAACAACTTGAGCTTCTGTCTAAATGCGTTGTAGAATCATTATCTTCATTGGATAACTTACATGCAATCCAATCGTTGTGCAAACCGGAGATTGGGGGAGGAGTTGGGGTGAGATTAATAGGGGGAAGGAGTGTTCTTGTGGAATTCGAGTCGAAGAGATCGATGGACGCAACAATAGATGACAAGACACATGGTATGCATTATTGGATAAAGGATTTACGTAGGTGGTCGGAAGGATTTCGAGCCTCGCACAAGGTGGTTTGGATCAGGATAGAAGGAGTACCGCTTCATATTTGGAGAGAATCAACATTCGTTGAAATCGCAAGGAAATGGGGCAATGTGCTAAAGTCAAAAAATTGTGATCTGGACGATAATGACAGTCGTCTATGGGGGAAAGTCTTAATTAGTACGGGTGACGTTGAACGTATTAGTATGATTTCGAGTATTAAAGTGGGGGATCTGTTTTATGCAATTAAAATAGAGTAGGAAGACAATAGCTTCCTGGAGGTACAACTAGGAAGAGAGGACTTTCTCGATAAAGAAACCAATAGTGAAGAAAATGACGGATTGTCGATTCCTTCGGAATGGTCGAAGGGGGGAGATGAGAGTATTGAAGATTGGGTTGTTGAAGAAAGAAAGTTTGAGTGCGAAAACCAAAATAACGAAAAAATGGAAAGGAGGTCGAAGGGAAAAAAGGATCGCTGGAAGCAAACGAAGTTGGTCATGGAACATCGGAATTAGGAAATTTACCTGAGAATTTTGGTTTAGAGAAGAGGGTGACCGGAGACATGCCGGAAAAATCATCGTCGGCGAAAGAAGATGAGCAGTCACAAAGTAATGATGAGGAGAACCAAAACTTGAAAGTTCCAAGAAAAGATGTTGGAAAATCAAACACACAACCGCTTTCAGTTACACCTGATTTGAATTTTCAAGATAATATAAAGGAGATGCATACGTCAGATGTGGCTGCAAATATACAAATAAAAAGGAATATAAATTGTGAGGCCCAACCAGAGGTAAGTCCAAGAAGCAATGTGGATCGGGCTATGCACATCAACATGACTGATAGCAGGGTGGGCCGAGTAAACACTATTGGCAATCATGGGCCTGGGATTGAAACAGATCATGAGTTGGACCTCATAAACAACATTGCTAAGTCGTACGTTGGATCTGAGAAACCAAAATCCACGATGGAGATCTGCAATAAAGGGGAAAGAAGTGTAGTACGGAACATAGGAGAGAACGCAACAGAGGGTTGCAGGAGCAAAGGGACGAAAGATCGAAGAAACAGCATAAAGTCTGGAAGTAGTGAAGAGGCAAAAACAAGAAGGAAAGAGGGAATGTCGTTTGGCAGGAGCAGAATTGGGTTTTATAATCTGAAAAAGCTTGCAACGGATAACTAAAAAAACAGGAGCAGATCATCCAAGATGAAAGGACCTATGCGATCTAAGGAAGGGGGATCGTGATCGGCCGCCACGAAAGTATCGATTGCAAACAAGCTGAAGAGCATCGATAGCCAAGAGAGTCTCGAGGAGTTTCGGAAATTATTTGGGATTAGATGGAAGGAGAATGGCAAGCAGACTGTAACCCAATCGGATAGGAATAAGCAGAATTGATTGTTGCCTGGTAAGTTCGTGTGTTTTTACTATCCATGAAAATTGTGTCGTTAAATATTAGGGGTATGGGATCGGTGAACAAGAAACATTGGATAAAAGAAATTTGCAATAAGGAAAAAGTGTGTATGTTAATGGTACAAGAAACAAAAAAGAAAAATATTGAGGTAAGGGAGATAGAAAATATGTGGGGAACAACCGATGTTGGCTTTGTACATGAAGCGCCAGTCGGAAACTCGGGGGGACTCATTACCATATGGAGCAAAAGTTTGTTTCAGTGTGAATTCGTTATTCAAGAAGAAACCTTTATTGCGGTTGTGAGAAGGTGGACTAACATTGACGGGTTGGTGGGGTGTGTGAATGTTTATGGTCCTAGAGAACAAATGCAAAGAACTGTGCTTTGGAACAAATTGGAAAGTTTGTGCGATAAGGACGAGGTGAAGTGGATAGTTGGAGGCGATTTTAATGAAGTTCGAAGTACCAATGAAAAATTGAACTAGATAACAAATCCCAAAGGATCGGAGGAATTCAAGCATTCATTCAAAAAGCGAAACTAATTGAGGTGCCATTGGGGGGGAACAAATTTTACTCGTGTAAACGGCGATGGGAAAAAATGGAGCAAATTAGATCGGTTTCTTGTAACATATGAATTCATGGCCTCTTGGAACAATTTGGGTGCAAAAGTGCTAGAAAGAAAATGGTCAGACCATTTTCCGATCATGATTAGTAATGAGTGGGCCGACTTTGGTCCAAAACCGTTCAAGTTCTTTGATGTATGGTTAAAAGATACAAGGATAGGCGATATTGTAAAAGAGGCTTGGGATAAAGAGGTATTTTCGAGTCGCCCGGATTGCATTTTTCAAGACAAGTTGAAGAACGTCAAAGGAGTGTTGAAGGATTGGAGTAGAGGTGAATGTGGTAAGTTAGAAGAAGAAGTAAAAGCAAAAAAACTAGAAGTTAAAAAGTGGGAAGAAGGGTGTAAATTGGGAAATTTGGATGAGACCGAAAAACAAAGGGGGTGGCCTCTAGATCAAGGTGGTTGTAATTAGAAGGGAAGAAATTGGAAACGTTGAAGCAAAGAGCAAAGGTTCGATGGGCTAAAGACGGAGACGAAAACTCGAAGCTCTTCCATGCGGCCATTAAAAGTAGAGAGAGGTGGAATGTTATTCCGGGTCTTAATATAGACTCTAAATGGACGGAAGATCCGACAAGAATCAAGGAGTGTGTCTACAAATTTTATAAAGAATAATTCTCCAATTCCTTGGGCAATAGACCATCTTTGTAAGTGAAAAATATAAAGAAGTTGACAGAAGAGGAGGCAATTTATTTAGAGAGGAGAGTCACGGAAGAAGAAGTTTGGAGTGCGATCATGGACTGTGGGAGTAACAAGGCACCGAGCCCGGATGGTTTCACAATTGCTTTCATAAAAGGTTTTTGGGGGACGATAAAAGTGGACTTGATGGCGTCGGTTGTTTGGGTCATGGAAAGAGGAGAACTAAGCAAAGGTTGTAATTCTTCATTCATAACGTTGGTTCCGAAAGTGGTAAATCCAGTTGGGCTAAATGACTACCATCCAATTAGTCTAATTGGCATCTTTTACAAAAATGTGGCAAAAGTCTTAGCTGTCAGACTGAAATCGGTGATGAACACCCTTATAAGCATCGAGCAAAGCGCGTTTGTGAAAGGAAGGTACATCCTTGATGGTGTCCTAATTACAAACGAAGTGGTAACTTTTTTGAAGAAATCGAGAAAAAACAAAGGATTAATTTTCAAGGTCGACTTTGAAAAAGCTTATGATTCGGTGGATTGGGGATTTCTCTTGGAGGTTATGGAAGTGATGGGGTTCCCAGTTAAATGAAGAGGTTGGATTAAGATGTGTCTCTGTACATCTAACGTTTTCATTCTCGTCAATGGTGCCCCGACCAAGGAATTCATTATGGAAAAGGGCCTTAGGCAAGGTGACCCTCTTGCACCTTTTCTATTCCTCATGGCGGCTGAAAGTTTGCATTGGTTGATGGTAAAGGCAGTGGAAAAGGACTATTTAAAGGTATTACGGTGGGTCGTGACGATGTCCATATATCACACCTCCAATATGACGACGATGCAATTTTCTTCGGTGATTGGAATTTGGACAATTTAAAGAACCTCTTGAAAATTCTTAAGTGTTTCGACCTTGTTTCGGGGCTGAAAATTAATATGAGAAAAAGCAAAATTTTTAGTGTGGGTGTATCGAAAGTTGAAGTACAATCGTGGGCTACATCCTTGGGTTGTGGAAGTGACGTGTTTCCGTTTAATTACCTCGGCCTTCCGGTAGGAGCACCGATGTGGAAACTTGATTCGTGGAAACCGGTTATCGAGAAGATGGGAAAAAAGATTGCGTCATGGAAATCAAAGACGATGTCGATTGGAGGAAGACTAACGTTGGTAAAATCGGTTCTAGGTAGCACATCGTTATACTTCTTTTCCTTGTTCCGAGCACCGCTTGGAGTGATAAATTCCCTTGAGCGTTTGAGAAGAAATTTCTTGGGGGGGGGGGGGAGGTGGTGAGGATATATCAAGGAAAAAGTGTTCAATTGCGTGGGTCAAATGGGAGTCGGCGGTGGGGGGATTTAAGAAAGGAGGTCTAAATATTGGGGGGTTAATGGAAATGAATCGGGCTATTCTTTGCAAGTGATGGTGGAGGTTCTATTCGGAGAAGGAGTCATTGTGGGTAAGGGTAGTCAAAAGTATTTACGGGTGGGATGGGGGTCTTGGGGCCGTCAACCGTAGTAGTAGGGAAGGAAAGGGGGTTTGGAGGGACATAGTGGAGGTGGGAAGGGAGCTCGAAAAGGTCGGTTTAAACTTCGCGAGTTCACTAGTTAAGGAGATAGGGGATGGTGAGGACATTAGATTTTGGAATGAGAAATGGGTGTCAAGTAGAACCTTAAAAGAGCGATATCCAAGGCTATTCAAATTGGAAAGTTGTAAAGATATCTCGGTTAAGGATAGGGGGAGTGGATAGGGGGTGAATGGAAGTGGAAGTGGGATTGGAGGCGGGATCTGAGGGGGAGATAAGTAGGTGAGCTAGAATCTCTAGTGAGGGAGCTTGGTGCAATTAATCCAATAAGAGATGCCAAGGATAGGATAGTTTGGTCGTGGGATTCACAAGAGGGATTTACGGTTAAGAAAATGAGGGAGATATTGAAGGAGACTAGAGTGGATGGATCGAATGGGGTGACGGAAACAAAATGGGTCTCCTTAATGCCTAAAAAGATAAGTGTGTTCCTATGGAGAGTAAGGCTAGGGAGAATACCGACTAAGGAAATTTTGGACAAAATGGGAATAGAGATGGACACTACTCTATGTCCAAGGTGTGGTGAAGCAATCGAGACGATAAAACACGCTTTGGCTACATGTGAAAAGGTAAGAAGCTTATGGAATCAAACGGGTCGATGGTGGAATATAAATCTATCGTCGATAAATTCGGTATCTGAAATATTGGAGTTAGGTGATCAGATGGGATTGCATGACAGGGCCTCGAAGCGTTGGACAACGGTGGTAGGATGTCTCCTTTATTTCATTTGGTCCCATCGTAATAAGGTGGTTTTTGAAAAGGAGCGAGGAGAGGTTGCAGATCAATTCTTTGTGGCGCAAATGAAAACATTTGAGTGGATCAAATGGCGTAATCAAAGTCTTGCGTCAAACTTGGCTACTTGGCTCGTGGACCCTCGATCATAACTGTTGATTCCTCGCCAGCTGGAAGAAGTTTCCGGTGTAGTTGATGAAGCTTATGGCTCGACGACAGAGGTCTGAAGTAGAGATTGTGTTTTTGCAGCTACTGGTGGCCTGTTTTTTGGAGTTTGATGGGAAACTGCTTCTCCCAGGTGGCCTTGGTGTTCATCGTCCAGGCATGTTTCGATGTTGTGATGTGCAGGTGCAGTGGGGAATATATGTTCGGGTTTATCAGGGGCTGTTGTTCGGCGAGACAGAAGCAGATAGAGGCAGAAGAGCTGCTGCACAAGTATAGTCGGTGCTCGATCGTTAGCTTGTTGCTGAGCTGGTTTGCTCCTTGCAAACCCCTCTCGCTACGAGATAGCTACTTTATTCGATTAGTTAAATTGCTTCGATACTGTTTTGTTGGTTGTTCGGTGTTGTTCTGTTGTATAACTTGGTTGTTACTTTGGTTGGTAAATAAATTGATGTTGTTCAAATTTTTTTTTAACAAATTAACACACATAAATAATTAACTCATTATAAATGCCGAAAATAAACCAACGGTACACATGGTATAACGATGAGGTGTACGTCGGCGATCAACCAGGAGAAAAAAATGATATGGTTAAAAACAATACAAGTGACTCAAAAATATTTTAGTATATTTAAGCACTTTTGACTATATTTTTCAACTGAAACTAAAAGGAAGATTATTAAAATGGCATTGAGATCACTACTAAAAATGATAACTTCACCGATGGAAATTTTTGATGGTGATCATTGACAATAATCTCTATCACCCCTGTCCACCGCCACCACCACATCAACCATAACAACCACCTGCACCACCACCACCATCGTCGGTCACCTATACCTCCACCACATCAACCATAACAACCACCTGCACCACCACCATCCACTGTCTTTCACGTTCTTCACAACTACCGTCCTTCACGGGCCACCCATCACATTTATCTTTACCTGTCGTTGCAACTATGCATCCGCCAATTCATTAAGATCTTTCAAATTGAATCAAATATTATATTTTCTTTATGTGAATCGGATTTTTTTGAACTACCATCAATTATTTCATATTCTTCATTCAAATTTCCTACCATTGTTTTTCTATGTATGAAAATCGTTTAAAAAAATATAAATGTTTTTTAATTAAATTATTTAAAGATATACTTTATTTATGTTATTTATAACTATTATATGATATATAAAATCATCAAACAACTTTTAGAAAAAATTGTCCAGTCCTGTCATATCCAGTCCTAGCCATACCAAACACAAGACAAACATTTGTCTTGTCCTGTCCAGTCCCGTCCAGTACCGTCCAGTCCTGTCCTAGCCTCTTGTTCTGTCCTGTCCAATCATATATGCGTACCAAACGCTACCTGATGGACCACCGACAGATCGATCAAATATTGACTTTGACTCGTACTAGAAAATATTAACGTTTTAATCTAATGATTTTACTTATGGATTACCAACGATATTTAATTAAATAAATTATGTCGGTAATTTATTCAACATTTTTTTGTTTTTTTTGAATCGAATAAATTTACTAACAGATTAACGGTGAAATTTAATTAAATAAATAATATTTCGTTGGTAAACCGGTCGATAAATTTATTCAAATAAAAAAAATAAAAAAATGTTGAATAAATGTACGGATGGAATTTATTTAATTAAATTTCATCGTAACCCATCCGTAAATCTATTAATTATTTTTTAATTTTCTAATTAAATATATTACGGACGAATTAGCAACGGAATTTAATTATATAAATTGCATAGGTAATCTGTCGGTAATTAAATTTATTTAATTTAAAGAAAAATAAAAAAATACTGAATATAATTAAATAAATTCCGTGAGTAAATTTTATTAATTTTTTTAAAATGAATTTAGATTTAATTAATTAAATTTCTATTTAAATATAATAGACTAAATTAAATTATTTAATTTTTGTTTAAATTTAATCGAAAATACGTAAATGTATGTAGCGGTTCACATTCATACTACATATACATTCGTTTCACATGTAGCGGTTCACATACATACTACATATACATTCGATTCATATGTAGCGGTTTATATACATATATGAATATGTTCATACGTAACGATTCAAATACATACTAAATATACATACATATATGTATTTGTTCGTATATAGCGATTCACATGTGGCGGGGCTTATAACATGCATGGATCAACAAAATGTGACGGGTACATCTAACACGTGAATTGAGCAGGATCGAAATCCACATGCCCAGTGTTTCTATAACTTGTTGGAAGTTGCAGATTAACCTTTGTGGGAGGAATGTCAGAGATTTTCGAGTTAGAGGCAGCCACGAGGTTTTTTGAATTGGAAGTCAGATTGCAATGTAGTGGAAATCCAAGTCTATTGTAGCGAGCTGTAACCCCTACACCTTGGTAGATGGTGACTACGTCAAACACACCGCTGGTTCTATCATGTTTGCAGAGCATAGGAGATGGTTGGTAAAGCATTAAAATCGAGTGTAAAGTACATATATTTTGTTCTTATGTTATAAATAACTACTAATTGAATTATTTGATGATTGTTTATGCCAAAAATCTCCCAAGGAAAATTTAAGGTAAATATGGAGCTTGATCCAACCAAAGAAAGTAACGACAATAACCGTACGACTATATCAAAAATAAAGTAAATGAGACGAGAGAATTGGTGACGCGGAAAACCCTTAAAATGGGTAAAAACCGCGGACGAGTGAGAGTCGTCGTGCACTATGGACGTCAATCAGGGACGTCGTCCTTTAGAACAAGTGTTACAAATGAAATGCAATGTAAAATAGTACAATAAAATAAAATCGGTTGTGCGTCGTGTGTAATTAGTCTTTGGTCGTGCGTCGTACGTAATTAGTCTTTGGTCGTGCGTTGTACGACAAACAACAATGAATCTTATGAACTTCCCGAGAAACTGAGCGAGCTTGAGAACGTAATTTATGAGCTTGTAAGGTCTCTAAATCAGATGTCCCAATGTGAGATTTGAGCTCCATATTTATACTTCATCTTTCCGTTTCCCAAGTATTGAATGTGTAAGACCGTTTCTGGTATTGATGACAGCATCTGTTACGCTTATTGTTATTGATGACGATTTCCGTTACATCCTTTGGCTATGAATACCTTTGAATTCTGCATGTAAACATAATGTAACATATATCGTGAGTGAGTAACGGAAATTCAATCGTGCGACATTATTTGCTGGACCAATATTTGATTGTCTAGTCGAAGTCGCCCAAAAGAAGGGTGTCGGCTATCGTCAATCGTACGACTAAGGCTTAGTGAAATTTTCTACCCAAACAGTTTGCCCCCAAATTTAAAATTCAAGCGGCAATTTTTTGAAATTTAAATTTAAAACATGACACGTGCTATAAGGGGAACGTGGGTAATTTGAATAGAACCAAATAAGTTCATTTCCAACTAAATAATGATGTCATACCCTGCAAAAGTAGCTAATTAGGGACAAGTGTCACGCATTCAAAGAACACACTTGAGTATTTTGCCTGATACGAGTGACACGTTTCACATGACGATTGGTGATTCAATTTTTCCCGACGATTCGGTTTCCAAATTACAGTATAAATAAGGATTTTCCTTAATCTTCTCCTTTTTCTACGCTTACCTTTTGAAAGAATACATATCTCCGGCGAGATTCAGTTTCCGAGCGACCAGAATCCTTTCCATTCTAGATTCGAGGTTTAGAACACTATTTAAGGTACGACTTCTAGTTCTTTTCTTTTATATCAATTTATGCATAAGAAATCTTTAGTTAAGAAGCCTAGAAAAGCTTGGGATTGTCTTAGTTACTGGAAAGCGACTGTGAGTGTTCCTGATTTCAATATGTCGAGCGAGCCTATTAGTGTTTACAAAGAAGAAGAAAATCTAGAGTATCTTAAAAAATTAGCTAGGATTCCAGAGGGTGTCAATCTAGTGATGCCGGAGGATTTACGACCAGATGAAGTTCCGAAGGGATATGGCGTTTTATACGAGTATCCCTTCAAAATAGGCTTTTCTTGGCCATTTATTCCCTTGGTCAGGGAGTTTTTAGATGCATTTGACTTATCGCCTGGACAGTTGATGCCTCAATTCTGGCGGATTGTCTAGGTGGTCGATCGTCTTACGGCCGACTGGGGGGCTCCGTTCAATTTGAACGACCTTCTAACTACTTATAGCGTTCGAGCAGATAACTATCATAGATATAGTTTATTCCCTCGAACAAAGGGAGATACCGTACTGGTGCATAATACTGCGGTGAACGACCGTGGTTGGAAACGCCACTATGTTTTCCTCCAGGTGGCATCCTTGAACGATGAGGATAGCCAATGGTTTTCATCCGGATGGAACGAGTCGGGTAGGTTTTCTTATTTTGTCGGGTGTTTTTGTCGTGTGTCGTGCGTTTATAATGTATACTAATGATGTCTTTCTTTTTGTTTGGCAGTGATTGACTTCACTAAAGTGAAGCCAAATAGAGATTCTCTAAACAAGATTCAAAGGATCTTGGAGAAGAGTATTGTTGACCGTTCTTTTTCCGTTCGGTCGAACGAAGAGGAAGATGAAGTCGTCTTTGTTGCGGAGGTTCCATCCGTCGAAGGTTCTCATCAAGGAGAGGAGAGAGAAGAAGAAAGAGAAGAAAAGAGAGAAGAAGAGATGACTGGTACGTCGTTCGACAATTTTTTCGTAATTTTCGTTACATGTCTCTTCTAACTCTTTTATTTCATCCAGAAGATTCATCTACGAAGTCGGCTGCTCAGAGACGGGCCGAACAACTGGAACTTTCCCGTCATGGCAGGGAGAAATCGAAGAAGAGATCTGCTCCTCCCGCGGGGGTGGATCCAAAGCGTCTTCGAGGCAAACCCAGGACTTCACCAAAGAAGACGGATGAGGCTTTTTTGTCGTCCCTTTTAAGGGGCGACACCGGCGAAAGAAACCGTTACCTGTGTCGAGCTAGGAAGCTCGACTAAGGCGACGAAGGACATTCCCTTGTCGGGAATGTCGGGCGTTGAGAAGCTTCCTTCCTCCTCTAAAGGTGAGGGGAAGAATAAGGAAAAATTAGGAGAGATGACTTTCAAAGCCACTCTCCCGGCTGATTTCATGGTGAATGACGTTCTCGAAAGAGACGTAATTTTTCCCCACTTGGAAATTCCTTCTCCCAACCTTTTACGATCGTTACAAGGAGTCTAGGTTGGAAGACACGGGAGCCCATGCCGCTGGTCTTTCTTTCATGGTAATTACATTTTATCTTTATTTTCTTCGTTTACCTGTCCTGTTTTTAATTTCTTTGCTACTGTTGTAGGCTTTTCAAGCTTGTTTGAGTTTTTATGCTCAAACAGAAGGTTTGAGGGAGTCTTTTCCTGAAGTAAAGAAGAGAGCTGATGAGGCTCTTGAAAAGGAAAAGGTCGCTTTAAAAGCGGTCGAAATTGAGAAGATGAAGGTTGAGAGCCTCAAGACTAAACTCGTTGAAGCACAAAATGAGAAGGTCGAGTTTAGGGATCGAGTCCTTGAACTTGAGGCGTTGACGACCAAACTGGAGATCGAGAAAATAAAAGCCACCACCGATGCTGCTTCTTATGTTGATGAAGTTGCGTCTCTTCAAAAGAAAGTCGAGGGTTTGGAGGGCGACGTCAAAGATTTGGAGAAGGAAAATCAGCAACTTGAAGCCTTCTCCCGTCTCACAGCCAGGGCTGCTTTGGTGAGACGTCATCTGAATGGGAAAAATACCATGGCGTCGGCCGCTGAAGAACTCAAGACTTATCTTGAGAAGGTGGGGACTGAAAGGGACCTCGACGAGGATGACGATCTGGATGGGAGCGATGGTGGAGAAGAGGAGGTGGTAGCAGGGACGGATGTCGTACAAGAACAGTCTGGCGTTACTCCTCCTCAGCTTTAAGATCAAAGATCAATCGCTGCTGATCCGGTGAAATATCTTCCTTGTCTTGGATCTTGGTTTTGTCATTGTCGATGGTGTCGCTGTTCTCGATTTCCGAAATAGTTTTGCCTTTTGAATCCACTAAGGGTCAATCGTCTGTGATTGACTCTTAACACTTGTAACTTCCTCTTTTAAACAACAATGTTTCTATTTGTCTACTAATGTTTACATTATGTTTTTATACTTGATCGTACGTCGAATAATTTAGATAAATGGGCAATTATATCAAGCATTCAAGCATACCATCAAAAGAGAAATCAACCGAAACATTCTTAGGTAATTTATAGTAATGATTCTATATTCTAAATAGATTTTAACAGGTTCTAACCTTTGAAACCCATTAAGATCGAACATATAAGTATGATCGCGTGATTTTTATTCGACATAAATAAGTCGTGCGTCCCTGCGAAGAACAACATTAGTGGAGTGGTCGTTGGTTTGACCAACGACCCTCCGATGCTTAAGTTAGTAATTTTCCTCAAGAAATAATCAAAGGAATTAATTTCAAAGAATTAAAACAAATACCACCTTAGATGAATTGCATTCCAACTTCGTGGGATATCTCGACCATCGAGGGTTTGGATCTTATAAGCTCCTTTACCCACGACATTAGAGATTTGATAAGGACCTTCCCACTTAGTGGAAAGTTTACCTGCATTAGGTTCTTGAGTATTTTGAAACACTCGACGTAGGACATAGTCGCCTTCTTGAAAAAATTTGGCCGGGACATTTTTGTTGAAATGTCGTTCAATCGTTTGTTTTTGTGACGCCATGCGAATGAGAGCAGCTTCTCGAAGTTCCTTTAAGGCGTCAAGGTCATAGCTTAGGTCGACCAAGTTATGTTCGACGGACGTATGCC
Organism: Arctium minus; assembly: GCA_954870635.1. Lineage (NCBI taxonomy): Eukaryota > Viridiplantae > Streptophyta > Magnoliopsida > Asterales > Asteraceae > Arctium > Arctium minus. Next base: position 12,455,795 of record OX941080.1, read on the forward strand.
TTGAAGTCGGTAATCGTACCTCAATAGGTAACACAACTTCACATCCATAGACTAAGGAAAAGGGAGTTTGTCCTGTAGACGTACGAGGTGTCGTACGATTGGCCCATAGAACGGAAGGCAACTCTTCCACCCATTTCCCTTTGGCAGCTTTGAGTCTTTTCTTGAGTGAATTTATGATAGTTTTGTTGCTCGACTCGGCTAGACCATTCGACTGTGGATATCGAGAAGTTGATGTTACCAACTTAATGTTCCTTTCTTCACAAAATCTTCTCATTCGTTCACTGATGAATTGTGTCCCGTTGTCGCATGTTATTTAAGATGGAATTCCAAACCTACAGATGATGTTAGTTTGAATAAAAGAAATGACTTCTTTGTCCCGAATCTGAGAGAAAGCCGTTGCCTCGATCCATTTAGAGAAATAATCTGTTAAAACTAAAAGGAATACCTTTTTCCCGGGGACAGGTGGTAATTTCCCAACAATATCCATTCCCCATTTCATAAAGGGCCATGGGATCAATGTCGAGTGCAAAGGTTCAGAAGGTTTATGAGACATACCTGCGTGTCTTTGACATGCGTCGCACGACTGTACATACCTGATAGCATCTTGCCTTAATGTCGGCCAATAGTAACCTTGTCGTGATATCCGGTTAGCTAGATTGCGACTTTCTAAATGATTTCCACATTCACCGTCGTGCATATCTTGTAGAATTTTCTGGACTTGCTCCTTATTGGTGATACATCGTAGATTCAGGCCAGTCGAAGATCTTCGATATAATTGTCCTCAGATAATAACGTACCTTGATGCTTTAAATCTAACCTTTCTTGCTTCCATTCTGTCATCAGGCAGTTGATCGTTCTCCAGATAATTTTTAATGTCGTCCGACCAAGAATTTTCTTCCTCAATCGGTGCGACCAAAATATTACCATCGTCTTTGATAGATGGTATTGTGAGGTGAACTATTGGGACATTGTCGAACGTCGTTTGACTAAGTGCTGACCCCAAATTGGCTAATGCATCAGCTTGGGTATTCTGATCTCTTGGTATTTGCTCGATTACAAAGCGACTGAATTTCTTTGCTTCCTCCTTTACTATTTTATAATAAGCAATCATCCTTGAATCTTTTGCTGCGAACTCTCCATTAACTTGGTTAACCACTAAGGACGAATCACTCCGGACATGCAAATGTGTTGCCTCCAAACCGTGAGCAATTTTTATTCCTGCAATTAATGCTTCATATTCTGCCTCATTATTGGTAGCTTTGAAATCGCACCGTATGGAGTATACTATTTTGCCCCCTTGTGGGGACTGTAGGACGACACTCAGGCCTGTTCCACGTATGTTTGACGAACCATCAACGTCGAGCGTCCAAGTGGTGTTGTGCAAAGTCGCCACAATTAACTCATCAGACGACATCATGCTTTTTAGTTCTGGACTAAAATCTGAGACAAAATCTGATAAGACATGTGATTTGATCGTCGTCTTGGGGTTGAAATTCAAATCAAAATTGCTGAGGTAGATGCTCCACTTAGCTAGTCGTCCTGTTAATTCAGGTTTTCTTAACACTGATTTTAATGGAAAGTTAGTTACCACAATTATAGGATGTGACTCAAAATAATGTCGTAGCTTCTTAGCGGCCATGACTAGCGAAAGTAAAAGTTTTTCTATAGACGAATACCTGGTTTCTGCGTCTAGTAGAGTTTTACTTACATAATAGATTGGCAATTGTCGACCGTCGGTTTCTCGTATAAGAACTGCACTTACTGAATTAATGCTGACGGATAGGTAGAGTTGAAGAACTTCACTTTTCTCAGGTTTAGAGAGAAAAGGAGGCGACATCATATATTTTTTAAGTTGTTGCAACGCCTCCTCATGCTTATCAGTCCACTCAAATCCTTTATTTTTCCGCAGGACATTATAAAATAAGTGACATCTGTCGGACGATCGAGAGATGAACCGGTTTAGAGCTGCTACACGTCCTGTGAGACGTTGGACTTCTTTAAAATTTCTGGGCGATTTTAGCTCGATAATTGCTTTGATTTGATCTGGATTAGCTTCGATTCCTCGTCGTGTAACCATATAACCGAGAAATTTTCCAGCTCGAACTCCGAAAGAACATTTTGTTGGATTCAACTTCATCTTATACTCACGCAAAATATCGAACGACTGCTTCAAATGTCCGATATGATCATCCGCATGTTTCGATTTGACAAGCATGTCATCGATGTATACCTCCATAGTGTCGCCCAAGTGTTCTTTGAACATCATATTCACCAATCGCTGATACGTTGAACCTGCATTCTTAAGACCAAAAGGCATTACTTTATAACAATAAATACCTTTATCTGTCATGAAGGCCGTTTTTTCCTGGTCGTCAGAATGCATCAATATCTGGTTATACCCAGAATACGCGTCCATGAACGTGAGTAATTCATGTCCTGCTGTAGCGTCGACCATAGAGTCGATATGTGGCAATGGAAATGGATCTTTCGGGCAGGCTTTATTAAGATCGGTAAAATCAATGCATACTCTCCATTTACCATTTTTCTTTTGGACGACAACAACATTAGCAAGCCAATCTGGATACTTAACTTCTCGTATTTTTCCTGTTTTAAGCAAATTATCAAGTTCGTCGTTGATAACTTTATTTCTCTCAGGAGCAAATTTCCGTATTTTCTGTTGAATGGGTTTGAATGATGGATCGATGTTGAGTTTATGAGAGATAATACTCGGATCGATACCCACCATGTCTTCGTGCGTCCAAGCGAAACTATCATAGTGATCCTGCAAAAAGAAATTAGTTGCTCTTTGAAGGAAGGGTCGAGCGTCGAACCTATGTAAACCATCTGATTAGGCTTATCCTGGTTTAGGACGACAACTTCCAGGCGATAGTCGTCGTTAGTCCCAGGAACGTCCTGGTTATGTAATTGCTATATTGTTTGGTTCGAAGGCTTCAAGGAAACTTTGTAACATTCCCTAGCAATCTTTCTTTCGCCTTTGATCTCTTGTACTCCCCATTGCGTGGGAAATTTCAAAGTTTGGTGGTACGTCGAAGGTACAACCTTCATGTCATGAATCCAAGGTCGCCCAAGGATAACATTATATGCTGATGAGCAATCGACTACATTAAACTTCGTCTGTCTGTTGATTCCTTTAGCATATACTGGTAGTGTGATTTCCCCCATGGTGTTTATTGCTCCACCATTAAATCCAACGAGTGTGGTCGAACGCCGTGTAATCTCGGATTTGTCGATGCCCATCACTTTTACTGCATTAAAAAAGATAATGTTAGCTGAACTACCTCTGCGACGAGTATCCTTTTTGTTAGACAATTTCCAATACTCAATTGGATAATTAGTCCGTCATGATGTTTCTGATATATGTCATCGAAATCTGCCTGGTCGAACGTCAAGGGCATAGCCTCCAGCTCTGCGTCCTCTTTGGATCTTGCTTCTTTTGGAATTGGTCGGTCATCAAGACCGCGACTAGCATGTCTTTTAGCAGCTGAATATGTGGTCCCACAAACATCAGAACCTCCGGTGATACAATTGATCACCTTGGCATGCTCTGGGGATGTATGACGTGCGTCTTTCTTTTTCGTCAATTCCTGCAAATAACCATTCGAGTTGAGCCAAGACAACTCTTTCTTTAAGGCGATGCAATCATCCTTTATATGACCGAAGTCATTATGGAAGTCACACCATTTAGTTTTGTCCTTCTTGTCACTGTCTTTGTCACTTTTCTTTGGCCACCGAACGTTTTGCTGGAGTTCCTTCAAGGATACGACGACGTCCTTAGCTGATCCAGGGAAACCATAAGATGATACCTTAGGATACTGGATAGATTTAGAAGTCGTTGATCCTTTCTTTTCAAACCTGACGTTTGAAATTTGTCTGGTAGGCTCTGACCGATTGGTTGACTTTGGTTTGAAGTCTGGCTTTTTAACACCTAGGCTTTTCCGGTCGCCCGAGTGTTTATTCCTGAAAGCGAGGTCATCCTCGACCCTCATATGAGCAAGCGTCCTCGCTCGTACGTCTTCAAAGGTTTCTGGAGGATACTTCGTAAGGTCGAAATACAACCCTGAACTATCATCCAGACCCCGTTTGTACGCTTCAGTTGTTGTTTTCACATCACAATTTCGGATACTAATCATTTCCGCGTTGAACCGGTTAAAGTAGTCTCAGATGGACTCTCCATTCTTCTGTACGACATAGTAAAGATCGCTCGTTTGCTTTTCCATTTTTCGGCTACTAGCGAATTGTTGAGTGAATTGATTCACCAACTCTGCAAAAGACCCGACGGTTTTAGGTTTGAGATTAATCAACCATTGTAAAGATGCTCCGATCAAGGTCGCCCCAAAACTTTTGCACATGCAGACTTCTTGGAACTGGTACGGTATCGAGACAGTCCACATAAGTTGTTTGTATTGGGCAACGTGTTCTGTTGGATCAGTGACGCCTGAATACTTTGGAGTGAAGGTCGGGATGCTGTATTTCTTTGGAACGTCTATTAACGCGATCTCATCAATGAATGGTGACGCCTGAAATCCTGTACGTGGCTCGACGTCGACTGGAATTGCTGCCCCCGGAAATTTGGCCAACATCGACAGGACACGTTCGTTTTGTTCTTCCAGAAGCTTTAATCTTTGTGCAACAGGATCTAATGGAACACCATTTGGAGCACCCAATGGAACATAACCTGATCCATTGATGCTAGTCTGATGTGAAGCATCAGAGGCGTATCCATTAAAGGGAATAGAAGCCATAGGCATGGTTGGTATTACGAAAGTTGCAGGATTAATTGATGGTGGATGAGGATAATTAGGCAACGGAGGGGGCACATTCCAGGCACCAACATAAGCATTCGTAGTCCCCGTCGTATTATTTCCATTCTGGTTTCTTAAATGCTCAATGGTTTCAGCTGCTTGTCGAGCCTGAACTGTTAGAGCGTCGATACGAGCACGAGCAACAGTCAACTCCATGTTCATTTGAGCCATGACATGATCTTGTGTTCCCTGGAATGCCATTATCCTGAATAACTGGAACAAAGAACACTAAGGGGAAAACGTTAGTCTGTCGTAAGATTATCGAAGATTTTCTTTGAATGGGGTCCCACGGATGGCGCCAAACTGTTTATGCCAAAAATATCCCAAGGAAAATTTAAGGTAAATATGGAGCTTGATCCAACCAAAGAAAGTAACGACAATAACCATACGACTATAACAAAAATAAAGTAAATGAGACGAGAGAATTGGTGACGTGGAAAACCCTTAAAATGGGTAAAAACCGTGGACGAGTGAGAGTCGTCGTGCACTATGGACGTCAATCAGGGACGTCGTCCTTTAGAACAAGTGTTACAAATGAAATGCAATGTAAAATAGTACAATAAAATAAAATCGGTTGTGCGTCGTGTGTAATTAGTCTTTGGTCGTGCGTCATACGTAATTAGTCTTTGGTCGTGCGTTGTACGACAAACAACAATGAATCTTATGAACTTTCCGATAAACTGAGCGAGCTTGAGAACGTAATTTATGAGCTTGTAAGGTCTCTAAATCAGATGTCCCAATGTGAGATTTGAGCTCCATATTTATACTTCATCTTTCCGTTTCCCAAGTATTGAATGTGTAAGACCGTTTCTGGTATTGATGACAGCATCTGTTACGCTTATTGTTATTGATGACGATTTCCGTTACATCCTTTGGCTATGAATACCTTTGAATTCTGCATGTAAACATAATGTAACATATATCGTGAGTGAGTAACGGAAATTCAATCGTGCGACATTATTTGCTGGACCAATATTTGATTGTCTAGTCGAAGCCGCCCAAAAGAAGGGTGTCGGCTATCGTCAGTCGTACGACTAAGGCTTAGTGGAATTTTCTACCCAAACAATGATTGTAGTTCAAAGAGCAACAATCGCCCGTTTCACTATTGGCCTTTTTGGACGTACCCATAAGAAGAGGACATGTTCTATTGTCATCCTCTTCGGGGAGCGGGAGCCAAGGGGACTACGTCACTTCTCAATGTAGTCGAGTTGCGGTAAGGTTCTTTTTTGCATATATACATGTTATAAAATTTTAGTTTAACTCGTCGTATATATCTAGTTTAGGTTGCCATTTATTAGGCATACGTTAAGATTTCTTTAAAGTTAATCTGCATCGTCTTATGTATCTAGTTTAGGTAAACCTTAGGATTGTTTAGCTTTAACCATCTCGTCTTATATATCTAGTTTGGATTGCCAATTGTTGAACACACGTTATGATTGTTTATCTTTAATATGTGATCGTCTTATATCTAGTTTGAGTTGCCAATTGTTTAACTTTAACATGGAAACATCTGATTTACATTCGTTATGCCAGTGCTTATCCTCTCATTGATCCGAATCCGTGGACGCAAGCAGTGGGCAGGAGCAAGAAAGGCCGCTTGTTCGACTTCAGGTACAACGTAGATCCATGATATGTTTTTGGGTCAGAGTAGGTTGTGTGCTAGTATCGGGGCTTCTGGTGGTAGCTCGTCTGCTAATTCTTGAGTTTGTACTTTTTCCTTATAGCAATGTATAACTCTATTGTTAGTTGATATTACTTACGTTTATGGTGTCTTATATTTGTAGGTTGAAACTTTTGAGGTCCAAGTTGAAGAGTTGAAACGTCGGGACGAGGCAAGTAGGAAACATATGGAAGAGATGCAGGAGATGGTTGGTGTGGTTTTAAATTAACCTCAAGCGTACGGGTTATGTAGCATACGGGTCGATCACAGGGAGTAATGATTTAAATACTAATTCTGCTATAAATCATGATAAAACATAAGGTTTAACCTATAAATCAAAATACAAGGATAAAACATAAACATATTTGAGGGACTTAAACTATCTACAACAATAACTTCGAAAATTACAATAGAGACTAGTTATGACTTATATCGAACTAAGGCATAAAGATGAGATCGAAATGGTGACACCCAACATGTATATCGAGGTAGGGGTTTATCTTTCTAAAAACATTTAAGACCCTCTTCCGAGGTGAAGCAAACCTTTCTGGTTAAGCGGCTGACTACTTCCGTGACGTCCGACTTAACTAGAAGCATTAAGGTTTGATAAAACCATTCCCCCGATTCCTACTTTTACCTATTTCCATAATAATTTTAGAATCGTTGGTTAATCGACCAAAATCCAAATTCAAACTTCCGTTCATAATTTGATTTGTTAGATAAAGGGTTATCGAATAGTCGTTCTCCGATCACAACCCCAACTTCCGTTGGCGATGAACCGTAAAACCAACATCCGACAACTAAAAGTTTAACTTCGAGTTAACCAAATCCTCAATACAACTGCTGATCGTCACCACTAAATCTTATATTTGAAAGGGCCTAAGAACGACTTTTATCGACTAATAAACTAAACAAAATATAAAGTGATATTAGCTACTAGTATACAATAGAAAAGATAAAGGAAATCATCAAACAACATTCCTACATATATCTATGAAATATCTAAACATGAACAATATGTAAAAACATTCATCCTAACATTCACAATTAAAAGTATCATTCATGATTATTTAATCACAAAACAAAGATGAATCAAGATGAACATCAAGATTCATAAGATAACAAGAATTTATAAGACAAGATTAAAAGCATAAATCAAAAGTAAGAAAGAGATACAATACTCAATTGATGAACCAAAGATATAGACTTTGATGAACTTGAGAATCCAAATACAAATTCCTAATCTTTGCAAGATGATACCCAAAAATACAAAATTAAAGGACCTCTCATCTTCAAGAACAAATCTGCAGAAATTATATGGAAGATGATGGCTATTCAAAGAGAAGGAAAGTTAAAGTTAAAGAAGACCCTTTTCTTTTCCTTAAACAAGTCCCTTTATCAATCGGGGGGGGGGGGGGGGGGAGGAAAAAAAATCCAACAAAACTGTACATAAATATCTTCAAAAGATAAGGCATAGGTTGCAGAGCAAAAAGCTATCAGGTGAGAAAGCACGACCCGTGCATTTTTTAGCCTGAAAAGAGTACGGGTCGTGCCAATGCTTCTGTCCAAAAAGGGGGAGCACGGGTCGTGCGCATTTTGCTTTGATTTCAGCATGGATCGTGCTCTTTATTATCATTCTTTTCCGCCTTCTTTCTCGCTTCCGTTTGATTCCTTGGCATCCTTTCTAACCGAACCGAGCGCCATATTCATTAAATCAACCTGAAGTTCGATAAACATGTAAGTTTCCCAAACATGACCCAAACATGAAACGAGGGATGGATGCAAGGCAATTTAATCTAATTATGCACAAATTAGCCAAACTAAGATGCAAAACGAATTAGATTAATATTGAAAATATGTACAAAATGACTAGCTAACAAAACCCCCCAAGCTAAACTCTTCCTTGTCCCCAAGTAAGCATGTTGTTCACTAAGACAAAAAAGGGGAGAAAATAACAAAGGAGACAAACCTTAAAAGCAACAAAACAAGCTAACCATATTTTCAAAAGAGATAATCCATTATTTAAGTTCATTAATGCACAAACACAACCAATTTCCGCATGTCAATCACTAAACGTAAGAAAAGACAGTTGTTTTACACAAAGGTTAATACTAACATGACACCTGTTTCAACAAATTACACACACAGCCTCAAGGGAATTTGTAAACATATCGTAATCACTAAGGGAATGGGACAAGTGATCTTGCTAGACGGATACTCACAGAATCTACTCAATTACTCTCATGAATGTGTAGTTTTGTGGAAACATCTAGAATTTGGGTCAAGAGAAATTCTTGGGTTAGATGGTGTCGGTACACATTCAGATTCATCCTTTTCTTTTTCTTGGCTTACTTTGATAATAAATATAGCTTTGAGGGGTTAATCTTATTCAAGCTTCTTTTGGTTCCCTTTTTGAACCTTTTCTACTGCCTCTTTTTTTTTTTTTTTTTTTTTTAATGTTTTGGGGGTTAAAAGGGATGAGAGTAGGTGCAAAGGATGAGTTCAAAAGACATAAATGATGGCCTCAATGTAGTTTCATAGTTATTCTAAACGAGAATCAAGTCAAAAACCTAGAGCTACGTCTTGGTGGGAGGTATCTCACAAGAAAGAATAAATTGGGATTGATTATAGATGATTCAATCCAAAACGGCCTAAAGTCTCACTGGGTGGGGTCCATCCAAGAAGTCACATATGTAATGTAGGGGGATTACGGTATGCGGACTAATCCTAAAGGTTACGTGCAGTGATGTAGTGAAAATTGCGTACAAGTGTCTTCTTAATAATGGTCGCCAAGTTCATGCAAACTGAGTTTCTATTTCCACCTAGTGATCTACTGTTTTAGTAGTTTGTTGGACATGGTGTGTATCGAACAACTAATTTTAACTTGTTATTTGAATTTTTCACCGGAACAATTTGTACTTTTTAAATTTGAATGTACGATATTTGCTTTTTTGTTTATATGTGTCTTCTACTGTTTTTAATTTTTTTTTAATTTCAATAAAATATTTAAAGAAATAAAAAAAGATAAGATTTATGAACTGGACAGTGTACGAGTAAATCAGTAGGTGAAATTCAGCCGGTAAAAATTTCCCATTTTTAAATTAAAAATAAAAATAAAAATAAAATGAATCCATTGGTGATCAGTGGCCGATTGCTGGTTGGTGATTTTTTCCTATTATTTAATTATAAAATTAAATAAATAATTAGTTTATAATATCCTATGTTTAGTATCTAATTTCGTGACCGAAAACGAATTCGTGCTTAAGATAGGAGATCGTGCTTTAATGACTTGTACCTTAGTCGTTAAGAGTTGTACATTAGTTTAAGTCTATTTTATGAATTAATTTAAGGACTAATGTTGGATGAAACTATCTTGTTTAGGACTAAAATTGTAAAGGAATTGTCAAAGTATGATCAAATTGAAACAAGCTAAAAGATAAAGGGGTTGGATTGTAAATGTTGAAAATATATATATGAAATTAATTCATTTTTTTATTTCAAAATTCATAATTAGATTTGTTCATCTCTCTCTAGCTTTCAATTTATCCTCCTTCTCTCTAGAAACCCTTATCTCATCTCTAAAACCTCCAATTCCTTCTCAAATCCTTAATGTTCTTGAAGATATTGTGTTAGAAATGGAACTAGGGGCTCAATATAAGGTATGTTCATGGTTAATTTTGTTGATTACTTCAATTTTGGGGAAAATGAGTAAAACCCTAAGTTTATCTATGAATTATGGGTTGAAGATTGAGGAATTGAGGTGGAAATTCTTCAAGTTTGGTGCTGTTGGAAGTGACAGATTCATTGTGGTAAGTTTAAAAATTCGTATAAAATCAACCATTTGTTCAAATGAGGTGTTCTTTATATCGACAGAAAGGTCTATGAGTTTAGTACAACTTTGTAGTTTACACCAAAGTCAAGTTCTGACTTTAAGTGACTCGAAATCATTGATTTTCCAGAACTTTTCTGCACACACTCGAAATTGCACACTGTTGGTATTAATTGTGTAGAAAATAGATCAAAGCTCCAATTGATGTGAATCTAGTTTCTGTGAAGTCCTAAGAGGATTATGCACAACTTTCATGTTTACAAGAAAATTTGGTTGAGCTTCTAATAATGAGAAAAAGGCTTAAACTTCAAGTATACATAAGTTGTTAGCTACTGTTTGAATGTGTAAATTTGGATTTTTGAAAATGTGGTTTAAGGCCCTAAGAATTGTGTCAAGTGTTTATTAAGTGTCCTAAGGGTATTGTAAGCATGTTTGAAGGTCCGTAGAATCTTTTTAAAATGAAAGGGCTTGTAGGAACTTGAAATTGATAAGAATTGTTATCGAAAACCATCTAAAAGCATTTTACTAATAAGTGTAGGTAAACCGGAAGGAGAAAACCGTTCATAGGCATCAAGTTTCATGTGATCGTCTCTAAAACACCTCCAAGGTACGAATATCTATTTCATTCCAATACGTGGGTAATCAATTGTAGTGATTATCCATTCCGTGAAATTTTAATCATGATATACATTTTCAAAATTGGAGATTACCAAGTTGTTATCCATAATTCTTTTGTGTTCTATTTGATGTTTTGGTTTAATGATTTGAGTCCTTGAGAACTCCGACCCATCATCGGTATATTTTAAGATCTGTTGCCGATTTTTGATTTGGTACCTCAATGATTTTATTGGATTTGTTATCCTATGTTTATATTGATTTGATTATTTGAATTTCGATGTTATTGAACTTAACTTTGATTAGGCTTAACACTCGGGGCATGAGTGTTGAGACGCCTCCATGATGGCAAAAATAGTCATGGCGTTCTCGTGAAGGCTATGGCCGAGCCATATAGAGAACGTTGGATGCATCCTTAGAACCGAATACCAATTATGTTGGTTACTGGATAGAACCGAATACCAATTATGTTGGTTACCGGGTAGAGTCGAATGCCAGATACCTTTGGTTACCAGGGAATAAGGCAGTGTAGTGCCCAACACTTCCATTCCATTATGACGTCTGTTTGAACTGATCATCCATCGTGTACAACGTATCTTAATGATATGGATGTTTATCTTGCTTTGAACTTTAATTATATTGGTTTCAGTTTTTGAGATTTACACTTAAATCGCTTCCAACTCTGTATCGTAAGGTTTTCTTTCAGTTACCTACTTTTTATTTGGTATTTCTTATGTTATTATTCGTTAACCTACTTTTTATTTGGTAATTCTTCAACCGAGTCTTGTTTTGTTTTACCTCGGAAGGTTCAGGATCTAACCCAGAGGCAGGATAAACGGACGAGATGGCTTAGGATGCTTAAAGACTAGTTTCTTATTCAAGGCTTTTGATATGTAAATATGTTAATTGTATAATTACTAGTGGATGTATTGTTTTTTTTGGGAGTTCTGTTAGAGCTCTATAATGTGACTTGTAGACCTTTGATCCGCTTTCGGTTGTGACATGCCCCATTTTTATGTCTAATAGGTAGGGGATGTTACAATTATGGTATCATAGCTATAGGTATTAATCTTGTAGTACTTTAAGTTTGATCTTTAAGGTTGGGTAGAATTTGGCGGGTTTTGGTTTATTCGTTTTCATTTTCATATATCTATACTTGTTCAGTTATCTCGCAATTCCTTACTACCGCTTCCCATAATTGTATGTATTCGTAATCATTGTTCTACACGAGTTTCTTTGGTGTATCAGTTCCGATGTTGCCTAGTAACCAACCCAAACGAAGGGGTAGGCCTCAGAGAAATCAAACACAACATGATGAAACCAACCCTCCTCCTCCTCCTTCTCCTCCACATCAAGCTGATCCAGACTTAACGACAGTTATCTAACAAGTTGTCGCGAATATGATCCCTTCTATTGTATCTCAGACTATAGAGGCTCTCCGTCAGACAAATGAAGTACCTCCTGTAAATACTATTGGTACAGGAACAGGAGAACAAGAGCAAGAACTTAATCAGAGTACTAATCAGTCTGAAATTAATGTTTGGCTTGAACGGTTTAATAAACAAAAAACGCGAATCTTTTCTTCTGTCACTAACCCTGTAGATGCAGAAAATTGGATTCGACATCTGGAGAAACTTTTCAAGATTTTAGGTTGTCCAGAGCAGTACAAAGTAAGGTTGGCTTCATATAAACTTAAGGACGATGCTCACAATTGGTGGGAGTCTTGGACTCAAAGTAATCCTATAGCTGAAACTCTTACTTGGAATCAATTTAAAGAAATTTTCTTCCATCGTTACTTCACAACAGCCGATAAAAATGCATATATTCGAGAGTATTATAATATTCAACAACGAGAAGATGAATCTATTTCTGAATATCAGACTCGATTTCTACGATTAGCTCGATTTGTCGGAACCATAGCAGGTAATACAATGCATCAAGTTGATAAGTTCAAGTAGAGTTTGAGCCATCGGTACAAGACCCAGCTTCTGAAACATCAGTTTACTTCAGTCAGTCAGGTTGCAGATGCGTCAAGAAACATTGATCGGGCTCGACATGAAAGTTATTCTTTGAAATCAGATTTTGGAAAGAAACGAGGTCGTGATATGCAGTTTGGAAATACAGATCTCAGATCTTTGGGTCGTTCAGTCTCGGGGAAGTCTTCTAATTTCATATTACCAGTATCTTCTCAAGGAGCATTTAGTAAGGATTCTTCTAATACCAATCCTCCCCAAAAATGCAAAGAGTGCGATATTACACATCGACCAGGTCCGTGTCTACGAATGACTGGAGCGTGTTACAATTATGGACAGAAAGGACATTTGTCCCGAGACTGTAAACAGGGTCAAAAAGACAAGGCAACTAAGAAAGGGAAGCAGTCCACAACTGGTGGACGAGTATTTGCTTTGCATGCTGATAAATCTACTGATGGTATGGTTTCAGATACACTTTATTTATGTGGCATACCTGTATATGTTTTATTTGATACAGGTGCAACCCACTCAATTTTGTATGATACTTTAGATGAACATTTGAGATCTTTTGAGAAATTAACTGAGACTCCGTTGCATATTACTACTCCGATGGGTAGTTCAATTTGCATTATGTCTGAATTCGTGAACTGTCCACTATTGATTGCTGATTGTATCCGAGAGGTAAATCTACTTCCTATGTGTATGAAGTATTTTGAACTCATTATCGGCATGGATTGGTTGTCCAAACATCGAGCAACCATTGAATGCGATATAAAGAGGGTTATCTTCGGAGATTTGAGGCAACCCGATAGCATCTATCTGGGAGCTGAACCAAAGCAGGGAACCAAAGTCATCTTCTTTTACAGTTGAATCTTTTGCATGGCAAGGATCTGAAGTTTTCTTGCAACACTACAAGACCCTGATGAGGTACCATTCGAACTTAGATCTATTACAGTAGTGAATGAATTTTCAGATGTGTTTCCCAATGAAATTCTTGAACTCCCTCCCAATAGAGAAGTGGAGTTCACCATTAACTTAATTCCAGGATCTGCTCCAATATCAAAACAGCCATATCGAATGGATCCATCAGAAATGAAGGAGCTAAAAGAGCAGATACATGATTTGTTGAATAAGGGATATATACGTCCTAGTGTTTCACAGTGGGGAGCACCAGTTCTTTTTGTGAAAAAGAAAGATGGTTCAATGCGGTTATGTATCGATTACCGCAAGCTAAATATGGTGACGATACGTAATAAGTATCCCTTGCCCCGTATTGATGACTTATTTGATCAACTCCAAGGGGAAAAATTATTTTCTAAGATCGACCTCGGATCTGGATATCATCAGTTACGTGTCCGAGAGCATGATATTCCTAAAACATCTTTTAGAACCCGATATGGCCATTTTGAATTCGTTGTCATGCCATTTGGGTTAACTAACGCCCCTGTTGTTTTCATGGACTTAATGAACCGAGTCTTTAAAGATTATTTAGACGAGTTCATTATAGTCTTCATCAATGATATTTTGATATGTTCTAAGACTGAAGTTGATCATGCTAAGCAACTTCATATTGCGTTGGGTATTCTTCGAGAGAAGCGGTTATATGCTAAACTCGCTAAATGTCAGTTTTGGTTAGATCAGGTCTCTTTTCTTGGACACATTATTACCGCCGATGGCATTAAAGTCGACCCTGCCAAAGTCGAGGTTGTGGCTAATTGTCCGAGACCGACCAATATATCTTAGATTCGGAGTTTTCTGGGTCTGGAAGGATATTAACGACGCTTTGTTGAAAACTTTTCTCGGCTTGCGCTGCCTTTAACTAAACTTCTCCGAAAGGGAGTTAAATTTGAATGGGGGCCTGATCAGCAACAGAGTTTTGAAATTCTGAAACAACGATTGATCACAGCTCCAGTCTTATCTCTACCATCTGGGACAGGTGGTTTTCAAATCTATAGTGATGTTTCTCGAATTGGCCTCGGATGTGTACTTATGCAAAATGGAAAGGTTATAGCATATGCATCACGACAATTGAAGCCATACGAGGTAAACTATCCTACTCATGACTTGGAACTGGCTGCAGTTATCTTCGCACTTAAAATCTGGCGCCATTATTTGTATGGAGAATCTTGTGACATTTTTACTGATTACAAAAGTTTGAAGTACATTTTCTCTCAAAAAGAAATTAATATGCGTCAGAGCCGTTGGCTGGAACTTCTGAAAGACTACGATGTTTAGATCCACTATCATCCAGGCAAAGCGAATGTAGTCGCAGATGCATTAAGTCGTAAAAGTATGGGGTCTGTTTCTTGTTATACTGTTCAGCCGCACTTGATTTCTGATTTTGAAAAGTTGGGTATTGATTTTTATCCAAATTCTATTAGTTTGATCTTGGCTAGCCTTTCGATTGAGCCAAATTTGATTTCACGAATTAAGAAGGCCCAACAAAATGACGGTGGTATTTGGTCTCTTGTACAGAAAATTGAAAATGATCGGAATTCTGAATTTCGAGTCGATGACCAGGGTATAGTTTGGTTTCGATATCGTTTGTGTGTACCTGATGATCCTGAATTAAAAGAAGTTGTATTAAATGAATATCACAATTCTCCCTTCTCAATTCATCCCGGTTCTACCAAAATGTACCGTGATTTGAAACAATTTTTCTGGTGGGACGGAATGAAAAGAAATATAGGCGAATATGTTGCAAAATTTTTAATCTGTCAAAAGTTCAAAATTGAACACCAAAAAGTCAGCGGTCTTTTACAGCCTTTAGAGATACCTGTGTGGAAATGGGAGCACATCTCTATGGACTTTCTCACAGGGCTACCAAAGACTCAAAAATATCATGATGCAATTTGGGTAGTTGTGGACCGTTTGACTAAGACTGCACATTTCTTAGCTATTTGAGAAACTTTTTCGGTCACCCAATTGTCAGAATTATTTCAAAGAGAGATCATCAGACTTCATGGAACTCCAGTCTCTATTACCTCTGATAGAGATCCACGTTTTACCTTACGGTTCTGGAGGAGTCTTCACCAGGCTTGTGGTACACAACTTAATATGAGTTCAGCTTTTCATCCTCAAACGGGCAGACAAACTGAACGAACAATACAAACACTTGAAGATATGCTTCGCGCTTGCGTTCTCGAGTGGTCTGGCAGTTGGGACAATTATCTTTATCTGGTAGAGTTTTCGTACAATAATAGTTACCAATCCAGTATTGGTATGGCTCCATACGAAGCTGTTTATGGTCGTAAATGTCGAACACCTACATGTTGGAACGAAGTAGGCGAACGGGCAATTGAAGGACCCGAATTGGTCCAAATCATAACTGAAAAAGTTGAAGTCGCACGTTAGAAAATGAAAGAGGCACAAACGCGCCAAAAGAGTTATGCGGACCGACATCGTAGGCCATTGGAATTTCAGTCAAGTGACCATGTTTTCCTTAAAGTTTCTCCATTTCGGGGAACACGTCGTTTTGGGGTTAAAGGAAAAATTAGCCCACGTTATATTGGACCTTTTGAAGTTCTTGAGTGAGTTGGTGAAGTAGCGTATCGTCTCGCGTTACCTCCCCAGTTAGCTCATGTTCATAATGTTTTCCATGTGTCGGTGCTCCGTGGATATCGTTATCATCCGTTGCATGTCATCGACTATCCGCTTGAAAATATTGAGCCAAACTTGTCTTATGTTGAGGATCTAGAAGCAGTTATCGGATGCGAAGAAAGAAAATTGCGTCATCGATCGATTTCGTTCGTTAAACTTTTGTGGCGGAATCATTCTAAAAGTGAAGCGACATGGGAGATGGAGGAATTGATGAAAAAGCAATATCCACAACTTTTTGAAGGTACATAAGTCCATGACTCTAGCTCAATTTCGGGGACGAAATCTTTTTAAGGGTGGGAGAGTTATAATATCCTATGTTTAGTACCTAATTTCGTGATCGAAAACAAATTCGTGCTTAAGATAGGAGATTGTGCTTTAATGACTTGTACCTTGGTCATTAAGAGTTGTACATTAGTTCAAGTCTATTTTATGAATTCATTTAAGGACTAATATTGGATGAAACTATCTTGTTTAGGACTAAAATTGTAAAGGAATTGTCAAATTATGATCAAATTGAAATAGTTAAAGATAAAGGGGTTGGATTGTAAATGTTGAAAACATATATATGAAATTAATTCATTTTTTTATTTCAAAATTCATAATCAGATTTGTTCATCTCTCTCTAGCTTTCAATTTCTCCTCCTTCTCTCTAGAAACCCTTGTCTCATCCCTAAAACCACAAATTGCTTCTCAAATCCTTAATGTTCTTGAAGATATTGTGTTAGAAATGGAACTAGGGGCTCAAGATAAGGTATGTTTGTGAGGATCGAAATTCTAAACAAGAATTTAATTAAACACTCTGAAGTTATGTTAAAGAAGTTTGCGGAATAACACTTTAACAGTAAATCAATGAAACAGTATATGAATCAAATCACAAGTTATATTGAATTAACTTAATGATTACAACCACAACCTCAATCTGTTGAAAGGACTTCTAAGAATCTTGAGGCTAATTCTCTCTAGAACAAAAACAATACGTATTCTCTGTATTTTGTATCAAAAACTATATCTCTATGCTAAGACTTCTAGACTATATATATACAAATCAGATTACAAGATAAATATGAAAATAATATTGATCTTCAGCATCCAGTCCATAATTATCTTCAATCTCCTTGACTTTCGCTTTCAGAAATCAATCCGTCTTTATGTCAGGATCGATTTCTTAACAAGAATAAAGTCTCAGAAACAATATCAAAGAAGTTGCGGAATAACACTTTGATATTCAATGTAACAGTAATCAAAACAGTATATGATTAATAACTTGCAAACTTGTATTAAAATCACAAGATTACACACACAACCTCAATCTTGAAGAACAAGCTCTTTCAAGACGAATTCTACTTCTCTAGAATTAGGATCTATGCCTTGAGGTTGATTCTCTCTAAAACAAAAACTTAGAATTAAATCTATCTAAAAACTATTCTGTCAAATCTATACATATACTGAACAAAAAGATAATTACAATAAATAGAATATCTTCAGTATATCTTCCATGAATATCTTCAGAATATCCAGCTGTCATTCTTCTAATTCAAATCTTCATCTTATAAGCAGCACTAATCAGATTGGCAGTATTAACTACTAAGTAGCACTAACCACTAGCAGCACTAACTAGCTAAGCAGTACTAACTTTGTTCAAGCAGCACTAACTTTGACTAGCAGTATTAATTCTACTAGCAGTAGTAATACTCAGCAGTATTAACTATTGAAGTCCTCTGGCAGTAGTAATCTTGTACTAGCAGCACTAACCATACTTGGTAAATTCTTCAGTTCCCAACAATCTCCCCCTAACTTGACTTTTAGGAAAAGAAGTCAAGTTCTTCAGATCTTCTTCAAGATGCTTTCAACACTTCAGTTCATACTCCTAGATTAGGATCCAAACCCAAACTTTGATTAATGATTCTGCTAACCACAATTTTTGCCATTTCTGAATCTTTTGAACATGTAAGCTTTGCATTTAACATTGCTTGTAATTTGGCCTTGCTGTGATCATAGATTTTATCAACTAAGTAGTACTCATGATAAGATCTGTCCACAGTGATGACATAGACTCCACACCTTTCAAATATCATCCAGTTTTCTATTCTTTGGAATTTATTCTGTAGATGCAAATCTCTGATCACATGTTGAACTTTACTAGGATCAAACATCATGCATAAGTACTCCATGGCTAATCTGATTAAGCTCATTCCTTCTCCTTTCAGCTCCTTTTCATACATCTCCAACCCAACTTTAAACATCTCTTCTAAATCTGATCTTGAACAGCTTCTGATGAATCTACCCCAAGTAGAGTACACTTCATATATATCTCCCACTCTCTTAAGCCTGAAGTATTTCTTCCTTTGATCTTCCAAAATATCCCAAAAGATTACTTCTGGTGCTTTCATAGAAATGGGATCAGCTGAAACTGGTTCATCAGCTGTTGTAGTCATATATAGATCAAGATTATATTGCTTATTGGATTGTTCTAGGTTCTTTACAGATTCAGTTGTAGAAGTAACTGAAGGTTCTGCTGTTTTTGCTGTTTCTTCAACTCTTGGCCTTTTAGACTGCTTTTTGGAAGCAATTGTCTTCACCCTCTTCCCAGATGTAGCTTCTACACCAACACCCTCATGTTCTTCCTTTATCTCTTCAGTTTTATCTTTTGAAGGTGTGGTCTCCTCAGGGAATGGCTTTTGAATATTAAGGTCATGCCTTTCCTTCATTCTTCTCTCAGCCTCTTCCCTTTGGACTGAATCCCCTTGAAGCTTAGCCATCTCTTTCTGGTACAACTCTTCAACCTGAATGTATGCCATGTTGTTGAACATCTCCCCCTTAACACCAATTGCACCTTTCAGGAAATTTATCATCTTTCTTCTTTCCTGATTGGCCAAAAATGTTTTGGAAGGTTGTCTTTTCTGTTTTTGAATTGGCATCTTTTTGACTTGAAGTTTCTTGGCTTGAGCTGCTTCTTTGATGCTTTTCTGATATTCTGCATTCAACTTTCTAGCCATGATCTTTGCAAGCTCTCTATCCTTCTCTGATTGAAGTTGTTCTTCCTTTTCCAATTCAGCCTAAAGTAACTTTGCCATTTCTTCATCCAACTCAATCTGACTTTTCTTCTTTAAAAGTTGTTCATGTTCAACCATCTTTGCTTTTCCCTTAGCATCCTTCAAACTTGCCTTACTTGTTTCTTTTCTTTTCATTGAGATTCCTCCTTCATTGATGACCACTCCCTTGGCCTTTTGACTAGCCTTAGGAGTGTCATTCTTTGCTTTGACCAATGTTTCAGCAATTTCCATTTCTTCAACAGAAAGCCCTGTTACTGCTGCTTCTGTTACTGCTGCTTCAGCAAATTCTGTTTCTTTTTCTGCCTCTTCCTCCCCCTCAACCTCAAATGCCCTCTCAGCTGTACTTTCTTTATCTGTTTCAGCCTCTTTCTCCCCCTTGTTGGAAGCATCTTTATTATTTGACCTTTTCTTCAAAACAAACTGCTTTCTCCTCTTCTTTTGCACCAACCTCTTCACCAGCTTCTTGAGTTTGGTAATTTGCACTTGTTGGGACAAAATTACCAGCTTCATTTCTTCTATTTCTTTCCCTTGTTTAAGAACATTCATATTGATGTTTCCCATGGTTTCCATCAATTCATAATAGTTATACCTGTCCTCACCTTCTCCAGAAGTGTTACCCTCTTTTGATGGATCATTGGATCTTTTTGTAGTGGAAGTCTTCTGCCTAGCAGAAGCACTATCCACCCCCTTGGTTTCTTGGCACCTGGGACCTTTGAATGATTTCTCATTCAAAGTTGCCATGGGGGAGGTCTTATTTATGTTACCACTGTCCTCCTCTGTGCTAGCAGAAGTAGTGGCAGCCTCAGTACCCATATGCTCAACCTCCACCTCAGAGAGCACCTCCTTGGGGTTGGGAGACACCCTTGTGGTTTCCCTGTAGATATTCTCTAAGGGAGAATCCTCCCTTAGAGGGCTTAAAGGCTTAGGGGTTGATGGTACAAGAAGGGAAGGAGCCTTCTTTACCTGTTTCCTTTTGTATGTTTGGGTGATTGGTGAGGTTGGTTTATCAAGAAGAGACTGGGGAATTGATTTAGGGTGGGAAGGTTGGGATTGGCTAGCAGTGGGTTGGTCTAATGGGGGCCTTGACCCTGCTACCATACCTTCATCAGTGTGGGACACCACCATCATTGTAGAGAACAATGGGGTGTCAACTCCTTCTGAGTCCAGAGGGGATCTTTTCATGTTTGAAAAGACCTTACCTTTGGGAATTTTTGGTACATATACCCCATCAAAATGAGGTATATCCGTCAATTCATGGGTAATAACTTCTTGGACAAACCTGGGGTACATATAAAAACTCTTTTTACTTCCCAGGTTTGAGACAAGATCATTAAAAATAATTTGAGAAAAATTATACTTTCTGGCAGTGGCTAAGCATACCAAAGCATAAGCAATGGTGCTACTGAACTCACTCCATCCAGTAGTCTTTTTAGAGATACAGTGCATAAGGGTATGGACAAAGAAACGTCATTGAGATGAAAATTTTGCTTTTGAGAACTTGAACACACCCAATGGGCCTCCATACCCCATTCTTGTAAGAGTAGAAAACAGTTCATCATTAGAGATAGAAGTTATACCAGAGGCATCGTCTAGACGTAGACTAATGCGTATTACCTCTTCAGTAAGTGTCAAGGGCTTGCCACACACCCTTGTCTTGATCATTTGCACACCATTCTCAGTAACAATGGTGGCATTTCCCAGAATTGCTTTTGATGCTTGATATAGATGGATGGCGATACAGTGATAGCATGGGCAATATGGCTTGTCTTGAGGAAATCCACAATCTGGTGGAAACCAGCGGCCTGTTTGGGCTTCTGTAGCATCGCGATTTCATTGTGCTCATCAATGAACGCCATGGATGCCATTGAACTTGAAGGTTCTTGCCTGAAAACTTGGAACTTGAGAGAGAAAGGGTTTAGAGCGCAAGTGAACAGTATGTAAAGAGTCGTTATGAACTTTTAGGCGGGCAAAGGATATTTATAGTATTCGGGACATAAGCAGTATTAACCTAGAGCAGTATTAACTGAAAGCAGTATTAACCACTAGCAGTATTAACTGAAAGCAGTATTAACCACTAGCAGTATTAACTAACTAGCAGTATTAACCACTAGCAGTATTAACTAACTAGCAGTACTAACCACTTAGCAGTATTAACTGTGCACTGGCAGTATTAAAAATGCACTGGCAATATTAACAATGCACTGGCAGTATTAACAATGCACTAGCAGTATTAAAAATTCACTTGCAGTATTAACAATGCACTGGCAGTATTAAAAATGCATTGGCAGTATTAACTACACTTACACTTTTTGACACCATCCTTTTACTCATACTTTTTACTACTTTGTTCATCCCCTGTTCCTTTTCTTCTTGATCCTTCATGATCATTACTTCCTCTGGAGTATTACTAACTTCAACCTGAAACACTTAAACACACAGGTTAGTAGTATCATGCTCAATGAAATTTTCCAAGGGCAACTTATCTTTTAACTCATGCCCTTAACATTTATTATTACTTCCCTCTGAATCAAATACAACATGTCCTCCATCAAATCTTTTGAAGAATTTGAAGGCAGTCCATGTTACCTGTTGTGTGCCAAGAGCAACCACTATCTGCATTCCAAATTCTCTTCCTCTTGAGCTTTTGGTTGCCCTGCACACTTGATAAATCAGTTAGTCTTTGAGGGAACCCAAGCCAAAGTGGTCTTGGGTTGTCCTTTCTCATCAATATAATCTGTAAGTTTAGTCTGGATGAGTTGTTTAGGAATCTCATAGCTGGAATACTTTGTCAAGATTATAGGTTTGGCAGCATTACTACTAGAAGCAACACTAGCCTTGTTAGCAGTAGTATTGGTTGCAGCAACACTATTTCTGTTAGCAGCACAATCTGTGATAGCAGTACTAACAGGTTTCTTTACAATTGGAACCCAAACTTGAACAAAGTTGTTTGCTTTCTTTGTCTTTAAATTACTCCTTGGATTATTTGGAGTATTTTTCTTTGGTTTAGCAAACTTGTTCTGAGCATGTGATCTTATAGGTGCTCTATTCTCAGCCATATGATTCCTTCTCTAACTCCTATAACCAAAAGAGTTTTGTGGTTGTCTTTGAAAAGTGACTCTTTGGTTAATGGGATTGAAATAACAATATTTGGCAAGGTGATTCAGCTTTCCACAAATAAAACAGGGTTTTGGTCTATTGATTTTACTCAGATCAACCCCTTGTTTTTGTGCCCACTGGTTATTCCAATTTCTCTGATTTCCCCTTGGTTTATCATGTTTTTGGGACTCAGATTTATTGCAAGCACACTGTTTGCAAGGGACAAAATTTACAACTGTGGTTTGCTTATAATGGACCTTCTTAGACTTTCCCTCAGTCTTCTCTATGTCCTTAGATTTGACCCATGTCTTTCCACATCCCTCATTGGTGATAATATGATTTTCTAGAGGAATCTCACCACTCACAGTGTTCTCCTTAATTTTTTCACTAGAGTTCTCTTCTTCAGAGTCTGTTTCAACCACCACTTTTTCTAATGGATCTACCTTAGTGGCTCCATCAGATAATTCCTTCCTATCCTTGGACTCTAGCAAGTCTGATATAGGAGGGATGTAATTGTTGTTATATGGTGGTGGTGTGGTGTTATAGCCTATTCCTCTTCTAAGTTTGTCATGGATTTGAGTTTGGAGCAAAGAGTCCATTGCTTTAGAAGCATTGGAAAATTTCTCAATATCCAGCTTGACTTTCTCAAACTCCCTCTTTATCTTCTCATTCTCCTCTTCTTTCTGTTTAAGCTTAAATTCATACTGTTCTTTCTCCCACTTCCAGTAGTTTGTGTCATAAGAGTGTTGAAGCTCATTGGCTTGGAAACTCTTAATCTATTCCTCAAAACTCTCAACAATTCTTACATAGTCTTTTATATCTCTCTCTAATCTTTTAAGATCATCACACATACCCTGATTGTGATCCCTGTACCTTTGAACAGTTTCAATACAGGATTTAGAGCAAAGATTAGATGTTACCTCAGTGGGAATTTCTGAGCTTGAAGACTTTGAACCTTTAGCCATGATGATGTGATTTTGAATGTAGGTTTCTGAGAATACTAGCTCTGATACCACTTGTCAGGATCGATTTCTTAACAAGAATAAAGTCTCAGAAACAATATCAAAGAAGTTGCGGAATAACACTTTGATATTCAATGTAACAGTAATCAAAACAGTATATGATTAATAACTTGCAAACTTGTATTAAAATCACAAGATTACACACACAACCTCAATCTTGAAGAACAAGCTCTTTCAAGACGAATTCTACTTCTCTAGAATTAGGATCTATGCCTTGAGGTTGATTTTCTCTAAAACAAAAACTTAGAATTAAATCTATCTCAAAACTATTCTGTCAAATCTATACATATACTGAACAAAAAGATAATTACAATAAATAGAATATCTTCAGTATATCTTCCATGAATATCTTCAGAATATCCAGCTGTCATTCTTCTAATTCAAATCTTCATCTTATAAGCAGCACTAATCAGCTTGGCAGTATTAACTACTAAGTAGCACTAACCACTAGCTAAGCAGTACTAACTTTGTTCAAGCAGCACTAACTTTGACTAGCAGTATTAATTCTACTAGCAGTAGTAATACTCAGCAGTATTAACTATTGAAGTCCTCTGGCAGTAGTAATCTTGTACTAGCAGCACTAACCATACTTGGTAAATTCTTCAGTTCCCAACACTTTATCATCATAAGCAGCATTAATCTTCATCCTCAGCAGTACTAACCATACTTACAGTAGTAATTCTTGAAGCAGTACTAACTACTAGCAGTATTAACTTTCAAGCAATATTAATACCTTTAGCAGTAGTAATCCTACAAGCAGTAGTAATACCTTTGAATAGCAGTACTAAAGTCTTCAACATTATTAATTCTTTCAGCACTTAGCAGTAGTATCCATCCTTAGCACATTTCAGACCCAACAATCTCCCCTAACTTAAATTTTCAAATTGAGAAGTTAAGTTCTTCAAAATATGGTCTTCATGATGCTTTCAAAACTTCAGCTCAATTTCCAAGATTAGGATCCAATCCTACACTTTGATTGATGGTTCTTCTGATCACTATTCTTGCCATTTCTGAACTTTTAGGGCAGACCAACTTTGCTTTCAGCATCCTTTCCAACTTCACTTTGCTATGGTCATACACCTTATCAACCAAGTAGTATTCATGGAAATTTTGTCAATTGTAATGACATAGACTCCAGATCTTTCAAAGAGCATCCAGTTGTCAATACTTTTAAAACTATTCTCATGATGCACATCTTTGATAATATGTTCAACCTTAACAGGATCAAACATCATGCATAAGTAATCCATGGCCATCTTTATTAGACTCATCCCAGCTCCTTTCAATACTTCACCATATAAGCTCAACCCAACTTTGTACATTTCTTCTAGATCAGCTCTGGTACAACTTCTGATTATCTTTCCCCAAGTTGAATATACCTCAAATTTGTCACCCATTCTCTTTATTCTGAAGTATTCTGTTCTTTTATCCAACAGAGTATCCCAATGAATGATTTCTGGAGCATTCACTAAGATAGGATCAACTTTCAGAGGTTGTTCATCAGTCACTGTCATGTACAAATCAAACTGTTTTGATTGTTGAGTTGTTGGCTCTTGATTCTGCTCATGCTCTGCTGAAGATGCAACAGTAGGTTCTGATGGTTTTGCTTCTATTCTTTCACTTTCCTTCTCTTTCTCAACTTCCTCAATCCTTGGCCTTTTTTCCTGTTTCTTTGAAGCAATAGACTTCATTCTCTTGACAGCTCTGATCTTTTGGGCTAGTGTTTCTTCTTTCTTGACTTATGCCCTTTCTTTTGTAGGAGTACCTTCTTCACTCTCAGGGAAAGGTTGTTGAATGTTCAGATCATGCCTTTCTTTCATCTTTCTTTCAAACTCAACCCTTTGACTGAAGTCTCCTTGAAGCTTGGCCATCTCCTTCTTGTACAACTCTTCTATTCTACCAAAAGGCATTTTGGTAAACATCCCTTCAGGGACTCCAATAGACCCTTTCAGGAAGTTTATCATCTTTCTCCTTTCCTGTGAAGCCAGAAAGGTCTTAGAAGGTTGTCTTTGTCTTGTCTTTGATGGCTGCCTTTGCCTAGATACTTTCATGGTAACTTTCTTAGCATCAAGCTTTAAACTTTTATGATATTCTTCATTGAGCTTTGTAGCCAAATCTAATACAATCTTTCTATCTTTGGCAGTTTGGGTCTCTTCCTCATTTTCAAGCTCTTCTTGCAACTTCTTAGCTAACTCTTCATCTAGTTCTATTTGAGAGGATTTCTTTGATGGTTTCACAGGTTCAATCACTTTTTCTTTCCCTTTCTTTTTGACCTCTGCCTCACTGATCTTCTTCTTTTTCTGTTCTGAGCCTCCTTCATTGATCATCACTCCCTTAGCCTTTTGAGTGGCCTTAGGAGTGTCATTCTTTGCTTTGACCAAAGTTTCGGCAATCTCAATCTCTTCCACAGGCATACCAGTTTCTGCTACTGCTTGCTTTGTTTTTACTGCTGTAGCTATTTCTACTGCAGGTTCAATGGTTACTGCTGCCTTTACATTTTCTGCTGCTCTTTCTGCTACTGACTGAGTTTCTGCTGCTTTCACAGTTTCCTTTTCACCCTTCTTTTCAGATTCAGTATCAAACTCCCCCTCAAATTGAGATTCCCTAGCCTCTGAACTCTCCCCCTTTTTGGAAGCATCATGTGCACTTCCTCTTCTCTTTAAGACAAATTGGGTTCTCTTCTTTTTGTGCACTAGTTTCAACACTAGCTTCTTGAGATTGGCTATCTGCTCCTGTTGAGAGATTATCACCTTTTGCATTGCCTTTATATCTGAATCTTGTCTGAGTACATACAGGTTGACATTGCCGAATGTTTCCATCAATTCATCATAGTTATATCTGTCCTCACCTCCTTTAGGTGTGTTGACCACCCTTGAAGGATCCTTGGATCTTTTAGTAGAGGTCTTCGGCCTAGCAGAAGCACCTGCTACACCCTTGGTTTCTTGGCACCTGGGACCGTTAGATGATTTCTCATCTAAAGTTGCCGTGGGGAAGGTCTTAGAGATGTTCACACTGTCCTGATCCACACCTTGTGCAGAATCAGTAGTGTGAGCCTTACTGACCACATGATTTTCCTTCTCCTTAGAGTGCACCTTCTTGGGGTTGGGAGATATCCCTATGGTTTCCCTTTGGATATTCCCTATGAAGAATGCTCCATTAGAGGGCTTGCAGGCTGTTGGGGTAAAGATACAGGAAGGGAAGGAACCTTCTGTACCTTTTTCCTTATATATGTTTTGGTGATGGGGGAAATTGGCTTCACAGTAGAGATCTGAGAAGGATCATTAGAAATGAATGGTGTGGGTAGGTCATCAGTGGGTTGGTCAGATGTGGGCTTTGACCCTTATGCCTCACCATGGGAATGAGACACACCCATCATTGTAGAGAACAATGGAGTGTCTTGTCCAGAAAAGTCCTTACTAGGCCTTTTCATGTTAGAGAACACCTTCCCTTTGGGAGGTTTAGGTACATACACCCCTTGAAAAGAGGGTAAATCCATCAATTCTTTGTTAAGTACTTCTTGTACAAAACTTGGATACATATAAAATCTTTTTGTTTTGGTTTTGGTATCCAGGTTTGACAGTAAATCATTTAAAATCATTTGTGAAAAATTAAACTTTCTGGAGGTTGCTAAGCAGACCAGAGCATAAGCTATGGTACTATTGAACTCACTCCATCCAGTTGTTTTGCGGGAAATACAATGCTGAAGGGTTTGAACAAAAAATCTCCACTGAGGTGAAAATTTGCTCTTGAAGAACTTAAAGACCTCAGTGGGACCTTCATACCCCATATGACCAATTTCAAGAAATAGGTCTTCCTTTGGGAGAGAAGATATACCTGTGGCATCATCTAGACGTAGATTAGTGCGAATGCAGCCTTCTGTGATTGTGATGGATTTATCACAGACCCTGGATTGGATGACCTGATTGCCATTGATAGTCTGAACGGAGGCATTAGTCCAAAATTGACGCAGATGTTCCACATAGATTGTGGGATTGACTGTGAGTGCATAGGCAATGTGTGAGGATTTTAGGAAATCTACAATTTCTTCAAAACCTACTGCTTGTTTGGGTTTCTACAGCATTGTGAGTTCATTGTGATCGTCCATAAATTCCAGTCCTGCCATCGTTCCTGGGATCGAAGCAATACTAGGGTTTATGTACTGGAAATCAAGAATTCGAGAAAGAGAGAAAGAACACTCGTAGGAAATTCAAAGAGCTCTTTGGATTTTGGCGGTCAGAGACGGTATTTATAGGTGGAGGGTTTCAGTTAGAAGCAGTACTAAGTACCCTAGCAGCATTAACAAGCCCGCAGTACTAACCCATATAAGCAGTAGTAACACATACCACCAGCATTAACACAAACTAGCAGTAGTAACACACACCAGCAGCATTAACACAGACTAGCAGTATTAACACTGTCTGGCAGTAGAAATAAGGTAAGCAGTAGTAACTTTGCACTGGCAGTATAAACCCCCAAGCAGTATTAACCACACTTAACCATATTTGAACTGTCAGTAGGATTAATAGTGAAAACATTATTAACTTAACCAGAGGTACTAAGTTTCTAATCAGTAAGGTAATCTGAAACACTTAAACACACATAGTTAGCATCACCATGCACAATATAATATGAGAAAGTAAGCAGTAAGGAATCTATACAGAAATGGTACATAAAGAAAATCAAAAGAGGCTTATTCAGTGTTTATCATGTCTACACTTGTGACCAAGAATGTGAATCTGCCCACATCAAAAGCTTTGGTGAATAGATCAGCAAATTGGTTACTTGTGTGTACTTTCAAAACCTGAATTAACTTCTTTTCATTGCAATCTCTAATAAAATGGTACGTGATTTCTATATGCTTGGTTTTATAGTGCTTGACTGGATTGTTAACAATGCTTATAGCACTGTTGTTATCAATGAAGATTGGAGTGTGAAGAAAAATAACCCCATAGTCTAACATCTGATTCTAAATCCATAGGACCTGTGAGCAGCAGCTTGTAGCAGCTATATACTCTACTTCTGTTGTAGAGGTGGACATTGTGGTTTGCTTTTTACATTGCCATGAAACTAGTCTTGCATCCAAAAACTGACATCCTTCTGATGTTGACTTTCTATCCAAGTTTGCACCACCCAAATCACTATCAGAATATGCAAGTAGATCAAATGGTGAGTCATGAGGATACCAAAGACCCAACCTAGGTTGTCCTTTGAGATATCTGAAGATCCTCTTGACTGCTTGAAAATGAGATTGCTTAGGTCTTACTTGAAATATGGCACACACACAGACATCAAACATAATATCTGGCCTTGAAGCTGTTAGATACATGAGGGAGCTTATCATAGATCTATAATGATGAACATCTACATCCTCCCCCTCAAGATCTGCAGTGATCTGTTTGTGTGTTTCCATAGGTGTGCTTGCAGGCTTTGAATCTGAAAATCCAAACTTTGTAAGTATATCTTGCACATACTTGGATTGGCTGATGAAGATACTATCTTTCTTCTGTTTAACCTGTAGCCCAAGGAAGAATGTAAGTTCACCCATAGAGCTCATCTTGAATCTTTTTTGCATCAGCTCCTCAAACTCCTTGTACATATAATCTTTTGTGGATCCAAAGATGATGTCATCCACATAGATTTGCACAAGCAGGATGTCTTTCTTCTACCTTTTGATGAACAGAGTCTTGTCAATTATTCCCCTTTCAAAACCATTTTCCAAGAGATAGGTAGACAGGGTGTCATACCATGCTCTTGGTGCTTGATGTAGCCCATAGAGTGCCTTCTTTAGTTTGTATACTTTATCAGGAAAGGTAGGATTCTCAAACCCTGGAGGCTGACAAACATAAACTTCTTCATCAATTTTCCCATATAGAAATGCACTCTTGACATCCATCTGAAATACTCTGAACTGCATGAAAGAAGCATAGGCTAGAAACAGCCTAATTGCCTCAATTCTGGCTACTGGTGCAAATACTTCTTCATAATCTATCCCCTCTTCTTGTGTATACCCTTGTGCCACAAGCCTGACCTTATTCTTTATCACAATTTCTCTCTCATCTTTCTTATTCCTGAAAACCCATTTAGTACCAATTTCCCTTTGTCCTTGTGGAAGATCAACCAGATCCCACACATTTTGCAGCTCAAACTGCAGCAACTCCTCTTGCATTGCTTCTATCCAGCTTGGTTCTTTCATTGCATCATAGGCCTTCTTGGGTTCAATCTGAGATAGAAAACAAGTTAACACCCCTGACTGCAAGTCTTTCAATCCTCCTATCTTACTTTGATGCCTTGTGATCCTAGGAGAATTGATGTCACCAATCACCAACTGAGGAGGATGATTTTTCTGAGTTCTTGTTTGATGTGCAGCCTCCTCATTGATATTTGCATCCAGATTAGAGTCATTCTTCTCCGGAGTGCTTCCACCAAATACTAAAGAATTTTCTTCATCAGTATCATCTTCTGACAGTATGGGCATCTCAGGACCTGTGTTTCCTGAATGGTGAGCATCCTCTTTATCACTCTTATTCTCTTCATCACTTTTATCCTCTTCATTCTGTTCTGGTTCAGACTCCTCTTTTTCTGAATCATCCTTCTGTTCTTGTTGACAAAAGTCAACAGGATCAACTATAGGTATAGGAAACAGCACAAACTCTGGTTTCTGTGCTTGTTTCTCTTCTGAACTTGTTCCTGCAATTTGTACATCACTAAAACCCAAAGAGTTAGTTAGTGAATCAACGTCAAACAGCCAATCAGGACCTGCACCAATTGGATTTGGTGTGTTCTCATTGCATTTGACATTGTCACTTTCCTCTATAATCCCTGAAGAACTATTGAAAACTCTATATGCCTTACTCTGAGAGGAGTATCCAACAAGGAATCCATCCTCAGCTTTGCTTTCAAACTTGCCTAAATTAGATTTGGTATTGAGGATTATACAAGGACACCCAAAAGGTTTGAAAAATCCAATAAATGGTTTCTTCTTTTTGAAAAGTTCATAAGGTGTTTTTCCTTGGGATTTGACTACTAGAACTCTGTTTTGGACATAACAAGCAATATTAACTGCTTCTGCCCAAAAGGTAATTGGTAATTTTGAATCTGCCAACAGAGATCTAGCAGCCTCAATCAATGTCCTATTTCTTCTCTTAGCAACACCATTCTGTTGAGGAGTTCTAGGCGTACTGAATTGTCTCTCAATACCTTTAGTCTCACAAAAGTTGTTTAAGTCACTGTTTTTAAATTCAGTTCGATTATCAGATCTGATGACTTTAACTCTTAGATTTGTTTGGTTTTCAACCCTAAGAACAAAGGATTTGATCAGTCCACTTGTCTCATCCTTAGTCCTTCGAAAATATACCCAAGTGAATCTAGAGAAGTCATCAACAATGACTAAGCAGTAGGATTTCTTACCAATACTTATCACATTTGTAGGACCAAAGAGATCCATATGCAGTAACTGAAGAGGTAAGATAATTGAGTTTATTTCTTTGGACTTATGAGAAGTTTTGTGCTGCTTGCCTTTAAGACATGCAACACAATGATCATCACATGAAAATACTTTTTGAGGCAAATCTCTTACAAGGTTGTTTTTCACAAGATTGTTCATAGTTTTAAAGTTCATGTGACACATCCTTCTGTGCCAAAGAGATGATTCATCTAAAGAAGCTTTTGAAAACAGACAATTTAGTGATGAATCAGATGAAACACTCTCTAAGTCCAAACAATAAACATTGTCCTTTCTAGGAGTTCTAAGTAGTATCATATTTTCATCAACTACCTTGAATCCTGGAGCAAGGATAATACATTAAGTATCATTAAATAATATACTATGTTTCTTGTCACAGACCTGTGATACACTTAACAGGTTGTATCTCAATTGCTCAACATAGTACACATCTTCAAATGACACCTTACCTTTTGATACCATACCTTTACCACTTATTTTACCTCCTGCTGGATTGTCACCAAAAGCAACACGTCCTCCATCAAACCTTTTGAAATTTTGAAGGCAGGACATGTTACCTGTCATGTGCCTAGAGCAACCACTATCTATATGCCAAATGCTCTTCCCCTTGAGCTGTTGGTTACCCTGCACATAAGATAAAACGGTTAGTTTCTTGAGGGAACCCAAGCCAAAGTGGTCTTAGGTTGCCCTTTCTCATCAACATACTCATATTCATTAAGCTTAGTCTTGATGAGTTGATTAGAATCAGGACTTTCATGGCTGGAATACTTTGTCTTAATTATAGGCTTGGCAGTATTAACACTGGTAGCAGTACTATCCTTGTTAGCAGTATTAACTTGGTCAGCAGCACTAACTTTGTTAGCAGTACTAACCTCCTTAGCAGTACTAATTTGGTCAGCAGTACTAACTCTGGTAGCAGTACTAACTTTATTAACAGTACTAACTTGGTCAGCAGTAGTATTGCTATCAGTAGCATTATTTCTATTAGCAGTACTGTTTGAGGTAGCAGTACTAACAGGTTTAATTTCTTTTGGGACCCAAATTAAGACACATTTGTTTGCTTTATTATTCTTTGTGTTACTCCTTGATTTTCTTGGAGTATTTTCTTTTGCTTTAACAAACTTATTCTGAATATGAGATTTTGCAGTACCAGTTTTCACTGGTGCTGTTCTCACATTCTCAGCCATGTGATTCCTTGATCTTCTTGATTGCTTCCTATAACCAACAGAATTTTGATGTTGTCTTTGAAAAGTAAATCTTTGGTTAATAGGATTGAAATAACAGTGTTTGGCTAGAAGATTCAACTTGCCACAAATAAAACAAGGCTTTGGTCTATTGACTTTGCTTAGATCAATTCCCTGTTTTTGAGCCCACAGGTTATTTCTGTTTCTTTGATTTCCTCTTATTTTATCATGTTGATGGACTTGTTCTGTTGACAACTATAGGGATTTACAACAGAGGTTTGCATGTAGTGAACTCCCTGTACCTTTTCCTTCCCTTTCATGGAGGTCTCAGTTTTCTCACTCTTAACAGTCTCTTTCTCTGTCTTGTACATCTCCACTTTATCACTCTTGATAAATGGTTTACCCCCCCCCCTTCTCATTTGTAAGAATGTGGTTTTCTAAGGGAATATCTTTATGGTCTTCCTTATTCTTACCCTCAGAGTTCTCTTCTTCAGAATCTGTCTCAACCACTACTTTGTCTAATGGATCTACTTTTGTGGCTTCTGTAGGTAAGTCATTCTTATCTTGTCTTTCTAAGAGGTCTGAGCTGGGTGGAATGTAGTTATTATTGTAAGGTGGAGGGGTGTTGTTGTAGCCTATACCTCTCCTTAGTTTGTCATGAACTTGAGTTTTGAGTAAACTTTCCATTGCTTTAGAAGCATTGGAAAATTTTTCAATGTCTAATTTTGCCTTCTCAAATTCACTCCTTACTTTCTCACATTCCTCTTTAGCCTTCTCAAGCTTAATCTCTAACTCATTCTTCTCCCACTTCCAGTAGTTGGTATCATATGAATGTTGAAGTTCATTGGCCTGATATGCCTTAATTTGTTCTTCAAAATTCACAATAATCAAATTGGACTCTCTTATATGATTCTCCAACCTTTTAATATCATCACACATGCTCTGATTGTGATCCCTGTACTTTTTAACAATTTCAAGACAAGCTTTAGAGCAGAGTTTAGATTTTACCACTGTGGGGATTGTGGTGCTTGAAGACTCTGAAACATCAACCATCAATGCTTGGTTCTGAATTGCCTCCTCTGCTTGATCACTCCAATCAAAGCCCATTCCTTCTTGTGAGACAAGAGCTTGAGATGGATTCCTGTTATAGTTAGTGGACTTTGATTGTTGATTGTTGCTTCCATGCTGTTGAGTGTCAGGATCTCAATTCTCAACAAGAATAAACACTCAGAAACAATATTAAAGAATTTTGCGGAATAACACTTTAATATTCAAATATCAATGAAACAGTGAATCAGAATAACAACTTGTAAACTTTATTGAATGATTGTAAAGCTACAAGATTCAACACACAACCTCAATATTGATGAACAGGCTCACCAATACGAATTCTACTTCTCTAGAATTAGGATTATAAACCTTGAGGTTGATTCTCTCTATGAAAACAAAAACTCAGAATTAATTCTCTTACTTTTTCTAAACTATTCTATATATACTGAAGATAAAAGATAATTACAAATAATAAAAGATCTTCAGAATAATCTTGCATATTTATCTTCAAGCTTTCCATTATCTTCCATCTTGATCTGCACGAATCTTGATAATCTCTTAAGCAGCACTAAGTCTTCAGCAGCATTAATACTTTGAGCATTATTAATGTTCAACAATACCAACTACTAGCAGTACTAAAATTGCTTAGCAGTAGTAACTTCATTCAGCAGTATTAATCTTGTTCAGCAGCATTAACTTCAGAAGTAGTAACCAAATTTGTTCTAGCAACATTAACCATACTTGTGCATTTCTGAATTTCCCAACAATCTCCCCCTAACTTGACTTTTAGGAAGAGAAGTCAAGTTCTTCAGATGGTCTTTAAGATGCTCCCAAAACTTCATAGCTCATACACCTGTATTTGCATCCAACCCCAAACTCTGATTGATTGTTCTTTGAATCAGATACTTTGCCATTTATGAATCTAGAACACATCCAAGCTTCTTTTTAAACATTGCATGCAGCTTCAATCTACTGTGCTTGTATACTCTATCCACTAGGAAGTATTCTATGTGATTTGAATCCATAGTCAAAGCATATACTCCACTAGTTTCATATAGAGTCCAGTTGGTGACTTTTTGAAACACATTTCTGATCACATGCTCCACTTTCTCTGGTTTGAACATCATACACAGATACTCCATCACAAGTTTTGTGATTGAAATCTATGGAGCTTTTAATTGATCTGCATACAACTTCATTCCTATTTCAATCATCTTTTCTAGATCTGACCTGGAACATGTTCTGACAATCTTTGCCCAAGTATTATACACTTCATGCTTTTCATCTTTTCTTTTGAGCCTGATATATTCTTTTCCATCAACCTTCATTGTATCCCAGAGAATGACCTCAGGAGGCTTAACACCAACAGGTTCAGCTGTAATAGGTTCAGGCACTTTGTCCATCACTACCATGTATAGATTCACATCATCAGTGCTTGATGGTTCTTTCTGTTCAATTGGCTTAGGTGCCCCTTCTTCTTCAGCAACCTTCTCAGCTTCTTTTTCAGCTACTCTAGGCTTCTTGGCTGATTTTCTTCTGGCCATCATTTTGGTTATTTTTAAAGTCCTCAGACTTTCACCAAGAGTTGCTTCTTTCTTTGGTGTTTCTTGCTCATCAGTGAAAGGCTTTTCTATCAGAAAGTCATTGCTTTCTTTCATCCTCTTATCCATTTCAACTCTAGCAGTTTCATTCCCTTGGAGCTTTGTCATCTCTGAATCATACAATTCTTTAATCTATTCAAAAGACATCTTTGAGAACATCTCCTTTCTGACTCCTACAGCACCTTTGAGAAAAGTAATCATCTTCTTTCTCTCTTGAGTACCAAGGTAAGTCTTTGAGGGTTGTCTCTTCTTTGCAGCCACTTTCAACAACACAGACTTCTTCAGGGTTGCAGCTTTCTTCTGAGCCATTTCAGTTGCCAGACTTTGTTGATAAGCTTCGTTTAACTCTACAGCCAGAGCCTTAGCCATCTCCCTGTCTTTTTCAACTTGAACCCTTTCTTCTTGCTCAAGATCAGCCTGAATCTTTCTGGCCAAAGCTTCATCTGACTCAACCAACTTTTGCTTTTTAATTGGTTGATCAGATTCCACTAACTTTGCTTTGCCTTTATCTTTGCTTACCACCTTCTCAACCCTTGCTGTCTTGATAGCCTCACCTCTTTCTTTGATGACAACTCCTTTGGACTTTGAGGTGACCTTGGGAGTATCATGCTTAGCTTTGATCAATGTTTCTGCAATCTCAAGATCTGTTAATACTTCTTGCACTATTTCTGCTGCTTCATTCAATTCAGCAGTATTAACAGTTTCTGCTGCTTTGCTTGATGTTTCTGCTGCTTGTACAAAATCTGATTCTTTTTCTTGCTCCCCCTTATCTTTGGCATCTTCCATGTTGGCATCAGCTTCTGACTCCCCCTTTTTGGGAGCATCAGTCACTGGTTCCTTTCTTCTGAGCACAAACTGTTTCTTCTTCTTTTTCTAGATCAATCTCTTCACCATTTGCTTTAGGTTGGTAATCTGTACTTGTTGAGACAGGATTATGAGTTTCAGCTCTTTTATGTCTTTTCCCTGCTTGATTACATCCATGTTGATGTTTCCCATTGTTTCCATCAATTCATAATATTCATATATGTCCTCACCTTCTCCAGGAGTGTTACCCCCTTTTGAAGGATCATGGGATCTTTTTGCAGTAGAGGTCTTCTGCCTACCAGAAGCACCTGCTACCCCCATGGTTTCTTGGCACCTGGGACCTTTGGATGATTGCTCACCCAAATTTGCCATGGGGAAGGTCTTATTTATGTTACCACTGACCTCCTCTGTGCTAGCAGGAGAAGTGGAAGCCTTTGCACCCATATGCTCATTCATCTCCTCATTGAGCACCTCCTTGGGGTTGGGAGACACCCCTGTGGTTTCCCTGTAGATATTCTCTAATGGAGAATTCTCCATTAGAGGGCTTAAAGGCTCTGTGGGTGAAGGTACAAGAAGGGAAGGAGCCTTCTTTACCTTTTTCCTGATGTATGTATTGGTTATTGGTGAAGTTGGTTTTTGAACAAGGGACTGAGGGATTGATATGGTGATGGAAGGTTGGGATTGGATTTCAGTGGGTTGGTCTAATGAGGGCCTTGACCCTGAAGCCATACCTTCTTTATTGTAGGACACCACCATCATTGTAGAGAACAATGGGGTGTCAACTCCTTCCGAGTCCAATGGAGATCTCTTCATGTTTGAAAAGACCTTACCTTTGGGGATTTTGGGTACATATACCTCATCAAAGTGAGGCATATCCGTCAATTCATGGGTTATAACTACCTGTACAAACCTTGGGTACATATAGAAACTCTTTTTGTTTCCCAAGTTTGATACAAGGTCACTGAAAATCATTCTTGAAAAATTGTACTTTCTGGCAGTGGCCAAGCAAACCAAAGCATAAGCAATGGTACTGCTGAACTCACTCCAGCCAGTAGTCTTTTTAGAAATGCAGTGCATCAGGGTATGAACAAGAAAACGCCATTGGGTATAAAATTTAGCTTTTGAGAATTTGAAATCACCCAATTGGCCTCCATACCCCATTCTTGACAGATTTGAGAACAAGTCCTCATTAGGAATATAAGTAATACCTGGAGCATCGTCTAGACGTAGACAGATGCGTATCACCTCTTCAGAAACGGACAAGGGTTTGTCACACAGCCTTGTCTTGATTATCTACACCCCATTCTCTGTGACTACGGTGGCATTCGCCCAGAATTTTCTTTGATGCTCTATGTATATTGTTGGCGATATTGTAAGAGCATGGGCAATATGGCTGGACTTAAGAAAATCCACAATCTGATGAAATCCAGCAGCTTGTTTAGGCTTCTGTAGCATTGCAATCTCGTTGTGCTCATCAATGAATGCCATGGATGCCATGTTAGCTTGAGTGTTCTTACCTAAAACTTACTAGGAGCTTCAGAGAAAAGGGTTAGAGAGCAGATGAATAGAAATCAAAGAGTCGTTATGAACTTTTGGGCGGGCAAAAAGGGTATTTTACGATTAGGGACATAAGCAGTATTAACTCCTAGCAGTATTAACTAACTAGCAGTATTAACTGAGAGCAGTATTAACCACTAGCAGTATTAACTAACTAGCAGTATTAAATGAGAGCAGTATTAACCACTAGTAGTATTAACTAACTAGCAGTATTAACTGAGAGCAGTATTAACCACTAGCAGTATTAACTAACTAGCAGTATTAACTGAGAGCAGTATTAACTGTTAAGACACAGTCTCATTGGATTCAAGATCATCCAATACGAAGATCGCAATCTGAAGTTAATGCTGAAAGTTACTCTCAACAATAGTCTAGGGTCTATTCTGTAATAAAGTCAAAGTTGTTTTTAATATCTAGATATTTATTATTTAGATATTATGTTTAGTTTAATATTAGTTTATATTAGTTTTTGATAATATCTTATACTGATATTATCTTTCTCTCTGTACATCGATCAAAAATCACAAACAATACACACACAATCAAAGTGTAAAAGAGAGAAAAACAAACAGAGAACTCAATCTCAAGAAATCAACCGTGTAATCATCGTTTGTTATCGAATCAGGTTGGTTTATTATCTATTGTTTGTTGTTTTGATTATCTGGTAACGATCACGGACTCACAATTGGTATCAGAGCTGATCCAGATCAAAATCAAAATTTTCAACTCTCTGTGTTCTTCATTTTTGAAGAACACTGATCAATCATCAAAATCTTGATTTTGCGGTTATTTTCGAAATCAAAAGGTTGTGTATTGTTGTTGTTGGTAAGGAGAACATTTTGTCAAAGTTTGGTGTGGTAAATCGATCTCTAGTTGGGTTAATTTTAGAGTTGCAGGTCGTTTAATCGGAGAAGACGACGTATCGGTCTTAAGCGTACCGGTCGAACCTTAGTTTTTACATTCCACCGGTCGAAGATCATTTTTTATCGGTCGAATCTCACAAACTTTTGGTATCGGTCAAATACTCTCCGGTCAAATCCCACTTTGTACCGGTCGAATATTTTTTTTATCCGGTCGAGTATTTTTTTTTATCCGGTCAATCACTTTTACCTGTCGAAAATTTTACCGGTTCTTACGTCTTATCGGTCGAATTTCACTTTGCGTAATCAACCTCTCGCACAAACCTTCTCAAATCGCAAAGTTTTTCCGGACTTCGAACTTTATTCAAAATGACATCCAGAGAAGCTCTTGCAATTGGAACTGATACCAAGCCACCAGTTCTCTTTAGAGGAGAATACGAACAGTGGAAGGATCGGTTCCTGAACTTCATCGAAAGACAGGAATTGGGTGATTTCATCAAACAATCCTTAGAAGAAGGCCTAATGGAAACAAAATATAGGGAACCAGCAGCAGGTACTCAAGAAGTACGACATGCACTTTCTTATGGAGATCTAACAGGTGATGATAAGCTAAGAGCAAAAGGCGACATGTTAGCCAAGTCATACATTCTACAAGGGATTACGAATGAAATCTATGTAAAGATTGACAGCTACAAGGCCTCCGGAAACCAACTGAAAATCTCTAACTGCCTGCACAG
Organism: Arctium minus; assembly: GCA_954870635.1. Taxonomy (NCBI): domain Eukaryota; kingdom Viridiplantae; phylum Streptophyta; class Magnoliopsida; order Asterales; family Asteraceae; genus Arctium; species Arctium minus. The sequence goes on from OX941080.1 coordinate 12,494,721, forward strand.
TTTTGAAGAATTCAAAGGCAGAACTGGAGAAACTCTAGAGGGAACATATGATAGGTTTGTGACTTTGCTAAACGAATTAAGCAAGAATAAGGTCAACAATCTCAAATCGAGCTGAATATCAAATTCCTGAGTATTCTACAACCAGAATGGAAAAGTTTTGCCAGGCAGATGAGGCAGATAAAAGACCTGAATGAGATTCCACTTCACGAGGTGTATGAAACCCTCCGACAAAATGAAGATGAGGTGGATGAAATTCTAGCAGAAAAGAGAAAAGGAAAGACAGTTGAAGACACAGTCGCTCTTGTTGTGAAGAAGAAAAAGAACAAGACGATTGTGTATGAATCAGAAGAAGCTGAAGCTGAGACCGTCTCTGACTCGGATGAAAATGAACAAATGCAGCAAGCAATGCAGTTTCTGACAAATGCATTTTAGAAAAAGTTCTACAGGAATCCAACGTCTAATAGTCAGAGGTACTCTTCTGGACCAAACAACTATGCTCACAAGGAAAGAATTGAAGGAAGCAGATATGAAGGAAATAAGTATGAAGGGAAGATATTTGAGGGAAAGAGAACAGAGGAGAAGAAACCTGAAGAGAGAAGATATCAGACTGAAGGAAAAAGGTTAGTGGAGAGGAATCCTGAAGAGAGGAAATTTAAAGTTGAAGGATCAAGTCAGCCAGGACCACCGATGTGCTACAACTGTGGCAAAACAGGTCACTTTGCCAAGGATTGCCGCAGATCAAAAGTCAGAAACTCCGATTACTACAAGAACAAGATGCTTCTTGCAAAGCAACAGGAGGCAGGCAAGGCACTGATGGCTGAAGATGAATACTGGCTGGATCACTCAGATGAAGAAGAAGAAGATGAAGAAAAGGATGAAGCCGTCAATATATGCTTGATGGGCAAAATCGAATCAGATGTTGAAGCTGATTCAGAAAATGAAGAAAAGGAGGTATATGTTTTATCGTATAAAGATTTAATGAATAAAATGCATGCTATGGTTTTAAAACAAGAAGAGTTAGAATCTAATCTTAAGCGAGAAAATGGTGTTATAATTAACAAAAACCAATTGATACAGAAACTTAGCGATGAAATTGCTGAGAAGAAAGTATTAGTTGAGGTTTTACATACAAACGGTGACACCAACGCAAAAGAACAGACTATAATTCTAAAAGAGAATACTGAGCTCAAGTCTAAATTGACAAAAAGTGAGATTGATTTTTATAAGCTTACTGATATGCATTCTTTATGTACTAAAGAAAACAAGACCTTAATTGCTAAATTAGACGCTTTGGAAAAGAAGCTATACTCATTAGGTCAAAGTGAGCAAACCATTCATCTTAACAAACCGAAAAAGAACAAAGAAAATTGGGGAATCGGTTATGTGAAACCTCAACGTCTTCAAAAGGGTATAAGAGAAGTGCCTGCACTCTATGACTATACCTCTATGCTAGTTTCTCACCGAATCTCCTCACTTAAAGTTTTTAATACTAAACTATCAGAAGAGGATGAAGCTAATGAATTTGAAAAACGGATGAAGTCAACTAAAGTTCACGCTCCATTTTATTATGCGAAGTTGAATAATAGTTATGACTATCCCAATGATGAAAAGAAATCTCTTTCAACTGACTACTTTCAAAGTTATTCTGAAAAAGAGATGGAGGCGAAGCCTGTCGTAGGTAAAATTTATGTCCCTTCTCTCGTGTTAGAAAGTAAAATTTCTGAACTCGAGAACTCTTTATCAGATGAAAGACTTATGATTGAGATTCAACAAAAGGTTTTTTCAACTGTTATGAAAAATGTTGTTCTTTCAAAGGCTTCTACTTCTGATGACATGTTTGGTTCATCAAACCAAGAGTTTAATTTTCTTAATTCTGACGGTGGTTTAGTTGGTTGTTTTGAACAAGTTGATTTTAATGTGAAACTTCCTAACCATGCATCTTTTGTTAAGAAAACTTCAAGAAAAACCAGTATGTCTGTGAACAGTGCAAAATCAACGAAAGTTGATTACTCAGTCTCTGTGAAAGCTAACAATGCTAAAGGTAAGAAAATATCTCAGCATTCACAGAAACCGACCACTACTGGTAATTCTGAGAAGAAGCACTCAGTTGTTGCTCAAAGGTCTAACTCACTAGTTTTACATGTTTCAGATATGAGCAAGCCAAGGCCTGAAGCCAATTCTCAATGGAAACCAAAAAGGAAGCTTGACAAGGCCATTTTATCGTTTAGTAGTGTTAATTGTAATAAGACTTCGCTTACTAAAGATGTTGTGATTGCTGATATTGTTGTTTTGCATCCAAAACTTGTTGTTTCTCGTAAACAATATACAATGAAGCAATTATTTCAGTTATCTTTATTTGCTGGAAAGTCCTCTATCTATAATAAACATGTTTCTATTACTTGTCAAGATTCTGGTGATTGGTTTGGAAATTACCATGTGCATACATCTCATATTAATTCTTCTCATGCATTTCAAAAGAAAAGAGGAACCAATTTGAAATGGTTACCAAAATCTTGTGCTAACACAGCAGGACCCAAATTCCAGTGGGTACCTAAGGCTAAATCTGTGTTGCAGGCATACAAAGCTTAGAGAGAAAGCGACTTCTGATTATGTACAGATCATGACTCGTTCTTCAATGTCAAAATAGGTTTTTGGATAATGCAGTTCAAAACCCGAACATCAAAGTCAAAATAGGCTTTTGAACAAATCAGTTCAAGACCCGCACTTCGATAATCAAAGTGAATATTCCAATGTTGTCGTATAAACATCTAAATTTGTATTTTCTCTTATGCAGACTAGTCATACGTGGTTCTTGGACAGCGGATGTTCGAAGCACATGACAGGGCAAAAAGAGATACTGTCCAATTTTAAAGACAAATATTGCGGAACAGTAAGATTTGGCAACGACCAGTTTTCTCCAATCATGGGATACGGTGATGTACAACATGACAATATCACTATCAAGAAGGTGAGCTATGTAGAAGGCTTACGACACAACTTGTTCAGTATAGGCCAGTTCTGTGACAAAGACTTAGAGGTCAACTTCAAAGCCAAGAGATGTTCAGTTCGCAATGAAGACGGCGAAGAACTCTTGGTCGGTACTCGAGAAACAGACCTCTACACAATAAACTTATCAAATGTCCAGACTGACAAGCAAGTTTGTCTACTGACGAAAGCATCGATGCAACAAAGTTGGTTATGGCATCGAAGGCTCTCTCACCTCAACTTTCGGTACATCAACAACCTGGTCAGTGGAAAGCTCGTCAAAGGACTTCCAGAGCTGAGATATGAAAGAGAACATCTTTGTGCAGCTTGTGAGAAGGGCAAGATGAAGAGGGTACCTCATAAACTGAAGCCTGAACCAAGTACAAAAGCTCCTTTAGAGTTATTGCATATGGATCTATGCGGTCCAATGCGCACTCAAAGCTTAGGCGGAAAGAAGTACATACTCGTGATCGTGGACGATTACTCGCGATACACATGGGTCAAGTTTCTACGTTCAAAGGATGAGACACCAGATGTTCTCATTACATTCCTGAAGACGACCCAAGTGAATCTGCAGAAACCTGTCCAGATTCTAAGAACAGACAACGGCACAGAGTTCAAGAACAACAAAGTTGAAGAATATCTCGAATCTGTCGGGATTTCACATCAATACTCTGTTGCTCGAACACCTCAACAAAATGGAGTAGTTGAAAGAAGAAATCGAACGCTAGTCGAGGTTGCTCGTACTATGCTAAGTCAATCAAACTTACCTCTATTTTTGTGGGCAGAAGCTGTTTCGACCGCATGCTACACACAGAATCGATCCATGGTACATCGAAGATTCAAGAAGACTCCTTATGCATTAATCAACAACCGAACACCGACAATCAAATATTTCCATATATTTGGGTGTAAGTGTTTCGTTCTAAATGACAGGGAGAATATTAATAAGTTCAGTGCTAAGGCGGATGAAGGGATCTTCATTAGATATTCCTCAACATCAACTGCATTCCGAGTTTATCTGAAGAAGTCAAAGACGGTGATTGAAAACATCAACGTCACCTTTGATGAAGAAATGGCTTCCGAACAACAACGTTCAGAACCCGTTATAACCGGAGTACTAGCTTCTGGGCAACTCAGTCCAGAACCTGCGTCTCAACAGAATAAATCAGACGAAGCTTCAACTTCAACTAACCATTTATCTGATTTAGATTTATTATTTGAATTGTTTTATGATGAATTTCTTGGATCTAATGTAAAGAAATCTGTTGTGGTTGACTGGATGGAAGACTTAACGACTACTCATCCAACCAGTTCAGATGACTCTATTGAATCAAACGCCCCGATTCAACAAGAAATTACAATTCAAATGCCGACTCCAATACTTGAAGAAGTGACAAATGATAAAGAGACAGAAGTAGCTGAAACAGTAGGTTGTTCTATACAGACTAATCTACAGTCGGAACAAGCTGTACCTACTGAGACTTCTGCACCATCTACTTCAACTGAACCCCCCATTCCTTTTTATATTGATCTCTCATCATATAATACACTTCCACCAATTACTTCAACTGAAACCACAATTCCTCCAGAACAAACCGAAGAAGGTACAAGTGGATTTATAGATAATTCAATTGACATACATTGATATAATCCATTGCCTCATGAACATAAATGGACCAAAGAGCACCCGATAAGCCAAGTCATTGGCGATCCATCAAAACCGGTGCAAACTAGGTCAGCATCAATGAACATGTGCATGCATGACTCCTTTCTGAGCAAGTTCGAGCCAACTCGCGTATCAGAGGCACTTGCGGATCCAGAATGGGTGATCTCAATGCAAGAAGAGCTGAATCAGTTCAATGCACTTAAAGTCTGGAGACTCATACCGAAACCTCAAGGTAAAACAATTATAGGTACGAAGTGGATTTTCAAGATAAAGAAAGACGAAGATGGTACCGTTATCCGAAACAAGGCAAGACTAGTAGCCAAAGGATACAGACAAGAGGAAGGAATAGACTATGACGAAACATATGCTCCTGTGGCACGATTAGAGGCAATCAGAATGTTTCTAGCCTACGCAGCCCACAAGAACTTCACGGTCTTTCAAATGGACGTGAAGACAGCATTCCTCAATGGAATTCTGAAGGAGGAAGTCTACGTCTCTCAGCCAGAAGGTTTTGTCAATCAAGAGAAGCCAAATCATGTTTACATTCTCGACAAAGCACTCTACGGTCTGAAACAAGCACCTCGAGCCTGGTATGATGTCCTTTCCACTTTTCTAGTCAAGTCTGGGTTTTCAAAAGGTACGGTGGATACCACTTTGTTTATCAAAAAGGAAAAAGGCGATATCATTTTAGTTCAAATCTATGTAGATGATATTATCTTTGGTTCTACAAATACTAAGTACTGTAAGAATTTTGCAAACCTTATGGTGTCTAGATTTCAGATGAACTTAATGGGAGAGATGAATTTCTTCCTCGGTTTACATGTAAAACAATTTTCATCGGGTATTTTTATCAATCAATCAAAATACATTATGGATATTCTTCGGAAGTTCAAAATGGAAAATTCAAAACCGATTGGTACCCCAATGGCACCAGGTACTAAGATTGGCACCGATCCTTCGGGTAAGGCTGTTGATGTTAGGACTTATCGAGGAATTATAGGTTCTTTAATGTATCTTACTTCTAGTAGGCCAGATATAATGTTTTCAACTTGTTTATGTGCACGATATCAGGCCAATCCTAAAGAAATCCATATGTCTGCTGTGAAGCGCATTTTTAGATATCTGAAGGGCACTGCAGATCTTGGTCTGTGGTATCCTAAAGATACTAGTTTTGAACTAACAGCCTACACAGATGCAGATCATGCAGTTTGTATGTTAGACAGGAAGAGTACGTCAGGACATGTGCAGTTCCTCGGTGACAAACTCGTAAGTTGGGCATCGAAGAAGCAACTTTGTGTTTCAACGTCCACGGCCGAAGCAGAATATGTAGCTGCTGCTAGCTGCTGTTCTCAGGTCTTATGGATGCGAACTCAATTACGCGACTACGGTTTCCACTTCAACAAGATCCCGATATACTGTGACTCCAAGAGCGCCATCGCAATATCAGCGAATCCTGTTCAACACACCAAGACTAAGCACATAGACGTCAGGTATAATTTTATTAAAGATCATGTTGAAAAAGGAACAATTGAACTTTTCTTTGTAAAAACTGATTATCAGCTTGCCGATTTGTTCACCAAACCCTTAGATGAAAAGAGATTCAACTTTCTTATCTCTAAGCTTGGTATGCTAAATCTTAAGATTTAATCAGTAGTTACCTAACAAAGTTTTCTAATTGTATACTTTTTCATCATTTCTTCATTCTTAACTCTGATTGATATCTGCACTTCTATCTAATGTTCATAATCCAAGGGGGAGAATGAGAAGACATTGACAAGTCGTCAATATTATTTCGAGGGGGAGCTCATAAAATTTTGCATGTACCTTATAATGCCAAATTTTTTTGTAATGTAAGAATTTAGGGGGAGCTCTTCAAGTCAAGGAGTTCGGATATGACTTCTGATTATTTCAGATCAGAACTCGTACTTTAAAAAGTTTTACTGCTTTTTGTCTTTTCAATTTAAGTGAATAAATTTGCTTTGACTTTGACTTAAGACTTTTGCAGAAGTTTGAGAGAAGCTTAAAAGATCATATCTTTATGACTTTAAGCTTAGCTTCATGAGATGGAAGATCGTACGTAAAGGTATAATTCTATATCTTCATCTCATAAATGGTTGAAAGAAGGATAACTTTCAATCATTTGAAAACATTGTTTTTAATGTTCAAACCACTTCCCAATTTTTTCAACAGAATTTATATTATGGAAGTGTGATTTTAAATGTTTTCAAAATCAATATTGTGCTTTAACTGAAATAGTTAAACCAATCTGAGCATCACATGCATCATAGGAAAACAAGAATTTCATTGTGCTAGGAATTAACACAACTTCTATGGAATCACCTTAACCAGTGATTTCTACCCAAGAAGTTAATCCTTAGTGATTGAGTGTGAGAAGCGAAAAGAAATGAGTGTGATTAGAGTAAGCAAACTGTTTAAAAGAAAGAGCGTGTGAGAACAGAGTTAAAAGAATATCACAACTCTGCACCAACTTTTTCTAAGCCGGGTAGCCACAATTCTAGTGATTCACAATTCTTTGGTGATCATTATTGAAACAGGCAACTAACCCATGTCAACTCTTGATCAAACCTCACCATCTACTCATTTTCTTCTCAACAAGAAAGTGTTTCACATTTTCAAAAGGGGATGCAACACATTTGCTATCTGATTTTCATTTGGAAAATCTGGATATTGAAAAGAAGGAAGTCTGCCCCACCTTCGCACATCAATCATGCACATTGAGTCTGTGTTTAACTTACTGTTGTCTCAGTGGTTTACACAATTTTGAGCCAATAAGCAATCATCTGTGCTTAATTCTTTCAAACACAAGCACGAACACACAAGGAATTTGTTTCTTTGTCATAACGTTTATAGAAATAACCTTTGTGGTGTTTTGATGATTAAATAGAAGCCCTGGAGGAGTCAACATCAAACAGCTCCTTTCCATATGTGTATTTGTTACACACAGTGACTTAGTGTTACTGACAGGCATGTTAACTGATTTATTAGTTGATTCAGGTGTTACATGATTATTTTGTCTAGATTTGCAAAGATCAGGATGAATAACTATTGAATTGACGGATCAGAGACTCCAAGTGGTTGACATTTCTTACTCAAAGTTTTGATGAAGTCGTTGCACTTTCCATCAAAGAGGGGGATAATCTAAAGCTTGAAGAAATGTTCAGTCCATTACATTACAAGATCAAGAACTGCGAGATCAAAGTATTCTGAAGACATGTTGATTTCAGATAAATTTTCTTTGAAGATACTTTGCTAAAGCATTCTAAGCTAGAGAAAGAGATTGCATCTTCTGTGCTGAAAGAGGAGATCGTATTGACAAATCATTTTCATAATGATCTTGATCCAAAGGGGGAGATTGTTAAGACACAGTCTCATTGGATTCAAGATCATCCAATACGAAGATCGCAATCTGAAGTTAATGCTGAAAGTTACTCTCAACAATAGTCTAGGGTCTATTCTGTAATAAAGTCAAAGTTGTTTTTAATATCTAGATATTTATTATTTAGATATTATGTTTAGTTTAATATTAGTTTATATTAGTTTTTGATAATATCTTATACTGATATTATCTTTCTCTCTGTACATCGATCAAAAATCACAAACAATACACACACAATCAAAGTGTAAAAGAGAGAAAAACAAACAGAGAACTCAATCTCAAGAAATCAACCGTGTAATCATCGTTTGTTATCGAATCAGGTTGGTTTATTATCTATTGTTTGTTGTTTTGATTATCTGGTAACGATCACGGACTCACATTAACCACTAGCAGTATTAACTACCTAGCAGTATTAACTTTGCTCTGGCAGTATTAAAACTGCACTGGCAGCATTAACTATACTTACACTTTTTTTGAAGCTTGAGGTACTATGAGCAAGGTAATAACTTCCTGAGAAAGATGCTAGTAGCACCAAAGAATAAACCAATAACAGGCATGAAAACACTTTTTATGACATGAGCTCATTCAAAGTTGATCATACCCACAATTGTGACCAAGAATGTGAATCTACCCACATCAAAAGCTTTAGTGAATAGATCAGCAAATTGGTTGTCAGTATGAACTTTAGTAACTTGAATTAGCTTCTTTTCATTACAATCTCTGATAAAGTGATACCTGATCTCAATGTGCTTTGTTTTGGAGTGCTTGACTAGATTGTTAACAATGCTTATAGCACTGCTATTGTCAATGAAGATTGGAGTGTGAAGAAAGGTTACCCCATAGTCCAGCATTTCATTCTGAATCCATAGAACCTGAGAACAGCAACTTGCAGCAGCAATATACTCAGCTTCTGTTGTTGATAAGGACATTGTGGTTTGTTTCTTACACTGCCAAGATACTAGTCTTGCACCCAAAAGTTGACATCCACCTGAAGTAGACTTTCTGTCCATGTTAGCACCTCCCAAGTCACTATCTGAATATGCAATCAAGTCAAAGTTGGATTCATACGGATACCAGAGACCTAATCTAGGTTGCCCTCTTAAGTATCTGAAAATCCTTTTAACAGCTTGAATATGTGATTGCTTGGGCTTGACTTGGAATCTGGCACACAAACACACTGGAAACATGATGTCTGGTCTTGAGGCTGTGAGATACATGAGAGATCCAATCATTGATCTATATAGATGGACATCAACATCCTCCCCCTCAAGATCAGCAGTGATCTGTTTATGAGTCTCCATAGGTGTGCTTGCTGGCTTTGAGTCTGTTAAACTATACTTATCCAGGATGTCTTTCACATATTTTGATTGGCTTATGAAGATCCCATCTTTCTTCTGTTTCACTTGAAGCCCAAGGAAGAAGGTAAGTTCACCCATTGAACTCATTTTAAAGCTCTTGTGCATCAACTTTTCAAAGTCTCTACACATCTGATCTTTTGTGGATCCAAAGATGATATCATCCACATAAATCTAAACAAGTAGGATGTCCTTCTTACTTCTTTTAATGAAGAGGGTCTTGTCAATTATTCCTCTTTCAAACCCATTCTCCAAGAGATAGGTAGACAATGTATCATACCATGCTCTTAGGGCTTGATGAAGACCATAAAGTGCTTTCTTCAGTTTGTATACTCTGTCTGGATATGATGAATTTTCAAATCCAGGGGGCTGACAGACATATACTTCTTCATCAATTGTACCATAAAGAAAGGCACTCTTCACATCCATTTGGTATACCTTGAACTTCATGTATGAGGCATAGGCTAGAAATAGCCTAATTGCTTCTACCATTGCCACTGGAGCAAACACTTCTTCATAGTCAATGCCTTCTTCTTGAGTGTACCCTTGTGCCACAAGCCTTGCTTTGTTCCTGATCACAATTCCTCTCTCATCCTTTTTATTCCTGAAAATCCACTTGGTGCCAATAGCTCTATGACCTTTTGGAAGGTCCACCAAGTCCCAAACTTCTTGCAATTTGAACTGCAGTAACTCTTCTTGCATAGCTTCTATCCAAATGGAATCTTTCATTGCATCATAAACCTTCTTAGGCTCAATCTGAGATAGAAAGCAAGAGAGTACTGCGTGTTGTTGATCCTGCAGCTCTTGAAGTCTGCTTTGATTCCTTGTTATCATAGGAGAAGAGATGTCTCCTATGACCAGCTCTGGACGACGGTTCTTTTGAGTTCTAGTCTGATGACTAGGTTCTTCATTGATTCCCACCTCTAGATTTGAATCATTTAAGTCAGCTGAGGGGATCTCATCAGCTGCTTCTGGCTCTTCATGCACTTGATTCTCCTCATCTCTTCCTTCTTCTTCACTCTGAATTGGTTCAGTCATAGTTTCCTTTGCACAGACATCAACAGGCTCTATTGTAGGTATGCGAAAGATCACAGACTGAGGAATAATGTCTTGTACTTGTACTTGGTCATCCCCTGATCCTCCACTTCCTGAACCTGCATGATAAACACTACTGAAAACCAAATAGTTAGTTAGTGAATAAATGTCAAATAACCACTGAGGACCAGACCCAATAGGATTTGGTGTGTTCTCATTGCATTTGACATTGTCACTTTCCTCAATTATTCTAGAAGAAGTATTAAAAACTCTGTAAGCCTTACTCTGAGATGAGTAACCAACAAGAAAACCATCATCTGCCTTGCTATCAAACTTTCCTAAGTGAGTTTTGGTATTGAGAATGGTACAAGGACACCTAAAAGGTTTGAAAAATCCAATAAATGGTTTTCTTTTATTTAAAAGCTCATATGGTGTCTTGTTCTTAGGCTTGACTACTAGAACCCTGTTTTGGACATAACAAGCAGTATTAACTGCTTCAGCCCAGAAAGTAATTGGTAGTTTGGAATCAGCTAACAGAGATCTAGCAGCCTCAATCAGTGTCCTATTCCTTCTCTCAGCAACACCATTTTGTTGTGGAGTCCTAGGAGCACTGTATTGCCTCTCAATTCCTTTTTCCTCACAAAAGGTGTTTAGGTCATGATTTTTAAATTCAGTACCATTGTCTGACCTAATGACTTTTACCTTTTGATTTGTTTGGTTTTCAATTCTTAGAATAAAGGATTTGATCAGTCCACTTGTCTCATCCTTAGTCCTTAGAAAATATACCCAAGTAAATCTAGAGTAATCATCAACAATAACTAGGCAGTATGATTTCTTACCTATACTCATAACATTTGTAGGACCAAACAGATCCATATGTAACAACTGAAGAGAATTAGAGATTGTGTTCAACTCTTTGGACTTATGAGAAGTTTTGTGTTGTTTGCCTTTGAGACAGGCAACACAATGATCATCACATGAAAAGACTTTGGAAGGTAAACCTCTTACAAGGTTGTTTTTAACAAGTTTATTCATTGTTTTAAAGTTCATGTGACACATCCTTCTGTGCCAAAGTGATGATTCATCCAAAGAAGCTTTTGAAACAAGACAGTTTAGGGATGAATCAGTTGAAACACTTTCCATATCTTAGCAATATACATTATCCTTTCTGAGAGTTCTTAGTAGTATCATCTTTTCATCAACTACCTTGAATCCAGGAGCAAGGATAATGCATTCAGAATCAGTAAATAATATACTATGTTGTTTGTCACAAACCTGTGATACACTTAACAGGTTGTACCTTAACTGCTCAACATAGAATACATCTTCAAAGGTCATTTTACCTTTGGTTACATCCCCCTTACCACTTATCTTACCTCCATCTGGAGTATTACCAAAGGCAACATGTCCACCATCAATTTTCTTGAAATTCTTGAGGCATGACATGTTCCCTGTCACGTGCCTAGAGCAACCACTATCAACATGCCAGATGCTCTTCCCCTTGAGCTGTTGGTTGCCCTGCACATAAGATTAAACAATTAGTATTGATTGGGGACCCAAGCCAAAGTCGTCTTGGGTCTCCCTTTCTCATCAAAGTACTTACATTCCTTTTTGATGAGATTTTTAAAATCAGTACACTCTTTATTGGAGTACTTTGTCAATATGATTGGTCTAGCAGCACAAACACTAGGAGCAGTACTAACCTGAGAAGTACTAACAGAGTTAGCAGGACTAACAGGTTTAGCAGTACTAACCTTGTTAGCAGCACTAACAGAGTTAGCAGTATTAACATTTGAAGAAATACTAACAATGTCAGCAGCACTAACATTGATAGCAGTAGTATTGCTTCTAGCAGCACTATCATTGTCAGCAGTACTATTTGGGATAGTAGTACTAACAGTTTTAGTGCATTTAGGAACCCACATATTGACACTTTCTTTAACAATCTTTTTCTTCATGTGGCTTTTAGGTTTAACAGATTTCTTAGCCACATGGTTCCTTTCAATCTTCCTCTAACCAAAGGGTTTTTGCATAGATCTTTCAAAATTCATCCTTTGGTTCATAGGATTGAAATAACAGTATTTGGCAAGATGATTCAATTTTCCACAGATGAAACAAGGTTTTAGTCTATTGATTTTACTCAAATCAACCCCTTGTTTTTGTGCCCACTGATTATTCCAGTTTCTTTGATTTCCCCTTTTTTTATCATGTTTTAGGGGCTCAGTCTTCTTACATGCACACTGTTTGCAAGGAACTGGATTCACAACTGTGGTCTGTTTGTAATGGACCTTACCAGACTTTCCCTCTGTCTTCTCTATGTCCTTTGATTTAACCCAAGCCCTTCCACAGTCCTCATTGGTGATAATGTTATTCTCTAGAGGAATCTCACCACTCACATTGTTCTCCTTACTCTTACCAACCTCTTTCTCAGTCTTATCCTCCACAACTACCTTATCTAAGGGATCTATCTTAGTGGCTCCTTCAGGCAAGTCCTTCCTATCTTTGGTTTCTAGCAAATCTGATGTAGGAGGAATGTAGTTGTTATGGTGGTGGTGTGGCATTATACCCAATTCCTCTTCTCAATTTGTCATGAATCTGAGTTTGTAGTAAATAGTCCATTGCTTTAGAAGCATTGGAAAACTTTTCCACATCAAGCTTAATCTTGGTTAGCTCCTCTCTCAACTTTTCACTCTCCTCTTTAGATTTGGTCACTTTGAGTTCTAGATCCTTCTTCTCCCACTTCCAGTAATTGGTATCATATGAGTGTTGGAGTTCATTGGCTTGAAAACCTTTAATCTGTTCCTCAAACCTCTCAACAATTCCCACATAATCTTTTATATCCTTTTCTAACCTCTTAAGGTCATCACTCATCTTCTGGTTGTGATCCCTGTACCTTTTAATAGTGTCTATGCAAGTTTTAGAACAGAGATTAGAACTTACCTCAGTTGGGAGATCATATACTTCAGCCATAAGAGCTTGATTTTGGATAGCCTCTTCTGCTTGATCACTCCAGTCAAACCCCATTCCTTGTTGAGAAACAAGGGCTTGAGCAGAGTTTCTGTTATGGTTGAGGTTTCCAGACTGTGCTTGTTGGTGGTTGTTGGTATGAGACACTCCACTTCTGCATTCCCTGGCAAAGTGTCCCTTCAGATGACATTTATAGCATTCCACCTTTGATTTATCAAATCCTGCTCCATCTTCTCTTCTTTGGGAGAAGTTGTTCCTCCCAGTCCTCTTTATGAACTTCTTCACCCTCATGGAGAGCATGGCCATCTGCCATTTAATATCCATCTCTTCAAGATCATCAGGATGAAGTTGTTCCAAGTCATCATTAATTAAAGAGGAATTTCCATGGCTGGAAAGAAAGGCTTCAAACACAGATTCAGTGCCTTTCTCTTGATTTGCTCCATTAGCAGCATTAACTGATTCAGGGTTAGCAGTAGAATCAATTGATGCTGATAGGAGGGCAGCATTATGAATATATACAGAAGGTTTCTTCTTTGCCTCCACCTTAGCTTCAAAGACTCTAAGATCATTGTACAGATCATCAAGTTCTTTCTCTTCCAATTGTTCATTCTGTCTTAATGAAACAGTGTATATGGTCCATTCATCTCCAAGGGACCTTAAGAATTTTCTGTTTACATCATCTTGATCAATCTGTACTCCCATAGTAGCTAGTTCACCAATCAGCTTGTTAAACCTGTCAAAAGTTTGAGTCATGGACTCATTCTTAGTTGACATAAAGTTTTCATACTGTTGTTTCAAGATTGCCTTTTGATTTCTCATGGTACTTTTAGTACCAGAGAATCTCTTCTCTAGAGCATTCCAGAGCATCTGTGCATCAGTGCAATTGCAGAATTGGTGTTGATACTCATTGGGAATGGCCAAGAGTAGTGTGCTTAAGGCTTTCATCTCTGTCTGCCTTGTCTTTCTTTCTACATCCGTCTTTGGTGGGGTTCTTTTTCCATCTTCACCAATCTTTCCTGCATCAGATGGGCCATTCTCAATGATGTCCCACATGGAGTAATCTGTGAGGAGAATGTATTGCTTGATTCTAATCTTCCACATGTCAAATTCATTGGATCTGAGCATTGGAAGCTTTGAGACCAGAGTACAGTTTGATTCAACTATGTTTTCCATGATGAATAAGATTTCTGAGAATACTAGCTCTGATACCACTTGTCAGGATCTCAATTCTCAACAAGAATAAACACTCAGAAACAATATTAAAAAAGTTTGCGGAATAACACTTTAATATTCAAAGATCAATGAAACAGTGAATCAGAATAACAACTTGTAAACTTTATTGAATGATTGTAAGGCTACAAGATTCAACACACAACCTTAATATTGATGAACAGGCTCACCAATACGAATTCTACTTCTCTAGAATTAGGATTATAAACCTTGAGGTTGATTCTCTCTATGAAAACAAAAACTCAGAATTAATTCTCTTACTTTTTCTAAACTATTCTATATATACTGAAGATAAAAGATAATTATAAATAATAAAATATCTTCAGAATAATCTTCCATATTTATCTTCAAGCTTTCCATAATCTTCAATCTTGATCTGCACGAATCTTGATAATCTCTTAAGCAGGACTAAGTCTTCAGCAGCATTAATACTTTGAGCAATATTAATGTTCAGCAGTAATAACTACTAGCAGTACTAAAATTGCTTAGCAGTAGTAACTTCATTCAGCAATATTAATCTTGTTCAGCAGCATTAACTTCAGAAGTAGTAACCAAGTTTGTTCTAGCAGCATTAACCATACTTATGCATTTCTGAATTTCCCAACATTGAGCAATTCATCCTCTGCACTCTCTTGCAAAGTGTCCCAGATTATGACATTTGTAGCATTCCACCTTGGATTTATCAAATCCAACACTATCTTCTCTTCTCATGGCAAGGTTGTTTCTACCTGTTCTTTTAATGAATCTTTTGACTCTCATGGTGAGCATCGCCATTTACCATTTGATGTCCATCTCTTCAAGGTCATCAACATTGATCTGCTCAAGATCATCATTAATAAGAGAAGATTTTGCATGGCTAGCAAGAAAAGCTTCCAAAACAGAATCATTGGATCCATCCTGTTTTGAGCCATAATCAACACTAACTGATTTTGTATTAGCAGAAGAATCAGTAGTGGATGATAGGAGAGCAGCATTGTGAGAGTATCCAGATGGCTTCTTCTTAGATTCAACTTCTGCTTCAAACACCCTTAGATCATTGTAGAGATCATCAAGTTCCTTATCCTCAAGATTATCATTCTGTCTGAATGATACTGTATACATTACCCATTCTTCATCAAGAGACCTTAGGAACTTTCTGTTGACATCATCTTGGTCCATCTTGACACCAACAGTAGCCAACTCTCCAATCAACTTGTTGAATCTATCAAAGGTTTGAGTCATAGACTCATTATTTGTAGACATAAAATTCTCATATTGTTGCTTGAGAATTGCTTTTTGATTTCTCTTAGTGCTTTTGGTACCTGAAAATCTCTTTTCCAAAGCATTCCACAGAATTCTGGCATCAGCACAGTTGCAAATCTGATGTTAGTATTCATTAGGAATTGCCAAGAGCAGAGTGCTCAAGGCTTTCATCTCAGTCTGCCTGATTTTTCTTTCTCCATCAGTCTTTGGTGGAGGTCTCTTGCCATCTACTCCAATCTCTCCTCCATTGGAAGGACCATTCTCAATGATATCCCACATTGAGTAATCTGTAAGAAGGATATACTGTTTGATTCTGATTTTCCACATGTCAAACTCATTGGGTTTGAGCATGGGAACCTTTGAAACAAGAACACTGTCATGAGATCCGTCCATGATGATTTTTGATTTCTGAGTTCCTTGCTCTGATACCACTTGTGAGGATTGAAATTCTAAACAAGAATTTAATTACACACTCAGAAGCTATGTTAAAGAAGTTTGCGGAATAACACTTTAACAGTAAACAATGAAACAGTATATGGATCAAATCACAAGTTATATTGAATTAACTTAATGATTACAACCACAGCCTCAATCTGTTGAACAGGCTCAACAAACGTTCAATCCTTCTCTATTGAAAGGACTTCTAAGAATCTAGAGGCTAATTCTCTATAGAACAAAAACAATACGTATTCTCTGTATTTTCTATCAAAAACTATATCTCTATGCTAAGACTTCTAGGCTATATATATACAAATCATATTACAAGATAAATATGAAAATAATATTGATCTTCAGCATCCAGTCCATAATTATCTTCAATCTCCTTGACTTTTGCTTTCAGCAATCAATCCGTCTTTATCATCATAAGCAGCATTAATCTTCATCCTCAGCAGTACTAACCATGCTTGCAGTAGTAATTCTTCAAGTAGTACTAATTACTAGCAGTATTAACTTTCAATCAGTATTAATACCATTAGCAGTAGTAATCCTACAAGCAGTAGTAATACCTTTGAATAGCAGTACTAAAGTCTCCAACAGTATTAATTCTTTCAGCACTTAGCAGTAGTATCCATCCTTAGCACATTACATTTCATGGTTAATTTTGTTGATTACTTCAATTTTGGGGAAAATGAGTAAAACCCTAAGTTTATCTATGAATTATAGGTTGAAGATTGAGGAATTGAGGTGGAAATTCTTCAAGTTTGGTGTTGTTGGAAGTGACAGATTCATTGTGGTAAGTTTAAAAATTCGTACAAAATCAACCATTTGTTCAAATGAGGTGTTCTTTATATCGACAGAAAGGTCTATGAGTTTAGTACAAGTTTGTAGTTTACACCAAAGTCAAGTTCTGACTTTAAGTGACTCGAAATCACTGATTTTCCAGAACTTTTCTGCACACACTCAAAATTGCGCACTGTTGGTATTAATTGTGTAGAAAATAGATCAAAGCTCCAATTGATGTGAATCCAGTTTCTGTGAAATCCTAAGAGGATTATGCACAACTTTCATGTTTACAAGAAAATTTGGTTGAGCTTATAATAATGAGAAAAAGGCTTAAACTTCAAGTGTACAGAAGTTGTTAGCTACTGTTTGAATGTGTAAATTTGGACTTTTGCAAATGTGGTTTAAGGCCCTAAGAACTGTGTCAAGTGTTTATTAAGTGTCCTAAGGGTATTGTAAGCATATTTAAAGGTCCGTAGAATCTTTTTAAAATGAAAGGGCTTGTAGGAACTTGAAATTGATAAGAATTGTTATCGAAAACCATCTAAAAGCATTTTACTAATAAGTGTAGGTAAACCGGAAGGAGAAAACCATTCATATATAGGCATCAAGTTTCATGTGATCGTCTCTAAAACACCTCCAAGGTACGAATATGTAATTTGTTCCAATACGTGGGTAATCAATTGTAGTGATTATCCATTCCGTGAAATTTTAATCATGATATAAATTTTCAAAATTGGAGATTACCAAGTTGTTATCCATAATTCTTTTGTGTTCTATTTGATGTTTTGGTTTAATGATTTGAGTCCTTGAGAACTCCGACCCGTCATCGGTATATTTTAAGATCCGTTGCCGATTTTTGATTTGGACCCTCAATGATTTTATTGGATTTTCTATCCTATGTTTATATTGATTTGATTATTTGAATTTTGATGTTATTGAACTTAACTTTGATTAGGCTCAACACTCGGGGCACGAGTGTTGAGACGCCTCCATGATGGCTAAAATAGTAATGGCGTTCTCGTGAAGGCTATGGCCGAGCCATATAGAGAACGTTGGATGCATCCTTAGAACCAAATACCAATTATGTTGGTTACCGGATAGAACCGAATACCAATTATGTTGGTTACCGGATAGAACCGAATACCAATTATGTTAGTTACCGGGTAGAGCCGAATGCCAGATACCTTTGGTTACCAGGGAATAAGGCAGTGTAGTGCCCAACACTTCCATTCCATTATGACGCATGTTTGGACTGATCATCCATCGGGTACAACGTATCTTAATGATATGGATGTTTATCTTGCTTTGAAAATTAATTATATTGGTTTCAGTTTTTGAGATTTACACTTAAATCGCTTCCAACTCTGTATCGTAAGGTTTTCTTTCAGTTACCTATTTTTTATTTGGTATTTCTTATGTTATTATTCGTTCACTGGGCAATTTTTCTCAGCCGAGGCTTGTTTTGTTTTACCTCGGCAGGTTCAGGATCTAACCTAGAGGCAGGATGAACGGACGAGATGGATTAGGATGCTTAAAGACTAGTTACTTATTCAAGGCTTTTGATATGTAAACTTGTTAATCGTATAATTACTGGTGGATGTATTGTTTTCTTTTGGGAGTTCTGTTAGAGCTCTATACTGTGACTTGTAGACATTTGATCCGCTTTCGGTTGTGACATGCCCCATTTTTATGTCTAATAGGTTGGGGATGTTACATAGTTAATTAAATTAATTAATCACCGACGAATTATTGGTTGCTACATCCGTCGGTGGCTTAATCCGTCGAAATGATTAAGGTTTAATTAATTTTTGGTATTAATAGCAAAATTATCACAGAGGATGTCAGATATACCGGTGAAGAGTTGTAGATTGTGAAAATCTTTATCTTTATATATATAAAAGTAAAACCCAAGAGTGATGAGGTGGCACCATGCGAAGCCTTACTTGGTATTTATCTAATATTTTAGAATTTTGATTTATTTTTAAATAATAATCATACATTAAATGTCTATCATTAAATATTAAAACTTTTCATTTTTAATTTTAAGATATATAAAAATTATTAAAAAAACTTTATTTTTATTTAACTTTCACTTTTAAATTTTAAAAACCAATTAATATATGTATTGAATTTTAAAATTTTCATGAAATATAAAAACCAATATTCTGTATATATTACATCAATATATATATATAGGGGTAGGTTCAAACGAGAAGCTAAACATTTTGCGAGAAAGCGAGAAGTGTTTAATCATATATGATTCACAAGCTTAATCATATATGATTAAACACATGTTATATTGACAATACATAGACGTTTAATCATACATGATTAAACACACCTACAAGCCGTCTAATCATATATGATTAAACACTTCTTGTCTTCTCGCAAAATGTTTAACTTCTCGCATGATCCTCCCTCTATATACATATATTACAATAAAGAATTTTATGAATTTATTTATTATTTATTATTTTTTTAGTAAGCTAACAATGATAATAAATAATTTTTTTTTATTAAATGAGTCTATTTTCTTTCTTAGTAAGATAACAATGTTTATAAATCAAAAAAATTTATTAAATGAGTATTGTTTTATTTATTTAGTAAGATAAATGAGTCTATTTATTTAATTTTTTATTTCTTAATAAGTTAACAAATGTTTATAAATGAATAAAATTAGAATCAATTCTATTATTTTTTTAAGAATATATATATTACAATAAATAATTTTATAATTAATTTATTTACTTATTTATTTTTTTAATTTTTTTAGTAAGCTAACAATGATTATAAATAATTTTTTATTTAATGAGTCTATTTTTTTTAGTAAAATAACAATGCTTATAAATCAAAACTTTTATTAAATGAGTCTATTGTTTTATTTATTTAGTAAGTTAAATGAGTCTATTTATTTAATTTTTAATTTCTTAATAAATTAACAAATGTTTCTAAATGAATAAAGAGTAAGTTACATGATTGGTCCCTGTGGTTTACACAAAACTGCACTGTTGGTCCCTAAAGTGAAATAATTTTGGAAGTGCTTTATATTTTCTCATGTCCTTGGTTCCTATACCCTAACACCGTGAATACTGCTCCGTTAATGAGCTCACATGCGACGCACATGATGGGCAAATGCATCTTTTTACACATTCCTTCTCTTTTAATCGATAAAAATGTTCAGATCAAAATTAAACGCTTCTCCCTCTTCCTCCCCAATCCATCCTCCCTCCAACCATAGTTCCTTCGGTTGTCGTTTATCCCTGCGATCCGCCTGCCATCACACGCACTTTGTGGACTTCAAGAAATCCAGAGAGGCATTTCTACTCTTGTCCGAACATGGTAAGGGTTTTGTTTATGAAAAGTTTTTTTGTTTGTTTTTTGCCCTCATTGTGTAATTTGATTCTGTTAGGGACCAAGATGTGGATTCATCATGTGGTTTGACCCACCAATGTGCAAGTGATCGATGGATATAATACTTGGTTTGCTAGATTCGAAGAACCACCTTCAAGCAACCATCATAGAACTTGAGAAAGAAACCAAGAAATGAAAGATTCTTTTTTGTATCACATATATGTTTCTTCTATTCTATTTATGTTTTTAGGTTACCTAGTTTCATCCTTTTGAACTGGCAGGTAATATTAGTTCACTAGTGATAGTATGGTGAAATTGTAATTTCTTTTGGTTTTATGCCACAAAATGTATTGAAGTGGCAGGTATTAGTTCACTAGTGATAACATGGTGTAATTTCTTTTGTTTTTATGCCACAAAATGTAAGCTGAAATGTTGAATTTATGAAGATATTGTAAGTTGTTGTTATCTTCTCAACTTGTTTTGTATGATCTATTCCAAATATAGTGGCCAAATGAAGAAGGTTGCATATATAAACTAAATTGTAACAATAACAACATTGCTACCAAAATGACAATCCACTTCATTAAGTATTCACCAATTTCCTCCAAAAACATAGCTACATTGTTTCCAAAATGACAATCCACTTCAAGTGGTATACACAAATTGCAAGAAAACATAGGTACATTGTTTCTAGTTCAGATGCATTAAAAACTACCAAAAAAACATAAAAGAGCACTATTTGCATCACTATGTACCCATCCCCAAAACAACTATACGTCCCGTTAAGGTGCCTGCCCTTTACATGTGCGCTTGTTGTGCCCTTGTTGATTACAGTTGACACATGTCAGTGTCTTTCCAGGTCTTGTCAGTTTCCTTCCACCATTTTTAGTCACCTCTTCAACAGTCTTCCTCATCTTCTTTTTTGGTCTACCAACTTGGGTGTGATGTATCGGTGGTGTCAATTTTAGTGGACAATTTGACTTTGGCCACATTTTTGGTCCATTAATTGGTTCAAGGATAAATGTATACATCTTCCTCCATGTCGTCAACCAATAGGTTTCATGAACCCAATATTCAGGTATATCCACATTTGCCTCGTGGCTGCTCATATTCCAAATGACAGCTACTGCATGTTTGCATGGAGTGCCAATAAGTTCCCATCTTCTACAGGTGCAAAATTTCTCCTGAACATCAACAACACATTGGTCCAACCAGGACCAGTCACCTGGTATTTACAGCCTCCATTCCAAAGGATAATGTACTTTGTAGCTTCCCTCTTGATTGAATCCAACACTTTTGGTGTAGTTGGAGTCAAAAACCCATCAGATTTGTTAATCACTTTCTGAACATTCGTTATTCGCTTCATTAAATACTCTCCAATGTACTCCATAGTTGTAATTATTGTCTTATCACAACCTTCTACTAGTTGCTTATTGAAGACCTCACATATATTGTTTAACAAGTAATCTGTGTGGCTTCTTCCTGTAAATAAGTTTCAAAATAGTAAACAACAATGTTTTACATCATTAAGAACAAACTCAAATGAAGGACCATATACCTGTGAAGTGGGACCTTGCCTAGTGTTGTGGGGGGATCTGTTTAAGCCAGTCATATGCTTGAAGACTTAATGCTTTTAGAGCATTCATTGCCTGGTCAAATTCGGGGATAGTAGATGAAACAACACAATTCCATAGAAGGTCCTTGTACTGTTTTCCCCTCCATGCGTGCTTCATATTCTCATGTATGTGTCTTAAACAAAACCTGTGCTCTGCACAAGGAAAGATCTTTGCAATTGCAGGTATTATGCCCTACAATTGCAAACCATATCAATTTATGCAACATTATTGTTTCCTAACACAGTGATAAACTAATTATGCAGTTCAAAACACATTTAAAAACAGTGAATAAACATAACTCATTGGCAAATTACCAAAACAGTCCCAAAACATATTACAAAATAGTCCCAAAACAGATTACAAGACATATTGAAAAGGAAATAGATTGGAATAAGCATATAAATGTGAAATTACATTGAGCATGCAAATCCAAATCATCAGCAATGCACTCCAAAAACCAGGTCCAATATCTCGTCGTTTCAGCTTCAACAATTGCGTAGGCAAGTGGATATGTCCCATTATTTGGGTCAATGCTAACTGGGGTCAATATTTGAACTAGAAATGGACCTTTCATGAAATCTCCGTCAAGGCCCAGAAAGTCTCGTTGCCCAGCTTTGAAACCCTTCTTCAGTGGTCCAAAACAAACATATATTCTCTTGAACTTTCTAGTCTCACTTGCAACATTGGGTTCATGTTCAACATCTAATTTGACAGTGGTTTATGGCATAAACCTTTGCAGCTCCAGAACATAGTCCCTGAGATTGTTGTATTGTTCTACATAGTTCCCACGCACCTTACTGAGTGCCATAGTCTTGGCTCTGAAAGATTTCATATGAGAAAACCTTTGTCCATATTTCCTTTCAATCTCAATCTTCAAAAGCTTTAACAAGGATCTCTGGGTTATTTGAAATGGTGTCTACAATCTCTTGGGACAAGAAAGAGGCTGTACATGCTTTTACTTGTCTGGTTAGAAGACATTTATGGGTATCCACAAATGTCTTAACCATCCAAGTGGCATCCTTTTTCCCCTTTGAAATAAGCAGAACCATTGGACAAGGTTTCCCACTTGCAGCAATATTGAGCCTACCCTCATATTCTTTATTCATTTCTGCTTGGGATCCTATACAAATTACCCTTATTCTCGTATTATCATTCTTTGTCAGATGCAACTGTCTTCTAGTTTGTATAACATGCATATCTATCAACCTTTTTATGCCATATTTGCTCCCAAAAACTTTGCCAACATAGAAGCAGGGACTCTCTTCCACTCCAGAAACTGATGCTTTCTCTTTTCTCAACTTCTTTAGTAGTGTCTTCCTTTCTTTTTCCATGTCAGAATCATTTGTATTGCTTTCAAGCTCTTCCATATCCACAGCATCCACATCTCCAGATACATTTGAATCATCAGTATTAGAGTCTTCATGTCTAATCCATTTAACATCTAGATCAGTGTTTGCCTTGAAGGTCTTCATGTCCACTTCAACTTCATCAACTACATTTTGCGTCTCTTCTATAAAATCATCTTCATCACTTTCGTCTGATCCTGGGTTTCCTTCCATTTGATTGTGGTCATCTCCAAAGAAAGGGTCAAAGTCATCAAACATGCCAGTGCTTTCAAGGTCGTTTATTATATCATCAACTGTTTCATCCTTCTGATCAAACCCACCTTTGAAGCTTTCTAATGCACTCTCATCCTTTTCATTTATCACACAAACCCCTTTGCCCTTCTCTTCATCAATCCAACCTAGTAGCAACTTTCTTTGGCAAGAACTACACAAACCTCTTGAGACTTGCTTTCTACACCTACTAAGCTCAGGCGAGGCTTCATCAAGTAGTTCCTTTATAACCACCTTACTACCACCTGGACTCATGTTATATGTATTCAACCTACTTTCCCATTGTTCAGTGTAAATATCAAATAGTTTACACTCAGACACCAATTTCAACATCTCTATCACGTCTGCATCACTACCCAAAGCATGGAGCCCAACATCTAAGTCCTTCCCAGAAAATTTAAAATGAAAATAAGTGGGTATGTATGATTTATACCCAATTTCAACCATCATGTCGTGTAGCTCATTGACGGAGAACTTATCACTATCAACCAAGTCAATAAAATGAGTTTTACCTCGTACGTATTGTCTACCAGGGAACTTCACGAAAACACCTCCATGGTGTATTCTTAAAGAAATAAGGCTTGGATAACATTCTGCAAAAAAAACGTGGTTTTGATCAACAACCAAAAATGTCCATTAACAATGGAAAATGCCATTAAATACAAGAAAAGGAGATCAAAAGAAAGGAGTGTATTTAAAAACCCATTAAAAACCCACTAAAAATCAAATTTCTTCAAAGCTTTAAAAACCCAATGAAAAAAACTTTTCTTGAAAAAAACCCTTCTTCAACAATCACAAAAAATGTCCATTAAAAATGAAAAAACGACATTAATACAAGTTTCACAGTGTATAAAAGAAGAACATACTATAAACATCTATAAACTCGGTTGAATCAGAGTTGAGTCGAAGCTACCATAAAGTACTTCGTTCCATCTTCAACAACTACAATCAATAAACTCAGGATTTTAGAAGGAAAATACGGAATAAAACAACAACTACAATCGAAATCATCAAGAGGGTTTTGTACCGTTGTGACATTGAGGGACGACGTTTGAAGCTTGGGGAGGACGCTCGAACATTTTTATCGATTAAAAGAGAAGGAATGTGTAAAAAGACGCATTTGCCCATCATGTGTGTCGCATGCGAGCTCATTAACGGAGCAGTATTCACGGTGTTAAGGTATAGGGACCAAGGACGTGAGAAAATGTAAAGCACAGGGACCAAATCCATAATTATTTCACTTTAGGGACCAACAGTGCAATTTTGTATAAACCACAGGGACCAATCATGTAATTTACTCATGAATAAAATTAGAATCAATTATATTAGTTTTTTTAAGAAATATTAATTGATGGAATGTACATTATATAAATTAAATAAAAAATTTACTATGATTATTAATATATATAAAGATCATTTCATTTTTTTTATTTACATTAAAATCAAACTATATACATAAATGAAATAAAATTAGAATAAATAGTTTTATTTTTTTTAAGAAATATTAGTTAATGAAATGTATATTATATATTGATTATTTTCAAGAATTAAAGCCACTCATGAATTCAAAAAATGTTTCATCTTTTTCAATTCTGAATCATTAATATATATAAATGAATATTAAATACCATCAATTATCAATATATATATATATATATATATATATATATATACGTCATAAGAATTGTGTTGTCATTTTAGGATCGTTGGGTACATGAGTTTTTTTTTGTGCACACGAAACAATTTTGAGGTATACCTTTTTATTTCTTTAAAAAAAATATTTAATACACATTTTTACCTTTTATGAAAATGTATGTTTGATTGTAATTTGGTGTTCTCTTTTTAATGTTACTTGCAAAACTATGTTCAACATCCAACTCAATTCATCTCTACTTATCCATAAATTGAAGTTTTTTTATTACTGTTTTTAATTTCTAATTTTTTATTGTTTTATCGTTTATATTTGATTGGAAGTGTAATATGTAACCGTGTATTATGCTAAACTTTTTGTTCTTTTCCTAGAAAAAAATAACGATTAACGCCGGAAAAAATAACTGTCTGCTTTCTTTAAAATAAACAAATTTAACATATGAAACCTTGCAAATGTAGCTATAAATACCATTGTCATATATAGGGTTAATCTACAATTAATACGCCAACATTTTTTTAGTATTGTTGTGGATCTCATGAATTTCATTTAAAACAACCATATATCATAATTATTTTATGTTGCTTCTTTTCGAGGTTAAACTCAATTGTTACGAAGTTTGGGTATACTACATTATAACCTCCATCTTCTTCATCAAAGTATACATAAAGCTCTTCATCAACATTTTCCTTTAGGACTTTTTTACTTATGTTAGAATTTTCGGAATTCTACCATTTGAGTTATATCAATTTGATGTAGTTTGAATTGAACTTTGAATAATGAGGTTTGTTATATTTTATATCATTTTTTGTTTCTTAATATTTGTTTTTTTTTTTGTTTGAAGCGGTTGGCAATTTCAAGACATTGTTATTTTATTTTTCCTCATAGGAAAATGTTTTGTTTTGTTCCATGACTATATTTATATACTTTTATACAACATAGATTACTCCTTGATTGAAAGTGGTCATTAATTCATAAAAAATCATGTAAATATGAAACATATATTTGGCATCCATTTAATTGGACTTATTATGTTAATAAATTACATTGCAAAAAAAATTTATAAGCTAAGGAAAGATAAATTTTGCATACACTCAACATAATGTTTAATACTACTAACCATTTTTTTTAAATTAACTTCAACATCATAACATTATTTTTGTAACAAAAACACATAAAAAATGATATGCAAGTCTCTTTGTTAATTAAAGCAATATAGAATTAAATTATAACTAAGAAATAATTTGTATTCAAAAGTAGATTCATTATCGAGGTAAGGAAATAACACAATGGTTAGGTGTGTATCAATTTTATTAGAGAATGTTAGTTGTTTGAACCACACACCGGGTTAGAGGAGATTGTGTTTTATTAATTCTCAATTAACGAATTACTTTTCATCTTACGTTTGTTACATATTTATGCAAACCTAAAACTTCAAATCAATGAGAAGTCATCAATGACCTTTATCTTTTTCCTAAGAATTTTGATTTATTTTTTTAATTACAATCACTTATTAAATGTGCAACTTTTCAATTTCTTTATCATTTTTTTTACATCCAACAACTATTACTTACACTTTTCTATTAATCAAATATTATTACCTCACATTTTAAATAACATAACAATTAAATAAAATTATAACTTTTATTTATATTTAATTTTTTTATTATTATCCGACATATATTTTTATTGAATTTTACACAATCAAAAAATTAGTAGTAATTTAACAATGATTATAAATCAAAACTTTTGTTAAATGAATCCCATATTTTTTATACCTGCAAATAAAATTATCACTTTTTTTTTCACTTTTAACTACTAATCAAATATTAGTCCCTCACATTTTATAACTTTATAATTTCTTCATTTTTTTACATCTAACAACTATTACTTACATTTTTCTATTAATCAAATATCATTACCTCATATTTTTAATAACATATGTACCATTCTCTTTCAACTCCAAAAAGAAGAAAAAAAAAACAATGTCATCATCAATTATACAAACAAACAATGCATAAATTAGGACAATCGATCATTTCTACCAATAATTGGAAAAAACCTATCATTTATATATATATATATATATATATATATATATATATATATATATATATATATATATATTAAAACTTCACTAATTAAATTCTAATGATTTCTACAAATAATTTATATCATGTTTGTTGATTATCATATTTAACAATTAACATGTATTATATGGACAATCTTCATATTACTACCCAAGTCATTCATGCTACCGCGCAACGTGCGGTTTCAACACTAGTTTAACTAAATGTAAGTATGAGGTTGTGTAATTAGAGATCTGATCCTTTTAAGCAGAGTTTTGATGTATCACTAAGTGTAAATCTGAGTATGAATAATGAGAGATCCAACAATGGAACTAGAAATCTGGCCCATTGAATCAGATTTCCGCTCTGAACAAATTTGAGTAAGTCTAACTCTAGGCTTTGGAGTCAGATTTCTGAACTATAGAGCTAGACTTAAAGTCTGAGCACCAACACTTAGACTTTGTCCACCTAGGCTTAGAGTTTGCAATCAAAGTTCGATACTTGGAGTTAGAGTACGATACATTGAACTAGATTTTGTTTTAATGCGATTAGACTTTGTTCTTGGAACTAGGGGTGTTAGAAAAAAACATTGGACTGTTCAAACATGTCGAACCTAGTCAAATCGGACCGTTTTTGGCGGTTTAAGGATAAAGGATGTACCACAAAGAGTTTGATTTCCTACTCCTGAAATCAAGCCTATGAGCGATCCAGGAAAGCCTGTCTCAATCAAGACATCTCCTCTTAGGCTATCAAGAGCTAGGTCAAGCGCATCTAGTTCTATTCGTTCTCCCGCTTATGTATTCTCCCTTGTAGTAGCCTTTGTAGCAGTTGTTCTTTGTCGTTTTAAGAAAGCAGATAGTGAGTTTCCCATCGAGCCAGTAGCGCGCTTGAAATGGGTTGAAAATAGAGTCCTTTCGTTCTGTCTGGTCTCAGATTGGGTACCACATGGTATCCTAGTAAGCGGAGTTGTCTTAAGAGTTAATCCTCGTTGGTAATAAGTTTCGAATTAGCCTTATGGCTGAAGGTAAAGTAGCATTTGAGCTACTAAACTACAATAGTCAGGTAATCGTACTACCAATAGGGGAATCCTTATACCACTATTAATCCATGCCAGGAAATGAGGCTGATGTTATTACCGATACCAGGCAGTCCGGTCCGGTCTGAATAGACAAGCCGCTCGGTCCGGTCTGCGGTCTTTTTATATGGTCTGGATCGAACCGATCAACAAAAATACACATGTATTAATCATATTTAGTTTTCATATTGTAGGCTCAATTTTTAAGGCTCAAGTGAAAAAAACTCGTCAAAAACATTATGTTTTTAGTTTTTGTTATCTTAATTAATCGTGTTTCTAAATGGACAAAATTCTAAAATCCATCAAAAATCAAATTTAAAGTTCCAAATCGTTTTTTAACTTGCTCAATGTTTGTCCAAAATTCAATTATTTTTGGCACTGTTGTAAAATCGCGCTACACAGCCGTCGTGGCGCGACACAGCACCAATTCTTGTGTGTTACGCCACGTTAAACCCATGGCACGTCAGGGCCTAATGCGCAATTATCATAATGAGATATTTGATTTTTCTTGACGTTTTTAACGTCTTATTTGCAAATTTTTAACATATAACGTAATTTAACTTGCTTATTACTATTGACTCATTGAGTTATACTACAAAACATGCGTTTTTATATATAATATTGTATATGAATTAGAAATTTGACGCCATAAGTCACGTCTTGAAAACGTCATGGTTTTGCCGTGACTCCTAAGGCTTGAGGTTTGGCCTCGCCACCACGCCACGCCTCACGCTATTTAGAACCTTGATTTTTGGTGGATTTGTTGAACTTTTTTTCAACTTGCGAATGTTTTTTAATTTTATATATAAACGTTTCTTTTATAATTCGGTATACTATTTATTAATAAGGTTATATTGGTAGAAATTTTATTATGGATGTAGATTTTATGTTTTTTTTTAAAGCCAATTAGAGGCCCAAACCGCCTAAACTGGTCAGACCATATCACTATTTTGTGGTCCAGTTTGACCGGTTTTGTCATTTGCTACCAAACCCCTCAGTTTGAAAATTTCCTAAACCGCTATTGTGGTTTGGATGGTTAGACCTCCTAAACCAGACCGCGAAGACCCCTACCTGGAACTCTAATTCGGTTGTAACTTCTCTTCAACCTTATTCATTAATTAAAAGTTATAATTGTCATATGACTATACTTTAACAATTTAAGTGCTCGTAACCGTCGATTTGTCATATAAATACATAAAATATGATCTAGTAAATATTAATATATATATATATATATATATATATATATATATATAGGGTCAGGTTCAGGGGAAAACCTCAAAAAAATAGAAAACTGAAGAACACCCTGGTAGCCCTTCATCTGGACGGTATGCACTTGTGCATACAGGTAATTTGTAACATGCACAAGTGCATAATGCACTTGTGCATAAAAACCAAAAATCAACATAATTTACCTGTATGCACAAGTGCATACTGTCCAAATGGAAGGCTACCAGAGTGTTCTTCAGTTTTCCATTTTTTTTACGTTTTCCCCTGAACCTCCGTCTATATATATATATATATACACACACACACAAAATTAATGCCTAATTTCATTTATAAAATTTCTGAATTATCCTAGTAGTAATTTCGTGCAAACTCAAGCTATATTAAGAGGCGAAACATCGTATTTGGAAAGTGACTTTCTAATTCACAATCCAAGATTTATCCAAGTATTTTCTAACCACAAACCCATATTCTCCAACAATCTCATTATTTCTTTGAAAAAATAGAGTTTATCAAGTTTAATTTTATTTTGATAATTGTGGATGTTCGAATCAGTTTCTACATAAATCAATTAATATCAGGAAACTCTAAAATTAACGGATAGTTAAACTTTTAATGACTTTGAAGACACTCAAACTGGTAAGCACATAAAGGAAACCTATATTCTTACCGGCTAAGCTAATCCAAAGTGTATGTTTCCATAATAAGAATCACAATTTTGTTTAACTTATAAAAAATGTGTGCAAGACAAAGTAGGGATAAACAAAACCTTTGATGTCCAAAAGTTTCACAGATTTTTCAATATAACTAACGTTAACTAAGGCAAAAACTCATATAGAAGTTGAGTTAACGTGAGAAGCATGAGAAGTGAATCTAAACCCTTGATTACTTATAATCTCAAACCCACCCATGAATCGCGCTTCATAAGGGAATTGATCCGGTGCAACTCATCCTAATGTGCATCCAACGGTTGATAACCACTTCTCACACTTCTCACGTTAACTCAACTTCTTACTGGAACCCAACGTTGTTAACTATTAACATTATTATAAGTGCCACTATATATGTTGTTTGTGGAATTCTCATCAAGTATCTAAAAGCATGTATTTTGGATTCTATGTACTAACAAAAATTTATTTGTAAATCAGAAATTAATTTCTTTTTCATATGATTCAGGCACGTGATCAAAAGTAATGGGTTATCCCTGAAACTGGTCCTTGTATGATGTTTAAGGCTTTTAACATGGTAATTGGAAAATGCCTCCGTGTCACAACCCCAATTTAACCCAAGTGATACACTTCTTAGCAACGGTACAACCAATACTAATGTCTCTCCCTTTGTTTCAAAATAAATATCCACAACTAAAAAATGTATAATTAAAAATATGTTATTATTATATTAATTAACAAATTGAATGATAATAATAGAGGAAGTAATAAATTTACTTCTGAAAAATAGACATTTACTTTGGAAATAGGGTAGTTATTTTTTAGTAAATTAAAACAGAAATAATTATTTTGGACGAAGGAGTAACGATCTTTTGTCTCCTATTTCTCATCGTTCCCGGCCTAACCTTCCTTTGAAATGCACATCACTAGACGTCTATTTTTTTTTATTTGAAAGGCAACTAGACATCTATTAATCTCACTAAATTCGTGGTTAGTTATTATGTAAAACAAATACACATTCCAAATCATGTAAACATGACAATTAATCACGTCAACTCGCTTTCCTGCTCAAAAGATATAACTCCTCGAATGCAAGATCACACAAATACTATATTTTGCCCCTTAATATTCACGCATTTGCATGAAATTAGTACTGGGATAATCCATAAATTTTATATATAAAATAAGGCATTAATTTCGTATGTATATATATATTTTATGTATTTATATGAAAGATTGACGGTTATGGGTGGTTAAACGGTTAAAAAATAACCATATGACAATCATAATTGTTAATGGATAAGATAGAAGAGCAGTTACAACCGAATCAGAGTTCCAGGACCGAAGTCTATTGCATTAAACAAAAATCTAGTTCGAAGTATCGAACTTTGACTCCAAAGACTAAGTCTGGGCGCATAGAGTCTAAGTCTACCTAGACTGGTTCTATAGTTTAGAAATCTGACCTTAAAGCCCAGAGTTAAACTTGGTCAAATCTGATTCAATGGACCAGATCTTTGGTTCCATTATACTGATCTCTGATTGTTCTTACTTAGACTTACACTTAGAAAACTTACGATATATTAGAATTTTAATCAGAAGGATCAGATCTCTTATTACACAATCTCAGACTTACACTTAGTGAAATTTTGGTGGCGTTTGTTTTTTAAGTGGTGGTGAAGTCTGAAGTCTAATTTCACTTATGATTTTTAAGTGGTGGTGCTGAAATCTGAATAAAAAAGACTGTTGTTCTGAATATATATACTATTGTCTATTTTATCCCTGAAAATGTGATACTATCGAATTTAATTAAATTATACTACTAAAATTAGTCTTCATAACAACTAAACTGAAATACTTTAATTGGTTCAGATACAATAGAAAACATGAACAAAGTCTTATAACAACTAAAATCAATCACCATTTTGCATCAATTGTGTCGCAATTTCTTCTCTTAAACTAGCCATATATGTTTGGTCAACAGTACTCCCATGCACGTGAACATCTTCGGCCTCATCACCGCCAGCATCCCCTTGGTCATTGGTTTGATCATATTCAGAAAATAACTCATCACTTAAACCTTCCTTTCGTATGAAGTTGTGAACCGCAAAACATGCAATAACAACGTCTCTTTGAACCTCAAGTGAAAACGGTGCCATTCTTTTCAATATCGGAAAACATGCTTTCAAGAAGCCATAAGAACGTTCAATAACATTTCTAAGCTTTGCATGAGAATGGTTAAACTTTTCATACTTGTTCATTGCACGTCGACGATGGACATCTCCAAGCCAATATCTAACATTCTGATACGGTGCCATAAATCCTCGAGTATTTGTATATGCAACATCACATAGATAAGGCTTATCTGAAAACAATAAATAAAATAGTTATTAATATAAATATAGCAAATATATTATCTCTAAATAGCTAGTATTCATGGAGGAGGAAATGGAAATCCAATAGCACCATCTATTAAAGCTTCAGACAGAACTATAGAATCATGAACCCTTCCCACCAGCAACAACAAATGTAAAAACCATGTTGAAGTCACAAATTGTCAAAACATTTTGATAACATTCACCCTTTCTTTGTCCTCTATATAAATGTTGTTCTTGGATAGGGACAACGACATGTATTAAAGTCCCATCAAGGGCGCCAATTGCTCTCTACAATAATTACTATTAAAGTAAAAATAAATTCAGTAAGAAAATGTAAACACAATTATTATTATTTACCTAAAAGTTTTGTCGTAACCTCCTATTATTCCCTGGGATGTCTGGATTATGTGTAACACCCCGAGTTTCATTATGTAATTTTTGGTTTTCTTGTGGAATTTAAGGTTTTTGGGAGTATTGGAGTAAGAAGCTGAAATTATGAAAAAGGAAGCAAGAAAGGTCACTGGACAGTGCGCACGACCCGTGCGCCCTCCTTTCAGAAATCACGCACGACCTGTGCGTATGGACAGAAGGTCCAGGTATGGGGTTAAATGAATTTTCCCCCAAATCTCAATCATTTCTCATTCTCTATCTTTCAAATTTCTCTCCCAAACCCTCCATCTTCATTTACTTCACCAAGGGCTTCTTCAACCACCAAACCAACACCATTGATTGCTAGAGTCAAGATTTTCATCCAAGGTTTTGGTTTGAAAGTTTCACCACCATCTTCATCTCCTCCAAGTGTTCAAGTTAGATTTTGGGTCTTCATCTCCTACCCCATATTTTCTAGGGTTTGGGTTGGTGAAAGCATTAAATCTTCATTTAAGGTCCATCCAAGTAGTTCTTCAAGGTGTTCTTCATGATCTTTATCTTCTCCAAGTCTCATCTTCTTCAAAAGCCAGGGTTTCATCTTTTCTAGGTTTTGGTCAAAAACCTAGATTGTGAGTTACTAACCTTTTGTTGAAACTAGATACACATCATTATCTTCTACTTGATGATGTCAATGCATCTCTCAAATGTTCATATTTAATGTTTCAAGTCTTTTGGGGGTTTTTACCCATGGATTTATGTATATGAAAGTTACCATGTTTTATATGTGTATATCTTGGTATGTTGATGATTCCTTCTTGGAATGCCTTTTTGGCGACCTTATATTCTCATGAAGTATTTGGATGGATATTATGTCATATGTTGGATTTACATGATTAGGATGGTAATAGTGTGTTCTTGGTTGATATCCGAAATTTTGACGGATTGAAACACATCTTGAGACCTCCTAAATGCATTATGTGGACGAACCAAGTTTGTGATTCACTATAGGAATGTAGGTGGGCGACATTTGGAGAATTTCCTAAGCAGTAGTCTCCTATGTACCTAGACCTCCGCCGTCGGGGAATTTCCTAAGCGGTAGTCCCCGGTGCGTGTCGGGCCTTTGGGTTGCCAGTGAAAGTGGCTTCAAGGTGCATTGCCTCTTTGGGTGAACCGGATTGGAGATATGGGTCGCTCCCGTTGACTCCACATCTACGTGATTAATTGTTTAACTGCTAATAAGAACTGCAACAGTTTCTGTCATGATTTTACTTGTTCAACTCACTAGGATTTTTGGCCTAACACTTGTTTGGTGTCGATGTATATCTCAGGTGTTAGCGGCGCGACTCCGAGGCAGGTTTAGATGCTTTGGTCCAGAGCTTGGGGATTTTGGCACTTGAACTATTTTGGAAGATTTGTGTTTATAGATGACACCCCTTTTGTAATCTCTTTTCTAGATGTAGAAAATAGATTAGTTGGTTGTTGTTTATTCATCCGTTAAATTACAGAATTGTGATTAAACAGGTTTGTATATTTCCCCTTTTTGGGAGGCTCTTGCTATGGCAAACTTTATACCACTTCTCCATTTTGGAATGTTTTTGTTAACCCTATTTTTAGGGTGTTACAAGTTGGTATCAGAGCTTTAGTTTAAGTGAACTAGATATTGTTGTAGCATATCTAGACTTAAGCTTTAGATTGTTTTGACTTCACTGTCCACTTGGGTAGCAATCCTAGGTGGGGAGAGTATTAGGATTACGGAATTACTTTAATTGAATGTTGTGATGATGGTGACAAGAATTCTTGTGTATGGTTCGTTCATAATTTCACTTAGCTACTACTATTATGATTGTATTGTTACGTGAGCATGCTTGGTTTACTATTATTGTGATAATTGATGAAGTTACGTACAAAGAGTTCAACTCGTTTAATCTTTTCTCAATCTATTTCTCGTACGTTTGTGGCAGATTGAAATGGTAAACACTCGGAGTAGGGTGTCGGGTACACCGGAGGGCCACGTAGAGGAGGAATCTGCCGTAGACCGACCTCCTGTGGGCGTAACCACCGAGGGACCTCCCGGGCTCAATATCTTGGGAGGAGGACCTGAGCATATTCCGCGCCGAAACCCCAATGCGGATAATGCCATTATGGAGGAAGTTACTATGGAGACCCGGTTGCGGGACAACATGATGCTGGCTATGAATTCTGCCATGGCCCAGCAACAAATCCAACAACAAGAGTTTTTCATGAAACTCCTAGAAGATCGAGATGCTAGTAACCGCCAACCCGAGACTATGGCGGAGAATATCATAGCTGGGTCGGGTGGTAGACCTGAAGTGGTGGTGACCGAAGAGCAACCGAGCAACGTGAATCGAGAGAGGGATAAGGGATGCTCCTACAAGGCTTTTCTGGGGTGCAACCCCAAGGAGTTTGCGGGTTCTGATAACCCGGTTGCGTGCATATACTGGCTCAAGGAAGTGGAGATGCCTTTGAGTCGAGCGAGTGCGACGTGTCGTAGCGGGTGAAGTTTGCTTCTCAACTACTCCGTGGAGAGGCATTGATCTGGTGGAATCTCACCCGATCTGCCCTCACCCCCGAGGTTCTAATGAAGCTAACATGGCCAGTCTTCAAGAAGAAGATCATGGACAAGTACTGCAGCGAACGTTCTTTGGATAAGCTAGAAGCCGAGTTTCAAAATCTGAAGAAAGGGAATTTGTCTGTAGCCAACTACTCCAAGTTGTTCCTAGAGAAGTTGAACTTAGTGGGATATCTGGTCCCGGATGAGAGATCAAAAATAAAGGATTTTCATCTTGGTTTACCGGCCAATATGAGAACGGATGTGCGTAATGCCGGCGGGTCGACTCTTCAGGAAGTCATTGAAGAGGCCTTGCTTGTGGAAGATGATAGGGTGGCTGAGAGGGAAGAAAGGAGTGTTGTTGATAGAAGAGGAAGTGGGAAGGGCCATCCGGTCCCGTTCGCCAATCAAGGCCGTTTGTGGGTGGGAGAGCCGGCGACTCTCGTAAAGACGATCAATGGTGCCAAAAGTGTAGAACCAAACACTCGGGCGCATGTGCTTCTAAAACCTATGCGGGTCCAGTAGGTTGTACCAAGTGTGGTAGGAGGGGCCATGTGGCTCGGGATTGCACTGCTCATCCGATGATATGTTTTGAGTTCCAGGAGCCGAGGCACGTGAGGAGAAATTGTCCAAAGTTGGCGGGGAATAATCAAAGCAGGTCTGTTGGGTCGACGGCTAGAGTCGACTAATCGCCGAGGGTGCCGAGTCGAGCTTTTCGGATGACTACCGAGGAGGCGAAGGAGACCGCCGATGTTGTTTCAGGTACGTTCCTAGTAAACTCCTTGCCTGCTCGTGTTTTGTTTGATTCGTGTGCTACGTGTTCGTTTATATCGGATGTTTTCTGTATGCGTTTTGTCACTCCTATTAGTGTCCTTCCCGATGCACTAGTAGTAGAGATTGCCAACGGTGACCAAGTAATTATCGAAGACCGTTATTGTGATTGCACCATAGAGATCAATGGGAATCCTTTTGGGGTAGATTTGCTACCTATGGCCATAGGGGGTTTTCACGTGGTCATAGGCATGGATTGGTTAGTGAGGCACAAGGCCGACATCTTTTGCTTCAAGAAGATGATTCAAGTGCCTTTGGAAGGAAGCAACGTGGTCATCATCTATGGAGAGAAGGGAAAGGGTCGCAACCCTATAATCTCCTCTCTCAAGGCTCGGAAGTTCTTAGCGAAGGGTTACCCTTTGTATCTAGCCTTCGTGGTGGACGCAAAGAAGGAGAAGAAGACGGTGGAAGATGTGAAGATCGTGCGGGATTTTCCGGATGTCTTTCCGGAAGACTTACCCGGATTATCGCCGGAACGCCAAGTGGAATTCCAAATCGACCTTACTCCGAGAGCTGCTCCGATAGCCCGAGCTCCCTATCGTTTGACCCCGACAGAAATGAAAGAGATGATGACACAACTTCAAGAGTTGTTAGAAAAGGGTTTTATCCGACCGAGTTCTTCACCTTGGGGATCACCGGTGTTGTTCGTGAAGAAGAAGGATGGATCGATGCGGATGTGCATTGACTACCGTGAGTTGAATAAAGTCACAGTGAAGAACAAGTACCCATTGCCTCGTATCGACGATCTTTTCGATCAACTTCAAGGCGCGGGGTGCTTTTCCAAGATCGACCTTCGATCAGGTTATCATTAAGTGAGAGTGAAGAATAATGATGTTCCGAACACGGCTTTCCGAATGCGTTACGGTCACTACGAGTTCTTGGTGATGCCTTTTGGGTTGACCAACGCGCCAACCGTATTTATGGACTTGATGAACCGTGTGTGTCACCCATTCTTGGATAAATCCGTGATCGTCTTTATCGACGATATTTTAATTTATTCTAAGGATGAATCCGAACATGGGAAATACTTGCGGGAAGTCTTAGAAGTCCTAAGAAGAGAGAAGTTATTCGCAAAGTTCTCTAAGTGCGAATTTTGGCTCCAAGAGGTCCAATTCTTGGGGCACGGGGTGTCAAAAGACAGTGTTAAGGTGGATCCGGCGAATATAGAGGCGATGATGAGTTGGGAGCCGCCGACGAATTTGACGGAGATATGGAGTTTCTTGGGATTAGCGGGCTACTATAGACGCTTCATCCAAGACTTTTCCAAGGTAGCTACACCACTCACGTCCCTCACAAGAAAGAACGTCAAGTTTATTTGGACCGATGTTCAAGACCGAGCCTTTCAAACGCTCAATAGAAAATTGTGCGAAGCTCCAATCTTGTCCTTACATGAAGGATCGGAAGGTTTCGTGGTGTTTAGTGACGCTTCTAAGATGGGGCTTGGATGTGTACTTATGCAACGAGGGAAAGTCATTGCCTACGCGTTGAGACAATTAAAGGAGCATGAGAAGAACTACCCAACGCATGACTTGGAGCTAGCGGAGGTAGTTTTTGCTTTGAAGTTGTGGCGGCATTACTTGTACGGGACCAAGTGTACCCTCTTCATGGATCACAAGAGTCTCAAGTACATCTTAGACCAAAAAGAACTCAACATGCGGCAAAGGAGATGGCTTGAACTTTTAAAGGATTATGATTGTGATCTACTCTACCATCCCGGTAAGGCCAATGTGGTGGCGAATGCATTGAGTCGGAGGAGCCATGATGGTGGTGTGAAGTTGTCCCTTACAAGGATCGACGTGGTATCAAGTTTGGTGGAAAGCATCAAGACGTGGCAATTAGAAGCGCTCAAGGAGCAAAATCTCAAATCCGAGATCATGGTAAAGCAAAGTGGGCTTTTGACGAAAAATAGCCGTGGGCTCAAACTCTTCCAAGGTCGAATTTGGGTCCCGAAGTTGGGTGGAAATAGGGAGCTACTACTAGAAGACGCGCACAAATCGAAGTATTCTATACATCCCGGTAGCACCAAGATGTATAGAGACTTGAAATTAAATTATTGGTGGCTGGTGATGAAGTTGGATGTAGCTAACTACGTGGAAAGGTGTGTCACGTGCCTTCAAGTCAAGGCGGAGCATCAAAGGCCGTATGGAAGTTTGCAACCGTTGTCCATTCCCGAGTGGAAATGGGACAACATCATTATGGACTTCATGACGAAGCTACCAAAGACCTTGCGAGGCCATGATACAATTTGGGTAGTCGTTGATCGGCTAACCAATAGTGCACACTTTCTTGCAATGAGAGAGACTTTGCCAATGGAGAAATTGGCCAAGCTTTATATCGACGAGGTAGTGTCAAGGCATGGGGTCCCGCAATCCATTGTGTCGGATCGGGATAGTCGCTTCACATCGAACTTTTGGGCGAGCTTGCAAAAGGAGTTGGGTACCAGATTGAATTTGAGCACGGCGTAACATCCTCAAACGGATGGTCAAAGCGAGAGGACGATTCAGACGCTCGAGGATATGTTGAG
Organism: Arctium minus; assembly: GCA_954870635.1. Taxonomy (NCBI): domain Eukaryota; kingdom Viridiplantae; phylum Streptophyta; class Magnoliopsida; order Asterales; family Asteraceae; genus Arctium; species Arctium minus. Next base: position 12,533,763 of record OX941080.1, read on the forward strand.
GTCGTGTGTAATAGACTTCGGTGGAAGTTGGGACTCACATCTACCTCTAGTGGAGTTCGCGTACAACAACAATTACCATTCTAGTATTGGAATGACATCGTTCGAGGCATTGTATGGACGGAAGTGCAGAACCCCGGTTTGTTGGTTAGAAGCGGGCTAAAAGCAATTCGTCGGGCCAGAAATAGTGCAAGAGACAGCGAACAAGGTGAAAGAGATTCGAGAAAGGCTAAAGGTGGCGCAAGACCGACAAAAGAGCTATGCGGACAAAAAGAGAAGACCAGTCGAGTTTCAAGTGGGTGACCGCGTCATGCTAAAGGTGTCGCCATGGAAGGGGATTATTTGTTTCGGGAAGCGCGGGAAGCTTAGTCCTCGTTTCATCGGACCCTTCGCTATTCTAGAAAGAATTGGACTTCAAGCTTACCAGTTGAACTTACCACCGGAAATGGATGGGATGCATCCCACTTTTCACATATGCTATCTTCGGAAGTGCCTAGCCGAGGAGGAAAGTGTGATTCCCTTGTCAGAGATTCGGGTAAACAATGGAAATCGTTGCGTGGAAGAACCGGAGACGATTTTACAGTCAAAGGTGAAGAAATTGCGACATAAAGATGTGGTTATGGTAAAGGTTCAATGGAAGCACCATCGTGGTGCTAACATTACATGGGAATCCGAGGATGACATGAAGAAGCGTTATCCTCACTTGTTTGTTGTAGAATGAGATTTCGGGACGAAATCCTATTTAGGTGGGAAGGATTGTAACACCCCGAATTTCATTATGTAATTTTTGGTTTTCTTGTGGAATTTAAGGTTTTTGGGAGTATTAGAGTAAGAAGCTGAAATTATGAAAAAGGGAGCAATAAAGGTTACTAGACAGTGCGCACGACCCGTGCGCCCTCCCTTCAGAAATCACGCACGACCCGTGCGCATGGACAGAAGGTCCAGGTACGGGGTTAAATGAATTTTCCCCCAAATCTCAATCGTTTCTCATTCTCTATCTTTCAAATTTCTCTCCCAAACCCTCCATCTTCATTTACTTCACCTAGGGCTTCTTCAACCACCAAAAAAACACCATTGATTGCTAGAGTCCAGATTTTCATTCAAGGTTTCAGTTTGAAAGTTTCACCACCATCTTCATCTCCTCCAAGTGTTCAAGTTAGATTTTGGGTCTTCATCTCCTACCCCATATTTTCTAGGGTTTGGGTTGGTGAAAGCATTAAATCTTCATTTAAGGTCTATCCAAGTAGTTCTACAAGGTGTTCTTCAAGATCTTCATCTTCTCCAAGTCTCGTCTTATTCAAAAGCTAGGGTTTCATCTTTTCTAGGTTTTGGTCAAAAACCTAGATTGTGAGTTACTAACCTTTTGTTAAAACTAGATACACATCATTATCTTCTACTTGATGATGTCAATGCATCTCTAAAATGTTCATATTTAATGTTTCAAGTCTTTTGGGGGTTTTTACCCATGGATTTATGTATATGAAAGTTACCATGTTTTATATGTGTATATCTTGGTATGTTGATGATTCCTTCTTGGAATGCCTTTTGGGCGACCTTATATTCTCACGAAGTATTTGGATGGATACTATGTCATATGTTGGATTTACATGATTAGGATGGTAATAGTGTGTTCTTGGTTGATATCCGAAATTTTGACGGATTGAAACACATCTTGAGACCTCCTAAATGCATTATGTGAACGAACCAAGTCTGTGATTCACTATAGGAATGTAGGTGGGCGACATTTGGAGAATTTCCTAAGCGGTAGTCTCCTATGTACCTAGACCTCCGCCGTCGGGGAATTTCCTAAGAGGTAGTCCCCGGTGCGTGTCGGGCCTTTGGGTTGCCAGTGAAAGTGGCTTCAAGGTGCATTGCCTCTTTGGGTGAACCGGATTGGAGATATGGGTCGCTCCCGTTGACTCCACATCTACGTGATTAATTGTTTAACTGTTGATAAGAACTGCAACAGTTTCTAGCATGCTTTTACTTGTTCAACTCACTAGGCTTTTTGGCCTAACACTTGTTTGGTGTCGATGTGTATCTCAGGTGTTAGCGGCGCGGCTCCTAGGCAGGTTTAGATGCTTTGGGCAAGAGCTTGGGGATTTTGGCACTTGAACTATTTTGGAAGATTTGTGTTTATAGATGACACCCCTTTTGTAATCTCTTTTCTAGATGTAGAAATTAGATTAGTTGGTTGTTGTTTATTCATCCGTTAAATTACAGAAATTAAACAGGTTATTTGTATATTTCCCCTTTTTGGGAGGCTCTTGCTATGGCAAACTTTATACCACTTCTCCATTTTGGAAAGTTTTTGTTAACCCTATTTTTAGGGTGTTACATTATGATTGAATGATGTAGGAACTATGATCTCTTTAGCAAACACAATCATTTTATCCAACACTTCATGAAAAAAAATTTATATTGTTTGTCTTGAGTGTTGAAACCTGTTTTTCAACACTCTATAACGTTGATTGTGAACAATAATCATCAAGAAGATAACCATCTTTTCTTCGACCAATATATGTTTGTTATCCGTTAACTAACCCTTTGCTTAAAAGTGAGCACATAGTTGAACGAAAGCATCACGAGACATTCGTAACAAGTACATTGTCGATCGTTACCTTCAAGTAGCTCATCCGTAAATTGACGTCTCTTTTCCTTTTCAAACGCATTGATCACAAGTAATCCTTATACAAGAACAAAACAATGAGAAGTATAGCTTTTTCATCATCATCCAAATAATATAAACTTGTTCAAATAATAAACATCATCCAAATAACATAAACTTGTTCAAACCATAAAACATCATCCAAATAACATACACTTGTTCAAACCATAACCTATCAACCAATTAACATAAACTTGTAAAACCATATCACATAATCCAAATAACATAAACTTGTTAAAACCATAAAACATAATTCAAATAACATAAACTTTTCAAATCGTTAAACATCATCCAAATAACATAAACTTGTTCAAACCATAAAACATCATCCAAACCACATAAACTTGTCCAAATACCAAAACATAAACCAAATAACTTGTCAAAAAACTACTACATAAATCCCAATCTTCTGGTCGTCCTTAAAATCCAGCCTTTTAATATATCAGGGTCTGGAAGGTTGATCAACCATGTCTCTCTTAACAAAGTTGTGTGGCCGAAAATGTCAACGGCCGCTCTGTAAAGAGGATCCCTTGGATCAAGGTCAAGGGTCTTTAACCATTCAAGACAAGCATCTAGGGTTGTGGTGGGTTGTGCAACAACTGTGGGTTGTCGTGTAACAAGGGTGTGAAGTGCACTCGTCAAATCCACAGCCAATTCATCCATGTCGACCTTGACTTTACTCTTCCTAGATGGTCTAGATGATGGTTGACTTGGTACTTCGACATTTGAAGGATTTGCACTCGATTTATTGACTTTTGGTACTTCTTCCTCATCATCATCTTCATCCTCCTCACTTTGAACACTGTGGATATGTGATGTGAATGATGATGATGAAACCACAAAAGTCCTCTCACGAGTTGAACTAGAGGCATAAGCACGAGATCCGGTAGCAGAAGTCCCCTCGAATAAAGCAATACACAATTCAGGAAATAACAATGGTGATGTTCTTAAAGTTTTTGCCTTTGGATGTCCCTACATCCAAATTAAAATCATTGTTTATATAATACCTGTGCTATTTGGATTACTATCTAAAATTGTTTTAAAAAAACTAACCTTGAAAAAAATCTTCCCATTCTTGATTGGATAAGTTGAACATATTCAGATCCGGGTCATAAATATTATCTGTTTTATTCCTTAAGTATACTCATCCTGAGTACTTGCCTTTTAAGTAATCATAGTGATTTTTCAGTTGTTTTTGCGTCAGCTTTATGTGACACACTAGCTCAATTTTTCCTGCCACATTTACCCACGATTCTTTTCGAAGACTACTCTCATTTCGACCCACTTTATTGATCTCTTATATACAACTCTCTAAAAAACATTTGATGGCTTCATTTGTCCACCATACATATTGAACATTCTCGTCCATCACTAGCTAGCACACAACAAATAAAAACAAAATAGAATGAATCAAAGTGACAACGAGCACAAGAAAAACTTCCCAATTATCGTTCTAACAACATTAACTAGCCAAAGAAATGCAACATAACAACATGAAAAACTTTCAGAATTTTGCATAGAACTAGCAATTAAAACATAGATCAAGTAACTTCAGTTTAGTCACATGTGAATTATTAAAGTTAAAATTCTGCAAAATTAACCATACCGCTTGAACTTCAAAGGAAATCTAGATCCGAAAGATATGAATGATAAAATGTAATAGATAGAAATTAATAAATAAAGACGATTCCTTTCATTATGAGGCATAAACAAACAAAACTAAGTTTACACTTTGGAATTGAATACATATGTGAAATTGATGAACAATGTTCACTAAAAAAACAAACATTCTCGTCCATCACTAATATAATATCAGTCCTCAATGCATAAGTAACATCACCTAGATCTGTGAAATGTGGAACTTTTAAGACACTATGAAGTCGGTTTCATTCATGAAAATATTTTCAATATGACCTCTTTTGATTACAAGTGAACACTGGTTCAAACCAAGTGAACAAGTGAATACTAGTTCAAACCAACCCATGAACTAGGTAAGAAATCTAACCAAGTGAATATGACCTTTGTTGCATATGTAAGAAATCTAACCAAGTGAACACTGGTTCAAACCAAATCATTATTCCAAATAGTAAGAAATCTAACCAAGCAAATCAATCCAAATCATTATTCCAAGCACTCATCACCAATCTTAAGATGTAACAAATGGTAGAGAGATCGAACACACCGACTTTAGAGAAGCAGATCGATGGTTGATTTGGAACAGATCGATGGTCGATGATGGAGAGGAGTCGATTTTGAGAGGAGATCGATGGGGAGAATTTGATTTTGAGAGGAGATCGATGGAGAGGAGTCAATTTTGAGAGGTGCGATTGAGTATTTGGTCGATTTTGGGTAACAATGGGAGGAGGTGTTAGAAATTGAAAATAAGTGATAGGGTTTCCATTTTTTTGGTAAGATGAAAATAAGTGATAAGTGGATCTGAAATAATGGAAAAAACAAACAATCTTAAATGAACTAGGTTTGGCCGAAAAAGTGATAAGTGACAAATAAGTCTTGATTTTTAAAAAACAAACACAACCTTAAACTTATACTTACGACCACAAAGGGGCTCTTCCCCTTGGAACCCCGCTAAGGGTGTTGCCCCTAGAATCCCGCAAAGAGGGGTGACTCCCTGGATTCCGCCTTATGGCGATCTAAAGTGATAGTAACAATATTTGTGAGTGTGCACTCTGCACCTTCCTATTATCACCTTAATCGATCTCAAACAATTCACTATTACATACAACAAAATCACCAACGTAGATTATATTAATTAAAAAAAATAATGTTTCGGTTAATTGGTTGGAAAGTTCAACTTCTATCATGGTGCAAAATCCATTGGACGGTTTCTTAAATACCTCAAAATATGAAAGTAACAATTGTTAGAATATGAAGATGATTGAAAGAGACGATGCTGAAGGTTTGATACGTCAATTGATTGAGAGAATAAACGTACAATACAATGATGATAATAAGAGTAATTAACCTAGACTAGAAGATACAAGGAATGTATATAGAGACTATATGGGCCTGGGCCTTATACATACATGGGCCTGGGCCTTATAACATATATATACACTAACATCCCCCCTCAAACTCAATCGGGAGAAGAATGAGTCAGATGGAGTTTGGAAACTAGATCACAAAATCGTCCTTGTAGGTGAGCTTTAGTGAAAATGTCAGCCGATTGATCAATAGTTGAAATAGGAAGAAGCTGGATAGTCTTACGAGTCATGTGTTGACGAACAAAGTGACAGTCAATTTCAATATGCTTCGTTCGCTCATGAAAGACATCATTGTGAGCAATCTGAGTCGCACTGTTGTTGTCACACCACAATGGAGTTAGAGAATGTTGAGGAGCCCCCATGTCAGAGAGTAGCCAGCGTAACCACACAAGTTCTTGAGCCGTGTCAGCTAGTGCTCGATACTCAGCTTCAGTACTGGATCGAGCTGTGAGAGATTGTTTCTTGCTCCGCCAAGATATGAGTGAGTCTCCAAGAAAGAAACAGTACCCGGTAGTGGAGCGACGATCAGTCATGTCACTGTCCCAATCAGCATCAGAAAAGCCTCGCAAAGTCAATGATGATGTGGAAGGAAAATGAAGACCGTGAAACATGGTCCCTTTTAAATATCGAAGGATGCGCAGGACAGCAACATAGTGATCAGAACAGGGTGCAAACATGAACTGATTCACAGTATGAACAGCATAGGCAATATCAGGTCGAGTCACTGTCAGGTAAACAAGTGACCCCACAAACTGTCGATATAAAGTAGGATCACGCAGAGGAGGTCCAGCATTCGGAACCAAATGAAGGTTGTGCTCAAGAGGAATTGATGCAGTTTTGTTATCAGTAATCCCAGTTTTTGACAATAGATATGAGGTGTATTTGGCTTGACAAAGATAAATTCCCGATGGATCCGAGAGCACCTCAAGACCAAGAAAATAGTGTAAAGAGCCAAGATCCTTCATCTCAAAATAGGAGCTGAGAGATGTCTTGAGATTAGCTATGACTGTAGAGTCACTGCCAGTAATAATCATATCATCCACATACAAAAGAAGTAAGATTGTGCCAGCCTCAGTGGTCCGAGTAAACAGTCCTGAATCATAGTTGCTGGGTGAGAAACCCAGAGAGTTGACTGTGGAACTGAACTTCTCAAATCCAGCTCGCTAAGCTTGCTTGAGTCCATAAAGAGCCTTCTGAAGACGACAAACATGACCTTGTGGAAGTCGAACGCCTGGAGGAGGTGTCATGTAGACTTCCTCAGATAAGTCACCGTTAAAGAAGGCATTCTTAACATCCATCTGAAAGAGAAGCCAATGTTTTGTAGCTGCGATAGCTAGGAGACTGCGAACAGACGTGACTCGAGCAACAGGTGCAAATGTCTCCTCATAATCAATGTCGTACTCTTGATTGAAGCTTTTTGCCACCAGGCGAGCTTTGTACCTATCAATAGAGCCATCAGATTTTTTCTTGATTTTGAACACCCATTTGGAACCAATGGGTGACTTGCCCGGTGGAAGAGGAACAGAGTCCCATGTCTGAGCTTTGTCAAGAGCTTGAAGTTCCTCATCCATAGCTTTCTGCCAATCAAGATTAGAAGAGGCTTCCTTGTAGGAAGTAGGTTCGTGATTTGACAACAGAGTATCATAAACATGATAATCACGGAGATGAGAAGGAACCTGTCTTACCCGATCTGATCGTCTAACATTCAGAGATTGAGACGTTCTAGGAGCCAACTCAGCAGGTAGCTCAGATGTTGGTTGTGCAGATGGAGCAGATGATTGATGTTGATCATGAAAATTATGAGATGCAGGTGGTATAGGGGCAGGAGACTCTGAAGGAGAGGCAGAATCAAAAGATGTTTGAACAGGTGGCGGAGACGATATGATGTCAGATTGGAGTGAGTCCAATGAGACGGAAGCATCAGTAAAGAACGAAGCGGTGAAGGCAGGGGACTCACGAAACTTGGATATAGAAGAAAAAGGAACATGTTCCCAGAAGCGATAACCCTTGTGCTCAATGCCATATCCAAGAAAGCAGCAAAGTCTGGAGCGAGGTTCAAGTTTGGTATGTTCATGAGATTGTAACTGAACAAAACAAGCACTACCCTAAACTTTTAGAAGTTCATAGGCAGGGGTGATCTCATGAAGAGCCTCATAAGGAGACTTATTATTAAGGATGGGAGTAGGATGACGATTGATAGTATAAACTGCAGTGAAAGCAGCTTCACCCCAAAAACGTTTTGGACATTTAGCAGAAATGAGAAGAGTGCGAACCGTATCAAGAATATGACGGTGTTTGCGTTCGGCACGAACATTTTGAGGAGATGTGCCAGGACAGGAGTACTGAGAGAGAGTCCCCTGAGATTGAAGAAATGAGAGAAGAGAGGACTCTTTGTATTCCATAACATTGTCAGCTCTAAGAATCTTTATAGATTTTGAGAATTGGGTTTGAATCATCCGAGCAAACATAATATAAATTTTAGGTAGCTCCGAATGATGTTTCATGAGATATATCCATGTTAAACGAGTATGATCATCAATAAAAATAACAAATTATCGAGCACCCCCCATTGATGGATGTGGTGTTGGTCCCCATACATCAGAATGAATAAGATCAAAAGAAGAAGTAGAATTAAACTCATTCATTTCAAAAGGTAAAGCATGATGTTTGTCAAGTTTGCATGATAAACAAGAAATATTGTCAGTTGATACACAATTTCCTAACACCCCTAAATTAGCTCATGATTTTATTCTGGCTAGAGATAAGTGACCTAGCCGGGATGCCACAAATCAAAAGAAGAAGTGCTAGAAACTGAGGCGACAAGACTTGAAGAGGGTACCGGAAGACGAAGGTAGACCACTTCAATCATCCGTCCAACTTTACGGCCGAGTCCAAGGATCTGCTTGGTCTTTGGATCATGTACAACACAACCAGAAGAATGAAATAAAATGATCAAATTAGATTCGAGAAGCTGTGCAATCGAAACTAAGCTCAGAGATAGTTTAGGAACATGTAGAACATCCGGTAATTGTATATGAGGAGTGGAGACATTTCCACTAAAAGATATCGGTAGGCCAGTGCTATCAGCAGTTCGTACTGGCGTAAAATGCTGAGGTGGTTTCTTAGAAACAAAACCATCAGTGTAGGGTGTCATATGATTGCAACACCCAGAGTCAAAAAGCCATAAGTTACCTGATGCAGCTGAGTGTGGAGAATTCATACCCATAGCAACAGACATGATCTGCTCCATGAGTTCCTGATTGCGACGCATCAGTTCCATTAGGTCAAGTGAGGAGACTGGAGAAATCTCGTTATCAGCAATAGTAGACCCAACAACAGCGTGAGTCCGGTTCTGGGGGCCAGTGTGCTTTGAGTTCTTCGGGCAGTCAGACTCATAATGGCGCGGATGAGTGATGCCACACCTACGGCACTTGCGAATAGGACAATCAAGGAGAAGATGAGCAGTAGAATGGCAAAAGGCACACTCATATGTGTTTGTCTTTACCACAGGTTTGGAATGGTTGTTGTTGGTCCATTTACCTTTGGACTTGGGATGAGACGTGTAGAGAACGCTGTCAGTAGTGGGCATCGGTGAGCGTATGTGAAGACGGGTTTCTTCACTTAACAATTCTGATATGGCTTCTTCAAGAGTAGGTAGTGGCTGCCTATGAAGAAGAGAAGAACGAACATTCTCAAATTTATCAGTAAGGCCCATCAGAATGGTGATCAAATGTAGCTGGTTGAAGTAGGCGGTGAATTGTTGAGCTGTTTCATCAAAAATCTGTGGTGCTCAAAGACTTATATGATCTCTGAGAGACTGCATTTCAGAGATATAAGAGTTTATAGATTGATCAGGAAGTTGACGTTTGCTCTGAAAGGTGGTCCACAGTTGATACTGATGAGATAGGCCCGATGACGTGTACCGCTTGGCGAGAAAATCCCAGAGACTTTTGGCGGTAATATAGCCAAGAAACTGTTGGTTGATCTCAGGAGTAGTGGAGAAATTAATGAAGCCCTAAATACGAGCATTATTGATGTCCCACTCATTCATGCGTTTTGCAAAGTCAACAGCATTCTCAGTTGCTTCCTGAACTGGAATTTTGGATGCACCAGTAACATAGGTTTAAAGGCCATGGGATTTTAGCAGAATTGTCATATGGTGATGCCAGAGAATGTAGTTGCTACCATTGAAAACAACCGAGATGGGATTTGAGTGACTGAGATTGGCAGCCATGGATGTGACTAGAAATTGTTCACTGAGAGTGGTAGAGTGTGCGACCGGTAGTATCCACCGGTAGGATGTGACAGAATCGACCGGTAGTATCGACTGGTATGGATCGGTAGGGTACGCGACCGGTATGAACCGACTGGTAGGATTTGACTGAATCGACCGGTAGAATCGACCGGTAGTATCGACCGGTATGGACCGGTGGTAGTGTTCGACCGGTATGGTGTTATCGACTGATGTATCGACTGATGCTTGATTCGACCGATGTATCGACGGGAGATGTATCGACCGATGTTATCAAGGAGATGTATCGACCGATGTTCCCGTACGATTGGGGGGCGGCAGACGGCGATAAGAGCAGGAAGAGAGAGCGTCGACTAGGGTTTTGTTTGTGATGACGATGATCGACAGAGAGGGCGGCGATTGGGATTTCAGTTGACGGCGGCTAGGGTTCTGATTGTCAGCGACGACGGCGAGAGAAGGATGGTGACGATGAGAGTGAGAAAGAAAGCAAACCTACAGCTCTGATACCATGTTAGAATATGAAGATGATTGAAAGAGACGATGCTGAAGGTTTGATACTTCAATTGATTGAGAGAATAAACGTACAATACAATGATGATAATAAGAGTAATTAACCTAAACTAGAAGATACAAGGAATTTATACAGAGACTATATGGGCCTGGGCCTTATAACATATATATACACTAACAACAATGAACACTAGAAACAATAAAAACATAAATCAAACTAAATAAACCGAGTAAATTCAATACAGAATAAGGTCCCACGTGAAGTAAATTCCCCGAAATTGGAAAACAACACATGTCATAACTATGAAAGTAACAACTTAACAAAGTTGTGGGCCATATTGTTATGAATTTATCGAGAGGAAATTATTACAAAATGTAAAACATTGTACGTAAACAATTTTTAGATGAAGAAAACCATCTATGGAGATGAATGCATAAAAAAGTTCCCGAGTAAAACAAATTACGGGTTTAGTCGGTTTTGATTTCTCTAAATTCACTCTCTTTGAGTACGTTGATGCAATCTTATATAGGGCTGAGTTCCGATGAGAAGTTGAGTTAACATGAGAAATGGTTATTAACCGTTGGATGCACATTAGATGAGATGCATGGATGGATATGAAAATTAAAGTGATGAAGGGTTCAGATCAACTTCTCACATTTTACTTACACTTCTAAGGTTAACTCAACTTCTCACACGACCCTTTCCATCTTACATACGCTATGTTTGGCAAACTAGCTTATAAGCTAGTTGGTAGCTGATAAGCTAGTTTTTCAAAACGCTACTATAAGTAGTTTTTCAATAAACTAGTTTATGGTCATCCAAACATGTAAAAAAAATAGCTTATAAGATAGCTTTTTTTTTTCCAAACAATGCTATAATGGTGCAAGAGGGATCATCGTTGCTGGGACTTTCATAGACATGACAGTACGACCCTCCATAGCTGCTATAATGGTGAGGATAAACTTGCAATGGCACCACCGTAGCTGGCGTTTGACTGGCGGCAACAGTGGTGGTAGAGGGTTTCTTCTCCTCCACCGGACCAACACTCACCGGTTCTGTGCATCCTACACCTCTTTTAGCAGCATCGCGAGTTCGACCGAGTCAATTCCTTCCCCAGTCACCTTGATTTGATCTTTATCTGAACCGATCAAAGCCGCTGATTCCATGCCTATTTGTCAATTAATTTCTGATTATGATTTAGTTAAGTTTATATTTCTCCAATCAAGAAACTAGTAGTTTTCCCCAATCCATATTAACATACAGTGATGAAGTCAATTTCGTTAACGATTTCTCTATGGAATCGGAATTTTTTTAGTCTGTTGTGTAGTAATTCATCCGAGAAATAAAAGAAAAAAAGAAAAAAAAGAGGAGAAAAATTTGGGCACACTGGAGAGAAGTTTTCGAATGTCGTCTTACCGGAGACACCAACGGCGATCTTCAGAGCCTTACGAGTTTTCTTGTCATTGAACATGGCCACCTTCACAATGATATTTTGCTGCAAAAACAATTTATACAAATTGAAGCCACCTGATTCAAATTGTTAGAAGATGGATATGAATGAAGAACACGATGAATATGCTGAAGGTTTGAAACCTCGATGTATTGATTGAGAGAAAACTTACAATACGAAAACTAAAATTATGAGAGAGTTCTTAACCTAGACTACAATATACAAAGAATTTATACATGGACTAAATGGGCTTGGGCCTTATATTGACACAGGCCTGGGCCCTCTATACATATACATTAACATCTCCCCTCAAACTCAATCGGGAGAAGAATGAGCCAGATGGAGTTTGGAAACTAGATCGCGAAACCGTCCTGGTAGATGAGCTTTAGTGAAAATGTAGGCCGGTTGATCAAGAGTTGAAATAGGAAGAAGCTGGATAGTCTTACGAGTCACATGTTGACGAACATAGTGACAATCAATTTCAATATGTTTCGTTCGCTCGTGAAAGACATCATTATGAGCAATCTGAATTGCACTGTTGTTGTCACACCACAACAGAGTTGGAGACTGTTGAGGAGCCCCCATGTCAGATAGTAGCCAGCGTAACCACACGAGTTATTGAGTTGTGTCAGCTAGTGCTCGATACTCAGCTTCAGTACTGGATCGAGCTGTGAGAGATTGTTTCTTGCTCCGCCAAGAGATAAGGGAGTCTCCAAGAAAGAAACAGTAGCCGGTAGTGGAGCGACGATCAGTCATGTCACTGTCCCAATCATCATCAGAAAAACCACGCAAAGTCAATGATGATGTGGATTTAAAATGAAGACCATGAAACATGGTCCCTTTTAAATATCGAAGAATGCGCAGGACAGCAGCATAGTGATCAGAACAGGGTGCAGACATGAACTGACTGACAGTATGAACAGCATAGGCAATGTCAGGTCGAGTCACTGTTAGATAGACAAGTGACCCCACTAGATGGCGATATGAAGTAGGATCACGCAGAGGAGGCCCAGCATTCGGAGCCAAATGGAGGTTATGCTCAAGCGGAGTGGATGCGGTTTTGTTGTCAGTAATCCCAGCTTTTGACAAAAGATCTGAGGTGTATTTAGCTTGACAAAGATAAATTCCCGATGGATCTGAGAGCACCTCAAGGCCAAGAAAATAGTGTAAAGAACCAAGATCTTTCATTTCAAAACAGGAGCTGAGAGATGTCTTGAGGTTTGTTATGCCTGTAGAGTCACTGCCAGTAATAATCATATCATCCACATACAGGAGTAGTAAGATTGTGCCAGCCTCAGTGGTCCGAGTAAACAGTCCTGAATCATAGTTACTAGGTGAGAAGCCCAGAGAGGTGACTGTAGAACTGAATTTCTCAAACCAAGCTTGTGGAGCTTGCTTGAGTCCATAAAGGGCCTTCCGAAGACGACAAACATGACCTTGTGGAAGTTGAACTCCTGGAGGAGGTGTCATGTAGACTTCCTCAGATAAATCACCGTTCAAGAAGGCGTTCTTAACATCCATATGAAAGAGAGGCCATTGCTTGGTAGCTGCGATGGCTAGAAGACTGCGAACAGAGGTGGCACGAGCAACAGGTGCAAATGTTTCCTCATAATCAATGTCGTACTCTTGATTGAAGCCCTTGGCTACAAGATAAGCTTTGTACCGATCAATAGAGCCATCAGATTTGGTCTTGATTTTGAACACCCATTTCGAACCAATGGGTGACTTGCCCTGTGGAAGAGGGACAGATTCCCATGTCTGAGCTTTGTCAAGAGCCTGAAGTTCCTCATCCATAGCTTTCTGCCAATCAGGATTAGAGGAGGCTTCCTTGTAGGAAGTAGGTTCGTGATTGGACAACAAAGTAGCATAAACATGATAATCATGAAGATGAGGAGGAACCTATATTACCCGATATGATCGTCTAATATTCTGAGATTGAGACGTTCCAGGAGCCAAAGACTCAGCAGGCAGCTCAGATGCTGGCGATGCGGAAGGAACAAATGATTTAGATGGATCAGGAACACTCGAAGAGGTAGGCTGTGTAGAGGCAGGAGACTCTGAAGTAGATGCGAATTCGGAAGGTGTTTGAACAATAGGCGGAGACGAAGTGATGTCAGATTGGAGTGAATCAAATGAGACAGAGGCATCTGTAAAGAACGGAGCGGTGAAGGTAGGGGACTCACGAAACTTGGATATGGAAGAAAAAGGAACATGTTCCCAAAAGGTAACATGACGAGATATACGAAGACGCTGGGAGATAGGATACCAGCAGCGATAACCTTTGTGTTCAATACTATATCCAAGGAAGCAGCAAAGTCTGGAGCGAGGTTCAAGTTTGGTATGTTCATGAGGTTGTAACTGAACAAAACAAGCACTACCCCAAACTTTTAGAAGTTCATAGGCAGGAGAAATCTCATAAAGAGCCTCGTAAGGAGACTTATTCTTCAGAATAGGAGTAGGATGACGATTGATAGTATAAACTGCAGTGAAGGCAGCTTCCCCCCAAAACCGTTCTGGACATTTAGCAGAAATGAAAAGGGTGGGAACGGTATCAAGGATATGACGGTGTTTGCGTTCGGCACGACCATTTTGAGAAGATGTGCCAAGACAGGAGTACTGAGAGAGTGTCCCCTGGGATTGAAGAAATGAGAGAAGAGAGGACTCTTTGTATTCCATAGCATTATCAGCTCTGAAAATCTTTATAGATTTCGAGAATTGAGTGTTAATCATCCGAGCAAACATCATATAAATTTTGGGTAACTCAGAACGATGTTTCATGAGATATATCCATGTGAAACGAGTATGATCATCAATAAAAATAACAAAATAACGAGCACCACCCATAGATGAATGTGGTGTTGGTCCCCATACATCAGAATGAATAAGATCAAAAGGAGAATTAGAGTTCAAATCATTTGATTCAAACGATAAAGCATGATGTTTTCCCAGGTTGAAAGATAAACAAGAAATACTATCAGACGACACACATTTTCCTAACATCCCTAAACTATCTAACGATTTTATTCTGACTAGAGACAGATGACCCAGCCGGGCATGCCACAAATCAAAGGAGGAAGTGCTGGAAACTGAGGCAACAAGACTTGAAGAGGGTAAGGGAAGACGGAGGTAGACCACTTCAATCATCCGTCCAACTTTACGGCCAAGTCCAAGGATCTGCTTGGTCTTTGGATCCTGTACAACACAACCAGAAGAATGAAGTAAGATAATCAAGTTAGATTCAAGAAGCTGTGCAATCGAAACTAAGCTCAGAGATAGTTTCGGAACATTTAGAACATTCGGTAATTGAATATCATGGGTGGAGACATTTTACTAAAAGATACCGGTTGACCAGTGTTGTCAGCAGTTCGTACGGATGTAAAATGCTGAGGTGGTTTCTTAGAAACGAAACCATCAGTGCAGGGTGTCATATGATTGCAACACCCAGAATCAAAAAGCCATACGTTACCTGATGCAGTTGAGTGTGAAGAATTCATACCCATAGCACCAGACATGATCTGCTCCATGAGTTCCTGATTGCGACGCATCAGTTCCATTAGATCAGGTGAGAAGACTGAAGAGGGAGCCTCGTTATCAGTGATGGTAGACCCAGCAACAGCGTGCGTCCGGTTCTGAGAGCCAGTGTGCTTTGAGTTCTTAGGGCAGTCAGACTCATAATGGCGCGGATGAGTGATGCCACACCTACGACATTTGCGAACAGGATAATCAAGGAGAAGATGAGCAGTAGAGTGGCAAAAGGCACATTCGGATGGATTTGTCTTTCCCACAGACTTAAACTGGTTACTGTTGGTCCATTTACCCTTGGACTTGGGATGAGACATGTAAAGGACGCTATCAGTAGCAGGCATCGGTGAGCGCATGTGAAGACGAGTTTCTTCACATAGCAATTCTGAGATGGCTTCTTCAAGAGTGGGTAAGGGTTGCCTATGAAGAAGCGAAGCACGAACATTTTCAAATTTGTCTGTAAGGCCCATCAAAATGGTGATCAAAGGTAGCTGGTTGAAGTAAACTGTGAACTGTTGAGCTGTTTCATCAAAGATCTGTGGTGCTCCAAGACTGATATGATCTCTGAGAGACTGCATTTCAGAGATATAAGAGTTTATGGATTGATCAGGAAGCTGGCGTTTGTTCTGAAAAGTGGTCCATAGTTGATACTGATGAGACAGACCCGATGATGTGTACCGCTTGGCGAGGAAATCCCAGAGACTCTTGGCGGTGACATAGCCAAAAAAATGTTGGTTGATTTCAGGAGTAGTGGAGGCATTAATAAAACCCAGAATACGAGCATTATTAATGTCCCACTCATTCATGCGTTTAGCAAAATCAACACCATTATCAGCTACTTCCTGAACTGGAAGTTTGGATGCACCAGTAACATAGGTGTAAAGACCATGAGATTTTAGTATAATTGTCATATGATGATGCCAGAGAATATAATTGCTACCATTGAAAACAACCGAGATGGGATTTGAGTGACTGAGATTGGCAGCCATGGGAAAGAGTTCAGATATGAACCGGGATAAAGTGCTTCGACCGGTAAAATGGTTCGACCGGTAGAGTGCTTTCGACCGGTAAATGGTTCGACCGGTATAGGAATGCGACCGGTAAAGGATTCGACCGGTAGAGTGCTTTCAACCGGTAGAATATTTCGACCGGTAAAGGGTTCGACCGGTAAGGAGTTTAACCGGTAAACTTGACCGGTATAATGTTTGGCCGATAGAATTGACCGGTATGAAGTGGCCCGATATGCGTCGACCGGTGTAACGATCGACCGATATGATGTTGCGGCTAGGGTTTCAAACAGATCGACCGATATGAACAGCGGCGATGGCAAGAACAGCGGCGGCGGCGAGTCGACTGTGACGATGAACAGTAAAATCGCGATGAACAGTAAACCGATGAACAAACCTACAGCTCTGTACCATGTTAGAAGATGGATATGAATGAAGAACACGATGAATATGCTGAAGGTTTGAAACCTCGATGTATTGATTGAGAGAAAACTTACAATACGAAAAGTAAAATTATGAGAGAGTTCTTAACCTAGCCTACAATATACAAGGAATTTATACATAGACTAAATGGGCTTGGGCCTTATATTGACACAGGCCTGGGCCCTCTATACATATACATTAACACAAATAAAATGCAAAATCGAATAGAATGGAATGGTGAAGAGATTTGTACCTTGGCCATATCTATGAATTTGATGATGATCTGGTGTGTTTTGGCGTAAGAGAATTTAGAGAAGGTGATGAAAGGATGAGAAGGAATGTTTTGTGAGGGCAGTTTTTGTAGACGAATCCATGGAGTTGAAGGAAGACGATGTGAACGCCATATGAGGGAAGCTTCTTACCAACCTGCGGAATGAATGAATAAAAATAATTAAATAAGACCCACTATTTACTTCTTGTTTCCTCTTAAACTCTTACTAACTAATTATTAAACTTTTTTTATTTTTTTATATCAATTACATGATTATATATCATTTTTATGTAATTTCCTTTTAATTGTTATAAGTTTGATCGTTTGAACCAAAGGTTGATTAGCTGTAAATTTGATTGGGTTTATACGGAACCCTCATCTTAGGAATCATATGAGAGGAGACATTTTAAAGATAACTCAATGATTGAAGCTAATAGAAGGGTTCAAGTCCGTCTGTCGCAAGATTCAAACCGAAGATTCATCATTTGATAACTAGTAATTGTTCGTTTTTCATTAATATATGTTAAAATAAAATTAATTTAATATGAATAATAGATAGACATGTGATAATTTATTTAATTCAATTATTTTTTGATAATTATTTTCAAATTAAACTAGAAACAAGCATTGTTGAATGATACACAATATTTTATTTCATAAAAATGTTAAGAAAAACTGTAAGCCAAATTTTGATAATGTAAAAACACAAATATTTGTTGAACATCATTTAATTTCTTTATGTTGTGTTTTTTTTTCTACGTATAAATATAAAAATAGAAATTATAGCAACAAGATTGCTCAAGCGGTTATCAATCCTTCACTTTTTCCTTTCAAGAAATAAACTTTCCTCTAATCTTTGAAGGTGGAATTGTTCTTGGTTTAATGGATCCTTCTATTTAATTTGATAATTTGTATGTCAAAAAAGACCCTCCTTTTAATTTTAATTGCACATATTAGTGTAAAAAGATTGTCATAAAGTCTTGACGGGTCACCTCACCAATATTAAAGCTTAGACTTATGTCACTTCTCTCTAAAGATCATCAGTTTGAGCCCATTTAAGGCTATTGGGAGTTTCGTGCAATTAGTCACGGTAAGCACAAAGTGACTTAAACTTCCATGTTTAATGGAAAAAAAAGATGGCCATAAAACATGACAAATGGTGGCCACCATGCTAATGTGTGTTTACATCTCTATATGTTACAAAATTATATGTTCTTTAGAAAGTATGCTTACCATCTTGGATGTCTTATGCTTATGAAATGTTTGTTAATTTAATGTTTATTATTAAACCGTAAACTTATAAAAAACTTAATGAGATGGGGTCATCTCTAGAACAATTGATGCCATGCGCAACAGAGGCAAGGGTCATATCTAGTATGTTGTTCTAAACAATTATATGATTTTATTACGGTCATCAAGTTTAAACTACATCGGTACTTAAGTTATTTCATATATTATTTATTAATTTCAATCACTATTACTTAAATTATGTAAGCATGTTGAAGTCTTCTGGTGCATTGAGTTGAGATGCTTAGAACAGTTTATCAGTTTAAGGATGAAATATCGGCGTAACATTAGGAAAAAGTAAAAAATTATGATTTCAATCCCAAACTGAAACAAATGCGCTACTCATGTTGCATGATGTTTCACTCATTATTTCTCTTTGTCAAGGATAAGACAGGGATTCGATTACTGCTATTTATCCTTGGCAAATACTTTTTCATTATAAGATTGTTCAATTTACACATCCTATTCCTTTTAATATCTTCCGTTTAAATTGTTTGGGTTAGCTTGCCACTTTGGAGCTTGGGGCGCTATAGTTATTTTCTATTAACTTAAAAATTAGTTAATTATTCCAAACATAGCACTTATTATAAACAGAGAATTAAACCGAAATAATTTTATGTTATTAAGATTCAAACAATCTTCATTCAGGATTTGATCCAATAATAGCAATAGCTCAGTTGGATAGGTAACATTCTGGGAGGTGTGGGGTGAAAATCACACTAACTGGGTTCGATTCCCACGAGCGACACTTTCCTGAGATATCCAGACTCTCGGTCTGGTCCTTCGGGGTCGGGGCCGAGACCGGTCGGGTTCAGCCAAAGGTTGGGCCGGGTCGTAGCGGATTAGTGGGATTGCCCGTAATGGAGGTCCGATACCGCTGGAACGTGTGTGTGCGTTAACTTGCCGTTCAAAAAAAAAATAGCAATTTTAATCAAACAAAACCTCTAATTTAAAATTAAATCATACAATTTTACCATATCTATACTATATTATAAAAAAGACCTAAAAAACTCTTAATTACAACATTTTAAGCACAAAATACAACTAATTATAGCTAATTACTTAATTTACAATTTCATAATGCCTTGGTACAACTTATCCAAACACAGTATCTCACATCATCATCTATTTGTGGAATGAATACTCATTTATTAATATAAATATTTGTTTTTTATATTTAATGTACGATTTGATCAATATTATCTACTATTATCAATATTTATTTTTTATATTTATTGGACGATTTGATCAATATTATTATTATCAATATTTATTTTTTATTTTATGATTTGCTCTTAATATATCTATATATATATTAGTTATAATCTCATAACTAATATATCTATAGTATATTATAAAAACATGCATTGATCTAATAAATATATTTTAATAAAAAACAAAACAGATACTTTATCTCATAATAGTTAGTTATACAAATAAATTAATGAGACTTTAATAAATTATAATTATGTTTCATTATCTATACTATATTATAAAAGAGACATAAAAAACCCTTAATTACAACACTTTAAGCACAAAATACAATTAATTATAGCCAATTACTTAATTTACAATTTGATAATGTCTTGGTACAACTTATCCAAGCACAATATCTCATATCATCATCTATTTGTGGAATGGATACTCATTTATTAATATAAATAGTTTTTTTTATATTTAATGGACGATTTGATCAATATTATCTACTATTATCAATATTTATTTTTTATATTTATTGGATGATTTGATCAATATTACTATTATCAATATTTATTTTTTATTTTATGATTTGGTCTTAATATATCTATATCTATATTAGTTATCATCTCATAACTAATATATTTATACTATATTATAAAAACATGTATTGATCTAATAAATATATTTTAATAAAAAATAAAAAAGGTAGTATCTTTTTAATTTTACATATAAAATATCTTAAATATAGTTATCATTTAAATTAAATATTTTTTGACCCATAACAAAATACTTTATTATTATTTTTTATAAAAAACCATAATTAAACTAAACTAAAATATATTTTTGTTTTAAATCTAGGTTTCTCAAAATCGTAAAATAAAATAAAAAAAAGACTAACAAAAAGTATGAATAATAATCGAGGGTTCGAGTTCTAGACTGCATTGCGAGGGTACATTTCTAGTAAACTATAAATATGTTTTGATTTCTCTTAAACCATTAGTACCGATAAGGAGGATGAAGCACTGGCACCCCGTAGGCTTTGAAACATTGAAATCAATTTTCTTCTCCGTCATCGGACCGACAACCACAAGCTTTGTGCAACTTACACATTTCCTTAGCAACGTCACAAGTTCCATCGAGTCAATTCCTTCTTCCTCACTACTATTTGGTTTTTATTTTTATCAACTTTTAATTTTGTTAAATAATTTAATCAGTCAAAATACATTCAGTATATGTTTATTTTGAAGAACGAATCTAGATTCATCCAACAATTTTCGACGGAATTTCGATAAAAACTGGTTGTCGGAATAATATTTCCAATGGAAATCAGAATATTTCGATGACCTACTCCATCAGAGAAGTTTCGGTATACTATGGGGATCCTTTGCAAAAATAACATGGTTTTTCCATGGTTATCGATGCCATTTCTATAGGCTTCCGACGGCATGTTCTGACCGGTAAGATATTCAAAGGATTTTTGACAAATAAATGGATCTTAGTTCCAATGATTTTCAATATTTTCGATCCTTTTAAATTTACATATTCCAAAGGACTTCGAATGGAAGCCTATTCACTCGTTCATTCCCTTCTTTAACTTTTTCGAGGGATATCCATTGCAGGGACGGATCTAGAATTTTTTTGATACGGTAGCACTATATAATACAGATAAAAAATAATTACAATAAACACGGTTTTTATCGACATGTTACCAACGTTCATTATCGTCCGATGTGTTTTTGGCATATTTCCACTGTTTCGAGCGATTTCTATAGCTTTTTGCTTAATTTCGAGAGATTTTTAAGTTTTTTTTATTGATTTCGAGGGACTTTTTTGGTTTTTTGGGTGGATTTCAAGAGTTTTTTTTTAGGTTTTTGGTTTATTACAAGGTACGGTTGCATCTTCCTGAGCTTTTGAATATCATACGGTGACACCTTTTAAAACGATACGGTTGCACCTTTCATAATCGTAAAAATTTTAACCTTTCGACGGAGAAATAATACGGTGGCAGCCACCGTATGCCCTTAACTAGATCCGTCCATGATCCATTGGAAAGATAATATATGATAGATGTTGTAAACTTTTAAATTTTGTCATGTACAAATGTAACATGACCTTTAAAAAGATTGGAACGATCATGAAAATTTATGTATCTCAATTAATCTCATAATATCCTAAAGTTAACAGTCAAAAAAATATCTAATAACCGTGAAGAGATATGATACCATACCGGAGAAGAAACAAATCTTATAAATTGAGCTAACCAAAAGTATAGATCAATATAACACTTTATTGAATTCAAGAAAAAAATTATTTCAATAATATAGGCGAATTAAAAAACCCACCCTCTCCCACTCACATTGATTCTTATTTTTGTCCTTAAACTCTTTTGAATGATTTTTTTGAATGATTTACTTTATACCTTTTAGCTTATATTTTCATTATATTAACATATATAAGCGTATATTAACTAAAATACGTTAAAAAATAATTTTTAATTTTAACAAGTTACACCATTATAATCGTCTCGTCGATACCTTGGAAATGGGTTCAATATTGAATATTTTTTGATTTAATTATATTATTACATGTCATATATTGTACCTTGGTTAATCGATTTTTTTTTGAAAAAGAAAAAAATGCATCACATCGAGCGTAACTTTTTTAACATAAAGATAATAAATATATTACGTATTTTTTTATTCCAACAAGTTCCAACTTTGATTATTAATTTAAATCAACATATTCACGAGTACGAGTACGTTCTATATATTCTTCATACACATCTAATCTACGTTTGTATGGGGATAATCTACGACATTGCATATGGAAGTACATGACGTGTCCAATGGTGTATGAGTGTGGCCATTGGGTAATCTTCGTTTAATACCACCTTTATATAATGATTACCTTTAATTTTTTTTAACAAGCTTTTACGGCCAGTAACTGATTGTTTATTGAAATTTTCTCTAAACATCTGAACTTCATCGTCACATTGAATATCGTCATCTTGTGCGGACACACATGGCGAAAAATCAAGTGTTTTCCAAAATACGTCGATCGCATCAAGTGGAATGAGTACGCCTTAATATGTATATATTGTTTGTTCATGCGCATATGAATTGTACACAGTTTACAACCACAATTTTCATAAAATACGCTAGTCTCAAAAGACCGCGCATATTCACTGGAAAGCAATCTTTTAGCACCCAGAAATACCACTTTGCATGCATTAATCAAAGCCAACTCTCTGTCTGTGACCATGGCACCCGGGTAAAGGTTATCGTATATTTTGGACTTTAGACTAGATACCTTTTCTTGATGCATAAAAACAAATGCTATGCAAAATGTTTTGTTTGTTGATGTTACACCAACTATCTGAAGAAGAGGCATATCGTACCTGTATAATAAACAAAATAATAATATTAAACATTAATATAATACACATGCATATTCCCGTACCTATTTGTTTTATATGTGGCATCGATGACCAACACTTGTGGGAATGCACACTAAGGCTTTGTTTGGCAAACTAGCTTATAAGCTAGCTTGTAGCTGATAAGCTAGCTTTTCAAAATGCTACTTTGAGTAGCATTTCAATAAGCTAGCTTATAAGCTAGTTTATGGTCATCCAAACATGTACGCTAGCTTTTTTTTGCCAAACATAGCCTAAAGCTCCAATGATTTTGGATGAATGAAAAATAAGTCTTCCAACTCATTTGTTTCATCATTTGCACGAGTCTCAAAATCATAACTTTTTTCAACAAAAAAATCCAGAACAACCTGCATTTTTGGTCTTCCTGTCTCGTTTCTTGTCTTAATCTTTTGAACTTCATTGTATACTATTCTTGACGTATTTTTTGACATATTTTAATATATAATAAAATAGTTAAATTAATAAATATTCAATATTCGGTTCATTTCGATGGTATCGAAGAGACGATTATTATGGTGTGACTTGTTAAAATTAAAAGTATTTTTTAAACGTATATTATAATATGATGATGGTGTAAAATGAAAATTAGGAAATTAAAGGTATAAAGTAAGCTAACTATATAATTATAAGGTTATAAAATGTAACTATATTATTAAAATCTTATAAAATCAAATGTGTGAGAGTGATAGAGGTAGGAGGGGTATGCTTAAAAAATTTGATAAAGTGTACCCCTCCCATCTCACATGCATCAATTTATGTTATTTTTAATTTATAGTTACAGTTTTGGTCCCTGAACTCATTTAATATATTTATTTTATACCTTTTAGTTTTACATTTTACATTTTAAAATTTCATTATATTAACACATATAACCGTATATTAACTAAAATACATTAAAAAATAATTCTTAATTTTAACAAGTTATACTATTATAATCGTCTCGTTAATATCTTCAAAATGAGTCCAATATTGAATATTTTTTTATTTAATTATATTATTATATGTCATATATTATACATTGGTTAATCGATTTTTTTTTTGATAAAAGAGAAAATGCATTACATCGAACGTAAGTTTTTAACGTCAAGATAATAAACATAATAAATATATTTAGGGGTGTAAATGATGCGAGTCGAGTTCGAATATCATTATACTCGACTCGACTTGTTAGTATATCGAGTCGAGCTCCAGTTCGAGTCGAGTGTTGACCGAGTCGATATGAGTGTGGGCATTGGGTAATCTCCTTTTAATACCACATTTATGTAATGATTACCATTAACATGCACTATTGCAATTGACTCATCTTGGGATGATGACGACGGTTGTGTCCTGAATGGAAAAATGCAATTTAACGAACATCATATTGGTGTTTACAACATAAAATTTTAAATAAAAAGGTTTAATAAAATATGTTTTAGAAATGCATATGTTTTAGAAATGCATATCGTTTACAATACCTTTTTTTTCCTTTACAAAGTTATAGTAAGTATAATAAAATAATTAAATCAAAAAATATTCAATATTGGGCTCATTTCGAATGTATCGAAGAGACGATTATAATGGTGTAACTTGTTAAAATTAAAAATTATTTTTTTAACGTATTTTAGTTAATATACGTTTATATGTGTTAATATAATGAAAATGTAAAATGTAAAACTAAAAGGTATAAAGTAAATTTATTAAAAGAGTTCAAGGATCAAAACTGTAACTTTATATACAAAATCTTTGAAAATCAAAATATTCGATGTATCTGAGGGGGAAAATTGCATCAAAATGGAACCAACTTTGCCCTGGTTTCTATTTTGGGGAACTAATTTTCAAAGTTATTATTTAAGGGTCTTAAGTAAAGTCTATGTTTATTCAAGGGTCTCGTTGACCGGTTAAGTAGGTAACCGGTCACCTTAATATGACTTGGCAAATAATAAATTAAAAAAATTATTACATTAATATTTAAGATTCCACATCATCATGTAAATTACAAAAAACCCTTGACAGATGGTATCATTCCTTCTTTCTTCTTCATTGTTGCCTAACAAACCCACCACCTTCCCTTCCATTTTTTCCGGTGACTACATCGGCCCTTCCATTTTTTCCGGTGACATGCCAAAGACCCATTATTTCTTCCTTATCAGTGAAAACCAACAACCATTGGTCCTCCAATTTTTCTCCAAATCCAAATCGTATCTATGTTGCCTCAGTCGATGTCGATCCAAATCAGATCTATCTTTCCAACCACCCCATCAAGATCCAGTATCCCACCTCCAGAACGATATCCAACGTCCTTTGACAACAATATACTTTGAGCTACAGATCGGGAATGGGTTGTTAATTGAATCGAGAGAAAGAGAAGAGAGATGGTTAGGTGGTGGTGGAGCAATTTGGGATTGTGAGTTGTGACCATATTTATGGATAGAGGTATGGTGGATGTTAATCTGCAAAGGGGGTCTGGCCTAAGAGATACAACAATGTTTAGATAATGGTGCCGGTCAAAATCAAT
Source organism: Arctium minus (assembly GCA_954870635.1). NCBI lineage: Eukaryota > Viridiplantae > Streptophyta > Magnoliopsida > Asterales > Asteraceae > Arctium > Arctium minus. The sequence continues at coordinate 12,559,283 of OX941080.1, forward strand.
GCAATTTTGCAGAAGATGGATGCACATGGGGGACTTTTGTAGGAGATGGATGGAAGGTGGGGGACGCTCATTTGCCGGAGAAGAACCAGTGGCTTGAGGGTATAGTTTTTAGAATTTATTTTGTTTTTTTAAATCCCAAATACTTGTACATTTGCATAAGATATTTGTACACTCAAAATATTTTGTAATAACTTATTAATAGATGTCATCCTTTTAGATTTAAGTTTTTTTAATTTAATTATGACATGTAATCTTAGTTGGCAAAGTATTTGAGCCAAGTCATCATTAGAAGTTTAATAGGTCAACGAGACCCTTAAATAAATACGAACTTTGTTTAAGACCCTTAAATGATAACTTTGAAAGTTGGTTCCCTAAAATAGAAATCAGACAAAAGTTAGTTCCATTTTGATGCAATTTTCCCTATCTGAGGAGAATAGATGGTGTAGAGGGGGTATGCATGATATAGAGGGGGTAGGCTTAACACCACCCCATCTATTTTATTAGAAGTTTTATAAATTAAAACAAGAAAATTGTATTAAAATGACAAAGTAACATACAAAATTCACTTAAATATCATTATTTTAATGTTGTTCGAAACAAAATCTTCAATCAGTTCTTCATAATTAATTTTATCCAATAAATTTGTTTTGATGTTGTAATTAGAAGATTTAGAGGTTGAAAAGATTATGGATATAAAGAAGAAGGCTAGAGATCGTAGGACGTTAGACGGGGATGAGAACTCTAGATTTTTTCATGGGATCATTAATCAAAGGATCAAATTTGCGAGAATCCATGGGTGACGATTAACGGAGTTTGGAACTCGGATCCTGTAAAAATTAAAAGAAGAGGTGTATAAGTTTTTTAAAGATAAATTTGCTGAAACTATCCCAATATCATTTGTCATAAAATACACCATTAAATTATTACGACAAGCTTAACAACCAATATCATCCTTAGTAACCCAAAACCCATTTACATGAAAGATGATTCTTTACCAATATGTAGTTCATTTTTTGATTTTACATGCATAATACATTCCATCATAACATTTAATACCTTCTTCCCGAAAGAATACTGAAAGAAGTGAGGAATCCTCTTTTCGACTCTAACTCTCCCACTCCAGTCGTTGCTTTTCTTTCTGTTACTTCGAAAGTAGTTGCTTCAATTCAGCCACTCGAATTTTCGATACATCATTTTTTTATTTAATCACATGTCGTAATACCACAAGGCTTCTTCATCAAATTACGACTCCGAATAGTTAATATTCGGATTCGATGACCAATCTAAACCGAATATTCATTGAGGGGGCGAGAAATATATTATTTTCAATTAAATAATTTTCTATTGAATGTGACATTCTTTTACATCGACAAACAACAAGTAAAGGAAGAAAGAAATTATTTAGCACCTCATTCCAATACTGATTCAAAGTGCGTTGCTGTGTCAGAAGAAAGATATCTATATTGATTCGGTATACTCTAAAGACGCCCTCGGTACAATATTGACGATCTCACAAAGATTTTTTTTAGTGAATTTCCACTAGTAAGATTCCCAAAACCCTAGTTTTTAGGTTAACTTCAAATTAGCTATAATTTCACATTAGCAAATAATAACACATATTTATGGTAAATAAAGGTTAGGAGACTCACCAAACAGGTTTGTGACGAGAAAACCCCAAAAGACCAAAATCCTAGAGACGGAGGTTGAATTTTGAGATTCCAAAGGAAACTAGTTGATTCACAAGAGACAAGACTGAAATGAGATCATAAATGTTACTAGGTGAGGTTGTAGGAGCATTAAATGAGAGAAGGCAATAGTAGATAGAAGAATTCTTACCATGACATGAGAGGAAAATCGCCCCACCAAAACCCTAGATTGAAATAAATGAGACTCAACTAATTAAAATCAGCTTTTAATGCCTCTGACCTCGTCGGCGACTTTGCCATGCGAGAGTGCCATGGGCACTCTCGCCCAAAGTGTACCACAAGCCCTTGCCAGCCCGCGATTGTGACACCTGCGAGTATGCCTTGGCACTATCGCCGGGCATACTCGCCCCATATGTACCGCATTTGGTGATCCCCCCTGCGATAGTGCCCTGGCGACAGTGCCACTGGCACAACCGCCTGTTCCACTTAGCCTGCTGTTTAGTTCCTTCGCAACGGTAAATCTCGTCCAATTCAAATCTTTAGTTGTGCTAAATTATATGGGAACACTATAAATATAATTTCATAAGCTTTGAGCATACAATTAACGTCTAAAAATTCGGGGTGTTACAATCCTCCACCCCTTAGAAAAGATTTCGTCCTCGAAATCTCCAACTAAGCAAATAACGCGGATAACGCCTTTTCATGTCTTCTTCCGATTCCCAAGTCATGTTGGCTCCTCGGTGGTGCTTCCATTGAATCTTTACCATTACCACCTCTATGTGTTGCAGCCTCTTTGTCTTCCGTTCCAAGATAGCCTCGGGTTCCTCTACACATCTGTCGTTATCCACCCTGATCTCCGATAAGGGAATGATGCTCTCCTCTTTGGCTAGGCACTTTCTCAAGTAGCATACATGAAAGGTAGAGTGGATCTCATCCATTTCGGGCGGTAAATCTAACTTGTATGCTTGATGTCCAGTGCGCTCCATGATTGTGAAAGGTCCAAGGAAACGAGGACTAAACTTTCCACGCTTTCCAAATCTTATTATCCTTTTCTATGGTGAAACTTTCAACATCACCCGTTCCCCCACTTGAAACTCGACTGGTCTTCTCTTTTTGTCCGCATAGCTCTTTTGGCAGTCTTGCACAATTTTCGGTCCATAAAATTGTTTCTCTCCCGCCTCTAGCCAACACACGGGTGTTCTACACTTTCTTCCGTACATTGCCTCGAATGGTGCCATATCGATATTAGAGTGATAACTGTAGTTGTAGGCGAACTCCACTAATGGAAGGTGTGAATCCCAACTTCCCCCAAAGTCGATGACAGACGATCTTAACATGTCCTCGAGAGTTTGGATGGTCCTCTCGCTCTGTCCATCTGTCTGAGGGTGATATGCGGTACTCATATTAATCCTAGTACCCAACTCCTTTTGCAAGCTATCCCAAAAATGAGAAGTGAAACGACTATCGCAGTCGGATATAATAGAAAGTGGCACCCCGTGCCTCGATATTACCTCATCTATATAAATTTTCCCCAATTTGTTCATCGGGAGAGTCTCTCGCATAGGTAAGAAATGTGCGCTCTTGGTCAAACTGTCCACTATCACCCAAATGGTGTCGTAACTCCTCAAGGACTTCGGTAGCTTGGTTACAAAATCCATGGTGATGTGTTCGCACTTCCATTCCGGTATCTCTAAGGATTGCAGACTACCGTAAGATCGTTGGTGTTCCGCCTTCACTTGTAGGAAAGTTATGCATCGCTCCACATAACTAGCCACATCTAATTTCATCACCGGCCACCAATAGTTCATCTTTAAGTCCCAGTATATTTTTGTTCTTCCTGGATGAATAGAGTACTTGTATCTATGTGCGTCTTCCAATAATAAGTCTCGACATCCCCCGATCTTCGGTACCCAAATTCAACCTTGGAATAACTTTAATCCTCTTCTGTCCTCAATAAGTTGGAGATGTTGCTTCCCCATAGCTTCACTTTTGAGATTCGCTTCAAGGAGTGCTTCCGATTGAGACGTCTTGATTTTGTCAATTAGGCTTGAGACGACCTCCACTCTTGCAAAGGTGGCTTGAACGCCATTACCATACTTCTTTCGGGTCAAAGCGTCCACGACTACATTGGCCTTTCCGGGATGGTATAGAAGCTTACAATCGTAGTCTTTGAGTAGCTCGAGTCATCTTCGTTGCCGCATATTCAATTCTTTTTGGTCGAAGACATACTTTAGACTTTTATGATCGGTAAAGAGGGTGCACTTCGTGCCGTAAAGGTAATGTCGCCATAACTTTAAAGCGAACACAACCGCCGCTAGCTCAATATCGTGGGTAGGGTAGTTCTTCTCATGTTCCTTCAATTGCCTTGATGCATAAGCTATTACTTTGCCCCGTTGCATCAAGACATACCCTAAACCCATCTTGGACGCATCATTGTAGACCACAAAATCCTCCGTTCCCTCTGGTAGAGATAAAATTGGCGCCTCGCATAATCTCCTTTGTAGAGTCTGAAAGGACCGTTCTTGGCTCTCGGTCCAAAGGAACTTCATGTTCTTCCTTGTCAAGGATGTTAAGGGAGAGGCGATCTTGGAGAAATCCTGAATGAATCTTTGATAATAGCCGGCCATACCCAAGAAACTTCGAATCTCCATGGGACTCTTGGGTGGTTCCCAATTCGTCATGGCTTCAATCTTTGACGGATCAACTTTCACCCCATCTCTTGTCACCACGTGGCCTAAAAACTGAACCTCTTGTAACCAAAACTCGCACTTGGAAAATTTGGCGTAAAGTTTCTTGCTCCTCAACACCTCCAATACTTCTCGGAGGTGTCACTCGTGCTCCTCTTCATTCTTTGAATACACCAAGATGTCATCGATAAACACAATGACTGACTTGCATAAAAATGGTCGGCAAACTCGGTTCATCAAATCCATAAAAACAGTTGGCACGTTAGTTAGCCCGAAAGGCATAACCAAGAACTCGTAGTGACCATAGCGGGTTCTGAAAGCGGTTTTGGAGACGTCTTCTTCTCTAACTTTCACTTGATGATAGCCCGAACGAAGATCGATCTTGGAAAAACATCCGACTCCTTGTATTTGATCGAAGAGATCGTCAATTAGGGGTAGCGGATACTTGTTCTTTACGGTCACTTTATTCAGCTCCTGATAGTCGATGCACATACGCATCGACCCGTCCTTCTTCTTGATGAAAAGTACAGGAGCTCCTCAAGGCGAAGAGCTCGGCCGCACAAATCCTTTTTCCATCAATTCTTGGAGTTGAGACATCATATCTTGCATTTCGTTCGGAGAAAGACGGTAAGGTGCACGGGCTATTGGTGTCGCTCCCGGAACTAGATCGATCTGGAATTCCACTTGGCGATCGGGCGGCAATCTCGGAAGTTCGTCGGGAAATACATCTAGATATTCACTAACAATCCGCACATCTTCGATCTTCTTCTTCTCCGGTCTGACGTCTAGTACGTAGGAGAGGAACGACGAACATTTCTTCACTAGATATTTCCTTGCCTTGATGGATGAAATGAGAGCCACTTCACCCTTGTTTTTCTCTCCGTAGACAAAAACGAAATCCCTGTTTGCGGTCGGTAATCTGTTCAATTTCTTAAACAAAAGATCTCCACTTGGTGTTGAGACAACCAGTCCATTCCAATTACCACATCGAAGCTCCCAATCTCCTTGGGAAGTAAGTTTACATCAAAAAGGTCACCACTAATATCTAAGTGTCACCTTTCTAAAACCTCTCGCAAGATCTGTTGGGAATTTAAGATTTGTTCAAGTATGGTTAATGCTGCTAGTATATCATGATTACTACTTCTAGTAGATTTAATACTGCTTGAAAAGTTAGTGCTGCTACTTCAATAGTTAGTACTGCTTGGAGATAATACTGCTAATGAGTTTAATGCTGCTGAAAATGGTTAATACTTCTGAAGAAGGTTAGTGCTGCTTATGAGATGAAGACTCAGTATGGAATGAAGACAGCTCTAGAGAAGTCTTTTTAAAGTAAAGGAGATAATTATGGACTGAAGATCAATTGTATTTTGATAATTATCTTGTAATATGTCTTGTATAAATAGTATAGAAGTCTTTGATAGAATTAACTTTTGATTGATAAGTTTTTAGAGAGAGAATTAACCTCAAGGTTTATAATCCTAATTCTAGAGAAGTAGAATTCGTCTTGGTGAGCCTGTTCATCAAGATTAAGGTTTTGTTTGAAAGCTTGTAACTTTAATCATTAAATAAAGTTTACAAGTTGTGATTCATATTTTTACTGTTCCATTGATAGTTGAATATTAAAGTATTTTTCTGCAACTTCTTTAATATTGTTTCTGAGTGTTATTATTCTTGTTAAGAATTAGATCCTAACAAGTGGTATCAGAGCCAAGTATTCTCAGAAACCTTCATTCATCATGGACAACACAGGTGAATCAAACAGTACTTTTGTCTCAAAGGTTCCCATGCTCAAACCTAATGAGTTTGACATGTGGAAAATTCGGATCAAGCAGTACATCCTCCTTATAGACTGTTCTATGTGGGACATTGTTGAGAATGGTCCCTCTGTTGAAGGTAAAATTGGACAAGATGGCAGAAGACCACCACTAAAAACTGATGGTGAGAAGAAAGTTAGACAGTTGGAGATGAAAGCCTTAAGCACCCTGCTTTTGGCCATTCCTAATGAGTATCAACATCAGTTTCAACACTGCACAGATGCTCAGATTCTATGGAATGCTTTAGAGAAAATATTTGCTGGCACCAAGAGCACTAAGAGGAATCAAAGGGATATTCTCAAGAAGCAATATGAGAATTTTACATCTTCAAAGAATGAGTCTATGACTCAAACTTTTGACAGATTCAATAAGTTACTTGGTGAGTTGGCTACTGTTGAAGTACAGATGGAACAAGATGATGTCAATCGAAAGTTCCTCAGATCTCTTGGAGATAAATTGACCATGTACACTGTTTCATTCAGACAGAATGATGAATTAGAAGAAAAGGAACTTGATGATCTGTACAATGATCTAAGAGTATTTGAATCTGAGGTGGAAGCAAAGAAGAAGCCTACTGGATATGTTCATAATGCTGCACTCCTATCAGCATCAATTGATTCTACTGCTAACCCTGAATCAGTTAATGCTGCCTGTGGAGTAAATCAAGAAAAAGGCAATGAATCTGTTTTTGAAGCCTTCTGTCCAGCCATGGTAACTCTTCATTAATCAATGATGACTTGGAGCAGCTTCATCATGATGATCTTGAAGAGATGGATATCAAATGGCAGATGGCCATGCTTTCTATGAGGGTGAAGAAATTAATCAATAGGACTGGGAGGAACAACTTCTCCCAAAGAAGAGAAGATGGAGCAGGCTTTGATAAGTCAAAGGTGGAATGCTACAAGTGTCATATGAAGGGACACTTTGCCAGGGAATGCAGAAGTGGAGTGTCTCACAACAACCACCAACAAGCACAGACTAGAAGCTTCAACCAGAACAGAAACTCTGCTCAAGCTCTTGTTTCTCAACAAGGAATGGGATTTGACTGGAGTGATCAAGCAGAAGAGGCCATTCAAAATCAATCTCTCATGGCAGAGGTTTCTGATCTCCCAACTGAGGTACTTTCTAATCTCTGTTCTCAAACTTGCATAGACACTGTTAAAAGGTATAGGGATGAGGTTAGAAAAGGATAGAAAAGACTATGTGAGAATTGTTGAGAGGTTTGAGGAACAAATCAAAGGTTTCCAAGCCAATGAACTTCAACACACATATGATACAAATTACTGGAAGTCGGAGAAGAATGATCTAGAAATCCAACTGACAAAGTCCAAGGAGGAGAATGAAAAGTTGAGAGGAGAACTAGATAAGGTTAAGCTAGATGTGGAAAAGTTTTCATATGCTTCTAAATCCATGGATTCTATGCTAAAGGTCCAAATTCATGATAAGCTTAAACCAGGAATTGGGTACAATACCACACCACCACCATACAACAACAACTACATCCCTCCTAAATTAGAATTGCTAGAGACCAAGAATAGGAAGGACTTGCATGAGGGAGCCACTAAGGTAGATCCTTTAGATGAAGTAGTTGTTGTGGACAAGACTGAGAAAGAAGCTGGTAAGAGTAACGATAACACTTTGAGTGGTGAACTTCCCTTAGAAAATAATATTCTTACCAATGAGGGTGGTGGAAGGAATTGGACAAAATCTGATGGTGTAGAGAAGACTGAGGGAAAATCCAAAAAGGTTCATTAAAAGCAGACTACAGTTGTGAATCCTGTTCCTTGCAAAAAGTGTGCATGTAATAAATCTGAGCCCCTAAAACCGGATAAAAGGAGAGGAAATCAAAGAAATTGGAATAATCAGTGGGCTCAGAAACAAGGAGTTGATCTGAGTAGAATCATCAGACCAAAACCTTGTTTCATATGTGGCAAATTGAATCATCTTGCTAAGCACTGTTATTTTAATCCTATGAACCAAAGCATAAATTTTCAAAGACTGTAAGAGATAATGTCAAGATGTGGGTTCCCAAAAGCACTAAAACTGTTAGTACTACTACTACAAATAGTGCTGCTAACAAAGATAGTGCTGCTAGAAGCAATACTGCTGCTATAAATGTTAGTACTGCTGAAAGTATTAGTACTTCTAAAACTAACATTGTTAGTACCTCTTCAAATGTTAATACTGCTAACTCTGTTAGTGCTTCTAACAAGGTTAGTACTGCTAAACCTGTTAGTGCTGCTAACTCTGTTAGTTCTTCTAAAATTAGTACTGTTTCTAGTGTTTGTGCTGCTAGACCTATCATCTTAACAAAGTACTCTAGTAAAGAGTGCTCTGATTTTAAAAATCTCATCAAAAAGGAATGTAAATACTTTGATGAGAAAGGGAGGCCCAAGACCACTTTGGCTTGGGTTCTCAGTCAATACTAATTGATTTATCTAATGTGCAGGGCAACCAGCAGCTCAAGGGAAAGAGCATTTGGCATGTTGATAGTGGTTGCTCTAGGCACATGACAGGGAACGTGGATTGCCACAAGAATTTCAAGAAAATTGATGGAGGACATGTTGCCTTTTGTAATACTCCAGATGGAGGTAAGATTAGTGGTAAGGGTGATATAACAAAAGGTAAGATGACCTTTGAGGATGTTTTCTATGTTGAGCAGTTAAGGTACAACCTATTAAGTGTATCACAGGTTTGTGACAAAAAGTATAGTATATTATTCACTAATTCATAATGCATTATCCTTGCTCCTGGATTCAAGGTGGTTGATGAAAAGATGATACTACTAAGGACTCCCAGAAAGGATAATGTCTATTGTTTGGATATGAAAAATGTTTCAACTGATTCATCCCTAAATTGTCTTGTTTCAAAAGCATCTTTGGATGAATCATCACTTTGGCACAGAAGAATGTGTCACATGAACTTTAAAACAATGAATAAACTTGTTAAAAACAACCTTGTAAGAGGTTTGCCTTCAAAAGTCTTTTCATGTGATGATCATTGTATTGCTTGTCTCAAAGGCAAATAACACAAAACTTCTCATAAGTCAAAAGAAGTGAACACAATTTCTTCTTATCTTCAGTTGTTGCATATGGATCTGTTTGTTCCTACAAATGTTATGAGTATAGGTAAGAAATCATACTGCTTAGTTATTATTGATGATTACTCTAGATTTACTTGGTATATTTTCTAAGGACTAAGGATGAGACAAGTGGACTGATCAAATCCTTTATTCTAAGAATTGAAAACCAAACAAACCAAAAGGTAAAAGTCATTAGGTCAGACAATGGTATTGAATTCAAAAATCTTGACCTAAACACCTTTTGTGAGGAAAAAGGAATTGAGAGGCAATACAGTGCTCCTAGGACTCCACAACAAAATGGTGTTGCTGAGAGAAGGAATAGGACACTGATTGAAGCTACTAGATCTCTGTTAGCTGATTCAAAACTTCCAATTACTTTCTGGGCTGAAGCAGTTAATACTGTTTGCTATGTCCAGAACAGAGTTCTAGTAGTCAAGCCTAAAAACAAGACACCTTATGAGTTTTTAAACAAAAGAAAATCGTTTATTGGATTTTTCAAACCTTTTGGGTGTCCTTGTACCATTCTTAATACCAAAACTCATTTAGGAAAGTTTGATAGCAAAGCAGATGATGGATTTCTTGTTGGTTACTCATCTCAGAGTAAGGCCTACAGAGTATTTAATTCTTCTTCTAGAATAATTGAGGAAAGTGACAATGTCAAATGCAATGAGAACACACCAAATCCTATTGGTTCAGGTCCTCAGTGGTTATTTGACATTGATTCACTAACTAACTCTTTGGGTTTCAGTAGTGATGATCATGCAGGATCAGGAAGTAGAGGATCAGGGGAAGAACAAGTACAACATATTATTCCTCAGTCTATGATTTTTCCATTACCTACAATGGACCCTGTTGAAATCTGTGAAAAGGAGACTGTTGCTGAACCAATTCAGAGTGAAGAAGAAAAAAAGAGATGAAGAGAATTCAGAGCTTGAAGAGCCAGAAGCAGCTGATGTGATTCCCTCAGCTGACTTAAATGAGTCCAATTTAGATGTGAGAAGTAATGAAGAACCTAGTCTTCAGACAAGAACTCCGAAAAAATCATCCTCCTGAGCTGGTAATAGGAGACATCTTTTCTCCTATGTTGACCAGGAATCAAAGCAGACTTCAAGATTTGCAGGATCAACAGCATACAGTACTCTCTTGCTTTCTATCCCAGATTGAGCCTAAGAAGGCTTGTGAAGCAATGAAAGATTCAAGTTGGATAGAAGCCATGCAAGAAGAGTTGCTACAGTTCAAATTGCAAGATGTTCAGGACTTGGTGGACCTTCCAAAAGGTCATAGAGCAATTAGCACCAAGTGGATCTTCAGAAATAAAAAGGATGAGAGAGGAATAGTAATCAGAAACAGGGCAAGGCTAGTGGCACAAGGTTACACTCAGGAAGAAGGCATAGACTATGAGGAAGTATTTGCTCCAGTTGCAAGGGTAGAGGCAATTAGGCTGTTTCTAGCCTATGCTTCATATATGCGGTTCAAGGTATACCAGATGGATGTAAAGAGTGCCTTTCTATATGGAACAATTGATGAAGAAGTATATGTCTGTCAGCCCCCTGGTTTTGAAAATCCATCATATCCTGACAGAGTATATAAACTTAAGAAAGCACTTTATGGTCTTCATCAAGCCCCAAGAGCATGGTATGATACACTGTCTACCTATCTCTTGGAAAATGGATTTGAAAGGGGAAACATTGACAAGACCCTCTTCATTAAAAGAAGTAAGAAGGACACCCTACTTGTTCAGATCTATGTGGATGACATCATATTTGGCTCCACAAAAGAACTGATGTGTAGAGACTTTGAAGAGTTGATGCACAAGAGCTTCAAAATGAGTGCAATGGGTGAACTCACTTTCTTTCTTGGACTTCAAGTGAAACAACAGAAAGATGGAATTTTCATAAGTCAATCAAAGTATGTGAAAGACATCCTAGATAAGTATGGTTTATCAGACTCAAAGCCAGCAAGCACACCAATGGAAACACACAAACAGATCACTGCTGATATTGAGGGGGAGAATGTGGATGTACATCTTTATAGATCAATGATTGGATCTCTCATGTATATCACAGCCTCAAGACCAGATATCATGTTTTCAGTGTGTGTTTGTGCCAGATTCCAAGTCAAGCCAAAGCAGTCTCATCTTCAAGCAGTTAAAAGGATTTTCAGATACTTAAGAGGGCAACCTATATTAGGTCTTTGGTATCCCTATGAATCCAACTTTGACTTGATTGCATATTCAGACAGTGACTTGGGAGGTGCTAATATGGATAGAAAGTCTACTTCAGGGGGATGTCAGCTTTTGGGTGCAAGACTAGTATCTTGGCAGTGTAAGAAGCAAACGACAGTGTCCTTATCCACAACAGAAGTTGAGTACATTGCTGTTGCAAGTTGTTGCTCTCAGGTTTTATGGATTCAGAATCAAATGCTGGACTATGGGGTAACCTTTATTCACACTTCAATCTTCATTGACAATAGCAGTGCTATTAGCATTATTAACAATCCAGTCAAGCACTCCAAAACAAAGCACATTGAAATCAGGTATCACTTTATTAGAGACTGCAATGAAAAGAAGCTCATTCAAGTTGCTAAAGTACATACTGATAACCAGTTTGTTGATCTATTCACTAAAGCTTTTGATGTGGGTAGATTCACTTTCTTGGTCACAAGTGTGGGCATGATTAACTCTGAATGAGCTCATGTTTAAAAAGTGATTGTATACCTGTTATTTGTGTGTGTTTAGTTCTACTAATCATCTTTCTCAGGAAGTTTATCACCTTGCTCAGACTAGCACAAGCTTTAACAGAGTAAGTGTAGTTAATGCTGCCAGTGCAGTTTTAATACTGCCAGTGCAAAGTTACTACTGCTAGTTAGTTAATACTGCTAGTGGTTAATACTGCTCTCAGTTAATACTGCTAGTTAGTTAATACTGCTCTCAATTAATACTGCTCTTAGTTAATACTGCTAGTTAGTTAATATTGCTACTTAGTTAATACTGCTAATGGTTAATACTGCTCTTAGTTAATACTGCTAGTTAGTTAATACTGCTAGATGGTTAATACTGCTTCTTTCCCGAATCATATAAATACCTTTTTTTTGCCCGCCTAAAAGCTCATAACGACTCTTTGAAACTGTTCATCTTCTCTCTAACCTTTTTCTCTCAAGCAACCAGTGTGTTTCAGTCAAGACTCCCCAAGCTTGATGGCATCAATGGCGTTTATTGATGAACACAACGAGATCGCAATGCTTCAAAGCCTAAGCAGGCTGCTGGATTTCATCAAATAGTCGATTTTCTCAAGTCCTGCCATATCGCTCATGCTCTTACAGTGTCACCATCAATCTACATAGAGCACCAGAAGCAATTTTGGACCAATGCCACCACTTTTACTGAAAATGGTGTGCAGGTTATCAAGACAAGGGTGTGTGACAAACCCTTGACAGTTTCTGAAGAGGTCATACGCATCAGTCTACGACTAGACGATGCCTCAGGTATTACATCTATCTCTAATGATGATCTGTTTTCCAATCTTACAAAAATGGGGTATGGAGGCCCATTGGGTGTTTTCAAGTTCTCAAAAGCCAAATTTTCTCCCCAATGGCGTTTTCTTGTTCATACCCTTATGCACTGTATTTCTAGAAAAACTACTGGATGGAGTGAGTTCAGTAGTACCATTGCTTATGCTTTGGTCTGCTTGGCCACTGCCAGAAAGTATAATTTCTCAAAAATGATTTTCAATGACCTTGTGTCAAACTTTGAGAATAAAAAGAGTTTCTTTATGTATCCAAGATTTGTCCAGGCAGTTATCATCACTGAATTGACGGATATGCCTCAATTTGATGAGGTATATGTACCTAAAATCCCCAAGGGTAAGGTCTTTTCTAATATGAAGAGATCTGCCATGGACTCGGAAGGAGTTGACACCCCATTGTTCTCTACAATGATAGTGGTGTCCCACAATCAAGAAGGTATGGCATCAGGGTCAGGGCCCTCACTAGACCATCCCACTGAGAGCCAATCCCAACCTTCAATCACTATATCAATCCCTCAGTCCCTTCTTCAAAAACCAACTTCACCCATCACCCATACTTACATAAGGAAAAAGGTAAAGAAGGCTCCTTCTCTTCTTGTACCTTCACCCACAAAGCCTTTAAGCCCTCTAATGGAGAATTCTCCATTAGAGAATATCTATAGGGAAACCACGGGGGTGTCTCCCAACCCCAAGGAGGTGCTCACTGAGGAGATGCATGAGCATATGGGTGAGAAGGCTGCCACTACTCCTGCTAGCACAGAGGAGGTCAGTGGTAACATCAATAAGACCTTCCCCATGGCAACTTTGAATGAGCAATCATTCAAAGGTCCCAGGTGCCAAGAACCCAAGGATCCTTCTAGGGTGGTAAACACACCCAAAGGAGGTGAGGACAAATATAACTACCAAGAATTGGTGGATACAATGGACAACATTAATCTAGATGTCATCAAACAGGGAGCAGATATAGAGGAGATGAAATTGGTTATTCTGTCTCAACATGTGCAGGTTACCAAATTGAAAAAGCTGGTGATGAGGTTGGTACAGAAAAAGAACAAAAAAGCAGTTTGTCTTGAAGAAGAGGGGAGATTCTTTCAAAAAGGGGGAGAAACAGGATGAAAAGGAGAAACTCAGTCCTAGTGGTATGGAAGCACAATTTGAGGGGGGAGCAGAATAGGGAAACTGAAAACAAAGAAGGAGAAACTAGTAAAGAGGCAGAAACTGTTAAACAAGCAGTAGTAACTGAAAAGGCTCAAGCAACAGTAACAGGGCTATCTGTTGAAGAATTAGAGATTACAGAAACATTGCTAAAGCTAAGAATGACACTCCCAAGGCTGCTCAAAAGGCCAAGGGAGTGGTCATTAAAGAAGGAGGTCTTAAGCAGAAAAGCAAAGAAATCAGTGAGGCAGAATTGAAGAAGAAAAGAAAGGCTAAGATGGTTGAACCTGAACAATCTTTAAAGCAACAGAAACAGATAGAGCTAAATGAAGAAGTGGCAAAACAACTTCAAGCTGAGATGGAAAAGGAGGAACAAATTCAATCAGAGAAGGACAGAGAGCTTGCACTAAATATGGCTAAAAAGCTCAATGAAGAATAGCAAAAGAGTTTGAAAGCTGCAACTAAGGCCAAGAAAAGTATAGTAAAAGCAACCAAGCACAAATCGCCTTTAAAGATTCAGAAAAGACAACCCTCTAAGACCTATTTGGCCAATCAAGAAAGGAGAAAAATGATAAACTTTCTGAGAGGCTCAATTGGTGTAAAAGGAGAGATGTTTGCTAACATGGCATACAGCAAAGTTGAGGATCTATATAAAAAGGAAATGGCAAAGCTTCAAGGGGATTCCATTCAAAGGGAAGAAGCTGAAAGAAGGATGAAAGAGAGACATGATCTCAACATCCAACAACCCTTCCCTGAGGAAACCACTCCTTCAAAAGAAAAGGCTGAAAAGAAGGAAGAGAATGTTTCTGTGGAAGTCAAATATACAAAGAGAGTAAAGACCATAGCTTCCAAGAAATAGTCCAAAAAGCCAAGTATTGAAGAAGCAGAAAAGGAGACAGAACCATCTGTTGCAGATCATACAGAGCAAATAAGTCAAAGTGCACAACAACCAACTCAATCTGATGAGCATGTTGGTCTTTACATGACTTTAATAGAACCAGTACATGTTGTTCCCATTTCTGTGAAGGCACCAGAAATCATCTTTTGGGATATTCTGAAGGACAACAGAAAGGATTACTTCAAACTCAAAAGAGTTGGTGACTTGTTTGAAGTATATACAACTTGGGGCAAAGTGATTAGAAGTTGTTCCAGGGCTGACTTAGAAGAAATGCATAAGGTGGGAATAAAGATACATGAGCCTGTTATGAAAGGAACTGAAGAAAGTCTACTAAAAGTTGCTATGGAATACTTGTGTATGATGTTTGAACTAGAAAAAGTGGTGTACAGGATCAAGGATTTGCATCATGATTATGGGTTCAAAAGGATTGATCAGTGGACGCTCTTTGAAAACTGTGGTGTCTACATGATCGCAATAGATAACTGCTATCATGAGTATTTTCTAGTGGACAAAGTGCATGATCATAGCAAGGAGAAGCTGAAAGGAATGTTGAAAGCCAAGCTAGTGTGTGCAAAAGGATCTGAAATGGCCAGAATTGTGATAAGAAGGACAATCAATCAAAGTCTGGGACTGGATCCAAATTTGGGTAACTAAGATGAAGTTTTGAAAGCATCTTGAAGACCATATCTGAAGAACTTGACTTCTCTTCCTAAAAGTCAAGTTAGGAGGAGATTGTTGGGAATTTAAGATTTGTTCAAGTATGGTTAATGCTGCTAGTATATCATGATTACTACTGCTAGTAGATTTAATACTACTTGAAAAGTTAGTGCTGCTACTTCAATAGTTAGTACTGCTTGGAGAGATAGTACTGCTAGTAGTTAGTACTGCTAAGGGATTACTACTACCAACATGATTAATACTGCTAATTAGTTTAATGCTGCTGAAAATGGTTAATACTTCTGAAGAAGGTTAGTGTTGCTTATGAGATGAAGACTCAGTATGGAATGAAGACAGCTGTATAGAAGTCTTTTTAATGTAAAGGAGATAATTATGAACTGAAGATCAATTGTATTTTGATAATTATCTTGTAATATGTCTTGTATAAATAGTATAGAAGTCTTTGATAGAATTAACTTTTGATTGATAAGTTTTTAGAGAGAGATTTAACCTCAAGGTTTATAATCCTAATTCTAGAGAAGTAGAATTCGTCTTGGTGAGTCAGTTCATCAAGATTGAGGTTTTGTTTGAAATCTTGTAACTTTAATCATTAAATAAAGTTTACAAGTTGTGATTCATATTTTTACTGTTCCATTGATAGTTGAATATTAAAGTATTTTTCCGCAACTTCTTTAATATTGTTTCTGAGTGTTATTATTCTTGTTAAGAATTAGATCCTGACAAGATCACTTGCTCTCCATTTGCTAGCTCTACTACCAAGGCATCACTAAGAGTACTAGTAGGCACATTCAAGGCTTTGCAAAACTCAATGGACATGAAAGAGAAATTGGCACCAGAATCGAATAATACTTTAGCGGCAAAGGAGTTGAGTAAGAACGTACCCGACACCACGTCGGTGGTCTCCTTTGCTTCTTCTCTCGTCATC
Source organism: Arctium minus (assembly GCA_954870635.1). Taxonomy (NCBI): domain Eukaryota; kingdom Viridiplantae; phylum Streptophyta; class Magnoliopsida; order Asterales; family Asteraceae; genus Arctium; species Arctium minus. The sequence continues at coordinate 12,575,692 of OX941080.1, forward strand.
TGGAAGGCCCTCCCTTAAGCCTTGGGAACGATCTACTTCTTCAGTTGGATTCCCGAGCTTCCTCCTTTTGCTCCCCCTTATCTTGAGGCAATCCCTCTTCATGTTCCCACCTCCTTGCACTCTTAACATTTTACCCTTTGAATGGGACAATTTGGACTAGTGTGACCTATCTTGCCACACTTAAAACATGAGATTGGGTTGGGATTAGGGTTGCAAAAACCAAAGTGCTTGCTTTTGCACTTGGAACACCATTTTGCCTCTCGGCGGTTATCAAATATCCTACCACTTGGTTGAAATTTCAGCTTCTTGAATGAGTTGGACGGGCTCTCCCATTTTCTCTTCACAACAACTTTGGACTTCTCTTCCTTGTCTTGCGCATAGACCCTTTCCATGAGTTTGGCTTCCTTGATAGTTTCTTGAAGGTTTGTAGCCCTCGAGTTGCAGACTCTCAACATCATATCCGCGGGCAAACCTTTCAGATAGGCTTTCACCTTTTCCTTCTCGGTTGGGGCCACATGCCCCACAAGATTCAACTTTTCCATGAAAAGTCAAGTGTATTCCTTTATTGACAAATCTCCTTTATTCAATGCTCGAAGTTCTTCTTCTATCAGGTCCATCTCTTGTTCGTTGCAATATTCTTCCAAGACCTTCATCTTGAATACCGACCAAGGCATCTTGTTCAACACAGATTCTTTTATGGTCGAGGTGAAAACGTTCCACCATGTCAGAGCCGAACCTCAGAGCAATTGAGAACCAAATCTTACCTTCTGGTCCTCACCACATTCACAAGCCCTAAATGCATGCTCGATTTCCCTGAGCTAATTCATACAAGTCGCGGGGTCATCGGATCCGGCAAACTCCGGCGGTTTGCAACCCATGAAGGATTTGTAGGAACAAGCTTTCCCAGGTTGTCTCATATCTAATGTAACCAATCCATCGGTGCGTTTCTCATCCCCGGTACCCCCAGAGCTCGCGATAACTTCATTCTCTTCTATAATCTCGTGTCGGTGGTTGCTACCCTCTCTGTCCTCCAACAACTTCATAAACATCTCTTGTTATTTTGCCATGGGTTCGTTCACGGCCCTCATCATATCCATCATTTGAGTTTGATGGGTTACTTCAGTTAGAACTGGGTCGGCGGTGGCAATGTTGGTTCTTGGTATCTGCTCAATCCTCCTTCCAAGCAAAGAAGGAAGTGGAGGTACAACTGTTACACCTTCATTTGGCCTATCGATCGTGGATTCGGACATGGATTGACCCTCCGGAGATGATTGAAGGTGACTCCGAGTATTTACCATTTTTGTTTGTCACACAATCAATTAGGGAGTAAGAATTAGGCTACACAAGATTGATACACAAGAAACGTACTAATACAGCGTATTGATTATTATAATTATAGTAATTCAAGCATGTTCACGTAATCATACATTCATAATAGCAGTAGCTAGTTGAAATTATGAACATATACTACATAAATATTCTCGCTGCCACTTTTATAATTCTCAACAATGTAGTTTCCGTTGGCTCTAAAGTCGTCACGTCTTAATAGTTCTATCCATTCGTCACAATTCATAACCTAATGGTCTCAGCTTAAGTCTAGGCATCGAGTTTCCATACCTAGTTCACTTAAACTAGAGATCTGATACCAACTTGTAACACCCTCAAAATTGAGTAAATTTAAAACTTAGAATTTCGGCAATATAACGACTAAAATATGAGGGTTTATAAACCTGTATAACATATTTGACTAGAACCTAATAAAGTTGGGGTAGTTGCATCAATTAAAGTAGCAGAACAAATATGGCATACCACACGACAACCTATTTAATCTAGAACATTTAACAACTAGATTAAGATGGGTGTCGCTATGACTTCAAAACGCTCTTCTCTCAAAATCCCAAAAATGGTCGGTCCTTGAATGATCCTAAATGTGCGTCCGACGAATCTAGGTACCCTATGCACACCACTAGAAGAACCTATGAGCCATTAAACACCAAAGCAAGTGTTAGGCCAAAGTTTAGAGATATAACAAAGACTTTACAGTTTATAAAGTAAACCAAAGCCAACATTTCATTTGGAATAAATATTTCATTTCCTGTACAAATGAACACGAGATAACTCTTGAAAGACGGGGGAGACCCGTTACCATATTGGGTGATGAGAACACATGAATGGGGTCATCCGTAATGTTATTAGATTTCACCACACATCCCGATTCTAGTTCCCATACCATACCAGACATCACAATCCTCAAACCGTTTATGCCTCTAGTGCTTACTTCGTCGAGTTACACCTCAAGGACTTATAGACATGGGTGCCTATCCAATCTAGACGAGTTGCACCTCAAGGACCTACGTCCCCTATTGCCTACTCGCTAGTGACCCAACGGTCAACAATTATAACCACATATAAATATGTCATCTAAATCCTCGTGCACAAGGAAATAGACATTACCCTACATTTAGGTCATGAATAAATAAAGATAGCATTTCTCATGAATAATACATTCTTTTCCAAAGCATGATAATACACATTTCATAAACATATTCATATGCACAATTCATTTGTCATAAAATACACCATTAAATTATTACGACAAGCTTAACAACCAATATCATCATTAGTAATCCAAAACCCATTTACATGAAAGATGATTCTTTACCAATATGTAGTTCATTTTATGATTTTACATGCATAATACATTCCATCATCACATTTAATACCTTCTTCCCGAAAGAATACTCATACACTAGTAAGATTCCCAAGACCCTAGTTTTTAGGTTAACTTCAAATTAGCTATAATCTTCACGTTAGCAAATAACAACACATATTTATAGTAAATAAAGGTTAGGAGACTCACTGTTATCCCAGTTTAATCTAGTTGGTAAATAATCAATCAAGTAATCAAGCAACACAATAATAATCAAGAGATATATAAATCTGAGTAACATACCAATCCCTTGAGTAAACAATGAAACCCTTGAGTGTTCTTGATACCCTTTGAATACAGAGAAACCTTTCTACCTCTCTCTAAACAATAATTATGATAATGATACTAATGAGAGGATTAACCTAAAACCTAAACTAATAAACACTTTAAATACCCCGGCTTTTAGGCCTAATGGGCTTATGGGCTTTCTAACAGGCTTTAAGCCCATCTACAAATAACTATTAAACTATTACAATTTAAACTCTCTAACTAACTTTAGCACAATTGCAGTTTAAACCCTGAACTTTAACTTTAATCTTGAATACAATTATTTGATCCAACAATCTCCCCCTTTGGATTCAAGATTAAAAAAAATTTTGCAATTGTCTTCGGGTCTTCACTTTTCTTCAAATATGTCGTTGATAGCTTCAAAACTTGATATCTTTAAATAATCTTCAGCAGTCAGTCTTCAGATTATATTCTCCTTCTTTGATAATTCTCCCCCTTTTTTTTATTTATTGTATCTTCTCCCCCTTTTTGATGAATGGTGAGAAGCATCATCATCAAAACTTTGCAAAACAATCTCCCCATTTTCAAGACAATTTCCTCCATTGTGTTTGATCACGTAAGCACAGTCTTCATCATGTAATGAGCGCTGTATAGAAATAAGAGCAGTCTTCCCAGATGGAAAGAGTGATTATTTCAATCTTTTCAGATTCAAATAGAAAGTAGTAACCATTCGAATCTTTTCAAATTCAAACAGGTTAAGAGTTGTAACCCTGAATCAACAAATGACTCAGTTAGAATGCCTTTCAATGATACAAAGTCACTGAGTAACACAAAGTTACTATATAAGGAGCTGGTTTGATGTAGACTCCCCAGGTCTTCCATTCAATCATCGAATAACACATGGTTATCTATGAACGTTCTGACAGAAAACAAATTTATGTATGCTCGTGCATGTGTATGAAAAACTTTTAGCATAGATGATTGCTTTTCATTTTAGGCTCAAAGTATGTAAACTTGTTGAGACAGCAACAAATTATACATAGACTCAATGTGCATGAGAAAGGGTTCGAAGGTGGGGCAACTTTCCTTCTATTTCAATATTAGTATCTTCCAAATGAAGAACCAATAGTATATCTGCTGCGTTCCCAGAAAATGTGAAACATTCTCTTTTTGAGAAAAGAATAAGTAGTTGGTGGGGTTGTATGCAAGAGATGGCATGGGCTAGTTGCCTTTTTCAATGATGGTCACCAAAGAATGTGAACCAATCAGATTATGTGGCTGCCCGGCTCAGAAAGAAGTTTGGTGCAGAGTTTAATATTCTTTTACTCTGTTCTCTCACCTTCTTTCTTTTAATGCTCACTTCTAACCAATCTCTCTTTTCCATTTTACCTATTCACACACCATCACTCAATTCTTTTGACCCCTCTCCCCTCAATTACTCAGGGTATACTTCCTGGGTAGGAAACACTGGTGAACATGAATCCATGAAAGTTCTGTTAAATACTCACACTGAATCCCATGTATTTTCCAAAAAGAAACATGCTGTTCAACAGACTATTGTACATGTAAGCACAAATACCACTTGTTACATGAGAAATAAGACTTTCGGAGATGTCAAAACAGTTATGTTTGACGATGCAATTCTCCCCCTCAAACTAAAAGAGTTTGACAATTAAGCTTATATCATTTTATCATGAAGAATAAGATTTTGGAGAATCAAAAACGAATGTTGTTTATATGAACAATATATAAACATATTTTCAATGAAAGCACATGAAATGACGTTTGATTCAATCAACAGTGAATACAAAGAACGTGAGTATTACCATAGAAAGATTTTACTTTTGATACATGGTAATAACAAAGTCAAATAGAATGTTCTGAACCGTTATGTGTATGAATACTTGACAAAGTATATTGACAAGATAAAACGTAAGTATTTATCTTTAAGAACACACGGTCAGATAAGCATTTAAGTATCCAAAAATCTGTTAAAATCACAGATATTCTCCCCCTTAACTGATAATTTTTTTTTTAAGATAAGGCAGAAAAAATGAATAAAGCACTGAAGTGCGGGTTCTAATATGATGTGATTAGAAACCATATTCCGTTGATGTACGAGTTCTAAGCTGATTTACTTAGAAGCCATCTTTTTAACAATGAAGTCCGGGTTTTGAACTGTGTTGTTCAAAAGCCATAGTTCTTCCTCCCTCTTAAACATTGGGTGCCTGCAACACAGATTTATCTTTTGGTACCCACTGGTATTTGGGTCCTAATGGGTTAGTTGCAGTTCTTTGTAGGAGATGAAATAAGAACCATACCAGTTATTTACATAATTTTTTCTGACAAAATCATTTGAGCCACAGTAGGAACAACTAATTTTCTTTTGTGCTAACCTGATCAATTGATGGATTGTGTAAACCATATCAGGTTTGCCAAAAGTTTTACCTTTTATAGCATAGTTCCATTTAACATTTGATGTATGCACAAATGATTCTTCTTTCTTCTTCTCCTCCGAGGATCCTTTAACTCTCCAGATCTAGTTTCCTCTTTCTTTCTCATCATCCCTTCTCCAGAAGCTTTTCTTTTGAGACTTAGTCTTCTTTAAGTTACCTGAACCATCAACATTTTTGTCATAGAAAAGGTTAGAAAGACGAATCTGATTAGTACATTTAGAAGTAAGACTATCATCTAAATCATAGAAAGGATTATAGAAAACATTTGAAAAATGTGAACTTGAAGTTGTTTTTAATGAACTATCTGAATCAGCTAGATCGTCTCTCAGTGATTGAGCTATTGACTCTGGCGTCTTGTGCTCAGTCAGCTTCACCTTGAAAACGATCTCTTCAAGTTCCTTTATCTTTGAAGACAAGTTGTTTCTTTCCTTTTCAATCAGATCAAACTTCTTATGCAACTCAGATTTTGCATTCTTCTCCTTCATGATGTTTGTTGACAATTCAGATAGCTTTCTTGTCATTTTGGCTATCTCGGTCTCAAATATCTTCTTTTCTTCAGAAAATTCTGTATTTGTATCCTTCAGCTCGGCTTTCTTCTTCTCATTCTCAGCCTTTTCTCTTTCAAGAATGATAACCTTCTCAAAGTCTGAAACTTGTTGAGAAATCTTAACACATCTAAGCTCTAATACTTTCTTCTCTTCAAAGGCTTTTCTAGAGAAATCAGAGAATTTCTTGGCAAAGTCTTTTCTTTCTTTCTCTATCTTCAGTATTTCATCTTGAGCTATTGTATTGTCTTTGTCTTGGGTTGCCTTTTCTTTCATCGTTTTAATCTCAACCTCAAGACCGAGAACTTTATCTTTTAAAGAGTCTCTTTCAGCAAAGATTCGAGAGTTTGACTTTCTAAGCTCTTCAGATGTCTCACGAGCAATGTTTGCTCTTCTTCTCAATTCATCTAGCTCTTTTTGCATTAGTTCCTTCTTTGACCATGTTGAGCTAGATTCCGATCTTTTCAACATTGCTTGAAGATCCAAGATCTCTTTTTCTTTAGACTCAATTATTCCTGCAAAGTCAATTAAAGAATCAGAATCTTTTGAATTTTCTTTTAAAGCATTGATCTCAGCTTTGAGCATTTTGTCCTCTTTGTCATACTCATCAATCATGCGAGATGATGTTGATAACCGTCCAACAAGTTGTTTAGCCTTTGCTTTTACTTCAGAATGTGTCATCTTTTCAAAATCAAGGTTGTAACCTTCAGACATATTTAGCTGATTCGACATCCTGGCTCTTTGGTTAGTAATCAAACTTTTCTGTATCTAGACAACCAACTAGATGAGATCGTTAGAATCAAAATAAAAATAAATAAAAAAACTATACTAAAAAAAATTTTAAATTTTTTTTTTCGGGTCTTGAAACTATCGGTCAATCGGATGAATAGTGACCGGATGAATAGTGTCGACCGGATGAATAGTGTCGACTGGATGAATAGTGACCGGATGAATAGTAAACTCGATGAATAGTATATCGATGAATAGTAATCGATGAATAGTAATCTGTGAATAGTAATCGATGAACAGTAATCGATGAATAGTGAAATCGCAAAACACAGATTTAATCCTAAAAACTTGATTCTTTAGGCTCTGATACCAATTGTTATCCCAGTTTAATGTAGTTGATAAATAATCAATCAAGTAATCAAGCAACACAATAATAATCAAGAGATATATAAATCAGAGTAACATACCAATCCCTTGAGTAAACAATGAAACCCTTGAGTGTTCTTGATACCCTTTGAATATAGAGAAACCTTTCTACCTCTCTCTAAACAATAATTATGATAATGATACTAATGAGAGGATTAACCTAAAACCTAAACTAATAAACACTTTAAATACCCAGGCTTTTAGGCCTAATGGGCTTATGGGCTTTCTAACAGGCTTTAAGCCCATTTACAAATAACTATTAAACTATTACAATTTAAACCCTCTAATTAACTTTAACACAATTGCGGTTTAAACCCTGAACTTTAACTTTAATCTTGAATACAATTATTTGATCCAACACTCACCAAATAGGTTTGTGACGAGAAAACCCCAAAAGACCAAAATCCTAGAGATAGAGGTTGAATTTTGAGATTTCAAAGGAAATTAGTTGATTCACAAGAGACAAGACCGAAATGAGATCATAAATATTACTAGGTGAGGTTGGAAGAACATTAAATGAGAAAAGGAGATAGTAGATAGAAGAATTCTTACCAAGACTTGAGAGGAAAATCGCCCCACCAAAACCCTAGATTGAAATAAAAGAGACTCAACTAATTAGAATCAACTTTTAATGCCTCTGACCCCGTCGACGACTTTGCCACGCGAGAGTGCCATGGGCACTCTCGCCCGAAGTGTACCGCAAGCCCTTGACAGCCCGCGATTGTGACACCTGCGAGTATGCCTTGGCACTCAGGCATACTCGCCCCATATGTACCGCAGGTGGTGGTCCCCCCCCCCCTCGCGCAATAGTGCCTTGGCGGCAGTGTCACTGGCATAGTCGCCGGTTCCACTCAGCCTGCTGTTTGGTTCTTCGTAACGGTAACTCTCGTCCAATTCAAATCTTTAGTCGTGCTAAATCAGATGGGAACACTAGAAATATCATTCCATAAGCTTTGAGCATACAATTAACGTCTAAAAATTCGGGGTGTTACCATCATAATCTAGTAGTAATATAAATAGGGTTTAAAAAAAGAGAAAAGAAGAATAAATAAAAGAGAGAAGTCGGGAGAAGAAAGGAGAAAACGATGGAAGTCATATAGGGCTCGATTTTTGGCATCAAATCAACAAATTAAGGTAAGATCTTTATGTATAAGTTTGATTTCTTGATATATTCAATGTTTTGGTTAGTATTGGAGTCGATTTTGGGATTTTTAGGTCTCAAAAAATCAGGTTTTAGGTGTTGCCAATGGAAGGACAACTGTATTTGTATGTGTTTTCTATGATATACTTGTTTTTATGATGTATATTAATCCCCTCTTGATTCCAATATGATATATCTTGATTTTGATGCATTTGAACCTAAAATCCTTCAAGAAATGGAGCAAAATTGGTGTTATAAGTTTTGTTAGTAAAAGTAAAAAAAATTGAGAAGGGTGTCCTAAGCTATGCCTAGACTAATCTCTTCCCAAATTATGACTGTAAGACATCAGCCCTGATTAAAACTCAGTGGCCACAATTGTTGTGTACGCCTGGATTCGAACCCTGGGTAGATGGGATATTCCACCACATCCCCCAGGGCCTTAACCAGTACGCTAAAACCCTTGTGGTTTAGTAGAAGTAATTTGTTGGGTAGTTTATTTCATGTTTAGTATAGTTTTGAGTTCATATAATATGTTCATTCATGAGTTGAAGTTGAAAATTTTCTAATCTTTGACAACCTTTAAAAATAGTCAAAGAATGTTGATGAACTAACATGAAAATGTTAAGATGTGTGTTATGATTTGTTTCTTGGTAACATTAAGATGATATTAGATATATTGAAGAAGAAAATTTTCACCCAAACATGTTTTTAATGGTAGATTGAAGGTTATGTTCAAAACAGTTGAGTTTTTACAAAAAGTCAAACTATTTTGCTTAATTCTAAAATTAGGTCGTTTTGTGCAAAATTAAGAATTGAAATTCGATGGATATAGTTGTGATAGATATATAAAGGTGTTTCAATGATCAAATCAATATTTCTCATGGGTGTTGATGGATTTTCAAAATTAAAGAATGTTTGAATTCGGTTGGAACTAAAATATGAAAATATATGCTTTAGTTAGGATTTAAGTCATAAATCAAAGTATGAACCTTCAAAGCATATTTTAAAATGTATAGTAATCATGTCTTCAAGGTTATTTTGTAAGCCAAGAGCCTCGGAAGAAATAAGAGCAAGTCGTTGGATTAAGTTAAATTGATGCTGAAAATTGTAAAAATTGTATAAAATTACACATAACTCGGATTTAGACGTGTAATATCAATGTGAAACTGTCGAGAAGTATTCTATGATCGATAAGTTTTAAGTATGAAGTAATTCAGACTCTAAATAGGTCTAAAAATGGATTTTGCAGGGTTGTCCTATTTTTGACATAAATAAAAGAATTGTTTCTTTTAAATCCATATAAGAAAAGGGTTTTAAGTCTATTTTGAGTGGTCCTTGATGGTACATGAAGATAAGAAAATGTAATCTAAATGGTTGTTTAGAGTTTTGTATTGATATAAGCTCTTTATGTGGTTGTTTAGTTATTAAGACGAGTAATCAAGCCGAGCAACAACGAAGTATTAACTAAAAAGGCTAAAGTGAGTTCAAGTAGTCTTAAAAACTATGTACACGTCAAAGTATGTACTTTACATAACTGATTCATTTCGCTTATGTTGAATATATGTCGTTGAAAAATGCATGATTTCAATGTGTTATGAAATGTGGTTATTTGTTGTTTTATACAAAGTAAATTTTAAGGTGAAAACAAGCATGCTAAATATTTATGATAAACTACATGGAGTATTATTTTGATGATTTGAAACTTGATGTATATGTAGCATGCTTTTGACTTAAATTTTGGTGAAATACACTTTGTATAAATGAGGTATTGTGAGTTATTTGTTTGCTCACCGAAGTAGTGTATTTAGATCCGGATCTGGCGACTTAGGGCCTATTCGTTTGTGGCTTAATGGTCTATATGGAAGATATGGCTGATTCGCATAGCCATATATGGGTGTTCGGAATCGGCTTATTTGGTCAGCTCATGGCTGAATCGGTCAGCTAAAAAGTTGGAGTCCTCTAGATTCAGCCATTAATTTTCCCAACCTACCCTTCTCTCAACTACCCACCATTAAAAAAACCTATTATTAGAGAGGCCATGACTCATCACACATCGATACATCTCCATTGATCTACTCCCTCATCTCCATCGATATGGTCCATTTTCTCAACCATCGATTTGCTCCCTCACCATATATCTATCACACATCGATCTGATAGTGGAGAGGCCATGACTCACGGCTCTATGGTCTTCGTCGGAGTTCTCTGGTTTTGGTCGGAGCTCTATGGTCTTCGTCGGAGCTCTCTGGTTTGGTCGGAGCTCTCTGGTTTGGTATCAGGCATCGATACATCAGTTGGGAATAGAAGGGTTTTTGTTTTAACGATTTGGTGCCACAGACAATGAGATCGATCTTCAACAACATCTCTAAAGCATTTCGTTTTGATGATTTGGTGCCACAAACGATGAGATCGATCTTCAACAGCATCGATTTTGTATTGAATGTTTTGTTGGCATTGATTTTCTTTGTATCGATTTTGTATTTCAAATCATGAGTATAGAAGGGTTTATTTGAGTTTTGGGAAATCCAAAGAGAGGGGATGAAGAGGTGATCTGATTACCTTTCTTTGAAAAAGAAATCACTGAATCTGAAGATAAAGATTAAAATTTAAACTTTTCAACATATTTTATAAATAAGGGTAAAATGGTCATTTTTCTCATTTAAACTTTTTATTCAGCACAACAACCGAACAACAACTTATCTGTTAACATACAGACAACTTTATCAATACAGACAACTATATCCATTCAGGCCTTAACAGAAAACGAACCGAAGAACACCTTAGGGTCACCCCCTCTGTTGTGTTTGTATTGGGGTCGCTCCCTTTACAATTAAGTAGGTTGCTCTCATTGGGTGTTTTATGGAGTATAGTGCACTGTTTGTGCCAGATACTCAACTAATACGCATAGTGTCTTTAAGACACAACGTGCACATGGTGATTATGCCGAAATTAGCCTAACGGATAAGTGGACTGTTGGGTATTGCTCTTTCACTGATTTCGGTTTTGTTTTGGGTCTACCCCATGTGGTGCGATGATTATTACCTCTCTATGAAAATAATAACCACACTTTTATATGTTTTTAGTGAAAAGTAATGTGTTGGTTTGCCCTATCACTATTGGTTATCAATCATGCATTGTTTGAATTTATGAATCAGTTTAATTTTTTTCTTTATGAATGGTTTATAATACAAACTTTTGAACTCACCAGACATGTAGTCTGATTTGTTTTGTTTGTCAACGTGTATCCCGGGATCATAATCGGGTGCAGAGGGTAATACTTGGGTAAGGAAACTAGTATTTGATAGTGGTGGATGATATGTTGTGTGATATCTCTTTTGTGGTGATGATTAGTTGCAAATAGTATTTTGGAAGAAATTGAATTATCATCGTCTTTGTAAATAGTCGTATAAACTTATATTTGCCCATTTATGTGGTTCTTTTTGTACATAATCTTTTGGGATATCGTTTTAAGTAAATGTATACAGGTTATAAAAATGGAAAAATCATGAATATACGAATGGGTCATGTCGAATTTTTTTTAGAAATCTTAGTCTAAAGTTTAGGGTGTTACAATGGAAGATTGTGGGAATTTAAGGGGTCGGGGGGATTGTCGGCATGGATAAATATGTCGACACATTGGGGATTCCCTTTAGTAATCTGTTTGGTAAGGTCGAAAATTCTAACCAATGGAGGTGGTCACTACAAAACAGAGGCTTATCACCGACGGACGAATCCGTCTGTGATCCGTCAGTAAAAGCGAAATCCGTCGGTCATCCGTCAGTAAATGTTCGTCGGTATAAAGGTGGTCAGCGTTCAGATCACCGACTGTTGGGAACTGAAGAAAAACTCAAGTATGGTTAATGCTGCTGGTTCAGAGTTAATACTGCTAGAAGACTTTAAGGTTAATACTGCTGAGTATTACTACTGCTAGTACTATTAATACTGCTAGTCAAAGTTAGTGCTGCTTGAACAAAGTTAGTACTGCTTAGCTAGTTAGTACTGCTAGTAGTTAGTGCTGCTTAGTAGTTAATGCTGCTAGAAGAAGTTAATGCTGCTGATCATGGTTAGTGTTGCTTAAGAGATTCGGATGGAAAGAATGACAGCTGGATAATCTGAAGATTATGGAAGCTTTGAGATATACATGGAAGATATACTGAAGATTTGTTTAATTGTTGTAATTATCTTTTGACTAGTATATGTATAGATAGAATATAGAACTTTTGGTAAATTCATTCATTCGAAGTTTTAGTACTAGAGAGAAAATCAACCTCAAGGCATAGATCCTAATTCTAGAGAAGTAGAATTCGTATTGGTGAGCTTGTTCATCAATATTGAGGTTGAGTGTGTAATCTTGTAACTTCAAAGTATTCAATACAAGTTTACAGTTTGTTCTTCATATTTTCTGTATTGATTTACTGTGTCATTGAATATCAAAGTGTTATTCCGCAAACTTCTTTGATATTGTTCCTGAGAATTAATTCTTGTTAAGAATTCGATCCTGACACCGACGGATATTACCGACGGATCACCGATGGTTTAAATTTCCAACGGATCTCCGACGGTTACCGTCGGCGTGGGTTATTTCTGACGGATCACCAATGGTCGACTTTTAGCGACGGATTACCGACGGCTATTCACCGACGAATTTGTTCCGACGGATTTGTTCCGACGGATTTAGCGACGGATTTCCGATGGATTTTTATTAAATAAAAATTAAATTAAAAAATATTTTCCGACGGATTAGCGACGGATAATCCGTCGGTAATTTTTTTTTAAAATAATTAAAAATTAAAATTTTACAGTTTTTATCCTGTACAAAATCTGCCAATTTTTAAATATTACTAAGTCTTAAACTGTACAAAATATCTATAAATACAAAAACGTAATCCTACAGAGGGGGAAAGGGGTGCTGATTGTTAAACTTGATCATGAACGCGTCAAACTGTGTCATTTGTTCCTGCATCTGTCTCTTCTCTTCTTCATCTCTATCCATTCGCTCCTGCATCCGGATCCTCTCTGCTTCCTCTCTCTCTAACCTCTGCCTCAGCTCCTCCAACTGAAATTCAACATTTGACAAACATATATAGAACAATGTCAGACAACATTTAACAAACATATGATTAACAATGTTAAACAGCATTTGACAAGCATACCTCCTCATCGCGACGGTCGCGCGTGCTTCCGCTCGAACTGGCACCTGAATCACTGGTCATAGCATAATAGGGATCCTGACTGGTCCCCCATTCAAAAATACGGCCCTTACTCCATCCTCCGACACTACGCTCCCACAACTCGGCGTCATTGGGAAGTACAGTGTCGGGAGGTAAGTCTAGGTACTCCTCCTCCCTAATCCGATTGTAGTCATCCTACAGTTTACCAAATTAGACATTGTGAAGTCAACTAACTATGTGTCCCAATACGTAATCATTCAAACAAGTAAACAATTAAGCAACAACGATAATACAAACCTGATATGATTATTCAATTGATTCAAAGGATTACAAGTGTTCTTGATAAAATCAAAACTCTCTCTGTGTTTCTCTCTTCACGGCGCACCACCACCAACACAGCCTCCTCTCTAAATAATATTAATTCTAATTAGCTCCAATAATAACCTCTCTTAACCAAATTAACACTAAAATAAGATAATTTATACTAGGTCCTTATTAACCAAATGGGCTTGGCAAGGCTTAGGCCCAACTACAAAACAAACTTATTTAACTAAATAAAACTAATAAATAAAATACGTAAATAGACTTTGACTATTTATTACAAAAGGACCCTAGACTATTTATTGACACGACTTTATCAGCTTTGACTTCAGATTTCCATCTTCAGATAATTATGATCTTGACTCCAATAAAACTGTGCTTTAACAATCTCCCCCTTTGGATCAAGATCATTCTTTAAGCTCAGAAAAATCAATCTTCCTCTTTGTCTTCAGAAAGTAGCAATCTTCCCAATCGATGAGAATATCTCTTGAAAAGAAATTATCTCCATATTCAGCTCGGAATGCTTTAGCAAATCATCTTCAATGAAAAATTTCTTCATTGCAGCAAATCTTCATAATATCTTCAGAAATTCTTTCAAAAACTTTTGATCTCTGCATTTCTTGATTGACGCTTCTCCCCCTTTTTGATGAAAAGAGCAAAGAGTTCATCAAAACGTGTCTTCAAGAAATTTCTCCCACCATTGATCTTGCAAACAGAACCACTGATTATCCGTCAATTCATAAAGATGTGTATCCAGATCTTTGCAAATCCAGACAAAATAGATAGATATGAAAGGTAACACCTGAATCAACAAATGAGCCAGTTAAAAATTGCCTGTCAGTAACACAAAGTCACTGTGTGTAACGAATACACAATATAAAGGAGCTTTTATGATGTTCACTCCCCCAGGGCTTCCATTCAATCATCGAAACACCACAAAGGCAATTTCTATGAACGTTATAACAAAGAAACAAATTATTTGTGTGTTCGTGCAAGTGATAGAATAAATTAAGCATAAGATGATTGCTTATAAGGCTCAAAAAGTGTAAACCACTGAGACAAGTAGTTAAACACAGACTCAATGTGCATTAGTGATGTGTGAAGGTGGGGCAGACTTCCTTCTTTTCAATATCCAGATTTTCCAAATGAAAATCAGATAGCATATGTGTTGCGTCCCCTTTGAAAAATGAAACATTTTCTTGTTAAGAAGTAAATGAGTAGCTGGTGGGTAATGTCAAGAGTTGGCATGGGCTAGTTTCCTGTTTCAATAATGTTCACCAAGAATTGTGAAACATTAGAATTGTGGCTGCCCGGCTCAGAAAGTAGTTGGTGCAGAGTTTGATATTCTTTTACTCTGATCTCTTACCCTATTTCTTTTAATCTTTAAGCTCACAGCTAACCGAACTCTCTTTTGACATATTCTCTCATCACACATCCCACACTCATTTCTTTTGATTCCTCACATTCAATCACTAAAGGATTAACTTCTTGGGTTGGAAACACTAGTTAACGTGAATCCATAGAAGTTCAATGAAGTCCTATCACACTGATCCCATGTTTTCCTATGAAGCATATGATGCTCAGATAGTTTAACTTTATCAGTTAAAGCGCATAGATGAATCAGAAAACATTTAAAATCACACTTCCAATTCAAGAAATCTGTTTGAGAATCGGGAAGTGGTTTGAACATTTAAGAACATGTTTTCTTATGATTGAAAGTTGTCCTTCTTTCAACCATAGATGAGATGAAGGTAAGAAATTATACCTTTTAGAATGCAGTCTTAGATCTCACGAAGTCAAGCTTAAAGTCATAAAGATATGATCTTTGAAGCATCTTTCAACCTACGAAAGTCTAAAAGTCTAGTCAAAGTAACTTTATTCACTGAAATTGAAATGACATAAAGCAGTAAAACAATTAAAGTACGAGTTCTGATCAGATGTAATCAGAAGTCATCGCCATACTCCGTTGACTTGAACGCACCCCCTACCATCATGCATCACTAACAAGTTATCAGTAAACACAATGCATTTAAATATGTTCCCCCTCAAAATAACATTGATCATCAATGAAGTACTTCTCACACTCCCCCTGAGATTATGAACAAATTATTAAAGAGCAGGTATCATGCGGAAATAATAATAAAGAAATGATAAAGAGATACAATAAGAAATTTTAATAGGTAACCAACGATTAGGTCTTAAGATTTAGCATACCAAGTCTTGAGACAAGAAAATTAAATCTCTTTTCGTCTAAAGGTTTGGTAAACAAATCTGCAAGTTGATAATCGGTTTTTACAAAGTAAAGTTCAATTGTCCCCTTTTCTACATTATCTTTTATAAAATGATACCGGACATCTATGTGTTTGGTCTTAGTATGCTGAACAGGGTTAGCGGTAATCGCAATAGCGCTCTTCGAATCACAATAGATCGGGATTCTATTGAAATGAAATCCATAGTCTCGCAATTGTGTTCTCATCCACAAGACCTGAGAACAGCAGCTAGCAGCAGCTACATATTCCGCTTCGGCCGTTGATGTGGAGACACATAATTGCTTCTTCGAAGCCCAACTGACGAGTTTATCTCCGCGGAATTGTATATGACCCGAGGTGCTTTTCCTGTCTAACATGCAACCAGCATGATCTGCGTCTGAATAAGATGTTAGTTCAAAGCTTGTATCATTAGGATACCACAGACCAAGATCTGCGGTCCCCTTCAGATACCTGAAAATCCGCTTTACAGCAGACAAATGGGATTCTTTAGGATTGGCCTGATATCTAGCACATAAGCATGTAGAAAACATTATATCCGACCTACTAGAAGTAAGATACATTAAAGACCCTATCATCCCTCTATAAGTCCTAACATCAACAGCCTTTCCCGAAAGATCGGTGCCAATCTTAGTACCAGGTTCCATTGGGGTACCAATCGGTTTACAATTTTCCATTTTGAACTTCCGAAGAATATCCAGAATGTATTTAGATTGATTGATAAAAATCCCCGTTGAAAATTGTTTGACTTGCAATCCGAGAAAGAAATTCATCTCTCCCATCATGCTCATTTGAAAATGAGACACCATGAGGTTTGCAAAGTTCTTACAGTACTTAGGATTTGTAGAACCAAATATAATATCATCCACATATATTTGAATAAGAATGATATCGCCTTTATCCTTTTTAATGAAAAGAGTGGTATCAACCGTACCTTTTGTGAAACCTGACTTAACCAAGAATTGAGATAGGATATCATACCAGGCACGAGGAGCTTGTTTCAGTCCATAAAGAGCTTTATCCAAGATGTAGACGTGGTTCGGCTTATCTAGATTTACAAACCCTTCTGGCTGTGAGACGTAGACTTCTTCCTTGAGTACTCCATTCAGAAAAGATGTCTTCACGTCCATTTGATAGACGGTGAAGTTCTTGTGGGCTGCGTAGGCTAAGAACATCCGAATTGCCTCTATACGTGCCACTGGAGCATAAGTCTCATCGTAGTCTATCCCTTCCTCTTGCCTATATCCCTTGGTGACAAGTCGTGCTTTGTTTCGGATAACGGTGCCATCTTCATCTTTCTTGTTTTTGAACACCCATTTCGTACCAATGATAGTTTTACCTTGCGGTTTGGGTACGAGTCTCCAGACTTTCAGTGCTTCAAACTGATTCAACTCATCTTGCCTCGCAGTTACCCAATCTGAATCGGCAAGGGCCTCAGATACGCGTGTAGGCTCGATCTTGCTCAGAAAGGATTCATACATACATAGATTTCATGTTGCCGACCTAGTTTGCACCGGTGCAGAAGGATCTCCAATAATTTGATGTATCGGATGCTCTTTGGTCCACTTATGTTCATGAGGGAGTGTATTAGATGCATGTTGATCATTGTCCGCATCTAGGAATCCACTGGTATCTCCTTCAGATGGTTCAGAATTAACGAGGGCTTCAGTTGAAGTAGTCATTACAGAAGTTGCAGTAGGTACATCTTGGTCAATCTGATGATCAGTCCTTACAGTATATCCTACTGAGTTAGCTACTTCTGTCTCGGCCATGTTGGTCACAACTTCAACTGTCGGAGTAGGCTTTTGAACTGGAACTTCTTGCTGAATAGGGGAACCGAATTCAGTAGAGATATCGGAAATGGTCGGATGAGTAGTCATCGAGTCTTCTATCCTGTCAACCACAACAGAGTTAGGCAATTTAGAACCAAGAAATTCATCATAGAACAGTTCAAATAATAAATCCAAATCAGATAAGTTAGAGGTATACGACGAAGCGCCATCTGATTTGTTCTCTTGAGGTGCAAGTCCTGGACTGGTTGGTCCAAAAGCTAATACTCCGGTAATGACGGGTTCTGAACTGATGTGCTCAGAAGCCATATCCTCATCGAATGTAACATTGATGCTCTCGATCACTGTCTTCGACTTCTTCAAATAAACACGATATGCAGACGATGTAGAGGAATAACCAACAAAGATGCCTTCATCCGCCTTAGCACTGAACTTGTTCAGATTCTCTCGGTCGTTTAGAACATAACATGTACAACCAAAAACATGAAAATATTTAATGATTGGTGTGCGGTTGTTGATCAATGCATATGGAGTCTTCTGAAATCGGCGGTGTATCATGGAGCGATTCCGAGTGTGACATGCAGTCGATACTGTTAGGTCCCAAGGCTTGAGCTTCCCAGGAGGTCACCCATCCTAGGATTGCTCTCGCCTGAGCACGCTTAACTTGTTAGGATCAAGCGCTTACCACTACACCAAAAGCAATTGCTGGTGGTGAAGGCGCTACTTTATTTCCTTAAACCATGGTAGCGCAAAGCCCCATACTAAGCGACAGGCGGACATGAGGGGCTGCACCACTTTCGTGGAGCCAGCGGGTCGGGCTGTTAGTCCCGGCCAGTTACGTACTCCCGAGTCGAAGGTGAGGGCGCTGGATGCTTGTGGCATTCCCAGCAAATGTTGGGATTTCTCCTCAACAATCCCCCCCCAGCATTTGCACACTGGGAGACTCGAACCCGCGACCTCGCTCTGATACCAATTGTTCGGTCCCAAGGCTTGAGCTTCCCAGGAGGTCACCCATCCTAGGATTGCTCTCGCCTGAGCACGCTTAACTTGTTAGGATCAAGCGCTTACCACTACACCAAAAGCAATTGCTGGTGGTGAAGGCGCAACTTTATTTCCTTAAACCATGGTAGCGCAAAGCCCCGTACTAAGCGACAGGCGGACATGAGGGGCTGCACCACTTTCGTGGAGCCAGCGGGTCGGGCTGTTAGTCCCGGCCAGTTACGTACTCCCGAGTCGAAGGTGAGGGTGCTGGATGCTTGTGGCATTCCCAGCAAATGTTGGGATTTCTTCTCAACAGATACAGCTTCAGCCCACAAAAATAAAGGTAATTCAGATTGGCTGAGCATTGTACGAGCGGCCTCGACGAGTGTACGATTGCGTCTTTCGACGATTCCGTTCTGTTGAGGCGTGCGAGCAGCAGAGTATTAATGTGATATCCCGACCGATTCGAGATATTCTTCAACTGTCTTGTTCTTGAACTCTGTGCCGTTGTCAGTCCTGAGAATCTTGACTTGTTTTTGCAGATTGACTTGGGTCGTCTTCAGAAACGTAATGAGAACATCGGGAGTCTCATCTTTAGACCGTAGAAACTTAACCCAAGTGTATCGCGTATAGTCGTCCACGATAACTAGCACATGCTTCTTTCCTCCTAAGCTTTGCATTCGCATAGGACCGCATATGTCCATATGCAACAACTCTAAAGGAGAGCTGGTACTAGGTTCATGCTTTGGTTTGTGTGGGGCTCTCTTCATCTTGCCCTTTTCACATGCTGCACACAGGTGTTCTCTTTCATACTTCAACTCTGGAAGTACTTTCACTAGCTTTCCACTGACCAGCTTGTTCATGTACCGAAAGTTGAGGTGAGAAAGATGTCGATGCCATAACCAGCTTTGTTGCATCGAAGCCTTTGATAGTAGGCAGACCTGATTGTCAGCCTGGACCTTTGACAAATTGATGGTGTAGAGGTTTGACTTACGAGATCCGACCAGGAGTTCTTTTCCTTCTTCAGTGCGTACTGAACATATCTTGTCCTTGAAATTAACCTCTAAATCTTTGTCGCAGAACTGGCCAATCCTGAAAAGGTTGTGCCCTAAGCCTTCAACATAACTCACCTTCTTGATCGTAAGATTTTCATGTATAACATCACCATATCCCAGAATAGGTGAAAACTGATCATTCCCAAAACGAACTGTGCCGCAGTATTTGTCCGTAAAATTAGACAACATACTCTTCTGCCCGGTCATATGCTTGGAACACCCGCTATCCAAGTACCACATATGACGGGTCTGCACAACACAAATCAGGAAAGAAGAGGTTTAGGCACCCATTTAAAAATGGGACCTCCACTGTTAGTACTTGATTTTGGCACCCATTTAAAATTGGGCCCGCTTATTCTTTGAAAACCATAATCATGATAAGATGAATGATAACGATAAGATGAAACATTATATGAACCATACAAAACATCAGAAAATTTACGAGAAGCATAATCACATTCACCATAATTTAAAAACTTTTTATTCTTAGATGGAGCTAACTGGAATAATTGCTTTATAGGGTATTTCTTGCGAGAATCAACAAGATTAGGTTTAAAAGTAGCAACATTCACAATCACATCATCTTTACTAGAAGTCTTTTTATTCAAAACAAAACTAGAACTAGATTTAGCTTTCTCGTCTATCTTTTGTTTCGGTATCCATGCAGTCTTAACTCCAACCCTTTGCTTTCTCAAATCTGAAACATGTGAAACTTTAGAGTTAGAATGATGAGAATTAAGAGAATGCTTCTTCTTTGGCTTACCTTTTGCTTTCTTTGATTTCATAGAAACTGATTTATCAACTTTCGTTGATGTTTCACCTTTTTCAAACACACTGGGTAATCCAAAAGAATTAACAACACAAGATGAATGATCAGGAAGTTTAGAGGTAAAATCAAATTGAGCAACACAATCATTCAAAATACCATCAGAGTTTAAGAAATTAAGATCATTCTCAAGTGAGCCAGATCTGTCATCAGAATTTAAAGCCTTAGAGAATTTAGAAAAATCAGTATCTTTGAACACTGTTGAAAATACAGTTTGTTCTAAGTCCATCAAAAGTCTTTCTTCTGTAAGAGTACTCACGAGTTCAGAAATTTTACTTTCCAAAACTAGAGGAGGTACGTAAATCTTACCTTCGATGGGTTTAGCCTCCAACTCTTTTACAGAATAACTCTCAAAATAATCATTTGAAAGAAATTTTGATTTATTAGAACTATAACTGTTATTCAACTTCTCATAGCGAAATGGAAGTTGAACTTTAGTTGTGTTCTTTCTTTTATCATATTCCTTGGCTTTATCTTTTTCAGACAGACTAGTCCAAAAGGGTTTGAGTTCCTGATGTTGAGGAGCCAACAACATAAACCCAAAGTCATAAAGTGCAGGCACTTCAGATATAACCTTTTTGAGATGATGTGGGTTCTTGTAACCAAGTCCCCAAGTATCAGGTTTCTCTTTACGTTTGTTCAAATGAATAGTGTGTTCAGTTTGACCTAAAGAATGTAATTTCTCTTCCAACGCATTTACCTTGTCTATTAAAGAATTCTTTTCTTTTGAAGTAGAAAAATACCTTTTAAAAATCTCTATAGACTTAAACTCACATTCTTTATATTTAGAAACAGTTTCAGATAACTCTTTATGAATTATAGTCTTTTCTTTAGCGCAGGTGTCTATATTTTTATGCAAAGTTTCAATTAATACATTTTTCTCAGCAATATCATTACTAAGTTTGTGTATAGATTGATTTTTCTCATTTATGACACCTTTCTCTCGCTTCAGTTTAGACTCTAATTCTTGGAGTTTAGACATCATGGCATGCATTTGGTTCAGAAAATCAAATTCAGTTAAGTTACATACCTCATCATTATCTCCATCATCAGAATCAGCTTCAGCTTCTGACTGGTTCTTTCCCATCAAGCACAGATGTGCTGTCTCGTCCTTCTCTCCTTCTTCAGATTCTTCGTTCGAATGGTCGAGCCAGTATTCATCCTTGGCCATTAATGCTTTTCCAGCCTTTTGTTGCTTGGCTAGAAGCATCTTATTCTTGTAATAGTCGGAGTTTCGGACTTTTGATTTGCGACAGTCCTTGGCAAAATGACCGAGTCTCCCATAATTGTAGCACTTAATCGGTTCTTCCTTCTTGGTCTCTTCGTCTTCATCCTTCTTCTTGTTTTCTGGTCTCCTTTCTTCAACTTTCTCTTTATGCTTGTAGTTATTAGGACCAGAGGAGTACCTCTGACTATTGGAGTTTGGCTTTTTATAGAACTTCTTTTGGAGAGCCTTGGTTATCAATAGCATGGCTTCCTTCAGTTCATTACAATCGTCAGAGTCAGACTTTGCCTCGCACTCAGCTTCTTCCGAATCAGACTCTATCACCTTCTTCTTCTTAGACTTCTTAACCACAAGAGCAACTGGATCAGCAGCTGCTTTGTCGGCCTTTTTCATCTCAGCCTTGATCTCTTCTACTTCTTCCTCATTCTGTCTAAGGATTTCATAAACTTCATGAAGAGGAATGTCATGCAGATCCTTTAACTGCCTCATCTGTCGGGTGAACCTCTTCAACTCAGGCTAAAGATTGCTGAGAAATTTCACATTCAGCTCCACGTGAGATTTGTTGATCTTGTTCTTGCTGAGCTCGTTCAGCAATGTGACAAATCTGTCATAAGTGGCTTCGAGTGACTCCAGCTTTGGCTTTGAACTCTTCATAATTATTCAAGCAGGTAGATACTTTGAGCTGGTTGCCAACTTTAGATTCGATCATCATCTTCTCCAATTGATCCCACATTTGCTTACCGGTAGCGTTGTAGCTGTCAATCTTGACATATATTTCATTCGGTATGCCTTGGAGAATAAATGATCTTGCCAGCTTGTCACCCTTGTGTCTGTTCAGCTGATCTTCCGAATATTCACCAATTGGTAATTTATACGTTGTCTCTTCTTCTTGACCATTTTCTCCAGCTACAGTGAGAACCTTGGTCGGGGGTGTCATGATCCCTTCTTTCAGAGATTTTCTGATTTCATCTCCCAAATCATGTCGATCTATGAAATCCAAAAATCTATCCTTCCATTGCTCGTACTCCCCCTTGAAGAGTACTGGTGGCTTCACATCTGTTCCAATAGCAAGAGCTTCCCGAGACATCTTTACTTATACGATTAGTATCAAACTTATCTGATATGATTATTCAATCGATTCAAAGGATTACAAGTGTTCTTGATAAAATCAAAACTCTCTCTGCTTCTTGTTCTTCACGGCGCAAACCACCACCACACTAACCTCTCTCAATAATTGATATTTTTCTAATTAAGGTCCTTAACCCTAATTACAACTAACCTAATCATATTTATACTTAGGCCATAAGCCTAATGGGCTTGGCTTGCTTGGGCCCAACAACTAAAACAACCTATTAACTTAATAATAAACCAAATAAATAAAATACGAAAAACCACTTTTGACTATTTATTACAAAAGGACCCTAGACTATTTGTTGAGACGACTTTATCAGCTTTGACTTCAGATTTCCATCTTCAGATAATTATGATCTTGAATCCAATAAATATGTGCTTTAACAATCTCCCCCTTTGGATCAAGATCATTCTTTAAGCTCAGAAAATGTAATCTTCCTCTTTGTCTTTAGAATGTACCAATCTCTCCAATCGATGAGAATATCTTTTGGAAAGAAATTATCTCCAGTTTCAGCTCGGAATGCTTCAACAAATCATCTTCAAAGAAAATTTCTTCATTTCGGCATATCTTCATAATATCTTCCATTTCTTGATTAACGCTTCTCCCCCTTTTTGATGAAAAGAGCAAAGAGTTCATCAAAACATGTCTTCAAGAAATTTCTTCCACCATTGATCTTACAAACAGAACCACTGAGTATCCGTCAATTCATTAAGATGTTCATCCAGATCTTTGCAAATCTAGACAAATTAGAAAATGAAGTGTAACACCTGAATCAACAAATGAATCAGTTAAAATTGCCTGTCAGTAACACAAAGTCACTGTGTGTAACGAATACACAATATAAAGGAGCTTTTATGATGTTCACTCCCTCAGGGCTTCCATTCAATCATCGAAAAACCACAAAGGTAATTTCTATGAACGTTATGACAAAGAAACAAATTCTTTGTGTGTTCGTGCAAGTGATAGAATAAATTAAGCATATAATGATTGCTTATAAGGCTCAAAATGTGTAAACCACTGAGACAACAGTTAGTTAAACACAGACTCAATGTGCTGAATGAAGAATGAAATGTGTAAACCACTGAGAAAAATCGGCAGCATTTCAACTGTGATTTGAACATATATCCATGACCTGCTTTTATCAAAACAAATCTATCGTATGCCCAACAATTTATATCTATCTTATAAAACAAATAAATATATAGCCATGCATAATTGAACTTACCACCGTATGAGCCATGTTTGGGTAAACGTAGATCGGAGGATCCGTGGACAGACCAGTCGCACCCGGAACAAGCTCCCTGTTGGTGCAGTGTGTAGCCTCGCAAACCTCGTCGCTGGTAGGCTCACGGCCCCATGCATCTCTCTACAATACATAACTTAAATTTTTAGTAGGTAATAAAATCATGTATATAGTACATATATTCATCAATTATATACATTTAGTCTAGTGTATGATAAATTACCATGCGGTCCCGATGCATAGCGGTAATAATAGATCCAGTACAGTGTCTGGATGCCATCCCCTCATACTCGGTGGCCCGATTGGCCGTATTAGCCGCACATACACGCCGGAATCCGTCGGTGTTCCATACATGTTAAAAAGAAAACATAAATCAATATAAATCCTAGTACAACCAGATACAAGTATTCAGAACAAAACAAACCTGCTCAATTATCTGGACCCAAAACTCACTCTGGATCCACTCTGGATGGTGTGCAGCAAGAATCATGTAGTCATGTCCGTCGAACTGGACACCATCAATGTCTAAAACCCTGCCCTGGGCGAATTGACGGGCATCTCTCATCACATCCAGGTATCTATTACTTAGGATACGCCGGAATGCCGCTAATACTTCGGCGTCCATCTCAGGAGGCCAACTATAATATAACTGCAAACACATTGTTTGGATTAAATAAAAATAAATCCACTCAATAAGTTAAATAGAGTAAAATACCCTACCGAAATCGATCCAGCATCAGTGGATAGTGCTCATTAGGGACATCCCTAAAATGAGCCCAAGGACCATTGAACATGGACTTAAAGACGACAATGGCCCTCCGGACTGCCGACTTGTCCTTAAACCTTCACAATTGCAAAATATACAACATAAAAAACATTAGGATCGGTTTATTATATACTAGAACAAATAATATATCACATCTACTTACCCGCCTACTTTAGACAACAAAAGTGGTGGTCGCTGACTCGGCTGGAGCGTCTATGATGCCACATTCGGGCCTCTAACCCTCGAGCTCGCTACTCCGTCATCAGACTGGATCTGATCTAGTGCGTCATCGGTGAACTCATCGGCCTAGGGGTCACCACACCCAGCGGAGCTGCTACTGCCCCTACCCCTATAACCCCTACTACCCCTAGTAGGGCGTCCAGACATCTAAAAATAGAGAATGGTTAACATAAAATGATATAAGTGTACATAAATCATAAGACCCAAAAATGTCTACATAAGAACGACAAAACAGAGAATGTTTAACACGAAAACTGTCTACATAAGATCGGAAAAATAGAGAACGTTTAACACGAAAATGTCTACATAAGAAAGACACACTAGTTATCAGACGAGTGATCAGATAACATAAGTTCGTCTTCGTTATCTTCATCATCATCCATATCTTCAAATTCTTCTTCCTCATCGCTAGCACCGTGATCTGATGCATCTTCCTCTCTAGCTTCATCATTTGTGGCAACTACGTTGAGCTCCCCAGTGACAAGAGGGACGGAATCGAGGTCCTCATTTACCCAATTGTTTGTATTATGAGTTACCCGTTCGTTGGTTTGAAAGAACTGTTCTCCATCCACGTTATCATCATCCAACACATCGATAGCCCTTTCTGCAACTTCATATATTCCACTAGCTTTGGTCTTCACAACTGCCCACCAGTCCTTTAAATCCTTACTTCCTGAAGGATAGGGTGTGTAATACACTTATTCCGCTTGTGATGCTAGGACGTAATAGTCCTCACCTCTGAGTCTAGACTTGTATTTGATATCAACCAACCCATGTTTAGGGTCGACCATAACTCCCTCTAGACTATCAAACGATGTACACTTGAACAAAACTACAAAACAATAGCCCACACCGTAATACTCCACCTCTAACACGTCGTCCAACAATCCGTAATAGTCAAACTTGGAGTCGTCATAACAAGATCCTCTCACACATACGCCACTATTATGTGTGACACACCCAGCAGCAAGTGTTACCGTATGAAACTTGTAACCATTGACAAAATATCTCTTATGCGACCAAGCATATTGGCCTGGTCCACATGCAAGAGATTTCAAATGGTCGGAGAAATCGCCTGATCCGAGCATGACTTATAAAACCACAAATAAGAAATAAATTACATATGTGTAACATTACATACGTAAATTTCATATGTCTGTACTCACGTATTGTTCGAACCAAGTAGAAAACCTTTCATCTCGAGCTTTATCCCGTGCAACTGCATCAAGATGAGGTTCTCTTTGTCGTATCCACTCATCGAAGGTCCATTGAAAAGGTCGAACTTCTTCACAATTCAACAACACATATGTGTGGATCTTGTGAATCTCGGCTTGAGTCAAGATGGTCTTCCCCCCCCCCCTTCTCGAATAATCTACAAGATGGAACCTTGAATATGCTCAAGCGATCGTCTATTCCTAAAGAACTAGGAATATCTGGGGCAAAGTTTCTTGACTTGCGATTATGTCGAGTTATTATCTGTGGATCAAAATACAGGAAGAAATAGGTGGAGAGTTCATTTACTAGATAAGAATCAACGATAGACCCCTCCACCCTTGATTTGTTTATAACAGTCCTCTTCAATGACCCAAGTTTCCTAAACAACGATTGAAATACGTGTTAGAAAATAAATGGGTAAGTATTTGAATGAAAAGTATTTCAACCATTCACATACTTGTTTTACTTGTTGTTTCGTCAAAGTGTACGACGACTTTGGCTTCACTACTTTATTGCCTGACGTGGCAATGTGCAACTGCGGTCGGTTGCAATAAATCTCTACATCCCTCCTTGATTTTATATTGTCTTTCGTTTTTGATGTGTCCATGACAGTGTTAAAGAGATTCTCAAAGACGTTCTTCTCAATGTGCATGACATCCAGGTTGTGTCGGATTAACAACGTCTTCTAATATGGCATCTCCCAAAAGATGCTTCTCTTCACCCAATTATAAGTGATTCCGAAACCGGTAATGTTTCTATTGGTCGGTCGAAACCGAGAGCCATCGTAAACAGTTGGAAGATGACGGACCTGTTCCTATATTTCTTCACCGGTTAACTCGGGTGGTGGACTGGCTAACACCCTAGATCCATCTAGAAACCCTGTTTGATCACGTCGGAAGGGGTGTGCACTAGGTAACCATCTCTGATGACAGTCAAACCAACAATATTTACGTCCATTTCTTAACTGAAACGAATCGACTGTACCCATGCAGTACGGGCTGGCTAGCTTGTCGTGCGTGCTCCAACCCGACAACATTGCGTAGGTAGGGAAGTCGCTAACGGTCCATAGAAGTATAACCCTCATCTTAAAATTACTCTTACGATAAACATCATACGTACGAGCGCCCACTGTATACAACATCTTGAGATCATTTATTAGCAGCCTAAGAAAGACATCCAAATTCTGATCGGGGCTCTTTCTACCTGGAATGACCAATGCAAGTTTCACGTATGAATCTTTCAAACTCAACCAAGGAGGTAAATTGTAGATGGTAAGAAACACTGGCCAAAGTGAATACGGATTCGAATTTGAATTATTCGGGCTGAAACAGTCGGTGCATAAGCCAAGACGCACATTTCGGACCTCAGAAGCGAAGTCAGGATGTACCATGTCCAAATGCTTCCAAGCCTCACCATCACTTGGATGTACCATCACACCCGGTTCTGTCTGATGATCCTTGTGCCAAGTCATCTCTTTAGACGTCTTCTTTGACATATACAATCTTTGAAGTCTAGGAAGAATCGGCAAGTAAGTCATCACCAAGTTAGGGACCTTGCTTCGACCACTTGTCTTGAAACGATATTTATTGCACACTCGGCAGTGGGTCAACTCAGAATCATCCTTATAAAATAACATGCAATGATTTTTGCAAGCGTCGATCTTTTGTTTTGGTAGAGCAAGCTTTTTCAAACTCTTTTTCGTCTCATAGAAGTTACCGGGTAGTTTATCACCCTCGGGTAACATCTCTTTAATTATAGCAACATTGCGGTTATAAGTCGTCTCGGGTATATTACATTCTGCCTTCCAATTCAACAATCTCCTCGCAACTCCTAATTTCGAGTAATTTGGACACTCGTCCCATAGTGGCTCGTCAGCAGCTTCTAACATGTCATAAAATCCTTGGGCAGAAGGATTAGGGATTTCTTCTTCCCATGTCATGCCATCATGTATCATGTGATCGTTCACCATTTCAACATAACCTTCATTATGATCTACTACCGAAGTAGAAGATTGACCCACGTCTTGATGCCCTTCATTATGGTAATAAGTTTCACCATGTGCCCACCATGTGGTACAATCAGGCATGAAACCGTGCTTCATCAAATGCAGCCTCACGTCAGTCCTTTCTTTATAGCACTATCCCATCACGTGTAGGTTTCCTTTCAACAGTCCTTTCATTGGCATAGGCATAGTCCAAAAAATTGTCCATTGCAACAATATAAGAAACCCCCGACTGTCGTTCTTTCTATACATCCATCCTCTATATGTCGACATATTCAACCACTACAATAAAGAAATAAGTAGTTAATCGACATAATCAAGATAGAGGTGGTGTAATGGTTTGACTATTGAAAAGTCACACCGTAGGTTTAGATGAGCTTTGGATGACTTTAAAACCCTACGTGTAATGGTTTAACTATTGAAAAGTCAAACCGTAGGTGTCAACGAAGTTAGAAGTCTATTGAACACTACATGTAATGGTTTGCCTTCTTGAAAGTCAAACCATAGGTGTAGAGGAGTTTTAGATGACTCTAAAACTCTAAGTGTAATGGTTTGACTATTGGAAAGTCAAAATCGTAGGTTACAATCAAACAAAGGTGTTTTGGAAAGTTTAAAAACCTACGTGTAATGGTTTGACTATTTAAAAGTCAAACCGTAGGTGTCAACGAAGTTAGAAGTCTATTGAACACTACATGTAATGGTTTGCCTTCTAGACAGTCAAATCGTCGGTGTAGAGGAGTTTTGAATGACTTTAAAACTCTAAGTGTAATGGTTTGACTATTGGAAAGTCAAAACCGTAGGTTACAATCAAAGAAAGGTGTTTTGGAAAGTTTAAAAACCTACGTGTAATGGTTTGACTATTGAAAAGTCAAACCGTAGGTGTCAACGAAGTTAGAAGTCTATTGAAGACTACATGTAATGATTTGCCTTCTAGACAGTCAAACCGTCGGTGTAGAGGAGTTTTGAATGAGTCTAAAACTCTAAGTGTAATGGTTTGACTATTGGAAAGTCAAAACCGTTGGTTTTTTAAAATTTCAGCGGCATAACGGCTATAAAATGAATTTTTCCATATATCAACCTAATGTTTGCCCAACAATTGGCAACCCAACTAAAATAAATAAATAAAATCAAGTATAATCAAATCCTAAATCACACCAAATGTTTCCATTTATCAACCTAATGTTTGTCTAATAATTGACAACCCAACTAATTAATATATGACCTTGAATATGCAACTACCGACAAAACCAAGTTACAACCGACATCCAAGTGACCATATTCATAATAGGTACCCTTGTGAGAATGCAAAAGCATAGAATTCATAAAGAAATATTCATAATAAATTTTTTTATGAACTAGTTGACATTATTATAGTTGAAATCAAACGGTAGAATCCCCCAAAATAATTGATGGACATTAAGATTGTGTTCACAAATTTGATGAAATTTTTTGATGGAAATTAACATTGTGTTCACACAAACAGATATGAGTATTTGAACTAGTTGACACAATACCAAATACCATACTATTCTCATTATTGGATTTCCCAACAAAAAAATATTTGATGGGAAATAAGATTGACATCACAGATTCAAAATACAATGTACAATAAAACCAAAACAGGCATCTATGGGCAGTGTGATTGGGAGCTCCTCAAGATGCACACGTAACACATCAAGATCAAAACAATGTAAGGGGTTGATGGCCGTCGAAGATACTTTATCCTTCAAATGCATAAACAATGTAAAATAAAGGCAGATTTTGAAGGGAGATAACTAGGAAAGATGTAAATAATGTACCTTTCTCCCTGGAAGAAGGTTGAGGTCGAAGAAACTATGAAGACGGCTCTGGAAATCTGGAATGACCGTCGGCTGACGAAGAATCGAGAGGGAGACGTGTTGTGGAATCGAGAGGGAGACGTGGTGTGGATCGTGTTGTGGTCGTCGCCGGTGGTCGTCGAGAGGGAGACGAGAGGGAGAGTTCAGAGAGGGAGACGAGAGGGAGAGGGATCGAGAGTGAGATCGAGAGACTGAAATTAGGGCTATATTCCCGCTGGAAATTTCGGAAATTCACCGACGGATTTCCGACGGATTTTATTTTTTATTTTTTATTAAATAAATTACTTTTAAATTAATAAATTATATTTAATTTATCAAATTTATTAAATAAATTATTATTTAATTTATCAAATTATATTTAAAATTATTAATTAATTTATCAAATTATATTTAAATTTACTAAAATACCCCTGAAATAACTGGACTTAATGGAAACAATTAACGGCCGTTATCTTTTTCCGTTAATTTCAGTTAGATCAGGGACTAAATGTGATCAGTTAGGCTTTAACGTACCCAGTTGGGATTTAAACGAATCCGGTTGGGCTTTAATAGATCTGGTTGGGCTTTAACGGATTTAGTTGGGCTTTAACGTTACTAGTTGGGCTTTAATAGATCCAGTTGGGCTTTAATAGATCCAGTGGGGCTTTAACGTTCCCAGTTGGGCTTTTAATGGATACAGTTAGGCTTTAACGTACCCAGTTGAACTTTTAATGGACCCGGTTGGCTTTAATGGATCAGTTGGGCTTTAACGTTCCTAGTTGGGCTTTAATGGTACATACATGATCACATACGTACATGTACATACATACATATTACATACATTATCACATACATACTATACATGGTGTACATACATTCATGATCACATACGTACATGTACATACATACATATTACATACATGATCACATACGTACTATACATGATATACATACATACATGATCACATATGTGCATGTACATACATGATCACATATGTACATGTACATATATACATACATACTATACATGGTGTACATACATTCATGATCGCATACGTACATGTGTATATATATACATGATCACATACATACTATACATGATCACATATGTACACGTACATATATACATACATACATACAAACATACATACATACATACATACATATATATATACATGATCACAGAAAAAATTAATAATTTATTAAATTATTAAATTTAGCGACGGAATTCAAAATGCGGTCAGTAATCCGTCTGTAATTACCGACGGATCACCGACGGACGTCAGAAAAAAATTAATATTTATTAAATTATATAAATTACCGACGGATTTCAGACAAATTTAAAAATAAAAAAAATAAAATAAAATATTTTAATTTAATATCCGTCGGTAAATATATATATTTACTGACGGATTACCGACGGATAGTCTATTCGTTGCAAAAATTAAATTTCCGTCGGTGTTCCGTCGGTAATTACCGACGGATACTATCCGTCGGAAATTTTGGTCGGTGATAACCATTTTTCCAGTAGTGGGTTCTTTGAAGACAGTGGGAAATTCTCAATGGCTTCCTTACAATCACTTATCGATGAAGTGACCCTTAATCATGGGGAGAACGAGACAGGATGGAATCGCTGGGTGCCAGGAAAGGCGAACATTCTTTATTGGAGGAACCGGGTGGAAAGACTCCCCACACGTGATAACCTGGTCAAAAGAGGGGTCGGAGTTGCCTTGGTCCTATGTCCGATGTGTAATTCTAAAGAGGAATCTGTTTAACACATTTTTGTCGATTGCTCTTCAGCTTAGGAGGTCGCTGCAATTTAACATATTTGGTAGGACAAATTCCCTGCTCGGGTCGATTAGGCGGCTAATTCCACTACTAGAAAAATGGGCATCAGCGACGGAAATTAGCGAGGGAAAAAATCCCTCGCTAATTAGTGAGGGATTAGCGAGGGATTGACCACGAAACCAATCCCTCGCTAATTAGCGACGGATTAGTGAGGGATTGGTTTCATGGTCAATCCGTCGCTAATCCCTCACTAATTAGCGAGGGATTAGCGAGAGATTGACCACAAACCCAATCCGTCACTAATACCTCGCTAATTAGCAAGGGATTAGCGAGAGATTGGTTTCGTGGTCAATCCCTCGCTAATCCGTCACTAATTTAGTGAGCGATTTGTGAGGGATTGAATACAAAATCATTCCGTCGCTAATCCCTCACTAATTAGCGAGGGATTAGTGACAGATTGACCACAAACCAAATTCGTCGCCAATCCCTCGCTAATTAGTGAGGGATTAGCGAGGGACACCTAGCATCCGTCACTAATTCGTCGCTAATTAGTGAGGGATTAGCGACGGAATTTTTTATTTTTCTTATTTTCTCATATTTATGTGTTATATGTATGCATGTGTATGTGTATATGTTATATATCCGTGGGTCTGTGTTATAAGTGTATATATATATATATATATATATGTATGCATACATGTGTTGTTTGTTAAACCACGATGGATCTTAAACCGTCATAAAGTGCTTTATTGGACTATAATGGATCTTAGTGGGTTTTATCGGCCTTTAAAGGGTTATATTGTGCTTTAAATGGTTTCATTAGGCCTTAATGGATATATCTGGCTTTAAAGGGTTATATTGGGTTTTAAAGGGTTTAATTGATCCTTAATGAACCTATCGAGCTTTAAGGGGTTCTACTAGCTTTAAAGGGTTTCATTGGACCTTAATGGATCTATCGGGGTTTAAAATGTTCTATTGGGCTTTAAAAGGTTTCATTGGCCCTTAACGGATCTATCGGGCTTTAAGGGGTTCTATTAGTCTTTAAAGGGTTTCATTGGGCTTTAATGAATCTATCAGGCTTTAAGGGGTTTGATTGGGCTTTAAAGGGTTCATTGGGCCTTAATGAATCTATCGAGCTTGAAGGGGTTCTACTGAGCTTTAAAGGGTTTCATTGGGCCTTAGTGGATCTATTGGGATTTAAAGGGTTCTATTGGGCTTTAAAAGGTTTCATTGGGCCTTAATGGATCTATCGGGTTTTAAGGGGTTCTATTGGGCTTTAAAGGGTTTCATTGGGCCATAATGAATATATCGGGTTTTAAAGGGTTTCATTAGGCCTTAATGTATCTATTTGGCTTTAATTAATTCTACTGGACTTTAATCGATTATAGTGGACTTTAAATGGTTCTATTGGGCTTTAAAGGGTTTCATTGGGCCTTAATGAATGTATTGGGCTTTAAAGGGTTCTATTGGGCTTTAAAGGGTTTCATGGGCCTTAATTGATCTATCGGGCTTTAAAGGGTTATGTTGGGCTTTAAGGGTTTCATTTGGCCTTAATTGATCTATTGGGCTTTAAAGGGTTTCATTGGGCCTTAATGTATCTATTTGGCTTTAATTAATTCTACTAGACTTTAATCGATTCTATTGATCTTTAAAGGGTTCTATTGGCGAGGGATGTGTGGTATCCGTCACTAATCCGTCGCTAATTAACGAGGGATTGATTTTTTTTTTCTGTGTTTTTATCATTTTTATGTGTTATGTGTGCACATGTAATAAATTAATTCAAAAATAAATGTAATAGATATATAAATAAAAAATCAAATCCTTCATTTTTTTATTTAAAAAAACTTATACCTGGCCTTTCAAATAGATTTTTATTTAATAATTCGTCGAATTAGTAGTACATATTTTTTTTAAATCTATTGTTGTTTTTTAAATAATTCGTCGAATTAGTGGCTTATAGCGGTGTCAAACCGCTGAAAAACACTTTTTGATAAGTTATTTGGTTTTAACTTATCAACTTATTTGAAAAGTGTTTATGACTTTTTTAGTTATTTTATATGTATAAGCAATCCCAAACACCTTTAAATAACAACTTATTAGCTTATTACGTTTTGATACCACAATAAGTTACCAAACAATTTTTTAAAAACTACGGTTTGACACCGCATAAGTTGATAAACACTTTTTAAATTAAACATAAGTTGTTTTAAATAAGCAATCCCAAACACCAATTAATTAAGATTTTTTTAAAAACTCAATCTATTTAATAAAAAAATAGATTTTTTTATTAATACTTATTAGCCTTTCAAATATGTACCACAATCAGCCAAAATATCCCTTTAGCCAACATATCCCTTTCAAAACAAAACCCTACTAGCCGACCACCATCGCCATCCGTTCTGCTCTACGACCACCCTCCACCGTCTTCGTCGCCACCAACAGCCACCAGCGCCACCACTCTACTACCACCATGCCATCCGTACAGCCCTACTCGCCCCCGCCCTCTTCCCTCCATCGTCTCCTAGCACTCGTCACCGGACCACAAGCGTAGACGCAGTCATCCAGTCCAATCACGACCACCGTGACTCTGTGAGTCCACCATCGTCGACCACAGCGAGGAAACCAATCGTCGACCACAACGAGGAAACCAATCGTCGACCACAGCTAGTCCACCATCGTCGACCACAGCGAGGAAACCAACCGTGAGTTCACTTTTCTGATATGAAGTTACCTAGTTGCATATTGGTGTCTGATAATGTGAAAAAACTGAAGGATTTGCAAAACCTAAGTTGGGTTTGGTTAGAAACACGGTATTGAGCATTGACTGATTACTTGACTGCTTTGTGTGTTAGCTATGGACTGATTTGGTTACAAATTATTGACTGATTTGTGTGATTACTTGACTGATTTGGTTACAAATTATTGACTGATTTGTGTGATTACTTGACTGATTTGTGTGTTAGTTATGGACTGATTTGGTTACAAATTATTGACTGATTTGTGTGATTACTTGACTGATTTTGTTACAAATTATTTTATGTTTCTATTGCACTTTGACTGATTACTTGACTGATTTGTGTGTTAGCTATGGAGTAATGATTATGTGTTCATAAACATGTAAATAATTTCGAGAAGTAGAAAATTTGTTTAAATTTAAAATTTTAGAGTTTCCCTGTTGGGTCACTGTTGAATATCTTAGGATGTCAGGTGTTCAAACCGGTGAGGAGTGTGTGTGAATTTATTTGTTGAAAAAAAGTGGTAATTAATTAGGTAAAATTATCAAGTCCATATATAAATCAAAAATAATCCCAAAAGGATTATATATGTTACAAGTTCCGTAATCAAAGGCTTTGCATGTGGCGACGCGCATGCCGATGACCTTGAGGATGCTTCCATGCAGACCTTAGGTCTCGAGGATCAGGATTTGGATCAGAAGCATGAGACGGAGGTCCCACTTTCGACTGGTTCGGAGTCGAGGAGAGGCCCCAACCGTGAGATGTCGACACCATGTAATCTGAATCTGCGAATGCATCTGAATATAGAAGACGACGGGTAAGTAGGTGAAGTATAAGACTTCATAATGCATAATAAAATGATATGAATGCCTTTTGTTTTGTGCATACTTTTAAATTGTGCACGTTTCAAGATACCAATGTCGTTCGAGAGATGACATCTATATTCAGATCTTTATTTCGTGGTCTGTGGCATCTCTGGAAGGAGGTCCCTCCAGCTGATCGTGACTTGATGTTCCAACGCTTTCAGGTTGGTGTACATGAATCTCTTTAAAAGTAATTGTATATATCAGATTATTGTTTTTACCTTGATACAAATCTTGTGTATGTAGAGTAAGTTCCAGTGGGACCCAGAACTAGATGATATGGTTCATGATGCATGGACCCGTGCCATGCACAAGAGGTACTCGGACTGGATGAGTAGTGCGTAAATCGGCCGCAACACGATGTTATCAGAATTGAGAGCAGGATTGGGACGGTGAGGACTTCCCTCGCATTAGAGCACACCACCCTACCTGGATCCCCGAGAGGTTTTGGCATCAGATGATTGATGAGGTTTTTATATTTATTGTGGGCTTTGTGCATTTCAATGTGTTTTGTACCGACTTATGTATTATGTTTTTCGCAGGTGTGGAATACAGAACGCTAGAAACTTACGTCTAGGGCCAGTAAGGCCAATCGAAGGACTTAGTTTGAGGGGGTGTCATCTACGCACACCGGGTGATCGATTTCTACTGCACAACATCGATACCAAATGGTAAGTATATATTTCAATTTTTTAAATATGTAATTAGATTTGTATGTCTAGTAACTAATTAACTTAATTGTCTGTTGTAGAGACGAATATTGGGTCGGGAGCCGAGTAGGTCTGAGGTATATGAATGGGTCCATTACAGGAACCGAAAGTTTGTTCCAGGTTCATCCAACCCGCCTACTGATCCTCCTCAATACATTTACCCCAAAGCGGCTAGAGTGGCGGTAAGCTTTTCAAAACCATTACATTATTTTATAGAAACATTTGGTAGGTTTAAAGTAATATGTTTTAATAAACGTAGTGATACTATTAGTTTGGGCTGCCATTGTTGGGCAGACGTTAGGCCAAGTAGATATGTGTTGACAATGTGACTACCATTGGTAATTAGAATGTTATAATTGTTAAAAGCAGGCATTGGATAAGTTTGATTTACAGTCGTTATGCTGCTGAAATCTGTACATAAATAATTAATCTCAATATTTTTTTTGGTAAACCATAGGAATGCTAATTGTTAAAAGCAGGCATTGGATACGTTTGATTTACAGTCGTTATGCTGCTGAAATCTATACATAAATAATTAAGCTCAGTATTTGTTTTGGTAAACCATAGGAACACTAATTGTTAAAAGCAGGCATTGGATACGTTTGATTTACAGTCGTTATGCTGCTAAAATCTGTACATAAATAATTAAGCCCAATATTTGTTTTGGTAAACCATAGGAACGCTTTCAGGAGCTTAGGGATGCGGCCCACTCTAGTGCACAACCTGACACCCCTCCTCCTGATGATGCATCTCTTTGGGATCAGAGTATTGGAGGACGTAAGAAGGGTCGTTATTTTGGTCTCGGGGATTCCTATTATGGTGAATATAGCAATAGCAGTGGGAGATCATCCACTACTGGATCATCCATGGAGGTATGCTAGTTATATTGTTATGTATCATGTCATTACTTTTCATCGACACCAAAACAAATTACTGATTTTTGTTAAATATTGAATATTACAGGTAGCTGAGTTGAAGGAGAAAATGACAAGGATGGAGGCGGAGGCAAAGGAGCGGGAGGATCGCTATGTAGCCCAGCTGGAGTCCGAACAGAAGAGAAGGGAAGATCTAGAGACCGAACAAGCCAATCAAGCTGTCCGATTAGCCGAACAGGTCGCATTATCAGCGCATTTTGCTTCTTTCATGCAGCAGCAAGGATACAATTTCCCCCCTCCCGGACCTCCCGTACCTCCCGGCCCTTCCAGTAGCTAGATAATAGATTGTTAGTTGGTATTTTGGCATTTTGGTATTTTGAATTGTTGGATACTTGGCATTTTGGTATTTTGAATTGTTGGATACTTGGCATTTTGGTATTTTGGTATTTTGAATAGGGTTATTTTAGTTTGTTGTTCAATTGTCGGTTTGTTATTTTCAATTTATGGGCAGGTTTTGTATTATAATATACAGGAAACAGAGAATTTTAATTAAATTTATTTTAAAAAAATAACGAAATTCAGCGACGGATTAGCGACGGATTTTCGTCGCAAAGAGTTAGTGAATCCCTCGCTGATAGGGCCCTCGCTAATCCCTCGCTGATAAGATCCCTCGCTGATACAAGTCCCTCGCTAATCCCTCGCTGATACAAGTCCCTCGGCAATCCCTCACTGATACATGTCTGTCGCTGA
Source organism: Arctium minus (assembly GCA_954870635.1). Lineage (NCBI taxonomy): Eukaryota > Viridiplantae > Streptophyta > Magnoliopsida > Asterales > Asteraceae > Arctium > Arctium minus. The sequence goes on from OX941080.1 coordinate 12,613,699, forward strand.
TCCGTCGCTGATAGCATCAGCAACGACTGTTTGGGCGACGGACTATCAGCGACAGATAAACGACGGATTAGCGATAGATTCGAGCTTTAGCGAGGGATTAGCGACGGATTTTTCCCTCGCTAATAAGGGTAATTTTTGTAGTGTTATAATTGACGTGGCCAACTCTTTTAGGCTTCAGAAAAACATGAGATCGGTTCTTGATTTGGCGTTCATTGCGTTTCTTTGGGTTATTTGGAAGAATAGAAACAATATTGTGTTTAATAGCAAGGCATTGAAATGGGCGGAGGTAGTCAACTTGGTGCAGGTTTTTGCGTTTAGTTTAATCATGCATAGATCCAAGTTTAGGAGGTCGTGTGTTAAGATTTGTGGGATAAGAGTCTTTTGGACTCTTCCTCTTTGTATATGTATCTCTAGCCTCTCGCTAGCCCCTTTTATGTGGTAATACAATGGTGGTTTCTTGCTGTTAAAAAACACTATTGTTTCCCTCAAACTCTCAATAAACCCTAGTTCGATTCTTATAGTAAGTTGACCAAATACGCATGGTTATCAAAAGAACAAGACATTTGGTGAAATATTTTTTCAAGGAAATTTGATTATTTAAATTAAAAAAATAAACTCGAGTTTCACTTGGTTCGAAAGTTCAACCTTTACTCCTTCTTAGTTCTTAAATTATAAGTACATGAAAATATAAATTTTTCTAAGTGAATGTGCCAGTTTTTAAACTTGAATATTTGACAAATATTTTGTTGCAATATGATAATACCAAGTTCCGACTATCGAAAGAGTCGTTATTTAAATTTAAAAATTAAAAACTTGAATCAAAAGAAAAATTAAAAATCAAAACAAAATAAATGAACACATGTGACATTTACATGAAATTATCAAATGAATTGAGTTGAGGGGCCAATTGCTATGAATTTAAGAACCAAATATTATTACAAAATGTCAAAATTGTAACATAACCAAATATTATTAAAAAAAAATTTAATTGAAAATTTTTGTTTTTCTTGTTTTCAATTGTGGTTGTAGCTTGACCGTAACTCAACTAATTTGATGGCCCCTAAATTAAATTAATAGCTAGAAAAAATTCCCAGAAGCAGCTATGGGGAGGTACGTACGTAGCCGTAGGGCCTAACCTCTATTTGTCGGTTAAAATCAAACTTGTTTTAATCGGTATTGATTTCCTCGATTCACTCTGTTTCAGTTGATGCAATTTCACATAACGGTGCAAGAGGGATCGTCATTGCTGGAACTTTCATAGACATGGTAGTACGGCCCTCCATAGCTGCTATAATGGTGAGGATAAACTTGCAGTGGCACCACCGTAACTGCCGTTTGACTGGCGGCAGCAGCGGGGGCAGCAGTGGGGGCAGCGGGTTTCTTCTCCTCGACTGGACCAACACTCACCAGCTCTGTGCATCCCACACCTTTTCTTAGCAGCTTTGCGAGTTCGACTGAGTCAATTCCTTCCCCAGTCACCTTGATTTGATCTTTATCTGAGCCTATCAAAGTTGCTGATTCCACGCCTGTTTTTGTCAATTAATTTCAGATTATGATGTAGCTAAATTAACATTCAGTAATGAAGTCTATTTCGTTATCGATTTCTCTATGGAATCGGAATTTTTTTAGTCTGTTGTGTAGTAATTCATCCGAGAAATAAACAAAAAAAAGAAAAAAAAACAGGAGAAAATTTTGGGCACACTGGAGAGAAGCTTTCAAATGTCTTACCGGAGACACCAACGGCGATCTTCATAGCCTTACGAGTTTTCTTGTCGTTGAACATGGCCACCTTCACAACAATATTTTGCTGCAAAAACAATTTATACGAATTGAAGCCACCTGATTCAAATAAAATGCAAAATCGAATAGAATTGAATGGTGAAGAGATTTGTACCTTGGCCATATCTATGAATTTGTTTAGAGTAAGAGATTTTAGAGAAGGTGGTGGAAGGATGAGAAGGAATGTTTAGTGAGGGAAGTATTTGTAGACGAATCCATGGAGTTGAAGGAAGACGACAGGAAGACGATGTGAACGCCATATGAGGGAAGCTTCTTTCCTACCTGCGGAAAGAATGACAAAAAATAATTAAATAAGACCCACTATTTACTTCTTTTTTCTTCTTAAACTCTCACTAATTAATTATTAAAATTATAAGTTTTTATCATTTCACGACTAGTAATTGGTTTGTTTTTATTTATTGAGACCAGTTTAAAATAAAAAAGTATAATTTGGATAAAAGGGACGATGATTTATCTAGCACAATAATCTTTTTTAGTAATTTTTCAAATTAAACCGGAAACAAGCACGGTTAAATACTGGGAGGATTAAAATAGAACCCGATTAAAAAAAAGTAAAATGGCTAAAACATATGTGATTTTGTATGAAAAGCATTTACGTAACATTGTCAATGCATGGGATTGGTGAACGGGCGACTTGGCCCGCGTCTTCAGATCGCTGCTAAAATCGCGTGAATCATATGTAATTCTACTCAAATTTTAATATAAAATCACATATGATTTTGTAGTTATCGTAACTTTTCTCGTATCAACCAATTCTTGTTTAATAATGGGGCGAAAAAATTATATTTAATTGAAATGTTCAAAAGTAATTTGTAAGACAAATTTTGATTATTCAAAAACATAATTACTTGTTGAACGTCATTATTTTCCTTTGCCTTGTTCTATTTGTTAAATGTAAAAAATAAAAATTCAATTGCGGCAACAAGGTTGCTCACGCGGTTTTCAATTGACAGGAGTCTTTGTTTATTTAGTCAAATAAAATATGGAACTAAAACTAAAATTGGTCATGCATTTTCTACATGAATTATATTAATTAGTTTATATTTTTTTTACATCTAATATAATCATTTGTATTATATGTAGTTTTATTTGATTTATGGCTAATTTCTCTTTAAATGAGTTGGAGATAAGGACGGACATATATACATATAGGGTATGGTTGCCTGTAAAGGCACACAAATTCAGAGTTTAAATGTAATTTTTTTTAGGTTTTTAAATGTAATCCATAAGGGGGCGTTTTGTTGCCAAGGGAATGGAATTGAATTCCATGAAATCTTTAGATTAAGGAATTGATCATTCCATTTGAAAATGGATGGAATTGAATTCCATTCTATCATGGTTTTTCAAAAAGACAAAAATACCCTCCAAACATTTTCTAACAAAATTAAAACCCATCAGATGTGGATTTGGTTTCCTCTCTCTCCTCTCTCTCTCCTCTCCTCTCTCTCTCTCCTCTCCTCTCCTCTCCTCTCCTCTCCAGGGGCGGAACTCTGCGTCGGCTACCAGGGCCAGGCCCCTGGGCTTTAAAGACTTGTAAGAAGCAGCTGAAAATTTTGTAGTGTAAAAACAAAAAAGATTTTCTTTGGGCCCCCCTAAGTCCACCCACTTATATGAAATATTGGGGAAGTCCAACATTAAATTAAAGACTCATGAATTTAATTGGGAATTTGGGAAGTCCAGTCCATGGGAATTGGGAAGCGGAAGTCTATCTTCATCAGACTCCATCGAGTTCGGCTTGACTCCGAGACGTTCAAAACTCAAAACCTAAAAGTGAAGGTTGATGCTTGCTACGATTGCCGAATGATTGCAGTACTCCATTGAAGTCCGGCCGCCGGCGACTCAGGCACTCAACCAGTCGTCGACTCCCCTACGCCTCCTGTCCCTCGGTAAGCTCCTGCAGTACTCCATTTCTTGATTACATATATGAATAGCATACATGTTGGTACAACATTCCCTAAATTAGGAGAACGAAAAGGGAAATAGTTGAGAGTTTATGCTTGTCCATGTTTTCATTGAATTTAGGAGAAATATAATTTTAGAAAAGGGTGTCAAACCTAATAAAGGCATTCATTCAAGTAGAACCCCTAGTCAAAATAATTATAAGATTGAAGAACTGGAAACAACACAACCAAAGCTTGTTGATGATAAATTAACAGATTATAACAACAAAATTGACTTGGTAACACAGGCCTGCACTAGCATTGAGAAATTGTATATTGAAATACTTTCAAGAACTTTCCGTGTAATAATATGACCCTAAATTCCCAATTTTCAAACAGAAGATTAAATTTGAATAACTATACTCCAGGATACTGAACATGCTTGCTTTTGTGAGTAAAGCAAATGGTAAATTCGGCAAAATAGATTTTAGTTAGGTTTAATTACTCAATTTGTTTTTAGCCTAATTCCACCGTTTCGAGGGACTTTTTCGGTTTTTTGGGTTGATTTCAAGAGTTCTTATTGTTTTTTTTTGGTTGATTATAAGGTGCATCGTACCTTCTTCAACTTTTGAATATCATACGGTGACACCTTTTAAAACGATACGGTTGAACCTTTCATAAACGATTTTTTTTTAACCTTTCGGCGGAGAGATAATACGGTGGCACATGCCACCGATGACCCTTCTTTAGGTTTGTCCCTTGATCCGGCCCCTGCAGTCGGAAAGCTTGTGTTCCGCCCCTGCTCGACTCTCTTCTCTCTCTCCTCTCTCTTCTCTCTCTCTCTCCTCTCTCTCTTTCCTCTCCTCTCTCTCTCCTCTCCCTCCTCTCTCTCTCCTCTCCTCTCTCTCCTCTCTCTCTCCTCTCCTCTCTCTCCTCTCCTCTCTCTCTCCTCTCTCTCGCTCCTCTCTCTCTTTCCTCTCCTCTCTCTCTCCTCTCTCTCCTCTCTCTCTCCTCTCCTCTCTCTCCTCTCTCTCCTCTCTCTCTCGTCTCCTCTCTCCTCTCCTCTCTCTCTCCTCTCTCTCTCTCCTCTCTCTCTCGGCATTTAAAAAAAATAAATAAATAAAAATAAAAGAAAGGGTATTTTTGTCATTTTTCAAAATTCCATTCCAATTCTTTTGTAAACCAAACAGACATATTCCAATTCATTTGACTGATTACATTCCATTCATGCCAACCAAACAGTTGGTCAAACCTGAAAACATTCCATTCTAATTTCTTTCAGATTCCAATTCCATTGACAGATTCCATTCGATCATAAATCATTCTGCGAACCAAACGCCCCCTAAGTTTTGTAAGTGAAATGATTAACATTAACGCTCTGTTCTAGAGTTTTTAAAGAAAGGAAAGGAAAAAAAATAAAATTTTAATCGTGCTCTCGAGAAGAAGGAAAGAAATAATTTTTCGTGTTCTCGAGTTTTAACGAAATCAAAACATTGTGCAATTTATGGAATGTAGTTGAGGATAATTTACGCCTTTAACCCTATTGAGGAGTATGGTTGAGGATAATAAATTAATTTGTTTTTTATATTTTTTATTTTATACCATTATCACATTATTATATTAATATCTAAAATATATTAAAATATGTTTTTTTTACAAATTACTCGTTAGAAAAGTCACATTGAAACCTGCAAAATGAGTTCAATAACGAAGTTTTTTAAAAATAGTTATATTTTTAACTCCAACGCAAAATAGTAACATATTTTTAACGTTAATGACATGCATGTATGATAAATACAATATTACTCTCCATTAAATAAACATTTGCCTGTGTAGTTGATTTTTCTTATATGTTATATCTTGATTCGATCATATAGAATCGCGAAACGTATCAAAAAACGATTAGCTTTAAAGTTGTAAAAGATAATATTTTAAAAAATACACTAATGTATCAATTTTTTAATCACTTAGATATTTAATTTATATCCAATCTACCGAAAATAGCCAAAAATGGACTCCTTGTAATAAATTTTTAATTATTTTAGATTTTTTATATTACGATAATTATTTTATGATACCATTGTCAAAAAATCTTGGATGTACTATTGGTTGAGGATATTACTTTGGTGTTTTTTGTGGTTTTATCGTGTTTTGATAGATATTTTGCCTTAAAAAGTGGACATGGATGATGATGACTTTTAGAATATTAATTGGATTAGTTGGTGGATGAAATTATAAAATATTGAGGAAAGTTAGATGGCTAAAATGCAAAATCAAGTTTTCAAATTAAGTTGGACCAAAAGAGAGAACACTTGTAAAAGAAAAAAAATCAAATCGTTTAATATGTATAAGTTCATAATGTGAGTAATATGATACGTGCATATGTTGTAGAATGTGCCTACGTGCACTGTCAGTATGTATAAAGTGTTAGGTCTTTTTGTGCATATGCACATAAAGTATAAAGTGTCAATGTTGTAGAATGTGCCTACGTACACTGTCAATGAGTTTAAAGTGTTACTTCTTTTTGCACTGTACCAACAAATTAATATGCATAAATGCATATCCATATATGCATTGTTTAAAGAATATGCGCATATGCACATTCATGCATATGCCCATGTGCACAAATGCACATTCATGCAAATTGCACATATGCACAAAATTTAAGTGTAAACAACAACGTAGTGGACGAGATAGGTTATCGGAACAGGGTTTTGGCGAGACGGTGAGTGAGGTCGGAAAAGTGTGGTGTGGCGGTCTACGACGACGATACGTGTATCGCCGCCGACGTAACATAGGGATTTGTCGTGAGGACGAGGGACTATGTGACCGTCGTAGCTGCACATCTGTCGGAGCTTAGTCAAACCACCACTTGTCGTCGTCGCCACCGTTGTAGGGACTATTATTTGATGGATATAGAGGGTTTTCTTCGCCCTATGAATCGTTTTTTCGAGAACGAGGTGAGGAGTCTACGAAGTCATGGTGTGTAGCTAGGGGTGTAAATGAGATGAGATAATTCGCGAGCTACTCGAGATCGACTTGGTCTAAACTCGGTCAACACTCGACTCGAATAGGCTCGACTCGAACTCGAGCTTGACTCGACATACTAACGAGTCGAGTCGAGCAACCTGATACTCGACTCGATAAGCTCGTAAGATACTCGAATATATATTATATATAATTAAATCTATATTATAATGTATAAAGTATAATGTAAAAAAATTTAATAATAATAATTTTAATACAATACATTAATGTTAAGATAATAAATCAAAATTGAAAATTGAATTAAAAAACCCTCTAAAAAAGGAGGTAGTGAGAAGAGAGACTTTCTCCCATCCCACATTGGTCCCTTAACTCCTTTTTGACTATTTACTCTAGTATATATATGGATAGGCCTCCACAATTTTCTTTGCAATTCTTCTACTAGAGGCTTGAGCCTCTTTGCTTGAGCAAGTGAAAGGATTTTATAGGAGCACACTATCAAAATAGGTGCACCTTCTTTTTATTTAAGTTTGTATATGTTTGTTTTTAACTTTAACTTGACGAACATAAACGAACACGAACATACCTATTTCCTTAACGAACAAATACGAACACTAGTTCGAGTTTGAGCTTGAGAATTGGTTTGAGTTCGAGCTTGATTTGAGCCCGAGCTCGAGTTCGAACTTGAAACGAGTTCGAGTTCGAACTTAGGAATTGGTTATCGAGTCGAGTTCGAGCTTGGATTTTCACTACTCGCGAGCTTTCGAGTCGAGTTCGATCTTGAAATTTTTATTTCGAGTTCGAGTCGAGTTTACTGATACTCGAGCTCGACTCGCATCATTTACACCCCTATGTGTAGCGGTGGTAGTGGTGGTTGCCGTTGTGGCAGTGGTGTTGGTGGCAGAGATTGGCGGTGGTTGTAACGGAGCAGCGATTTGCTCCATTTTTTTTAGAAAGAGATATGCACTACCTTATTAAAATCTGCTGAAAATATGGAAAAGTAGATAACTTCCAAATTATAGATAAGTTACAATTTTAATTTTAAATTATTATATTTAATAAATAAGGATATCAATACCAATTTAGAGACTTCCTTAAAATATGGAAATGTAGTTATTAGGCGTGAAAATGAAAATTTCATTATTACCCTTTTATTTGTGATTAGACGTGTATATTGACATGCAATTAAGAATGAATCTGATTGGTTGATAATTGGTTAACACGGTTAATATCAATATCATGGTTAACAAATGAATGGGACTATATATATATGAGTCATCTAGTTTAAGATATATCTATCTATATATATATATATATATATAGATAGATAAGTCATCTAGTTTGATGACTTATATTAGTCGTTGTTGGCGCAAGCTGGTCTGGGGGCTGTTTGTTTACCTCTTAATGGCTCCATTAAGAGGCAACCTCTGAATCGCTAAGAGGTAAATCCTGTTTGACAAAAAAAAATGTTGTCTCTTAACCATTAAGAGCCCTGATTTCATTATGAATAATTAGTAAACAATCATATTTAATTTTACACTATGTCATAAAAACCTCTTAATCATTCAGACCACTTAATCATTCTACACTAAACCATTCAGCAACTGTCAAACAGTCCTTAACCAAAAAAAAATAACCACATATAAAACACGACAAAATGATGGCAACCATGCTTAAATGTGTTCATATGACTATATCTTACTAATGGTGGTTGCATACAATCAAAATAACTGTCTTCTTAGAAAGGGTGCTTGCCATATTAGTAGTCTCAATGCTTGTGAAATGTTTGTTAATTTACTGTTTACCATTAAACTCTAAACACATTGAGTTAGAGTTCACTAATAGTGTGTATCTCAAGAACAATCAAAGTAGTGTTCAACAAAAACAAGGGTCATATCTAGTATGTTGTGCTAAATAATGATATGATTTTACTATGCTCTGCAAGTTTGAACTACTTCAGTATTTACATTGTTTCATATATTATTCATTAATTCAATTATTGTTGCTAAGTTATGTAAGAACGTTCATGTCATTTGGTGCATTAAGTTGAGATGTTTATAACGTTTTATCAGTTTAACACTACTAAAAACAACAGTTTTTTTGGCGGCCAAATCCGTCGGAAATCATGGTTTTCAGCGGATTTGACGGCAAAAAAAAAAAACCGTCGCCGGAAAATTGAAATTCCAACAGAATTATCGGCGGATCTGACGTTTCCGGAGGTTAAATACTGTCGGAAATCTGCCAAAATCATTTTTTGAAAAAATGATTTTTTTAACTTAATTAGAACTATTAATGATTTTTGTTAACTTTTACGACGGATTATTAGCCAAAAAATTAAGTTAAATTTAAAAAAAATCGATTTATGAAAATGAATTTAATAATTAAATAAAATTTCCGCTGATAATCACATTGTATGCTCATCATATATAACATCTAATAACTATTATATTAGTATTGATAAGGATGAACATTCAGTGTTACCCATAGAATTCGTAACATTGGAATATGTTTTCTTCTCCGCCATCGGACCAACAACTACAAGATATGTGTAGCCTACATGTTTCCTTAGCAAGGGTGCAAGTTCGACCGAGTCAATTCTATACATCTTCGTCACTACTATTTGGTTTTTATTTTAATCAATGTAGGATGCAAAAAATACACCATGTTTATTAGTTCTCTGATTATATTTAGTCAAATAATTCAATCAATCAAAATTGATACATCCGATTTATTTTTGTTTTGAAGAATGAATCTAGATCCATCCAACCATTTTCGACGAAATTTCGATGGAAATTGGCCGCCGGAACTTTTGTAGTTCGGAATAATATATCCGATGGAACTCAAAATATATTTGAAGATAACCTACTCCATCTGAAAAGCTTCGATAAACAACCATAAACCCTTTGCGAATATAACATGATTTTCCCCGGGTTATTGATGCCCATTTCGATGGGCTTCTGACAACGCACTTTGACGAGTTATCAATTGCAACAAATTTCAACAGGTAACATTTTCTTCGGATTTTTCGACAAATAGACGGATATTAATTCCAACAATTTTCGATGATTTCGATCTTTTTTAATTTTACATTCCTAAGGATTTCCTACGGAATTGAATCCTCCCCACTCTTTCGAAAGATATCCATTGGAAAGATGTTATATTTTTTAAAAGAATAAAATTTTGCTTTATTTTTTCTGAACTTTATATAGTGTTATATTGAATATTGTGTGATACTTTTGGTCGTTAGGTTTTGTTGGATAACATTTATGCCAACCATGTTTTTCATTCATTTTTATTAGACAGCAAAAGAAAACATGTATTTTCAGATAGCTCAATCGGTAAAACATGTTTGTTCTCTGCCAGATCGAATCTTGTTACCATTACTAGATGTAAATTAATTTAACTGTCAACCATAGGATTTTATGAAGTTTATAATGGTACGTGTAAAAAAATCGATTTTCACTTGGTAGGAAAGTTCAACCTTTATCATGGTGCAACAACCATTGGATGCCTTCTTAAATTACAAATACATGAAAATATAAATTTATAAAGTATAATCTATAATTGTTGTGCATAAAATTTTGTCAAATATATTGTTGCAATATGATGATACCAAATTTATTGCGGTTTGTTTTATCTTATAATTAAAAGATAAGAACTTGAATAACTAGAAACTTAAAACAAACCGAAATAAATGAACTCAATAAATGTGATACATAAATTGGTCCCATAAAAAGCAAGTTCCAAAAAAACACATGTTACCTCTACATGTGATCAACAACTTAACAGAGTTGAGGGGCCAAATTGCTACAAATTTAAGGAGTAGGAAATCTTACAAAATGTCAAATTTTGTACATATAAAATTCCCTAGTAAAAGAGGAGAAAGGGGATGAAATGAAGGGAATTAAATAGCAATTTCAAATAAAACATTTTTGGTTTTTGCTTTATTGTTTTTTTTAACTTGGGTGTCTGGATCCACTTGTCTGCGTCTCGACTAATTCCATACGGCCGTGAAGATGACAAGTCAAATAACAGCCAAAAATTTCCCAATAATCTTAATTAGTTTATATTTTTTTTACATGAATTATATTAAAATTGGTCATGCATTTTCTACATGAATTATATTAATTAGTTTATATTTTTTTTACATCTAATATAATCATTTGTATTATATGTAGTCTTATTTGATTAATGGCTAATTTCTCTTTAAATAAGTTGGAGATTAGGACGGATATATATACCATATGGGGTATGGTTGCCTGTAAAACCACACAAATTCAGAGTTAAATGTAACTTTTTTTAGGTTTTTAAATGTAATCCATAATTTTCTTTCAAAAAAAAATGTAATCCATAAGTTTTGCAAGTGAAATGATTAACATTAACGCTCTGTTCTTGAGTTTTTAAAGAAAGGAAAGGAAAAGAAAAATAATATTTTAATCGTGCTCTCAAGGAGAAGGAAAGAAATAATTTTTCGTGTTCTCGAGTTTTAAAGAAATCAAAACATGGTGCAATTTATGGAATGTAGTTGAGGATAATTTACGCCTTTAACCCTACTGAGGAGTGTGGTTGAGGATAATAAACTAATTTGTTTTTTATATTTTATATTTTATATCATTATCACATTAATATATTAATATCTAAAATATATTAAAATATGTTTTTTTTTTTTACAAATTACTCATTGGAAATGTCTCATTGAAACCTGTAAAATGAGTTCAATAACGAAGGTTTTTAAAAATAGTTATATTTTTAACTCTAACGCAAAGTAGTAACATGTTTTTAACGTTAATGACATGCTTGTATGATAAATACAATATTTACTCTCCATTAAATAAACATTTGCCTGTGTAATTGATTTTTCTTATATGTTATATCTTGATTCGATCATATAGAAGCGCTAAATGTATCAAAAACCGATTAGCTTTAAAGTTGTAAAAGATAATATTTTGAAAAATACACTAATGTATCAATTTTTTAATCACTTAGATATTTAATTTATATCCAATCGACCCAAAATAGCCAAAAATGGAATCCTTGTAATAAATTTTTAATTATTTTAGATTTTTTATATTACGATAATTATTTTATGATACCATTGTCAAAAAATCTTGGATGTGCTATTGGTTGAGGATATTACTTTGCTGTTTTTTATGGTTTTATCGAGTTTTGATAGATATTTTGCCTTAAAAAGTGGACATGGATGATGATGATTTTTAGAATATTAATTGGATCAGTTGGTGGATGAAATTATAAAATATCGAGGAAAGTTAGATGGCTAAAATGCAAAATCAAGTTTTCAAATTAAGTTGGACCAAAAGAGAGAACACTTATAAAAGAAAAGAAATCAAGAGGATTGTTAAGAAGAAACATAAATCTTGAAGGGCAGTTTTGAGAATAATCTTATATGAATATGAACTATTTTAGGTGTTCCTTTTACTCCTTTTCTTTTTCTTCAAAACAGGGGCTTGGTCGTCTTCCTTTTCCCTATGTATTTTTTTTCTTGGAGTTGGAAGATGGAAAAAGACGGCAAGTGTAATATCTAGGTCCGAAAATTTTACTAATTTTGTAAGTTGGGTGAAAAGTTAAGCGAGACTCAAAGTTTAGGGGGTTATTTGAAACTTTGGTTATATATATATATATATATATATATGTGTGTGTGATTAACCCTAAAAGTTGATTTTTCATAATTCATATCTGAGATCTTTGAGAACCGACTGAAGGAGAGGCGAGAACAGGGAGAAGGAAGAACGAAGGCTAGGTCTTGAAGAATTGTACAGTTTCTTTGCAAATTAAGGTATGATTCTAGCCTAATACTTCCATCTAAGAGTTATAGTCAGTAAATGAACTTGTTATTGAGTTTTTATCCGTGAAATCTAACGATTTAAAGATCTGAGGTTTTCTAGGTTCGAGTCGCCGACTGTATATGAAGGTCGACCGGATAGGACCGGACCCAGGGTGACCGGTGTCGACCGGACCCAGGGTGACCGGTGTGTTGTGTTGACCGGTCTCGTCGACCGGTATGTTGGCGACCGGTCTCGTCGTCGACCGGTCTCAACCGGGGTGTTTCGACCGGAGAGGTTTCAACCGGAGTGGTCTTGACCGGAGGGGTCTTGACTGGAGTCGCACAGTGTGTTGAAATATTTAGATAGGGAAAGAATGTTAACTGGTAGTTAGCTTACCCTTTTATTTCAGTACTATCGTAGGCGGTGTTAATTACTAGAAAGCAAACTTTAAGCAAGAAGAATCTGAGGTGAGTCTTTTAAACTAAATCTTTTACGATTTTGAAAGTTATTTAATAAATGTGAGTTTTCTGAACTGGACGTTTATATTATTGAAAGTTGAGAAGGTTTATTGAAAATGTTGATTTAATTATGTTGGCATGTTTATGCTATGTTTATATAAACTTGTTTTATATATTGTTGAAGATTAAGTGTATGCATACATTTGATTCAGAAGTTTGACCTAAGTCGGGAAGTGTGACCCGCCTGCTCGTACCGGGGAGTGTGGCCCGTTTATACCATTAGGGTGTGTCCCTAAAATAAGGCAGTACGAGACAGATATACCGTCTTTGACGGCAATGTTGGTCAGTAGCTTGAGTTACGCTTGTGAAGCGTAAAGTGTGGTTAGTATTGGCCAGTAGATCGAGTTACGCTTGCGAAGCGTAAAAGTATGATAAATGTTTGATCAGTAAAGTGAATTACGCTAGTGAAACGTAAGGTTTTGTTTAAATGTTTTAAGTAATATTTGAACTGTTGCAGTAATGTTTGGAGGGGACTCACTAGGCCATTAGTCTAACCCTCGCTATTTCAAAATTATAATCCTGTTTCAGGTTATCGCAAGATAGCAAGTACCGATAAGGGTAAGGAGAAGATGTGAGATTAATCCAGGAGCTAGAAGACTCCTTGTAATAGTTTCCTTTTTGACTCAGTTGTGTAATAGGTTATAGTTGTAAACCTTATACTTTGAATTGTAAGCCTGAGGCTGTTTTTGGACAGGAAATATTATTTTGATGTAATTATAAAGTACAGGTTGTTACACTTGGTATCAGAGCCATAGTTTAAGGGATTTAGGTGACCAGATGGGCCTAAACTTAAACTGTGGTATAGAGGGACACAACTGAGATTTAGGAAGCCTTAAAGGAGTCATTGGTCTTTGTGAATTGGGACGACAATAGTGAGGACTCTCATGTAAGGTAAATTCAGAATTGCATCTGGCCAATGCCATTATAAATCTACAAGTGCATGGGTATACTCGAGTACTATTGTTGGGTAAGTCGGTGGGTGTAGTTTTGGGTAGTGAGTTATATAATTGAACAATAGCGTTGATCTGGCGTGCTGTGCGAGCACGTTCATGGGTTTAAGGTTAATACCTTCTGGGATGAGTATTGTGTTGGATGTAGATGTTTCATCTGGAGGAAGAACTCCTTGAGATTGAAAAGGGAAGATTGACGATTGGAGGTGAGCTGGTCAATCCAAGGGAGTCGTCGGTTTGGTAGTTTATGATGTCGATCAATGGACATCAGGAGAGTTCACCCCAAGAATCGAATAATAGATTTGAGCCTTTTGAATCAGTAGTTAACTGAAAGTTGGCGAGGGTGGCTGAGAGACGGTATCCGTGTTGACTAATAAATGGAATGAAGACAGAATAGAAATGAGTTATTGTTGGTAAGCCTAGTTGGACCAAAGTAAGGACGCATGAATTTCGAATCAATGGTCGCGTTGGTTACTGGTAGTGGAATATACCAGAATGTTGGGAATCGTTTATGCTAAAGATAGATGTTATTGTGAGGGACCTGACTAGTTGGTCGGAAGTAAGGGTCGGTGGTATTTTGGTGTGAGTGTAAGCGGTCGACCTTACGAGAGCGAATAGCCTTCAAAGAAATGGGAGTATCATGCATGGTGTTTTCGAATAAGTTGCGTGAGTCTTTCATGTCAGGTTTATTGGTGTGTGTGCACCTATGAGTCATTTGCTTTGAAAATGAGTTAGCGTGTGTAAACGTGTATGGGTTTTAGAAAAAGGGCAAGTTTATTGCTCGATGCGCTAAATTTCGAACTCAGTAATTTAGTAGTATTGCATTTTTATAAAGGAGTCATCTTCTGTGGAAAAATATAACATCTTTTGACCGTGTGATGTTATAAGGAAGATTGGTATGGACTAATTCATGCCAGCAAGGGCGGAAGTCGACTAACTCACTCAGCATAAGTAATTTTGTTAGAACTTCTTGAAATCGCTTGAGTAAAGTTTCATTGAAAAGATTTTCAAATGTGTCAAATGATTTCAAACTAATATGTTGTCATGCATGAAGGCTATGAACTCGCTAGGTCGTAAGGAAGCATTGAAGTTAAGGATAAGGAAAGGGGTGAAGGATGAGAGTGTGATGTTCGGGCCGTTGTCGGTCGATTCATGATCCTGCTATTCCTTTTAGGGAAATGCGGAGATTGACAGAAGCCTTAGCCCTTGAGTGTTAGGAATGATTCGTTTTGTGGTAGCATACACTCCTAACCTGAGATGGTGTATTCGGCGAGTGGTGTTGTTTGGGGTGAAATTCGAAGTCGTTAAAATACGCCTTTTAGCAGCGTGTTGTTATGTAATGTTGTGATTTTTGGATGAAAAGTTATTGACATTGAGCCGGAGTTTTGAGATGATCTAGTAATCAGATTCTATCAAGTAAGTTATGTGCCTTCAATGTGCGAAGTCGGTGGGACACCGAGATATTTATGATGCGTTGGAAAGAGTAGGTTCCTTTGGGAATCTTTGTTAATAGAAAATATTGTTGAAGTATCACTATGTCGACGGTGATGCTGAAGTCAGCGACAAATGGTTGAGGCCATTGCCGGGACACTGAAAAATGGGAAAGTGGCTACGGTCATGTTTTTTTTTTCTGAGTTTCTTAAGGAAGTTAGAGATCGTTCAGGATCGGTATGTATCTAGAATGGTATAGGACCACCTCGAGGAGACTTTTCAAAATGGAAGATTGTTAGTTGGTCAGGTAAATTCCCATGAGGTTTTGATGGTTCGTGTGGGAGTAAGGTATATGGAGCAATCGGGTGGTTGCACTTAGAGCAAGTTAACCCGTGATAGAGTACGCTTAATCTTACCGACTACCCGACTTTGTATATGGCAGATCACGATAAGCCGATCAGAAGTGAAATCGTGTTGAGTGGTTTAGATGTTCAAAAGTTTGTAGGCGGTCCAGATTTGAGCAGGACAAAGTCGTGAAACGACTTTATCTCAATTATTGGTGTTACGATCGGCATAATGAGGAAGGTATCTGTTATGTGTACCAAGTGTTGCGGAGATTTTGGTGTTATGGTGATGATGTGGTAGGGAGATGAATGGTTAGATGAGATGGTGTTATTTTTATGCCAAAGTGGTCGTTCAAGTCATTATAGTGGTAAGGAACCCTATAGATGGCGAAGGAGAGTGAGGAGCGTGAGGTGTCTTCGATCAGTGAGTAATGTTTGGGAGAGAGTGGTTAATGTCTCGCGTGTGGATTGTCGGTAACCATTTGGTGAAGTGTAGTAATGTAATTTGTGTTTTGACGAGTTGGAATTGTTGACCTGAGAGTAAGAAGTTTGGCAAGTGGCGCAGGATTTGGGAGTTTATGTTTTCAGAATTTATGTTAAGTGGGTTTATAAACCTCAGTGATAAGTGAGTTTATGGGTGATACTGAAGATAAAGACGACAAGCATGGTGAATTGAACGAAACCCCACCATCTGGATCCGTAGTTCGTGATGATGCATCTAAATCCTCTTGTTATGCAACTAAAGATGAAGATGACACCCATATATATTTGGGTCCGAAAATTAGCATCAAAGAGCATCTTGAGAAGGACAAGGTTCTTATTATTTGGTTCGGAAACGAAAATTACGAATGCGGGATTCTTTTTGTCTAGAATTTTGAGAATAATGGTGAATTGGGAGTGATTCATATTGCAATTGAATTTATAATTTTATCTTGGAATGAAAGTTTTGCCTTCCGCCTCTGTCGCTAATAATTTCCGTCGCTATTCTGTCGCTAATAAATTTCGTTGCTAATCCGTGACTAATACTTTATGTCGCTAATCTGTCGCTAAGTAGTGGCCATCATCCGTCGCTGATAAGCATTACCCACCACATATTAAGCGACGGCCTTTAAACGACGGATTAACGACATAACTGACTTTTAGCGACGGATTAACGACGAAATTTTCCGTCACTGGTAAGGTCCTTTTTTGTAGTGATATGTCATATATAATGACGGTTTTGAAAAATAAACGTCACTCTACAGTGACGGATTTGTAAAATAATCTCACTGTATGCTGTGCTATGATGACGGTTTTGAAAAAAAATCACTTTAGGTTCAACTACGGTGATGATTTTGAATAATAGATATCATTGTATGTCACTCTAAGGTGATGGTTTTAAAAAATAAACGTCACAATATGTCTTGGTACGGTGACACGTTTGAACGATAAATGTCACATTATGTCATGGTACACTGACGGTTTGGTTTTCAAAACCATCACCGTAAATATGACTATGGTGACAATTTTGAAAAATAAATGTCACTATACATCTTACTACGTTAACGGATTTGAAAAACAAATGTCACCGTACGTCGTACTACAATGACGGGTCTGAAAAATAAGCATCATTGTATGTCAAGCTATGGTAACGGTTCGAATAAATAAATGTCACCATATGTCTGTTACTGTGACGATTTTAAATAATAAACGTCACCATATATCTTGTTACAGTGACGATTTTGAAAAATAAACGTCACCTTATATCATCCTATAGTCATGTTTCTTAAATGTAAACGTCAATGTAGGTCATGCTTTGGTGACTATTTTATAAAAAAAATGTCACTGTACGTCATGTTAGAGTTACGGTTTTTAAAATAGAAACCTCAGCGTATGTCATGTTACAGTGACTATACGAGAATTTAACATCACCTTACGTTATGTTATGGTGACGATTTTGAATAATGAAGGTCGTTATATGCCATGCTATGGTAACATTTATGACAAATAACTGTCACTGTATGTCATGCTACGGTCACGATTTTGAAAAAATAAACGTCACCATATGTAATGCTACGATGACGGTTTTTAATATAAACGTCAAAGCATGTCATGTTACGATGACAATTTTAATAAAATAGTGTCACCGTATGTTATGCTATGGTAACGGTTTTTAAAAATAATGTCATTGTATGTTATGCTATGGTAACGGTTTTAGAAAAAAAAACAATTTTTTTTTGTATATTTAAGATGACATTTTTTAGCGTATGGTAACGATTTTTTATATGATTTGGTAACATTTTTTAAACGTAACCAAAAGTGTACCAAAAGTGTACCAAAAGTGACGGCAGATAAGGTGACGATTTTTATGTCCATGAAAACCGTTACCGAATACCTATGGTAACGGTTTTTAACCGTTACTAAAGACCTTTTTTGTACTAATGATCAACCGATTTTGATTAATTTGTTTTATTCTAGTGTTTGGTTTTATATGATTAATTGGTTTTATTCTAGTGTTTGGTTAATTTGTTTAGTCGAATATTGGATGGAATTTTGATTTTCGACTTAGACCGAATTGGTCGATGACTATAAAATATTTGTTTTTATCAAAATGTTTCTTTTTCAAAATGTTTGTATCTTACAAAATTAGGTACAAATATCGTTTTAGAAAAGCATTTCCACCTCGATAGAAGGTTAAAGTAGTTTACATAACAACTATTGACCATCATTGAAATCTGAGATTGACATTGCCCGATATTCGTTAACTTTTATTTTTCTTTTCTTGCCATTATTTTAGTCTATTTAAATAAAATCATCCTAAATTATTGAAATCTCGTTGCTAAGCCATAGTTTAGAACGGGTCTGTATTTAGTCTATTGCCTCTCCCTGATCAATCCATATGCTATATTCACATGCAGTTAAATATTAAAACTCACATCATATACTATTTTTCAATCCTCCATTTTTTCCCTTAAGAGTTATAATTCTTTTGTAATCTCTGAATGTGAAATTGGTCTTGGTTTATAGATCCTTTTATTTAAATTGATAATTTCTATGTCAAATTCACAATGGGGGTAGAGGTGTTCCTATTTTTTAATAGCAAATCAATAATATTAAAATATAACATTCGAATGTACAAAGAGGAACGACCAATTAAGCTTTCTACTAAAATCCAAAAACAAGATCAATCGACAACAAAGACAGAGCAAAGAATCTCAAAGAGAAACAAAAACATGAACAAAGTCGACTAAAACAAAAGGCAACTCGAGACCAAAGCTACACACGAGCACAAAAGAGATGTATCCTCTCGAAACTGGCCATCAAAGAATTGTCAGCCATATGCGAGTGGGAATGTGCTAAGGTTCTTGATGTGCTTCCAAATTCATTGAAATTATAAAGGTTTCTATTGCATATGTAATCTACATTAGAACATTTAACAAACTTCTTTGAAATAAAGATAAAGTAGATTTTGGAGTTTTTATTTCTTTTTTTGCCCCAATAGAATATACAAAAACTTTCTCCGACAAAATCCGATAGAGAAGAAAATTTTCCAAAACGCTTCTCGGAATCCATGCAAACAACTGAATCCACATGAATGTCGCACGCCAATTAAGACGAGTCCAGGCCCGGCCCTGGCCTATGGCAAATGTGGCTTAGGCCATGAGCAGTAGGGCCCATAAGGGCATCATAATTTGTTTTGAAGTGTAGGTATACTAGGCGGCCCCAACAAAAATTACCTTTTTAATTTTCCAAGCAAAGAATCGATCAACTCATCTCGCCTCTCAATCTCCATTGCGACGTCTTTCATCACGATTCTCACTCTCGACTCTCTATCTCAACTCTCGCCTCTCAATCGCTCGACTAAAATTCTCGCCCCTAAATCGACTCTCGTCAGTCTCGTGGTTGCCCTAAATTGCTAAATCGACAACTAGAGGGGACACGGTGGTTGTGGAATCTACCCTACTGGTATTGGACTCTGTGGTTACCTTCAATCGATTACTTGCTGGTTGTTGCCTGCCCCTTCTTTAAATCGACTCACAGCCGCACATCACAATTCACAGCCTCACAGTCACAAGTGTATTCTTTCTATTTTCTTACTTCATTCTTGCGGCTTTGCCCTCTACGGCTCTCGACTCTCCTCTCTATCTGTGGCTCTGCTTTCTTAAATTGTTCCTATTTCACTGATTTTGACTTCTGTCTTGTGTATTTGAGGTAACTTTTTAATTCTAATCATCTAATGCTTATGTCTTGCTTATTGAGGTTTATTGTTTCCTGTTTTCTTTTTAGACTTCAGATTAAGTTTTTTTAATTTATTTGTTTACTGTTTATAATTTTATTGTTTTTTAGTTATTTACTAATTTGTTGTATGTGGAATATGTTCTTATGACCTATGAGCAAAGAAGGTAGCTATTAGCCCTTAGTAGTCAAAACCAATCTTGATATTATTAAACAATATATGGTTACAAAAAGTTTGAAAGAAGGACTATTTAAAATTTGAGTGGACTAGCAGTTATAAGCATATTATCACCAAGATCACCTCCCATAGCATCTCAAGATTGAACAAGTAAGAAATTGACGAATCTGAAATATAGTCAAGTTGGTCAGGGGATTCCCACAGGTTTTTTGAGAGCATAAGCCTGATAGAGAATATTTCTAGCCAAACCATAGTTTACATATTATATGCAAAAGAAGTAAAGTATACAAAATTATGAAGAAAGAAAAATGCAAGCATAGAATGAAGTGGTGAAGGTTAATTTTAGGATTTAGGATTCAGTGCCTGTAAAAGAGAGAAGAAGAGAGATAGCACATAGTTGTGACCATTAAAACATAGATGGTACCAAACATACTGCCAATAAAACTAAATAAACCAACCTAATAAGAAGTCTCTCGAAGCAAAAGAAGAGATAATATGAAGTGAATTACATAAATCCCAATAAATGAAATAAGCTCTTAACTTTACAGTTAGACTATGTTAAATAAGCATCATTTTAGGTGATGTATTTTTTTTTATTATACGGTGTTTGGTTTATGTCCCTCGTTGTATCATCTTTGTTTTATTTAATAAAGATTTAGCGCGGGGATGAGCCGCCTAGCTTGATTAAGTTCCAAACCCCTTTAAATTGTTTTTCTTTTCATTTGCTTGATAAAGGGGTATTTTTTTAGCCTTTCGCAATGGGCATCCGGAACCTTAGGACCGGCCCTGGACGAGTCTTTACCCTCTCATGTTTCTAATAACAACTACAAGTGAGAGGGGTTCTTTGGATCACAGAGAGGAGAGCAAAATTAAACACCGCTTCTTTAACATGCACACTCAACTATAAAAAGATGGTCATAAAATCTTGATGGATTAGATCACCAACAATAAGGCTTGTACTTTTGTGCATTTTCCTGGTTGTTATCAGGGTCCCATAGAATTAGTCGTTCTTGGCGCAAGCTTGTATGAACATATTATACAGTTAACCAAATAAGATAGCCATTATAAAACACGACAAAATGGTGGCAACCATTCTTAAATGTCTTCAGATGATTATGTTACTACCGGTGGTTGCATACATCAAGAAAATATGTTTTTTTTAAGAAATTGTGGTTGCCATATTGGTTGTCTTATGCTTCTGAAATGTTTGTTAATTTACTGTTTAATTATCATTAAACTCTAAATACATTAGGTTAGAGTTCACAAATAGTATGTATCTGGAGAACAATCAAAATAGTGTGCACAACAAAGACAAGGGTCATATCC
Source organism: Arctium minus (assembly GCA_954870635.1). Taxonomy (NCBI): domain Eukaryota; kingdom Viridiplantae; phylum Streptophyta; class Magnoliopsida; order Asterales; family Asteraceae; genus Arctium; species Arctium minus. The sequence goes on from OX941080.1 coordinate 12,635,109, forward strand.
AGTATGTTGTGCTAAATAATGATATGATTTTATTATGCTCGTCAAGTTTGAATTACTTCAGTATTTACGTTGTTTCATATATTATTCATTAATTCAATTATTGTTGTTCTGTTTGTAAGAACGTTCAAGTCTTTTGGTGAATTGAGTTGAGATGTTTACAGGGACGGACCTAGCCTTGTGGTAATGGCGCGCGGCATGTGCCACCGTATTATTTCTCCGACGAAGGGTAAAAAAATTTAGATTCGTGAAAGGTGCAACCGTATCGTTTTGGAAGGTGCTACCGTATTATTATTTCGGAAACTTCAAAAAGGTGCAACCATACCTCGTAATCAACCAAAAACCAAAAAAAGCCTCTCGAAATCAACCAAAAAACCGAAAAAGAACTCTTGAAATCAACCAAAAAATCGAAAAAATCCCTCGAAATAAAAAAAACACCTAAAAATCCCTCTAAATCAAGCAAAAAAAACTTTAAAACCCCCCTCGAAATGGTAGTATTAGGCTAAAAACACATCAGGAAATATTGAACGTTAAAAAGATGAAGACATGTCGATAAAAACTTCGTTTTTTATTATTATTTTTTGTTTATATTATATGGTGTCACCGTATGAAAAAGTTTATGGGTCCGTCCCTGGATGTTTATAACGTTATATTAGTTTAAATTATGAAATGTGGTAACAACTCTAAAAAAGTAAAAATTAAATTATGACTTCAATCCCAAAATTGAAACAACATGAGGCTACTATTTCTTTGGAGAAGGCGTGGACTCGATTTCCGCTACATTTCCTTCGCAAATATTTTTTTCTATTATAAGATAATTCAGTTCACATTATCCAATTTTTTTTAGTATGTTACATTTAAATTTTGTAAATTTTTACTAGGCATATACCCGTGCGATGCAGCGGAATGTGAGTAAAGAATGAACAATTAATATTATTTCCTTATAAACATGTCATCAACAATAAACCATGACTAAGAATCACAACTTATTAAACACTAAACCTTAAACCCATAAAAACATTCAATAATTAGTTTATATTACAATTATTGACGAAAAAAATTATAATGATATAATTTATAATAAGAATGAAAGCTATTTTACGATTATGTATTTTTAATGTGCTAACGGTGGAAAAAAAATAAAACGTATGGATAGAAAACAAATTAATTCGTAGATATTTATGATATTTAATAGTACGGTTAAATTAAAAAAACATTCAATATTTGGCTCGTTTTGAAGGTATTGACGAAATGATTATTATGGTATAATCTGTAGAAAAATGAACGTATTTTTTTTCATTGCATTTTTGTTCATATACGATTATTTGTGTTAATATGATAATGGTGTAAAATGAAAAATGAAAAAATAAGGGATATAAAGTAAATTAAATAAGTAAGTGTAAGGTGGTAATGTAACATTGTAAGGGTGGTAAATGTTATTGTACAAAAGATTGTACAATAACCGTTTTAAAATTTTTATCTATACTATTATATAGACGTATACTCGCACACGATGCGGCGTGAAAAATCGTGCAATCTCGAAATCAAAATGACAACGTTTTCATTTTAAATTTGTATTCTTCGTTCCTATCGATACTTTAGTCTATGAATCATAGACTAAATACATTAGTTTTCATTTCGTTCTTCGTTTGGTGCACTTATATGTGAATCATAGACTAAAATATCGATAAGGACGAAGAAATACAAACTTAAAATGAAACGTTGTTGTCATTTTGATTTTGAGATGTTTCGCGAGCGGATACATACCTTTGTCAATTGTTTCTTCGACTTCACGATTTTTCGCGTCACATCGTGCACGGGTATATGCCTAGTTTATAATAATAATGAAATGTATTTTTAATATATTTTAGTTGATCTACGATTATGTATTTTTAATATGCTAAAGGTGGAAAAAAAATAAAACGTATGGATATAAAATAAATTAGTTCATAAATATTCATGATATTTAATAGTACGGTTACATTAAAAAAATATTCAATATTGGGCTCGTTTTTAAGATATTGACGAGACGATTATAATGGTATAATTTGTAAAAAAAGAAACATAAAAAAAAATCATTGCATTTATATACCATTATTTGTGTTAATATAACAAAGGTGTAAAATTAAAAATGAAAAAGTAAGGGATATAAAGTAAATTAAATAACTAATTGTAAAGATGTTAAATGTAACATTGAATTTTGAAAATAACTGTTTACAATTTTAATATAATAGTATAGATAGTATATATATAATGTTACATATTTATGCTACCAATAAAAATATTCAATAATTAGTTTATGTTAAAATTATTGACCAAAAAATTATAATATTAGAATTTATAATACTAATATAACATATTTTTAATATATTTTAGTTGATCTACAATTATGTATTTTTAATATGATAAAACGTATGGATAGAAAACAATATTTGTACCTAATTTTGTAAGATACAAACGTTGAAAAAGAAACATTTTGATAAAAACAAATATTTTATTGGTTTACATCCTAATATAACATATTTTTAATATACGTTCGTATTTATTTGTTTGTTCGGTTAAGTTAAACGAATGAACACGAACAAGCCTCCGTTCGTATTCGTTCGGTTCGTTTACAACCCTAATCTTAGAGAAATTATTTGATTTTTTTGTATTACTTATCAATATTTCATTTTAAACCAACCGTTTAAAAAAAAGAATATAATCAAAAATTATTTAATTTTTTATTACTTATCAATATCCCATTTTAAACCAACAATTTTTTAAAAAGAATATAATAAAAAGACAACCATTTCTTTAAAAATAATAAACTTTCGATAAAATAATAAATAAAAATATTAAGAAATTTATTTATTTTATTAATTAAATTGTAGTTTTTTAAAAGTATTATGACTACAATAAAAAAAAAACCCAATGACTTCAGTAAAATTATTGATCAGTGAACGATATAATTTTTTTAAAGTTTTAAGTTAAAATTTCTTAAAATTAATAGTTTTTATTTATAAAAAAAGTTACTCCCACTATTCCATATTTTCATTTAAACTTTATTTTTTAATTAATTAATCAAAAACATTAATATTTAAATTAATAACATATATGTGTGTATATATATATATATGTATATGTAGTATTAAAATATAATAAAGAAAGAAAAAGTAATAAATGAATTATTAGGGATGAATATTTAAAACTTCATATACCACAAGGACCAAATATGTAACTTCTCAAAACACCATTTAGATTTTTAACGTTAACTTTTAACAGAATTTGATTGAAGAACGAAAATGGAAGTAAAATGTAAACCACAGGGACCAAAAAAGCAGTTTTTAAATACCAGAGACGAAAATCGTTATAAACATCAAACAACAGGGACGAAAATTGTAGTTTACTCTAGTTTTTAATAGTATGGTTAAATTAAAAAATATTCAATATTGGGCTCATTTTGAAGGTATTGACGAGACGATTATAATGGTATAATTTGTAAAAAAAGAAATGTATTTTTTCATTGCATTTTTTTCCATATACGATTATTTGTGTTAACATGATAAGGGTGTAAAATAAAAAATGAAAAAACAAGGAATATAAAGTAAATTAAATAATTAATTATAAGGGTGGTAAATGTAAGGTTTAATTTTAAAGGATTTCCAATTCCCTCTCACATCACATCTTATTTTATTTTTAATTCATAGTTACAGTTTTTGTCCCTGAACTATTTTGATAGATTTACTTTTTACCTTTTAGTTTTACATTTTACATTTTCATTATATTAACACATATAAACATATATTAACTAAAATACGTTAAAAAAATAATTTTTAATTTTAACAAGTTACACAATTATAATCGTCTCGTCGATACCTTCGAAATGAGCCCAATGTTGAATATTTTTTTATTTAATTATATTATTATATGTCATATATTATACCTTGGTCAATCGATTTTTTTAAAAGAGAAAATGCATTACATTGAACGTAAGTTTTAACATCAAGATAATAAATATAATAAATATATTGCGTATTTTTTTATTCCAACAGATTCCAACTTTGATAATTCATTTAAATCAACATATTCATGAGTACGAGTACGCTCTATATATTCTTCATTCACATCTAATCTACATTTGTATGGGATAATCCACGACATTGCATCTGGAAGTGCATGACGTGTCCAATGGTGTATGAGTGTGGGCATTGGGTAATCTCCTTTTAATACTCAGTTAGTTCGCCCATTAACTCTATACAGATAGTGTCCCATGAATCTTCATGACCACCAAAACAAGTAGATATGACTTGAAATTCACAATTTTCATCGCCTAATACATTTTGTACTTGTGCGATGTATGGATGAAATAAACTCGGGATTTGATCAAGATATGGAGTTAGGGGGGGGGGGGGGTTGTGGTTGGAAGTAGGAGTTATGCCTCGCTGATTCTTTATGATCAAAATTCTTGGAGTTGATAAATGTTGGCGCGTTAGAATAACTGCGTCTACGAGGGTCTTCAATAATATTTTTATTTATTTCAAATCAATTACTTTACTTTATTTCAAATAATATATTATATATATGTCGAATGATTCTGTTTTCATTGATCGACATGTGATATCCCAAAATAATCGAAATTTGTGATATCCACAGTTAATCACATGTGATATCCACAAAATACAACGTAATTATATATGTTAATGTGATATGTTAAAACGTATTTTTTAACATATAATAAAATAAAAAAATATTCAATATTGGACTCATTTCGAAGGTATCAAAGAAACGACTATAATGGTGTAACTTGTTAAAATTAAATATTATTTTTTTAACGTATTTTAGTTAATTAATATATGCTTATATATGTTAATATAATGAAAATGTAAAATGTAAAACTAAAAGGTATAAAGTAGGGGTGTTCGCGGTCCGGTTTGGGCGATTTAACCCCTCATACCACAAACCAAACCGCAAGTGGCAGTTTATTAAATTTTCAAACCGAGCGGTTTGACATCAAGTGCCTAGACCGGTCAAACCAGACCGCAGTTTAGGTGGTTTGGTCCGACCGGTTTAGGCGGTTTGGGCCTTTTATGGGCTTTAAAGTTTCAACTTAAATTTTATTATATAATATCGAATTTTAAAGCGTCATTGGCTTGAGTCCATTTAAAGTAAACAAAATCCACAAAAAAGTAAACAATCTCCACAAAAAAATTAACAAAGTCCACAAAAAGAGTAAACAAAATATCCCAACAAAACACTAAAAATCAAAGTCCACAAAAAAGTTAACAAAGTCCACAAAAAAGGTGAATACAGTGAGTCCGCCGATGTTAGTGAATAGTAGTCATTTAGGGCTTTCAAGTTTCAAATTTTAAAAATTAAAATAGATTTTATGTTTGGGTTGGATTTAAGATAACATTGCGCCTAACCAAATATATTTAAAATAACATTGGGCTAGATAATGAATATAAAGACATATATAAAAAAAAATAAAATATATATGAATTTGGCGGTCGGTTTGGTCCAAACCGCCCAAAAAACCTCCAGACCGCAGACCGGACCGGACCGCCCGTTTTGGCAATTTTTCAGACCAGACCGGACCGCCAGACCGCTCAAACCGCCAAAAACGGTCTCGTTTGACTTGGTTCGACCGGTTTGAGCGGTCCAACGGTTTTTTTGAACACCCCTAGTATAAAGTAAATCTATCAAAAGAGTTAAGGGACCAAAACTGTAACTATATATATAATAACTACTTTCAAGAACCGTCAACAACCGTTTAAGCCCTTTAATATAATAGTATAGATTAATTCAAAATTTAGTTTATTATTCAAAATTTAGTTTATTATTCCAAATTTAGCACTTGTACAAAACAAAAAAGGTCATTGACATTGTCAATTCAAACATTATTATACGGTCATTTTTGTTCAAGATTTAATCCAGACATTGAAGCCCTTTGGCTCCCGGTTGATGCCTTTGGCACCCGGTTGGGACAAGTCCCGGGTTGGGATAAGTCCCGAGTCGAAAAATGCTCCCAGGTGAGGTGCCCAGGTCGGCGATTCCCGAAGACTGGGGTTTTCCCATCGATCGAGCTTTAATCCTGACGATTCAAACCATCGATTTCTAGGGGGGTTTTCTTCCAACCAAACCCCACAATAACAATATTAAGCAAACCCTCAATAACCATTAATTTAACCTTATCCCTTAAAGATCATCACTCCATTTTAAAGGTTTTCTAGGGTTCTTCTCATATGATTATTTCTCCAATTCCTTTACTCCAAAATAAAACAACGAGAGCAAGAGAAGCTATATCAGAGGATTAAGATTACATTACCTTGCTTGATAATCCTCAATCAAAAGCTAGAACCCTTAAATCCCCAAAATATGATGTTCTTCTTTCTCCTCTCTTTCACCCAATCCATCCGCCTCCAAATTCTCACAATCAGGAGAAAGATTGGGGATTTGCCCTTTATGTATCTTTCCATAAATTTCATAAAAGGCCCTCAAGTCTTGCTTCCCTTAATTAAACCCAATTTTTTTTTCAAAATAAGATTTATTTACAAATTTCGGTTATTACAATCTTCCCTCCCTTGAAAGGATTCTGTCCCCGGAATCCCCTTTTCCAACAAGTGAGGGTATTTGGCTCGCATTTCAGATTCAACTTCCCAAGTCGCTTCCCGACCCTTGTGGAAACGCCATTGAACTTTTACCAAACTGATCTTTTTATTCCTCAACTTCCTTATCTTACAGTCGATGATCGCTTCGGGTTCCTCAACATAATTTAAGCGTTCATCCATATGCACATCTTGTAATGGCACCACCATATCCAATTCTGCCAAACATTTCCTTAAGTTGAAAACGTTGAATGTATTATTAATAACTCTCAACTCATCCGGTAATTCGAGCTTATAGGCCACTTCTCCGATTCTCTCCACGATTGCAAATGGCCCAATATAACGTGGGCTTAACTTCCCTTTCTTCCCAAAGCGTACTACTCCTTTCCAAGGAGATACCTTGAGCATGATGTTATCCTTAATTTGAAATTCTATGTCTTTTTGTCGCTTGTCTGTGTAGCTCTTTTGTCTGTCGCGTGCGACTTTCAACCTTTCCCGCACTTGTGCAATCTTGTATGCGGTTAGCTGAACAATCTCGGGTCCCGCCAATTTCCTCTCACCAACCTCATTCCAACACAAAGGCGTTCGACATTTTCGTCCATACAAGGCCTCATATGGAGCTGCTTCAATAATCGCGTGATAACTATTGTTATAGGAAAATTCAATTAGCGGTAGGTGAATCTCCCACGAACCTTGGAAGTCGATCACACAAGCTCTCAACATATCCTCTAACGTTTGAATAGTTCGTTCGCTTTGCCCGTCGGTTTGAGGGTGGTAAGCAGTACTCAACTTGATTCTATACCCCAATTCCTGCTGAAAGCTCTTCCAAAAGGCTGTTGTGAAATGACTATCCCAATCCGACACTATAGATAGAGGCACCCCATGACGGGTCACTATCTCATCAATGTACAACTTTGCTACCCTCTCCAAGGAATATGTCTCTTTGATGGGCAGAAAATGCGTCGATTTAGTCAGTCGGTCTACTATTACCCAGATCGTATCATACCCTTTTGGGGTCCTGGGCAATTTGGTCACGAAATTCATTTTGATCTGGTCCCATTTCCAAACTGGGATGTCCAGCGGTTGGAGTTTTCCATACGGATGTTGGTGCTCCACTTTTAGTTGCAAACATGTCAAACACCTCTCCATGAAGTGAGCTATATCTTTCTTCATACCCGGCCACCAATAATTCTGCTTTAAATTTCCATACATCTTCTTTGTTCCAGGGTGGATCGAATACTTTGACTTGTGAGCTTCTTCCAAGATTAACCTCCTAACCTCTCCAAGATTCGGAACCCAAATTCTTCCTTTGAAACATTTCAACCCTCGGTTGTCCTCTGATAGAGAGGTTACATTACCGACCATCCGCTCCTTAATATTTTCGGAGGTTAACGCTTCTACCTGCCATTTCTTTATCTCCTCTAGTAAGTGGAATGTCACTTCCACTCTCATCGCTACCACCTTTGTAGTTTCACTCCTCTTTTTTCGGCTTAAGGCGTTAGCCACCACATTGGCCTTTCCAGGATGATATTCAATCTTGCAGTCATAATCCATTAATAGTTCCATCCACCTTCGCTATTGCATGTTCAGTTCCTTCTGGTCAAAGAGGTGACAAAGACTCTTATGGTCCGAGAAAATTTGGCACTTCGTCCCATAGAGGTAATGCCGCCAAATCTTTAAGGCGAAGACCACAATAGCCAGCTCCAAATCATGAGTCGGGTAGCGCATATCATGATCCTTCAATTGGTGAGACGCGTACGCGATCACCTTTCCACGTTGTATAAGAACGCAACCCAAACCCAACCTGGATGCATCACTATACACCACGAAATCTTCCGTGCCCTCAGGTAACGCCAAAATCGGTGTGCTGCTCAACATGTCCTTCAACTTTTGGAAGGCTTCACCTTGTGCTTCCATCCACGAGAACTTCACACTTTTCTTCGTTAGGGAGGTCAACGGCGTTGCGATACGTGAGAAGTCCTTGATAAATTTGCGGTAGTAACATGCCAACCCAAGGAAACTTCTAACCTCTGACGGATATTTAGGTTGCTCCCAATCTTGTATTGCTTCAATTTTTGACGGATCAACCTTGATCCCATCTTGCGACACCACATGCCCCAGGAACTGAACATCTTTCAACCATAATTCGCACTTCGAGAACTTTGCATAAAGCTTCTCTTGCTTTAGCAGCTCCAAAATGATCCGCAAATTCTCCTCATGCTCCCTTTCCGATTTCGAGTAAACCAAAATATCGTCTATGAATACTATCATGAATTTGTCCAAATAGGGTTGACACACCCTATTCATCAAATCCATAAAAGCTACTGGTGCATTGGTTAAACCAAATAGCATCACCAGGAATTCATAGTGTCCATATCTTGTCTGAAAGGCCGTTTTCGGTATATCTTCCTCTCTTACCTTGAGCTGATGGTAACCCGACCTTAAATCAATCTTAGAGAAGCAGCTAGCTCCTTGCAGTTGGTCGAATAGGTCGTCTATCCTTGGAAGCGGATACTTTCGACGGTTCCCATAAATAACTACCGTCCCCTTGTCAGGTAGTTGCACACGAATCATCTTCTTATTACAAACTATGTTGGAGCCATTCATGGCTAACCAATACATCCCCAACACTACATCAAACTCCCCCAAAGACATGGGATACAAACGCAAGGGCACCAAACTCCCTTTTATATCTATAATACATTCCTCTACCACTTCACTAATGATTACCCGGTTATCGTCGATCGTCTCCACTTTTAACGCTCTCTCCAAACGTTTAGGCCTCACATTCAAACATTTCACAAAAGCATGCGACACAAAAGAACGATCCGCTCCAGAATCAAATAACACCTTGGCAAGTAAGGAATTCACTAAAAATGTATATGTCACCACCTCCGGGGCCTCTTCTACCTCCACTGTCGTCATGTTAAAAGCACATCCCTTCGAACGCACTGGCTCTGTCCTTTTCTCACCACCCTTAGCTCCCTAACAACCTCCATACGGTGTTGATCCTCCGTCTTCAATTGCGGGCAATCGGGTCGCATATGCTTAGTCGACCCACACTAGAAACATGACTTCCCTTTAGGGCAGTCCTTAGCAACGTGACCCGAAAATCCACACCGGTAACACGATCTTGGGTCCGACATGCACTCCCCCCGGTGAACCCGGTGGTACTCCCCACATGGATTGGGCGCCACTCCACGATCCCCACGGGCATCTGGCCTAAAGACTTTCCCTTTTCTCCCGTCATTCCCTGGACCATCCTATTTTCTCTTCTCTCCATCATTCTCAGCCGCTTGACGATTCTTCTCTTTATCAGTTAATTCGGTTGCATTGATGGCCGCTTGGAAAGTAGTCGTTCCTTGTTTGATACGAACTCTCGAATGTTACTCCTTAGACCATAAATGTACCGTTCCAATAGCTGTTCTTCTGTCGGTACATATAGTTCGGCAAAACGGGATTTTTCGATAAACTTAGTGGTGTACTCTCGCACTGAAATCTCTTTCTGCTCCAGACTCAGAAACTCCTCTTCTAATTTCTTAACCGCCGCTATCGGGCAGAACTAAGCCTTGAACTTACCAGTAAACACATCCCAGGTCATACCCTTTGTTACAGTGTAACACCCTACAAATAGGGATAACAAAAATCCGAAAAACGGACATGCGGTATTTAAAATTGCCATAGCAAGAGCCTCCCAAAAAAAAGGGGGAAAATACACAAACCTGTTTAAATACCGTCGTAATTTAAACGGATAACAAATGACAACCAACTAATCTAATTTCCATAACCAGAAGAGAGATTACAAATAAGGGTGTCATTTATAAACCCAAGTGTTCTTCTACCAAAAGTAAGTCCAAACGCAATATTCCCCAAGCTCTCACCCAAGCACTATGCAAACTAGAACCGACACCGCTAGAACTTGAGATACACATCGACACCAACAAGTGTTAGGCCAAAAATCCTAGTGAGTTGAACAATAATAAGCATGCATGAGCAGTTACAATTCTTATCAGCAGTTAACCAGAGTTCAACAATATGTGGAGTCAACAGGGGATACCCGTAGCACCAATCAGTTCCACCCAAGAGACAATGTACCTTAGTGCCACTACCAAGAGTGGCACCCAAAGGCCCGGCCCATCCGACAACTACAACCATGGCAATACCCCGAATGGCGGAGGTCTAAGCACATACCCACACGGTGGTGCCCAAGACTACATCCTCCTAGTGTCTACCGACTTGGTTCGTCCAACATAATACATATAGAATGTCTTGAGGTATATATCTACCAATGCATTTCGATACCAACCATGGGTAATATGCTACCATCCTATCACATAAGTCCATCATGAGACCCAAATACCAAAATAATCAATGTTTAGATATTAAATTGCCCAAAGGCATTCCATGTAGAATTTATCATCTACTATACCACATATAATCCATATCATGCCAAAATGCCATCAATGTACATTCATGGAGCAAATCCCAAATATTCAACCAATAGAGTAAAGCATGGCAAATACTCATAGAAGATAATCCAACACATTGTACATACTGCTATCATCAAGGATTTGAACACATAAAGGTAACCAACATGAGAAATGTTACAATAATACCAATAAAAGATTATGATGTGTATCTAGTTCTAACAAAAGAGTTTAGCAAACTCACCTTGCTAGATTTAGACTAAATCTAGATTTTACCCACTTAGAGCTTTCCTTGAAAAACTTGATTCTTCAAACCAAATCTTCCAAAACCTAGATCCACAAGGGTCCAAACATAAATATGCATATTCCACCATAAATAATCATAACCAACCACAAAGAATCGTTTCCCAACCTTATACATGAATACCCCAACTGATACTGAAACCTTAACTTCCATAAATGAAGAGAATAGAAGATTACCTTAACCCAAACTTGAATCCACCAACCAAAACACCTCTAGTTCACCAAAATGGTTACAAACCTCCAATCTACGAAAGGGAGAACAAAGGGTGGATGAAACCCTATAAAACTTTGGTGAAGAAGATGAAATGGGAGATATGAGGAGCTTACCACAACAAAATACTCTTGTATACTCCAATAGATTTCCAATCTCTTGCTAGATCCTTGAAGAGCTCTCAAAAACGAAACCGTGGCAACTTGAATCACTGAAATCGGAGTTGGGATGAAAAAGATATGAAGAAATGAAGTTTTGGGTGAAATGAGGTCGAAATCAGGTTTTAACCCGCTGTTGCTTCTGATGTAGCGCATGACCCGTGCGTCCCACAGACCGCGAGAAATGTGCTCAAACACTGTTTTGGTCATAACTTCTTCGTTATAGCTTCGTTTTCGCTCCGGGAAGAACCGTTGGACTCGTAATTAAATCCTTTATCTATCAAGACTATAAAATCAAGGATTCAAGCCCAAAATCAAATATCTTATTTTTTTCTTAATATATCGGTTTCTGTATTAACTTGAAATGATACCTTTCAAAAAATCGGGGTGTTACAATCCTCCCAACCTTAAAAGAGATTTTGTCCTCAAAATCTGGAACCGCCAAGCACCCAACATTACACTTGGAAAGATCGCTTGATTTCCTATCCAAAAGGAATGCCTTCATGAAACCTCACCTCATATACGGACCCGATTACATTCTGGTTGAGGTTGTCGCTGAGTTTCTCATAACGTGTCGTTACAAAACTCAATCTCAATGTTCGATGTATTTCACCGACGTCAGGATGAACGTTGAGTCCTTGATTAATCATTAAATCTCGGTTGCCTCCCAACCTTATGTTGCTCGTAATACCTCAAGAGTAACTTACGACCTTATTCAGTCATTTCCACCAAGAATACCCCAAAGCAAACATTTCCCTTAGATACCTCTAAATACGACGCATCAAGGTCTCCTCGATAATCGATTTGTACTTAAAGTCCACCTCGACATTCTCACCAAATGTATCCAATAAACATTACCACCAAACTCCCACCATGCACTCAAGCATCGATTTCCAAATCAGCGAAAGTCCTAACAATTATCAAAATACCAATGATTGATTTCTTAATTATCAACATCTAATTTCCTTAAGTTTACCGCTCGTCCTGCAGACGCACCAGATCTAACGGAAATACATTGAAGCACACCAACAGTTATTGTCCTCAAAATAGAGTGTCAACACCTATCCTCGGAATGACCATTCTGCAACCGTGGGTATACTACCAAATATTTCATTCCCGATTAGTAATGTCGATTCAAAGTTGACACCTACTCTTGGAAGTAGTCACCCAAATCCAACATCCTTACCAGTCAACCATAACATCATCACTATTCACGAATACCCAACAATAAGTACACCACCGACACATAGCATGCCGTCGTACCAAATTCCCACAATTCCAAAACCAACCATACCCAAACAACCGAACATGATTTTAATCCGTAGGTTTAACGAAGCATAAAGATCGTTACTTAACCAACTGGGAGAAAGCACATGTCTAACGCCTCAAACTCCGATGACTCTTTTAATCCTTAATATCGACTTCTAACACGAGGGGCTTACACCTATAGCCCAATGAGTTCAAGTTTTTTTTTTCACACTACTATGCCAATTTGAAATTTATAAAACTTCTCAAATACATAAGTTTTATAACAATTAAACGTGCGGTGAAAATACACTATCGTGCATTCGATAGGTTTCAAAATTGATCACCAATGCCACGCATATAAAACCATTTTCTAAACTCATTTGATCAGTACTTACGCTAATAAAACGATAACGAAAGATGCGTAATAAAATTTTCAAACGGACTACCAGGGTCTTAGTATGCATCAATTTATGCCATGCATATGAAAATAACTTTTCGTCCTATAACATGTGCAATAAAAATTTGTACAACTCCCAAAAGAGGATTTCACAACTTCAACTTTAAAATCTTTTACTTTAACACAAAACGTCGGAAGATAAAATTTCCAACAAGACCCATATACGTCCGATAAAACGTACTTACCCATAGGAACGTAAATAAATAAATATATATATATATATATATATATATATATATATATATATATATATATATATATATATTTTATTCGCGTTTCAAATTTGGGTCGCACCGATAAAACGTACTTACCCAAAATTGAAACTACAACGACATGCAAACCGGAAATTCATTTCATGCATTGTGGAAAACTCCTATCAGTAAAATCAATAACTAAAATTTGTTCTGGGCAAAAGTTCTATCCGAAATACCATAAATCTTTCATACGATTACTCATACCAACAGTATAATTTATGTAATGAATGAGAAATAGTTTTACGTACTAAACAATGTATAACAAGACTTTTATACAAAACTACATAAGGGAAATTCACAAAATCGAACCTCAAAATTTCTGCAATTCACCCTAAAATGTCATGAAATAAAACTTCTCATCGTGACTCGCATACATCGGTTCATTCCCCATAATTTAGTAAAGACATATGCATGCGATTTGAGCAATTGTAAGAGTAATTTAGTTTAATTCCAAACTGTATAAATAAAATGTTTGCAAGACCCAAGACCACATGCTCATAATATCGAACTCTTAAAGTTTTCTCTCTTTTAGTCACAATGCGACACGAAATAAGATTTCACTACAAAACTTGCATGCGACCGTTTATTTCACAAAGCTAGTAGATTCATATGCGTATGCACCCGGTTAAACACATGAAATAATTTATGTCGGTTTCGAGTTCAAAGCCAAATATAAACATGGTCTCATCGTTCTAAAACATTGGCTAAAACACCATGATGGAAATTTCTAATAAAATATGCATACATGATATGTGCAACTGAACTGCTCCCACTAAACTCAAAGGGGAAACAATACCACTGAACGCCAATAAAATTTCCACCACAATTTTTAAACCGGACAAATTTCCTCAAGACTCCATTTAGTTAAAACCGAGCCAACGACCCAACAGTTTACATAAATACCCAATGAAAGCCAGTAGAGACATCGAAATACGTTTGACCAACAATTATGCAAACACCACGACCCAAAAGGTAATTAACCCAAAACTTCTTATTAGTTGAAACAAAATGTTTTCCAAATGAACTCTTTCTCTTCATGTTTCCAAAACGACTCCTAGTTCAATGACATGCATTTTCCAACGATTTATAAAATCGTATGTACCAAATGGACTATTAAATGTTCAAAATACAGCGGCCAACAACGGGGAATACCCGTATCCGTTGAGATCGGAAGAACACAAAGTATGCCATTCCTACAACGTTCATCGCATGACACCTAACGACATGAAAGCCCAAGTGTCCCTACGAATCCTTGACAAGTTTCACCCAAAGAGACGAGGTACCTTGATGCCAAAAAGACACCCGAAAAGGCCTAGCACACCCGGGTACTACAACTGAGGAAATTCCCCGACGGCGGCGGAGGTCTAGGCACACACCCACACAGTGGCGCCCAAGACTACATCCTCCTAGTGCCTACTTGTCAAGTTTTGGTCATAAAACATGAGTCTCGGAGTCAACCCCGTACCACCCAATTGACCATCAAATAAGACTGACTTACGTGCCTATGGATCCAATGCAACACAATCTAAGATTTCATGACTACACATGAATGACTAAAGCACTAGAGCCTGTAATTATCATTAATATGCAATGAAATGCATTAAGATGTAAATCGTAATTTGGACTCTAAATCGAGCCATTAAAACCGGACAAATGTCCTCAATACTCTTTAAGTCGACACCGAGAGCTAAAATGCTCAAAATCCATTTGGCCGAAAATTAACGTTCCCCAAATAATGAAATGTCTTTAAACAACGTTTATGAAGACACATACCCCAAAGACGTGATTAACCCAAAACTCAACACGTATTGGGACCAAAGAGTTTCAAAAGAGTTTATGAATGCAAATACGCCTAAAATGCATATAACGTAAAATAGACTTCGTTTGTACAAAATCATTAAAGATACATAAATCATAAAAATAGAGTTTACTTGTACAAAACCACCAAGAACACGTAATCATGCTATTTAGTTGTTGGACTATTCAAAACCCAATCTGAGCATTTTAGGAGGTTAAAACAACCCAAGTCTACCAAATATGAAAACTTATCAACTCTCCATTTTTCACATTTCCCGGTCATACCCCATTTTTCACATTTCCCGGTCATACCCTCATACACACAGCCCCGGTCGAACTATCAACTCTCCCGGTCCATCTGTTTAACACCAATATCGGTCGAGATAAACTTTGTACCGGTCGAACCCACTTCCAAGCAACTTACCGGTCAAAGATCATTGTATACCGGTCGACCACTTCTCTCAATCAATTTTACCGGTCGAAGCATAATTTTTTACCGGTCAATCAGTTTTACCGGTCGAATTTACCGGTCTTTACATCTTACCGGTAGAGCAATCATTTGCGCGACCCAAGTGAAACGAAAACCTCTACTTTGGGCCATACACGTCTCACGCAAACCTCTCAGTTCGCGCGACCTGCTTCTCGTGCAAAACCCATTTTGCGCCAGCTTCTTCAAACGCAAAGTTTGAATTTTCCTCCATTTTCAGACTTGGTTAAATTTGGAAATTTTTATTTCTGAATTTTTATCTGATTTTAATTTGCATTTAACAAACATATCTGTCAAATTTTCTCTTAGAATCAGAAACAGAATGAATATCAGCGAAGCTAAAATCCAGAAACAAGGAGAGAAGAAAGAGACAGCACAATTGTGCTTGATGAGTCAGATGGAGATAAAAACCAAAGTTGATTCTAATGAAGAGGTATGTGATCAAATGCATGCCATGAAGATAAAACTCCAAGATTTAGAGTCAATTCTTAAGCGTGAAAATGGTGTTATTATTGACAAAAACCAATCGATACAGAAACTTAGCGATGAAATTGCTGAGAAGAAGGTATTGGTTGAGGTTTTACATAGAAATAATGACACCAGCGCAAAGGAATAGACAATAATTCTTAAAGAGAATTCTGAACTCAAGTCTAAACTGCTAAAAAGTGAGCTTGATTTATATGAGCTTACGAATTTGCAATTTTCAACTTCCAAAGAAAACTTTTCTTTACTTGGTAAATTAAAAAGTTTGGAAGAGAAGTTATACAAAATGGGTCAAACCGAACAAACTATTCATCTGAACAAACCCAAAGAGGAAATAGAGAGATGGGGAATCGGTTATAAGAATCCTCACTGTCTTCAAAAAGGAATGTCTGAAGTGCCTGCACTTTATGATCATCTTTCTATGAAATTAGCTCGACGAATCCCTGAGTTTAAAACTTTCTGGACTAAACTATCAGAAGAGGATGAAGCCATAGAAACTGAAAAACGGTTGAAATCATCTAAAGTTCACCTTTCATTTTATTATGTGAAGATGAATAATAGTTATAATGAAAATCTAATATATCAAAAGAAGAAAACTCTTTCAAGTGATTTCTTTCAAAGTTATTCTGAAAAAGAAATGGAGGCGAAGCCTATTCAAGGTAAACTATATGTCCCTCCTCTCGTTTTAGAAAGTAAAATTTCTGAACTCGAGAATTCTTTAACAGATGAAAGACTTTTGATGAATATTGAACAAAAAGTTTTTTCAACCATGCTGAAAAATGTTATTCTTTCTAAGGCTTCAAACTCTAAAGATATGTTAGGTCTAAACTCTGATGGTGTTTCAGATGAGTGTTTTGAACAATTTGACTTTTGTACCAAACTTCCTAAAACCAGTATGCCTGTTAACAGTGCAAAATCAACGAAAGTTGATAACTCAGTCTCTGTGAAAGCTAAGAGTGCTAAAGGAAAGATTATATCTAAGCATTCACAGAAACCGAACACTACTGGTAATCCGAAGAAAAAGCATTCGTTTGTTGCTAAAAAGTCTAACTCACAAGTTTCAAATCTTTCAGCAATGAGCAAGAAAAGACTTGAAGTTAAATCTAAATAGCAACCAAAACAGGAGTTTGACGAGACTGCTATATCATGTTCTAGTGCTGACTGTAATAAGATTACTACTAGTAAAGATGATATAACTGTGGATGTTGCTTTTTCTAAACCAAAACTTGTTGATTCTCGCAAGAAATTTTCAAAACAACAATTATTCCAGTTATCTTTGTCTGCTAGAAAGTTTTCAAATTATGATAGACATGATTATGCTTCTTGTCAAGATTCTGACATTTGGTTTGGAACATATCATGTTCCCTCTTATAATTCAAATTCTTCATTTGATTCTAAAAAGCAAAGCAGGCCCAAATTTCACTGGGTGCCAAAATCGTTTGCTAACACAGTTGGATCCAATTGGAAATGGATACCAAAGAAAAGGAATGATTCTGTGTTGCAGGTACCTACTGTCTAGGGGGAGTAGGAGAGAGAAGAGGCTTTTGAACACAACAGTTCAAAACCCGGACTTAAATGTCAAAAAGGCTTCTAAGTAAACCAGCTTAGAACCCGTACTTCAACGAAGATTGACTTCTAAACACAACAGTTTAGAACTCGTACTTCAGTGATCAAAAGACCTTACTCCGAGCTAAAAAGAGATTTTACTCCAATACTCAAATGAGGAAATCAACCATCAAGGGGGAGTACATACATATTTGTCTGAAATGTTATGCATATTTTTTCAATGATAATTTTTCAAATGCATAATTTAAGGGGGAGTAAAAAGGTGATGACTTCTGATTATTTCTGATCAGAACTCGTACTTTAAAAAGTTTTACTGCTTTTTGTCTTTTCAATTTAAGTGAATAAATTTGCTTTGACTTGACTTAAGACTTTTGCAGAATTTTTGAGAGATGCTTACAAGTTCATATGTTTATGACTTTAAGCTTAGCTTCATGAGATGTAAGATCGCACGTTAAGGTATAATCCTTTATCTTACTCTCATAAATGGTTGAAAGAAGAGCAACTTTCAATCATAGAAAACATCGTTCTTAGAAGTTCAAACCACTTCCTAAATCTTAAACTGATTTCATCATTTGGAAGTGTGATTTTAAATGTTTTTAAGATCAAATTTGTGCTTTAACTGAGCATCACGTGCATCATAGGAAAACAAGGATTTCATTGTGCTAGGACTTAACACAACTTCAATGGAATCACGTTAACCAGTGATTTCTACCCAAGAAGTTAATCCATAGTGATTGAGTGTGAGAAGTCAAAAGAAATGAGCGTGTCAAACAGAAAAAGTAAGTTTGATTAGAGTGAGCTAAAAGTTTAAAAGAAAGAGCGTGTGAGAACAGAGTTAAAAGAATATCACAACTCTGCACCAACTTTTTCTGAGTCGAGCAACCACATTACTATTGTTTTACAACTCTTTGGTGAACATTATTGAACAGGCAACTAGCCCATGCCAACTCTTGATCAAACCTCACTATCTACTCATTTTCTACTCAAATAGAAAGTGTTTCACATTTTCTAAGGGGATGCAGCACATTTGCTATCTGATTTTCATTTGGAAAATCTGGATATTGAAAAGAAGGAAGTCTGCCCCACCTTCGCACTTCAATCATGCACATTGAGTCTATGTTTAACTTACTGTTGTCTCAGTGGTTTACACAATTTTGAGCCAAATAAGCAATCATCAAGTGCTTAATTCTTTCAACACAAGCACAAACATACAAGGAATTAGTTTCTTTGTCATAACGTTTATAGAAATTACCTTTGTGGTGTTTCGATGATTAAATGGAAGCCCTGGGAGAGTCAACATCAAACAGCTCCTTTCCAATGTGTATTCGTTACACACAGTGACTTAGTGTTACTGACAGGCATGTTAACTGATTCATTAGTGTTACACGACTACTTTGTCTAGATTTGCAAAGGTCTGGATGAATATCTTATGAATTGACAAATCAGGGGCTCTATAAGCAAGACATTTCTTGTCAACAAAAAGTTTTGATGAAGTCGTTGCACTTATCATCAAAAAGGGGGAGAATGACTACACAAGAAATGGCAAAGATCACATGTTTCAAGAATCACGTCCAAAATTGAATTCTTCAAAGAGCAAGTATTCTGAAGATATGCTGATTCGAGAGAAATTTTCTTTGAAGATACTTTGCTGAAGAATTTTGAGCTAAAACTGAAGATAATTTCTTCCCATGAACTGAAAGAAAGATAATCTACATCTTTTGGGGAGTTTACTATATCTTGAAGACTAAGAGAGAGATTGCATCTTCTGTGCTGAAAGAGAAGATCATATTGCTAAATCATTTTCGTAATGATCTTGATCCAAAGGGGTAGATTGTTAAGACACAGTCTCATTGGATTCAAGATCATCCAAAACGAAGATCACAATCTGAAGTTAATGTTGACAAGTCGCTCTCAACAATAGTCTAGGGTCT
Organism: Arctium minus; assembly: GCA_954870635.1. NCBI lineage: Eukaryota > Viridiplantae > Streptophyta > Magnoliopsida > Asterales > Asteraceae > Arctium > Arctium minus. The sequence continues at coordinate 12,655,015 of OX941080.1, forward strand.
ATTCTGTAATAATAGTCAAAGTTATAATATCTAGATATTATTTAGGTATTATGTTTTAGATATTATTTAGTTTAATTATTATATTAGTTTTTAATATAATATCTAGATATTAGATATCTAGATATTATGTTTTTGTTTTATTAGTTTAGTTTAAGTTAGATATCTCTCTCGCATAATTCACAACAAAAAATCTGAGAACCAACATCGACCAACATCAAGAACTCAGAGAGAGAGAAAGCTTAAACTGTAAACATATCAACCTCTGTAATCCGCGTTTATAATCTAAACAGGTTGGTAATCTTTATTGTTTTGTTGTTTGATTTATCTGGTAAACGATCACGGACTCACACTCACACATTGACAAATACCAAGTAAAACATACTTTTACTTCCAAAATACCCATTTTGACCTGTACACTGTTTTAACAAATCAACTTGAACTCACGCTCCTCGATTTCTATAGTTACAATATCGTCATCCAGATGCTCAACGTCTTAAGGCAAAGATCATGGACTTCATAGGTTCACCTCACAATTTCTCCTCGAATACATCGATTCAAAAAGTCTATGGTTCTAATCCGACCAATTAATCTGACTCGAAACTGTCCACTTAATGCAATCACCATACTTACCGTCACTCCAAGTAACGAATACTAAAATCATCAACTTTTTCTAATAGTTACCCATTCAGAAACCTTCTTACTACCCCAACGGTCGACATACCAAGGCAGTTCACGCAAGCACGAAAATGAATAAGGAGGAGATTAACAGAATTGAACATGAAGGAAACTTACTACCACGTCTACCAATTATCATAACATTAGCAAACCAAGCACAAGAGAACGTACTACTACATTACCAATTGTCACAGTAACGGCACTTTAAGCACCATCACGTATAAATATCCTCATAATAACATTAGTTAGGTGAGATTATGAACATATAAAACATAAAGGTTCTCGTTACCATCGCCACAACGCTTGATAATCATAGTTTCTGTCGACTCTAAGACTAACCCATCTTATAAATTCTACCCATCTCACAAATCATTGCCTAACGTACTCAGTCTAAGTCTAGACATCTTACATTCATGCCTAGTTCACTTAAACTAGAGCTCTGATACCAACTTGTAACACCCTAAAAATAGGGATAACAAAAATCCGAAAAACATACATGCGGTATTTAAAATTTCCATAGCAAGAGGCTCCCAAAAAAAGGGTGAAATACACAAACCTATTTAAATACCGTCGTAATTTAAACGGATAACAAATGACAACCAACTAATCTAATTTCCATAACTAGAAGAGAGATTACAAATAAGGGTGTCATTTATAAACCCAAATACCAAAAGTAAGTCCAAATGCAATATTCCCCAAGCTCTAACCCAAGCACTATGCCAACTAGAACCGACGCCGCTAGAACCTGAGATACACATCGACACCAACAAGTGTTAGGCCAAAAAGCCTAGTGAGTTGAACAATAATAAGCATGCATGAGCAGTTACAGTTCTTATCAGCAGTTAACCAGAGTTCAACAATATGTGGAGTCAACAGGGGATACCCGTAGCACCAATCAGTTCCACCCAAGAGACAATGTACCTTAGTGCCACTACCAAGAGTGGCACCCAAAGGCCCGGCCCATACGACAACTACAACCATGGCAATACCCCGAATGGCAGAGGTCTAGGCACATACCCACACGGTGGTGCCCAAGACTACATCCTCCTAGTGTCTATCGACTTGGTTCGTCAAACGTAATACATATAGGATGTCTTGAGGTATATATCTACCAATGCATTTCGATACCAACCATGGGTACTATGCTACCATCCTATCACATAAGTCCATCATGAGACCCAAATACCAACATAATCAATGTTTAGATATTAAATTGCCCAAAGGCATTCCATGTAGAATTTATCATCTACTATACCACATATAATCCATATCATGCCAAAATGCCATCAATGTACATTCATGGAGCAAATTCCAAATATTCAACCAATAGAGTAAAGCATGGAACATACTCATAGAAGATAATCCAACACATTGTACATACTGCTATCATCAAGGATTTGAACACATAAAGGTAACCAACATGAGAAATGTTACAATAATACCAATAAAATATTATGATGTGTATCTAGTTTTAAAAAAATGGTTTAGCAAACTCATCTTGCTAGATTTAGACTAAATTTAGATTTTACCCACTTAGAGCTTTCCTTGAATAACTTGATTCTTCAAACCAAATCTTCCAAAACCTAGATCCACAAGGGTCCAACCATAAATATGCATATTCCACCATAAATAATCATAACCAACCACAAAGAATCGTTTCCCAACCTTATACATGAATACCCCAACTGATACCGAAACCTTAACTTCCATAAATGAAGAGAATAGAAGATTACCTTAACCCAAACTTGAATCCACCAACCAAAACACCTCTAGTTCACCAAAATGGTTACAAACCTCCAATATACGAAAGGGAGAACAAAGGGTGGATGAAACCCTAGAAAACTTTGGTGAAGAAGATGAAGTAGGAGAGATGAGGAGCTTACCACCACAAAATACTCTTGTATACTCCAATAGATTTCCAATATCTTGCTAGATCCTTGAATAACTCTCAAAAACGAAACCGTGGCAACTTGAATCACTGAAATCGGATTTGGGATGAAGAAGATATGAAGAAATGAAGTTTTGGGTGAAATGAGGCTGAAATCAGGTTTTAACCCGCTGTTGCTTCTGATGTAGCGCACGACCCGTGCGCATTTGTGAAGGGAAAACACACGACCCGTGCGTCCCACAGACCATGAGAAATGTGCCCAAACACTGTTTTGGTCATAACTTATTCGTTATAGCTCCGTTTTCGCTCCGGGAAGAACCGTTGGACTCGTAATTGAATCCTTTATCTATCAAGACTATAAAATCAAGGATTCAAGCCCAAAATCAAATATCTTATTTTTTTCTTAATATATCGGTTTCTGTATTAACTTGAAATGATACCTTTCAAAAAATCGGGGTGTTACATGCAGGAACCCCGTCCGCCTGTCTCGGCCTCCGACCACATGATAACCTCTGACTTTAACATCGATAGAGAAAAGATCACCTTATCCTCCTATGCACATTTACTGGTGTCGAACGCAAGCTCCATTTCCTTGATCCATTTCATAGCCAACACGGGCTCACATTCTCCTTTAAACATAGGGGGCTTGCACGTGGCAAACTCTTTGTAGTTGCATTCCTTAGCTGTTGGCTCATTCATCACTAAGGTAGTCGACCGAGATTGAACACCTTCCCTTGCCACTGGCGGGCTGGACATTTTCGACCCTTGCTTACTTTTCGATCTCTCCTTGTTTCCCGACACCGATCCTTCTCGCTGAGCCAGTAAGGTATGCAAAGTTTCCTACACTTTACCCATTTCAGCAGCAAATGCTTCATGGGTCACGAAATCTTGAGCTCGGCCACGACCCCGGCCTCGAGATTGGCCCCTTCCCCTTACAGTGGTTGAGCTCTATTGATGCGACACTTCACGGTCTACCGGAATGTCGACGCTTCTCGCTCTGCGAGTAGCATGGGTCCTTGCCTAACCTCGGGTTCTAGGGGTGGCTTCCCCCACTTGGGTCTTAGCCCTCCGGGAAGATCTCACTCGGCCCCTTCCACGACCTCTTCCCTTGCCACAAGTTTAAAATTATAATTTGTATGTCAAATTAGAATATGTGGTAGAGGTGTTTCTTTCGAACATGTAATTTACATCCTATTATCTACAATAGATTTTTTAAAATGGAGAAATTTAATATTTTATAATTTTTCTTTATTTAAACATATTTTATAAAACTTCACGAAATCAATACAAATGACCGAATGCTATTTAATATTGCATTTTATGTGAAGAGAGTTTTTACATTCTCTTGTTTCTAGTCACGACGACTCCAAGATTAGAAGGGACATATACTTCGTGGATCATAGGAAGGAGAGCATTAAAAAAATCGGATATTTTTAAGATGCACACTTCTCTCTCGATCTTTAGATAGTCATGTTGTTGGGAACTGAAGAATTCATCAAGTATGGTTAATGCTGCTGGTTCAAAGTTACTACTGCTAGAAGACTTAAAGGTTAATACTGCTGACACAGTTACTACTGCTAGTAGAATTAATACTGCTAGTCAAAGTTAGTGTTGCTTGAACAAAGTTAGTACTGCTTAGCTAGTTAGTACTGCTAGTGGTTAGTGTTGCTTGGTAGTTAATGCTGCTAGAAGGAATTAATGCTGCTAAACATAGTTAGTGCTGCTTATGTCTTGAAGATCCGAATGGAAAGGATGACAGCTGGATAATCTGAAGATATACATGGAAGCTTAGAGATATACATGGAAGATATACTGAAGATATTTTATTTATTGTAATTATATTTTTATTCAGTATATGTACAGATTTGATAGTCAGATTAATTAATTCATTCTAAGTGTTAGTTATAGAGAGAAAATCAACCTCAAGGCATAGATCCTAATTCTAGAGAAGTAGAATTCGTATTGGTGAGCCTGTTCATCAATATTGAGGTTGAGTGTGTAATCTTGTAACTTCAAAGCATTTAATACAAGTTTACAGTTTGTTCTTCATATTTACTGTGTTGATTTACTGTTTCATTGAATATCAAAGTGTTATTCCGCAAACTTCTTTGATATTGTTTCTGAGAATTAATTCTTGTTGAGAATTCGATTCTGACACATGTAGTGTAAAAAGATGGCCATAAAGCTTGACAAAATGACGACCATGATGCTTAAGTGTGTTCAGATGTGTGTATGTTTCTTGTGAATGTTGCATATGTTCAAATTATATGTTTTGTTAATGTATGATTGCCATCTCGGATGCCTTATGCTTATTAAATGTTTATTTCATTAAACAATGAATTTATTGAGCGTAAAACTGACTAATAATGTATATCTCACGATTAGTCAAGGCAATGTACTATATACAAGGACAAGAATTAGATCTAGTATGATGTGTTAAACAATTATGTCTTTATTATGTTTGTGAAATTTGATCAATGCTAGTATTTAAGTTGTTTCAGATACTATTATGTAATACAATTATTGTAGCTTAAGTTATGCAAGTACGTTAAAGTTTTTCGCTGCAATGAATTCAGATGTTTTAATGTTTTATCAGTTTTAAGCTATGAAATGTCGTGACAGTCATAAAAAATGCGTGAGACATGTAATTTTTTTAAAATGTTAAATTAATTCCTAAATTGAAACAATGTACTACTCATGTTGCATAACGTGTAACTCATGAGGACAAATGAGTATCGATCCTGGGCAAATATCAAAAATGAAATTATAATTATCCTATACCTTTGAATAAATTGTAATTTTCTATTAATTCACAAATCAGTTAATTATTCCAAATTTAGAGCTTATTTCAAACATAATTAAAATGGTAATTTCTGTCATTAAGATTGTCAATTCAAAACACTTATCAAAGGGTTATTTTTCATTTTAAACTTAATCCAGAAATAGCATCTTTAATGCTACAAGTCTTCTATTTAAATAACCCTAAAGGCCTGTTTAGTTTTTTTTAACATTAAGCCCTGTATGGGTTAAGTTGTTTGTCTAGATAAATCTATCTGTTTTAGGAATGAAAGACCAATGGATTTGAGGGAGGCAAAGAGAATAGGGTTGGATTATTTCTAGGCTATTGTATTAATTTGTCTGGGGTGGCTTAATGGGGACAAGTGAGGGGTCCTGGATTCATCCATGTAGCCATTAGGGGTCCTGGATTCACTATTAAGCCATAAAGAAACACTCATGTATGGCTAAGCGAATAAGTCGTTCAGAACATTAAGCTCATTAAGTTGTATGTAAACATTTCTTAAGAGACCGTTTATCAAACACTTATCGGGTAAGCGTTTACCAAGTTACATTACCTTACCATATGCATATGACAAAGACCAGGAATCTTAACAGTAAGAGCAAAGGTAAGGACCAAGAGTTTTAGCCGGTAAATGAGGGACATCTCTTACCACGATTAGCTCTTATCCTTGCATACTGTTTGGGTAAAAACTTCAATAGTACATTGTCGTACGATTAACACTGGACAACAGGTAAGGAATCCTAACAGTCATGTCGCAGGACCAAATAGATAACAGACGCCCTTTCTTCAAGTGACCTCAATTAAATTATCAGAACCTATCCGCAGTCTCTGACGTACGACATAATTTCAGTTACTAATCTGCAATATACTTTATATCATGTTAATGCAGGATTTAAAGACATTCATTATAACGGAAGTCATCATCAATAGCAACAGACATAACGGACGCTATCATCAAAGACAAAACGGCTACTTTATTGAAGATACGCATTCAAGACTAGATAACTGACAATTGGAGTATAAATATGAAGATTGAACTTCACATTCAGACATCTGATTCTTAGACCTTAGAAGCTCACAAATTACGCTCTCATGCTCGCTGAGTTTCTCTCAAAGTTCATAAAGTTTATTATCGTTTGTTCCACGACGTACGACCGAAGTCTAATTACACACGACACACGACCGACTTTACTTTATTGTACTGTTTTACATTACATTACACTTGTAACACTTGTTATTAAGGACGACGTCCCTGATTGACGTCCATAGTGCACGACGACTCATACTCGTCCGCGGTTTTTACCCATTTTAGGGGTTTTCCGCATCACCAATTCTCTTGTCTCGTTTATTCCATTTTTATTATTGTCGTACGATTATTAAAGCTACTTTCTTTGGTTGGATCTAGCTCCACATTTACCTTAAATTTTCCTTGGGAGATTTTTGGCACAAACAGTTTGGCGCCCACCATGGGGCCCCATCCAAAGAAAATCTTCGATAATCTTACGACATACTAACGTTTTCATTCGAGTGTTCTTTTTTTTCAGATATTCAGGATAATGTCATTCCAAGGAACTCAAGATCATGTTGTGGACCAAATGAATATGGAGCTGACTGCTGCTCGTGCCCGTATTGACGCCCTAACAGCTCAGGCTCGACAGGCGTCAGAAACCATCGAGCATCTCAGAAGCCAAAGTGGAAACAATGTGACTGGGACTACGAATGTTTATACTGGTGCTTGGAACTTACCTCCTCCATTGCCTAATTATCCTTGTCAACCACCAGTTAATCCTACGACCTTCGTAATCCCAACCATGCATGTGCCTTCTATGTCGTTCAATGGATATGCCTCTGATTCCTCGTAGCAGACTAACTTCAACGGGTCAGGTTATGTTTCATTGGGTGTTCCCGGGGGTGTACCAATGGATCCCGTTGCACAACGATTGAAGTTTCTAGAAGAGCAGGATGAGCGTGTCTTGTCGATGCTGGCCAAATTGCCGGGGGCAGCAGTCCCAGTTGATGTCGAGCCACAAACAGGATTTCAGGCATCGCCATTCATCGATGAAATCGCTTTGGTGGACATCCCAAAGAAATATAGCATCCCGACCTTCTCCCCAAAATATTCAGGTGTCACTGATCCGACAGAACACGTCGCCCAATACAAACAGCTTATGTGGACTATTTCAATACCACATCAATTTCAAGAAGTCTGCATGTGCAAGAGTTTTGGAGCAACTTTGACTGGAGCAGGGTTACAACGGTTGATTAATCTCAAACCCAAAACTATCAGGTCCTTTGCAGAATTAGTGAATCAATTTTCTCAACAATTCGCTAGTAGTCGAAAAATGGAAAAACAAACGAGCGACCTTTACTATGTCATGCAGAAAAATGGAGAGTCCATCCGGGACTATTTTAAGCGGTTCAACGCAGAAATGATTAGTATCCGAAATTGCAACGTGAAAACAACAATTGAAGCGTACAAGCGGGGTCTGGATGATAGTTCAGGGTTGTATCTCGACCTTACGAAGTATCCTCCGGAAACCTTTGAAGATGTTCGAGCAAGGACGCTTGCTCATATGAGGGTCGAGGATGACCTCGTTTTCAGAAATAAACATTCAAACGACAAGAAAGGTCTAGGTGTTAAAAAGTCAGACTTCAAACCGAAACCAACCGTTCGATCAGAACCTGCCCGACAGATTTCAAACGTCAGATTCGAAAAGAAAGGGCCGACGACTTCTAAATTTGTCCAGTATCCTAAGGTGTCATCTTATGGTTTCCCTGGATCAGCCAAAGACGTCGCCAAAGACGTCGTCGCATCCCTGAAACAGCTCCAACAAAATGTTCGATGGCCAAAGAAAATCGATAAGGGCAGTGATAAGAAAGACAAAACAAAATGGTGTGATTTCCATAATGACTTCGGTCATGTAACGGATGATTGCATCGCCTTGAAGAAAGAACTGTCCTGGCTTAATTCGAAAGGTTATTTACAAGAATTGACGGAAAAGAAGGACGTGCGTCCCACATCCCCAGAGCATGCCAAGGTGATTAATTGTATCACCGGAGGCTCTGATGTCTGTGGGACCACATATTCAGCTGCTAAGAGATATGCTAGTCGCTGTCCCGACGACCGACCAATTTCAAAGGAGGCAAGACCCAAGGAGGACGCAGAATTAGAAGTTATACCCTTGACGTTCGACCAAGCAGACCTCGACGACGTACATCAGAAACACCATGACGGATTAATTATCCAATTGAGCATTGGAAATTGTCTGACCAAGAGGATACTCGTCGATGGAGGTAGTTCAGCTAACATTATCTTTTTTGATGCAGTGAAAGCAATGGGAATCGACAAATCCGAGATCACACGACGTTCGAATACACTCGTTGGATTTAACGGAGGAGCGACAAGCACCATGGGGGAAATCACACTACTAGTATATGCTAAAGGAATCAACAGACAGACGAAGTTTAACGTCGTCGACTGTTCATCAGCTTATAACGTCATCCTTGGGCGACCATGGATCCATCATATGAAAGTTGTAACTTCGACGTACCATCAAATCTTGAAATTCCCCACGCAATGGGGGGTACAAGAGATCAAAGGCGAAAGAAAAGTCGCTAGGGAATGTTACAAAGTCTCTTTGAAGCCCCCGAAGCAGACAGTATAGCAATTACAGAACCAGGACGTTCCTGGGACTGACGACGACTATCGCTTCGAAGTTGTAGTCCTAAACCAGGATAAGCCTGATCAAATGGTTTACATAGGTTCGATGCTCGACCCTTCTTTTAAAAAGAAACTAATATCTTTTTTGCAGGATCACAATGATTGTTTCGCATGGACGCACGAAGACATGGTGGGCATCGATCCAAGTATTATTTCTCATAAACTCAATGTTGATCCCTCGTTCAAGCCTGTTCAGCAGAAAAGACAAAAATTCGTTCCTGAAAGAAATAAAGTTATCAATGATGAAGTTGATAACTTACTCAAAACAGGAAAAATACGAGAAGTCAAATATCCAGACTGGCTCGCCAACGTTGTTGTCGTCCAAAAGAAAATTGGCAAATGGAGAGTCTGCATTGATTTCACAGACCTTAATAAGGCTTGTCCAAAAGATCCATTTCCATTACCACACATCGATTCTATGGTCGACGCTACAGCTGGACATGAATTACTCACCTTTATGGATGCATATTCTGGATATAACCAGATATTGATGCATCTTGACGACCAGGAAAAAACAACATTCATGACAGATAAAGGTATTTATTGTTATAAAGTAATGCCTTTTGGTCTTAGGAATGCAGGTTCGACGTATCAACGATTGGTAAATATGATGTTCAAAGAACATTTGGGCGACACTATGGAGGTGTACATTGACGACATGCTTGTCAAATCAAAGCATACGGACGATCATATAAGACATTTGAAGCAATCGTTCGACATTTTGCGTGAATACAAAATGAAGTTGAATCCGACAAAATGTTCTTGTGGAGTTCGAGATGGCAAATTTCTTGGTTATATGGTCACACGACGAGGAATCGAAGCTAACCCAGACCAAATTAAAGCAATTATCGAGCTCAAATCACCCAGAAATTTTAAAGAAGTCCAACGTCTAACAGGACGTGTAGCAGCATTGAACAGGTTCATCTCTCGGTCGTCCGACAGATGTCACCTATTCTACAACGTCCTGCGAAAAAATAAAGGATTCCAGTGGACTGATAATCACGAAGAGGCATTGCAACAACTCAAGAAATACATGACATCACCTCCCTTCCTCTCTAAACCTGAGGAAGGTGAAGCTCTTCAACTCTACCTGGCCCTCAGCATTAATTCGGTAAGTGCAGTCCTTATACGAGAAACCGACGGACGACAATTGCCAATCTACTATGTAAGTAAAACTCTACTAGACGCTGAAACCATGTATTCATCTATAGAAAAACTTTTGTTTTCGTTACTCATGGCCGCTAAGAAGTTACGGCATTATTTTGAATCGCATCCTATAACTGTGGTAACTAACTTTCCATTAAAGTCTGTGTTAAGAAAACCTGAATTAACAGAACGACTAGCTAAATGGAGCATCTACCTCAGCAATTATGATATGGATTTCAAGCCTAAGACGGCGATCAAATCACAGGTCTTGGCAGATTTTGTTACAGATTTCAGTCCAGAACTAGAAGAAACGACGACGTCCAACGAGTTAATTGTGGCAACTTTGCACGACACTACTTGGACGCTCGACGTTGATGGTTCGTCAAACATACGAGGAACAGGCCTGGGTGTCGTCCTACAGTCCCCACAAGGGGGAAAAATAGTGTATTTCATACGATGCGACTTCAAGGCAACAAATAATGAGGCAGAATATGAAGCACTGATTGCAGGAATGAAAATTGCTTATGACTTGGGGGCAACATGTCTACATGCCCGGAGCGACTCGTCCCTAGTTGTTAACCAAGTTAATGGAGAATTTGCAGCAAAAGATTCAAGGATGATTGCTTATCATAAAATAGTAAAGGAAGAGGCAAAGAAGTTCAGTCGCTTCATAGTCGAACAGGTACCAAGAGATCAGAACACTCAAGCTGACGCATTAGCCAACTTGGGATCAGCACTTAGTCGAACGACATTCAACAATATCCTAATAGTCCATCTTGGAACACCAACAATGAAAGACGACGGTAATACTCTGGTCGCACCAATTGAGAAAGAAATCTCCTGGTCGGATGATATTAAAGAATACATATCTATACCTGTGATAATTGTCTGGTCGAACACTATAGCCTGTCAAGAGGTCGTTCACATTGAACGGTACCTCCCATTCAGCCGTAAGACGATCGATCACCTGGACAATCCGCCAGAATTGAGGCATTAATTGTCCAGGCGTCAGGTCAAATGCATCTAAAAATGCTCTGACCAAAGGGCTAAAAGGCCAAGAAAAACCTATCTTAAAAGGATATTCATATAGAACACAATATCCCTTCGGAACTTCATCTGGCTTTAAATCTTCCGGCAACACTAAATTTATCTCGTCTGGAATCTTAGCCAAACTCTTAAAGTAATCTATATGTTCTTCCTCCCTAAATAAGCTCACAGGTTCGCTCGACATCTGGAAGTCCGGGATATTTAGGGTTGCACGCCAGTAGCTAGGAATATCCCAAGCTTTCCTAGGTTTTCTAGCTATGGATTTCTTATGCATAAATCGACACAAAAGGAAGAATGAAAATTGTACCTTAAATAGTGTTCTAAACCTCGAATTTAGAATGGAAATGATTCTCGTCGCTCGGAAATCTCGTCGGAAATATGTATTCTTTAGTAGGACAAAACGTAAAAAAGGAATGGATTGTGGGCAATTCATATTTATACTGAAAATCGGAAATTAAATCGTCAGGAAATTGAATCGACGGTCAATGATATTGACACGTGTCGTTCGTATCTGGCAGCCACTCGAGTACACTCAACGAGGGCACGACACCTGTCCTTTATTAGCTGTCAAATTGCTAACTTTGCAGGAGATGACATCATTATCTGGTCGAAAATGAACCGATTCGGTTCTATGCAAATTTCCCGCTTTCTCTTTTGTGACATGTGTCTTAATTTAAAATTTAAAATTCAAAAAGTTGCCGCTTGAACTTTAAATTTGGGGGCAAACTGTTTGGGTAAAAATTTCAATAGTACATTGTTGTACGATTAACACTGGACAACAGGTAAGGAATCCCAACAGTCATGTCGCACGACCAAATAGATAACAGACGCCCTTTCTTCAAGTGACCTCAATTAAATTATCAGAACCTATCCGCAGTCTCTGACGTACGACATAAATTTAGTTACTAATCTACAATATACTCTATATCATGTTTAATGCAGGATTTAAAGACATTCATTATAACGGAAGTCATCATCAATAGAAACAGACATAACGGACGTTATCATCAAAGACAAAACGGCTACTTTGATGAAGATACGCATTCAAGACTTGATAACTGACAATTGGAGTATAAATATGAAGATTGAACTTCACATTCGGACATCTGATTCTTACACCTTAGAAGCTCACAAATTACGCTCTCAAGCTCGCTGAGTTTCTCTCGAAGTTCATAAAGCTTATTATCGTTTGTTGCACGACGCACGACCGAAGTCTAATTACACACGACCGACTTTACTTTATTGTACTGTTTTACATTACATTACACTTGTAACACTTGTTATTAAGGACGACGTCCCTGATTGACGTCCATAGTGCACGACGACTCATACTCGTCTGTGGTTTTTACCCATTTTAGGGGTTTTCCGCGTCACCAATTCTCTTGTCTCGTTTATTCCATTTTTATTATTGTCGTACGATTATTAAAGCTACTTTCTTTGGTTGGATCAAGCTCCACATTTACCTTAAATTTTCCTTGGGAGATTTTTGGCATAAACACATACGATGTTTTTGTGGACTAAATTAAATCTTAACCGGTAAGTAAGTAATAATGTTGAATTTTACCGATAAGCACGTAAACATTTACTAAACGACCCCTAAATCATACCACTTTATATTAATTTGTATGTTTTGATATCTCTGGCTATATGTAGTCTACACGTTTTTTTAGCAAGGTCCCAGGTTCAACCGAGTCAATTCCTTCTTCATCATTATTATTTCGTCTTTATTTTAACCAAATAAAGATACCAATTAATTCCATCATTGTTTATTAGTTTTCATATTATGATTTAGTTAAATAATTCAATCAATCAAAATGAATTCATCTAATTTATGTTTATCTTGAAGAAAGAATTTAGATTCATGTGATTACTAAGAAAATGTTTGTCAATACATGCATTTTAGAAAACAAAATTGTTCAATTACCATGTTCAAAAGCCACTATTCCGAATAATTTCACAAAAGAGTTCCTCCAATGCACAAAATGTCCTACTTGGCTACATAACCCAATCCAAAACAATATTTAAGCTATTGAATGTGATATTAGTCAACGATCTTCTTTGAAATTGGGGATTTCAAATATGATAAGGTAAAGAAAAGAGTAAATTATGAATTTGCTCATGTACTTTTGTTTTCTTGATTTTGATCTCTACAGTTTTTTTATTACAATTTGTCATTACATTTTATATTGAAAGACAATTCTAGTCGAGTTGGAAAGCGTGTTGTTGTGAAGGACGACAACAAGTGTGATAACTCGGGTAAGTTACCACTACAAGAAAGAAGGGCTTTAGAGAAGGAAATTTTAGAGAAGGAAATTTTACTATTGTTATTTTAGAATTTGGAAATATAATATCTAAACAACAAATTTTTTGGTTTGACACTTGAATGATGTATATGTGGGAGTGTGTTGTCAAAATTGATTGAATGGAGCCATCTCATAAGATTAATCAATATATAGAAAACATATCATAAAATACGAAAGGATTTAAAGTTCAGTTTCTTGTTTGATATTCGTTCTGTTTTATTGTATTCGTATGAATCTGTTTCTTTGATAATTAAAACTTGCAATTTGTTAACTGCCTTTTGGAACACTGCTTTTGTACTTGTCGTGTAACTTTGCAGAATTAGATGTTTATAAACTAACTCTTGTACATTTTCGATATATAGAGTTTGTTTGTGGGATCCATTAAGACTTGATATTCTGTTTTTTGAGATTATTTGAACCCCTCTAGGATTTTCACCATTGTAGCAGTGGGATCATCCTATGGTGTTCCTAATGGGCAACAACCATATATTGTTACTATGGTTTCATGATTTTAACAATTAGGTCACCGTTCTAATTCTAACTATACATGCACTATGGTTTTGCATCTTTTGCATCTACTAACAATATGGTTTTCCTATTAGCAATCTGTCAAAAAGCCTATTGATGCATATGTGGCATTTTACATCGACGTGGCACCCAAGAGGAGGATACAACAGTCAATGTGATGGTTTATTTCACAAATTGATGCAGAATGAACTTTGAAAACAACTTGAGTTTTTGAAAGTGTATGTGGTGATTGTCAAGATCGAATTCTCAACAAGAATTAATTCTCAGAAACAATATCAAAGAAGTTTGCGGAATAACACTTTGATATTCAATGAAACAGTAAATCAACACAGTAAATATGAATAACAAACTGTAAGCTTTTATTTGATGCTTTGCAGTTACAAGATTAATCACTCAACCTCAATATTGATGAACAGGCTCACCAATACGAATTCTACTTCTCTAGAATTAGGATCTATGCCTTGAGGTTGATTTCTCTCTTGAAAAACAATTATCAAAAGTTATTTCTATCTATTCTAAACATTCTATACATATACTGATAAAAAGATAATTACAAAGAATAAACAAATCTTCAGTATATCTTCCATGTATATCTTCTAAGTATATCTTCAGTATATCCAGCTGTAGTACATTCCATCCGGATCTCTTTAGCAGCACTAATAATGCTCAGCAGCATTAACTTCATCTAGCAGCATTAACTGCAAGCAGTACTAACTACTAGCAGTACTAACTAGCTAAGCAGTACTAACTTTGTTCAAGCAGTACTAACTTTAACCAGCAGTAGTAATTCTACTAGCAGTAGTAACACTTAGCAGTATTAATATTCAACTTGTTCTGGCAGTAGTAACTACACTTGTACTAGCAGTAGTAACTACACTTAGTAGAATCTTCAGTTCCCAACAATCTCCCCCTAACTTGACTTTTAGAAGAGAAGTCAAGTTCTTGAGATATTCTTCCAGATGCTCTTTTTGATGCTCCCAAAACTTCCAAGATCATGCTCCTAAGTCTGGATTCAGTCCCAAACTCTGATTGATTATCCTCTGAATTAGATACTTAGCCATTTCTGAATTTGGTGCACAACCCAACTTCTTCTTTAGCATGGCATGAACCTTCAGTCTGGTGTGATTATATACTCTATCCACTAGGAAGTATTCTGTGTGATTTCTATCCAAAGTCACTGCATATACTCCACTAGTTTCATATAGAGTCCAACTTGTGACTTCTTTAAACACACTCTTGATGACCTGGTCCACTTCTTCAGGTTTGAACATCATGCATAGATACTCCATCACCAGTTTTGTAAAAGAAATTCCTGGAGTATTCAGATGATCTGCATACAGCTTAATTCCTATGTCAAACATCTCTTCTATATCAGATCTAGAGCATGTTCTGACAATCTTGACCCAAGTGTTGAATACTTCATACTTATCACCCTTCCTCTTGAGTCTGATGTAATCTTTCCCATCCATTGTCAGTACATCCCAGTGAATGATCTCAGGTGGCTTAACTCCAACAGGTTCTGCAGAAATTGGTTCAGGCACTTTGTCCATCACTACCATATATAAGCTTACATCATCTTTGATTGATGACCCTTGCTGACTTGATGACTCAGGTGCCACTTCTTCTTCAGCAACATTTTGTTCTTCTTCTACTCTAGGCTTCTTATCTTTCTTTCTTTTGGCCATCATCTTGGTTCTTTTCAAAGTCTTTTGAACCTGTACTAGAGTAGCTTCCTTCTTCTTTTCTTCCTTTTCCTTTTCCTTTGCCATTTCTTTGATAGGAGTTCCCTCTTCACTTTCAGGGAATGGTTGATTCATATCTATATCATTACTCTCCTTGGCCTTCTTTTCAAACTCTACTCTTTTCTTTTCATTGCTCTTCAGATTCCCCATTTCCTTTTCATAGAGCTCTCTGATTTGATCAAAACTCATCTTCACAAACATTTCTTTCTTTACCCCAATTGCACTCCTCAAGAAAGTTATCATTTTGTTTCTTTCCTGAGTGGCAAGGTAAGTTTGTGAAGGTCTTCTTTTCTTTGCACTTGTATTAGCCATCATAGCCTTTCTCAGACTTATAGCCCTTTGTTTAGCCTTTTCAGTTTCAAGCCCCTTTTGATAAGCTTTATTTAGCTCAGCAGCTAAAGCCTTTGCCATTTCCCTGTCCTTCTCCACCTGAGCTCTTTCTTCTTTTTCCATCTCCTTCTGCATTTTCCTTGCTAAAGCTTCATCTGATTCAACCAACCTTTGCTTCTTGATTGGTTGATCAGATTCCACTATCTTTTCTTTTCCCTTATTCTTTGATTCTGCAGCTTTGTCTTTCTATTCTGATTTTCTGTCTCTCCCTTCATTTATGACCACTCCCTTTGCTTTGGGAGTGTCATTCTTAGCTTTGATTAGCACTTCAGCTACTTCAATTTCTGTTGGTGTTAACTCTGTTACTGCTGCTTGTGAGGTTTCAGCAGCATTAACAGTTTCTGCTTCTTTTTGTACTGACCCTCTTTCTGTTTCTGCTTCCTTCTCCCCCTCAACTTCAACTCTCTCTTTATCAATCTCCCCTTCCCTTGATGCTTCTTCCATGTTGATCTCCCCCTTTTTGGGAGCATCAGTCACTAGTTTCCTCCTTCTGAGCACAAATTGTTTGTTCTTCTTTTGCAGAATCAGTTTCCTTACCATTTGCTTCAACTTGATGATTTGTTCTTGTTGTGACAGTACTATGAGTTTTAGCTCTTCTATATCTTTGCCCTGTTTGAGTACATCCATGTTGATGTTGCCCATTGCCTCCATCAATTCATCATAGTTATATCTGTCCTCACCTTCTCCAGGAGTGTTACCCCCTATTGAAGGATCATTGGATCTTTTAGTAGTGGAAGTCTTCTGCCTAGCAGAAGCACTATCCACCCCTGTGGTTTCTTGGCACCAGGGACCTTCAAATGATTGCTCATTCAAAGTTGCCATGGGGGAGGTCTTATTGATGTTACCACTTTCCTCCTCTGTGCTAGCAGGAGTAGTGGCAGCCTCATCACCCATATGCTCTACCTCCTCCTCAGAGAGCACCTCCTTTGGGTTGGGAGACACCCCTGTGGTTTCCCTTTGCAGATTCTCTAAAGGAGTATTCTCCCTTAGAGGGCTTAAAGACTTAGGGGTTTCTGGTACAAGAAGGGAAGGAGCCTTCTTTACCTGTTTTCTCTTATACGTATGGGAAATTGGAGAGGTTGGTTTTGTAAGAATGGACTGGGGAATTGTTTTTGAGTGAGAAGGTTGGGCTTGGCTAGCAGTGGGATGGTCTAATGAGGGCCTTGACCCTGCTGCCATACCTTCAGTGTTTTGGGACACCACCATCATTGTAGAGAACAATGGGGTGTCAACTCCTTCCGAGTCCCCAGCAGATCTTCTCATATTTGAGAAAACCTTGCCTTTTGGGGGTTTAGGTACATATACCCCAACAGGTTGAGGTATATCCGTCAATTCATGGTTAATTACTTCCTGAACAAATCTGGGATACATAAAGAAACTCTTTTTGTTTCCCATATTTGATACAAGATCACTGAAAATCATCTTTGAGAAATTGTACCTTCTGGATGTAGCCAAGCATACCAAAGCATATGCAATTGGACTGCTGAACTCACTCCATCCAATGGTCTTTTTGGAGATGCAATGCATCAGGGTATGAACAAGAAAACGCCATTGGGGTGAAAACTTTGCTTTTGAGAATTTGAAAACACCCAATGGGCCTCCATACCCCATTCTAGTAAGATTAGAAAACAGTTCATCATTAGAGATAGACGTTATACCAGAGGCATCGTCTAGACGTAGACTGATGCGAATGACTTCTTCAGTAACTGTAAGTGAGTGATCACAGATTCTTGTCTTGATCATTTGCACACCATTTTCCACAACAATGGTTGCATTAGCCCAGAACTGCCTTTGGTGCTCAATGTAGATTGTAGGGGATACAGTAAGAGCATGATCAATGTGACTTGACTTGAGGAAATCCACAATCTGGTGGAATCCTTCTGCTTGTTTGGGCTTCTGCAGCATTGCGATCTCATTGTGCTCATCGATAAACGTCATGGATGCCATTGAACTGGGATTTTCTTGCCTGGAAGACTAGGTTCTTGAGATAAAAGGTTTTGAGCGCAAGAGAACAGTATGCAAAGAGTCGTTATGAACTTTTAGGCGGGCAAAAAGTATTTATAGTATTCGGAATATAAGCAGTATTAACCTAGAGCAGTATTAACTACTAGCAGTAGTAACGGCTAGCAGTATTAACTAACTAGCAGTATTAACTACTAAGCAGTATTAGCCACTAGCAGTATTAACTGAAAGCAGTATTAACCACTAGCAGTATTAACTGAAAGCAGTATTAACTGAAAGCAGTATTAACTGAAAGCAGTATTAACTGAAAGCAGTATTAACCACAAGCAGTATTAACTGAAAGCAGTATTAACCACAAGCAGTATTAACTGAAAGCAGTATTAACCACAAGCAGTATTAACTGAAAGCAGTATTAACCACAAGCAGTATTAACTGAAAGTAGTATTAACTAAACTTACTCCTTTTAAACTTGCTAAATACTGAGTACTGCTATGCATATTCTGAAAAAGAAGATTAGTAACACCAAGAATAAAAATATACAGGAATAAAACCACTTTTTGAGAAGAAGATTATTCAGAGTTTATCATTCCCACACTTGTTACCAAGAAAGTGAATCTACCCACATCAAAAGCTTTAGTGAATAGATCAGCAAACTGATTATCAGTGTGAACTTTGACAACTTGAATAAGTTTCTTTTCATTACAATCTCTTATAAAGTGATACCTGATTTCAATGTGCTTTGTCTTTGAGTGCTTGACTGGATTATTTACAATGCTAATAGCACTGCTGTTGTCAATAAAGATTGGAGTGTGTAGAAAGGTTACCCCATAATCCAGCATTTGATTCTGAATCCATAAGACTTGAGAACAGCAACTTGCAGCTGCTATGTACTCTGCCTCTGTTGTAGATGTGGATACTGTGGTTTGTTTCTTGCACTGCCATGAGACTAGTCTAGCACCCAAAAACTGACATCCTCCAGAAGTAGATTTTCTGTCCAAGTTTGCCCCACCTAGATCACTGTCTGAGTATGCTATTAGGTCAAAAGGTGAGTTATGAGGATACCAAAGTCCCAATCTAGGTTGCCCTTTGAGATATCTGAATATCCTCTTAACAGCTTGAAAGTGAGATTGCTTTGGCCTAACTTGAAATCTTGCACATACACAGACTGGAAACATAATATCTGGCCTTGATGCTGTGAGATACATGAGAGAGCCAATCATGGATCTATAAAGATGCACATCCATATCCTCCCCCTCAAGATCTGCTGTGATCTGCTTGTGTGTTTCCATAGGTGTGCTGGCAGGTTTTGATTCTGAGAAACCAAACTTGGTTAGAATATCCTGCACATACTTGGATTGACATATAAAAATGCCATCTGACTTCTGTTGAACTTGGAGTCCAAGGAAGAAAGTAAGTTCCCCCATGGAACTCATTTTGAACCTTTGATGCATTAAATCCTCAAACTCCTTGCACATGTTGTTTCTTGTAGAACCAAAAATAATGTCATCAACATATATTTGGACCAGCAAGATATCCTTCTTCTTTCTTTTGATAAATAGAGTCTTATCAATGACTCCTCTTTCAAAGTCATTTTCCAAGAGATAGGATGACAGGGTGTCATACCATGCTCTTGGGGCTTGATGTAGTCCATAAAGTGCTTTCTTTAATTTGTATACTCTGTCTGGATAGCTTGGGTTTTCAAACCCTGGTGGTTGACAGACATATACTTCTTCTTCAATTGACCCATAGAGAAAAGCACTTTTTACATCCATTTGGTAGACTTTGAAGTTCATGTAAGAAGCATAGGCTAGGAATAGTCTGATTGCTTCTATCCTAGCTACAGGTGCAAAAACTTCTTCATAATCTATGCCCTCTTCTTGAGTGTAGCCTTGAGCTACCAGCCTTGCTTTGTTTCTTATAACAATACCTCTTTCATCTCTCTTGTTTCTGAAGATCCATT
The DNA here is from genome assembly GCA_954870635.1 of Arctium minus. Taxonomy (NCBI): domain Eukaryota; kingdom Viridiplantae; phylum Streptophyta; class Magnoliopsida; order Asterales; family Asteraceae; genus Arctium; species Arctium minus. The sequence continues at coordinate 12,675,177 of OX941080.1, forward strand.
TTGTGCCAATTGCTCTGTGACCTTTAGGAAGGTCTACTAGATCCCACACATCTTGTAGCTTGAACTGTAACAATTCTTCTTGCATTGCTTCTATCCAGCTAGATTCTTTCATAGCATCATGTGCCTTTTTAGGCTCAAGCTGGGATAGAAAACATGAGAGCACTGTATGCTGTTGATCTTGCATTTCCTGAAGCCTGCTTTGATGTCTAGTCATCATGGGAGAAGAGACATCACCTATTATCAACTGTGGAGGATGATTCTTTTGAACTCTTGTGTTATGACTAGGTTCTACATTCAGTCCAGCCTCTAGATTAGAGTCATGCAATTCAACTGAAGTGTCTTCAGATGTCACTTCTGATTCTTGAGTCTCCTCGTCTCTAGTGTCTTCTTCACTCTGACTTGGTTCAGTAAATGATTCCTTTTCACAGTCTTCATTTACTGTGGGTATGGGAAAAATCACAGATTTAGATATACTTTCTTGAACTTGTGTAATCTCTGATTCTCCACCACCTGTTCCTGTATACTCATTACTGAAACCAAAAGAGTTAGTTAGTGAATCAATGTCAAATAGCCACTGAGGTCCAGACCCAACAGGATTTGGTGTGTTCTCATTGCATTTGACATTGTCACTTTCTTCAATTATTCTAGAAGAAGAGTTAAAAACTCTGTAGGCCTTACTCTGAGATGAATATCCAACAAGAAATCCATCATCTGCTTTGCTATCAAACTTACCTAAGTGAGATTTGGTATTTAGAATTGTACAAGGACACCCAAAAGATTTGAAGAAACCAATAAAAGGTTTTCTTTGATTTAAAAGCTCATATGGGGTCTTGTTCTTTTGCTTGACCACTAGAACTCTGTTTTGGACATAACAAGCAGTATTAACTGCTTCAGCCCAGAATGTAATTGGCAATTTTGAATCAGCCAACAGAGATCTAGCAGCCTCTATTAGTGTCCTATTTCTCCTTTCAGCAACACCATTCTGTTGAGGAGTCCTAGGAGCACTATATTGTCTCTCAATACCTTTTCCTTCACAAAAAGTGTTTAAATCATGATTTTTAAATTCAGTTCCATTATCTGATCTAATGACTTTTACTCTTTGATTAGTTTGGTTTTCAATTCTTAGAATAAAGGATTTGATAAGACCACTTGTTTCATCCTTAGTCCTTAGAAAATATACCCAAGTAAATCTGGAGTAATCATCAACAATAACCAAGCAGTAAGATTTCTTGCCTATACTCATAACATTTGTAGGACCAAACAGATCCATATGCAATAACTGGAGACAAGAAGAAACAGAATTTAACTCTTTGGTCTTATGAGAAGTTTTGTGTTGTTTGCCTTTAAGACAAGCAACACAATGATCATCACATGAAAAGACTTTTGAAGGTAAACCTCTTACAAGGTTATTTTTAACAAGATTGTTCATAGTCTTGAAATTCATGTGACACATCCTTCTGTGCCAAAGGGAGGATTCATCTATAGAAGCTTTTGAAACAAGACAATTTAAAGATGAATCACTATTAACATTGTCCAAATCAAGACAGTAAACATTGTCCTTTCTTGGAGTTCTAAGTAGTATCATGCTTTCATCAACTACCTTGAACCCTGGAGCAAGAATCATACACTCAGTGTTAGTAAATAATATACTATGTTGTTTGTCACAAACCTGTGATACACTTAACAGGTTGTACTTTAATTGATCAACATAGTAGACATCCTCAAATGTCATCTTACCTTTGGTGACATTACCTTTTCCACTTATCTTACCACCAGTAAGATTGTCTCCAAATGCAACATGTCCTCCATTAATTTGCTTAAAATCCTGAAGGCATGACATGTTGCCAGTCATGTGCCTAGAGCAACCACTATCAACATGCCATATGCTCTTTCCCTTGAGCTGTTGGTTGCCCTGCACATTAAATAAATCAATTAGTATGATTGGGGACCCAAGCCAAAGTGATCTTGGGTCTTCCTTTCTTATCAAAGTATTTACATTCCTTTTTAATGAGGTTTCTAAACTCAGAGTACTCTTTATTAGAGTACTTTGTCAATATGATTGGCTTAGCAGAATCAACACTAGAAGCAGTACTAACCTTAGAAGTACTAACAGAGTTAGCAGTACTAACAGGTTTAGCAGTACTAACCTTGTTAGCAGCATTAACATTGTTAGCAGTAGTATTACTTCTAGCAGCACTATCATTTTCAGCAGCACTATTTGTGGTAGCAGTACTAACAGTTTTAGTGCTTTTAGGAATCCACATATTGACACTTTCTTTAACAGAATACTTTTTCTTCATGTGGCTTTTAGTTTTAACAGTTTTCTTAGCCACATGGTTCTTTTCAATTTTCTTATAACCAAAGGGTTTTTGCATGGATCTTTGGAAATTCATTCTTTGGTTCATAGGATTGAAATAACAGAATTTTGCAAGATGATTCAATTTGCCACAGATAAAACAAGGTTTTGGTCTATTGATTTTACTCAGATCAACCCCTTGTTTATGTGCCCATTGATTATTCCAGTTTCTTTGATTTCCCCTCTTTTTGTCCTGTTTTTGGGGCTCATTCTTCTTACAAGCACACTGTTTGCAAGGACCTGGATTCACAACTGTGGTCTGTTTATAATGGACCTTACCAGACTTTTCCTCTGTCTTCTCTATGTTCTTGGATTTGATCCAAGCCCTTCCACAATCCTCATTGGTGATAATGTTGTTTTCTATAGAAGTCTCACCACTCACCTTGTTCTTCTTACTCTTGCCAACCTCTTTCTCAGTCTTATCCTCAACAATTACCTCATCTAAGGGATCTATTTCAGTGGCTCCCTCAGGCAAGTCCTTCCTATCTTTGGTGTCTAACAGGTCTGAAGTAGGAGGAATGTAATTGTTGTTATATGGTGGAGGTGTGGCATTATACCCAATTCCTCTTCTTAATTTATCATGAATCTGATTTTGCAGTAAGGAGTCCATTGCTTTAGAAGCATTGGAAAACTTTTCTACATCAAGCTTAACCTTGGTTAACTACTCTTTCAGTTTTTCACTCTCCTCTTTAGATTTGGTCAGTTTAAGTTCTAAATCCTTTTTCTCCCACTGCCAGTAATTGGTGTCATATGAGTGTTGTAGTTCATTGGCTTGAAAACCTTTGATTTGATCTTCAAATCTCTCTACTATCCTCACATAGTCTTTTATATCCTTTTCTAGTCTCTTCAGGTCATCACTCATCTTCTGATTGTGATCCCTGTACCTTTTAACAGTGTCTATGCAAGTTTTAGAACAGAGATTAGAACTTACCTCAGATGGGAGATCAGATACTTTAGCCATAAGAGCTTGATTCTGAATAGCTTCTTCTGCTTGATCACTCCAATCAAACCCCATTCCTTGTTGAGAAACAAGGGCTTGAGCAGAGTTTCTGTTGTTATTGAAGCTTCCAAATTGAGCTTGTTGATGGTTGTTGTTGTGAGACATTCCACTTCTGCATTCTCTAGCAAAATGTCCCTTCAGATGGCATTTGTAGCATTCTACCTTTGATTTATCAAACCCTGCTCCATCTTCTCTTCTTTGTGAGAAGTTGTTTCTTCCAGTCCTCTTTATAAACTTCTTAACCCTCATGGAGAGCATGGCCATCTGCCATTTAATATCCATCTCTTCCAGATCATCAGGATGAAGTTGTTCTAAGTCATCATTGATCAGAGAAGAATTTCCATGATTAGAAAGAAGAGCTTCAAATACATAATCAGTGCCTTTATCTAAATTTGATCCATTAGCAGCATTAACTGATTCAGGGTTAGCAGTAGAATCAATTGATGCTGATAGGAGTGCAGCATTATGAACATATCCAGAAGGCTTCTTCTTTGCCTCCACCTCAGCTTCAAATACTCTAAGATCATTGTACAGATCATCAAGTTCTTTGTCTTCCAACTGATCATTCTGTCTGAATGACACAGTGTACATGGTCCATTCATCTCCAAGGGACCTTAAGAACTTTCTGTTCACATCATCTTGATCAATCTGTACTCCCATAGTAGCTAGTTCACCAATTAGTTTATTAAACCTGTCAAAAGTTTGAGTCATGGACTCATTCTTAGTTGAGATGAAGTTTTCATACTGTTGTTTTAAGATTGCATTTTGATTTCTCTTGGTACTTTTAGTACCTGAGAATCTCTTCTCTAGAGCATTCCAGAGCATCTGTGCATCAGTACAATTGCAGAATTGGTGTTGATACTCATTTGGAATGGCCAAGAGCAGTGTGCTCAAGGCTTTCATCTCTGTCTGTCTTGATTTCCTGTCTGTATCTGTCTTTGGAGGAGTTCTTTTGCCATCTTCACCAATCTTTCCTCCATCAGATGGGCCATTCTCAATGATGTCCCACATAGAGTAATCTGTGAGGAGAATATATTGCTTGATTCTGATTTTCCACATGTCAAATTCATTGGATCTGAGCATTGGAACTTTTGAGACCAAAGTACTGCTTGATTCTGTAAGATTTTCCATGATGAATATCTGTTTCTGAGAGAATTTAGCTTTGATACCACTTGTCAGGATCGAATTCTCAACAAGAATTAATTCTCAGAAACAATATCAAAGAAGTTTGCGGAATAACACTTTGATATTCAATGAAACAGTAAATCAACACAGTAAATATGAATAACAAACTGTAAGCTTTTATTTGATGCTTTGCAGTTACAAGATTAATCACTCAACCTCAATATTGATGAACAGGCTCACCAATACGAATTCTACTTCTCTAGAATTAGGATCTATGCCTTGAGGTTGATTTCTCTCTTGAAAAACAATTATCAAAAGTTATTTCTATCTATTCTAAACATTCTATACATATACTGATAAAAAGATAATTACAAAGAATAAACAAATCTTCAGTATATCTTCCATGTATATCTTCTAAGTATATCTTCAGTATATCCAGCTGTAGTACATTCCATCCGGATCTCTTTAGCAGCACTAATAATGCTCAGCAGCATTAACTTCATCTAGCAGCATTAACTGCAAGCAGTACTAACTACTAGCAGTACTAACTAGCTAAGCAGTACTAACTTTGTTCAAGCAGTACTAACTTTAACCAGCAGTAGTAATTCTACTAGCAGTAGTAACACTTAGCAGTATTAATATTCAACTTGTTCTGGCAGTAGTAACTACACTTGTACTAGCAGTAGTAACTACACTTAGTAGAATCTTCAGTTCCCAACAGTGATGTTGAAATCTGTTTCCAGATTTGTGAAACCGTTAAATTTTTATTGGCTAACAAGAACAAGTTACGCACTCTTTCAAGTTCAATTCAATTCCCATTTGGAAGATGCTATTAAGATTTAAAGATTGGAGGTATGACATATGGTGATTTTATTTGTTCAGTTCATTCACATCAACACGAATTGTTTGTGTGTGATGGATGACTTTATCTTATTATAGACTTTACATGTGGTGTCCTTTCATTGATTCTTCTTACCTGTATATTATAGACTCTCCATGTTTTGTAACCATTTTTTATTGTAATGGCCATGTGTTATATTTTGTATTAATCAATTATTTTAAGCTAAACATGATGCTGGTGGACTAATTTATTTAATTTCTTTATATTACTTATGAAAATGAGAAAAGAAATGCTTGAATTCAGAGCTATGGTATGCTTGCACATGCCTTGTTGTTTTGTTACCGACAGTAGGCTCTCGAGAAATTTATTTCCCTCAGGGTCATAATGAGCAGGTCATTCGCTACAATACTTCATCTTGATTTGCAGTTTCTCGTTTAATAATGTTTCAATTTGCATTAACCAAATGTTGTATATTGATCTACTAACCAATCTGCTTTTGAAATGGAACATAGGTTACTGCCAGAACAAGTAAAGAAGTTGATGCTCACATACCCAATTATACAAGCCTACCTCCCCATTATCTGCTAACTCCACACTGTTACAATGCATGTGGGTTGATACCCTTGAATATATGTTCCTTAGATTTCAACTTACTCGTTTGTATAACTTATAGGTTAAAAAAAGACTGATTATTTTTGCAATTTCAAGCCAATGTTGAAACCTATGAAGTGTATGCCCAAATCACATTACAGTCGTCGACACAGGTAATATTTGGTTAAAGTTGCAATGTAGTTTATTGTAGTTTTATATACTACTAGGAGAATTTAAAAGTTGCATCCAGTTGAGTCCTATACTTTTGTGAAATATACTTTTGTGAAATATTCTGCTACCTTTAGCCTATATTGAAAAGTGGTACTTGCGCACTAGGTTGAAATGTCAAAATCTGCTTTCAGAGCTGTGGGTTGATGTGAATAGTAAAATGTATGATTGGTAAATTTTACATAATAGATGAAGAAAAGAAGCAATTTGCAAGGAATTACAACTTTACTTGGAGAGTCTCTTTTACAAAAGGAAAAAAAAAAAGAAAAAGAAAGATTTCTTATAAGTTTCAATGAAGTAAAGTAGGAAAGAAACATGGCTAGATGTACTACTTAGCATCAAGTTATCGACAATCTTTCCCATTCATCGAAGACAGTATGTGTATGTTCTATTTGCTAGTTTTGTTCTCTTACTTTCTTATATTGTTTCCATCTTCATTTTGTTCAAACCTTGATATGTAGGAATAATGGGAAGTAAAACTTTCTTGTTCGATCAGAATTAATACAGACAAGTCTCAAATATATGCTCAACGTGCTTACATGATACCACTTGGAGTAGGTCTCTTTGTTGTTTCCGTCGAATAACAAAAACTTCATCTCATGTTTTTTTCTTTCTAATTACCTTTTAGTTATATGGTTAACTCAGGCATATGTATTTGATTATGTGAACTTTTGATTTGTATTGTTCTTTTTTCATCTTTTTTTTTTTTGTCTTTTTCTTTGCAGTTGTTATGGTTTTGGGCATTGATGACGAGAATGGACCCGACTCTTTAAATGTGATCCACTCGACCAGTTTCTTGGTCATAAGGTTCCCCAAACCCAAAGGTTCGCGATGCTACATAAATTATCACTTGTAGTTTCATAGAAATGACAGCTAGTTACTTTAATTTTCCTTTGTGTCCAATGCTGCAGATTGGGGATTAGCAACTAAACAATTTGTCAAGAGGCTTTTTGATAAAGTTATTGTTCACTGTGAGTCTCTCTTTCATGAGTCTCCATCTGTTACATTTTCTGTTCCGTAATTTTATATCTAGCATTAAGCATAATGAACCTTTTCATTTAACAAATAACAAAATGAAGTATATGCATATGTATTAGTTTTGATTATGTGTAACTCCCTAGTTTTGTGATGGATGTTATTTGGAGAATAGTTAAATGAAGGTGTGTAAATTTTGTTTCTCTTCCCCTGCTCTCTTTGTGCACGCGTGCAAGAATTTTTAACTGCAACCTAGCTACTAGAAGAGAATATGTTGATAGCAAATAAGTTTTTAATGGTTTAGCTACAAACATTGTCGACTGATGAGTTATTAGGAGATTTGAAAGTAGAAGCTGAAGTGCATGGGCCTAGGTCCTAGAGGATCTAAATTGTTCTATTATCTCTATCTTTTCTTTGATGTATACACAACAATCAACTACATACATTGATAGAAATCAACGAATTTAACCGTAATATACCAAGTTAATGAGGTTGGTATGATAAACTGTGTTCCCAGTTTTGGGGCTTTTGAGTCAGACGATAGGCTTTTAGTTTAACCATCTGATCTTAAGAGGATGATTTAGAAGTTCCAGTGTTGCAATTGGCAATATACAGTTTTAGAAAGAAAAGGTGTTTCTCTGTACTTTTTTTCCGCATGATGGATTAGTTGGCATGCATTGGCAAAAAAAAACCTCTGTTGGCAGGAGATGGTGAACAATACAAAACAATCCTGTCTGAGGATCAAGTACTGTTTGAGATTCACAGAGGAGGGAGTGATGATGGAATTGCATTATGAAAGATATGCAAACGGGTTGTTGGTATCGAGGTTGGATGGGTTGGGGAACAATGAGTATATATGGTATCTTGATTCCTTACACCTTTGAATTTTAAAGTCAAAACGACTATAGTAATTACAACTTGATTAGTAAGTAGCTCCTTTGATATTGATGATGTATGTCTCTCTTGTTCTGGTAAAAACAGAGTATTGGTTGTTCTCATGCGGGCTTAACCCAAATAAGCATTCTTCAAGTCTTGGTAGAATTTTATTGTTAGCTATAAGGTTCGAATATAGAACGGGTCTTCTGATCGATGTTGGCTAGGATTTGTCTATGATCTGGTTGTCCGGTTGGTCAAATGGTTCCGGACCTCCCATGATATGTGATAACCAGTGATCCCATTAGAGCAAATGTTGATATAACTGCTGTATATACTTGAGCTATAAAAGACTCCCATTGTGAATTCAAACTAGTTCTTTAACATCTAAATTCATGCTTGCTCTCGGTTCTTACTCGACCTTAATTATGTTTACCCCCTGTTGCCTTCTCTTGCAAATTGTTTTGTGGACATTTTGTATCGGTCGTCTTTTAAGTTTTCAATCCTTTTAACTTCAGTGGTTTCTATAGCTTAAAAGGTCTAATGCGCAATGGACTTACGATGCAGCAAACTAACACGGCCGACATGTTAGACGAAGCGGTCGAGTACGTCAAGTTTTTGCAACAACAGATTCAGGTATACCCAATTTCGTTCACTTGTGTACACCTATTATACAATCGAAACTCCTATGAACTCCAATTTTGTGGGGAAGCTTTACTTTCGAGTGAGATTTACTGGGTCAGCTTGAATTGTAGGAACTTAGGGCTCACCGAGACAAATGCACGTGTTTGGTTAACGATTGAAGATCTTGGATGGTTGTAGTATGGTTTTGGGTATTTTTTTTCCTTTTTTTTTTGTTGATAAATTTGAACATATGTGTGGATTCATTGAAACATATAATTTGTTTTGAAAATTCTTGTCTTTTATGACAAATATATAAAAAATTATTTTAGGATTTTGATGTTGTTTTTCTTATTTAGTATTGTTATTTATTTTATTATAATATATATATATAGTTGAAATATGTACTACACAATATATATATATATATATATATATATATATATATTTGTGTATATATAGACACCTTTTAGAGAAGGAAATGATTTTTTTTAAAGTGTAACTAAAGGATGCCTTTAGAGATGGTTTACAAGAAAGTGTAACTAAAACATATACGTTTAGAGAAGGTTTTGATTATGTGTAGCTAAAGATGACAATTAGAGAAGGTTGAGGAAAGTGTAACTAAAGGATACCTTTAGAGAAGCTTTACATAAAGTGTCACTAAAACATATATCTTTAGAGAAGCTTTTACAAAAACCTTCTCTAAAGGTACCTTTTAGTGACGTTTGAAAACCGTCACTGATGCTCAAAAAACGTCACTAAAAACATACTTTTAGAAAAGCTTTTCAAAATAAATCGGTCAACCTTTAGATAAGGATTGAAAGCGTATCTAAAGCCCAAAAAAGCTTCTCTAAAGGTTAACGTAAATGTACCATCCGAAAACCTTCCCTAAAACCTTTAGCTACCATTATATAGGGAAGGTTATTGACGGAAGTGAAAAGTTTCTCTAAAACCTTTAGAGAAGTTTTTCAAACTTTTAAATACAAAAGAAAACCTTCTCTGAAGGTCATTTTTCTTGTAGTGTACGTTATGATTAGTGTTATTTAAGTCTAGGGGCTTGTTCGTCATTTGATGATATTTAAGGGTTAGATTTTAAAAGAAGGGATATATATATATATATATATATATATATAATATATATATATATATATATATATATATATATATATATAGGGGAGAGATCAATTGAAAACCAGTTTTATATTGGAAACTTTGGAAACCGAAATAAACCAATCAGTGAATTTTTTTTTATTTTTTTTTAATTGATAAGGTTAGTTTAGTCTTTTATATAATTTCATAATATATATGATAATTGTTATTATTATATTAATTATTATATTAATTTTAATTTATTTTATATATGGTAATATGGATGATTTATTAAATTAAAAATGAGATATCTAATTTAGGTAAACAAAATTTAAATCATACGAAGACACCATTTTTTTGACTCGTGTACTTGAATTGACATTCTTAGGAAATTTTGTATTTGAGCCACAAAATATTAATATAAAATTAAAATATTCAAATTTTCAAGTATTAATATGAAATTAAATATTCATATGAAATTAAATTATTGGAAACTTTGATACTATGTATTGTTTTGATTCTTATGAATCAGTGATTGATTCATCCAATGAATGAAAGTTTATATTCATATGAAATCTTCAATATTACCTCCAAGCACAAAATATTAATATAATGAAACATAATGGATTTGATATAGTGAAACAAAATATTAATATAGTGAAACCTGATGAAACATAAAATGTTAATATATTGAAACATGATGAAACATATTTGATATAGTGAAACATAATGAAAAGGTAATGAAACAAAATATTAATATAGTGAAACCTGATGAAACAGATTTGATATAACGAAACATAATGGAAAGGTAATAAAACAATAATGGTAATGAAACTTAATTGGGTTTTTACATATTGTATATTGATGAACAGGTAATAAAAAGGTAGTCTTGATATATTGTTATTATCTTTTATTAATAAATTAATTACTTTATTACCATATATAATTATTATCTTTTATTAATAAATTAATTAATTTATTACCATATTTCATCTTTGTTGCCAAATTTGAAACACAAAAGAAAAAGACACATTTACCCTTTTGACATATTATTATTATCTTTTATTAATAAATTAATTAATTTATTACCATATATAATTCAAATGAATCTTGACCATTGATTAAAAAGATCAATGGTTGAAATTTGGTTTCCAAAGTTTCCAATGAAATTAGGTTTCCAATTGAAACCACATATATATATATATATATATATAGAGAGAGAGAGAGAGTCGGGTTCAAACGAGAACAGTAACTATTTAAAAGAATACGAAAACTAATAAAATCATTCGTGATTTTACATTAACACACGAAAAAGGGACTTTGGCCGCTGCTTCAGGTCCGCGTGGCTTTTTTGCACGTTAATGTAAAATCACTAATGATTTTATTAGTTCCCGTGTTCTTTTAAATAGTTATTGTTCTCGTTTGATCCTCCCTCTATATATATATATGGTATCCTTCTTTTGTTAACCATGACATTGGTATTAACCGTGTTAACCAATATTCACCGTTGATTATTTACATCAATGGTTCACATTTAATTAGAATTTATATTTTAGAAATAATAAATTAAACGGTTTGGGAAGGAAGATGCATATGAGCACAGGGGTAAATATGTAAAATAAGAAATACTCATCCAATTAATGTCCACGAGTTACCAAATAAACATGAGAGAAATTAGGGATTTGAACATCAACCAATTACTCTATTTAATAAATAAAGAGATAATTACCAAATAAAGTATTTTTGCCAATATTATAGATAAAATCGTTTAATATGCATAAGTTCATAATGTGAGTAATATGCATACGTGCATATGTTGTAGAATGTGCCTATATGCACTGTCAATGAGTATAAAGTGTTAGGTCTTTTTGTGCATATATGCATAAAGTTTAAAGTGTCAATATTGTATAATGTTTCTACGTGCATTGTCAATGAGTTTAAAGTGTTAGGTCTTTTTGCACTGTACCAACAAATTAATATGCATAAATGCATATCCATATATGCACTGTTTAAAGAATATGCACATATCCACAAATGCATATATGCAGATTCATGCATATGCGCATGTGCACAAATGCACATTCATGCATATTTCACATATGCACAAAATTTAATGTAAACGACACCGTTGTGGACGAGATAGGTGATCGAAATAGGGATTTGGCGAGCCCGTGAGTGAGGTCAGAAAGTGTGGTGTGGCGGTCTACGACGACGATACGTGTTGTTGATCCAAACTCTCTCAGTGATTTGATAATGATCATTTTCTATACTTAGTGAAAATTACGTTTAACATTATGTATAAGTGTTTCATCATCAGCGATCATACTGAGTCTGTTCAGTTATCACTGATGATCTCTCTTGTAAACACTCATATGTATTAGTGTTTCACCATCAACGATCTAATACTAAGTATGTTCAGTATCGCTGATGATTTCTTTTATAAACAGTAAGACGTAATCCCTGAAGACAAGTTGCGCGACAAAAGATGTTCACTGCTGAATCGAAGACAAAGCTGATGAACAAAGACAAGTCTACTCATGACCTGATGCGGATATCAGTGAAACCAAGACAAATCTACACACGCGAAGAAACCTAAGGAAAAGTTTCAGCGATAGAATTTATAATTGTTGTGCATAAAATTTTGTTACTAATTGTAACACTCTTTAAACTTGAATATTTGTCAAATTTATTGTTGCAATTTGATGATACCAAATTTTGACTACCGGTGTAAATTTATTGCGGTTTGTTTTATCTTATAATTAAAAGATAAGAACTTGAATAACTAGAAACTTAAAACAAACCGAAATAAATGAACTCAATAAATGTGATACAGAAATAGGTCCCATAAAAAGCAAGTTCCAAAAAAACACATGTTACCTCTACATGTGATCAACAACTTAACAGAGTTGAGGGGCCAAATTGCTACAAATTTAAGGAGTAGGAAATCTTACAAAATGTCAAATTTTGTACATATAAAATTCCCTAGTAAAAGAGGAGAAAGGGGATGAAGTGAAGAGAATTAAATAGCAATTTCAAATAAAACATTTTTGGTTTTTGCTTTATTGTTTTTTTTAACTTGGGTGTCTGGATCCACTTGTATGCGTCTCGACTAATTCCGTACGGCCATGAAGATGACAATTCAAATAACAGCCAAAAATTTCCTAATAACCTTAGAAGACTCGACTAGCTACTTATGAGAAGAGAAGCGTCCCAAGGTTAGGCCTTTATTTGTAAGTTAAAATCAAACTTGTTTTAATCTGTTTTGATTTCTCTCCATTCTTGATGCAATCTTACATAATGGTGCAAGAGGGATCGTCGTTGTTGGGACTTTCATAGACATGGCAGTACGGCCCTCCAAAGCTGCTATAATGGTGAGGATAAACTTGAAGTGGCACCACCGTAGTTGCCGTTTGACTGGAGGCAACAGTGGTGGTTTGGGGGTTTCTGTTTCTTCTCCTCCACCGAACCAAGACTCACCAGTTCTGTGCATCCTACACCTTTTCTTAGCAGCATTGCAAGTTCGACTGAGTCAACTCCTTCCCCTGTCAACTTGATTTGATCTTTATCTGAACCGATCAAAGTCGTTGATTCCACGCCTGTTTGTCAATTAATTAATTTCAGATCGATTATATATTAATTCAACCAAACAAACAAACGATTTTCCCCAATCCAATTAACACTCAGTGATAAGTCAAATTTTCTAATAGGAGAGGAGCGTTCGAATGTCTTACCGGAGACACCAACGGCGATCTTCAGAGCCTTACGAGTTTTCTTGTCATTGATCATCGCCACCTTCAAAATAATACTTTGCTGCGATAAAAAAGTCAATTATACAAATTTAAGCCACCTGGTTCAATTAAATGCAAAAATGAATTGAATTGAACGAGTGAAGAGATTTGTACCTTGGCCATATCTATGAATTTGATGATGATCTGGATATGTGTGTTTTGGAGTAAGAGAATCTAGAGAAGGTGGTGGAAGGACGAGTAAGAATGTTTAGTATTTGTAGACGAATCCATGGAGTTGAAGGAAGACGACAGGAAGACGATGTAAACGCCATTAGAGGGAAGCTTCTTTCCTACCTGCGCCATGAATTAAATGTGACCCACTATTTAGTATTTACTTCAGTTCTTGTCTTTTTTCTTAAACCCTCAATAATTAATTATTTAACTTTTTATTACTTCCATATTGTATATATTGTGTCCCTGAAATCAAGATTCTAATTGCAAACTAATCAAACAAACAAGATGTTTCCAATTACCTGTTTGATTCAATTCAAATCCAACGAATACAAACTTTCTCTCTCGAGAAGTTTCTCTCTCTCTCTACGTATTCAAACTCCTTCTCTAGTCATCTATCTATTAAATAGCAAATGAAAGGTATTTATACCCACTACAAATAACAAAGAAACTAAAAAATACAAAACAATAAACTTTGACTTTATTAACAAAAGACTTTGACTTTCACTTGAGAGTTGACTTTCTCAGCTTTGACTTCTTGTACTTTGACCTTCAGTCTTCATGATCTTGTATCCAACAGATTTATGCTCTAACAATCTCCCCCTTTGGATTCAAGATCATCTTTGAAAGATTTAGCAAAACAATCTCCCCCTTTGATTACATTAGAAAACTTCAAATCTCCCCTTTTAAGCTCAATCTGAGTACAATCTTCCTCTTTTGGTTGATCTTTAACTTTAATCTCCCCAAAGTTTATCTTCAAGAAATACCAACAATCTTCAATAATCTCTTCAGATTCATCACAAGACTCTTTCAGACTTCAGAAAGAAATTATCTTCAGATTTAGCTCAACTTGCTTCAACAAATAATCTTCAAAGAAAATTTCTGAAAATCAGCACATCTTTAAACATCTTTGACTTTGCTTGAAAAATCTTCCAAACTTTCAATCTTTGAACTTTATCTTCTTCAACTCTTTATTCAAACTTTCAAATCATTGAAATTTCTGATCCGGACATTTCTGTAAATCATCTCCCCCTTTTTGATGAATAGAGCATCTAGTTCATCAAAACTTTGTCAAGAAATGTCACTGAAATTCTGTTCTGACCACTGATCTATCAAGCTGAGCCTCTGATCATTTGACAATTCGAACAATGTATCCATCTAGATCTTTTCAAATCCAGAAAAAATATTTGTGTAACTCCTGAATCAACAAATGAATCAGTTAAAATGCATGTCAGTAACACTAAGTCACTGTGTGTAACGAATACACATAGAAAGTGAGCTTTTTGATGTTCACTCCCCAGGGCTTCCATCCAATCATCGAAACACCACAAAGGAAATTTCTATAAATGTTATGACAAGAAAAAAATACCTTGTGTGTTCGTGCAAGTGTAGAAAGAATTAAGCACTTGATGATTGTTTTAAGGCTCAAAAATTGTGTAAACCACTGAGACAACAGTAGTATAAACACATACTCAATGTGCATGATTGAAGTGTGAAGGTGGGGCAGACTTCCTTCTTTTTCAATATCCAGATTTTCCAAATGAAAATTAGATAGATTATATGTTGCGTCCCCAGAAAAATATGAAACATTTTCTTTTAGAAGAAAATGAGTGGTTGGTGGGGTTTTAACAATATTTGGCATGGGCTAATTTCCTATTTCAATAATGTTCACCAAGAATTGTGAAAACACTAGTAATGTGGCTGCCCGACTCAGAAAGTAGTTGGTGCAGAGTTTGATATTCTTTTACTCTGATCTCACACTCTCTTTCTTTTTATCATTAAGCTCACATCTAACCAAACTCTCATTCCCATTTTACCTCGTCACACATCCCACACTCATTTCCTTTAGACTCATCACACTCAATCACTAAGGATTAACTTCTTGGGTAGGAAACACTGGTAAACGTGAATCTATAAAAGTTCAATTAAATCCTAGCACAAAGAACCCATGTAATCCTATAAAGCATAATGTTGCTCAATATGGTTTAACTTTATCAGTTAAAACATAAATACAAATGTCAGATGAATGTAAGCTCATAAAATATAATCATGAAGATTTGAGCATATGAAACATTGAAGTATTTTCAAACAAGTAAATGAAATGAATGAACATGAATACAAGAGACTTGTTTGAAAATATGACATTGTATGAAATGATCAAATAGAAATGATATAGCAATTAGGCTTATGGTCAAGAATAATGGATATTGTCTATATGAACCAAAATATAGACATTCTTGAAATGACGTTTAGCAATTAAGCGGGGTGTCGTACCATCGAAAAATATGTTTCTATTTGAGACATGGTAAGAACGTTTTGAACAAAAATTAAACCGGTGTGTGTGAATTCTTGAAAGTATATAGAAAAGACAATACACAAGTATTTATCTTTGGAAACACACGGTTTGTATTCATTTAAGCACAAATAAAATGAAAACATTTAAAATCGTACTTCCAGTTCATGAAATCTGTTTAAGAATCGGGAAGTGGTTTGAACAATTAAAAATATGTTTTCTATGATTGAAAGTTGTCCTTCTTTCAACCATATATGAGATTAAGATAAGAAATTAACCTTTTCGCTTCGTCTTAAATCTCATGAAGTCAACTGAAGTCATAAAGATATGATCTTGATAGCTTCTCTCATTCTGCACAAGTCTCAAAGTCATGTCAAAACAACTTTATTCACAAAAACATATTCAAATGTAAAAGACATAAAGCAGTAAAACAATTAAAGTACGAATTCTGATTTGAAATAATCAGAAGTCATATCCTTACTCCTTTTGTTGTACGCATAAACTCGCCCTAAATTCATGCATCAGAAAATTTAGCAATAAAATTCTATAAACTCCCCCTCAAAATAAGATCGATCAACTTATAAGCTTGTCTCACTCCCCCTGAGAACATGAACAACATGTTAAAGTCAATAAAGCTTTCTGCAATCAGGAAACAACAATTTTAGGTACCCATTTAAAAACGGGTCCTAACAGATTAGTACAAGATTTGGGCATCCATTTGAATATGGATCCTCTTTTCTTTTGAAAACTTTTAAAAACTTTTGATTTAGAAGAATAAACATGATAAGATCCAAACCAATAATTAGAATTATGATGATAAGCAAAATCATTCCACTGATAAGTATAAGATTTAGTAGTAGGACGGGATAATTGGAACAATTGCTTTATTGAATATCGCTTGTAAGGAATTACAAGATTTTGTTTATTAGAAGCAATTTTACCAACTACATCATTAACACTACTATCAGATGTATCAATAACTACATCAGGGATTGATTCCGCCTTCTTATCACTCTTCCTTTTAGGTCGCCATTCAGATCTTGCTTCTGACCTTTTCTTTCTTATATCTGAAATAGAAGATTTAGATTTATTAGGAAAGTCAGATTTCTGAAATTGATTTTTCTTGTGTTTACCAGTGTTGTTCTGTTTCTGTGAGCGCTGTTTCTTATGTTTATTACCCTTTGCATAGTAATCAGCATTCACATAAACTAATTCATCAACCTTAGTTGATGATTCACCTTTTTCATGAACACTTGGTAAAGCTTGTACATTTATCACAAAAGTAGAATGATTTGGAAGTGAAACATTAAAGTCAAACATATCAATTTCTTCTATACACCCTTCATCAGAATTTAGAAAATCAGTTGCAGACTGAAATAGATCATCAAAATCAGTCTTAGAAGTTTGAGGTACTTTTGAAGATGTAGAACACATTTTAGATTTGCAAATAAAATTTGTGTTCTTTAATACTGTAGAAAATACATTTTGTGTTAGGTCACTCAAAATTCGTTCATCAGATAAAATATTTTCTAACTCAATTATTTTGCTCTCTAAGACGAGTGGAGGTACATAAATTTTGGCTCGAACAGGTTTTGCCTCCATCTCAGTAGAAGAATAACTAGCAAAATAATCAGTTGAAAGAAATTTTGGTGTTTTATAAAGATACCTATCATTCAGTCTTTCATAACAGAATCGTAGTTGTATTTTCTTCAAATTCATTCTTTTCTCATCTTCTTTTTCCTCAACTTCTTTTGATGATTTGGTGATAAATTTGGGTTTCAAATGAGGATGTTCATCAGCAACATACATATAATTTGCATTATATAGACCTGGTTGTTTTCTGATAGCTTTTTCTAAGTAATGAGGATTATCAAACCCTCATCCCCATTTTTCTTTAAAATCAGCATCTTCATCAGGTGTATTCAAGAAAATAGTTTGATCTGTTTGGCCTCTAAGATACAATTTTGCTTCCAAACCATTTACCTTTTTCTCTAAAGTCTTGTTTTCAACCTGCAATTTAAAAGCTTTTAGTACACATTCTTGTTTTTCAGATTCAGACTTAGATAATTGTTTTTCAATATCAGAAATCTTATTTTCAAAGCAAATCTTTTCATTTTGAAAAACAGAAGCAGATTTGCGTAGAGAATCAATTAAATCTTTGTTCCCAATAACTGATTCATTAAGCTCAAAGATCTATTGATTTCTCCTGGCAACTCTGTCTTTTTCTTTTTTCAGTTTTAATTGAAGGTCTTGAAGTTCGACCATCATGGATTCCATTTTGGTCATGAAATATTTTTCAGTTAAGTTCATTACCTCATCAGCAGTCTCATCATCATAATCATCATCTTTCTCTTCTTTTCCCATCAAGCATAAATAAGCAGTCTCTTCTTGTTCTTTTTCCTCATCAGAATGATCCAACCAGTATTCATCTTCAGCCATTAATGCCCTGCCAGCTTCTTGTTGCTTGGCCAAGAGCAATTTGTTCTAATAATACTCTGAGTTGCGAGCCTTTGGCTTCCGACATTCTTTTGCGTAATGTCCGAACTTTCCATAGTTGTAGCATTTGATCAGATCATTAGATGGCTTGTCAGTACTGGTGTAATCATTCACAAACTTTTTCTTCTCTTCTGGCTTCCTCTCAACAAATTTATTTCCTTCCACTCTTGCTCTATGCTCATGGTTCTTTGAGCTTGATGAAGAGTATCTCTGAGAATTAGAACCCGGTTTCTTGTAAAGCTTTTTCTGGAACTCTCGGGTCAGTAACAACATTGCCTATTTAAGATTCTCTCCATCATCTCCATCAGATTCAGACTCTGATTCAGAACTGTAAATCACTATCTTCTTCTTCTTCTTCTTCTTCTCTTTCTCTCCAGCCACCAATGCTATAGGATCAACAGTTTTCTCAAATTTCTTTTTCTCAACTCTTTTCCCTTCCACCTCCTCTTCATTCTGTCGCAGAGTCTCATAGCCTTCATGTAAAGGTATTTCGCTCAAATCCTTCATTTGTTTCATCCTTCGCGTGTGCTCTTTTCATTCAGGTTGCAATATGCTGAGAAACTTCACATTGTTCTCAATTTGTTGCTTGTTGACCTTGTTCTTGGAAAGCTCATTCAGAAGTAGCACAAACCTCTCATAGGTCTCCTCCAAGCTTTCATTTTCTTTTGCTCTAAATTCTTCGTAGCTGTTTATGCAGTTAGCTACCTTCATTTGGTTTCCAACTCTAGAACCCAACATCATGTTTCTTAATTGATCCCACATTAATTTGGCAGTTTCATTGTAGCTATCCATTTTCACATATATCTCATTAGTCATGCTTTGTAAAAGAAAAGATCTGGCTTGTTTATCAGCATCAAACCGCTTCTTCTGTTCATCAGAGAAATTAGCATACTTTCTATCCACTCTCCTTGTTCTCGGAGCTCCATCTGAATCATTACCACCAGCAGGAATCTCCTCAGTAGGTTTCTTCATTGGGCCTTCTGTGATAGATGTCAGAATGTTCTCTTCATTTGATTGTCTATCAACAAAGTGTTAAAAAACCACAAGGGTTGTGGTGTGGTGGTAAAGGCTTGGGGAGTTCATAGCACTCAACCCGGGTTCGAGCCCCCACTCGCAGCACTTGTGGCCACTGAGGATAAACTCAGGGTTGCACGCTTTAGCAGCTGGGCCAAAGGCCCTAATTGCCGGGGATTAGTCTGGGCCATAGTCCTAGGATACCCATTCCAAAAAAAACAAAGTGTTAAACCCAGTTTAATCTAGTTGATAATTAACAATCACAGAACACAATATAGATCAAGAGATATAAAGATCAGAATAACATACCAATCCCTTGAATAATCAATGAAAACCTTGTGTGTTCTTGATACCTTGAATGTAGGATTACAGAGAATTACGGCTACCTCTCTCTACAGTATTATGAATATAGGAATTATGAGAGAATTAACCAAAAAACCTAATAAACAAATCTACTTATACTTAGGCGTATAAGGCCTAATGGGCTTGGGCCCAATTACAACTCAACTATCAACTTATTACACATTAGACCCTCTAACTAACTTTAACACAATTGCAATTTAAACCCTTAACTTTAACTTTAATCTTGAATACAATTTATGATCCAACACGAAGTCCAAAAATCTATCTGTCCATTGTTCATATTCTCCTTTGAACAGCACCAGAGGCTTGACATCAGTTCCAATTGAGAGAGCGTCTCTAGAAGTCATCCTGTTTAAAAAATATATGCAATAAGAAACTTGAAATTGACCGTTAGTCCAAATGAATATAGAAAATTCAGAAACTCAGAAATTTTAACTAAGTGTTAAAACTCGCAAAGCACTATAGAAGCTTAAAACACGCAGATGCCTAAACTCGCAACACACTGTTTACTGAGAAACTCGCAGGCTTAAGCTTGCGCGTTTATGAAACTCGCAAGCAAAGGTTTACGTGTTTTGACAAACTCGCAGGTCGAAATAATCTCTGAAACTCGCTAATGGTAGCGTGCACGTTTTCTGAAACTCGCATATTGAATGAACTCGCAGATCACTGTTCCCGAAGAAACTCGCTAATAGAGACGTGCGAGTTTGTAGAACTCGCATAAGCTTATTTGCGCGAAGTAGGAACTCGCTTGATGAGGCTTGCGCGAATTGGAAACTCGCTAGAGTTGATATGCGCGAAGTAGTTTCTCGCTAGCTGAAGTTCGCGCAAAGCTACAAAACTCGCTAATAGAAGGTAACGCAAAGCTTGAAACGCGCTAGATATTGGTTGCGCGAAACACGAACTCGCACAATGAAGGTAACGCGAAGTATAAAACTCGCAAGGGTTTGCGCGTTCCAACACTTAGAAAATATTTCGAGGATTTCAAACTCAAACTTCGAATTGCGTGTTTCTAAAACTCGCTAATAACCCTGTGCACGTTTTAGACCAAAATCAAAAACATTCTTCGGTTTGCGCGATTGCCTGTTCGCGCACAACACGGTTTGCGTGTTTGCCTGTTCGCGCACAACACGGTTTGCGCGAATTGATGAACTCACAGATAACTTTCTGCGCGTTTTTGGCCCAAACACAAAATTCTTCAGTCTTGCGCGTTCTTCAGATGAACCTTGCGCGTTCCTCAGAAGAACTAGCGCGAAACTCAGATCTTGCGCGTTCTTGGTCTTTCCTTGCGTGTTCTTGATCCGATCGATCAAAAAATCAAGTAAACTTGATTTCTGATTCTAAAATTTGTACAATTTCATCCCCACACTATACGAAATACATTTACAATACTGAAATTTCAAATACAAGTGAAAATTACAATGATTAATTGAAATTACAGTGTTCGACTCGTGAAACTCAAAAACTCAACAAAACTCAAAATTATCAATCACTTACAGTGCGATTATCGAATTAAACCATACAGACATGATCGATATCACATAGCAAACAAAACCTAATCAAATTTAACTCCTAATTCGCACTAAAACTCAGAAATCGATTCTCGGCTCAAGAACACAGTACGAACTCAACTTCTTGATCTGATTTCATAATTGGATCTGCTCTGATACCAATTGTGTGTCCCTGAAATCAAGATTCTAATTGCAAACTAATCAAACAAACAAGATGTTTCCAATTACCTGTTTGATTCAATTCAAATCCAACGAATACAAACTCTCTCTATAGAAATTTCTCTCTCTCTCTACAAATTCTCTCTACGTATTCAAACTCCTTCTCTAGTCATCTATCTATTAAACAGCAAATGAAAGGTATTTATACCCACTACAAATAACAAAGAAACTAAAAAATACAAAACAATAAACTTTGACTTTATTAACAAAAGACTTTAACTTTAACTTGAGAGTTGACTTTCTCAGCTTTGACTTCGTATACTTTGACCTTCACTCTTTATGATATTATATCCAACAGATTTATGTTCTAACATATATATATATATATATATATCAATTACATGATATATGATTTTTGTGTAATTTTTTAAAATTTTAAATTTCATCATTTGATAACAGGTACATGTTTGTTTTTTTATTAAGATCCGGCTAAACAATAATTAGATATAACAGATAATTAGTTTATTTCAATTATTCTTTGATAATTATCTTCAAATTTAACCACAAAGAAACATTTTTAATGATGAGACAGAAAATTATATTCGGTAAAAATGTTCCAAAACAATTGTAAGAGAAATTTTGATAATTTAAAAACATACATATGTTACGTCGTACATTTTTTTTATGTTGTTCTTAATGTGAAATATAAAAATAAAAATTGCGGGGACAAGGTTGCCC
Organism: Arctium minus; assembly: GCA_954870635.1. Taxonomy (NCBI): domain Eukaryota; kingdom Viridiplantae; phylum Streptophyta; class Magnoliopsida; order Asterales; family Asteraceae; genus Arctium; species Arctium minus. Next base: position 12,697,406 of record OX941080.1, read on the forward strand.
ACACGGTTTTCAATGACATGAGTCTTTGTTTATTCAATGAAATAAAATAACCAAGGTTAGGCCTTTATTTGTAAGTTAAAATCAAACTTAGAAGACTCGACTAGCTACTTATGAGAAGAGAAGCGTCCCAAGGTTAGGCCTTTATTTGTAAGTTAAAATCAAACTGGTTTTAATCTGTTTTGATTTCTCTCCATTCTTGATGCAATCTTACATAATGGTGCAAGAGGGATCGTCGTTGCTGGGACTTTCATAGACATGGCAGTACGGCCCTCCAAAGCTGCTATAATGGTGAGGATAAACTTGAAGTGGCACCACCGTAGTTGCCGTTTGACTGGAGGCAACAGTGGTGGTTTGGGGGTTTCTGTTTCTTCTCCTCCACCGAACCAAGACTCACCAGTTCAGTGCATCCTACACCTTTTCTTAGCAGCATCGCGAGTTCAACCGAGTCAATTCCTTCCCCCGTCACCTTGATTTGGTCTTTATCTGAACCGATCAAAGCCACTGATTCCACACCTGTTTGTTAATTAATTTCAGATCATCATTAAGTTGAATTTAGTCAACCAAACAAATAATTTCTCCAATCCAGATTAACATTCAGTGATGAAGTCAAATTTGTTAAAGATCTCTCCGTGGAATAGGATTTTTTTTATTCTGATGTTAAGTAGTTCATCAGAGAAAGAAAGGAGAAAAATTAGGACACACTGGAGAGGAGCTTTCGAATATCTTACCAGAGACACCAACGACGATCTTCAGAGCCTTACGAGTTTTCTTGTTATCGAACATGGCCACCTTCACAACAATATTTTGCTGCAAAAACAGTTTATACAAATTGAAGCCACCTGATTCATATAAAAATGCAAAACCTAATCGAATTTAATGAGTGAAGAGATTTGTACCTTGGCCATATATATATATGAATTTGAAGATGATGTGGATATGTGTTTTGTAGTAAAAATGGGAGAGTAAGAAGATATAGAGAAGGCAATGGAAGAATGAAAAAGAATGTTAAGTATTTATAGATGAATTAATCCATTGAGTTTTGGTATGTAGATGAAGACGACGTCAACACCATAAGGGAAGCTTCCTTCCACCTTTGTGCAATAAATAAATTAAAATAATTAACTATTACTTATTTAGTCCTTTTTTTTCTTTTTAACAAATTATTATTATACTGAAGAGTTTTTATAAGTTATCAACGTTGTTTGAGTTATTGTACAAGTAACTTGTTCATAGAGTATTTTCAATGGAGTGATTAATAATAACCTTTTTTATATTATTTTTTCATCACATTATTGTCAACTCAACAAACTAAAGAGTTCATACCCTTAAATTTGTTTGGAATTCGGCAACCCTAAAAACCAAAAAGAAAAATCTTATCTCTTCAAGTAAACTCCGAAATGGTGTTGTACATAGGAAACTAATTAAAGAGAGTAATGGAGGAGGATTGAAGAAAAACAAAAAGAGTGAAGAGAGAACCTTGAGAGAGGTAAGGATCTTACCACCATAAAATACCTTTGGATCTTCCAATAGACTTCCAATCTCTTGCTAAATCCTTGTAGAGCTCTAAAAAACGAAACCATGGCAACTTGAATCACCCAAATCGGAGTTGTGATGAAGAAGATATGAAGAAATGAAGTTTGGTGGCTGAAAATCGGGTTTTAAGCTCGACCAGGGGGTTTCGCGACTTACCTCGCGACCTTAAGTCGCGGCATAAGTCGCCTGCTTCCCCTGGTTTTCTTCCCGTTCACTGTTTTGGCCGTAACTTTTTCGTTATAGCTCCGATTTCGCTCCGGAAAGAACCGTTGGACTTGTAATTGAATCATTCATCCATTAAGACTATAAAATCTAGGATTCAAGTCCAAAATCCCATATCTTATTTTTCCTTTAAAATACCGATTTCTGTATTAGCTTGAAACGATACCTTTTCGAAATCGGGGTGTTACATACTCATTAACCCATAATGTTCTTTACAAGAAAATTTGACTGGGAACATTTTGTTATCGTTCATCTTATTAACTTGTAACAATATTTCACTAGATTGTTTTTTAACAATGCAAACATTGTTTTCAAATGTTACAGAATAGCCAGAATCGAGAAGTTGTCCCACACTTATAAGGTTATGAGCCAGACCTGGAGCATAGTTGACGTTTTGAATTATCTTTTCTTTTCCATGAATGTTGACAACAACAATCCATTTTCCCTCAATCTAGATATGCTTGTTATCGCCCAATCTGACTTGAGATTTGTAGGTCTCATCCAGCTTCTTGAACTTTGTTACATCTTCTGTCAGTGCATTGAACAAGCACTATCAAGATACCAAATATCTTTGGATGATTGTTGAGGAGTTACAAATGTCATGAACAGGTAATTTTCTTCTTCTGCATAATGTGCTTCTTTATTTTTGTTCCAACAATCATCATCTTTGTGGCCCATTTTTTTGCAAAATGTGCATCTGACGCTACTCATTCTGACACGACCTCTTCCTCTAAAGAATCCTCTACCTCTTTCTCTATTATACGAGAGCCTTGTGTGTTCTCCTTGAACTTGAAACGCTTGATCTTCTCCTTTTGAATTGTTCCTGTTGATCCTCACCTCATGAGTTTGAAGTGACCCCATGAGTTCATCAACAGAATAAAAGGCAAGGTCCTTAGATTCTTCAATGGTTGCAACCACATGATCGAACTTGGGAGATAAGCTTCTCAAAATCTTCCCAACAATCATCTCATTAGTGATGTTTTCACCATACGCTCTCATTTGGCTAACAGTAGAAGATATTCTGGCAAGATACTCTTGTATTGTCTCATTATTTTTCATACTTTCAGTTTCAAAATCCCTTATGAGAAATTGCAATTTCACAATGGCTACTTTGGCAGAACCTTGATACTCGATCTTGAGTATGTTCCATGCTTCATGTGATGTGGTTGCTGATGCTACCCTTGAGAATATGCTCTCATCTACGGCTTGTTGGATGAAAAATAATGCATTTGCATCCTTTTTCTGAGCTTCCTTTGTCTCATCATGACCCTCTTCAACTACTTTTTCCACCAGATCCCACAAATCTTGTGCTTTGAAAAGTGTCCTCATCTTCACACTCCAAAACTCATAAAGAAAAAGATAAAAATATAATGCTATAATATTTTTTTTGAAATAGATTACAATTTCATGTATTTTGTTCTCTTATTTATTTAATTTTTAAGTGTCATCATAAATATGAAAATGAAATGGTAACAATAGGGTTGACGACATGGTTGGTCAATTGACCGGACCGGAGTGCTTGTTTATGAAGCAAAATACAATAGTTATGAACGAAGTATAAAATTGGTCCCTATACTATTCTCATTCCTGCGCTTGTGCCCTCCAAGGTATAAAAAGTTGTTAATCTTAGAATGTACACACAAGCACAATTGGACTTGGTTTTAAATACCTTTTATTTAAATTGATAATTTGAATGTCAAATTATAATATGGGGTAGAGGTAGGGATGAGATCGGGACCGGATTGGTACCGAAAATTTATGGGACTAAAAAGTGGTACCGAAAACCAAACAGTATGTACCGGTTCGGAACCGGCGCGGTTTCGATTTCGGGACAGTAAAATCGGTACTAGAACCACTTAGGGGTTGTTTGTTTAAAAAAAAACTCTTAATGGCTCTTAAGTCTGAATCGTTCAGACATTTTTACACACCACCTCTTATTAATTATAACTAAAATAAGACTTCAGACTTTAGACCTCTTAAAAAACAAACGGCACCTTACTCACGGTTATCAAAGGAAATTAGATTAGTTGAATTAAAAAAATAAACCTTGAGTTTCACTTGGTTGCAAGGTCGCAAGTTTCACCAAGTCAGTTCCTTCTTCGTCGTTGTTATTTGGTATTAATTTTAATCAATGAAAGACGTGAATTTTACCCCTATCTATTAGTTTTCATATTATAATTTAGTTAAATAATTCAATCAATCAAAATCTAGATCCATCCAACCAATTTCTACGGATATTGGCCGACGGAAGTTTCTGGTGAGAATAATATTAACTGAAATTCAAAATATTTTGACGACACTCCGTCGGAAAAGCTTTGGTAAAGTACGGCCCTTTGCAAAAGTAACATGTTTCGTCCATGGGTTATTGATGCCAATCCGATGGGTTCCGACAGCATGTTTGGACAAGTTATCGATGGCGACTATTTTCGACGGGTAATATTTTCAATGGATTTTCGACAAATAGGCGGACTTGGTTTCGAAAATTTTCGATAATTTTATATATGTTTACATTCTCCAAAGCATTTCCTACGGAATCCTCTTCACTTTTTGAGGGATATCCACCGGAAAGATGATATACTTTTCAGAAGATAAAATTCAATTTTCCTTAATTCCTGAATTTAAGAAAGTGCATACTAAACAATGTGGGAAACTTTTTGTCGATAAAGCTTTTGTTGGATAACATTTATGCCAACTATGCGACCCTCTACCCTGCCGGTCGGGTTCAGCCAAAGGCTAGGCCGGGTCGCAACGGATTAGTGGGATTGTCCGTAATGGAGGCCCGATACCGCTGGAACATGTGTGTGCGTTAACTTGCCGTTCAAAAAAAAAATTATGCCAACTGTGTTTTTCAAACATTTTTTTATAATGAAAACTAAGTTGTGAATCGGCATTTTTATTTGACAAAGAAAACAAAAACACACTTAATTTTGGGGAAAATTAACGGATAGACTTCTTTGCTCTCCTAACTTTAGGATCTTACGAGATTAATTGAGGTACACTTAAGTTGACAGAATACCCACGGTTATCAAAAGCAGGATCGGCTTTAGGAGTGTGCTGGTGGTGCCACTGCACGGGGCCTCCGACTATTTTTTTTTATATATAATAAAATTTGAATATAAATATAGTAAGTTCATAAACTATATAGAAAGACCCTTTTGGCAACCGGCGTACGTTGCTGCAAAGGACAGCAAGGTCAATTCTCCTTACAGTTTTCGTCTCTATGGTTTGTTTAAGAACTTGAATAAGAAGAGACATAAATCAAACCCACATGGAGCATGGTGATGAATTTAAGTAGTGGGAATTCTTAAAAAAATGACAAAAATTGTACAGACACAATCATTACAAGAAGAAAAACATCAGTGATGATGAATGAATGCAGAATTCCTTGAAAAGAAGAGAAGGGGCCGGGATGAAATAAAACGAATTAAATAACAATTTAAAATCCAACTCCTTTCGTTTTTTTTAACTTTGGTTGTTTTGGTCAGCTTGCATGCGTCAACTAATTGTCTAGGACCGCGAAAATAATACACATGAAAATCCTCCGTAGCGTTGGAAAACCCAAATAACGACCTATTGGATTGAGCCGCAAGGCCTAACCTTCATTTGCCGGTTAAAATCAAACTTGTTTTAATCTGTATTGATTTCCTTGATTCACTCTGTTTCAGATGCTGCAATCTTACATAATGGTGCAAGAGGTATCAGCGTTGTTGGAACTTTCGAAGACATGGTAGTCGGCCTCCATAGCTGCTATAATGGCGAGGACAATGGCACCACCGTAGCTGCCGTTTGACTGGAGCACAGTGGTGGCAGCGGGTTTCTTCTCCCAGGGAGTCAGGGACGGACCCAGGAATTTTTTCATACGGTGGCACCTTTCACACACCTAAATTTTTTCCATATTGTCCGATGTGTTTTTAGCCTAATTCCACTGTTTCGAGGGATTTTTTTGTTTGATTCCATGGGATTTTTAAGCTTTTTTTTATCGATTTCGATAGACTTTTTCGGGTTTTTTTTGTTGATTTCAAGAGTTTTTTATTTTTTATTTCAAGACTTCTTTTTGGTTTTTTGGTTGATTACAAGGTATGGAAACCTTCTTAAATAATATGGTTGCACCTTCTAAAACGATACGGTTGCACCTGAATTCACGAACCTATTTTTTTACTTTACGGCGAAAAAACAATACGGTCGCACATGCCACCATTTGGCACTTAACTAGGTCCGTTCTTTCTTCTCCTCCATCGGACCAACACTCACCAGCTCTGTGCAGCCTACACCTTTCCTTAGCAGCCTCGCGAGTTCGACTGCATCAACCCCTTCCCCAGTCACTTTGATTTGATCTTTAAAAACATTGTCAAGTGGAGAGCTTCCCCTTTTAACCGCCTCGGATTGATGTATTCCCCTCGCTAGTCTCTTGCTAGCCTTCTTTTTGTTCTAAAGATATACCAAAAGCAAAGACAGAAAAATTAGAGATTGGGTGGAAATTAAAGAGCGGTTGAAAAAGTGACGCCTTAAAAAATTTGAAAGAGTTGTTTTATTTATGTCATGTAAACAAGATACACATGTCCGTGTCATTTGAATCATGTCATAAGCGGAAAAATTATAATTAATGAAATAGCCAGTTACCCATTTGGATATTTCAAAATACATTGCTTTAGTAAAAAATATTAATTTTAAAACACATTATTATAATAAGAAAAGTGAAAGTATAATTATATAACAAAATATTTATACAATTAGATTGTTACTTCGAACTTTTAATTAACCTTTTTCTTTTCTTTTTTGGTTTATGATAATTGTTACGGGGCGTTTCGCAGAATGAAATTTTATGCAATTGGAATTCATTGAAAGAATTTGACTTTGAAGAAATTGGAATGAAATCTGACCGCACATTTGGTTGGTAGAAATTGGATGAAATTCTATTCTTTCCCTTTAGAAATTGAAATTTGGTGAAATGAATTATTCATTCCAACTCTTTTCAATTCCTTCAAAATACATGAACCAAACACCCTGTTAGTTGGGAATTTAATTAAAATGGGCGTATTTCAAATCCGTATTACCCAAATACCCCAAATCTCGTTCAAATCGCCGAAATACCCTTTATGTACGGGAATAGTGGCCGGGAATCCCGGGTTGGTCGTGTTCGAGGTTATGGCCGGGTTTCCCGGGGTTATGGCCGGGATTCCCGGGGTTAGGGGCCGGGTTTCCCGGGGTTGTCATGGCCGGGATTTATAGGGTTTGAGAAAAAAATTAGGGTTTCAGGGTGGGAACTATCATTTTATGTGTTTTCATTGTTTTTCAGGTGTTTGTTGCCTGATTTCAATTGTTTTTCAACTTTTTTTTTCCATTATTCGTACAATAAATATATACTTGTCATCGAATGTACGATTCTATTTCATCGTTGGCTATAAATTTTTCCTATAAGAGTCAGTATAATTCAAGGTAAATACGTTCATCATCACATCCATTCCATTTTTCTTTAATTTCTTCCTTCATTGTTCATACTATTGAAAAAATGAGTTCACCTGTTGTAAAAGCTAAGCTCTATTTATGTTTCGATGGTCAGTGGGTTCAAAACAACAATGAGTGAGATTATATTGGGTACACAAAGCGTGGTGTACAGATTCCAGTAATCTATACATATAGGAGGTTTCTTCGTTACGCCATGGAAAAATGTGGAATCGAAGATTCTGGTACTTGCAAGTTGGTGTTCAAACGTGCAGATCGCTCACTAGTGGAGCTAAACAACGACGAAGTGATACTTGGTTTTATGCAAATTGCAGTCGATTCTGAAAGACCTCTAAAAGTCTTTGTGTATGACGCAACATTGATGTGCGACGAAGGTGATGACGAAGATGATGTCGGAGGTGATGACGAAATCCACGTCGGTGGTAGTCAAAATGATCCTGATTATCAATTCCAGGCATCATACGACACCACACTTTATGCTGATCATTCATATCATCCTAACGACTCTTATCCCGATGTTGTTCCGGAGACGCAACTAGAAGAAGAACAACAAGTAGAAGAAGCTGAAGAAGAAGAAGACGAAGAAAGACGGTTTTCTGGAGTTGCTCATGACGAAACCCATGTTTTCACAACGGGTATATCTGATCTGGACAGATCAGATACCGATACTGATGAGGACGAAGAAGAAGAGACATATACCCCTAGCAATAAATCACTTGGTGAGTTAAACGATTATTTTGATATGCCTCCTTCCCTTCCAAACCGGGAGACCAATATACCACCCTACCAACCCGTACCTTACAATCGCGGTACAAGTATACATGAAGGACAGCTATTTGATACGAAGGAGCAAATGTCCATACAGCTCGGAATTAAGTTCTTGGAAGAGGGTTTCGTGTTTAGAACGGAGAAATCCGACAAAAGCAGATATGTGACTGTCTGTGAGCAAACAAATTGTAAGTGGCGTATGTCGGCGAAGTCTGTGGGCCCTAAAGGAGGGATGTTTGTCGTTAGAAAGTTGAACGATGTACACACTTGTTCGAGGACGCAACTGAATTCCAGACACCGGCAAGCCAACAAAAGGACTTTGGGCCACATATTGAAAGGTAAGTTTATTGACGCTAGCAGGTCATTTCGGCCGAATGACATCGTCGACGATATCAACCAGCAGTACGGACTCAACATTGGTTACCACCAAGGATGGCGCGCGCGATGCAAGGCCCTACTAATGGTGAGAGGCACACCTGAGGAGTCGTACGAACGACTCCCTATGTACTTATATAATTTGGAACTGAAGAATCCGGGTACATGCACCAGAATAAGGACAGATTCGCACGGACGTTTTGAGTTGTGTTTCGTTGCTCTTGGATGTGCAGAATGTATATCAACACGACATATATTTAGATACTAAAAATTATAATATTTACAAAGTTGCTCCACCTACGTTATTTGCAGATCCGCACGTTTTTGGCAAACCTGCGTCCTGTCATCGTAATAGACGCGACCCATTTAAAGGGACCTTACCTAGGTATGATGTTCTTGGCGGTTGCCATGGACGGAAATAACAACATCGTGCCCTTGGCTTTCGGAGTAGGCAAGTCCGAAACGGGGGAGGAGTGGGGTTGGTTTCTGTCCAGGTTGAGAGAATGTATCGGAGTCCCGGAAGGGTTGGTGTTTATGTCGGACAAGTCTCCTTCAATAAGTGCCACAATTTCTGCGGTGTACCCATCGACCCCTCATGCCCTATGTTGTCGACATTTGGAGATGAACATGAGAAGTGCGGACAGGCGTATTACTACAAACCGCTCGACCTACTGGAAGGCATGCAAAGCATATACGGTTACGGAGTTTGACCGGTACATGGATGCACTACGATATGAGGTAGATCGTGGAGCACAAGTTATGGACGCTGCTGGTAAGGAGAGGTGGTCAAGGGCCCATTTTCCTGCACATCGGTATAATATAATGACCTCTAATAGTGCTGAGTCGGTGAATGCACTGTCCCGTTCCGTCTCCCCCTCCCAAGTGCTACGACCTCCGCATGGTCAAGCATTGGAGCATCATCCTCGAAGTGATGCTCAATGATGTCACTACCCATAGGAGAGCTTTGTCGCACCTGGGTGGTGTCAACCGCCGACCCCATCGAACCCATCGAACCAGGGATGGAAGGTCCGAAAAAATCATCCATCATATCGATAAGGGGAGACCTACCCTGATCGAAGTGTGCTGGCGGTGTCACGTACGACGGCCCCGGTACATTGTAGCTCGGCATCATTTGAGGTCTGTAACAATCCGCCTCTGGCATCCGAAACTGGGTGCATAGATTATAAGAAATTTTTATATTAATAACGAAAACAGAACAATAATGTAAACTCGAATGACTTACATCTGGCGGCAATGATGTGGTTGCCTGCGTCTGTCCATAACCAGCCGACGTGTGTCCCCACCAACCCGAAGTCTGTCCGTAACCAGGGGACGTGTGTCCGTACCTAGAGGACGTGTAGGTCGGCGCCGAGTTCGTTGCCAACTAATACAAGTATTAAACGTCATATCAATATACAAACCAATATACAAGTATGGAACGTAATATCCTCAAATTAAGTTAAACACTAACCTGAGTGTGGCGAAGGTGTGCGGTGAGGGCCTCGAGATCTCTTAGGCGTGTCTCGACGGACCCGTGGACGTAATCGTGCAGCGCATCGTAGCGTACCCACCTGTGTTGGTACGGGTCAGGAGGCGACGCTCCATGATGGGAGGAGCTAGGGGGAGCCTGATATCCCGTGCCATCATCGTCATCCTCATAATCATCGTCATCTTCATCATCATCGTCCTCATCGTGATCAAGATCTCTTCGTCGGGACCTCTTCGTCGGTCGTCTGGCCTCCTCTCTTTCCAAATAGGCGACGCTGGATAGATACCAACGACTCTGTTGTTCGGCATCCGTAGGAGTGAGGCGCTCGAGAGCCGGATACCTCACCTAAATATATTGTAAAACATATAAGATTTAATATACAGGACTAAATTAAACAATTAATTGTTCACTTTCTAAAATTAGAAACATAGTCAGAGAGCGTACGTCTGAAACTGAGTTGAAGATTGCAACGCATGATTTCTTATTTAGTACAATGTCTCGGTCCCATCGAGTTCCCCTAATGGCCCTGTCGGTGCGCTTGGTGAAATGGTGACGGCAGACAGGAAACATCTCCAAGATCCATACCTGGAATTACACAACATAGATTAGTATGTTAAAAAAAAAGACGACTTAATATTTAAGTTATAATACTTATCTAACCTTCAGAGCGTGTGCGAACCCACTCAACGTACTCTTGCTGATGTGCTTGTTCTTTTGTGTATGGCTTCTGGCGGTGGCTAAGTGTAAAGAGTTGTATGTGTGGGTCCAGATATGGCTACCCCACGGGTAGCTGTCAAATGTCATAAGGTCATCGACGGCCCTAAGGACAGTGTCAGAAACCAGCTGGTTTAGCTCACGACCCATAAACATGACTTCCACCATCACTACCAAGCAAACACGCACAACATCCTCATTGGATAGGTACTGCATGCCGCCTCTCATCGTCTGGACGACGGTTTTCACCTTCAAATGATCGGGGGCGTGATCAGGCCAAAGCCTCCTAACGAAGGACCCTTCCGATATGGCAGGTAGGGAGGGTGTTGGGCCGAAAAGGAGTCCTGTTATAAGACAAAACTCAAGACGACCAAAGAGCATGTGTTTCCCAAGGACTTTGAAATACATTTCCTCCGAAGCCGCATTGAGGACGTCGACCTCAAACTATAGAAACATGTACACTATGAGGGGGTCCTGTGCAGTATTTGTAAGCTCCAGCCATGGACCAAAAGGCGTCCGTCCAAATATTTGGTGTAAATTTTGTGCCCGTTCAGGTGGACACGCTGCAAAAATATCTCTAATTTCCTTGGCGAAGCCAAGGCGTGATTTGAAAGACAGATCGACGTAATGAAAATCCTCCTACATAGTAACGAATAAAAGACAACGACTTATGGTTATAGTTAATATTTATGGTTTTTTTCAAAGTTAAGGAGGCCTAAGTTTTGTTGATTTCGTCTAGTGAGAGAGTTGTAGCCACTCAATCTAATGGATTTCCAGGTAGTAGGGGAATCACGTGGATTGCTTAAATCCCTACAAACCTTAGGGCTATTTACACCCGTCTGACAAAATCCAAATCGATATGTTGTGATTAAAAGGCTTATGATTATAGTTATTATCTGGGTTTTTATGGTAAAAAACCAAAGTTAAGGGGCCTAAGTTGTAATAAAACAAAGTTAAGGGGTCTAAGTTGTAAATTTACCAAGGTTAAGGGGACTAAGTTGTAATAAAACAAAGTCTAGGGGCCTAAGTTGTAAATTTACCAAATTTAAGAGCATAAGTTGTAAATTATCCAAAGTTAAGGGGCCTAAGTTGTAAAAAACCAAAGTCTAGGGGCCTAAGTTGTAAGTTTATCAAAGTTAAGGGCCTAAGTTGTAAATTATCCAAAGTAAAGGGGCCTAAGTTGTAATAAACAAGTCTAGGGGCCAAATATTTATAAAAAAACACAACACTCTCAAAAAACGTAATAATGTAAACCCGGGTTTCCCGGCCCCCAATCCCGGGATTCCCGGCCATAAACCCGGGTTTCCCGGCCTCGTTTCCCGTAGATAAGGGGTATATCGGCGATTTGAAGGATATTTAGGGCATTTTGGTAATACGGGTTTCAAATACGGTCATTTTAATTAATTTTCCCTGTTAGTTATAACCCCCTAAATAGAAATTGAAATTGTGGCCCCACGCGGTTGTCAATTGACACGAGTCTTTGTCCAATTCAATCAAAATAAATAATGAAGGAAAAAATAAAATACCAATTAATCCTTCACTTTTTCCCTTCAAGAAATGGTATTTTTCTAATCTTTGAATGTGGAATATATAGATCCTTTTATTTTAATTGATAATTTCTACGTTGAATTCACCATGTGGGCGGGGGGTAAAGGTGTTCCTTTCACATGTGTAAACGACATTAAGAGCATTTACTAGACTTTAAAACAAAGAAAGGAGCATTTATTCTTCTTTTGTCCTATTGAAGAAAATTCGGTAGAGAAGAAAAAATCTCCAAAACCCTTCATGTTTCTTCTAACGACTCAAAGCTGGGAGAGAGGCTCCATGGTTCAATCTTTAACTTGCTGACTTAAATGTAAAATGATGGTCATAAAACCATGAGGGGTTAGCACATTAACAATAAGACTTGGACTTGTAACGCTCTTCCCTAAAGGTCATTGGTTTTTATCCTTTTTCCGAAGATCTCATGGAATTAGTCGAGGTGGGCACAAGATGGTCGATACTTCCATGTTTAATGAAAAAAATGGCCATAAAACATGACAAAATGATGACCACCATGCTTAAGTGTGTTCAGATGTCTATAGGGTTGGGTTCACGTGAAACCACCTTGTTTTCGTTAGACCCCTGAGACCACATGTTTACACTTGAAACTTCACAGTAAAAGACTATCAAGGTTACCTTCACAGTGTTTTACTGTGTATACAGTTTCAAGTGTAAAAAGGTGGTCTCACGGGTCTCACGAAAACAGGCTGGTATCACGTGAACCCAAGTTGATGTCTATATGTTACTTATGGTTGTTACATATGTTCAAATTATATGTTCTCTAGAAAGTATGTTTTCCATCTTAGATGTCTTATGCTTATAAAATGTTTGTTTTTTTTAACAGCAAGATTTCATACTAACACAACAGTAGCGAGAAGCTAGAAGTACACGAAAAGAGTACAAGGAAATATCAAACCAAGTCTAAAGGATTACAACGCCATTTATCCCAATTAAAAGTCTCCCCCCTTTTAATTCTATTTTTGACCCATATGATTGTTATAAAATGTTTGTTAATTTACTATTTATTATTAAACTATAAACTTATTGAGTTAGAGTTGACTAATAATCTCCTCTACAATAATCAAAGCACTGTGCTACAAGGACAAGGGTTGTATCTAGCATGTTGTGCTAAACAATGATAAGATTTTATGATGCTCCTCAACTTTGAACTACATCAATATTTAAGTTGTTTTAGACATTATTCATTAACTTTGGTGCATTAAGTGGAGATGTTTATAACTTTTTATCAATTTAAGCTATGAAATGTAGTCGCGACGAAAGAAAAAAGTAGAAATCAAACTGTGACTTCACTCCCAAATTGAAACAATGTACTCTTGCTATTTTGGTCTTGGGGCATTACAGTAACTTTCAATTAATTCAAATTTTAGTTAACTATTCCGAATTTAGCACTTATTCTAAACAAAGAATTATTCCGAAGTAATTTTCTGACATTGATCGATATTGTCAATTCAAACATTTATTAAACAACCATCTTTTATTCAAGATTTGATTCGGATATAACATCTTTAATTGTATAAGTCTCCAATTTACACAACATTAAATCATGCAGTTTTATCAAACAAACCATTAATCTATTTTGATCTCTCTCGCTCTATCTCAATTTATGAAAACTCACATTTTGTACATATCATATGACATCACATGACGATTATATTTGTACCGATAAGGATGAACATTCAATGGTACCGCGTACGCGAAGGCTTTAAAACATTGCATTCAGCTTTCATCTCCCCCATCAGATCAACAACAGTAGGCTTTAAAACATTTACTATTTTGGTTTTATTTTAATTAGTGAAAGACACAAATTCCACCCCTGTGTATTAGTTTTCAGATTATAATTTATTAAAATAATTCAATCAATCAAAGTTTTGTTGATCGGAATAATATTTCAAACAGAATTCAAAATATTTTCAAGGCCTACTCCGTCGGAAAAGCTTTAGTAAACTAAGGAAACCCTACGCAAATATAACATGATTTTTCCATGGGTTATCGATGCCATTTCGATGGACTTCCGGAGGCAATGTTCCGACGGCTTATTGAAGGCAACTATTTTCGAGGGGTAACATTCAACGGATTTTTGACAAATATGCAGATCCAATTTTCGATAATTTCTATCTTTTTAATTTTACATATATATTCCGAAAGATTTTCTACGGAATCCTCTTCACTCTTTCGAGTGATATCTGTCGGAAAGATGATATATAATTTAAAAGTATTAAAATTTAATTTTTACTTTTTCTTGAATTTAATAGACTGCTATATTGAACAATGTGTGACACTTTTGATCGTTAAAGGTTCGTCCGATAACATTTTTACAATAAAAATTAAGTTGTGAATTGGCATTTTTATTTGACAACAAAAGAAAAACACACTTAATTCTGGATAGCTCTAAATTGATAAGACGTTTTTGCTATCGGGTGACTAGGAGATCGAATCTCTTTATATTCACTAGAAGTTTGATTGATTGTTAACTCTTGGACATTATTATAAGAGTAAGTTGAGTGAACATCCTCCGTAATGATGTCATCAAAAAGACAACACACTTGACTGAACTCAACGTTTTGAGAAAATAATTAGATAACAAAATTTTTGTTGCAATCTGATGATACCAAATTCCGACCACTGGAGGTTCGTTGCTAAAAAAATAAAAAATAAATTACAAAGAAACATATATCAAACCATAAAAAATGTGATACAGAATAGTGTCCCACACATATAGTAATTAAGGTCAAAACAAACACATATATAAATAATATTTTACAAGAAGAAAGCTGCCAGCCATCTATGAAATGAAGCGAATTAAATAAAGATTTTATTATTTATTCTGCCTTTTTAATTGTGGGTGTTAATTTTGAGCCGGCATCTTGTGTATATCTCGACTCAAACAAACGATCTATATGGAAGAGACCCAACGCTTGCTCTTTGTTTACCAGTTAAAATCAATCTTGTTCTAATTAATCTGTTTTGATTTCTCTCTATTCAGTTTGTTTCAGCTGATGCAATCTTACATAATGGTGCAAGAGGGATCATCGTTGCTGGGACTTTCATAGACATGACAGTACGGCCCTCCATAGCTGCTATAATGGTGAGGATAAACTTGCAATGGCACCACCGTCGTAGCTGGCGTTTGACTAGCGGCAACAGTGGTGGTTGGGGGTTTCTTTTCCTCCACCGGACCAACACTCACCAGTTCTGTGCATCCTACACGTTTCCTTAGCAGCATCGCGAGTTCGACTGAGTCAATTCCTTCCCCAGTCACCTTGATTTGATCTTTATCTGAACCGATCAAAGCCGCTGATTCCACGCCTGTTTGTCAATTAATTTCAGATTATGATTTAGTTAAATTAAGATTTCTCTAAACAAGAAACTAGTAGTTTTCCCCAATCCAGATTAACATTCAGTGATAATTAAGTCATATTCGTTAACGGGAGAGGAGCTTTCGAATGTCTTACCAGAGACACCAACGACGATCTTCATAGCCTTACGAGTTTTCTTGTTATCGAACATGGCCACCTTCACAACAATATTTTGCTGCAAAAACAATTTATACAAATTGAAGCCACCGGATTCAAATAAAATGCAAAACCGACTCGAATTTAATGAGTGAAGAGATTTGTACCTTGG
The DNA here is from genome assembly GCA_954870635.1 of Arctium minus. Taxonomy (NCBI): domain Eukaryota; kingdom Viridiplantae; phylum Streptophyta; class Magnoliopsida; order Asterales; family Asteraceae; genus Arctium; species Arctium minus. Next base: position 12,713,157 of record OX941080.1, read on the forward strand.
CCATATATATATATATATATATATATCTATGAATTTGAAGATGATGTGGATATGTGTTTTGTAGTAAAAATGGGAGAGTAAGAAGATATAGAGAAGGCAGTGAAATGATGAGAAAGAATGTTAAGTATTTATATAGGAATTAATCCAAGGGGTTGAGGGATGTAGATGAATTGACGACGGAGGAAGACGACGTCAACGCCATAAGGAAGCTTCCTTCCACCTTTGTGCAATAAATATAAATAATTTTTGCTTATATAATAATAAATAATAAAGAAATAAAAGTTATATAATTATTGTGAATAAAAAGTGGGAAGATGATGTTAAGAAATCTTATTAGTGTGGAGTTTAATTGAGGTTTTTGTTATGTGACATAAAAAGGTAAAATGATGAGATTCTTACAAGAATTTCTATTGTGGATTGTAATTTTTTTTTTCTTCATATTATTATTATCTCAACAAATTAAGAACTGTTATAAAACTTCAATATAGAATGACAAACAAGAACCACTTTTTTGTAAGTCCACAAAAATAAATATATAACTAAGAGTAAATTGCAATGGTAGCGACTTAAAATCTATTATAAAACTCCATAATGATGATAACTTAAAAACTTTTATGGTTTGATTTTTCTTGAATTAGACCCTCCAAAATTTTATTGCAAGAAAGTCCATGTAATATGCAAAAAAATGCTTCGTTTTGGTCCCTTAATACTTGCATCGTTAAAAAAAATGGTCAAGTCATCGGTAAAACAGACTCCCTCTCCTTTTTCCCAAGGACCCTCTTCCCCAAAAGGAGGCTATCGGAAAGAGGCAAGATGCAAACCACAATGGGGGTTGTTTAGTGCTTTTTGGAGTTTCATATGGAAACCTAATAAGAGGCCACAAGAAAACGGGGATTGAGTGGGCGGTCGTCTTCATCAACGAAACTACCACTACCTGAAACCCCACACCATCGACTACATCACCGATCTCCTCCCTCTACGCCTCCTTCACCACCTCCCCTTTTTTAGGCGATGCCAGATTCGTCACCATTTCCTTAACTATTTCAATAATCTTCACCAGCAGATTTGTACGTACCATCAAACCCGTTTTGCAAAAAAATTGAGTTTCGGTTTGATTTGAAATTTGATTTTGACGAGTTTGGGATTTTTATTTTGGTTTTTGATGGGTTTGGGTAGATTTTTGGTAATCAGGGTTTGGATTTGAATTCATTTGTTGTGTGTAGGTGTGTTTTGTATGAGGGTGGCCGAAGATGGATATTGGTCGGAGAAGATGACGGAGTAGGGGATTGGGGACGGTGACATGGAGCAGAGCCGTAGATGGGTTGACATTTTATTTATTTTTTCTTTCTTAAATGTCTCATGATTTGTACATTTAGCATCACAATTTGTACAAGAAGAAAAAGGATAAAATAAAAGGATAAAATGACAAAAATACTTCTAATTTAACGTAGTTTTTTTAAAGAAAATTAGGATAGGGGACCTGATCTGTAATGAATATAAAACCACAAGGATCCTAGTCAATAAATTTAAGGATTCAGGCACCTTGTTTGTAATCAACCTAAAATATGAACGAAATTTATAATTTACTCAATTATAAAGAGTAAAGTTCACTTTTGGTCCCTAAACATTTGTCATTTTCAACAGATATCGTCCTTAAACTATCGAAACTCGGATTTGGTCCCTCACGTTTATCATTTCACTTTGGTTTTGGTCCCTACTCTTAATGGCCGTCAGAATTTTCTGTTAAGTTCACTTTAATAAAGGGTATTTTAGTCATTTCTATTTTTCTTTTTAAACAAATACAAACTATATAATAATATATTATATATAAATAAATAAATATATTAAATAATAATATATTCCCCATTTACCCTAAACCCCCCAAACCCCTCTTTCTTTCCATCCCCCTGTCTATCTCTCGCCGAATTGTTCTACATCCCCCTTTCTCTCCATCCCTGTGTCTCTCTATCTCTCACCAACTTCAATGACGGTTGCTCCACCACCTATGACTACGCCACTGTTGATCGAAAGTGGTGGAAGCGTGGTTGTTGACCTAGAAGGTGGTTTGGAAGCGGAGTCAAGGGAGCTGCCTTCATCAAGGTTCAAAGGTGCAATCCCACAGCCTAACGGCCGTTGGGGTGCTCATATTTACGAGAAACACCAGCGCGTGTGGCTTGGAACCTTCAACGAAGAACATGATACCGTTGTTGGGATGCTCAGATTTACGAGAAACACCACCGACAGTTCTTGAGCCTTCCTTTATACACAAGATTTGGTGCCTTTTCACCACTTTCAGACACAATAATTTGGTTTTTTGATGGTTTTGGAACTGATTCCTTTCTGGGTTTGTTTTTGACTTTGAAGCTGATGAACAAAGACCCATGATTTGATTCAATTTCTTTCAAGAAATCGAAAAAAGAAAAGAACAAAATTTTTAGAGAGAGGAAGTTAGAGAGAGAGTGAGAATATATGTGATCTTCGGTTCTTGTTTTTATTGCTTCTTTTTGTTGTGTTTCATTTATACAGAATGAGATAAAAGGGTTTCATGTTCTTGGTGTATGATCCAGAAAGGAAGGAGATGAAGATGGATGAGATAAAAATGGAGAAGATGAGAGGGAAAAAGACACATGTGGCACCGTTTACTTGGTGAGAAAAAAAGAAATGGTTCCAACTATCGATAAAAATAGAGTAAATTACATTCTTCGTCCCTGTGATTTTAACTGAAAATAAAAAATAAATTAAATGATTAAAATACCCTCATTAAAATGGACTTAACGGAAAAGGTTAACGGCCGTTAAGAGGAGGGACCAAAACCAAAGTGAAATGACAAACGTGAGGGTCCAAATCCGAGTTTCGATAGTTTAGGGACAATATCCATTGAAAATGACAAATGTTAGGGACCAAAAGTGAACTTTACTCCAATTATAAAGTATATAATTCAGAGTAAATTATAAATTTTGTCCCTGTAGTTTGATATTGATTCCAAACAGGGTCCCTCAACCCTAAAATTCATGGGTATGGGTCATTGTGGTTTCACTTTTATTATGGAGAAGGTCCTTTGCCCTAACTCTGTCAAAAAAAATCTGATAAGTCAAAGGTATTTTAGTTATTTTGCTTATTTTTAACATATTTTTTTTGTACAACTTTATGTGCATTATTATGAGTGTATAAAGCATAAACTAATAAAGATTAAAAAAAATCATACCGCCTGTACAATACAGTCATTTTCTCCGGTTTGAACGTTCTCCAACCACCACGTGAAAATCAAACACACTAAAACACATGCATCAAAATCTAACCAAAATTCAAAACCTAATCATTAAGAGCATCTACAATCATGAACCTCTAAAGAGGTTCATGACTTTGCCACATCGTCTTTTTCTCTCTGCCACATCAGTTTTCTATTTCTTACACACTTCATAAACCTTTATCTCTCAATCATGGACCGGTCCATAGTTTATATAATAAAAAGTAATTTGATTATTTATATATATTTTATTAGGTTGGACCACATAAATGAAAAAAGAAAAGGTCCATCTTTATGGACCTTTCACGACTAGATAATTGCTTATTTCCGACCAAGATTACTGACGGATATACGGATTATATCCGTCGGTAATTACCGACGGATCACCGACGGAAATGAAAAATTAGCGACGGATACACTATCCGTCGGTATCGTTCAACATTTACCGACGGATATTAAATTATTTTTTTTATTTTTTTTAAATCCGTCAGTAATTTATATAATTTAATAAATATTTATTTTTTTTCTGACGGCCGTTAAGAATCCGTTAGTAAATTTAATAATTTAATAAATATTTATTATTTCTTTGATCATGTATGTGTGTATATATATGTATATATGTATGTATGTACGTGATCATGTATGTATATACACATGTGTACGTATGTGATCATGAATGTATGTACACCATGTATAGTATGTATGTACATCATGTACATGTATAGTACATATGTGATCATGTATGTATGTACAAGTACGTATGTGATCATGTATAGTATGTATGTGATCATGAATGTATGTACATCATGTATATATAGTATGTATGTACATCATGTACATGTATAGTACATATGTGATCATGTATGTATGTACATGTACATATGTGTTCATGTATGTATGTGATCATGAATGTATGTACACCATGTATATATAGTATGTATGTACATCATGTACATGTATAGTATATATGTGATCATGTACGTATGTACATGTACATATGTGTTCATGTATGTATGTGATCATGAATGTATGTACACCATGTATAGTATGTATGTACATCATGTACATGTATAGTACATATGTGATCATGTATGTATGTACATGTACATATGTGTTCATCTATGTATATACACATGTATGTATGTGATCATGAATGTATGTACACCATGTTTATGATCATGTATGTAATATGTATGTATGTATATTTATGATCAACCGGATTAAAGCCCAACCGGATTCGTTTAAAGCCCAACTGGATTCATTAAAGCCCAACTGTGTACGTTGAAGCCTAATTGGATACGTTAAAGCCCAACTGGGAACGTTAAAGCCTCACTGAATCCATTAAATCCCAACTAAATCCATTAAAGCCCAACCAGATCCATTAAAGCCCAACCGGGTACGTTAAAGCCTAACCGGATCCATTAAAGCCCAACTAGATTCATTAAAGCGCAACTGTGTACGTTAAAGCCTAATTGGATATGTTAAAGCCCCACTGAATCCATTAAAGCCCAACTGGTAACGTTAAAGCCCCATTGAATCCATTAAAGCCCAACTGGTAACGTTAAAGCCCAACTAAATCCAATAAAGCCCAACCAGATCCATTAAAGCCCAACCGGGTATGTTAAAGTTTAACTTGATCCATTAAAAGCAACTGGTATATTAAAGCCCAACTGTGTACGTTAAAGCCCAGTTACTTCAGAGGTATTTTAGTCAATTTAAATACAATTTCATAAATTAATTAATAATTTTAAATATAATTTGATAAATTAATTAATTAATAATTTATTTATTAATTTTAATATTAAATAATATATTAATTAATAATTTATTTAATAATTTTAATTTATCCGTCGGAAATCCGTCGGTAATCACCGACGGATAATATCCGTCGGTAAATACCGACGGAATTTCCGTCGGAAATCCGTCGGTGAATGTCCGAAAATTCTAAAAAAAATAGCGGGCTTTAAAGCCTTAATCTGTCGATTTATCCCTCTCTCGGCCTCCATCTCACCCTCGTCTCCCTCTCTCAGTCTCTCGACCTCCATCTCACTCTCGTCTCCCTCATCTCCCTCTCTCAGTCTCTCGACCTCCATCTCACTCTCGTCTCCCTCTCTCAGTCTCTCGACCTCCATCTCTTCCTCTAGAGCCAATGCGTGTCTACGGGAAGATTGTAAAGTCAGAATCTGGTTTGTATTTTTGGTTCTGTGTGTGTATGTTGGTGGACAATCTGATTTTCATATGTATGAATCTGTGTGTATGTATGAATCTGTGTGTGTGTGTGTGTGTAAGTATGAATCTCTATGTGTGTGTGTGTGTGTTTGTATGAATCTGTGTGTGTGTGTGTGTGTTTGTATGAATCTGTGTGTTTTTTGTTAATGAATTAATATGTGTTTTTGTGTGTGTAGATTGAAATTGAGTGAAATTTGGTGCCGCTTCAGAGACATATACATACACACGATCGACTCCTGACTTCTTGACGTGATTTAAGGTACCAAAATAATTTTAGACATTATTCCTTAATTAATATGTGTTTGTAAACCCAAACCTTTTCGTTATGTTTGTTTCTCGTTATGTCTGTTTTTGGGATATATGATAACTATGGATAATTATAATTATGACAGTTTATTGTAGATTGGGAATTTGTATGAGTATATTGTAGATTGAAATTGATATGGGTATATATTGTAGATTGAAATTGATATGAGTTCTTTTAGCTTATGAAAAACATTGTTATGAGCACGAATATATCAAATGATTTGTTAGCTTATTAGTTGGGTTGTCATTTATTGGACAAACATTAGGTTGATAAATGGAGACATTTGGTATGATTTAGGATTTGATTATACTTGATTTTATTTATTTATTTTAGTTGGGTTGTCAATTGTTGGGCAAACATTAGGTTGATATATGGAAATATTCATTTTATAGCCGTTATGCCGCCAAAATTTTAAAAAACAGATGTTTGACTTTCCAATAGTCAAACCATTACACTTAGAGTTTTAGAGTCATCCAAAACTCCTCTAAACCTATGGTTTGACTTTCAAGAAGGCAAACCATTACATGTAGTGTTCAATAGACTTCTAACTTCGTTGACACCTACGGTTTGACTTTTAAATAGTCAAACCATTACACGTAGGGTTTTTAAACTTTCCAAAACACCTTTCTTTGATTGTAACCTACGGTTTGACTTTCCAATAGTCAAATCATTACACTTAGAGTTTTAGAGTCATCCAAAACTCCTCTAAACCTATGGTTTGACTTTCAAGAAGGCAAACCATTACATGTAGTGTTCAATAGACTTCTAACTTCGTTGACACCAACGGTTTGACTTTTAAATAGTCAAACCATTACACGTAGGGTTTTTAAACTTTCCAAAACACCTTTCTTTGATTGTAACCTACGTTTTGACTTTCCAATAGTCAAACCATTACACTTAGAGTTTTAGAGTCATCCAAAACTCCTCTAAACCAATGGTTTGACTTTCAAGAAGGCAAACCATTACATGTAGTGTTCAATAAACTTCTAACTTCATTGACACCTACGGTGTGATTTTTAAATAGTCAAACCATTACACGTAGAGTTTTAAAGTCATCCAAAGCTCATCTAAACCTACGGTGTGACTTTTCAATAGTCAAACCATTACACCACCTCCATCTTGATTATATCGATTAACTACTTCTTTCTTTGTTGTAGTGGTTGAATATGTCGACAGATAGAGGATGGATGTATAGAAAGAACGACAGTCGGGGGTTTCTTAGCGTCGACTATATTGTTGCAATGGACAGTTTTTTGGACTATGCATATGCCGATGAAAGGACTGTTGAAAGGAAACCTACACGTGATGGGATAGTCCTTCGTATTAGATGCCCTTGTAAGAAATGTCAAAACTTACGCTATAAAGAAAGGACTGATGTGAGGCTGCATTTGATGAAGCACGGTTTCATGCCTGATTATACCACATGGTGGGCACATGGTGAAACTTATTACCATAATGAAGGGCATCAAGACGTGGGTCAATCTTCTACTCCGGTAGTAGATCATAATGAAGGTTATGTTGAAATGGTGAGCGATCAAATGATACATGATGGCATGACATGGGAAGAAGAAACCCCTAATCCTTCTGCCCAAGGATTTTATGACATGTTACAAGCTGCTGACGAGCCACTATGGGACGGGTGTCCAAATTACTCGAAATTAGGAGCTGCAATGAGATTGTTGAATTGGAAGGTAGAATGTAATGTACCCGAGACGACTTATAACCGCAATGTTGCTATAATTAAAGAGATGTTACCCAAGGGTGATAAACTACCCGGTAACTTCTATGAGACGAAAAAGAGTTTGAAAAAGCTTGCTCTGCCAAAACAAAAGATCGACGCTTGCAAAAACCATTGCATGTTATTTTATAAAGATGATGTTGAGTTGACCCACTGCCGAGTGTGCAATGAATATCGTTTCAAGACAAGTGGTCGAAGCAAGGTCCCTAACTTAGTGATGACGTACTTGCCGATTGTTCCTAGACTTCAAAGATTGTATATGTCAAAGAAGACGTCTAAAGAGATGACTTGGCACAAGGATCATCAGACAGAACCGGGTGTGATGGTACATCCAAGTGATGGTGCGGCTTGGAAGCATTTCTACATGGTACATCCTGACTTCGCTTCTGAGGTCCGGAATGTGCGTCTTGGCTTATGCACCGACGGTTTCAACCCGAATAATTCAAATTCGAATCTGTATTCACTTTGACCATGTTTCTTACCATTTACAATTTACCTCCTTGGTTGAGTTTGAAATATTCATACGTGAAACTTGCATTGGTCATTCCAGGTAGAAAGAGCCCCGGTCAGAATTTGGATGTCTTTCTTAGGCCGCTAATAGATGATCTCAAGATGTTGTATACAGTGGGCGCTCTTACGTATGATACTTATCGTAAGAATAATTTTGAGATGAGGGTTATACTTCTATGGACCGTCAGCGACTTCCCTGCCTACGCAATGTTGTCGGGTTGGAGCACGCACGGCAAGCTAGCCTGCCCGTACTGCATGGGTATAGTCGATTCGTTTCAGTTAAGAAATGGAGGTAAATCTTGTTGGTTTGACTGTCATTGGAGATAGTTACCTAGTGCACACCCCTTCCGACGTGATCGAACAGGGTTTCTGGATGGATCTAGGGTGTTAGCCGGTCCACCACCCGAGTTAACCGGTGAAGAAATATGGGAACAGGTTCGTCATCTTCCAACTGTTTAAGATGGCTCCCCGTTTCGACGGACCAATAGAAAAATTACCGGTTTCGGAATCACTCATAATTGGGTGAAGAGAAGCATCTTTTGGGAGCTGCCATATTGGAAGACGTTGTTACTCCGACACAACCTAGATGTCATGCACATTGAGAAGAACGTCTTTGAGAATCTCTTTAACACTGTCATGGACACATAAAAAACGAAAGACAATATAAAAGCAAGGAGGGATGTAGAGATGTATTGCAACCGACCGCAGTTGCACATTGCCACGTCAGGCAATAAAGTAGTGAAGCCGAAGTCGTCGTACACTTTGACAAAACAACAAGTTAAACAAGTATGTGAATGGTTGAAGGAAACTGAAGTTTCCGGACGGGTATGCTTCGAATATTGGGGGCTGTGTAAACATGGCAGATTACAGCTTTTATAGCTTCAAGAGTCATGATTGTCATGTATTTATGCAACGATTGCTTCCTATTGCATTACGAGGGATGATACCGACTCCCATATGGGATGCGATAACGGAGTTATGCACATTCTTTCGTGTAATCTGCTCAAGGGTGTTACACTTAGAAGACTTGATTCCATTGCAAACAAGTATCGTTCAAACAATTTGTAAGTTGGAAAAAGTCTTCCCGCCTGGATTCTTTGATTCTATGGAACACTTAGTGATACATTTGACACGAGAAGCCATAAATGGTGGGCCGGTCCAATATAGGTGGATGTATCTTTATGAGAGGTAAATGAACTTTGCCATTCAAATACTTTTCATTCAAATACTTACCCATTTATTTTCTAACACGTATTTCAATCGTTGTTTAGGAAACTTGGGTCGTTGAAGAGGACTGTTAGAAACAAAGCAAGGGTTGAGGGGTCTATCGTTGAGGCATATCTAGTAAATGAACTCTCCACCTATTGCTCCCTGTATTTTGATCCACAGATAGAAACTCGACATAATCGCGAGTCAAGAAACTTTGCCCCAGATATTCCTAGTTCTTCAGGAATAGACGATCGCTTGAGCATATTCAAGGTTCCATCTCGTAGATTATTCGAGAAGGGGGGGGGGGGGAAGACCATCTTGACTCATGCCGAGATTCACAAGATCCACACATATGTGTTGTTGAATTGTGAAGAAGTTTGACCTTTTCAATAGACCTTCGATAAGTGGATACGACAAAGAGAACCTCATCTTGATGCAGTTGCACGAGCTAAAGCTCGGAATGAAAGGTTTTCTACTTGGTTCGAACAACACGTGAGTACAAACATATGAAATTTACGTATGTAATGTTACACATATGTAATTTATTTCTTATTTGCGGTTTTATAGGTCATGCTTGGATCAGGAGATTTCTCCGACCATTTGAAATCCCTAGCACGTGGACCAGGCTGATATGCTTGGTCGCATAAGGGATATTTTGTCAATGGTTACAAGTTTCATACGGTAACACATGCTGCTGGTCGTGTCACACATAATAGTGGCGTATGTGTGAGAGGATCTTGTTATGACGACTCCGAGTTTGACTATTACGGATTGTTGGACGACGTGTTAGAGGTGGAGTACTACGGTGTGGGCTATTGTGTTGTAGTTTTGTTCAAGTGTACATGGTTTGATAGTCCAGATGGAGTTAGAGTCGACCCTAAACATGGGTTGGTTGATATCAAATACAAGTCTAGACTCAGAGGTGAGGACTATTACGTCCTAGCATCACAAGCGGAACAAGTGTATTACACACCCTATCCTTCAGGAAGTAAGGATTTAAAGGACTGGTGGGCAGTTGTGAAGACCAAATCCCGTGGAATATATGAAGTTGCAGAAGGGGCTATCGATGTGTTGGATGATGATAACGTGGATGGAGAACCGTTCTTTCAAACCAACGAACGGGTAACTCATCATACAAACAACTGGGTAAATGAGGACCTCGATTCCGTCCCTCTTGTCACTGGGGAGCTCAACGTAGTCGCCACAAATGACGAAGCTAGCGAGGAAGATGCATCAGATCACGAAGCTAGCGAAGAGGAAGAAGAATTTGAAGATATGGATGATGATGAAGATAACGAAGACGAACTTATGTTATCTGATCACTCGTCTGATAACTAGTGGGTCTTTCTTATGTAGACATTTCCGTGTTAAACATTCTCTATTTTTCCGTTCTTATGTAGACATTTTTCGTGTTAAACATTCTCTATTTTGCTGTTCTTATGTAGACATTTTTGGGTCTTATGATTTATGTACACTTATATCATTTTGTGTTAACCATTCTCTATTTTTAGATGTCTGGACGCCCTTCTAGGGGTAGTAGGGGTAGTAGGAGTGGTAGGGTAGGGGCAGTAGCAGCTCCGCTGGGTGTGGTGACCCCCAAGCCGATGAGTTCACCAGCGACGGCCTAGATCAGATCCAGTCCGATGACAGAGCAACGGGCTCGAGGGTTAGAGGTCCGAATGTGGCATCACAGACGCCCCAGCCTAGTCAGCGACCGCCACTTTTGTTGTCTGATGCGGGCGGGTAAGTAGATGTGATATATTATTTATTCTAGTACATAATAAACCGATCCTAATGTTTTTTATGTTGTATATTTAACAATTGTGAAGGTTTAAGGACAAGTCGGCAGTCCGGAGGGCCATTGTCGTCTTTAAGTCCATGTTTGATGGTCCTTGGGCTCATTTTAGGGATATCCCTAATGAGCACTATCCACGGTTGATGGATCGATTTCAGGTAGGTATTTTACTCTATTTAACTTATTGAGTGGATTTATTTTTACTTAATCCAAACAATGTGTTTGCAGTTGTATTATAGTTGGCCTCCTGAGATAGACCCCGATGTATTAGCTGCATATCGGCGTCACCTAAATAATAGGTAAGCCGACATGATGAGAGATGCACGTGTCTTCGCCGAGGAAAGGGATTTAGCCATTGATGGTGTCCAGTTCGACGGACGTGACTACAGGATTCTTGCGCCACACCCTCCAGAGTGGATCCGGAGTGAGTTTTGGGTCCGGATGATTGAGCAGGTTTGTTTTGTTTTGAATACTTGTATCTGGTTGTACTAGGATTTATATTGATTTATGTCTTCTTTTTAACAGGTATGGAACACCGACGCATTCTGGCGTGTAGTTTCGGCCAATACGACCAATCGGGCCACCGAGTATGAGGGGATGACATCCAGACACTGTGTTAGATCTATTAGTATCCCTATGCATCGGGACCGCTTGGTAATTTATCATACACTAGACTAAATGTATATAATTGATGAATATATGTACTATATACATGATTTTATTACCTACTAACAATTTAAGTTGTGTATTGTAGAGAGATGCATAGGGCCATGAGCCTACCAGCGACGAGGTTTGGGAGGCTACACACTGCACCAACAGGAAGCTTGTTCCGGGTGCGACTGGTCCGTCCACGGATCCTCCGATCTACGTTTACCCAAAGGCGTCTCATATGGCGATAAGTTCAGTTATGCATGGCTCGATATTTGTTTATTTTATAAGATCGATAGAAATTATATCAAACTTAGTTTAGGCTGCCATTGTTGGGCAAACGATAGGATTGTTTTCATAAAAGCAGGTCATGGATATATGTTCAAATCACAGTTGAAATGCTGCCGAATTTTCTATAGGTTAGTTGACTTGACAATGTCTAATTTGGTAAACTGTAGGATGCCTACCATCGGGTTAGGGAGGAGGAGTACCCGGACTTATCTCCCGGCACTGTACCTCCCAATGACGCCGAGTTGTGGGAGCGTAGTGTCGGAGGACGGCGTAAGGGCCGTCTTTTTGGATGGGGGACCAGTCAGGATCCCTATTATGCTATGACCGGTGATTCAGGTGCCAGTTCGAGCGGGAGCACGCGCGACCGTCGCGATGAGGAGGTATGTTTGTCAAATGGTGTTTAACATTGTTGATCATATGTTTGTTAAATGTTGTCTGACATTGTTCTATATATGTTTGTCAAATGTTGAATTTCAGTTGGAGTAGCTGAGGCAGAGGTTAGAGAGAGAGGAAGCAGAGAGGATCCGGATGCAGGAGCGAATGGATAGAGATGAAGTAGAGAAGAGACAGAGATGCAGGAACGAATTGCTCAGTTTGACGCGTTCATGATCAAGTTTAACAGTCAGCACCCCTTCCCCCCCCCCCCCGGCGTAGGATTACGTTTATGTATTTGTACATATTTTGCACACTTTTAGAATTAGTAATGTTTAAAAATTGGCAGGTTTTGAATGGGATAAAAAACTGGAAAATTTTAATTTTTAATTATTTTGTTTTAAAAATTTTAAATTACCGACGGATAATTCGTCGGAAAGTATTTTTTAATTTAATTTTTATTTAATAAATAGCCGTCGGAAATCCGTCGGAAAGAATCCGTCGGTAATCCGTCGCTAAGAGAAGACTGTCGTGATCCGTCGGAAAAACATCGCCGTCGGTAACCGTCGGAGATCCGTCGGAAAATATGACCGTCGGTGATCCGTCGATACTTTCCGTCGGTAATTTGATCGCCGACCACCTCTTTTCCGACGGCCATTTACCGACGGATCACCGACGGATTTACATTTTACCGACGGATCACCGACGGATTCATCCGTCGGTGATAAGCCTCTGTTTTGTAGTGTTTCCCTTCCACATGGCAATGAACCACTTCTTCCCAATGGTTTAATTTTTTATAAACCTGTTCTTTCTTGATGACATGGATTGATGAACCTCCCATTGGGGATGCTCTAAAACTCAAAATCAATATCAAACCCAAACCCTTGTCCCATTCATCCTTTTGTTTTTTCAAATCTGGAACCACCTTTTTAAAGATCTCCTTTCTTTAGCTTACTGGGGAAATCTAATTTTGAGGGTGTTGCCGTTGTGACCAAGATTGTAAGATTGTTAACTAAATCATAGTGGGTGAGAGTTCATTGGAGTTGATTGAAGGATTGTTGTTTTCTAAGGCAGTTAGATTGAATAAAAAGGATGGAAAAACGAGATGGGTACTGGAAAGAAAACAGTAGATGCAATGATATTTGAATAGAGGATAATTGGGTGCATAGGCATAGGTAGAGAATTTCTAGTTATGTTTATGAACAAGTTGATTACCTATGAATAAAATGGAAATATGTGATGACACTGATTTCACTGTCTTAGAGTTTCAGTTTTCCATTCGTACTAATGTAGAGCATTAGTTTTTAAGCGATGATATTTGATGGATGTTTCATGTACATGGAAAGGATATTTGTGTTCTATCAATTTAATGACTTTCTCGTTTTCAACTGAATGTTATTTGGTTCTGATAGTTGTGTATCATTATGTGCAAGTGTGGCAAGCTATAGTCAATAATGTTGAACAACAATTATGTCCAGTAAGTTCAAAAATTCATATAAAATGAATAGTTGATCGAAATGAGATGTAAGATACCTCGTCAGAAAGGCTAGAGTGGATACTACAACTTTGTAGTTCACACTAGGATCAGTACACTGTGTTTGTAAAATTCGTATAATCTATGGATGCTCCAAATGAGGTAATTCCAAAACGACAAGACCCTTAAGAGACCAAACTACAACTTTTATTTAGATAAGAACATCTGAATTGGCTTCTAAATAGGAAAAAAAGACAGAAACTCAAGATATCAAGAAACTGATAACTCATTGTTAATTAGAATTCCAGAATGTGCTTTTTTTTGCCAAAATGAAATCCTGTGTTTCGAAAGGTATATAAATTGTGTTTATAATATATAAAGTGCCCTAAGGATATTATTAGTACATTGAAAGGTTTATAGGCATCTTTAGGACACTTGTTGCTCGTGTGAGCTTAAGATTGCGAATTTTATTAACATGATGGTCATTCTTTCCTTCATTTTAATATATGCAAGTCCTCCTTTCTATATTTGCTGGAAAAAAGCATTCATATGGTAAGATGATTGGGAAATTGGAAGTGGGGCTCTAAAATATTATTCTACTATGGTTTCATTCTATTTGTTTGTCTCAGAATTGTGTGTTTTGGCTGCCACTTATCATTGTCTGTACTCTCTACAACTCATCTATTTATATTTTTAAATGTACAGTATTTGTTTTCGGCTATATGATACTGTGCACCATCGCAGATATTTGTTTTGTAAGCTTTATGGCTTTTTATTTATCATTCTTATCGTTTTTACTTCTGTTATGATGCAGTCTGTATAGTTTTAGTAGTCATTGTAATTAATGACTACTAAATGCTCGACTTTTATTGGAGAAAAAAACTCAATCTCAGGCCGTTGATTGTTGAGGTCTTTAAGGTAACCCATTGCAAGAAGACAACATAAGAAGATGGAACCTCCTACGGGAAGTTTGTTCACCCAAAGGCTATCATGACCTTGGTAAGTTTTAAACGAAATTTAATATATAATTTGTGAGAAATGTTTGCCTTGCAATATTTTGACAGCTTCTTCCAGCTGTTTTCATTGGTGTTTCCAGCTATTTTACAGCTGGAATCCTTTGCTCCACCAACCCATTTTTCACTACATTTTGTTCTATAAATAGGCATGAGAACAAGAGAAGAAAACACACATTGAAGATCACCTTCTATCTTGCTCTTTCTCTCTCAATAACTGATATATTAATCAGTTTTTCTTTCTTTCAATTGTATCATCATAAAAGTGATAGTGAATCAGTTCTCGGCATCCTCCGCCCGTGGTTTTTCCCCTTTCCGGGTTTCCACGTAAAAATATCGGTGTCTCTCTTACCTTGCTTTATCTTGCATTTTATGGTTGGATATTGTTGCATATACTTCGTAATTAATTATCTCACATTCGTTGGTCAAATTTTCGTTGTTATCTCGATATAAGAACATACGTTCATTGTTCTTGGGGTATTTGTGTTTATAGTGAGGTCCAACTATCTATCTTATTGCTAGTTGGGTTTCGATATTTTCACAACAATTGGTATCAGAGCCCAAGTTATTTATATCGAGATTTTTTTTATCAATAGAAGTTTCGTGAGATTATTGATTTGCTAAGTTATTTATGTCAACAATGAAATTCGACCTTCCCTTGTTGGAACGGGATACCCGATATCTCTTATGGAAGATAAAGATGAGAGATGTCCTCATCCTACAAAGTTTACATAAATGTATTTTGGGTCGGGCTTTCATGCCCCTCTCTTGGACGGATTAGGATATTGAAATAAATGACTTGAAGGCCCAATCTTTAATTATATTGCACCTTTCTAACGATGTTTTACAAGATGTTGGGGAGGAGGAAACATCGTATCAAATTTGGTCTAAATTAGATCGAATGTTTATGGAAAAGAGCTTACCCAATAAGCTTCATATGAAGCTTAAATTATATGCCCTTCGTTTATCTGAAGGTGGTTCAATTTCGGCACATCTATCGAAATTCAAAGAGGTAGTTGGTGATTTGAAAAACCTTGAGGTAAAGTATGACGATGAGGATTTGGGTCTAATCTTATTATGCTCTTTGCCACAATCTTTTGGTACGTTTATGGATACGATTATTTATAGTCGGGATTCACTATCACTTGATGAGGTTTATACAGCGTTGAGCTCGAAGGAGAATGTAACACCTTAGGCATATCCCATATCGGCCGTGGACAGGAGTGATGCTGGGTGTTATAAGTAATATCTTGGCCTTCCTAATAACAACGCGTTTTGGGGCCACAAGCACGTCAGGTTCTGGGAACTCTGAGGTTAAGCGTGCTTGGGTGGGAGTAGTCCCAGGATGGGTGACCCCCTGGGAAGTTTCTCACCAGGTCGCCAGAAACAAATCCGTGCGCTACACGTTGGTTAAATCCAGGGGCAAAGCGGACAATATTGTTGTCGAGGCAGGCGGGATGTTACAGATGGTATCAGAGCCACTCCTGTGCCGTTCGGGATATGGGGCAAACCTCATCGAGGACGATGAGTCCCAAGGGGGGGTGTTTGTAACACCTTAGGCATATCCCATATCGGCCGTGGACAGGAGTGATGCTGGGTGTTATAAGTAATATCTTGGCCTTCCTAACAACAACGCGTTTTGGGGCCACAAGCACGTCAGGTTCTGGGAACTCTGAGGTTAAGCGTGCTTGGGTGGGAGTAGTCCCAGGATGGGTGACCCCCTGGGAAGTTTCTCACCAGGTCGCCAGAAACAAATCCGTGCGCTACACGTTGGTTAAATCCAGGGGCAAAGCGTACAATATTGTTGTCGAGGCAGGCGGGATGTTACAGATGGTATCAGAGCCACTCCTGTGCCGTTCGGGATATGGGGCAAACCTCATCGAGGACGATGAGTCCCAAGGGGGGTGTTTGTAACACCTTAGGCATATCCCATATCGGCCGTGGACAGGAGTGATGCTGGGTGTTATAAGTAATATCTTGGCCTTCCTAATAACAACGCGTTTTGGGGCCACAAGCACGTCAGGTTCTGGGAACTCTGAGGTTAAACGTGCTTGGGTGGGAGTAGTCCCAGGATGGGTGACCCCCTGGGAAGTTTCTCACCAGGTCGCCAAAAACAAATCCGTGCGCTACACGTTGGTTAAATCCAGGGGCAAAGCGGACAATATTATTGTCGAGGCAGGCGGGATGTTACAGATGGTATCAGAGCCACTCCTGTGCCGTTCGGGATATGGGGCAAACCTCATCGAGGACGATGAGTCCCAAGGGGGGGTGTTTGTAACACCTTAGGCATATCCCATATCGGCCGTGGACAGGAGTGATGTTGGGTGTTATAAGTAATATCTTGGCCTTCCTAACAACAACGCGTTTTGGGGCCACAAGCACGTCAGGTTCTGGGAACTCTGAGGTTAAGCGTGCTTGGGTGGGAGTAGTCCCAGGATGGGTGACCCCCTGGGAAGTTTCTCACCAGGTCGCCAGAAACAAATCCGTGCGCTACACGTTGGTTAAATCCAGGGGCAAAGCGGACAATATTGTTGTCGAGGCAGGCGGGATGTTACAGATGGTATCAGAGCCACTCCTGTGCCGTTCGGGATATGGGGCAAACCTCATCGAGGACGATGAGTCCCAAGGGGGGTGTTTGTAACACCTTAGGCATATCCCATATCGGCCGTGGACAGGAGTGATGCTGGGTGTTATAAGTAATATCTTGGCCTTCCTAATAACAACGCGTTTTGGGGCCACAAGCACGTCAGGTTCTGGGAACTCTGAGGTTAAACGTGCTTGGGTGGGAGTAGTCCCAGGATGGGTGACCCCCTGGGAAGTTTCTCACCAGGCCGCCAGAAACAAATCCGTGCGCTACACGTTGGTTAAATCCAGGGGCAAAGCGGACAATATTGTTGTCGAGGCAGGCGGGATGTTACAGAGAAGATGAAGGAGATTAATCCCGGTCATGAACCAAGGACCGAAGGATTAAATGCAAGAGGGAGACTTTTTGAAAAATGCTCAAGTTCTTCAAGCAAATCAAGATCAAAATCTCGTGTAAAGACGAAGAAGTTTTGTAATTTCTGTAAGCGGAAGGGTCACACCATTGACGAATGTTTTAAGCTCCAAGCTAAAAACAAAGCCAAGAACAAGACAACGGGTTCCTCCGGGGAAGCCGATATTGTTGAGCACGATGAAGGTGAAGTCATGATAGTATCCGACGGCAACTAGAAGGCCACGGAAGAATGGATTCTTGATTCGGGTTGCACTTTTCATATGTGTCCCAACCGGAGTTGGTTTCACACGTTTGAGCAAGTTTCCGAAGGCGTGGTGATGATGGGGAACAATTCTACATGCCCCATTGTCGGTCAAGGCACAGTTAGAATCCGCATGCATGATGGCGTCATCCGAACACTTCGGAATGTGAAACATGTTCCCGAACTCCGAAGAAACCTCATCTCTCTCAGTGCCCTCGATGAAAAGGGCTACGAGTTCTCTGGCAAAGACGGAGCAATAAAGGTCAAGCGAGGAGCGTTAGTTGCAATGAAAGCTCAAAGAGGTACCGCTAACCTTTATGTTTTGCAAGGTCAAACTATTACAGGTGACGTTGCAGTTGCTTCGAAGAAAATGTCCGATGGTGATCTTTCAAAATTGTGGCATTTACGTCTCGGTTGAATGAGCCTTTGAGGCATGACCGAGCTAAGTCAACGTGATTTGTTGAACGACCACAAAGTTACCGATTTACAGTTTTGTGAGCATTGTGTGTACGGCAAGACGAAGAGGGTCAGATTCTCAGGTGGCATTCATACGACTAAAGGGCCACTTGATTACATTCATTCTGACCTTTGGGGTCCGTCCCGAGTTACTTCTTATGGTGGAGCTTCGTATATGCTCACTATTATCGACGATTTCTCTCGTCGTGTGTGGGCTTTCTTCTTAAGACGCAAGAGTGATGTTTTTGAAGTTTTCAAAGATTGGAGGACGATGATCGAGAATCAATCCGGTAAAGAGGTGAAATACCTCCGAACGGATAATGGCTTGGAATTTTGCTCGGAGGAGTTTAATGCTTATTGTCGTAAGAATGGCATTACAAGGCATCGTACCGTTGCCCACACTCGTCAACAGAATGGTGTAGCCGAAAGGATGAATCACACTATTCTTGAGAAAGTTCGTTGCATGCTTTCTAACTCGAAGATGCCCAAGTCGTTTTGGGCGAAAACGACTTCTACCGCTTGTTATATCATCAATCGATCTCTTTCAGTCCCTCTCGAGAAGAAGACTCCTATGGAAGTATGGAACGGATCACCGGCCGATTACACAAATTTCAAGATTATTGGTTGCCCGGCGTATGCACGAGTTGATAACGGGAAGTTAGAACCGAGAGCTATGAAATGCAATTTCCTTGGATACAAAGACGGAGTTAAAGGCTTTAGGCTATGGTGCCCGGAAACAAAGAAGATCCTTATAAGTCGAGACGTAACTTTCGACGAATCTTCGATGTTGACTGATTCGCCGCCTCCTACATCCGATACCATTTCCGAATCTCCGAAAGAGAAATCACCTGCAGAGGTGGAGCTACCTTTGGCTCAAGCTTCGAGTCCGATTGCTACAAATGATTCACATGATGTTTCTTCTTCTTTTCCCACTACTGGTGATCAAGTGGTAGATGATTCTTTATCACAACCTTTGCCACAAGATCCCGAACCGAGCATTGCTCGTGATAGGGGAAGAAGACAAATCGTGCCTCCGGCACTGTATCGCGAAGAAGCCGATTTTGTAGCATATCCTTTGAACGTAGCGGAGGAAATGGAATATACTGTTGAGCCTACTTCTTATAATGAGGCTATGAAACAAGATGATGCGGATGAGTGGATGTTGGCGATGCAAGCGGAGATGGAATCTTTGCAAAAGAACGGAACTTGGGAGTTTGTTTCCGCTCCCAAGACAAAGAAGGCCGTTCGATGCAAGTGGGTCTATAAATTGAAGGAAGGGGCTACTCCAAATGAAAAGCCAAGGTATAAAGCTCGGTTAGTCGCGAAGGGTTATAGAAATTTCTGGCATTGACTATAACGACATTTTTTCACCGGTGGTGAAACATACTTCCATTCGTGCATTGCTAAGGATGGCCGCGTCCTATGATTTGGAGCTTGAGCAATTGGACGTCACGACCGCATTTCTGAATGGTGAACTTGAGAAAGAGATCTTTATGCACCAACCGGAAGGTTTTGAAGTTCCGGGTAAAGAAGGTCACGTATGCAAATTGATAAAGTCTCTATATGGCCTCAAACAATCTCCCAGGCAATGGTACAAGAGATTCGACGCCTTTGTGACCACACACGGCTTGTCAAATTCGTCATACGACAGTTGCGTTTACTTTAAGACGTGTGACGATGGGTCGATATTATATTTGCTTTTGTACGTGGATGACATCCTATTAGCAGCTAAAAACATGGGAGAAGTTCAGAAAGTTAAAGACCAGTTAAATTCAGAATTTGATATGAAGGATTTGGGAGCCACAAAGAAGATTCTTGGAATGGAGATTATACGTGACAGAAAGGCGATAAAGTTGTACCTCAGTCAACGAGGTTATGTTCAGAAAGTTATTCGCCGCTTTAGTATGTCTGAAGCAAAGTCTGTCAACACTCCATTTGCGCCTTATTTCAAGTTGTCATCTACTTTAAGTCCTTCAACTCAAGCAGATGTCGCCTATATGGCGAGAGTGTCGTATTCTAGTGCGGTGGGATCTTTGATGTACGCCATGATTTGTACCCGACCTGACCTCGCTTATGCAGTTTCTATGGTCAGCAGATATATGGCCAACCCGGGTAAAGAACATTGGAAAGTTGTCCAGTGGATTTTTCGTTACTTGAAGGGGACGGCAGATCTGTGTTTGCATTTTGGGAGAAATTCATCAGGGGTACTTGGCTACGTAGATTCCGATCATGCCAAGGATCTTGATAAGAGAATATCCGTCACTGGATACGTGTTTACTCTTGATGGGTGTGCCATTAGTTGGAAGGCACACTTGCAACCTACTGTCGCATTGTCTACAACGGAAGCAGAATATATGGAAGTTAGCGAAGCCGTGAAAGAAGTTGTCTGGCTCAAAGGATTCTTTGGTGAATTAAGTGATGATTTGAAAGTCGAAGAGGTTTTCTGCGACAATCAAGGTACGGTTCTTTTGACCAAGGATCGAATGTTTCACGATAGGACGAAACATATCGATATTCGTCATCACTATATCCGATAGGTTGTAGCGAAAGGTGATGTTAAAGTTGTGAAGATTAGCACTGACTATAACGCAGCGGATATGCTAACGAAGCCGTTTCCGGTAGCCAAGTTCAGTTTGTGTTTGGACTTGGTTGGTGTTGAAGACGGGGTTGATGCCCTTAGGGGCGAATTGGCGGAGGATACTGCTTTTTCGAGAACTTTGATTACTTTGGTATTGCTTTGTTTATGGGTGATGTTTTTGGCTTGAGATGAAGTTTGGTGGAGATTGTGCTCTCGGTGTATTCCACTTGGTTTGAAGACGAGGTGGAGCTTTGTTTTTATGGGTTTTTGGATTGAAGTCAAAGGTGGAGATTTGTGAGAAATGTTTGCCTTGCAATATTTTTACAGCTTCTTCCAGCTGTTTTTATTGGTGTTTCCAGCTGTTTTACAGCTGGAATCCTTTGCTCCACCAGCCCATTTTTCACTACATTTTTTTCTATAAATAGGCATGAGAACAAGAGAGGAAAACACATATTGAAGATCACCTTCTATCTTGCTCTTTCTCTCTCAATAACTGATATATTAATCAGTTTTTCTTTCTCTCAATTGTATCATCATAAAAGTGATAGTGAATCAGTTCTCAGCATCCTCCGTCCGTGGTTTTTCCCCTTTCCGGGTTTCCACGTAAAAATATCGGTGTCTCTCTTACCTTGCTTTATCTTGCATTTTATGGTTGGATATTGTTGCATATACTTCGTAATTAATTATCTCACATTCGTTGATCATATTTCCGTTGTTATCTTGATATAAGAACATACGTTCATTGTTCTTGGGGTATTTGTGTTTATAGTGAGGTCTAACTATCTATCTTATTGCTAGTTGGGTTTCGTTATTTTCACAACATAATTCATACTTATTTAGTTTAAAATGACTTTTAGTTGAATATTATCTTAATGTATAAAATCATCTAACTACCTAATATGTTACATCTTGCCTAAGATAATATGCTACATCTTGCCTAATATTTATTCAACTTCAAGAAATTAGAAGTCTCTTTATCACCCGCATATATATACCTATGTTGAGCATGAGTTCTCCTTGACTTTCATATTTGTACATATTAATTGGTTGGAACTGTGTAGGCTGCCATCGTTGGGCTGACGTTAAGCTTATATCGATTTCATTGGTCAAGTTAATGAAGTTTTTTCATATATTTGTGTTTTTATATAAAAATTAAAAAGTTTCATCAGAATGAGAAAATACATGAGACAATTTTATTTTACTTAGAAAAACATAAATATATAAAACAATTTCATCAATAAAAGAATTATATGAAACAATTTCATTAACTTAACCAATGAAATTGACGGTTTATATGGTTTGCAAAATTAGGATTGTTTTGCATTTGATCTTATCATTTGATAAAAACAGGTTATGAAGTTTTTGCAAATGTTTAGTTAATAGTTGTTATTCAAAATTTTAAAAAATACTAATTTTTTCATTTTATTTTATAAATTGTAGGATAGCTACGAGCAGAAAATGTTGGAGATGTATCCTGATCTAGAAACCCTGCCAATCAGAGATAAGGACGTGTGGGAGTAGGTTCTGCTCTGGAAAAAAGGCGACCTCTATGGATTTGGCACGTCTTTTGATCAATCTTTTACGATGACGGGTACTTCATCCATTTCTAGCATCTGGCAGTCCCATGCATCTGTTTCACAGCCGGAGGTATGTTTATGGTTTATTTCAAGATTGTGTTGTTATATATGTTTCACTAACAACTTACTTATTATGAGTATATTTAATCATTGCAAGTAACCCCATTACAAGAAGCCCTCGAGTCTGAGAGACATGCAAGGGAAGAACTAGAGTGGACCACAAAGAACTCGTTACCAAGGATGTCGAGTGCGAGGAACAGGCTGCATGCAGGCAACATTGGACGCTCTTGTCCGTAAATTTGGTCCAAATGCCCTTCACCACACTACAAAAATCGACCCTATCAGTGACAGAAAATTCCGTCGCTAATCCATCACTAAAAGTGATTTCCGTCGCCAATTTGTCACTTAAAGTCCGCAGCTAAAAAATTGGTGGGTGATACTATCAGCGACGGATTAGGGACGGACAACGACGGACATATCTAGCGACGGATTTAATCAGCAACGGATTAGCGACGGAATATATCAGTGATGGAAACTTTTCGTCACTGATTAGCGACGGATTTCCGTCACTAATCCGTCACTAAAAAATTGATTTTTTAAAAATAATTAATTTTTTATTTATTTTTCTAATACATTGTTTCATATATATAAAATGCATATTAAAATAATAAAATGATTTTTTCAAAATTCTATTCGGTCAAAAGATTTATACCACAACTATCAAACATACAATTTTATAAACATATCAACCTCTTAAGTCCTTTATATATTGAGGACAACTATTTCTTAAATAGATACAAAACTGAATTGTGATGAATTTAGGTTCCTACTAATTTGTTAAATTTTTTGTAATGGATCTACGGACATATTTTTAATTTAATTTTTTTAAAATACCGATTCAGCGACGGATTAGCTTTGGAAAATCAAATCCCTTGAAATCCCTAGTTAATTTGTAGCTTATTTGTTCACTAACTAATTTGTAGTTACTTAGTTCCCTAGCAAATCCGTAGTTAATTCGTAACGGACACGTTCCCTAACTAATCTGTAGCAAATATGTTTCCTAGTTAATCTGTAGCAAATTCATCATTTTTCGGTGGACTTTTACTTGAAAAGAGGAAATAATAAAACATATAAACAACTTTTTGTGACAGATGTGCTACAGGCTCTTCCGTCGCTAGTATTAAAGTTCTATCATTAAATCCGTAGCAATATATATTTTCTACCCGTTGATTTGCTACGACTAGTTTCAACGGATTTGGCCGTCACTGTTGCCTCTGTTTCTTGTAGGATGGGCCTTGTTAACACTATTAGTCATATGGACTAAAAGCAAAACATATTGGCAATCAAAGTAATAAAAATATATAATTAATTTAAAGTAAGAACTAGACTTAATAGTGAGTAACAACCACAGGAACAGAAGTATAATTTAACTCTTAAAAATATTTGAGTCTATAATTAGTGAACATCAAGATTTATTATATATTGCATGTTACATAAAAGCAATTCGTCATAACAAGTAATACGCACGTGTTTACAAAATTTCACAATATCATATATATCAAAACATATATAGATTCAAACATTTATAACTAAAAATGCGTATGCAAAAAAATTCAATGACCAAATTAAAACTTGTGTATAATTTAGTTGCTATTTAATGATATTGACTTTTTAATAAAAATGTATATATAATTTAGTCTTAGGTGTATGCATAGTAGGGCGCAGGCGCACCATAGCAACCATAGTAGTACTGGTACGGATAAAATTCATCGTATTCCTTCTCCTTGTCATTCTTCTTCTCCTTCTCCACACCAACACTCACCAGATCTGTGTGTCCTACACATTTCCTTAGCTTAGCTGTCAGTTTCACCGAGTCGATTCCTTCTCCGATCACCGCTATCTGGTCTTTATCTGAACCCTCGAAAGCTGCTGATTCCACACCTATACATGTTATGTATCAATTTTCAGTTTAATGATTCCATTCCACCAATCAAGTAGTAGAGTATTCTAATTGATGCTTATTATTATTTATTTGGCAGAGAAAATTTTCCGAAAACATGATCTTACGTACCGCAAACACTAACGACGATCTGAAGAGCCTTACGAGCTTTCTTCTCGCTGTGCATGGCCACCTTCACCACGATCTTTTGCTGCAAAACACCAACGAATTTAGATCAACAACTGACTCAATATATAAATTAAGAATCAAATAGAATGATCACTAATCAAACAAATCTACTGTACCTTGGCCATTTCTATGAAATTTAATTATGATATGATGCTGATGACGAGTGTTTATGTTTTTATGATATATCGATCTCTCTAGAAACAGGAGGCTTTAATTAAGAGGATTTCTAAAAGATGTTTATAGAAAATATTAAGAGACATCATGAGGCATTTTATAGAGAGGTTCAATTCGTGGGGTTAGGATGAATAGAAGACGACGTCAACACCATGGGAGGTTAAGAAAACTGTTTAATTAATATGCATGAAGCAGGTGAATTGTTGAAAAATGGTTAGAGAATTAATTAATATATCTACAATTTTTAACCAAATAACTTTTTTTTTAAATAGACAAGTAAAAATTGTAAATATTTGAAGGAGAAAAAAAAATCTAAATTGAAGTCATTATTTTTGATTTTTGTCCATCGGGTCTAATATAATAAACTCATGCAACCAGTACGAGTATTAAATTTTTATAATTTTTTATTCCAATTTTTATAATTTTTATAAGCTTTATATCATTGTATTTGTTTTTCTTTTGGGTAATCGTGGATTTTCGAGTCAGCTTACACGCACCGATTAAGTCCCCAGGCGATCACGATCGAACGGTCTGTAGTCATCATAGATGAACCTCCACAACAACAAGGGTTTGGCAACGCCTGGATTCGAACCTAGGGAAGATGACATTTCCGCTAAATCCCCCTGAGTCTTACCACCACAACCCAACTGGTTTGTATTTTTTTATATAAATTTAAAATGTTAAATATCATTTATAATATATAAATATAGGCTAGGTTAAGGGAAAATGCTAAATAAATGAAAAACCAAAAAACAATGATAAATTGATTGAAAAGTATATCAATATGCATGGATGTCAAATTAACGAGAAAAATATGATCGTTTTTTGGTTTAATTTATTTTGTTTGAATTTTGTTTATTTTTCGTCCTTTTAATAAAAAAAATAGGGGGGTTGAGGTTTTCTTAACTGAAAAATATTGTTATAACCCGCTCATTTAAACACAACCATTAAATCAATTAATCTAACGGTTAATAAATTGTTTTCAGTTTTTCATTTAATTAGGGTTTTTCAAGAATCTTTCTCTTTAAATATAAATGTATATATAATATATAAACACTTGGCAATTTGACATCGTCACACGTACAATTTAGGACACTTGAGTACTTACTTTCTTTTCAATTTGTTTAGCAAAAGAAACTAAAATTAGATTATTATTCTAATAATCGTTTCTGTAATGAGATATTATTGTATTGGTTATTAATGATATAAAATAACAAAAACCAAAAACTGATGGGTCAATTTTTAATTCAACCAAGGCTATTTCAAAATTTTGAAAATTTTGTATGTTTGACTTAAATCGGTTATAATTTATTGAGTAAATTACATGATTGGTCCATGTGGTTTACACAAAATTGCACTGTGTGTCCCTATTTTGAAATAATTATGGAAAACATCCCTGTGGTTTTCATTTTCACACGCCTTTGGTCCCTTTACCCTAACACCGTTAAATGATTCTGATAAGTAGGTTAAATGGAAGGGCATATTTGTCATTTATACTCATATTCCTTATTTTTTTTATTAAATATAAAATATATAATATTTATTATTATTATTATTATTATTATTATTATAATTAATTTAATATTTATTTTTTGATATAATAATGTACATGATACCCTAATCCCTAATCCATCGCCTCCACCCATTTCTTCCGGCCATAACCGCCGACAAACTCCAACCCTCACTGTTCCACCACCACCACCGTAACACCCCCCCTCCCGGAGGATCGCTTCGTCCTCCTCACTATGAATCCCTTCCTTTTTAACATGAGAACCCTAAGTTTCGATCATGAAACAAACGAGGAGAACCCCCTCCTGATCTAGCATCCACTTCATCATCGTAAGTTTTCGAAACAGAGGATTAATCCTTCCAGGTTTCGGGAGATCGAGATCCAACAACCCATAACTGATTATGAGTTTAATTTGAAGATCGGTTTATCCAAGTTTTTTAAGACAATGAGTTAATCCTTCAATTCTCGAGTTTTTTTGAAGATGTTGATTTTTGGGTTTTTTGAAGAACGATTTATCCAGGTTTAATCCTTTATCCAGGTTTTCTATTCCATTTTTGAAGCATATTGAGTTCTGAGTTTTTGAAGCTATGGTTGATCAAGATCTGGTTTGAAGCAGATTGAATTATGGGTTTTGAACAGTAAATTTGGTGATTATAGAGATGTTTTTTAAGCCTTGTTTTTATAGATTGAGATCTGGGTTTATATTCTTTCGACTTTAGCGATCCAAGCTCTCATATTTTTTCCATTTAGAGTTTTAATTTTAGTGATCTAAGCTTAATCTAGGGTTTTGATCTTGTATAGTTTTATATTACAAATATTTTAATGAATTTATAAAAAATTGTTATTGTTGTTCTTAATGTTCTATAACTCTCTTGATGCTTATGTGTTCTCAATGTTCCATGATGCTTCTGTGTTCTTGATGGGATAATCTAGTTTTGAATTATGAATTTTGATTTTGCTGTTAGATTTTGAAGGAGGGAGGAAGGGGGTCACGGTGGTTGAAGGACGGAGGAAGGTGGTAGAGTAAAGTACATTCTTGGTCCCTATGGTTTTTTAAATAAACAATAATTATTTAATAGAAAATAAAAAATAATAAAAAGCCCAAAATGCCCTTAAAGTTAACTTGGTTTAACAAAATTATTTAACTGTGTTAGGGCAAAGGGATCAAAGGCGTGTGAAAATGTAAACCACATGAACGTTTTCCATAATTATTTCAAAATAGGGATGCACAATGCAATTTTATGTAAACCACAGGGACCAATCATGTAATTTACTCTAATTTATTACCAAATTCGTTTGACTATGATATGTATAATATAGAGTAAACTACGATTTTTGTCCTTGTGGTTTGGTGTTTATAACGATTTTCGTCCCTATGTTTTGAAAACTGCTTTTATCGTCCCTGTGGTTTGCATTTGGTTACACTTTCCATCCTTCATCCTAACAAAGTTAAATAAATCCGTTAAATTGAGGGTAATGTAGTCTTTTTATCTTTTAAATAAAAGTAAAAAGTAAAACAAAAATCTAACCTGACACACAAACCCCCACAACCTACCCTAAACCCATCTTCTTCCTTAACCATCGCCTGCACCATTTTTCTTTCTTCCTCCCGTTTTTCCGGCAACCCTTCTCCAAAACAGAGCTTCTGCTTTCCCTTCCCTTCTCGTTGGATTCCTTTATTCTCATCACCCTACTGTCCCTCTCCATCTCATGTGAATCTCATCTTTGTCCCAGACGCAATCATCGCATTTCCAGAAAGTGAACACCTTTAGTGGGGATTTGCTCTCATTTGTAGAATGGATGCTGCAACAGCCAACAAATGAGGCTTCATGCATTGGCTTTACAAACGTGATCTATGGAGACTTTTATATGGGTAAACTCGTGTGATAACCCACTTTAGCTACTGTTTGTGACTGCTCTCAAAGGGTTTTCCATATCTCCAAACTGATTTTATAACTCATCGTTAGCTTCTGTTTAGTATGCATTGGAAAAGCCAAAGAGTGGTGGACAGTTGCATGAATCAGATTCAATTTTGACTCCAAAATCCCATATAAATTTGTATCCAAATATGCATGCATGCATGCAAGTTGGATAAAAGTTGTTAAAGTGATGGTGGTGGAGATAAAGTGAATGAGTTGGATGTTTTTTAAAGTCAAGTCATCAAAATGATGGTCAAATATGGAGGCTGAGGACAGTGGCTAAAGCGACTATTGTGCTCCCAAAACCCGCTTGCATCTCGCGTTGATCACTGTGGTTTTATGAAGACTTTGTTTGATTCAGGCGAGTTTGATGTATACAAACTCGTATGGGAGTCGCGCAAACATTTGAACGGTTTTTTGTTGCAGTTTTCCAGCCACAAATTATAGAGGGATGCTCTCCATATTATTTCACTATCCAGAAAATTATATTGACTACTTTTTCCTCCCAACAATGAGACTAGTTACGATAGAATATAATATGTAAAAATTTTCATCGATTCTCCGGTTTCTCAAGCTTTGTAACTGATTATAGTGGACTTATTGGTGGTCTTATCCGCCCGTGGTTTTTTCCCGTTTTGGGTTTTCCACGTAAATCTGGTGTCGTTCTATCCTTTATTTTATTTCCGTCAAGTTTCGATTATTATTGTGTGGTTGATTATTGTTCCGTTGAGAATTCGAGTTTATCGTTTCCGCATTACGAACTCGTTTGAGTTTATTTTGGATCTTGGTTAATTTCGATTAAGTTTCTACTCGATTCGATCTCGTTTTGTGGGGTCCGTTAGAGTGTGGTGTGATCGGAATTTTGCAATAGTGTTTCATATTT
Source organism: Arctium minus (assembly GCA_954870635.1). Classification (NCBI taxonomy): domain Eukaryota; kingdom Viridiplantae; phylum Streptophyta; class Magnoliopsida; order Asterales; family Asteraceae; genus Arctium; species Arctium minus. The sequence goes on from OX941080.1 coordinate 12,742,451, forward strand.
TTCTTTGGATGTGTGCTCTCCATATAAAATCGCCGATTCTTCCAACAAAAGATTAGTTTTCATTAGCATAAATCTGATATTCTATCCATCGATTTCTCATTTCCAAGCATTGTAAACATCGTGTGATTATTGGGTTGATTTCGATCAAGTTTTTATTCGGTTCGATCTCGTTTTTTGAGCTTGATCCGAGTGTGGTGTTGTCGATATTTGCAACAAGTACCATTTTGGTTTTAGTAAAGTCAAAAGAAACTTATCTTTTGGTCCTCGTTGTTGTCATTTGTTTGTATAGTAAACAAAGGCCTGGACAGAGTCAGGCTACTTTTACAATTGCCTGAACTTTGTAGATTTGTGTCGGGAATCGTTGTGTTCGATCCAAAGTGAAATATAGTGTCACCTGGAGTAGAGCAATCGTTTATTTTCCGTTCACCGAGAAGGAAAAGAGATTGACGTCCTTTCATTCTAAAATTGAAGAACTGCTTTTCCAAAAAGAAGATAATGACGAGCAAATGTAAGTTCTTTTATAATTTACAGCAATCGTTGATTTTGGCTGTAACATATTTGTTCATCGTATAGGGAATATATGGTGGACCGAACCAAGCCGATAATCTTCTAGATGGGGAGGCTTGATACAGACATACAGTGAAGAGCATAACGGGATTAGTAGAGTTCTGTGGGAATAACATTGCAATATACAAGAACCTCATCAGCCTCTTCTTTTCTTGCCTATCATTTTGTAATTCCAATCTGCAAGGTTAGAGCATCTGCAGTCATAAACCTCTTTAGAGGTTCATGATTTTGCCAAATCAGCTTTCTCTCTCTGCCACATCAGTTTTCTCTTTCATACTCATCTTATAAACCTTTCACTCTCAATCATGGACCGGTTCATAGTTTATATACTAAAAAAATAATAATTAAAATAATAATAATTAAAAATTACTTATTATAATTAAAAGACAATAACAACTAATTATAAAAATAAAAGCTATATTCATAAAAAGAATAAAATCTAAATATATAATAGTTAAGAATTACTTATTATAATTAAAATACAATAATTAAAGTTACAACAAAAAATTATTTATTATAATTAAAGATAAAAATTAAAGATTATTATAATAATAATAGTTGTAATAATTAAAGTTACATTATTATAAAGGATCAAATATAGTTTTAAAATTAAAATTTTAAAAAAAAGGATAAACAGGTTCATCTGTATGGACCTGGTCCATGCCACATGGCATAAACCGGTCCTTTCCAATGGTATTAATTTTTTGATGGACTGCCACGTAGGCAGTGGACTTTTCAAAAACCCACCATTGTGGGTGCTCTTAGCTTTTCATTATATCAAAAAGAAAATGGTGCAGGAGGTGGTCAAGGAAGAAGTTAGGTTTGGCGATAGGGCTGTGGGATTTGTGTGTTAGGTTAGGTTTTTGCTTTAGTCTAATATAATGTAATTAAATACTAAAAAAGATAAAAATACTACATTACCCTCAATTTAACGGATTTATTTAACTTTGTTAGGAGGAAGGATGGAAAGCGTAACCAAATGCAAACTACGGGGACGAAAAAAGCAGTTTTTAAACCATAGGGACGAAAATCGTTATAAACACCAAACCACAGGGACAAAAATCGTAGTTTACTCTATAATATAAAATAAAGTAAACTCCAATTTTGGTCCCTGGCGTTTAGTGATTTCTTTGAAAGAGGTCCCTATGGTTTCATAATTCAAGTTTACGTCCTTAAGGTATGGATTTTGCTCTGAAAGAGGTCCCTGGACACTAACACCGTTAAAAACTCCGTTTGAGGCAGGGGCATTTTCGTCCAACCATATTTTTGTCCCCTTTTTGTAATTTTCTTTTGTTTTTTTCTTATTTTTGTGTAAAATGATTTAAGTATATGGATCAACTCTGTAAATTTTATAACCCTTCAGGTCATATTCTCCGGCTAGATCGTCGATCATCTTCTCCGGTTAAAAACCCTCCGGCTAGACCATATCCTAACAACAACTCAATTAAACCCAATCCAAATCCTAATCTGAACACCAAAATCAAAATTAAAATCAACCACACCAAGATAATGATGATGTTGATGGCATGTTCTTTAATCCAGGCATGATCTCTGATTCAAGCCACATATCGATGTCGAGATGATTTGAATCATTCTCTGGCTGGTGTTGTGGGTTTGCCGAAGATAGAGCAGGGAGAGATAGGGTGGAGTTCGAGAAAAAACGTCGGTGCCATGGGGTTTATCGGAGATGGAGGAACGAGGGAGAGGGTGGACATTTGAGATATGTGGTCGGTGTCGGTGTTTGGTTGGAGTTCAAAAGAAGTCGTCGGAGTTTGGCCCGAGTTTGGTAGCCCTGTTCTGGTGGTGGTTTTCGCCGGGGTGGTCCTATATAAATGGCGGTGGTGTTGAGCTGTTGGCGATGGTAACGATCGGTGAAGCAAACGATGGTCCCTGTGACCCAGTGTTTAAAACTCACTTTCCTTCTTTCTCAAAGAGATCCACAAACGCCGTATATGTTCTTTCTCAAAGAAATCCACAAAACGCCGGTGAGATGTCCAGTAGTCATCGCCGGAGGTGACGATCGTCCCTGTGAACCGGTGATTTGGTCCATGTATTACATATATAAAAGTCAGTTATTATGCAACCTTTTACATGGTGCAACCCATGCAACCCACCTATCTACCACTCATTTTATTTTCACTTTTTTTAATTAAAAAGGTGAAAACAAAATGAGTGGTAGATAGGTGGGTTGCATGGGGTTGCACCATTAAAAAGTGTTGCATTTGAACACCCCTCTACATATATATATATATATATATATATATATATATATATATATATATATATATATATATATATAATATATTAGAGCTAATACTAGTTGGTCCCTAAAGTTTGGTATGTTTTACAAAAATAAGAAAAAACAAAAGAAAATTACAAAAAAGGGGACAAAAATATGGTTGGATGAAAATGCCCCTACCTCTAATGGAGCTTTTTAACGGTGTTAGTGTTCAGGGACCTCTTTCAAAACAAAATTCATATCCTGGGGACGTAAACTTGAATTATGAAACCATAGAGACCTCTTTCAAAAAAATGACTAAACGTCATGGACTAAAATTGAAATTTACTCTATAAAATATAATAAACAATTTATTTAACTTTTGGAGGTAGTTAAGGTTGCGTTGTACTATAAATGACGACTGATTTTTGTTTACATTTCTTTAACATATAAAAAATTATGTGTTTTTTTTAACAAGAAAAGAAAAACACAATTGGCAATACCTTAGTTTTTGAAAAGAAAAATAATTAATAATAAAGAGGATAAATTAAAATAAAACATAAATTCGAGTTTCTATATAAATATAAAAAAATGGAAAAACAAAATAGCAGCTTCAGCTTGATAACTGATCGGGCGGTACGCGGTTGCCAATTGACCCAAGTCTTTGTTTATTAAAGTCAAAAGTTTTTCCATTTTCAATGTTTGCTTTGGCCCTCCAAGAATTAAAAAAATTAATCAACCAACCTACAAAGATATTCGTTTAATTTATTTTTTCATTTAAATAGTTCTTCATTTAATTGATTCTTGTATTTAAGTTGGTATTTAATAAGTCTTCTTATAGTGTTATTATTTTTAGGGTCAATGAAATCCAACCCGATGTGAAATAACCCAACCTGAAATAATCCGGTGTTTAATTGAGTTGTAAAATCCAACCCGATGTGAACCCAACCCAACACGATGAACCCGATATCCTTTCATTTCTTAATTAAATTTAATATGATTGTTAAGTTCGCATTAATATGTATGTTAGACCTTTACACCAGCACGTAGTACCTTATTCATATACAGACGAAGGATCGTGTGAGAAGTGGATCTGAACCATTGATCATTTTTAATCAAATGTCCTCCCATTAATTGCGGCTGAGAAGAGAATTGATCTGGTGCATCTCGGTGCATCTCATCCTAATATATATATATATATATATATATATATATATATATATATATATATGCATCTGTTTCTCATCCAACGGTTGATAACCACTTCTTACGCTTCTCACGTTAGCCTCAACTTCTCATCAGAACCCAAAACCCTTCATATACATCAGGGGCGGACCTAGTTAAGTGCCAATGGTGGCACGTGTTACCGTATTGTTTCTCCGTCGTAAGGTAAAAAAAATTAGGTTCGTGAAAGGTGCAACCGTATCGCTTTATAAGGGGCAACCGTATTATTTAAGAAGGTGCAACCGTACCCCGTAATCAACCAAAAAACCAAAGAAAAAAAAAACTCTTGAAATCAACCAAAAAAACGGAAAAAGAAAAACTCTTAAAATAAACAAAAAACCGAAAAAAAACTCTCGAAATCGATAAAAAAATTTAAAAATCCCTCGAAATAAAGAAAAAAAAAACTTTAAAAATCCCTACAAACGATGGAATTAAGCTAAAGACACATGGGCGATATGTGAAAATTTAGGTTCGTAAAAAGATACCACCGTATGAAAATTTTTCTTAGGTCCACCCCTAATAAACATATATCTTTCCTCTCTTCTTCTCCATCTCTATTTAAAAAAGAATTAAACTTATATTAGTGGAATGAGTTTGTGGAAATGACTAATTCAACTTATAGACTATTATGTTAAATCCTAGTTGTGGGAAAACAATCAAGACTAATTCTCTCGGTCCGATTATCATATACTTGATATAGATGGTTGAATTGTTTTATCAAGCTGTATCTATCAACATCTATATTAATTGATATGAACTAAATAAATGAGTTAATTATTCTCTATTTAAGGATAAAAAAGTAAAACAATTTCTTGAAAGAGCAAAAAAAAAAAAAAAAAAAAAATTAAGGACTGTTAAGGGAATATACTTTTATAATTCGTCGTTAATTATATCTATACTATATTATAAATCACGGATAAAAAATTCTTAAATACAAATTATTAGACATAAGTTACCATCATTTTATGCAAAATTTTAAAAATATCTTAATTTACAAGTATCAAAACACAAGATACATATTACTACTGCAGGTTTCTAACATCCATCAACTTGGTATGTACAAGACATTCCTTTTATGCAGACCTTTCCATTTATCATCATTTAATTAATATATTATATTACTATAAATTTGTTTTAATTATATTATTAAATATGTAATTGGTTATTTTTTTCTAGATATCATTAAAATATATAAAATAATCATTGAATTCTAACAAAATACTTAATTTTTTTTATATAAAAAACATTATATTATTACGCCTAAATTAAACAAATTAATAAAAAAAAACATTATCATTTTCTCAAACCCATCCAAAATCGTACTGTAAATCGACAAAAAAACAAAAAATAAAATGAAACATTAAAATCGCGATGTATCTCGCTACATTGCGCGAGTACGCTTCTAGTCTTACATTATAATAAAAAAGACTTGAGGTTTATAATTTCTATTAGTCGTTAATTTTGTCTTACATTATAATTGAAGACTTGGACTTGTAAATAAGTCATCTTATTACTAATATAGACATCGTTTACCAATTGATTACGATTAAAATATTTGAGAAATATTTAATTATGACATAATTTTCCTTGATTGAAGATTGTGTTTACACAAAGACAATGACCACTTTAGAGAATATATATATATATATATATATATATATATTGTTAATTTATTCAAAAATAATTGAATCAGAAAAATAGGAAGTAGAAAAAAATTAGTTAGATTATTTTATAATAAAAGGTAGAGGAAACCACAAATTTGGTCCCTAACCTCAAATTAGCATGTTGGGTCGATATTTTAACCTATTTAAATAAATGGGAAATTAATTAAAATGATCGTATTTCAAACACGTATTACCGAAATGCCCTAAATCTCGATAGTTTTGTCGAAATACCCTTTTTGACCGGGATATAGGGCCGAGATGAGACCCATCCCGGGGTTATGGAAATTCGCGGGCCTCAACAGTGGTATCCCGGGGTTAGGGCCGGGATTGGAGTGGTATCCCGGGGTTACCCCGGGATTTAGGGGATAAAGGCTGGGATGGGTTTAGTTAATAGGATTTTATATGATTTTAATATATATATTTACATTTTATATCCCTAAAATTATTTAGTTAGTTTACTTTATACCTTTTACTTTTCTATTTTTCATTTTACACTTTCACATATTAACACATATAATCGTATATTAACTAAAATGCGTTAAAAATACGTTTTAATTTTAACAAGTTCCACCATTATAACCGTCTATTCGATACCTTCGAAATGAGCCCAATATTGAATATTTTTTGATTTAATAATGATATTAAAACTAAAGCAGATATAATATATAATAAATGATATTAAATCCAAAAATATTCAATATTGGGCTCATTTCGAATATATCGAAGAGACGGTTATAATGGTGTAACTTGTTAAAATTAAAACGTATTTTTTTAATGAATTTTAGTTAATATACGATTATATGTGTTAATATGAGAAAGTGTAAAATAAAATATAGAAAAGTAAAAGATATAAATTAAACTAACTAAATAATTATAGGGATACAAAATGTAAATATATATATATATATATATATATTAAAATCATATATAATCGCCCAACCCCGGGATATATGCTAAATTCAATTAAAATTTTCACCCCAACCCCGGGATATCGTCCTAAATTCCGAGGTAACCCCTCTATTTCTCAAAAAATTTGACAACCCCGGGATGAGTCTCATCCCGACCAAAAAGGGCATTTCGGCAAAACTATCGAGATTTAGGGCATTTCGGTAATACGTGTTTGAAATACGGTCACTTTAATTAATTTCCCTAAAGAAATGGGTCAATCTGTCCAGCCTATTTTCAATTAATTCATTTAAATTATTATATAATTTTATTTTATTTTTACTTAAATATCATTATTTAATTAAAATATCTATTTAAAATATTATATAATTTTATTCTATTCAAAATATCAAGTCAAACCCTAATTTTGAGTTTTTGACGTGATACACACTAATGTTTCCTTTACATATGATCATTGTTCTAAAAAAACTCGTCGTAGAGCCACCATGGCGCGCCGTGGCACAAGGCTTATGTATCACGCCACGTTAAGTTCGTGGCACGCCACGACCTAATGCACAGTTTTCGTGATGCAATATTTAATTTTCTTTACGTTTTTAATGTCTTATTTGTAGTTTCTAAAAACATCTGAATTTGGTCCCTCCGTCTAACATAATTTTAACAAGTGTTTTTTATTAATATATAATGTACAACTTACCATGCACATGTTACAAGTGGCTAATGCATAAGGCTTACATGTTTAATTAAGTTGACAAAATGCATGGTGAAGAAAAAGTTGACATTTGTTTGCATGGGAAATTGACTTTGTGTATGGGAAATGGGGAGCCTGCAACATCTCTTGCTATGCTACATAATGGTAGCATTTTTCCACCTTGGACAAGTCCAACCATGGTTTGTCTTATTCTCATCTGTTTTCTTATATATAGAAAGCATTTGGAGATTGAAAACCAACCGATCCATACGTAAGTCTTCCCCGTTTTTGTTGCTTCTTTCCTCTCGTCTAGCATTATATATATATATATATATATATATATATATATATATGGGCCGCCTAATATATACTCCCTCCGTCCCAAAATAAATGTCTACATTTCTATTTATGTTTGTCCCAAAATAAGTGTCCACTTTCAAAAAGTAGATAGCTAAATTCTCACATTTATCCTTAATTAATGCACAAATATATAAGAGTTGTGAAGAAAAAGAAACATTAAATAAGGGTAAAGATGTCATTTGATACCAAAAAGGGGTAATAATTATGTATGCCTAAAACTGTGTGTCAAGTCAATTGTGGACACTTATTTTGGGACGGAGGGAGTACTATATATACTAATTTTTAGCCCAAGCTCCTAATCTCCCATCTCGATTCTCGCTTAAGAAAAAGCGACAGTCGGCAATTCGGGCGGCGTTCAATCGATTCCCTCTTCTCTCAGTCTCGCTCCCAAGTTCCAAATTGCCGATTGAAAGTCCCAAAGAGGCAAAGAAGATGGACGATTCAGTTCTTCAACGGCAAAGACAACGTCTAATTGCAAACGACTTCTTCTTCCTCCTCCGTATAATAAGTCAGGTACATACAATCGGTGAATCTTCATTCTTGGTTCTTTCTTCTAATTGCAAACGGCTTTTTGGTTCTTTCTTTTTAATACGATTTGGCGATTTGCAGATTTGGGAACTCCACTTTACACTTGGTTCTTGGCTTCTTGCTTCCAGTTTCTTAATAGATTGGATTATTGGAATTGGACAGTGAACAGTGAACAGGGTTGTGTAATTCAGATCAGTTAATCAGTTCAGCAATTCTAATAATCTAATATCTTAATTCTTAAATTCGATTTTAATATTTTATATGTCTAAATGTCTAATGTCTTGTTGTTATTTTTGTGTAATTTAGTTAGGTTATGGTTTTTAGTACTTGTTTAGGTTAATATATTAGGTTTAGGTTAATTACTTAATTGATTTAGAAATTATGAATTTATGATGAACAGTGAACAATGAACAGATTATGCTCATATTGTTTAGGACTTTATGTTAGGATTTCAAAATTAACTTATTCTTTAGGACTCTATTCTTATAAGTTATAAATCAGAAATTTATATGGTTTATCTCATTTTGCAATTTGCAGTACAATCAAAATCTTTGGGCCTTTCATCTTTGGCACTTAGGAGTTGGCACTTGGGAGAACCATTGAACCAATAATCAATATCATCATCAAGTCTTACTGTCTCAAGCCAAGTTGTTTTGTTCCTTTACATTTTTTACTTATTTGAGTCTCATTATGTCTTCTAGAGTTAGAAAATATGATTTTGGATGTGAAAAACGTAAAAAGAAAAAAAGAATTGAAGAGATAATAAAGTCTCAAAGAGGATATCTTGATAAGTTTGTCACTAAAGAATCACAATCTTCTCGTGATAATCAACATGTTGATGCGTTTGATGAAAATTCTAATTTGGAGAATTTAGTTGGCAATCAAAATGACTCTAATGATGATATTAATGTTGATGCAAATGCTTCTAATGATGTTCTTGATGATACTAATGCTGATGTTAATGCTTCTAATGATGTTCTTAATGATACCAATATTGATGATGCTACTAATGTTGATGCTAATGCTTCTAATGATGTTCTTGATGATACCAATGTTAATGCTAATGCTTCTAATGATGTTCTTGATGATACTAATGTTGGTGATGCTACTAATGTTGATCATGTTGCTAATGTTAAATATACTTTTAATAATATTGATATATTTGATCCAAGAAATTGGGACTTTTTGGATTGTAAAATGATTGATGCGCTAGTTGCTAAGGGTCCTAAAAGAGACTTGTGTAACACCCCGGATTCTGAGAACCTATGTATTATTCTTCACTATTTGGAACCTTCTAATCTTATGGATTTATCTGTATAATATCAAGTTTGTTTGGTTTAAGCATCGTGGGTTGAAAAGCATCAAAATTTGGAGAATTTGGGTTGCTCGCGATTATGCCTGCGAGAGTGACATTGTGTCACAATCGCGGAAGGCACAATCGCCGGAGGTCAAGGACCTACGGTACGTTTCTCGCGATTGTGCCACGCGAGAGTGACATGGTCACAATCGCAGGGCACTATCGCCCCATTTGTACCGCGGGTGGATTGGTTCACGCAACCTTGCCTCGCGAGAGTGACAAGTGTCACTCTCGCATGTCACTATCGCGGACGGGGTGTTTTGGGTATAAAAAGCCAAGTCGCGATTTTAGGGCATTTTATCTGATTTTGAAGAGGCCAGTAGCGATTTTCTCTCTAGAGGACTAGTAAGTTCGACCTCCTTCCTTCCTTAGCATTAATGTCTCTCAACTACTTCAATCCTTTGATCATTTATGTTTTCTAGGGGAGTGTAAATCATCATAGTGCTTGTGAAGCTACCTCAAGTTCTCAACCCATCTTCTTCTTGCTTAAGCTTTGGGTTTTTTTGGTTAAACTCCAACCCTACAAGGTGAGTTCATACACTCTTTACAAAACTTTATACATGTCAAACTTGGATTTTGAATACCTAAATATCTCCTCCTTTATATATTTGATTTATAGAGTTTTATGCTAAACCTAACTTTTGGGGATATTAGGGTTTATGTTGATTTTGGGGAAATGATGATTTATGAACTCCAATATTGTTCTTTAGCTTGTTCATACTTGGGACATACATTTAAATGGATGGTATTTACCATGTCAGAATTATGGATTTGAGCATATTGAACTTGTGGTTAACTGATGATAAGTTTGCATTTGTGCTTACATCATATTTGGGTTTTGAGGAATACAAAAAAGGAATCATTTATATTTCAATTAGTGATCTTTTGGTAAATAATGGGAAATGGTTTTGGTGGAAAGTACCCTTCGTGTCATTTATGCACAACATCCATTGTTGGGAATATTTGTTGGGCCTTTTGAGCATTATTTGGCTTAATTGATGCATTTGGGAGTCATGACCCCGTATTTGGTTTATTATTGTTCCGGCGTTGGGACGACTAGTTTTCCACGTCGAGGTACGTTAGGCATCGGATGTGGTATAAGTCCTTCGTGCTCAAGTACTACGATATTGGATGGGGAGCTTGACGTAGGAACCCCTCGGGGTTGAACTTGAGTTTTCGTGGGTGTACGTTTAAAGCCACTGAGTCTGACATCCCTTGCGTGTACTTTATTTGTGTATTGGCTTTACTGACTTATCGAATGACTTACTTTTGTGTTCCGTCATTTGTGTTAGTAAGCGGGTCTCCCCCGTTAACCCAAGAGGTACTTACTATATTTCAAAGAGCATTATTGTATAATTCTATTATTATCATTGCACGAAAGAAATTATTTTTCCCATCCTTACGTTGATTATTTAAACTGCAAATGTTTGATCTCACTAGGCTTTAGCCTAACACTTTTTCTTAAAATGACATGTATAACAGGTCAGGTTTCCGGTGGGGTTCGTCGGGAATGAGTGGATGGCTTTGAGGCCAAGAGCGGTCTTTTTGGGAGATGTGTAGACCGGAATTTTGGATAGCGGGCATACTTTTGGTAGAATAGCAACACCCGAATTTAATCTTTCTTATTTAAGTTAGATTATTAGGTTGTTAATATATTCTTCATTTGATTTATTGTAATGGTTATAGTTTGTTTCCCCGTTCTATCGGGATGATACTTTAGGGTTGTTTACAACAGGTTTTTATATACCCAGGTTTACCAATTTATAGCCGTAATATTGCAGAATTTTCAAATATTTATTTCCGCTAAAATTTTGGGTGTTACAACTTGTCTGTTAAAAAAGGTCCTAAGGACAAATTTTCTAAACGATTTTCTACCACATGGTATACTAGAATTTTATCAAATTTGGAGAAGTGTGATAGAGATTGGCTTGTCTATTCGGTAGAGCTCGATAAGGTGTTTTGTTTTTGTTGTAAAATTTTTAAGAAAAGACATGTAAAAGGTCAACTAACAAATGATGGATTTGGTGATTGGTCACACCTTAGCACTAGACTTAAAGAACATGAAACGAGTATAGATCATGTAATGAATATGAAAACATGGTATGATTTTCGCCTAAGACTTCAAAAGAATCAAACCATTGACAAAGTTGCTCAAAACCAAATTGAGAAAGAAAAAAGTCATTGGAAAAAAGTCTTAGTAAGAATTGTTGCTATTGTGAAGTTTCTTGCAAAACATAACCTTGCATTTCGTGGCACTAATTCAAGATTGTATGAGAAAAGCAACGGTAACTTTTTAGGCTTAATTGAAATGTTGGCCGAATTTGACCCAACTATTCAAGATCATGTTCAACGTATAACTGATGATAATATGCATTTTCATTATCTTGGCAATAGAATTCAAAATGAGTTAATAGATTTGCTTGCTAGGAGAATCAAGTTTGAAATTATTAAAAAAGAAAAAGAGGCAAAGTATTTCTCCGTCATTCTTGATTGCACTCCCGATATAAGTCATCAAGAACAAATGTATTTAATATTAAGGTATGCAGATGTCTCTTCTAAAACTGTTAGCATTGAGGAGTCTTTTCTAGGATTTTTGGAGGTCAATGATACAACCGGCGAAGGTTTGTTTGATGTCTTACAAGATGAGTTAAAGTGTCTTCGTCTAGATATAGATGATGTGCGAGGACAAGGTTACGATAATGGTTCAAACATGAAGGGAAAACATCAAGGAGTACAAAAGAAACTACTAGATATAAATCCTAGAGCTTTTTACACCTCTTGTGCTTCTCACAGTCTTAATTTGACTTTGTGTGACATAGCAAATACTTGTGGTAAAGATAGAGATTTTTTTGGAATTATTCAGCGTATTTATACAATATTTGCTATCTCTACTAAGAGATGGCAAGTTTTTAAAGATAATGTGAAAGGATGGACAGTCAAGTCATTGTCAACGACCCGTTGGGAGAGTCGTATTGATAGTCTAAAAGCTATAAGATTTCAAGTTTTAGATATAAGAGAAGCTTTACTTCAAGTAGCTGAAATTGATAACGATTCAAAAATAAGAAGTGAAGCAAAGTCTTTAGCACAAAACGAGTTTGGTGATTTTGAGTTTCTAGTGTCAATAGTGGTTTGGTATGAAATATTATATGCCGTAAATTTGGTTAGCAAGCAATTACAGTAAAAAAATATGCTAATTGATGTTGCAATTGAACAAGTCAAGGGGTTGATTTCTTTTTTTGAGAAATATAGAGAAACAATATTTTTAGATGCTTTAGAATCGGCAAAGGAAATTGCTACCGAATTGAATATTGATCCATTGTTTCCTCAAACACGTGAAATTCGAAGAAAAAGACATTTTGATGAAAATCCGAGTGATACATCTGAAATTACTTCACAGTCTGCAAAGGAGTCATTTAGAGTTAATTATTTCTTATGTGTTGTTGATCATGCAATTGCTTCACTAAATAGGAGATTTGAACAATACAAAGAATATGAAAGTGTGTTTGGGTTTTTATTTACTTCCGATAAGTTGTGTTTTTTAGATAATGCGTGTTTGAAGTCTTCTTGTACTAATTTTGAAATTGCACTTAAGAAACAAAATCAATCTGATGTTGATGGGAATGACTTGTATGTGGAATTGAAGTTACTTCAAGATTATTTAGCGAATCAAAAGATGGTACCTGTTGATATTTTAGAGTATTTGAAATATGTTGGATGTTTTCCTAATGCTATTATTGCTTATAGAGTTTTGTTGACTATTCCTGTAACTGTCGCATCTGCAGAAAGAAGTTTCTCGAAGTTGAAGTTGTTGAAGTCATATTTGCGCTCCACGATGACACAAGAAAGACTTAACGGACTTGCCTTGATTGCAATTGAAAGTGGATTATTGGAGAATGTTGATTACGAAGATTTGATTGATTACTTCATTTCGAAAAATGCTAGAAGAATGATCTTATTTAAGTGAAGTTCACACGTTACTATATCATTATAAACATTTTTTGCCCTTTTAATTTGTAAAACATTTAGTACGTTATGAACTTTTATAATCTTTTATAATTTATTTCTATATTACTCTTTACCGTCCAAATGTGTAACAGGGCCCCCGAAAAGATTGGAACGGCCCTGCGTGAGACCAACCTGTTTTCGTGAGACCGGTGAGACCAGAAAATAACACAAAAAAACTTCACAATGATTCATTGTGAAAGAACGAAAAACAGTAAACCTTCACAACAAAAAACACTGTGAAGGTTTACCTTTACAATACCTTCACAGTCTTTTGTTGTGAAGGTTTAGTGTTATTTTTGTGGTCTCACGGGTCTCATGGAAATAGTCTGGTCTCACATGATCTCAAGTCTATATATATGTGTGTGTGTGTGTGTGTGTGTGTGTGTGAAAGATCGTGTAAGAAGTTGAGTAACAGTGAGAAGCGTGAGAAGTGGATCTGAACCGTTAATCTATTTTAATCTCAAGCCCTCCCATGAATTGCGGCTTAGAAGAGAATTGATCTGGTGCATCTCTGAGCATATTATCTCGGTGCATCTTATCCTAATGTGCGTCCATTTCTCATCCAACGGTCGATAATCACTTCTCACGCTTCCCGCCGTTAACTCAACTTCTCACCGGAACTCAACCCTATATATTTATATATATGTATATATATATATATATGGTTAGGTTCACGTGAGACCAAGCTGTTTCCGTGAGACCGCGTGAGACCAAGCCTTAAAACATGAAACTTCACACCGAAACACTATGAAGGTAAAAAACATTCGAACCTTCATAATGTAATCACACTATGAAGGTAAAAAAACCTAAACCAAGTTAAAAAAAATCAAACCTTCACAGATAAAAGACTGTGAAGGTATATCCGAACCTTCACAGTGAAGACGTTGTGAAGGTAAAAAAAACGAACATTCACAGCGAAAAACACTGTGAACGTAACATTTACGGTGTTTTCCCTATGAAAAGTTCGATTTTTTTTACCTTCACAGTTTTTTGGTGTGAAGTTTCATACTTTAAAGCTTGGTCTCACCGGTCTCACGAAAACTGTATGGTCTCACGCGAACTTAAGTCTATATATATATATATATATATATATATATATATATATATATATATGGGTGGGTTCATTTGGAAATCATCTTAATTTTGAAAACCATGAAAATTGTCGATTTCATTGGTTAAGTTAATGAAATTGTTCCATGAATTTATAAAATTTGTAAAATTGTTTTATATAATTCTTTTCTTGATTAAATTGTTTCATATATTTGTGTTTTTTTATGTAAAAATGAAAAAGTTTATCAGAATGAGAAAATAAATGAAACAATTTCATATTTACATAAAAAAACACAAATATATGAAACAATTTCATCAACAAAAGAATTATATGACAAAATTTCATCAAATTAAAGAGTTTCATGAACCAATTTCATTAACTTAACCAATGAAATCGACGGTTTCCACGGTTTGCAAAATTAGAGTGGTTTCCATTTGATCTCTCCCATATATATATATATATATATATATATATATATATATAGGGAGAAGTACATTTTAGATCAACTGATTCATATATGAATCTTTGTGATTCACAAAGGTTCATATATGAATCTTTGTGATTCATACAGATTCATATATGAATCACAAAGGTTCATATATGAATTTGTTAGTTAGTTCAACTGATTTATATATGAATCACAAAGGTTCATATATGAATCAGTTAAAAGAGTTCAATTGTGAATTGCACTGGTTCATATATGAACATATAATTCATATGTGAATTATACATGTTCATATATGAACACAACCCATGTGTTTTGTAAAATTTACGAAATTGTCCTTCTATTTTTGGGATAGCCGCAACTTTTGACCGGTCAAAGCCGCTGTTAGAAAATTTTAGTAAAAAATGTGATTTTTTACTAACTTTGGACACAAATAAATACATGTATATGTATCGTATATATCTAACTCTTTGTGGGTTTATGTTCTCCTATATGAGAGCTTCGCAACGATATATTATGTGTCCAAAACGGAATATGTGTGAATGAGATATCGATGCTCAAAGTTGAGTGTTTGGGATGGAAATTAGCAAAACCAAGTGTGTGTGGGAACTTGTCCCACATAGGAAGGAGGAACCAAAATTGTGTGGTTTATAACCAAAAATGTGAGAGGGACTTTCAAGTCCTTTGTTTGGTTTTACTCCATTACCTACCCGCGCGCAAGGGGGGGTGCCGATTGAGGTTTTCGTACGCTAAATTCGGCGAACTTGTGCGTGGGCGCGACCTGCGGACACGAATGACGCTCCTAAATCTTGTGCTCGCACAAGTTGTTTTTTGCGAAAATTTTATTTTGCACCAGTGTATTTCGCGAGTTAGCTCGCAGGTTTTACCCGCGCCATTAGTCGCGAAACTCACTGTTTGTAGACGATAGACAGTGAACTACGCGGGTTGTGCTGCGACTTCACCCGCGTAGCAAGTCGCGACGTGCACTGTTACTGATCCAGTTTGTAACTCCTAAAATGCTCATTTATATAGAAGATTAATGATAATTAAAATTCATTTTAATTGTTGATTAATTTCGTATTAAGATGTCGGTTTCAATATCGACTATATAAAGGGAGTTCAGGTTCATTTCTCAACACGAAAAACATAAGGAATATTGAACGGAAAGAATACACACAATTCTCTGCATACGTTTATCAGTTTCCCGCAAATTTTCAGGCAAGAGGTTCTATCCGGCAGTTTAACTGTTTACGCTGTTGTACCCTGGGAACAGACGGCAAATCTGTTTAAGGGAATCGTGTTCAACACGAGCCTCAGCATCGATTGTTTCGATATACGGTTTATTCGTTTTAAGATTTCTGTCGATTCCCTTTCTATTTGATTTGTTCTAATCATTGGTTGATTAAATTTTGTTATTCGATATTTGTAATTATATATATTATTGAAATATATATCTGTGTACTAACAATCTTAAACAGATTTTTGTTTTGACGTATCGGGTTTGTCTCGATATTTTGGTTTTCTGTTTTTTTAAACAGATTAATTCCTGTGGTATCTATTCTGTTTTGTGTAAACAGAAATTGAATCGAGTTTAGCTCGATTCAATTGGTTATATCGAATTTAATTCGATTTGATAAGAATCGAGTTGTGTCTCGATTTAAGGGTATAAACGGATTGATAATCGAGTTTGTTTCGATTAATTCGTTTATGTGAAAAAGAATTTCTATCGACGTTGGTTCGATTTAATTCTTTTTAGGTTTTGTGTAAACATATTATAAATCGTATTTGACGATTTAAATTACTGTTTGTAAACAGTTTGTAAAATAGAGTTTGTCTCGAAAGATTCTAAATCGATTTTGTATCGATTATGTGTAAATAGAATCTAAATCGGTTTTCGTATCGATTTAAATTGGGCTTGTATCAATTTGTGGAAACAGAATATAAAATCGAGTTTGTTTCGATTTTCTAAAAAAAAAATGATATAAATCGAATTTATTTCGATTTTGTGTTAATAAATTCTAAAACGAGTTTGTTTTGTTTTTAAATCCTTTTTTTTTCGTTTGTATAAAAGGATTATCAATCAAGTTTGTGGTTGATTTAATTCTTGTTTCTGTTTTATATAAACAGATTGATATTGCGGTACTAAACGTTCACGGGAAATTTGTTTTCTACGATGGTGAACGAGTACTTGGTGGCAATAATCACGGGTCTCACGGCCATGGTCTCGGAGGAGAATGTGATTCGTGTAAACTATAGAGAATGGTGGATTGACACCGGAGCGACTCGTCATGTGTGTCATGACAAGAAATATTTTAACACTTAAGGATGTTTTGTACGTCCCTGAACTTCGAAAGAACCTCGTTTCGGGTTGGTTGTTAAACAAGTTTGGTTTTAAACTAGTGGTTGAGTCGGACGGATTTTGTTTTGTCCAAACATGGTATGCATGTGGGTAATAGAAATGTTTTGAATGGTATGTTCAAGTTAAATACAATAGTTTTCCATGAAATGAATAAAACTATTTCAAGTTCAGTTTATTTGCTTGAATCTCCAAATGTTTGGCATGGACGTTTAGGACATGTAAATTATAATTCCATTCGACGTTTAATTAAATTAAACCGCATACTTAAATTTGATATTGACTCAAATCACAAGTGCCCCACATGTGTAGAATCCAAACTTACTAGAACGTCTTTCAAATCGATTGAAAGGAAAACCAAACCCCTTGATTTAATTCACACTGACGTGTGTGATATAAAATCAATTCCTACTAGAGGTGGGAACAAATACTTCATCACGTTTATCGATGATAGTACGAAATATTGCTACGTGTATTTACTTAAGAGTAAAGATGAAGCAATAGACAAGTTTATCTTGTATAAAAATGAAGTTGAAAATCAACTTAATAAGAAAATCAAGGTGGTTAGAAGTGATAGGGGAGGTGAATATGTTTCACCGTTTGCCGAATTTTGTTCTAACAATGGAATTCGACATGAATTCACAGTACCCTACTCACCTTAGCAAAATGGTATGGCTGAAAGAAAGATTCGCACTTTGAAAGAAATGGTGAATGCCATGTTGATCAGTTCTGGACTAAGTCATAACATATGGGGGGAAGCTATTTTGTCGGCTAATTATCTTTTAAATAAGATACCCCGCAAGAAAAAAGATGAGACTCCGTATGAACTTTGGATGGGTAGAAAACCATCTTACAAGTACTTACGAGTGTGGGGGTGCCTAGCTAAAGTGGTTGTACCTCCTCCTAAGGTACAAAAGTTAGGACCTAAAACAGTGGATTGTGTATTCATTGGATATGCACAAAACAGTAGTGCTTATCGGTTTATTGTGTATGAATCTAAAAATCCCGAGATACACAAGAATACAATTATGGAGTCAAGAAATGCTTCATTCTTTGAAGACGTGTTTCCTTGTTTGAACAAGGAAGATCAAGTGTCATCTTCTAACGGTAAAGAAATTGTTCAAGAGGATGAACAAATTCTATCTGATAAAGAAGATATAGAACCTAGAAGAAGTAAACGAGCTCGGGTTGAAAAATCATTTGGTCCCGATTTTCTCACCTACGTGGTGGAAAGTGAACCTAATACCTATCGTGAGGCGGTCACGTCTTCGGAGGGACCTCAATGGAAAGAAGCCATCAATAGTGAGATAGAATCTATCTTACAAAACCATACATGGGAACTAGTGGACCTACCACCGGGTTGTAAGCCACTAGGTTACCGTTGGATCTTTAAAAGAAAGATGAAAGCTGATGGCAGTATTGATAAATACAAGGCGAGATTAGTTATCAAAGGATATAGAAAAAAAGAAGGTCTAGATTATTTTGATACTTATTCGCCGGTGACAAGAATAACATCCATTAGATTGGTGTTAGCGATTGCAGCCATTAGAAATCTGCAAATTCACCAAATGGATGTAAAAACTGCTTTTCTAAACGGAGATTTAGAAGAAGAAATCTATATGGAGCAGCCTGAGAGATTTGTTGCCCCGGGACAAGAGAACAAGGTTTGTAAACTTATTAAATGTAACACCCTTAAATCTGGAAATAGCAACTTATTAAAAATTTACTAAATACATCAATAAATAAATCATCTTCAACCACAAATTATGACTTAACCTCAATACAACCATTCATTCTATACAAAAGTCTATGATAAGGACGGGTGCTACTAAAACCCCATAATAGTTACTATCTCCAACGTTGCGGAAGACTTCACCAACTACTTACATTTGCACAAAGCTAAGGCTCGACTCTTCATAGGATTGCTAGGACCAACTCCCAACCTTGAAACCTGATGCACATGCCGACAAATAAAAAGGTTAGGCTTAACGCCTAGTGAGCTCAAGAGTTTTCAACATATATAAAATAATCGTTTAAAAGAAAGGATGCAGTTAAAATCGTAGTCCTTCAATATGATACGTCTTACATGTGAAAACGACTCATTTTCCAATAATATGCATTTTAAACAAAGAACACAAATCTGGACGTTTTCCAAACCCAACCCCTACCAAGATGATAATATAAATGTAAGCCGCCCATTTATAAGTTAGCTTTAACCCAAAACTCACTCAAAGCGTAAATATAACTTGAACTCTCCATTTATGAAGATACGATTAAACCTTATATCCCAAGGCACCCCAAAACACGGGTGGGACATAATACTCATCCCATAAAATCAAGGGAAAAACCCAATAATACAAAACGTCACCGAAAACTTGGATAATAAAACTCAATACCCAAAAACAACACCTTTCGGTGACGGGGGATTCCCGATTCCATAAAATGTGGCGGTCCATAAAGTAAGCCCATTTTATGTTGTTATGACTAGTCATATAAACAAAAGTACACGCAAGAGATGTCAGGCTCAGTAGCTTTAAACGTACACCCACGGAAACTCGAGTTCAACCCCGTCGGGTTCCTATGTCGAGCCCCTCATCTAATATCGTAATACTTGAGCACGAAGGACTTATACCGCACCCCGGTACCTTAACGTGCAGCACGAAGGACTTACATCGCACCCGATACCTAACGTGCAGCTCGTAGGACTTACATCGCACCCGATACCTAACGAGCTTCATCAATATTGCCAACAAGGCTCGAAGTCGAGTTACCAAAACTGGACAATTGTCCAAAACCCCATCAAAATAACAATGCCAAGCCAGAGGCTTAGCAATCCAATTGACTCATTGATAAATGCAAATAAAAGTACGATAAAACGCACTCGACCAACGGATATGCCAACACAACGACCAACAGTAAGATTAGTTCAAAACTCAACCTTAGTTGAGACAACCCATTTTCCAAATGAACTTATACCCTTATAATTTTTCCAAATGTCTCATAACACAAAATATTCATTTTCCAACTTTAACTGCTGATAAGAATGAAAATCATAAAATGAGACTATAAACATTCTTTCAAGTACCTCGCATAAGTGTGCAACTAATACTTTACAAAACATTCCATTTCGTGAATGATGCATAAAACCCGACAAACATTGAAAAGCGTATTTCTTTGATCAAAGATCTATTTATGCAATAAGACCTCAAAACACATTTATTTGTAACACATTTATCAAAATGCCCAAAAATCCCAAATGTGGGTATTATACAAACTTTGTAAAGTTAAATACTTCCAAAAATCAAAGATTAGCAAATAACCCAACATTTGACAATTTCATGTAGAACACATAAACACTTTAAAATAGACATTTTGGCATGTACAACGTTTTCACAAATCAACTTGAACTCACCTTGCTAGATTTAGGCTAAATCTAGATTTTACCCAACGAGCTCTTTTGAAGACCAGTTGAATCCTCAAGCCGAAAACTTCCAAAACCTAGATCCAAAGTTCCAACCCATAAATAACCATTTTCAACCACAAGGAAATGTTCCCCAAACATAAAAATACCAAGATCCCAAACAAGATCAAAACCCTAGTTTCTTCAAAACCACCAAATCCGAGATTTGAGATATCGAACCTTAAGAAACCACCTATGGAGCATTTATAACCTTAATACAAGAAAACTTACCCTTGAAGACAAAGAGGCTTCCGAGAACACCCAATCCAACACTTCAACCCGAGCTCCCAACCGATGAACTTGATGAGGAAGATGAAGATGGGGGTTTTGTGTTTTAAGGTTCCAACTAGTTAGATGATGAAGAATCATGTGGTTCAAGGGGGAAAAACCATCAAAATGGGTTAGGGTTCGGTTTTAGTGTTTGGGAGAGAAAAGAGAAGAAGATGAAAGTGAGAAATGAGGAGAAAGGGTGAGAATTCGGACATTTTATGAGACAGGGGCCACGGGCGACCTTGCCACGCGATAGTGACATTGTCACTATCGCGAGGGCACTCTCGCGGGGAATGTACCGCGGGTGGTACACCCCCGGCGATTGTGCCACGCGATAGTGACACATGTCACTATCGTGAGTCACAATCGCGCCACACGTACCGAGCCCCGAAAAAGGTCGAAACTCAAGATTCTCGCATGGGTCGACTCAAGGTTCGAAAGCATAACATTTACCACTCAAAAGATAGGCGGGAAGGCGGAGAGATAACCAACGAAGGATGGAACTTGCTTTACGAAAAATCGGGTGTTACATTTAATCCTTGTATGGTCTAAAGCAAGCTCCAAAGCAATGGCATCAAAAGTTTGATCAAGCCATGTTAGAAAGCGGTTTTAAGATAAATGAGTGTGATAAATGTATTTACATGAAAGACACCACTCATGGATATGTATCTTATGTTTATATGTTGATGATATGCTTATCATTGGCAGCGATGAAAAAATGATAAAGTCCACAAAGGATATGTTGAAATCTAAATTTGACATGAAAGATTTGGGTTTAGCGGAAGTGATGCTTGGGATAAAAATCACAAGAACCCAAAATGGTATGGTGTTAAATCAAACACATTATGTGGACAAGATTCTTGAGAAATTTAATGAAGGAGATACAAGTATAGCTAGAACTCCAATTGATACTAGTCAACATCTATCTAAGAATAGAGGGGAAGGTGTTGAACAAGTAGAATACTCAAGAATAATTGGCAGTCTGATGTATCTTATGAGTTGTACTAGACCTGACTTAGCATATGCAGTGATCAAGCTAAGTAGGTATACTAGTAATCTCAGTTTAGAACACTGGAAGAGTATTACTAGATTGTTAAGATATCTAAGATACACACGTGAATATGGACTACATTATGGAAAATATCCAATGGTAATCGAAGGTTACAGTGATGCAAATTGGATATCTGATATTAAGGATTCCAGATCAACAAGTGGATATGTATTTACACTTGGAGGTGCGGCTATATCTTGGAAATCGTCCAAGCAAACTATTATAGCCAGATCCACGATGGAATCTGAATTTATTGCCTTGGATAAATGTGGTGAAGAGGCAGAATGGCTACGTCAGTTCATGGAAGATATTCCCAAATGGCCTAAGCCGGTAACGGCCATATGTATACATTGTGATAGCCAATCGGCGATTGGTAGAGCTCAAAGTACAATGTATAATGGGAAATCTAGACATATTAGACGTAGACATAATACGATTCGACAATTACTCTCTACTGGAGTTATCACAATTGACTATGTGAAGTCAAAGGATAACATTGCGGATCCGCTTACGAAAGGCCTAAGTAGAGATTTGGTGTACAAGTCGTCTAGAGGAATAGGACTAAATCCCTTAAATGAGTAATTCATGCAAAGGAAACCTTACCCAGAAGACTGGAGATCCCAAGATCTGGGTTCAAAAGGACAACCTAGTTGTATGAATAGAGGAGGTCACTGTGGGGAAGTTCATAGACTTCCAATTCCAATTCTGGAATCAGTGATATTGAGGCTAAGCCTATGGCTTTTAATGATTATTGAAAATCACCTATGTGAGAGAGAAGTGGGGTCGCTTCGAAGGGAATTGTGGGGGTTCAATTCCTATCAGCTCTCTCTGAACCAGGCTAGTGTTCATGACCATAACGAACACGATTATGAGGATATGACCTTGTTAGGAAGAGTTTTGTGTGAAATGTATTGTCGCCTACATAAATGGCAGTTCAGTTCAAAGACATCGAGTCTACTGACAGCTAGGAGGCTAAGTGTGTTTCACAAGGGAAGGTTCAAAGGATAACACCTACCTATCCTATGCAAGATTCGACCATTGGAAATTTCATAGGAAAATTTCGTATGCAAAGATCAATCTTCATTCATGTGGGGGATTGTTGGAAAATTTTAGTAAAAAATGTGATTTTTTACTAACTTTGGACACAAATAAATACATGTATATGTATCGTATATATCCAACTCTTTGTGGGTTTATGTTCTCCTATATGAGAGTTTCGCAACGATATATTATGTGTCCAAAACGGAATATGTGTGAATGAGATATCGATGCTCAAAGTTGAGTGTTTGGGATAGAAATTAGCAAAACCAAGTGTGTGTGGGAACTTGTCCCACATAGGAAGGAGGAACCAAAATTGTGTGGTTTATAACAAAAAATGTGAGAGGGACTTTCAATTCCTTTGTTTGGTTTTACTCCATTACCTACCCGCGCGCAGGGGGGTGCCGATTGAGGCTTTCGTAGGCTAAATTCGGCGAACTTGTACGTGGGCGCGACCTGCGGACACGAATGCCGCTCCGAAATCTTGTGCTCGCACAGGTTGGTTTTTGCGAAAATTTTGTTTTGAACCAGTGTATTTCGCGAGTTAGCTCGCGGGTTTTACCCGCGCCATTAGTCGCGAAACTCACTGTTTGTAGATGATAAACAGTGAACTACGCGGGTTGTGCTGCGACTTCACCCGCGTAGCAAGTCGCGACGTGCACTGTTACTGATCCAGTTTGTAACTCCTAAAATACTCATTTATATAGAAGATTAATGATAATTAAAATTCATTTTAATTATTGATTAATTTCGTATTAAGATGTCGGTTTCAATATTGACTATATAAAGGGAGTTCAGGTTCATTTCTCAACACGAAAAACATGAGGAATACTGAACGGAAAGAATACACACAATTCTCTGCATACGTTTATCAGTTTCCCGCAAATTTTCAGGCAAGAGGTTCTATCCGGCAGTTTAACTGTTTACGCTGTTGTACCCTGGGAACAGACGGCAAATCTGTTTAAGGGAATCGTGTTCAACACGAGCCTCAACATCGATTGTTTCGATATACGGTTTATTCGTTTTAAGATTTCTGTCGATTCCCTTTCTATTTGATTTGTTCTAATCATTGGTTGATTAAATTTTGTTATTCGATATTTGTAATTATATATATTATTGTAATATATATCTGTGTACTAACAGCCGCAACTTTTGACCGGTCAAAGCCGCAATATTGACTAGTCAAATCCGATCTTGACCATATGAATGGCTAGGATTACTTCTCTATTTCTCATATATTTACCATTTCTCAAATGAACCAAACAATATATATATATATATATATATATATAGGGTCAGGTTCAGGGGAAAACCTCAAAAAAACGGATAACTGAAGAACACCCTGGTAGCCCTTCAATTGGACGGTATGCACTTGTGCATACAAGTAATTTGTAACATGCACACGTGCATAATGCACTTGTGCATAAAAACAAAAAAAAACAACAAAATTACCTGTATGCACAAGTGCATACCGTCCAGATGAAAGACTACCAGAGTGTTCTTCAGTTTTCTGTTTTTTTAGGTTTTCCCCTGAACCTCCTTCTATATATATATATATATCATTGTTCTAAAAAATCCGTCGCACAACCGTCATGGTACAAGGTTTGTATCTCACGCCACGTAAGTCTGTGGCACACCTTGACCTAATGTGAATGTTTCGTAATGTAATATTTGATTTTTCTTTACGTTTTTAATGTCTTATTTGCTAGTTTTTAATATATAACCTAATTTAATTTTCTTATTACTATTGAATCATTGAGTAACATTATCAAACATATGTTTTTTAGTATATAATATTATATATAAATTAGAAATTTGATGCCATTAGTCACGTCTTGAAAAACGTCATGACTTCGTCGTGGCTCCTAATGCTTGAGGTTTCGTCTCGCCGCCATGTCACGCTCACGCCATTTAGAACCTTGATATATATATACAGAGAGAGAGAGAGAGAGAGAGGGGGGGGGGGGGGAGGGAGGTTCAAGAGAAAACCTCAAAAAAACGGAAAACTGAAGAACACTCCGGTAGCCCTTCATATTATATTGTTTTTTTGGTTTTTATGCACTTGTGCATATGCACGTGTGCATGTTGCTAGTTACTTGTATCCACAAGTGCATACCTTCCAGATGAATGGCTACTAGAGTGTTCTTCACTTTTCCTTTTTTTTTAAGTTTTCTCTAGAACCTGACCCTATATATACATATATAGGGAAAAGATCCAGGAAGAACCCTGAAAAAATAAAGAACCAAGAAAAAAATAATGGAAAAATATATCAAAATGGATGTCAAATTAAAGATAATAAAGTGATCATTTTTTTTGTGTAATTTGTTTCAATCCAATTTTTATTATTATCCCTGATGTTCGATGTTTTTAATTAGCGGAAAATATTTGTATTTTTTGAAAAAGGTTGTTCTAACCACCTTTGTAATCCTATCTGTTGGATCATCTTAATTTAAAGGTTTGGATAAATTCTTCGGTTCTTTATTTTTTCAGGGTTCTCCATGTTATCCCTATATATATATACATATATACATATATATATATTTATATATACCCTATATATAGGGTGCGTTTCTTTTGCAAACCAATCAATTTGTACAAACTATGCAAACCACTATATTAGGAAACAATAGATATATTTATGGATAATGATTATGATTCATTAATAATGATTGTGATATATATGGAAAATGTTAAGTTTATTCATTATAATCATGATTTTAAATTAGGAAATGTTAAGTTTATTCATTATAATCATGATTTTAAATTAGGAAACATAATAAAATCAAATATTCATTAGACTTGATGAACGGCTAAGATTGGTTTGCATAGTTTGTACAAATTGCTTGGTTTGCAAAAGAAACACACCCTATATATATATATATATATATATATATATATATATATATATATATATATATATATATATATATAGACTTAAGTTCGCGTGAGACCAAACAGTTTCCGTGAGACCGGTGAGACCAAGCTTTAAAGTATGAAACTTCACACCAAAAAACTGTGAATGTAAAAAAAATCGAACTTTTCATAGGGAAAACACCGTAAATGTTACGTTCACGGTGTTTTTCGCTGTGAATGTTCGCTTTTTTTACCTTCACAACGTCTTCACTGTGAAGGTTCGGATATACCTTCACAGTCTTTTATCTGTGAAGGTTTGGTTTTTTTTAACTTGGTTTAGGTTTTTTACCTTCATAGTGTGATTACATTATGAAGATTCGAATGTTTTTTACCTTCACTGTGTTTCGGTGTGAAATTTCATGTTTTAAGGCTTGGTCTCACGCGGTCTCACGGAAACAACTTGGTCTCACGTGAATCTGACCCTATATATATATATGTGTGTGTGTGTGTGTGTGTGTGTGTGAGAAAACTTTGGATAGCTGATTTGTTGATCCAAAGATTTCGTAAACATGTTGTAATATCTCCCGGTTAGTAATAAATTGACATCTCTCTCCTACGGACGTACACTATCACCCCGATAGTGGAACCATGTTAAATTTCGGTGTTATTTGTTTTGAACTTGCTACATTCATAGATAATAACATATTTTTGTTATTATCTATATATTTTGTGGGTTGTTTATCTTCGCTAGAAAATTTGTGCAACATCTTGATTATTGTCATCCACATTTGTCGTTGGGTTTGTTCTGCACTTGGATTTCTACAAGTTAAGGACCTTAGAATGTAACACCCTAAAAATAGGGATAACAAAAATCCGCAAAACGGACACGAGGTATACAAAATAGCCATAGCAAGAGCCTCCCAAAAATGGGGAAAATGTATAAACAACCTGTTTAATTACAGTTGTAATTTAACGGAAAATAAATAACAACCAACTAATCTAATTTCTACAACTAGAAAAGAGATTACAAAAGGGTTGTCATTTAAGAACCCCAAACGGTTCAGTTTCAAAAGTATACTATGTCTATGTGCAAAAATCCCCAAGCTCTCACCCCAAAGCAACTAAGCCTGCTTAAGACCGGCGCCGCTAGAACCTGAGATACACATCGACACCAAACAAGTGTTAGGCCAAAAAGCCTAGTGAGTTGAACAATAATAAGCATGCATGAACAGTTACAATTCTTATCAGCAGTTAACCAGTGTTCAATATATGTGGAGTCATTAGGGGAGACCTAAAGCACCAATCAAGTCCCACCCAAGAGTCGATATACCTTGATGTCCTTAACAAGGAACACCCGAAAGGCCCGGCACACCCGAAGACTATCGCTAAGAAAATTCCCCGAATGGCGGAGGTCTAGGCACATACCATCACAGTGGCGCCCAAGACTACATCCTCCTAGTGTACTGACTTGGTTCGTCCACATAACGCATATAGGAGTTCCTTTAGGTGTATTTCAACCCAACATATTTCAATACCAACTACGGGTACAATATTTCCATCCTATCATCATGAAGTTCAACAAAAGGCCCAAATGCAATTATATTCATCATGTATATAAATATGTCACCAAGGTGATATTCCAACTAAAACCATCATAACACCCATATATGCATATATTTAACATATCAAGGTACCCATATTATATATCCATGAGAAAAGCCCCAAATAATGGTACACATAACATAAAACATAGCATATCACCAATATCCATATTTCCAACTATTTTCATCAAGAAATCCCAAATACTTGAACACATAGATAATGAAATAACAAATAGAAAATTATGATGTGTATCTAGTTTTAACAAAGGTTTAGTAAACTCACTATCTAGGTTTTGGACCAAAACCTAGAAAAGATGAAAACCCTAGATAATGCCCAAATGAGACTTGATTTGAGGAGAGGAGTAGATTGATGATGATCTTCAATAAATACACTTGGTTGAGGCTTGGAGAGCAATAAATCACCCCAACAACCCAAAACCCTGGAATTAAATGTGTGAGTGTTTGAAATCCCCAAAAATCACCCAAAGAGAAACTCTCCCGTCTTTGGATGTGAAAATGTGATAAATGAGGGTTGAGAAGGGTTTAAGTCAAAGAGGTCTGGTCCCCCGCGGGCGACAATGCCCCGGCGACAATGCCCATGGGCATTGTCGCGTGTCATAACCGCGAACACCCCCGAGGTCTCGGTACATCCCTCGCGGCATTGACCGTGTCATAGTCGCGTGTCATAGTCGCCACACACACACACCCTAATGTACACTCCCCGCGACCTTGACACGGCGACAGTGACCATGTCATAGTCGCCTGTCATTGTTGCGCCACACCCCAAACGTCCCGAATTTTGACCTGATTCGATAACTAATGCGAGATTTGAACAATTAAGGACGGTAAGTCAGATTATACGACATTTCAACATATCAACTATCATAAAATGCATACAAAGGCTCATATACTCACATAGGTACATTTAATGCATTTAAAGGAAATAAATACTTACCTTGAGAATTTCCGGGTGTTACATAGAAATCACCAACTAGCATTGTTTGTGTGGCACACCTTACCTAACAATTGATATCAGAGCTTCAAGATCTAGATTTGGGGTTTGTGTAAAAATATACATAAACTAGTTTGCAAATATATTTGTTTTTATGACTGGAGAGGGAAACCCATTTGGTACCGACTCCTCAAACCAGACCCAAAGACCATACCAAGAGGGCACATTTAATTTATCTAGGGCTGGGGTTCGTATACATACTTGGAATGGGGACGGTGACTTTGGTAAATGGCAGTTCACATCATCTGCTACACTTTGAAAAAATGGAGTCTATCCCATAGTATTTGCTAAAGGTGAATTAGACCCTAATATGTCGGAACTTTAAGACTAGATGGAAGCATGGACATTTACTGAGAATTTATATCTGAGATTGTGTCTGAAAAGACAACTGCAGGTATTTGGAGCAAACTTGAGAATTTATATCTCAAGAAAACTTTGATCAACAGATTGTTACTAAGCAGTCGTGTCTCTTTTTCAAAATGAAGGAAGACAAAACAATTAAAGCTCATATGACATAATTCGAATATATCATCATAAATTTGAAGACAACGGATGCACTTCTTGCTAAAGATGAAGAAGCATTTGCTATGATCTTGTTGTATTCACTTCCGGAGAAATATTCAATATTTACTAACAGTTTTATATATGGAAGAGAAACTCTTTATTTATCTGATATGAAAATGGGAATGATTTTTGAAGATCAAAAAATTCAAATGAGAATCGATAACAATCATTCTGATTGTGTGATAGCTAGAGAGAGAAGCACTCGGATTGTGGTCGGCTTAACTACGAGGCTAAAGGTTTCGGTATAGTCAATATTGAGTCTTTGGTGGAATCCTTTGGCAACTAGACGGGTTTTAAAACACTAGATAGAGCCATCAAGATTATATTTGATACGAAATACCTATTTACATCCAACAAGGCTTTGAGATGGAGAAGATGGAACAATATCCCATGTGTGATTTTTGAGTAAAGCATTATATTCATCTTACATGGCTTCACGCCATACCGTATTTTTCAATGCTTGTGTTATAATGGTAGGCTCGATGGAAGTGGGTTGGAAAGAGACATGTAGATTCTTTTTATCAATAGGCTCACAAATGTTGTTTTGAAGTCTTGTGATTGGAGATCATGGGTCAGGGAGGAGATGGAGGATTAGGAGGTGATGAGGGAGTAGAAGAGTGTGAAGGTGTCATAGAGGAAGAATTAGTATCACTTGAAGGGGGAATAGAATATGTAGATGTATTTTGTAGAGGTTGTATGGGTGATATAGAGGGTAAGTTAGGAAGTTAGATAGCATACCATTCTTCCGCATCATTAGATGTGTGTGGAGATGCGACAAAGGAGGAGGTGGAGAAGGGGAACTCATGTTCGATGAATTTAACATGATGAGAGACATATATCTTGTTAGAGGTGGGATCAAGACAATAATATTAACTTTGGGTGGCAAAATATCCAACAAAAACACAAGGAGAAACGCAAGGATCAAGTTTATTTGTGATATAGGGACGGATGCAAGGGTAGTAAAGACACCCAAAACTATGCAATTTAAAATAGTTGGGTGTGTGACCATGAAGTTTATGATAGGGAGGTTGAAGATTAAGTGTGTAGGAGTTGGCATACGTTTTAGAGGTAACAATTAGTAGCAAAAGCAAGAGACCAATATGTATGTGGCATAGAAGAGTGAGTGAGAAGAGAAAGATCGGTTTCAACAATGTGACAATGACGCCGCTCCGAGTACTCATTGTGCTCGGACGTATGAGGGGAGGGGGGAGTTAGATGAGTGATTCCATGAGATTCAAAAGTGATATTTAAACCAAAATATTCACCACCATCATCACTAAAGAATAGTAGCAATAGATCGTTTGAAGAATTTTCAACTTTGAGTTTGAATTTAATAAAAATGGCAGTGGCCTCATTTTTTGTGTTTGAGTGGATAAAACAACACATATTTGGAATAATGATCAACAAATATTATGTACTATTTGTAGCCATCATAAGAGAGGGTGGGGGAAGTCCAAAAATCACTATAAAGAATATCATGAGGGCCTTTAGATTGTAAAGTGTTAAGAGAGAACCGTAATTTCTGGCATTTTTTGCAATCACAAGAATTGCAATGAAAAGCAACAGACTTGGGAATATTTAAATTGAAGGAGTTACTAATATGACGAAAAATATAATATGATCGATGGCGTAATCGATGATGCCAATTGGTTGTGGATGCCATTTTGATAGAGTAAATGGTGGGACGAGTGGGTTGATATTCATAAACTCCCGATTTAGTTTAGTGTAACACCCTAAAAATTTAACAACAAATTAAGGGCTAAATTCCGGAAAATGGGTAGAAATAAAAATTTTAAAATACACCGACTAAGACCCATAAAATTCGGGACAGTTTGTACAATTCCAAAGTATCGAATAATGAGATACAAATACAACAACCAACTTAATCTAGATACGATTTAAACTAGATTAACATGGGTGTCACTATATCTCCAAAAATCTCTCTTCACAAAAGTCTCCCCAAAACCCCGACTCCTCATGTGCTCCTAATCGCACGGTCGAAAGCTCAAGACATCTTAGATGCACCGCTAGTGGGACCTGTAATCCATAAGTGTTAGACCGAAAACCTAGTGAGATCTTATAAAATATGCAGTTTGCAAATATAATGGTAATATCATAAATAAATGTTATCGGCTTCTCTTGATATAAAATTAACCAATCTCAACTTGCCATGATAATCCTCACCTGATTATAACACATAAGAAATATCTCTTGAAATACGGGGGAGATCTATTTCCATCGAGGTGACAAGAACACGTGAATGGAGTCACCTATGATGTTATTGGGTTACACCTAATGTTCCGGTTTTAGTTCCCATGCCATCAAGACATCACAACCTCAAACCATCATGTGTCTTTGTTGCCTAATTCATCGAGTTACACCTCAAGAACTTACGGAACATTATTGCCTACCCATCTAGACGAGTTACACCTCGATCAAGGACTTTAATGTCCCTTATTGCCTACTCGCTAGTGGCCCAAGATGGCCAATAAAATATGGACATATGATCCAACGTCTAAATCCTCGTGCACAAGGAAATAGAAATTAAAACTCCACAATATGATCATAAACACATTTTGATATGAATAATAATGCACAATACGCTATCTAACCCATAAACATATTATTTGTCATACAAGGTTCACAAGATCATGTCATTGCACATTCAATACTCGTATCAAGTCCAACATGCTTCCAATTATAGTTTACTTGGAATTTAACAATTTTTTTGTTTATAATGGGGAATGAAAGGTGCTCATCATCCTCACATTTCCAACCATTACTTCTTTGAGTTGAAAGCTCATACATAGTTATTCAATGCAATGGAGATGAATAAAAACACACATTTAACCATAACCTATAAAACCCTAGTTTTAGATCAAAACCCAAAATGATAACAAAATTCGTATTTGATGCACATAATAACATTTAATGAGGTTTTATAGGTTGAGGAACTCACCAATAAAGTTTGTAAGTGAAAACTCTAGAAAATGGAAACCCTAGAAATGGAGAGGTGAGACTTGGGACTTGAGACTTGATGGAACTTGATTGCTTTCACTTGAGGATGGTGGATCTTAAGTGAGGAACATTAAAGCATTTGGGTTGGTTTTGAATCCTTGTAATAATTGAGATGACGGTGGTTGGGGAGGTGAAAATCGCCTCTAGGGTTGAGAGGAAACAAGAGCTGGAAACTTTGCAATAAATGAGATGTTCTTCCAACCAAAACAGACATGGGTTTAAAAACTCGTACCCACGCGGCAACTATGACACACGAGAGTGCCACTGGCACAATCGCCAGGCACTCTCGCCTAGCATGTACCGAGGTCGGGGTTCCTCCCGCGAGATTGTCATGCGAGGGTGACCCGGGCACAATCGTCGGGAACTCTCGCCTAAGATGTACCAAGGCTCAAACTCCCCCCGTGATTATGCCCTATGCGACTATGACCATGGCATACTCGCCTGGCATAGTCGCCGAGTGTGCCTCGAGGTCCAAAACCCAGAATTCGACACGATTAGTTCCTACACTCGATATTAAGGATTTTTCAAATGAGAATATCACTAAAATATGACAAGTGAACTACTAAAATAAAAGATAATTACCCGAAATTCGAGGTGTTACATTTGGCCTTGGAGAAGGGGTGCCCCCGTGCGAAAATCCTTCACAAGATTAGAAGTAGGTGATAACGTAATTGAAGCATTATTATCTTGGAAAAATTTAAATATTGAGATAATATTACGAGAAATGGAAGGCACGTGTAATATATGATTAAGATGAAGTTTAGAAGTAGGAGTAAGAATAGATGTTGAACCCGTGTTTGAGATGGCTAGGCCCGAACCATAGTCAATAATGAGTTACTCCCTACCATTGTAAGGGGAGTAAAGGCAAGGTTAGAAAGATCATGAGTGACATGTGTGTTGCACCACTATCAAGAATTCAACCATTGGATGAAGTTTCTGAGGCAGCAGCGGCATAGGCATGTCGAAAAGAAGAAGACGAGAATGGAGGATAAGAGGAGGGTGATGGTGGAATTTCATTTGGGAATTGAGTACGGAAAATAAGGCACTGCAAGACATAGTGTCCAATTATGCGACACCATTGGCAACGTCCCTTGAAGGGTTGGAACGGATGATTTGGGGCATAAGCGGGGAACATATTTCGGGTGGGTAGTAAGAAGAAAAAAAATAAGGATCTTAAGCTCTTGATACCATATGGAAGAAAGAATATGATTGAGTGGAAAAACTTAATTGTATTATTACTTGTAGGTGGACTTATATTATATTATATATATATATATATATATATATATATATATATATATGCACACACACACACATCTTGAGAATCGTAACCTACAAAAACTAAATCGTAACTTACAAGATATTTACAATAAGTGATTATGAGAGAATATTTAATTAGTGTAGGGATTGATTGTGAGTATCTCTATCAGGAGGGATCTCAAGAAATTGGGGATTAGTTTTAAGGGGTCGTTTGGCTAAAGGTTAAGAGATGGTGGTTTGACGTCTACTGGGGAAAGATAAGTGGATAGGAAACTTCAAACTTTCTGAAAAGTTCCTAAGATTAGGGTTATACAAAATTCCAATCAAACCATCCAACTCAACCCGTTAATAACTCAATTAAACCAAACCCATTAACCCAGAAAACTACCACTTAACAGGGTTGCAACATGTTTGTACAAATTTGATGTTCTTTGTCTTTGGTCTCTATAATTCATTTAATACAAATTTGCCATCGTAATTTTTATCTATCAATAGAGGAAAAATCAAAAGATAAAAACTACATCAAAAATAGGGGGATCGATGACATGGGCTAACAGTGTGATAAGCGATATGGAAAACAGACTACGATGGGGCGACGGGGAGTGGCGAGTGGAGTGATACCGGTGTTTGCATGGGGTTTGAAAGGCGTAGGGTTTGGGAACGGTAAAACTGATTTATATTTGTTTTTGCTCTAAAACCTTCCTAATCCGTTACAAGTAACTTTTTTTTGTTAAAATGATGTAAGTAACTAATTTCTTTTTATTCAATGGTTTATTTTATTGAAAAAAATAGTTATGGGACTTAATCATTTAAAATTTGTGGGTATTTTTTTACACTTTTCACTTGTGTATATATATATATATATATATGTAGATATTTATAATATTTTGGTTGATAACTTTCTACTGATTAATTCTCATCTCTTTCCGTCAAATTTATATATACCAGTAGAGGTGTAAATGAACCGAGTCGAGTCGAGTAACAGGTTATTCGAGCCCGGCTCGAAAAAATAATATCAGGCTCGAGCTCGATTAACTTTTCAAAGTGGAGCTCCAATATTTTTTCAATGTTTGAGATTGAGCTCGATGCTCATTTATGAGCTTGAATTCGAGATTGATTAATTCGTTTATTTACTCAAGCTCGATGATTTTTATATTATGAATAAATAATTTGTAAACATATAAATATGTTTTGCTCGAAAAAGTGTATGCTCGAATGGATCTATTCGGCTCGACTCTTAAAGTTTAATCGAGCTTTTAAGCAAGTCGTGTCGAACATTGGTGTTATGAAGCTCGACTCGTTAAGTTAAGCGAGCTTTATTTTGTGATCGAGATCGACTCGAGCTCGATAATTATTAGGCTCGAGTTCGAGTAGTTCGTTAAAAGCTTGACTCGTGTACACTCCTATATACCACTAACCTGTCAACCCATCCCAACCCACAAATGAGTAGGGTTGAGACCTCCCTATTAGTTTTTGTTTTGTTTCAGCATCTGACGGAAATGGTTGTTTATTGATTGTTTGTAACTGTGTTAATAAAATTGCGGTCTTTACGAAGAAAAAAAAAATCAAAACATATCAACACAACATAAATTGGTCACCACTCCATCGTTTATACATCAGATATAGCATTTGATTTAACATCTTTAACTCGTATTTAAAAGATTTTAATAACATGAACAAACATAATCTATACATATAATAAATAAGCAAGTAGAAGGACACGTGTCACCTTCTGGTGAGACCATTTTTTCATTTTCCCGCCTAAACATGTATCTTGACGCATTTTACATTATAAGTTCATTTATCACATCTACATTCATTTCTCCTTAAATCTTTCCTTAATTCAAATTTTTTTATTTATACCTTATATTTACTACCCTTATAATTGGATATGTAGTTACTTTTAATTCCTTATTTTTTTATTTTAGACTCTTATCATATAAACATAAATAATATATATGAACTAAAATGCATTAAAAACATTTTTATTTTTTACAAATTATATCATTGTAATTATTTCGTCAATACCTTCGAAATGAGTCCAATATTGGATACTTTTGGATTTAATTATATTATTAAATATCATAAATATATATGAATTAATGTGTCGTGATTAATATGAGATTTGATAAAAATAATCACTAAATTGTCGTGAATTTCTTTTAGCAATTTCATATCAATTTTAACTATGTACTTTTCCATAATTTCATTTACGTTATATTATAAATTTTGTTTTATAAATTCTTAATATTTATTCATATTTTTTATTAATTTTTTGCAAAACATCTTTTGTAAAAACTGACTAAAACAAAGACATTTCGTAACCAACTGCAAAAAAACAACTCTGAATGGAAAAAAATTTGAAAAAGTAGCATCGTATTTTCGATGATCATTCATATCTGTAAGATAAGTTTTCTGACATAATTTAATTTTTTAAATTATCTGGTGTAATACACGGGGTCGAACCTAGTAAATATATAAACATTAATATTATAAAGAAATATGCCATTCATTTATATTGTATTAAAGCATATCATTCCTAAAATTGGAATAATTTCAATGATGGTGTACGGAAAATCTAAATCCTTTTTGAAAAGAAAGACTGATAGTGACATATTATTTGTCCCAAACACTAAAGGAGAGACTAAAATGCACCCATCCTTATTAATTTCCTCCTCACACATTGATATCAAAAACATTTCCGATCCGTGACTTGATCTGATTCTGGCATTAAAAAGGATGTAAATAGCATTGATCTGATTCTTTATTTGGGAATTTGTTAACAGCAGAACAAAGTTGAGATAGGAAATTGATAGAGAGTAATGGAAATATTCACAGAAATACCAAAATCTTGTAGATTACTTTTACCATCTTCACAAAAACTTAACCATCTCTGGAGATGAAGGCTCTGTTCATAATTCACCAATTAAAGAAGTGAACTGGAGAAGAAATGCAGCAGCAGCAGCAACTGGAATCGGATTTCTTTGGATATTGTCTGAGTTCTCACTCTCACATTCCATATACATAGTAGGGAGTGGGGTAGTAATTATAGTAGTACTGGTAAGGATGAACTTCCACAGTGGCCTTCGATTCTTTGGCTTCGGGTTTCTTCTCCTCCACTGGACCAACACTCACTAGCTCTGTGTATCCTACACCTTTTCGTAGCAAAGTCGTCAATTCCACTGAATCAATTCCTTCACCAGTCACTGCGATCTGGTCTTTATCTGATCCTACGAATGATGCCGATTCAACACCTGTTTATCAAATTTCAGACTCTGATTTAGTTAAATGATTCAACCAATTAGAATTCAGTAGTTTAGCTTAATTTAATTTTGAAAATAAATCCAGATCCATCCGGTTATTGAGGAAAAAATACATGAATATTTTTTTTATCGCCAATCCAAATCAACGTCGAAGTTACGAAACTTAAATTCGTCAACAAATTTCCTCTGAAATTGGAATCTGTAAATGAATTTTGAATACGTTCGATGATCGTTTCAGAGATTTTCAATTTGTTTCGAATTTAAACTCGAAAATGTGAAATGAAGTAGAAAACAGAGAAAATTAATTTACGAAAAGTGATCTCACCGCAGAGACTAACGGCGATCTTCAGAGCCTTGCGAGATTTCTTGTCGTTGTTCATCGTCACCTTCACCACAATCTTTTGCTGCAAATAAAATCAATCATACAAATTGAGATCAACCGATTCAAAATAAAGGAAAAACAGAGTCTATTTGAATTAGTAAGTAAGTAGATCTGTACCTTGGCCATTTCTGTAAATTTGATGATCTGAGTGTATGCGTTTTGGATTGCCTGTGTTTGTAGAAACGGGAGATTAAGAGAGGATTTGAAAGTGGTGGTTTGGAGAGTGAGCCTGAAAATGGCAGATTTTATAGATCCCATGGGAGTTGATGAAGACGACGACGTCAACGCCGTGAGAAGGAAGCTTCCCACCAGGTATGTGATAAATATGACACGTTATTTACTTTTCTTTTATGACTAATTAATTATACATTGTTATATATATATATATATATATATATATATATATATAGGGTGCGTTTCTTTTGCAAATCAAACAATTTGTACAAACTATGCAAACCACTATTTTAGGAAACAATAGATATATTTATGAATAATGATTATGATTCATTAATAATGATTGTGATATATATGAAAAATGTTAAGTTTATTCATTATAATCATGATTTTAAATTAGGAAATGTTAAGTTTATTCATTATAATCATTATTTTAAATTAGGAAACATAATAAAATCATATATTCATTAGACTTGATGAACGGCTAAGATTGATTTATAAAGTTTGCACAATCTGACTGGTTTGCAAAAGATACGTCCCCTATATATATATATATATAGTCTTCATAGTGAGATTTGTTCCACATAGAAAGAATAGTGAAATATTACTTGCAGGGCCGGTCCTGAGGTTTCCGATGCTTAGGGCGGGAACGAAAAAAAATGCCCCCATGTCGGTTTAAGCTAATAAAGCATACTATTGTTTGAAGGTCTGGATCCTTGTCAAGTTAGGTGGCTCATATCCATACCGATTTTTATTAAACATAATAAAGTAATACAAGAGGAGGAGGTAAACCAAAACCCCAAGTAACACAATCAAAGCACAAATCTATGAAATAAGCAAACCAAAGAAAACCAATTGAAATTTGTGAACTATGCAAACAAAATGAAAGATGTGAAATAAGCAAACCAACTTAGTACACCAATGAACCAAATGAATTATGTGAACAAACCAAATTAGTAGACCAATGAAACAAATGAATTATGTGAACCAAATGAATCAAATGAAAGTTGAGAAATAAGCAAACCAAATTAGCAGACCAATATTGAAACCAAGGTTAGAAGCAACAATCAGGGAGATGGAGTGGAAACGGCTCATGAGTTAGTTAGGAAGTTGATTTACTAGTCACACACAAGGCATGATATTGCCTTCACGACTCTTGTAACTCAATCCATTAACTGTTTATTCACCACGAGGAAACGATATAGAAGTTGCCAATTGAATACTTCGATATCTGAAAAGAACCTTTAATAAGGGACTTTTTTTGAGAAAAAGAAATGAGTTAGAAGAGTTGAAGCCTACACTTAGTGACATGGAGGAGTAAAAAGAAAACTGTGGTTTCTCGTAGTAGTGCATAAGCATAATATAGTCATTCTCCCCACACTGCCTCCCCCTTTAGAAAGAAAAAAACCCGGAGAAGAGGTACCATGGAAGAACTAAATCTTCATCCTCCCATAGAAGATCCAACATAATTCTAGTGTGATAAAAACAAGGCATTCATTTTCCCATAGAAGGTCCAATGAGACTCTAGTGTGATAATAAGGAAGCAATGAACATCCCAAATAACCAAGTATAACATGATTAACGAAGGACTGATTAATACTTACTGACATTATATATCTATTCATAGTCTTATTCATGATACTTACCGAAGGTGTAGGTTGTGTCAAACACTAAAATTTGTCCTATCTTGAGCAAAACAATGATGGAAATGGTAGAAAAATTACATCCTATCAATGTTCAACAACAGGAAGAGTCTTGAATTAATCTAAATAGCAGAATGTAAACAAAAATAAGTAAATAACATAATGTAAACAAAATAAGTTATAACAGACCCTCGTTACTGACTTAGTGACTTACTGTTCACTGTTGTTGGCTGCTGCAGATGATCAAAATAACAGACCCTTCGTCCCTTCCCCAGATGAAAGTCTGAAATTCGAAAGAGAGTGTTGGCTGCTGCAGATGATCAAAACAAAATAACAGACCCTTCCCCAGATGAAAGAGTCAGTCGATCACTCGATGTCTCGATCTGTTTGTGAGTCGTGAGTGACCACTGACCAGACCAAGAAATCGATTTCTTGAGTGAGTCTGCCCAAAAACTTTCGAGAGTGAAAGGTTGAAAGGGTCTAGAACGGAGAATCGACAGAGCGTGGATTGAGAGAGAGAGAGAGCGGCAGAGCGTGGATTGAGAGAGAGAGACCGTCAGACCGATTGGAATTAACGAGGGTGAGGTGTCGATCTGTTTCTTTGACCGTTGTTGTAGGCTTGTTTTTGGCCTTTGGGCTTGTAAAGGTAGAAAATTTAAGGCCCACAGATACCTATATATAATGGACTGGACTGAAAATATGATGCCCCTATAATTTTGATGCCCTGGGCCGTCGCCCCACTGGCCTAGGCCCAGGGCCGGCCCTGATTACTTGTTTTGGTGAGCTAATATATATGTATGCATTTTAGGCTTATCATTTGTCCCACATTGGATGAGTGATAAACTATTTCTTAGTTTATAATTCTTAAACAACTTGTAGAGTTGTTTATGAGATCAAATGAACTAAGGGGAATTTGGCCTTATTGGGTGGATTTTACACATATGTTGAACGGTCAAAATCAGATTTTTAGTGTTTGGAAACAGTGTCTAATGCGGGTTCCATGTGACCTAACCCGCATCAAAGTCGCATTCATCACTGTTGACAATTTTCTGACTGTTTTTGACAGGTTTTCTATTATAATTTGAATTTGGATTAAGTTTAAAGTGGGTTAAACTTATCCAAATTTGTTATATGTCAAACCCTATATATGTGCCATAATTCCATCATTTGATTAACCTTTTCTTGATCCTCTCTTTGTTCTTCAAAATTCTGCATAAATGTTCTTTGAGTTTATGTTGTGTTGTTAAACATAAACTATTGATTAGATAATTCTTAGGGGTGTATTAGTCAAAAACCCAAACAACCTTCATAGTGGGGCTAATAATATCCTAAGGGAAGTGATCCTTATCGTATTCTAATTAATTGTTTCCACATCTTTTCTTTGAATTAACATACTTTTTCTAACATACATATAGGTTAATTAGATTTTTATACTTGATAAGTCGGAATAAAAATCTCGTCTTAAATTATTACATCGTATTCATGTCTATTAATTATATGAACGCATATTATTGAAGAGAGAATATGAACTTAAATTAAATTGAATTAAAGATATATAAAATCTGATGTGTTTTAATTATATATATGTGGACGGAGACGAGTCAATTGTTCTAGGATTGATCTAGATCGTTTAAATATATCTAACTTTTAATCTAGATCGTTCAAATTCATACCAACTACCCAAGTACCTAACCCAGTCCTTGTCAATAATGCACTGTACAACATCTGAAAGCAAACAACCTATCGTATCCTCCTCCACGTACCGTCTCCTCCTCCACGATGCTCACAAAACCGCCCTAATATATCTCCCCTTCTTTCTCCCCCGCGATGAAGCTCTGATTTGTACTCTCTCTAGATGAAACCCACAATTGTTTGGAGGGTTCCAAAGCGATTTTAGTAGCCTACATAAAACAACACGTCCTCAATTACCATCAATGGATGCAATATTCGGATCTTCTCCAAGCCACCGTGTTGGAGCCCCTTACCCTACAAGAAGAGCACCAGATGCAGCTTTCATGGACCCAAGACCCCCTCAGTAACTTCCACTTTCCCCCCTTTCTCTTAACTCTATCATCATCAATTCAAATCTAATCTTACAGAGATGAGTTTTTGTTCAATTTGCAGAACGAACTTTTATCATCTTGGATAAAGACTCAATTTCTGGAGAGTTAATCCATGGTGATCCTTATGTTGAAAGTCAAAAATTGACCCTTTTTATCCTCTTAATTTTTAGTTTGAATTGTTTGTTTTATGATGGTTTTGATTTATGGAAACGAGTAAAGAGTCAACAACAAAGAAGATAAGAAGAATTGCTTGCTCTATCCGGTTCAACCGGGTTCTCTATCCGCTTCAACCCGGTTCTGGTGCTCCATCTTTTCTAAGATTTCATTTCCGAGTCGATTCTGTTTTGCAACCATTGACTTTTCTAGGTTAGAGGTTGGGAGGATGATAAATTATAAATTGAAGGTTCGAAGAGAAAGGGAAACTCAACGGTTCTTTTTTCTGTTTGTTCTTTCAATTCAAGATAATGATGTAAGTTCATTGATTTGTCTATTGACTACTTAAAAGGGCTTTCTAATTTATGTCAAATCTTAGCCTATGAAATTTTATAGGAAGAAAAGTGGTCACAAGTCGGCTTCCCATGGCAAAGACCAATGGATTTTCTTGTGTTTCGTGCCCACATCAAAGGTACTGCATATATTCGCATCATATGGATTAATATCGTTATAGAGCATCCAATTTTGTTACTATAATTTTTATTTCCTTTTAGTTTCTTATCACATAGTTTCCAATTTTCCATCATATTGCTCTGTTTTTTTTTTATTCTTCAAGAAATCACCAATGAACCCATCAAATTTCTGCAGAAATAACTTGGAGCTTCAATTAGATTTGTGAATGCATGATTTGAGCTTACGAAATAGATAATCAAGGCTATGGATCTGATGGAATTCATTTTGATGATCTTGTTGATGGCATTTGTGGTTAGTTATATTTATTTCATTTTATGATAATTTTGTTATTGAGACTTTATTTCTATTTATAAAAAAAAATGAGACAAATATTACTTCCTGCCAACTATGTTTGTGGATTACAGAAAAGACATTCCACAAACAATATCAAGTAAGTTATATGAATCCTTTCCTTTTAATATTACTTCCTGCCAACTATGTTTGATCATTCCGTTTCTTGATGACATGATCCTTCATAAATCTTCCATAATTGAAAATTTAACAAAACGATGATGGTTGCAATATCATTTGCGAAATTACAATTCTTGAAAATCCATATGTTAAGCTTGATGTACAACCTCTATAGCACAAAATTGAAATAAACTCTCCTTCGTTGCTCTTATGTGTTATTATGGATTTAATTTCTTTGTGAGTGCATTTGTGTAAATTGATGAATTCATAAAAGCTAAGTGATATGCAACTTCTATATGTGTGGGCGTTGTTGGTAATTGCTTACAAGTGTTGTCTATAAGGGTTTCATGTTTACTTTATTTATGGTTGAATGTTAATGAATAGTTGGTTGGTTTTAACTTGATATCCAGGGTGATGAAGAGACAATCACTGAGGTTGGTGAGGTAGTGGCTAATGGGACTGTGTCACCAACTAAACCAGACAATGATGTAAGTGAGAAGAAAAATGGGCAAAAGGAGGAAGTTGCAAAGATATGTGATGATACAAAAGATGATGAGAAGGTTAAAAATAAAGAATTCAATGTTGACAAGAAAGATGTTGAAGTACCTCATTGGTGGTTGTGTACTTACGTTCTTCAAGTGAAGTTTTAATGTTATCTGATATACTTATTATATATGTTGTGGATAGGACCAAAATAAGTCCAATGCATTTATTTGTGAATTGTGATTTCCTTTTTTGGACTTTTTAGGAAGATAAGAATGTTGTGCACTTGATACACGTGAAGGAAATGGAAAAGAGGATCGAAACTGTGGCCAGAATCACTTCGATGTTGAAAGATGTTATTCAGAATAAGGTAATGTAGTTGATGCCTTCTTTGAATACTTCTATCAAGCATTGCATTGGCTCTTTAGGCAGCAACAAACGTGAGGCAAAACTCCATTTTTTAGAAGGTTTGTTTAATTGTTGGTTCTAGAGGGATTTTTAGTTAAATCCAACATGTATTCTTAAGCTTCTAGAAGTATAACTTCCTATTTTGATGGAATTATACCATTACATCTAATGTGTTGATGATTAGGGTAATTTTGTGAGCTATTTGCCGATTAAGCTTTGTCCTGTATTTATTGAAGGAATGCAAAAGGGATCCCATCGGCCCAAATCAGATCAGAGTAAAAATTCATATCTTTGTACCTTGAGTTGAAAATGTTTTGGGTTTAGGGACAGAATAAAATTGTTTTTGTGAAGTTTACCAGTTGTATCTAATACGCTTATTATTGGCACTATACATTGATTGTTTTTGAAGAAGTAAAATTGTTAATTCAAGTCAAATGAATGCATTGGGACTCCAGAAACTGTTTTTTTGCTGCTGTTTATATGCCAATTCTAATCTACTTGAGTTTCTGCTTTAGTTTAATGTTTCTGCGCTGATCAGTTTCTGGTTTGTTCCCAATTGTGGTTGTTGGTTCATGAGTACATTATCTAATTGGTTACAGCTTTGTAGCGACAGTTTCAAGTTTTGGAGGTTGCTACATATTGGTATTCTTCTGCCAGTGGCTTTTTTATTTTGATCAGATGGCTCTTCCATTGTTTTTTGGTC
This sequence comes from Arctium minus, assembly GCA_954870635.1. Classification (NCBI taxonomy): domain Eukaryota; kingdom Viridiplantae; phylum Streptophyta; class Magnoliopsida; order Asterales; family Asteraceae; genus Arctium; species Arctium minus. The sequence continues at coordinate 12,786,143 of OX941080.1, forward strand.
TTGATTGTTCAAATTGCCTCTGCCATCGCCATCGCCACCCTTACTTCACCACTTCCTTCCTTCCTTCTCTAAACAACCCGGCCGCCACCCAATGGATAGTGTTTGGTTTTCATTTTAAGTGATTTAAAATGTCCTGCAACCAAAGTTCCATTTTCTCCCTTGACGGAGTTGGGAACCGTCGTAAGTGCAGTCTCCTCCAATACATGTAATTAATCTAGGTCTTCAAAAATTTGGGATAAAAATCCTTCAGAAAGCTTGTAAATTTCAAACCATGTAGTGTTTTAGGGCTCTACTACTGCATATGTACACACTGTATCAACCACTACGTTTTTCTTTTACATTAAAATTAACATTTTAATGGGTTGTTTGCTTTTTGTTGTTGCTTGTAGACGAATTTTTAGGTCTATCGCAATCTCTGTAATAACTTGGTAGTATGTATAGATTCAGCTGTAAAAGTTCGTTTTTTTTTATATTATGGCATTTTGTCTATCAATTAACATGCGAAGCTCAAGTACTCAAGTTAAAGGGGTGAAGTTTTAATGATTGGAAATGATGTTTCATGACTCATTTTGTTTTATTTTCTTTAACAATTATAACATGTTGGAATTTGAAGAATGATAATATAGGTTGAGGTCATGTTTGCAACAATCAAGTAGATGAAATATTACTTGGTAACCATTAAAGTTAGTAGCAGAAGTCGATAACGTCCAGTTGTTTGTTTTGCGAAAGATGACTTTCTTTCGGTTGCAAGTGGTGATTTTTATTTTCCTTTTGCAGAATGAATTGACAATTTTGGAGCATAAGACAGGTGAAAAGGGTGTTGAAGTTGGCTACATGCGGATCAGAAGGTTTGTAACAAACTTTTCTCCTTAAATTATGTATTAGGAGAAGCGTGTCCTGTTGACGAGAGCAGATTTCGGAGAAGAAAAACTAACTATGGAAATTATTAAGAAGATCAGATAACCATAGAAAGTATTGGGTGTATTTGTTAGTTTTTTTCATTCCTTGTATACCTCCTTAATTCGTGGGGTTTCTGTTGTATGTAGTCCTATATATATACCTCTTGTTTTTAGTGAATGGATATACGAAAAACACATTCCGATTGGAATTCTTTGCTACATGGTATCAGAGCATACCGCATAGAAACCCTCGAATCGTAAACCCTGAAAACATGTCCGACAAAGAAACCCCTACCCCAGAAACCCGACTGATCGTTCAAGACGCTCCATTCCCAACAGGGATTATCTTGGATGACTCGAACTATCAACTGTGGTCACAGTTGATGGAAATGCGAATTGCGGCACGTAACAAATTAGGGTTCCTCACCGGATCCTCCACAAAAAACGACGAGACCACGTCAATTGCAGCCCACACGGAATCACACGACAATCATGGTATGTCAAACTGCTCTAAAATTACGAATAATTCTTGGATTATTGACACAGGGGCGACAGATCATATGACCAACGATCCGCTGAAACTCACAACTCGATCCCTTCTGAAACAGTCCATGATCAAAACTGCAAATGGAGGAGTTGCAGATGTTACATATGAAGGATCTGCTCAAGTATCTAAAACAATGAACCTTGACACTGTTCTCGTCGTCCCCTCCTTATCATCAAACCTCCTATCTATTAGCCAAATTATAGACCAATTAAACTGCTATGTAACTTTCTGGCCAACCAAATGTATGTTTCAGGATATAACGACGGATCGGATAATTGGCTATGGTATTAGAAGGGGAAACTTGTACTATCTTGAGGAAGAGAAGCAGGTCGCAGCTCACAATACAGAAGCAACACAAGAAAAGAAATCACTGCCTTGGTTATGGCATCGGAGATTAGGGCATTTATCGTTTACTTATTTGAAAAAATTGAAACCGGATATTTTTTTTAATAGAAAACAATTTGAATTTAATTGTGGTGTGTGTGAGATGGCCAAAAGCCATCGGGTACATATTTGCCCAGTGAAAAAAAGGCCACTGTTCCATTCATGGTAGTACATAGCGATGTTTGGGGCCCCGCAAAAATACCTACCCCTAATGGTTCTCGGTACTTTGTTACCTTTATTGACGAATGTACTCGTATGACTTGGATCTCTCTCTTAAAACACAAAGGAGAAGTATGTCACGCATTTCAAGAACTATATGGGTTGGTAAAATCACAATATCAAAGTAACATTATGGTGCTCCAATCCGATAACGGAGGCGAGTACATAAATCAAGACATGGAGAGATTTTGCAAGGAAAAGTTGATTAGGCACCAAACTTCATGCACACGTACACCTCAACAAAACGGCTTAGCGGAACGAAGAAATAAACAAAATTTGGAGATTGTTCGGGCGTCCTTGTTCGACATGCAAGTTCCAAGACAATACTGGGGTGAGGCGGTTCGGGCTGCTGCTTACATCATGAATCGAACTCCATCAAGAGTTATCGATTTTAAAACTCTCCTACAACAGTTGCATGAAATAATGAACGTTCCATTGATTCCGAATCTCGAGCCACGCGTCTTTGGGTGTACGACTTATGTGCATCAAAATACCGGGAAACTTGAACCACGAGCAATCTGGCGTGTCTTTCTTGGAAATGCGGAGTTCAAGAAGGGCTATCGGTGTTATGATCCAAAAGAGAAGAAGATGTATGTCACCCGGGACGTTAAGTTCCACGAAAATGTACCCTTTTTTGAACCCGGCTGTTTCCCTCAGGGGGAGATGAATATGTCTAATGATGGAAGCATCCGTGAATTGGGAATAGAAAATGAAACTGAAAGCGTTACGGAAGTTGATAACGATAACGGGAACAGGGATGAAGAAACTGACGAAGATGTGAATACGGAAGTTGATAATGGGAACACGGATGAAGAAACTGACGAATATGTGAACTCACCTCAAGATAGTACATCAGACCAGATCCCAACAACCGTGGAGCCAGATCCGAATCCGTCGCAAGGTAGCTCACCTACTCCTATATCTGTTACTCCTGACCTTGTTATTGCACAGGAAGAAACTATCGAAGCGAGGTACCCCGTAAGAAAAAATCGCGGGGTCCCCAAGAAACAGTACCAGCCAGAACTTAAGTCGGGGTCCAAGTACCCTATTAATAATTACGTCTCCTCCCATAAGCTAGCGAAACCACAATGAACTGTAACACCTCAGAAATCAGAGTAAAATAAAACATTTAAAACCTGACAATTGACAAAGATAAATCCATTAACTTCCCATAAATGGGATCAGTCCTTAAGACTTTATAATTCTATACAGGGATTTCATCAAAAGAATGGGACTTAACAATGCCCAACATCAATACTAAATTATCTCCAACAACCTCGAGACTCAAAACTCGTCTCTCCAAAAACCCCGGCACCCACCGCTAATGGAAACCTGTTATACATGTCATTTGAGAAAAAGTGTCAGACTATAAAGCCTGGTGAGAACATACAGTTTATAAAGCTCAAAAGATATAAACATCAGTTATCATAAAGAAATCTTTTCATAAAGGTTTAGTTCGTAAAGATAACATTTCGCCACAACCGAGCCTCTTCGGTCCAAAACTCTTAAACAGTGATAAAAGGACCATTTTACCAAGGAGAGTGGCGAAACACAAAGTTAGGCCAACAAACCGAGTTATGAGCTAAACACTTGGAGTCCTCAGCAATGAACCCAGAGTCCGTGCTACGAAGTGAGATCGCGCTCCCAAGGGAAACCAATGTATACTCCTTCACTAGTTACACCATGAACCATGGCTAGTATCCGGCCTCACATAACCGTACCAAGTTGCCCCCGAGGAAACATGTGATCCATAGCTACAACTTGGGGAATATAACCTCCCAACTAAACAGTCTACTCCAAAACCTAGGGATCCACTAGAAATGGTACGGACTCGTCACAACAACATATGTGACCAACCATAAATAAACATATGGTTACAAGTACATTTTATAAACAAAATGCTACTTCCAGTTCAACTTCTGGTAAGAATGAAAATCATTAAAATGAGTTCATAATCATCCTTTTCAAACGACCACAAAATGTGCAAGTAAAACATCATTTTACTTCAATAAGGCGGAACCCGTCATTTTGGTCAAAACTGACCGGGAACCCCGAGATTCACCAAAAACTTCATTTATAACAAAATGTAGAGATCATAAAATTATACCGTAGAAATACTTTAGATTTCGCAAATAAGAGTTTTGACATGTATAAAGTTTGTAAAATGATAGTAGGAACTCACCGGTAGGTTTTCGGAATAAAACCCGGAAAACCAGATAACGATCACGACGTAGAGGTGAAGCTTAAAACACCGACCCCTTGCTAGAAACACCGGAAACTAGCAACTTAACTAGCCTTGAAGACCAAAAGAAAAAAAAGAGAAAAGAAGAGAGAGAGAGAACAGAGATATGAGATAATCTGAGAATATCTCCCAAATGAGATATTTAGAACAACCTCAAAAAGCAGACTGTCAGGGCGCACGACCCGTGCGCCCTCAAAGAAGGAAATGCGCACGACCCGTGCGCTAGCACTAAGCCTCGGCCCTGGATCCTACGCACGACCCGTGCGTTTTCTCTGAAGGAGGACGCACGACCCGTGCGTCCTGTAGACAGCTTCATCAACTTCCTTTTTCTTTACAAGATCGGAACGTGGTATCACTTTGTGTCAACGAAAGTATGTACTAGATCTACTAGCAGAGACCGACATGCTTGACTGTCAGCCAGTAAAAACCCCGATTGAAGTGAACCATGGTTTAACCTTACAAACCAGTCAAATACCCGCAAATAAAGAAAGATACCAAAAGCTAGTAGGAAAATTAATCTACTTAGCTCACACACGTCCAGACATAGCATATGCGGTGAGTATCGTAAGCAGATTCATGCATGCACCTAATGAAGATCACATTAAGGCGGTATATAGAATTCTTCGTTATCTTAAAGCATGTCCTGGAAAGGGATTATTTTTTGGAAAGAGTGATAGTCAAGGTGTTCACGGGTATACGGACGGAGATTGGGCCGGAGATAAGTCAGACGGAAAGTCTACCTCGGGTTACTTCACATATGTGTGGGGTAATTTGGTTACATGGAGAAGTAAGAAGCAAAAGGTAGTGGCCAGGTCAAGTGCTGAAGCTGAGTTTCGGGGTATGGTACATGGGGTATGCGAACTATTGTGGATCAAAAGGATTCTAAGGGATCTTGGATTTAAAGTAAATGAGCCAATGAGTTTATTTTGTGATAATCAAGCTGCCGTTAAGATTGCAAACAATCCCGTACAACATGACAGAACGAAGCACGTAGAGATTGATCGTCATTTTATAAAGGACCATTTGGAGAAGAAAACAATTAAGCTGCCATTTGTGAATTCCGAAAATCAGTTAGCGGATATGCTAACCAAAGCGGTATGTAAGAATACCTTCCACAACTCTCTAGACAAGCTGGGAATGACAAACATACATTCTCCACCTTGAGGGGGAGTGTTGACGAGAGCAGATTTCGGAGAAGAAAAACTAACTATGGAAATTATTAAGAAGATCAGATAACCATAGAAAGTATTGGGTGTATTTGTTAGTTTTTTTCATTCCTTGTATAGCTCCTTAATTCGTGGGGTTTCTGTTGTATGTAGTCCTATATATGTACCTCTTGTTTTTAGTGAATGGATATACGAAAAACACATTCCGATTGGAATTCTTTGCTACATGTCCTTGATGTTTATGGTATTTTTATAAATTTATGTTATAAATATGTAACAAAAAGAAAAAGAAAAACTCCACCACCGCATCATCGAGCTGATAAGCAACGGTTGGAATTGGAGATCAACCAAATGAAGGGAGCTATAGAAGTGAAAAAACAATAGTTAAGATTACACACTCTTGGTCTTGGATCTTTACCTATAGGCAACGATTTCTATGTAACAATATTTTGCATTCATCTATTCAAGATATGGAATTAAAAGAAACCTTTTTGACAGGGAATAGAACGGAACCTGGATGAGAACTGCACGAGTTCTATCAGTGATCCAAAACAAGTATCGTGCATGTTCACTCCTTTGATTTTCTTGACATTTTGAGTATAATTTTGACATTTGTTAGCTTTTTCACAGTGCATATTCCCGCAGTATCTGTTGAGTTAGGTTTTTGAGACAAAACTAGAATGTGAATGAGAGATTATGAAGAACTGAGGCAGAACTGAGGTAGGGTGTGAGAGTTTGACTATTTGACAGAACCCATCGGTGTCTGTGTCTCTGGTCCATGTGCAAACTATTTCGGTGAAGAGCAAACAGAAAGTGAGAAAAGGTTGATCACATGAATTTGAAAAAAATTTATTATAAAATAGAATGATACTTATCTTTATTTATATATATACAACTGTAATTTTCAAGTATTGAGATATGGTGGACAACTGGACATAATATTTTGATGGTGTTATAACTTGTTACCTCAACATGATCTATATTTTTGTTTGAGAAATGTCAACATTTACCTAAATATGTCTTGTATTTTATATTGGCTAAATTATGTTTTAGTGTCATGGAGAATGGTTTGAATGTATTAGTTCTTTCTCTATATCTCTTGTTCATTGTTAGAAAGGGGTTAAGATGCCATCTGAGATAATCTGGAATGTCTTTTGGAGAAGCCCCCAAGATTAGCATTAGACTGACCAATCAAAGAACTGAATCTAGATTAAAGTCATGTTGTATACCCAACCAACGGACGAGTATAACACTAGTTTTATTGGTGGAACAAAAATGAGACATAAAATTTTGAGACAAGAGGTTTTTATCCGTTTTTCTATATCAACACGTAATATTACATATATATTTTTTTTATATTTTTATATAAAATTAGAATTTAATTATATCAACTATTCGACTATGTCAATATTCATATGATGTATATGAACTTATTAGAGAATATAATCGCTCGGGGATTGGGTTCCGGTGAGAAGTTGAGTTAACGGTGAGAAACATGAGAAATGGTTATCAACCGTTGGATGAGAAATTGACGCACAATAAAATGAAATACACCGAGATAAGATACACCAAGATGCACCAGATCAATTCCTTTCTAAACCGCAATTCATGAAAAAAAAAGATCAACGGTTCAGATTCATTTCTCACGCTTCTCGCAGTTAACTCAACTTCTCACACGATCCTTCACCATCGCTCGGGTGATTAAAAATAGTAAATGACCTTTTTCATTCTTGTTGTTAGTTGAAAATTATTATTTTTTGTTTTTATACTTTTGAAATTATGATTTTCATCTTCAAAGTTTATAATTTATTATTGTTTTCATCCTTATGGTTTACAATATGTTATTATTTTAGTCTTCATACAATAAAAATAAAACTCTAACTTCTTTATTTAAATTTATAAAAATTCATATACACATATAATTAATATAGTAACTTTTAATAAGATACATGGATGGCAAAGATCCCAACAAGTCCTGGGCCCCGGTCCATTCCATTCCGTGTGAATTCGACATTTTTAATGTCAAACAAAACCAAAAATTTGCATTAAAATATTTAGGTTTTTGTCATCATTCATTATTTTATTATCATTCAGTATAAATATTAGTTGATGATGATAAATAAGTCGTAAGCATGCATACATCATCTACATATGCATACATACATACATACATACATATATAGTTTAGTTGGATGTAATTACGTAAATACAAATTGAATTTAATATTTATATATATGTAGTTACGTGCTTTTGTGTAACTAAATCAACATAGACGAAAATAGTCAAAATACCGATATTAACAAAAAAATTCAAAAATAAGAAACATATATTTTATTTCACTCCTGTTTATTATTGAAAACATATTATACTTAAAAATTAAATTGATATATTTTTGTGTAGGGTCATTAAGAATTTTCCTAACTATTATCTAAATTCCGTAAAATTAGTCACGATACGTATAAATTGACTCTATGATTAAAAAAACGTATACATTTTTAGTGTTTCTATTATGTTATTTGTCCTCTAATTGGTAAGTAATATGTTTGACTCTTAATTTGATTTAAAGAGAAATAGGATTACTTCATGTCGTGATCGTCGCTATAAGTTACACAATTGGTCCTTCTACTATTTTCAGTTCTTCCTTTTTGTCCATCAAGAACTATAATTTTTTTTTTATCAATGAATAATATAGAATTATTTTCCATTTAATCCATCCTTTCATTTAGATTCATATTTTGTTTATCAAACTAATCTTGGTTAAAACTTATTAATTCACAGGGCCGATCCTGGTCACGTGCAATCCGTGCGACCGCACAGGGCATCAAAGTCTAAGGGGCATTAATTGTCAACTATTACTAGTTTTGAGTTTAATAATTTGGAAATTGGACAACTGAACTTTAACCATAAAAACAAACTAAGGTTTGGTAGTGATGGATACTAAATGTGCATCATGAACCGGTGAAAGTCAACATTTCAACAATTCAAGGAGATGGAAAAATGAGAAGGGATTGAGGGTTTTGCCCTCTATAGGCCCTTCAATTACATTCTAAACCCTAAATATTGAGAAAGGTCACAAACACACCCTCAACTTCTAATTTCCTCGAAAATAAGGGCTAAGGTTATTACAGATGTTTTGAAAAACTGGATCCACTGTGGGGGAAATGGGTCTTAACCCAAAAAATGGTAAGGATAAGATAATGGAGCAATCTGAAGAATTGGAACCCGTTTTGGAAAAAATTAAAAAGGATGGGCTGGCAAGTGGAAGTAGGCCCATAAATCTTGAAACTAATCTGGAAAATGGAGATAATACAATTAGGAATAATGAGGGTAGCGAGCAGAGAATCGAAGGAAACGACAACCAATCAAGGTCAATCTCGATGGCAGAAAAAGGAAAAAAGAAGAATGGCCAAGGGTTTGATAAATTGAAGATAAAGAAAGGAGACGATGGAATCTTGGGAAGAGGAATGATGAGCTTCCACAGGTTAAAACAAATGGCGAGAACAAGTGCACAAAAAACCGGATCGAAAAAAGTCGGTAAAATAGGGGAAATTGGGAAAGAGGACAGGTACAGGATGAAAGCGAGAGGAGGGGGTGATACAGGCTCACAAATATCGCAACATTCGGGTAGGAATTCTGAGTTCTCTGAAACCTTGGAGGAATTCGGGTCGAAACTGGGATTAGTTTGGGAGACGGCGAACAAAGGAGGAGGGCGGAAAAAAGAAGGAGAAAAGCAGTAAAAAGGTAAGATTTACTGTTTCGTTAGTTTTTTTTTTTTTGTATGATGAAAATTGTCTCCGTGAATATTAGAGGGTTAGGTGGTAACGAAAAAAAAGATTGGATTCGTGAAATGTGCATAAGAAAAAAGGTTAGTTTGATTCGAATTCAAGAAACAAAGCAAAAAAGATGTGGAATGACTCTCAAATTGCTAATTTATGGGGGTATGACGATGTTGATTTTGTTCAATCGCAAGCGACAGGGAATTCTGGGGGATTGATGGTCATATGGGATAAAAAAAGCTTCATGTGTGATTTTTTCGTTGTTGAAAAAACTTGGTGGCGGTGGTAGGAAAATGGGAAGGGGTGAGTGGTCTTCTTGGCTTTGTGAATGTGTATGGTCCGAGGGAACACAAAGAAAGAAAGGAAGTGTGGAAAATGTTGGAACTTCTTTGTAAAAAAGAAGAGGTAAAATGGTGTGTATTTAGGGATTTTAATGAGGTTAGGGGTGAGCATGAAAGACTCAATTCGGTAACTAACACGAGACGAGTGGAGGATTTCAATGACTTCATTCGGAATAGCTCTTTGACGGAAGTACCAATGGGGAATCAAAAATTCACAAGAGTAAGTGATGACGGGAGAAAGTATAGCAAATTAGACCGTTTTCTCATATCAAGAGACTTTGGTTTGATGTGGGGGAATTTGGGGGTCAAAGTGTTGGAGAGAAAATGGTCGGATCATTATCTGATAATGCTCAATGATAAAAACATAGATTTTGGGCTTAAACCATTTAAACTTTTCGACACGTGGCTCGAAGAAGATGATTTGGAAAATGTGATTAGAGAAACTTGGAATATGGAGGTGGCGGTTTTATGTCCGGATCGGGTATTTAAAGATAAATTAAAAAATGTGAAGAAAGCCTTGAAGGCAAGGAGTACCAAAAGATTTGGAGCATTGGATGGGGAGTTGGAACGAAATAAGGCTGAAGCGAAATCCTTAGAGAAAATAGTCGAGTGTAGAAATCTCGATGACCCGGAAAGAGAAAGGTGAATTCTAGCGCGGGAAAAATGGTTGGAGGCGGGAAAGAAAAAAGTGGAAATGATAAAACAAAAGGAAAAAGTAAAATGGACGGAGGAAGGGGATGAGAATTCAAGAATACGGAAGAAGCTAAGAGTAAACGGTATTAGAGGGTTGAATGTCAACACGGAATGGACCAAGGACCCTAAAAGGATAAAAGAGGCAATGGTGGATTTCTTCAAGGAAAAATTCATGGCACAAAATTTAAGGGGACCGAAGATAAGAAGCAACCAATTTAGGAAACTCTCAATAAGTGAATTGGAAAACTTGGAAAGACCATTCTCGGAAGGGGAAATTTTGGAAGCAATCAAGGGATGTGGAAACAACAAGTCTCCGGGACCGGATGGGATCACGATCAAATTTATAAAAAAATTTGGTCCATAATTAAAATGGATCTTATGAGGGCAATAGAGTTTTTTTGGGAGGAGATGAAAATTAGCAAAGGATGTAATGCCTCGTTCATAACTCTCATCCCAAAGAATGCGAACCCGATTGGGCTTAATGAGTTTAGATCGATTAGCCTTATCGGGGTGTATTATAAAATCATCTCGAAGGTGATGTCGGAAACATTGAAGAAAGTTATGGGGAAATTGATAGGGGAAACGCAATCGGCTTTCTTAAAAGGGAGAAGTATACACAATGGGGTCCTAATTGCAACTGATGTGGTGGAGGATCTTCGAAAAACGAAAAGGAAAGGTATGGTAATCAAGGTAGATTTTGAGAAGGATTATGATAGTGTAGAGTGGGCATTTCTTTTGGACACTTTGAAGGCAATGGGATTTGGGAATAAATGGTGTAAATGGATTCAAGCTTGCCTTAAATCGACCTCAGTTTCAATCTTGTTCAATGGTGCACCAACTAAGGAATTCAAAATGAAAAGAGGACTTAGACAAGGTGATCCACTTGCTCCGTTTCTTTTCCTATTAGTTGCGGAAGGCCTCAACGTGCTAATGTTGGAGGCAAGAGAAAAGGGGTTGTTCGAAGGGATTACGGTTGGAAGGGAGGAAGTGGAGGTGTCCCACCTACAATATGCGGATGATGTTATTTTTTTCAGTAAGTAGAACTATTTAAATATTAAAAATCTCATGAAAATTTTAAAATGCTTTTGGGTGGTTTCGGGCCTGCGGATTAACATCTCAAAAAGTAAGCTTTATGGGATTGGAGCAGAAATTGATGAAGTTCAAGATTGGGAAAATGATTTGGGATGTGGGTCGGGGTCGCTTCCGTTTATGTATCTCGGGCTCCCGGTGGGAGCGTCTATGAATAGAATAGAGAATTGGAAGGTGGTGGTGGAGAAGATGAAGAACAAGTTGTCTACTTGGAAAGCTAAAGCGATGTCATTTGGCGGTAGGTTAACGTTGGTAAAATCGGTTCTTGGTAGCCTCATGTTGTATTTTTTTTCTCGCTCTATCACGCCCCGAGAGGAGTGATTTCCGAGCTAGAGAGGATGAGGTGTCGGTTCTTTTTTTTTGGGGGGGGGGGGTTGGAGGGATCGAACAATGGGAAAGGGTTGGCATGGGTAAAATGGGAGAGAGTTGTGAGAGACTTTAAAAATGGGGTCTAAATGTGGGGAACTTGAAAGTGTCTAATTGGGGTTTAATTGGGAAGTGGTGGTGGAGGTTTTTTTTGTGAGAAAGAGGCCTTGTGGGTTAGAATTCTTAAAATCATATATGGGGATAAGGGTGGGGTTGATGGGAGGGGCAATCGATGGTCTAGTGGGAAATCGGTTTGGAGTGGAATTGTAAAAGTGGGTAGAGAATTGGAGGGTTTGGAGATTAATTTCTTTTCTTCATTTGGGAAAGTGGTTGAAATGGATGTGAGACCAAGTTTTGGTCGGATAGATGGCTTATGAATGATTTGTTGGCCGATAAAGTCAAACGACTTTGGCGTCTTGAAGCAAATAAGGAGGTGAGGGTAGCCGAGAGGGGGGAAAGGGTGGGTGAGGAGTGGAGGTGGAATTGAGAGTGGAAAAAGGAACCTCGGGGGAGGGAGAGGGGGGAACTTGATAACCCTCTTTGTGTATTACAGGATTGGAGGCCTAGTACAAGCGGAAATGATCGAGATAAATGGCTTTTGGAACCGGATGGAGACTTATCGGTTAGTATCTTAAAGAAGGTGATCGAAGAAAAACTGGCGGGTGTGGAAGAGGTTGAATTGGAGACAAGATGGTCGAAGGTGATTCCGAAGAAAATAGGAATTTTCATTTGGAGGGCGAGACTTGGAAGACTTCCGTGCTGGGAGGTGTTAGATAAGATGGGGATGGAGTTGAATTCAACATTATGTCCACGATGCTCACTAGAAGTGGAATCGGTGGACTATGCTATTTTTAGGTGCGAGGAGGTGAAAAAGATGTGGCAAGGGGTGGCGCGATGGTGGAGTATGGATCTTGGAAGAATTGAATCGGTTAATGAGTTGTTGAACACGGGTAATGGGGCAGGAGGGGATGAGGGTTGTCCTAAATTATGGACAGAAGTCGTGTGGGCATTTACGTATCTCACATGGACAAATCGGAACCATATTGTCTTCGAAAATAATAAAAGGGATCTGGAGGAGCTGTTCTTCAAATATCAACGAAGGAGTTTTGAATGGATCGAAAGAAGAGTGAGGAATCACAAGATCGAATGGCATATGTGGGTAGCAAATCCAAGGTACCTTCTGGATTAATCGAGGATGCTTAGTTGGTAAAGGAAGGAATCTGGAGGAGCTTGTTGTGGGGAGCTGGCTCGATTACGGTCGCGTTCATCTTCCTGTCAATTCTGCTGGTTATAGGGCTGTTGCGAGATGCTGTTCGGACTAGGAGATCACTGCGATCTCTCGTGTGGGTGGTCTCAAAGATGCGGCAGTGGTGTGAACATCTCGACTGTTGAAGTTCGTGATCGAGCTCGTGTTATAGTCAGGAGGTAAAGGATCTGCAGTGCCTCTAAGCACTATGGTTTGGTGACTGTATTGGTTGTCTCGGTCTCGTGTCTGATGTTCGGTTTTTGTGGGCTGTTGCGTCACTAATCTCGTGTCTGCTGTTCTGTGTTTCCTGGATGTCGCTGTCTGTTTTGGAGGTTGTCGTAGATTAGCCCGTATCTCACGTTTTGCTGCGAAGTTTGTTTGCCTCTCGCAAACTTCATTTCGCTGCTAGTTCGTTTCATTTTCGGTTTTTATTTTTTCTCTGTTTCGTGCTGTTGTGGTGATTGTTTCGGTTTTTGTTCGGTGTAAAACTTGGTGTTGGTTTTGGTTGGTAATAAAGCTTTGCTGCCGTTCAAAAAAAGATTAACAATGTTATGTAAAAATGATATGGTAAATATTTTAATTTAGAAATAATTATTGATTGATTTTGTGTCTAAGAATACTCGGAAAAACAGTTTTAGATGAATTATTAGTATTTTCTTGAATTCAATGTTATTTTATGATAAAAACGATATATTAAAGTTTTTTTCGTACTTATTGAAAGTCGTTTTTACCTCTTGCTTGGACCTATAAAATATCATAAACATGTTTGTTTTTCAGAAAAAGTGAGAAGGGTATATGCTCTTTTGCTTTATTTCCTGGAAAGCAATGGATATATTATGCTTGTGAATTGATCAAGATATAATTAAGGTTATCCCTTCTTTTAAAGTTTTTGATTTGGATCAAAGTTGAATTTCTTCTCCATTCGAGTTCATTGATTGAGTTTGAGATACAAATATAAACATCCAATTTCATAACATTATGGGTAAGGTGAAAGAGAGGGAGATTGTATATAGGGAAAAGCTCAAACGAGAACATTTCATTTTACGAAAACGTGATAACATCCTTTTAGTATAGTCAATCACATATGATATTATAGTCAATCACAAGTGATAAGCATGTGATACTAAATTAGAAACGTGGATGACCTTTGGTGCAACCTAGGTTGCGAGCCAAGTTGCCCGCACACTACTAGGTCGAGTTATGTGTATTACCAAATGTGATAAGAGTGTTGTTGGTGTGATATTATAATCCATCACATCTGATACTAAATCATAAATGTACATGAGCTTTGGCACGACCTAGATCTTAGGTCAAGTCGTTCGCACATCACCACGTCCCCTCATGTGTATTTTCACATGTGATAAGGGTGTTCTCGTGTTTTCGTAAAATGAAGGTGTTCACGTTTGAACCTCCACCTATTTATACATATATTATATATTTGATTTTTCAAGTTTTTAATAAAAGAATAGAAAAATAGACTAAAATACCCCTTGTTTAATGAATGGAAGCTAACAACTGTTAGTAGGGGTGAGCATAACCCGAAATATTCGATAAACCCAACCCTACCCGACCCGAATTGGTGCCCAAAACCTGCCACCCGAAACACCCGAAAACCGAAGACCTGATACCCGTTAATAATTTCGGATAAGTAGGATCGGGTTGGGTATCCAAATCACCCACCCGACTCGTCCGAATATCCATTTGAAAATAAAAATATTTCTATTTTCTATTCTAAAATCTAAACCTAATCTAAAGTCTAAAGAGTTACGAGTTCCGACTTCTCTCACAAGTTCTCTACTATCAACTCTCGTTCTCGGTTCTCCCAAGCTCCACGACCAGACCTCGTGACCTCGTCTCTCCCACCTCGCATTACCGACTCCGACGAGCTTATAACCTAGCCTAGCCTTGCCCCTCGACGGCTTAGCCCCTCACACCACCTCCGACCACCAATGAGACCACCACTGTCCACCAGTGACCTGTGAGGTGAGGCAATGCCCGCACCTGTCCACCACCGGCCACCGCCACCGTCTATTGGTAAGTTCCTAAACCTATTAACCTACTTTGATAGTTTGATTGTTCATTTGAGATGATGAGATATGTTTGAGTTTTGATTTGAGATGATGAGTTGATTGTTTGAATTTTGATTGTTTACCAATCTCAACCCTAAATATATCTATCAAAGTATCAATCTGATGAGTTTTGAGGCTTTGGAAGCATGTTTTGACTGAATATCCGAACCCTGAAAGGTATTTACCAAAATCTATAGTTGACTATTTTGAATTTTGACTGATGGGCTAAATATCCGAACCCAACCCAATAAACCCGAGAATACCGAATATCCAAAATTTTCGAGTTAGTCCCATTTCCGGTTGGATTTCGGGGTTTATTCCTGCCACCTGATATCCGATCAGGTAAGGGGTTTTAGGCCCCGACACAACTCGACCGATGCACAATCCTAATTGTTAGTAAGAGGAACCAAAACTGAGCAAAATACAATTTGCTATAGCAACTTTGTATTAAATGAATTTCAAGAACCAAAATCAAAATAAATAAATAAATAAATAAATAAAAACACAGGGAGCAAAATGAAGTTTGCTAGCTCTATAAGTTATATAATTATATACACACTAATAAATCTTACTCGATAGGTAATTAAACTTACATCGTTAATTTTTTCCAATAAGTTATTGTCGTTCATTTCCAAGGTTCAAAATAGCGTGAGGCGTGGCGTGGCGGCGAGGTCAAGCCTCAAGCCTTACGAGATATGGCGAGGACGCGGCGTTTTTCAAGGCGTGAACTAAGGCGGCAAATTAATAATATTATTAATTTATTGTAAGTGTATAAATATATGTTTTCTTTTTTTATTCAATGAATACAATTATATCCAATAATTTAAATTCATATATATATATATATGTATTGATATCATATAAAGTCTAAATATTTTCAAAAAAGTCTAGAAAATAACAGGTGAATTCAATTCTAATTTCTAAAAGGTCTAAATAAAGTCAACTTAATTTAAGTTTTAACTTTTAACTTTTCATCCCTTAAGTTTTTATTTTTACCTTTAACCAATTTAAATTTTAAAACTTAAAAAAGTTACAAATTGTAAAAAAAAAAAAAAAAAAAAAAATAGCGACGCCTTACAAAAAACGGACGCCATGGCGCGATATGGCGCGCCTTGAGCCGCCATGGCGCGATATGGCGCGCCTTGAGCCGCCATGGCGTGAGTCACGCCTTAACAAAACGTTATGGCTCATATCGTAACGGCGGAGACGCGTCTCACGCCATATCGCGCCATGGCGCGCCTTTTTGAACCTTGTTCATTTCTTTGGAATTACATATTAATAACAAGAGTAAATTACATATTTGGTCCCTGGGGTTTGGTGGTTTTAACAGTTTGGGTCCCTAAAATGAAATATCTATGGCTTGCATCCTCGTGGTTTACATTTTATAAAGTGTTGAGTCCCTAACTTCTAACTCCGTTAAAATTTTCTGTTAACTCAATTAGTTTAGAGGGTATTTTAGTCATTTAATTTACTTTTTATTTTCTATTAAAATCACAGGACCAATTATGTAATTTACTTATTTTTTTTATTTAAACTACAGGGACCAACTCTGTAAATTACTCTATCATATACACGATATATATGTAACCCCCGGGAATTCTTAAGGTAAGTATTTGTTCCCTTATTACATT
The DNA here is from genome assembly GCA_954870635.1 of Arctium minus. Lineage (NCBI taxonomy): Eukaryota > Viridiplantae > Streptophyta > Magnoliopsida > Asterales > Asteraceae > Arctium > Arctium minus. The sequence continues at coordinate 12,802,811 of OX941080.1, forward strand.
AATTGTGTTTATCTGGAAATATGAACCTTTATGTGCTTATGAACCTTATTTTAATGATATGATGTTATCTGGTTAGTATTAAAGATGCATGTGTGTAGACCTTGCGCTCGCTTTCGATTTCAGTTAAGCTTTCGGGCTGTTTTGGGTTTGGCGCGAGAGTGCCACGCGATAGTGACCTTGTCATTATCGCCGGGCACAATCGCTGAGAATGTACCGTGGGTTCGGGGTTGGTCGCGATTGTGCCATGGCACTATCGCGGAGGGCACTATCGCCGAGTTTGTACCGTGAGGGGGGGAGCCTTCGCGATTGTGACATACGATAGTGCCCGTGGCACTATCGCCCGCGGGGTCTGGTCGATTTAAAACACTTTGGCTGCCTCTTTTCACTTCACAACTTCAAAATCTAATCTAGGGTTTGCTTGAGAGCGTTTTTGGGGGTGATTTTCTTCACTTCTCCACCTTCTCACTTCATTTATTACATAGAGGTTGTTGGGGTTTTCAAACATTTATTCAACCACTTCAAGGGTACATTCAAGACTTATCAATCAAGTGTTTGGAGTCTCAAGACTTCATTCTTCTCCATTTCATCTATTTTCTAGGTTTTGGTTCAAAACCTAGATTGTGAGTTTACTAACCTTTGTAAAACTAGATACACATCATATTCTTCTATTTGTTATTCTTTATCTCTATATGTTCAAGTATTTGGGTTTTGATTATGAAGAAATGTTGGAAATATGGTTATGTGTGAAATGCCACATTTTACTCTAAATGTACAAGTATTTGGGGTTCTTCTCTTGAAGACATATTATGTGTACTTTGATATGATAAATGTATACATGTCTCGGTATTGAGATGATTATTAGTTGAAATCCCTTTTGGTGAAATATGTATATGTAATGATGAGCATGATTATCTTTTGGGTCTCATGATAGACTTATGTGTTAGGATGGTAACATTGTACCCTTGGTTGGTATCGAAATGTATTGGTTGAAATATACCTCAAGACCTCCTATAAATTATGTTGGACGAACCAAGTCAGTAGACACTAGGAGGATGTAGTCTTGGGCGCCACTGTGATGATATGTGCCTAGACCTCTGCCATTCAAGGATTTTCCTTTGGTGTAGTCCTCGGGTGTGTCGGGCCTTTCGGGTGTCTCTTGGTAGATGGCATCAAGGTATATCGACTCTTTGGGTGAAACTTGATTGGTGCTATGGGTCTCCCCTATTGACTCCACATTTATTGAACTATGGTTAACTGCTGATAAGAATTGTTACTGTTCATGCATGCTTATTATTGTTCAACTCACTAGGCTTTTTGGCCTAACACTTGTTTGGTGTCGATGTGTATCTCAGGTTCTAGCGGTGCCGGTTCTAAGCTGGCATAGTGCTTGGGTGAGAGCTTGGAGAATGCTTGCTAATGGCCCTTTATTGGATAAAAGCATTTTGGGAATTATAGACGACAACCCTTTTGTAATCTCTTTTCTAGTTGTAGAAATTAGATTAGTTGGTTGTTAATTTATTATCCGTTAACTTACAGTTGTGATTAAACAGGTTGGTATTATTTCCCCGTTTTGGGATGCTCTTGCTTTGGCAGTTTATATACCGCATGTCCGTTTTTCGGATTTTTGTTATCCCTATTTTTAGGGTGTTACAAGTTGGTATTAGAATTTTATTTTAAGTGAACTAGGTATTGTTTTAGCATATCTAGACTTAAGCTTTAGACTGTATAGTTTCACTGTCCACTTGGGGTAGGAATCCTAGGTGGGGAGAGCGTTAAGATTACGGAATTACTTTAATTGAAAGTTGTGATGATGGTGACGAGAATTCTTGTGTATGGTTCATTCATAATTTCACTTAGCTACTGCTATTATGAATGCATTGTTACGTGAGCATACTTGGTTCCTATTATTATGATAATTGATGAAGGTATTAGTACGTGCAATGAGTTCAACTCGTTTAGTCTTTTTTCAATCTATTTCTCGTACATGTATGGCAGATCGAAATGGTAAACACTTGGAGCAGGTTACCAAATTCACCGGAGGTTCACTTGGAGGTGGAGTCTACAGCCGAACGACCTCATGTGGGGGCAACTTCTGATGGACCTCCTGTACCCCCAATCTTGAGAGGAGGGCCTGAGCAGATTCCGCGTAGGAACCCTACTGCTAATAATGCCATTATGGAGGAGGTAACCATGGAGACCCGGATTCGGGATAACATGATGTTGGCCATGAACTCCGCCATGGCCCAACAACAAGAGTTCTTCATGAAACTCTTAGAAGATCGAGACGCTAGTAACCGACAACCAGAAACAATGACCACCATCATCTTCATCGAGATCTCTTCGCATCCCTCTCGACGATGACCAATCGTTTCATCTCCGACGAACATAGATCGAGCAATGAAGACAAATATCTGCTTCCCCCTTCATCTCTGACGAACCCCTTATCATCTCCGGCGAACCCAACGATAAGACCCTCACCGTCTCCCTCCCTCCCTCCGACAACTTCGCCTTCCACGTCTTACTCCTCCGATGACTTCCTCTTCCACGTCCCCCTCCCTCTGGCCACTTCATCTTCCAGACGACTTCATCGCCGCTTCTGCCTCACGATGGTGTGTTTCAAATCTGGGTTTGGCTTACATCTAGGTATGTTTTACATCTTCTTGATTCCAGATCCCAAATCTAATCGTTGTTCTTCTTCACAGTCGACATCTCCATCACAATCAATGGGTTTCATCTCTTTACAGCTTTGAGTTTTGTTTTTGTACAAGATTGTTTTAATTTTTTGTAGAGATCCTAATCCTAGATCTATATTTCATTCTTTTTCTTTGTTGATTTTAGGGTCTTGATTTTTCAAAAGACATTGTTTGTTTTAGGGTATAATGGATTGAATTTACTGGATGAATATTTATGTTTTTTTCTTGAATTGATTTGTACAAATATTTTGTTGTGTTAATGATAATATCGATGCTTATGGTTGATCTCTTGTATTAATATGGAATTAATTTGAGTTAATACTTATGTTTATGATTCCCTAATGGATATACCACCACAGCCTAATTTTTATATACATTTGTATGGTGTAATAAAACAAAAGTCGTTAACAACACCATTCTTTTTCAAAAGTGGGCTTGAAAGTTTAATCATTGTTCATGAATTATTAATTTATAATTTGAATTTGATAGGTTAAATATGAAATTCAAAACATTGTTTTCAAAATAATTCTCTTTTTCATATTTAATAACAAAAAGGGATTTGTTTCATGTCGTCATCGTCGCTGGAAGGTTCCGGACTTACCATACACGGCTTAAAGTTACAAAATTACCCCCCTGCTATCTTAGATACTTCATTGTACCCTTCAAGAACTATAGAGTTCTTAAAATTTTCTAATGTTCAATTATTTTTAATTTAATCCACTATGATATTTAGAAAATCTTTTAATTTTTATTTTCCAATGATGTCATCGTTTGAAAAAAAAAACTCTTGATCTAACTTTGTATAGACCCGTAAAAAAAAAAAAAGTCTTGTTCAAGAATATTGTCTAACACCAAGAACAAAAAGCTTATCTCTTGGCATAAGATGTAAAAAGAAAAAAAAGGGTAGGGTAGGGTAGGGTAGGGTAGGGTAGGGTGGGGGGGGGGGGAAGCGATCGGGCATCACCACATCCCCACATCTGTATTATCACATGATAAGGATATTCTCGTATTTTCGTAAAATGAGGATGTACTCGTTTGAACCTCTACCTACCTATATATATATATATATATAGGAAGATGTTCATTTGAGAAATACTAAATATATGATAAATAAAGAAGTAATTCTAGCATTTCATTCAGTCAAGATCGAATTTGACTGGTCAACAATTACGACTTTGACTGGTCAAAAGTTGCGACTATTCCAAAACATAAGGACAGTTTCGTAATTTTTACAAATACACGGGACGAGTTCATATATGAACATGTATCATTCACAATTTCACATATGAACTATATGTTCATATGTGAACCAGTGTAATTCACATATGAACTCTTTTAACTGATTCATATATGAACCAATTAACTTATTTACATATGAACTAATTAACTGTAGCGCGGAGCACTGTCGCCATTTTCCGTCTTCTTTTAAACCAAATATTCCAGTGTGTTATAAAAAGTCACAAAAAACTCCTTATAAACTACTTCAAATAACTTATCAATAAGCCAACTTATAAGTTAGGTAATGTCCATCCATACATGTACTCAAAAAATAATTTAGCTCATAACTGATTTATTTTTGCCAAACTATGCCATAAAAGATTTTAATAACATGAACAAAGGTAATAAATATATAAACATTAAGATTAGGAAGAAATATTTCATTAACTCATACCGTGTTAAGAGCATCTCTAACCTTCACACTCAAAAAACACCAAATTTGGTGGGTCAAAAAAAAACTTTTTGAACCCCATATTAAATAACATATTTTATTTACCATTAAACTAGTTTTAGTAACAATAATTATAATTCATGAAGACATATTATAATAGTTAGGGGCCGTTTACCAAACGCATACCCGGATAAGCGCTTATCAATAAAATTTAACACTATCACTTACTTAGCGGGTAAGATTTTAGTCCACAAAAACGGTATCGTATGCAATAATTTTTCTGATAAACGTTTACCGGTAAAATTTAACACTATCACTTACTTACCTGGTAAGATTTTAGTCCACAAAAACGGTATCGTATGCAACAATTTTCCCGGTAAGCGCTAACCGTGGTAAGAGTCTTCGCCATCACTTACCAGGGTAAGACTCTTGGTTCTTGTCTTAACTCTTACCGGGTAAGATTATTGGTCATTGCCATCTTCATCCATAAGATTATATGACTTGGTAAGCGCTTACCCGGGTAAACGTTTGGTAAACGGCCTCTTAATCTATTTAATGAAGACTTCTTAAAATAAAAACGGTAAATTTTTAATTAATATTATATTAAAAAATTACATTAATTCAAATAACAAAAATTAAAAATATAATTAATTTTAGAGTGAATTGTGGATTTGGTCCCCGTGCTTTGTTACTTTCTTTGAATACGGTCCCTATAGTATGTATATTGTGGATTTGGTTCCTGTGGTATTCAATTTATCTTGGTCATGGTCCCTCTGACTAACGCATCCGTTAACTCCATTAAATCAAGAACCATTTTAGTCATTTTGCCTAATTTGTGTCTTTTTATGATAATAAAAATAAAAAGAGTGAATTGTGGATTTGGTCCCCGTGTTTTGTTACTTTCTTTGACTACGGTCCCTATAGTATGTTTATTGTGGATTTGGTCCCTGTGGTATTCAATTTATCTTGGTCATGGTCCCTCTGACTAACGCATCCGTTAACTCCATTAAATCAAGGACCATTTTAGTCATTTTGCCTAATTTGTGTCTTTTTATGATAATAAAAATAAAAAATATATTTTTAACACACACACACACATATATATATATATATATAGAGAGAGAGAGACCTTCTTTTGTTAACCCAAAATTTAGTGTTAACTTTGTTAACTAATCTGGACCCTTAATCTTGAAAATTAATAGTTGTGATTAAAACAATTTTTTAAATTAAAAAAAGGGAAAAAATTGGTTCAAATTTGATGTTCCTATATGAACAAGGGTAAAAAGGTAAAATTGTATTTGTTGATAATGAAGGAAAGGTATCAAATCCCAAAATTATCGGGATCACGTCTTCTTCCTCAATACTCCAACTCGATCAAGAAATCTGCAGAACCATTTACGGACTGATAGAAGAAGAAAACGTCGGTATCATCCCTACAAAGGACGGATTGCTTCAAGAAATCTGCAGAACCATTTACGGACTGATAGAAGAAGAAATCTGTAGGGTTGTTTCTGGGCAGCAGCAGCGACGGCAACGGAGGCGATGATCGGCGGTTCAACGGAGGCGATGATCGGCGGTTCGTCGGAGGCGATGATCAGCAGCTGCAGCACTTGGTTTCTCTGTGGTTTGTTGTTTTTTTCTCACTTCACATATCATCGGCGGGTTCGTCGGAGGCGATGATGGCGAGATCTATGAACACCGAGGAGTAGTTGAACACCGATGGCGAGATCTATGAACACCGAGGTGAGATCTATGGACACCGACGATGGCGAGATCTATATTACGGTGACGGTTCTGGTGTGCATATATGAACACTTAAGAGTTTGGGTGTGCATATATGAGCTTTATGATATGCATATATGAAAATGAATTTTTGTTATGCATATATGTTCTTTACTTTACGGTTCATATATGAACACTTAATACATTGGTTGTGTAGTGCATATATGAAATATATGAAGTTGAATTGATACAATTACATCTTGGTGTGCATATGTGAAAATTGGATATCCATTATGTGCATATATGCACTTTTTATTACGTGCATATATGCAATCTGGGGTTGACGTCCATAATCTATTAACAATCCCATAAAATTCAAAATTCAAAACTTTCTAATCAATCCCATAAATATCAATCCCATATGTAATTTAAAATTCAAAACTTTCTAATCAATCCCATATTAGGCGGCATATTAGGCGTGTGGTTTTGCGGTTTACTTCTTGGACGGCATATTAGGCGTGTGGTTTTGATGGCCGCCAAAATCAAATTACATATAACGGTCGATTGGATTTTCACCGCACGGCAAATCCTTTAATTTGTCGTACGGTTGGAGATGCTCTAAAGCATATCATTCCAAAAATTGGAATAATTTTCAATGATGGTAATCGGAAGATCTAATCATTTTTAGAAAGAGACTTTTAACTTGTAGTTTAACTTCAAAGATAGGGACACATTATTTGTCCCAAACACTAATATTTCAAAAACTTTCTGCAAAATTATTTTCTTAAACATGCTTTCTCGAAACCCGTATCTTTAATTTTTTAAAAACAAAAATAAAGTTTGCTAAATCCTACTTTCAAATGAGACATACTAAATACTTTAAGTTCACATCAAATTAATCGAACATACAATCGCCTTTTGATTTCAAAACAAAAGCAAACTAGGGGTGTGTAAAACCCGAATAATCCGAAACGAAAATAAGGCATTTTTGTAAAACCCAAATACCCCGATATCCGAAAATCCGAAACCCGACTTTTGTGGGGATATTTGGGTTCGGGTTGGGTTTGATTTCTGGCCACCCGACCTGTCCGAAAACCCGAAATAATATACATATATACTTTATATATTATATAAATATATTTATTTGTCTAATTATCATTTGAAAATCGTAAATTATAGTCGGTCGAAATGTTTTCTAATTTATAAACTTACAATCGATTTCATCAATCTCTCAACCGATTGAATTCATCCTCAAAATCGATAAAATTTATATGTACTTTTGCATTATAATAATACCCGAACCCGACCGACATTAACCCGACCAACCCGAACCTGAAGCAATCCGAAATTTGAAACCTAAAATTCGGGTCTTGATTTTCATATCCGAAATCCGATCGGGTTTTGGTTTTGCCTACCCGAACCCGCCTGACCCGCCCGATGCACACACCTAAAGCAAACCGTATGCATTCAACATATTCCATCCAGAGGGAAGAGTCTAAAGCGTGTTTGGTTCATGGGTTTTGATGAAATTGGAATGGATAATTCATTTGACCAAATTCCAAATCCAATGTTTGGTTCACACAATGGAAGTGTCGGAATCCTTTGAATTCCATTGAATTTCAGGATTCAAGGAATTCATCATTCCTTTGGTTAAGTGAAAGAATTGAATTCTTATGTGGTGAAGTTCCATCAAATTTAAATTCAATTCATTCAAAGTCAAATTTTGATGGATTCCAATTCCATCAAATTCGAGTTTCAGCGACGGACCTTTAGCGACGAAAAGCTTCATTCACAAGCTATAGCGATGATAATAAATGAACTTTTAGCGACAACAAAAGTCGTTGCTAAAAGCACTATTTCTCGACACCCCCATAAGATGTGAAATGTATATACTAGATCTTTAATTATCTGTTAACTCCTGGCTTACCAAAAGTGTGTATAAAAATGGAAAGCTTCTCCAAAAAGTCTTTTAACAAATTGATAAGATGAAAAGAACAAGAAAAACGAAAAGGAACATTAAGGTTATATAAAAGTAACCATCTTTTCATTTCTCTTTATATGTATTCTCTTACAATCCCTGTATACACTATCTTCACACAAACCTAACCATCTCTGGAGCTGAAGGATCTGTTCATAATTAACCAATAAAAGAAGAAAACCGGAGAAGGAGGATTAAAATGCAGCAGCAGCAGCAACCGCAATCGTGTTTCTTTGATTTTGTTTCACTTCTCACATTCCATATATGTAGTAGGGAGTGGGGTAGTAATTATAGTAGTACTGGTAGGGATGAACTTCCACGGTTGCTTTTGATTCTTTGGCCTCCGGTTTCTTCTCCTCCACTGGACCAACACTCACTAGCTCTGTGTATCCTACACCTTTCCGTAGCAAAGTCGTCAATTCTACTGAATCAATTTCTTCACCAGTCACCGCGATCTGGTCTTTATCCGATCCTACGAATGATGCCGATTCAACACCTGTTTATCAAAATTCAGACTCTGATTTAGTTAAATGATTCTACCAATTAGAATTCCGTAGTTATGTTTAGATTTAATTATGAAAATAAATCCAAATCCATCCGGTTATTAGGAAAAAAAACAATACATAACATGAATGTTATATCCCCAATCTGAATCAACATTTAGGTAATGAAACTCAAATTCGTCAACAATTTCCTCTGAAATTGGAAATCTGTAAATGAATTTTGAATACATTCGATGATCGTTTCAGAGATTTTCAGTTTGTTTCGAATTTAAACTCGAAAATGTGAAATGAAGTAGAAAATAGTGAAAATTAATTTAGGAAAAGTGATCTCACCGCAGAGACTAACGGCGATCTTCAGAGCCTTGCGAGATTTCTTGTCGTTGTTCATGGTCACCTTCACCACAATCTTTTGCTGCAAATCATACAAATTGAGATCAACCGATTCAAAATAAATGCAAAACAGAGTCTATTTGAATTAGTAAGTAAGTAGATCTGTACCTTTGCCATTTGTGTAAATTTGATGATCTGAATGTAAGTGTATGTGTTTTGGATTGGTTGTGCTTGTAGAAAGGGGAGATTAAGAGGATTTGAGAGTGGTGGTTTGAAGAATGAGACTGGAATGACAAAGATTTTATAGAGCCTATGGGAGTTGATTGATGAAGACGACGACGTCAACGCCGTGAGAAGGAAGCTTCCCACTAAGGTTATGTGACAAATATGACACGTTATTTACTTTTCTTTTATGATTAATTAATTATACATATAAGTGAAGAAAATTGATTATTTATTTAATCGTAGTTGTAATAAAAAATCCTTCATGTTGTAGCTAGGGGTGTAAATGATGCGAGTCGAGCTCGAGTATCATTATACTCGACTCGACTCGTTAGATATCGAGTCGAGCTCGAGTTCGAGTCGAGCTTATTCGAGTCGAGTGTTGACCGAGTTTTGACCGAGTCGAGTGTTGACCGAGTCGATCTCGAGTAGCTCGCGAGTTGTCTCGTCTCATTTACATCCCTACATAGGCTCAAGCCCTTAGGCTCAAGCCCTTAGGCTCAAGCCATTTAACAAAGGCAAAAGATGTAAAACAAGGGAGGAGAAAGGTCTATATATAGCGGAGTTCAAAGCATTGGGTTCTATATTCCGCCAATGTAGGATGAATTAGACACACCATCAAGAGTTTACCCATGTCTTTTACACCATCATTTTCCCAAAAAAAAATCAAAAAACTTGAGTTTATTACTATTAATATTATTATTATTATTATTATCAATTAAATTAAAATAATATTACTAATTATTATTATTATTTTGCTTATCGAGTATCTCACGAGCTTATCGAGTCGAGTATCAGGTCGCTTGACTCGACTCGTTAGTATATCGAGTCGAGCTCGAGTTCGAGTCGAGCCTATTCGAGTCGAGTGTTGACCGAGTCGATCTCGAGTAGCTCGCGAGTTGTCTCGTCTCATTTACACCCCTAGTTGTAGCCCAGTGGTAAGGTAACATCCTGGGGGGTCAGTGGATGGTATCCCTGACTACCCAGGTTCGAACCCCGTGGTGAGCATCCTGTGACATCCATGATCATGGTCTGCTACATAGTGGTACCCTTAATTGGGTTGGGTCGTGGTCGACGGGGATTAGTCGAGTGGCACCCTTAAGTGGGAGCCCGGATAACCCAGAAACGTGTACGTGTGTAAATTTGTCGTTCAAAAAAAAAGTTGTAATAAAAATATGTCAGTTAAATCCTCATTCGTAGATGTTCTTTGAAGTTGATAAAATAATTCAAATGGAGGCAAAGGAATTTATGTGATTTTTTAAAAATAATTGAAACAAATATCTTTATACCATAAAAATAAAACTCAATTTCTTTATTTCAATTTACAAAAAATTGATATACACAATATAATGTAGTACTACTTCTTCCGTCCTAAAATAAATGTCCACAATGAAAAAGACACACAGTTTTAGGAGTGCGTAATTATTACACTTTTTGATAAACCAAAGTACAAATTTACCCTTAATTATACAAAGATAAATTTTCTCCATCACATAATTAAAGATAGAATGGAAAAGTGTAAAATTACTTTTGAAAATAGACACTTATTTTAAGACAAACAAAAATAGTAATGTAGACAACGAAGGAAGTAATTTTTAATCAGATATATGGTTGGCATAGATCCCAATAAGCCTTGGGCCACGTCCATCCCGTGTGAACCCAACTTTTTTTAATGCCAAACAACTCCAAAAAGTTGAAATAAAATATTTAGATTTTTGTCACAATTCATTATTTTATTATCATTAAGTATAAATGTGAGTTAATGATGAGTTTAATAGAGTGGTAAGCATGCATGCATCATCTACATATCTATACTATATTATAAAGATAGTATAAAAAACTCTTAATTACAATTCATTAAGCTTTATGTACTATCATTTAAAGCTATCTACTTAAAATCTCATAAAAATAACTACTAAAGCCTAATGCACTACCTGTAAAACTTGCAACCCTAATTAATATATTTGATCCTTATCCCCCAAAATCCTTATCTCTAATCCCTAAACCCTAAAATTATGAAATTTGAATTCTGATAAACATAATCAAAACAGGATAAACGTCTCAATTTAAATATAAAAAATTTAAAATTAAAATATATAAGATAATTAATGAATTTTAACAAACTACTTAATTTTTTAACATTATATTGTTAAGCCTAAATTAAACAAATTTATATATAAAAAACCATTATCACTCAATAAAAACCATCCAAAATCGTACTGTAAATCAATAAAAAACAAAAAATAAAAATAAACATTAAAATCGTGATGTATCTCGTTGTATTGTGCGAATACGCTTCTAGTACATACATACATACCTATATAGTTATGTTGGATATAATTAATTACGTAAATACAAATTGATTTTAATATTATATGTATTTACATGTTTTGTGTAACTAAATAAAAAAGTCGAAAATACCAATAATAAAAAACATATATTTTATTTTACTCCTATTTATTTATTGAAAATACATCTTACTTAAAATTATATTGATATATTTTTTGTAAGGTTACTAGAAGTTTTTTTTAACTATTTTTCAAAACTTTTGAAATTAATTAAGTTACGTATAAATTGATTGGTTAAAGAAAACATATATATTTTTGGTACTATATGTTTGACTCTTAATTTGATTTAAATAGAAATAAGATTTACTTCATGTCGTGATCTTCGTCGGAAGGTTCCAAACATGCCAAACACGACTATAAGTTACACAATTGGTCCTTCTACTATTTTCAAACCTTTTTTTTTTTGCCCATCAAGAACTATAAGGGGACGTTTGGTTCGCAGGATTGCGATGGAATCTGAAGTAATTGGAATGATCAATTTCGTTGACCAAATTCCTTTCAGGCGTTTGGTTTCCCATGGAATGGAATTGAATTTCACACATTCCACCATTCATGGATTTGGTCATTCCATCACATTTGAGAAGGAATTCAATTTCATTTCATCTCATTTTCTCAAAAAGACAAAACTATCCCCATTTACCAAGATCCATATGAACGTCCACCAACCACCACCGATCGGAACCACCAACACCCACCGTTATGAACCACCGTCGACCACCGCCGACCACCGTTCTGAACCACCGCTGACCACCATCGATCGGAACTACCGCCGACCACCGTTCTGAACCGCCGCCAACCACCACCGATCGGAACCACCGTCGACCACCGTTCTGAACCGTCGTCGACCACCACCGATCGGAACCGCCGTAGACCATCGTTCTGAACCGCCACCGACCACCACTGATCGGAACCACCGTTCTGAACCGCCGCTGACCACCACCGATCGGAACCACCGTCGACCACCATAGGTGGTTTTCGTTTGTAAATGTTATAATTTATAATATGTAAAGATACGTCGTGCTAATATACGTACCACACATCCGAGGGCAGTGAAACACAACTCAAAACGTCCGTTTGAATCCGTTCTTATTCTGGTGCGTGTACCTGGATTCTTCAGCTCCAAATTATATAAATACGTAGGGAGTCGTTCGTACGACTCCTCGGGAGTGCCTCTCACCATTAGTAGTGCCTTGCATTGTTCACGCCATCCTTGGTGGTAACCAATGTTGATCATGTATTGCTGGTTTATATCGTTGACGATGTCCTTCGGCCGAAATGCCCTACTAGCGTCAAGAAACTTGTCTTTCAGTATGTGGCCCAAAGTCCTTTTGTTGACCTGTCGGTGGCTGGAATTCAGTTGCGTCCTCGAACAAGTGTGTACGTCGTGCAGCTTTCTAACGGCAAAGAGCCCTCCTTTAGGGCCCACGGACTTCGCCGACATACACCACTCACAATTTTGTTGGTCACATACAACCTCGTATCTGCTTCTGTCGGATTTCTTCGCTCAAAACATAAAACCCTCTTTCAAAAACTTAATTCTGAGTTGTATGGTCTAGGGGTGTACAGAAAATCGTCAACCCGCGAAACCCGACCAACCCAACCCGCTCCCAACCCAATTAAACCCAACCCGCGAAACCGCCAAACCGCTAAGTAGAAGGGTTGAAATTGGGTTAGAAAAACTCAACCCAACCCAAACCGCCAACCCGCCGCTAATTTTTTTTATAAAATTATATATATATATATATATATATATGCACATATATATAAATAAAAAATATTTACAACCATATTAAATTTAGTCTAATACTCATTTATCTAATTCCTATCTCCTAAGCCCATATTAATAACTCAATCTGTGAATTTTTAACTTTCTGTCCCTGTTTTCAAAAATTCGTATAAAATCAACCGTAAGTCCAAATATGCTCACATTTGGCATTTATAAAGATCTTCCTGTCCTTTAAAACTTTGTAGTTTGCACCGAGACCTGAATCTAAGTCGAAGTTGCTCAAAAACACAGTTTAAGCCGCTGGTCTGCAGCTATTCAACCATTTTTACAATTCTGTGAATTTTTAACTTTCTGTCCTTGTTTTCAAAAATTCGTATAAAATCAACCGTAAGTCCAAATAAGCTCAAATAAGTCCAAATAAGCTCAAATTTTGCAGTTAGAAAGATCTTCCTGTCCTTTACAACTTTGTAGTTTGCACCGAGACCTAAATCTAAGTCGAAGTTGCTCAAAAACATAGTTTTTAGCTGCTGGTCTGCAGCTACCGTTTGATAAGTATATTTTTTTTTATTTTCATTCTTTATAGATGGTTTGATTTTCATTTTAGAGTATACTGTTTAAATGTTTGAATCTAAATATATGCTTAATCAATATTTATAGGAGTAATGGAAAATACTCCTAAATCTCCAAAAATCGAAGACATTGATGAACAAAATACGTCTAAAAAAAGGGGTGGTAGAACTTCAAACGTTTGGGGTCGGAGAGGTCCAAGTCGGTCGTAGTTGATTGAGGATATTTGATTGCTATCATCTAGACTTTTGAAGTTTAACTTTAAAACTTGTGGATTTTAATATATATTTGGATGATTGTAATAACTAGTAACTTTGTTGAGAATACTTTTAGTAGTATTTATCGTATTCCATTCTATAATTTTATTTAGACTACGAAACCGCCCAACCCGCCATAACCCGCAAGGATTGGGTTGGGTTGGGTTATACTTTTGAATGTGTTGGGTTGGGTTGAGATTTTCCAAACCGCCATAATTGGGTTGGGTTGTAAAAATGTCCCAAACCGCCCAACCCAACCCGCGTACACCCCTAGTATGGTCATTTCCTTCTTCGTATCCAATAGATGACCTTCACGTATACTTGTACTGCGATTGTAAGGTGCGGGTTGGTATATAGGTCTCTGGGTTTAGAAGGGAAGGTGACATATCAAAATAATCATTTTAACTCACCAAATGATTTATTGCTAGTCGTATATGTTTCTTCTTCTTCGTCCTCATCATTATCGCGGTATCTGATCTGTCCAGATCAGATATACCCATTGTGAAAACATGGGTTTCGTCATCAGCAACTCCAACAAACCGTCTTTCTTGGTCTTCTTCTTTTTCTTCTTTTTCTTCTGGTTCTTCTTCTTCTTCTAGTTGCGTCTCTGGAACAACATCGAGATAAGACTCGTTAGGACGATATGCATTATCAGAATAAAGTGTAGTGTCGTAGGATGCCTGAAATTGAGAATCAGGCTCCAGTTGACTACCACCGACATGGATTTCGTGTAACACCCCGATTTTCGAAAGGTATTATTTTAAGTTAATAAAGAAATCGGTATTTTAAAGGAAAAAAAGATATAGGATTTTGGACTTGAATCCTATATTTTATAGTTTTGTTGGATGAAGGATTCAATTACTAGTCCAACGGTTCTTTCCGGAGCAAAATCGGAGCTAAAACGAAGTAGTTATGGCCAAAACAGTGAACGGGAAGAAAATTGGGCGAGCAATGCACGGTGCGACTTGCGTTGCGACTTAAAGCCACCCGGGCGACTTAGGGGAAACCGGGCAGGTTGTGGCATGGGTTAGGCTGTGTGGTAACACGCGCGGAGCACTGTTCGACCAAAAAACCCAATTTTTAGCCTTCTATCTTCATTTTCTCATAACTTTTGCATCTCAACTCCGTTTTTGGTGATTCAAGTTGCCATGGTTTCGTTCTTTAGAGATATTCAAAGATATATCAAGATATTTGAAGTCTATTGGAAGATACAAGAGTATTTTGTGATGGTAAGCTTCTCATCTATCTTAATGTTAAGCTAGGGTTTGATGGTATCACCATTTTCCCTATTATCTTTCAACTTGGGTGTGATTTTGATGACTTGTGTGGTGAAGGAAACCTTGTAGATGTTTTGGATCTAACATCTAGGGAGATTGCTTGAAGATTTCAAGCCTTCATTGTAACACCCTGTTTTTCGCAAAGTAAGTTTTCGTCTCTCGTTGGTAGTTGCTCCGTCTTCTATTTATCTTTTTCGGTGAAATAAGTTGTACTTTCGAACCTTAAATCGACCCATGCAAGAATCTCAAGTTTTGACCTTTTTCTGAGTTCGGTACGTGTGGCGCGAGAGTGACTTGCGATAGTGACACGTGTCACTATCGCGTGGTACAATCGCCGGGAGAGTACCACCCGCGGTACAATCCCCGCGAGAGTGCCCTCGCGATAGTGACAATGTCACTATCGCGTGGCAAGGTCGCGCGCGGCCTAAGGTATTCTAAATGACCGAATTCTCAACCCATTTCTCATTTCCTCACTTCTAACCTCTTCCTTTTCTCCCCCAAATCAGTTTCCCTTTCTCCTCATAAACCCTAAACCATTTTGGGGCTCTTCCTCCTCTAAACCAAGTGTTTCTCCTTTATCTAGCATGGTTGGAAGTTAGAGCTAAGATGCCTTCATATTCTTCTTCATCCTCATCAATTTCTAGGGTTTTCACCCAACCCTTTTCTTTGCTCTTGAAGTTTTGGAGTGCATAGCTCATCTTGGTGATCTAAGAGTATTTTGGTGGGTGGATTGGAGTTATGATTAAGGTAACCTCCTATTTTCTTCAAAAATGGAAATTAGTGTTTTGACCTAAGTTGAGATATTTATGTAAATGTTGGGGAATGTTTCTATATGGTTGAATATAGTTATTTATGGTTGAAAATGTGTGGATCTAGGTTTGGAAGCTTGAGTTGAAGAGTTGGAATGGATGTCTTCGAAAAGCTTTGGGTGAGATCTATGCTTTTGGAGGCCAATGGTTGGGGATTGAAACGTAGTTTTAACTTAACCTAGCAAGGTGAGTTCAAGTTGATTTGTGAAAATGGTGTACATGCCAAAATGTCTATTTTAAAGTGTTTACATGCTTTATATGGAACTGTTAACTGCTAATCATTTGATAAGTTTTGGTTATTTGGAAGTATTCAACGTTATAAACTTATAAAACACCCAAATTTAGGATTTTGTGCATTTTGATAAATAATCATATATTTTGGGTATTTAAATGATTTATTTCATGGATTATAATTTTGAGTACAAATGCATTTTATTGGGTGTCAAGAGATGATTTGAAAGGATAAATGGTATAAACCCACTTGGAAAATGTTTTGCCCAAATCTAAATCATGTTGGAGTTATTTGTGTGTGTTGAAGCATGGGTTGCATTAATTCGGGTCGTTTACGTTTGATTTCATTTTTTATTTGCAACGTTGGATCTTTGGATTTGTTGAGCTTATGGCTCGGCTTGGATTTTGTTGAGTCTTGGGGACACTTGTCCGGTTTTGATAGCTAATTGTAGAGCGCTTGGTTATGATTTGCATTTATTGCATCTTATTTGGGAATTACATGTTTTGAATGCTTTAGTTCATTCGTTTTGAGTCATGTAATGTTTCAGCCCCGTCTGCTATGGATCCATGAGCACTTTTGTATTTTATCCGGTGTTGGGAGGACTAGTTTTCCATATCGAGGCACATTCGGCATCGGATTGGGTTGTAAGTCCTTCGTGCTAGTATCAATTGGTGTATGCTGAAAGATGCTGAGCTCGATACTCTTATTATTTGTCCAATGGTGGGACGCTAGTTTTCCCTATTGAGGCGCGACTAGGCATCTTTGGTATGGTGTAAGTCCTCTATGCTAGTATGTATGGGTGTATTCTGAAAGATGTTGAGCCCGATACTTATACCAATTTAACGTAACGTGTGGCTTACTTTGTGCACGCCACATTATACAGAATCGGGTTTCCCCGTCACCGAAAGGTGTTTTCTTTGGGCTGGGTCTTTTATACATTTGTTTTCATTGACATTTTGCGTACATGATTTTATTCCATGTCTTATGGGTTGAGTATTGATCCCCGCCCGTGTTTTGGGGTGTTTTGGGAAATGAAGCGTTATTACATTATCTAAGTTTGAGGGTCGATTTATATTCATGTTTTTGAGCGAGTCTTGGGTTGCATCGATTTGTAAAGAAGGTTGTATTGGAGCGTTGTCTTTAAAGTGGTGTATTATGGGAAAACGAGTCGTTTCTATTTCTAAAGTAAATCACTTTGAAAGATCTTGTTTTGAACTGAATTCTTTTCCTTTAAAGATATATTTATTTATGTTGAAAACTCTTGAGCTCACTAGGCGTTAAGCCTAACCTTTTTATTTGTCGGCATGTGCATCAGATTCCATTTCGGGATTAGTTCTAGCGGCTGTGAAGAGATGAGTGCTAGTTGTATGCTCGAAGAGGTGACTAGCTTGTTGAAGTCTTCCGTACTTATATTGGAGATAGCGATTGGTTTTGGGTTATAGTAACACCCGACTCTAGTTAGTCTTTATGTAAGACTTTATTTGCTTGTTGATGGTTCAACGTAGAAATGTATTTCAATTATGGACTTGTAGTAAGAGATTTTATTATCCCTTTAAGGTATTGTTGAAAGTTTTAAATTAGTCGCTCTTTCCAAATTGAGGGTGTTACATTCATCAAAGGAGATTCAAGTTTTGGGGTAAAATCTAGATTTAGCCTAAATCTAGCAATGTGAGTTCAAGTTAATTTGTGAAAACGATGTACATGCCAAAATGTTCATTTTAAAGTGTTTTGTATTTTACATGAAATTGTTAACTGCTGATTATCTGATAATTTTTGGTTATTTGGAAGTGTTTAACTTTATAAACTTATAAACTACCCACCTTTGGGGATTTTTGGGATTTTTGATGAATGTATCATAATGGAGACGATTTGATAACCATCTTTATAAATGGAGGGTATTTGGTAAAATTTCATTTTGTGGTTATTGGAAACAAGTGTATTTTGTGTTGTAAAACGTTTTGAAAATACCAATGTACGAGTCATTGGAGTTTGGTCATTCCCAACCCTGTTTATCTCTCGGTTATCTTAAACATCTGTGGTTTTTGGGATAGATGTATTTCAAGTAATTTGTTGAGTAAATCTTTAATAATGATGTCTTAACGATCTATCGTACGCATGTTAATCCTTTGGAGTGATTGTACTTTTAATGTGTGTTATGAAAAATGTCGACCTTGTGCTTTGGGACGTTTGAGAGAGCCAATGGAGTTATAAAGTTGTTTAGAAAATGACTTGTTCAAATCTAAATGGTGTTTGAGTGTATTCATGCATTTTTGGAGCATGTGTCTGCATAAACGTGGTCGGTTGCATTTTAATGTATATTGTGGATATTAGCATATGGTCATTTGATTTGTTGAGCTTAAGGCTCGATTTCGGCTTTGTCAGGTCTTGGAGACTTTTATCCGGTTTTAATAACTTAAAGTGGAGTTCTGCGTGTAAGTTGCATTTATTGCACTTTATTTTGGAGAAGACATGTTTTTTAGTGCTTGTGTCATTCAATTGGAGTCATGTATCTTAGATTGTAATGCATTTGGATCTATAGGCATGTAAGTCAGTCATATTTATGGATGAGGAGTGTTGATATTCTCACCTTGGGAATTATGTCGTGTTGGCATCTTTGTTGTCCCGGTTGTTTGACAAAGAGGAACCTTTATGGGTTGTACTTTGGGACCTTGGGTCTTGTGATTGGATGTCTAATTCTTGTGCACGAGGGTTAGACAACGAGATTTATCAAGTAAGGAGCTGAGGATCCTATATTGAACGCTAGGGAATAGGCACTAGGGGTCGAATGAGTACCCTGAGGATGAAACTCCACTAGAGACCGAACAAGCAATAAGATCGTGTATCCTTGAGGTGTCGCTTGGCGGAGAAAGCAATGGGGGGATACAGTGTTTTGGGACTTGAAATAAAGTCCGACTGGAGGTGTAGCTCGGCAGAGTAGGAAATACAGTTACGATCTGAGGTGTAGTTCGACAACGTGGCTAGGTGGCTTAACTTTGTGTTCCGCCACACACCACGGAATCGGGTCTCCCCCGTCACCGGAAGGTGTTATTTAGGTATTAAATAGTATTATTTTATTATCCATGTTTTCGGTGATGTTTTGTATATACGGATTTTATTCGTGATCTATGGGCCGAGTATTATGCACCCCCTGCGTTTGGGTGTTTCGAGAAATAAAACCTTATCCGCAATTTTATAAATTGGGATTTTTAATTACTATTCATGTTTTGGGGTGAATTTGGGGTTGAAGTTGTTTTATAAAAGAATGTTTATGTTGGGTTGCTTGTTTTTTAAAGGTGTGTGTTATTGGAAAATTAGTCGTTTAATATTTAAAGTAGATCATTTTGATAAATAATGATTTAACTCGCATTCTTTCCCTTTAACAAATATATTTATTTCATGTTGTAAACTCTTGAACTCACTAGGCGTTAGCCTAACCTTTTTATTTGTCGGCATGTGCATCAGGTTCCGGATGGAGGAAATGGTTCTAGCGTTTTGGTGAAGTGTTGAGTGCTAGGAGTATGTGCAAAGGTGAGTGACTTGATGAAGTCTTCCACTTTAGTCTTTGAGAAGGGCAACTATTGTTGGGTTTTAGAAACCCCCGACTTTAATTAGCCTATATACCAGACTCGATTAAGTTTAACCAACATTACTATTCATGGTGACTCTAGTGAGGTTTTGAAGAATAGATTATATCCTTAACTGATGTATATTTGAAAGTTTTAAATTAGTTGCTCTTTCCATTTTCGAGGGTGTTACATTTCGTCATCACCTTCCTCATCACCTCCGTCATCATCTTCATCATCATTTTTGTCATCACCTTCGTCGCACATCAACGGTGCAACATACACAAAAAGTTCTGGAGGTATTTTTGAATCGGCTGCAATTTGCATAAAACCAATGATTTGTTCATCGTTGGTTAGCTCCATCAGTGAGCGATCTTCACATCTGAATACCAACTTGCAAGCAGCAGAATCTTTGATTCCACATTTTCCCATGGCGTAATCAATAAACCTCTTATATGAAACGATTACTGGAATATGTACACCACGCCTTTTGTAGTCAATAAAATCCCACTCATTGTTGTTTTGTACCCATTGACCATCATAACATAAATAGAGACTAGCTTTTTCAACAAGTGAACTCATTTTTTTAGTAGTATGAAAAATGAAGCAATTCAAATGATGAAAAAGAGAGCAAGAAAGAACAATGGAATGGATGTGATGAACGAATTTGCCTTACATCTTACTGATCTTTATAGACAAAATTGAATGGAGAAGATGAATGTGAACCACAAATTCAATGACAATAGTACTATTATTGTATGAAAATCAGACAAAAGTGTGGAAAAAAACAGTAAAATCATGCCAAAAGAACGTGAAAACACACTTGAAATCACATGAAATCATAGACCCTGAAACCCTAATTTCTCAAACCCTATTTAATTCACGGTCCAACCCCCGTGATTACACCAAAATCACGGCCTAACCCCGCGAAAATTCCATAAATCGTAGGGTAACCCCACAATTCTAATTTTTTTTATAACCCCACGAAATGTGAAATCCCGGTCCAAAATCCGAGGAAAATGGGTATTTCGACAAACTTTGAGAGATTTTGGGCATTTTTGTAAGTTTATTTTGAAATACGGGTATTTTAATTAAATTCCCTATTATTTCATATGTAGAAATATTAAAAAATAAATAAAGAGAAAATGAAAGGTTACTCATTTATTAGCATCTTTTATTAAAAAATAATTTAAAAACTTGAGAAAAAAGATAATAGTGAATCAAGCTTTGTCAAGAGGCTACATCATCTCTCCATGGTTTTGCTTTTATATATATATATATATATATATATATATATAATATGTAGAAATATTAAAAAAAATTAAAGAGAAAATGAAAGGTTGCTCATTTATAAGTAACTTTTATTAAAAAATAATTCAAAAACACGAGAAAAAAGATAATAATGAATCAAACTTTCTCAAGAGGCTACATCATCTCTCCATGGTTTTGCTTTAATATATATATATATATATATATATATATATATATATATAGGGTGCGTTTCTTTTGCAACCCAAGCAATTTGTACAAACTATGCAAACCATTATATTAGGAAATAATAGATATATTTATGGATAATGATTATGATTCATTAATAATGATTGTGATATATATGGAAAATGTTAAGTTTATTCATTATAATCATGATTTTAAATTAGGAAATGTTAAGTTTATTCATTATAATCATGATTTTAAATTAGGAAACATAATAAAATCATATATTCATTAGATTTGATGAACGGTTAAGATTGGTTTGCATAGTTTGTACAAATTGCTTGGTTTGCAAAAGAAACGCACCCTATATATATATATATATATATATATATATATATATATATATATAGTGTTTGGTTCATTTGAGAAATGGTAAATATATGAGAAATAGAGAACTAATCCTAGCCATTCATATGGTCAAGATCGGATTTGACTAGTCAAATATTGCGGCTTTGACCGGTCAAAAGTTGCGGCTTTGACTGGCCAAAAGTGGCGGCTATCCCAAAAATAGAAGAACAATTTCGTAAATTTTACAAAACACACGGGATGTGTTCATATATGAACATGTATAATTCACATATGAACTATATGTTCATATATGAACTAGTGCAATTCACAACTGAACTCTTTTAACTGATTCATATATGAACCTTTGTGATTCATATATGAATCAGTTGAACTAACTAACATATTCATATATGAATCTTTGTGATTCATACAGATTCATATATGAACTCATCCCGTGTATTTTACGAAATTACCCCTCTACCTTCTATAGACCACACAAGGAATTATCCGGTGCTTCGCGGTCAAAGACGCAAATGTTGACCAGATGAATGGCTAAGATTACTTCTCTATTTCTCATATATTTATCATTTCTCAAATGAATCTCTCCCTATATATATATATATAGAGAGAGAGAGAGAGAAAGAGAGAGAGAGAGAGAGAGAAAGATAGGATTACTTCATGTCGTGATCGTCGCTAGAAGGTTCCAAACACGGCTATAAGTTACACAACTGGCCCTTCTACTATTTTCAGTCCTTTTTTGCTCATCAAGAACTATAAACTTTTTCATTTATGAATAATATAGAATTATATTCCATTTAATCCATCCTTTCATTTAGATTCATATTTTGGTTAAAACTTATTAATTCACAGGGTTGGCCCTAGCCATGTGCAGTCCGTGCGACCGTATAGGACATCAAAGCCTAAGGGGAATTAAGTTGTCAACTATTACTAGTTTTTAGTTTAATAATTTGGGAATTGGACAACTGAGTTTTAACTATAAAAACAGACTAATTAAGGCCTGATAATCATGGATACTAAATGTGCATCATGAACCGATGAAAATCAACATTTCAACAACTCAAGCAGATGTTTATTTAGCATCTTAACGAACAAACATGGACAAATAAATTTTCTTAATAAGCGAATATGATCATAAAAAGATTCGTTCGTTTAACATCTTAACAAACGAACATTAATGAACATATTTTCTTTACGAATGAGCAAGAATACAAAAAAAATCGTTTGTTTACCATTCGTGTTCGTTCATTTGTTGAAGTTAAGAGAACGAATAAGAACACGAAAACTTTCGTTCATTTATCGTTCATATTCGTTTGGTTAAGTTAAATTAACAAACACGAACAAGCGTCCATTCGTGTTCATTCGGTTCATTTTGCATATTAAATTTCACAATGCACATGAGTACATCACTGTATCAACATAGTTGGAGGACATTGCACAACTATAACAACATATTGTGATATTGTCGTTTGACACTTATTCTTTGCAGTGCACGGTATCATAGATTATAAATTTTACAATTTATCATTGTTTTCTTGACTTTCGTTTACTTTGAGATTTGACATTACCGAATTAGATTTAGACTTTAGCATTTAGACCTGTAACATTATGAGTTTTGCTCTTTGTTTACTATGACATTAATTTAGATGTAATTTACTATATTAGTTAAAAACTAATTATACTTTTCGAAAAAGTGAAAAGGGTATATGCGCTTTTGCTTTATTTCTTGGCAAACAAATGGATATATTATGCTTGTCAATTGAACATGATATAACTGAGGTTCCCCCCTTCTTTTAAAGAATTCAATTTGGATTGAATTCCATCTCTATTCGAGTTCATTGATTGAGTTTGAGATACAAATATAAACATCCAAATTTATAACAATATTGGTAAAGTGAAAGAGAGGGAGATTGTGATATATAGGGAAGAGTTCAAACGAAAACACTTCATTTTATGAAAACGTGATAACATCCTTTTATTATAGTCAATCATATATGATATTATAGCAAATCACAATGATAAGCATGTGATACGAATTATGTGTATTATCACATGTGATAAGAGTGTTGTTGGTGTGATGTTATAATCCATCACATGTGCTACTAAATCAGAAATGTAGATAGCCTTTGGTGCGGCCTAGATCTCAGGTCAAGTCGTTTGCACATCACCACATCTCCTCATGTGTATTATCACATATAGGGCTGAGCATCAAACGGGTCGGGTCGAATCGGGGCCCAAAACCCAAAACCCGATCGGATATCAGGTGATGGGTAAGAGCACCGAAATCCGACCGAATATGCATCGGGTGCTTCTGATATCGGGTGGTTCAGGGTGCGGGTTGTTCGAGTCGGGGATTCGGGTTAGTTCGGGTATTGAGCTTACAAACAGAATTCACAAAGTCAATTTTTCCACCAAAATTAAAAAAAAATTCACAAATGGGGAATTGGGGATTGTTAACCCTTAATTTAAGAAACAATTAGTTAAAACCTAAAACACTTACAAACATAATTCACAAAACCAGTTAAAACCCAATTACACTTACAAACTGAATTCACGAAATTGTAACTGTTTCCATAAATCTGAAGAACTTAGTAGAAGGAGACTGAAAGTAGAGAACTTACAGTAAGAACTAAGAAGATGCCTGTGGGATTACGGAGAATTATGGGAATGGGACTGTCGACTCACGACTGTGGAAGTTGGATTGTGGGAGGGTGGCAGGGCATCGGTGGCTGGAGTTGAGAGAGAGGCCATCGGTGGGCCGTGACTGGAGACTGGAGTAGATCCTGTAGAGTGTAGAGTTGTGTCGGTGCGGTGTCGAGAGAGAGGTGTGTGGTGTGTCGGTTGACTGTCGATAGAGTGTAAGAGACAACAGAGAGGTGTGGTGGTGACGCCGTAGGATGGTGTGGCGGCAATGGCCGGTCGGCGAGGCTTCTGGTGGTGGTCTCGTCGGTGGTCGGCGATGAAGTGAGTCGATGGAGATGAGGTTATGAGGTCTGGTCGAAAATGAGAATGAGAGAAGTGAGAACAGAGAAGTCATATCTCAGATATTTAGATTTTAGATAATTGTGGGATTTCGGATATTCGGGTCAGGTCGGGTGGGGGGGTTGGATACCCAACCCGATCCTACTTATCCGAAATTATTAACGGATATCGGGTCTTCGTGTTGTTGGGTTTTCGGGTGGGGCTTCTTCGGGTTATTCGGGTGGTCGGGTCGGTCGGGTTTTGCTCACCCCTAATCACATGTGATAAGGGTGTTTTTGTGTAGGGTGTAATGAGACGAGACAAATCGCGAGCTACTCAAAATCGACTCAGTCAAAACTCGATCAACACTCGACTTGAATAGGCTCGACTCAAACTCGAGCTCAACTCGACATACTAACGAGTCGAGTCGAGCGACCTGATACTCGACTCGATAAGCTCGTGAGATACTCGAATATATTATATATATAGTTAATTTATATTATAATTTATAAAGTATAATGTAAAAAAATTAATAATAATTATTTTAATACAATACATTAATGTTAAGATAATAAATCAAAATTGAAAATTGAATTTAAAAAAAAAACTCTAAAAAAGGAGGTAACTTAAATTTGTTGAGTAATATTAGGCTTGAGAAGATGAGAAGTGAAAAGATAGACTTTCTCCCATCTCACATTGGTCCCTTAACTTCTTTTTGACTATTTACTCTATTATATATATGGGTAGGCCTCCATCATTTTCTTTGCATTACTCTACTAGTGGATTTAGTCTTTTTGCTTGAGCTAATGACTTGAGTTAGTGAAAGGGTTTTATAGAAGCACACTATCGAAATAGTTGCACCTTTTTATTTGAGTTCAAGCTTGATTTGAGTTCGAGCTTTGATTTGAGCTTGATTTGAGCTTGAAACGAGCTCGAGTTCGAGCATGGGAATTAGTTATCGAGTTGAGTTCGAGCTTGGATTTTCACTACTCGCGAGTTTTCGGGTCGAGTTCGAGCTTGAGAGTTTTATTTCGAGTTCGAGTCGAGTTTACTGATACTCGAGCTCGACTTGCATCATTTACACCCCTATTTTCATGTTTTCGTAATATGAAAGTGTACTAGTTTGAACCTCCATATATATATACATATATTATATATTTGAATTTTCAAGTTTTAATATAAAATGGAAAAAAGCACTAAAATACTTCTTGTTTAATGGATGGAAGCTAACAACCGTTAGTAAGAGGGACCAAAGTTGAAGAAAATGCAATTTGCTATAGCAATAAATGAATTTTGAGGACAAAAAGAAAAAAAAAAGACACATGGAGCCCGACAGAGCCAAAAAGTTTATCTAGGGGAAGCCTAGATAACATAATTTTTTTTTCCGATTTTAATGTTGATAAGACCTTGTTAATAGATAATTTTTTATTATAAATACTTGTCTAGAGATAAAAAAAATATTTAAAGGCTAAATAACATAAATATGTCTACAAGATATAGATAAACATATAAATAATAAAACCTTTTCAAAATATAAGAAAATTATCATAAAAAACAATTTCAACTAATAAAACATTTAAAAATTTCCATTTTAAAGGGGAAAAAATGTAACTTAATATAAATAAACAAAGTTTATGGGTAAAAGTTTGACATTTTTTTAAAAAAGTTCTAGGAGGTGTCTTGTCCCATTCTGGTTATAAGGTGACTCCTTAACTATATGGAGCAAAATGAAGGGGTTGTTTGTTTTTTTCTAAAAACCTCTTAATTACTCTTAAGTCTGAATTATTCAGCCATTTTTACACATCACCTCTTATTAATTATAACTAAAATAAGACTTCAGACTTTAGACCTCTTAAAAAACAAACGGCACCGAAGTTTGCTCTATAAATTATAATTAGAGTAAATTACAGATTTGGTCCCTGTGGTTATTGAAAATTTTGGATTGGGTCCCTCAAGCGAATTAATAACGACCATGGTCATCGTGGTTTCACTTTTGTTTCGGATTAAGTCCCTTCCCTAACACCACTAACAGTTTTCTCCGTTAAGTCAAGGGCACTATCGTCCTTTTATTTTGTCTTTAAAAACAAACAAAATATTTTATAAAAACTTAGATCTGTAAAAAAAAAATCTTAAAACCAATATATATATATAACCTAAATGTAAAAAACAGTACAACAAGAACACAATGCGTGAGAAGAGAAGGAATGGATCGATGCAGGCCGAAATGTTTCTGCAGAGTGCAAGCCGAAAGTTTATGCAGGTCAATGAGGAGTCTTATAAAATGGTCCCGTAGAAACGCCGATAGCTCCATCTCCTCACCTTCATCTCGGCAAAACAACAGTCTCGCTCCTCAAAACGGAATCATTGTACAAATATATATTTCTGAAACATAAAACCTTTGATCATGAAAGCATGTAGGGTTGGAACTGAAGGGTTGGAAACTGTAGTTTTCTAGAAGAAGCTGCACATGAAAGGTTTCAGGAGGAAGCCGCATGGGATTATGAAATGTTTTTTGAATGAAGCCCATGTATGTGGGTTTTGGTAAAAATTAATAATAAAAAAAGGTTTTTTTAAAAGAGGTTCTTTTTATTTTTATTTTTTGTTTTTAAAGAAAAAACTAAAATGACTATGGAGCCCTTGACTTAACGGTAAAAACTGTTAGTGGTGTTAGGGAAGGGACTCAATCCGAAACAAAAGTGAAACCACGATAATTATGGACGTAATTAATTCGTTTGGGAGATCTAATCCAAAATTTTCAATAACCACAAGGACCAAATCTGTAATTTACTCTTATAATTATATACACATTAATCATCATTGATAATGAAGGATTCCTAAAAATCTATTGAAAATTATTGCTTTGTATAATTATTTTTAATAGTTTTTTTTTTGAAGAAATGTATTTTTAATAGTGATTGAAACATATAAAAAATTAATTTTTTTTCTTCATATTAAATGTTTTTTCTTTTTTGTTATATTAGTAGGAGTGAAATAAACAATTAACAATATTCTTATGCTACCTAAAGACATGTTTAACATCCAAACATCATCTACGTTAATAATAATAAATTTTCGGTATTAATCAAACAACATCAATACAATGCTAATTTCAATTCTCATTCCATTGCATTACTCTTCCAAAAAAATCTCTAAATATGTTTGTAGTTGCTGTAATATATATATATATATATATATATAGATAATATTTGTGTTGATAAAGTTTTAGTAATTAATTTTTTTCTGCCAAATCTGTATATACTACCAACTCGTCAACTCATTCCAACCCGCAAATGAGTAGGTTTGAGGTCCCCTATTAGTTTTTGTTTCCACATCTTGCGGAAATGATTGTTTATTGATTGTTCTTATATCCACTCTTGAGTTCTTTGTTAATAAAATTGCGGCATTTACAAGAAAAATATAAATTGGTCACCTCTCCATTGTTTATACATTCAAATATAGTACTATTTGCTTTCAACATCTTTAACTCGGTATTTAAAAGATTTTAATAACATGAACAAACATAATAAATATATAAATACTAAGATTAGGAAGAAATATTTCATTAACTCATATTGTGTCAAAGCATATCATTCCTAAAAGTTGGATCGATGATGGTGTACGGAAAATCTACTTTAATCATTTTTAGAAAGGAAGACTTTAAACTTGTACTTTACCTTCAAAGATAGGGACACATTATTTGTCCCAAACACTAGTATTTCAAAAACCTGTTTTTGCAAAAACATTTTCTTAATTCCCCAATAAAAAAAGAAGAGAACTGGAGAAAAAAGATGAAATGCAGCAGCAGCAGCAGCAGCAACAACTGGAATCGAATTTCTTTTGATTTTGTTTCAGTTCTCACATTCCATATACATAGTATGGAGTGGGGTAGTAATTATAGTAGTAATGGTAAGGATGAACTTCCACAATCGTCTTCGATTTCTTCTCCTCCACTGGACCAACACTCACAAGCTCTGTGTATCCTACACCTTTCCGTAGCAAAGTCGTCAATTCCACTGAATCAATTCCTTCACCAGTCACCGCGATCTGGTCTTTATCTGATCCTACGAATGATGCCGAGTCAACACCTGTTTATCAAAAATTCAGACTCTCATTTAGTTAAATTTAATTTTGAAAATAAATCCAGATCCATCCGGTTATTGAGGAAAAATACATGAATATTCTTTATCCCCAATCCAAATCAACGTCGAAGTTACGAAAGTTAAATTCGTCAACAATTTCCTCTGAAGTTCGAACCTGTAAATGAATTTTGAATACGTTCGATGATCGTTTCAGAGATTTTCAATTTGTTTCGAATTTAAACTCGAAAATGTGAAATGAAGTAGAAAACAGAGAAAATTAATTTACGAAAAGTGATCTCACCGCAGAGACTAACGGCGATCTTCAGAGCCTTACGAGATTTCTTATCGCTGTTCATGGTCACCTTCACCACAATCTTTTGCTGCAAATAAAATCAATCACACAAATTGAGATCAACCGATTCAAAATAAAGGAAAAACAGAGTCTATTTTGAATTACTAAAAGTAGATCTGTACCTTTGCCATTTGTGTAAATTTGATGATCTGAATGTAAGTGTATGTGTTTTGGATTGGTTGTGCTTATAGAAAGGGGAGATTAAGAGGATTTGAGAGTGGTGGTTTGAAGAATGAGACTGGAATGGCAAAGATTTTATAGAGCCCATGGGAGTTGATTGATGAAGACGACGACGTCAACGCCGTGAGAAGGAAGCTTCCCACTCGGTTATGTGATAAATATGAGACGTTATTTACTTTTTATGTCTAATGAATTATACATATAAGTTAATTAGATCTGTATTGTATACTTATGTATCGTTTGTCAAAAATAAACTAGTTTATCATGTTTGAATGAATATAAGATAGCTTATAAACTAATTTTTTGATAAGTTAATTCAAGTAGTTTATGAGAAGTTTTTTATTATTTTTCCAATTATACTCTCATTAATATTTATTATTATATATTAATTATTAATTATAAATAAATATTAATTATTAAAATTTATTATTATTAATTAATATTATCTAAAAATTATAATATTAATTTTAATTATACATTAAAATTAATTTTTAATTATTTAGAATTATTGATAATTATATCAAATTTTTTAATATTTATCAATATATTTTAGTTATCAATTGTTATTATTTTTGTAATTATTATTTGATTATTTTTTTTTCATATTATATGTAACGGTTATTTAAAATCATAAATTCATTTAGATTTTTTTTAAATTTGGTTTAAAATTCAAAATTTATAATATATAATAATAAATTTCAAATTATTTTAATTAATATAATATATTATTTTCTACCTTATTTGTATTAATTAATATATTATATTACTATAAATTTATTTTAATTATATTATTAAATTATATAATTGATTATTTTTTCTAGATGTTTTTTTGGTAATTTTACATGCTTATAAGTTAGTTTTTGTCAAACGTGACTTTTTCATCAGCTAGCTTATCAGCTACAAGCTAGTTTATTAGTCACCAGTCAATTTATCAGTCATCAGCTAGCTTATCAACTATTTTGCTGAACATAGCCTTAGTCGGTTTTTCTGTATCAACACATAATTACATATATATTTTTATATAAAATTAGAAATTTGATTATATCAAATAATCGACTATGGCATTGTTTGACAAAAATAAGCTAGCTTAATAGTCAACTTATAAGTTAGCTTATTTTTTAGATACATATTTGGATGCACAAGTTAGCTTATAAACTAATTTATTGATAAATACTTGGATTAGCTTATAAAATAAGTTTTTTGTGACTTTTTAAAATTTTACTCTCATTAATATTAATTATTATTTATTAATTATTAATTATAAATAAATATTAATTATTAATTAATATTAATTAAAAATGATTAACTAAATTATAATTATACATTAATATTAATTTTTAGTTATTTAGAATTATTGTTAATCAAATCAATAATATATATATATATATATATATATATATAATTTTTAATATTAGTCTATATATTTTAGTTATCAATTACTTTTAATTTTTTTCATTATTATTCGATTTTTTTTTCATATTATATGTAACGGTTATTTAAAATAATAAATTAATGCATACTTTTTCTATAATTTATTTTAACAAATTCAAAACTTATGATATATATAATAATAAACTTTAAATCCTTTTATTTAACATGTATATTATTTAATTATTTTGTTTGTATAAGTTAACATATTATATATTACTATAAATTTGTTTTATTAAATATTGTAATTAATTACTTTTCAAGATGTCCTTTTTAGTTATTTTATATGTTTATAAGCTCGTTTTTGTCAAACGTGATTTATTCATCAGTTAGTCTATCAGCTACCAACTAGTTTATTAGTAATCAGCTAGTTTATTAGCTACCAGTTAGTTTATAGTCAACAACTAGATTATCAGTTAGTTTGCCAAACATAGCCTATTTCAATACCCATATTATGTATATGGATTTATTAGCGGATATAATGGCTTATTGATGAAAAAAAATAGTAAATTATCTTTTTCGTTTTTGTTGTTTGTTAAAAATTATTATTTTTGAAACCATACGGATGAAATTCATAATTTTTTTTAACAAAATGGAGATAAAAAAACTACTTGTGATACATATAACTGAATAAAATTGATTATTTAATCATAATTGCAATAAAATTATGTCAGTCAGATCGTAATTCGTAGGTGATGTTCTTTGAAGTTAATAAAATAATTCAAATGGATGCAAGGAATTTATCGGATTTTTTAAAATAGTTGAAACAAATATCTTTATACCATAAAATAAAACTCAATTTCTTTATTTTAATTTATAAAAAAATTATAAAAATTGATATCTATATCTATATTATATTATAAAGATGACATAAAAAACTCTTAAAAACAACTATTAAAGCTTAATGTACCGCTATTTAATGCTAATTACTTAAAACTTAAATAAAGAATGAAAACTAAATCTCTTGCTATTTAATCATTATCTCTAACAATTTTAAACCCCTAAAATCACTCATCATTTCAACTTCCTAAAAAATCAAATTTTAAATATAGAATATTAACTAACTGATAAACATAATCAAAACGGGATAAACATCTTAATTTAAATATAAATAATTTAAAATATATTATTTTTTATATATAAAACATTTTAATCATTATCTCTAACAATTTTAACTCTCTAAAATCACTCATCATTTCAACTTCACAAAAAACCAAATTTTAAATATAGAATTTAACTAACTGATAAACATAATCAAAACGAGATAAACATCTTAATTTAAATATAAAGAAATTTAAAATATACAAGATAATCATTTAATTCTATCTATATTTATATTTATACTATATTATAAAGATGACATAAAAAACTCTTTTAAAACTTAAATAAAGAAAGAAAACTAAATCTCCTACTATTTAATCATTATCTCTAACAATTTTAACTCCCTAAAATCACCCATCATTTCAACTTCCTAAAAAATCAAATTTTAAATATAGAATATTAACTAACTGATAAATATAATCAAAACGGGATAAACATCTTAATTTAAAATATATAAGATAATCATTTAATTCTAACAAAATACTTATTTTTTTATATATAAAACATTATATTATTAAATCTAATTTAAACAAATTTATAAAAAAAATGTTATCACTTTCTTAAAACCATCCAAAACCGTACTGTAAATCGACAAAAAAACAAAAAATAAAAGAAAATATTAAAATCGTGATGTATCTCGCTGCATTGCGCGAGTACGCTTCTAGTACACATATAATAATGTAGTAATTTTTAATAAGATATATATATATGGTTGGCATATATCCCAACAAGTCTTGGGCCACGTCAATGCCGTGTGAACCCGACTTTTTTAATGCCAAACAACTCCAAAAAGTTGCAATAAAATATTTAGGTTTTTTTCACAATTTATTATTTTATTATCATTTAAGTATAAATGTAAGTTAATGATAAGTTAGGTTATGTTTGGCAAACTAGCTGATAAGCTAGTTTATGACTGATAAGCTAGCTGATAGCTGATAAGCTAGCTGATGAAAAAGTCACGTTTGACAAAAATTAGTTTATAATCATTTAAATTACCAAAAAAGACATTAATTATTTATTTATAATTAAAAGTTAATATATAATAATGAATATTAATGAGGGGCATACTTGGAATATTTACAAAAAGCTCCTCATAAGCTACTCCAAATAGCTTATCAAAAAGCTAGTTTATAAGCTAGCTTATGGTCATCCAAACATATACCAAACAATGCCTCAATAGAGTGGTAAGCATGCATGCATGCATAATCTACATATACATACATACGTATATAGTTTGGTTGGATGTAATTACATAAATACGAATTGAATTTAATATTATATGTATTTACATATTTTTGTGTAACTAAAGTAAAATAGTCGAAAATACCAATAATGACAAAAAAAATTCAATAATAAGAAACATATATTGTATTTTACTCATGTTTATTTATTGAAAATACATCTTACTTAAAATTAAACTGATATATTTTTGTAAGGTCACTGGAATCTTCCTAACTATTTTCCAAGAGCCCTTAAATTAGTTAAGGTGTGTACAAATTGACTTGTAGACAAAGAATCGTGTGAGAAATTGAGTTAACGGTGAGAAACGTGAGAGATAGATCTGAACCCAAGGCCGGGCATTAGGGTGTGCGGAGTGGTTCTACCGCACAAGGCCTCCGATCGACAGGGGGCCTCGGAATATTTTTTTTAATTTTTTCTATTTATACTAAAAAGTACTATATAAATTATTTAATGCAAAACTTTCTAAAAGATAGCTACAGTGCAATGGCAAGCGTGTTGTGTGTGCATCCCGTAAACCAAGGGTTGAATCCCTTGGTGTGCAATTTATATTTTTGATTAATCTTCTTTTTATTAAAAAAATAGCTTTGTTTTATTATATATATTTTTTGGTACATAAAGTGCTTAACGATTTTTTTTCTTTACTTTTTTTTTGTGAAGATGACTTAAATATATCTATTTTTTTTTCTCTTTTTACTATGATAACTAAATTAATTATATGATTGTTTTTAAAATGTTTTCTATACAATATATCCTGCAAAATTCAAATCTAAAATTCTTAATTTACATCTTTACTTTTAATTTTGTATTGTTTTTCTAAAATGTTTTGAGATAATAAACTTATAAAATATTTTAATAATATAAATAATATTAAAATTGTAAAAACAAAATAGTTGTTGGAGTTAAATGTAATTTTTTAGAGGCATTAAATTTAGATTGTATATTTTAGAAAAAAAATTATAAAATAGTTGATAGAGATACTCTGAATAACGTTAGTTGTTTAGTTTTTTTTTTTAATAATATATCTTATATTTTTCTTTGAATATTTAATAGATTTAGATTTTTTTAGTATTTGTCGATTTTTTTCGTATGTTTTTGGCACACTTTTAATTTTTAATATATTGATTTTTAATAATAATACGTTCTTGTTGATATGGTTTTGTAATTACCAATAATGGTTGATCAATTCTATATAAAGACAATTGTTATTCATATCTCTTTTCCACTTAGATACTATGTTATCTCCTACCTCCTTAGAGATCCTCATCGGAGGAGTTATAAAAGTTAAAACACTAACATTAATTAAAAGTTAAAGAATCAATTACAAAATTTGAATCAACATTAACATAATAACATTAAAAATTAAAATTTAGTGTCAAAAGAGAATAAAAGATGGACAATTTAATCAAATTCAAAAATAAATTATCGGTAGATTTATTATAAGTCAAATATAATAAAAAATAATTTAATAAAAAATATGGAAAAAACACATTTAATTTTTCGTACAGGGCCTCCAAAATATCAGGAACGGCCCTGTATGAACCGTTGATAACTTTTAATTTTAAGCCCTCCCATGAATTGGGGTTTAGAAGAGAATTGATTTGTTGGATTTCGGTGTATCTTATATCGGTGCATCTTATCCTAATGTACGTCAATTTCTCATTTAACAGTCGATAACCACTTCTCATGCTTTTCATCATTAACTCAACTTCTCACTGGAATCCAATCTTGACCTGTATATTCAAAACTAAAATAAAACACATATATTTTTTGTGTTTCTCATATTTTATTGTCCCCTAATTTGGCGGTAAGTTATATGTTTGACTCTTAATTTGATTTAAACAGATATAGGATTTACTTCATGTCGTGATCGTCGCGAGAAGGCTTCAAACTTGCCAAACACGGCTATAAGTTACATAACTGGTCCTTCAACTATTTTCAGTCCTTTTTTTTTGCCCATCAAGAACTATATGTTTTTTTTAATTTTTTTTATCAAGGAATATAATATAGAAATATCTTCCATTTAATCAATCCTTTCATTTAGATTCATATGTTGTTTATCAAATTAATCTTGGTTAAAACTTTATTAATTCATAAATCTTAACGTATATAAGATAAATTAAAAGTATTTAATTCTTAGTAAAATATTATTAATATAATTAATAACGATAAATATATAATAAATAAATGCATTATTATACCAATATGTTCATGATAATCACCTTTTGTTTCGTTTAATTATCATTCATATAAATTGAAATAATAATTTATTTACGATAAACCACATAACAAATTTTTTATAATTGTTACAATTCTAATAAGAGTAAATCATATTTTCGTCCGTGTGATTGTCACTCAATATCAAGTCTAGTTCTTATTTTAAACTAACTACAACTTTTATCATTATAGTTGTTACTTTATTTTAGATTTGGTCCATTTGATTGCTATTTTATTTTGGATTTGGTCCAACGAATTAACTCTGTTAAAAAGAATAAGTTAAGTTGGAGGGTAGTTTAGTCTTTTTATTTTTTTATTTTTTAATTTTTTCCGTCTTGTATTTTTTAAATGAAATTGAAGTACAATCTCCTCTTCTTCCCGTTGACGCCCCCACACTTCGACGAACCCCTTAGCCAACCCCACTCTCCGGTCATCTTCTCCGGCAAACTCAGATCCTAAATCAAACCTAAACCAAAATCCAATTCCACCTCAAAATCTAAAACCCAGATATAGAACTAAGGTATTGTTTGGCAAAAATAAGCTAGCTTATTTTTTGGGTACATGTTTGAATGACCATAAACTAGCTTATAAGTTATAAGCTAGCTTTTTGATAAACTACTTGGAGTTGCTTATGAGAAGTTTTTTGCAAATATTTCAATTATGTCCCTCATTAATATTCATTATTATATATTAACTTTTAATTATAAATAAATAATTAATGTCTTTTTTGGTAATTTAAATGATTATAAGCTAGTTTTTGCCAAACGTGACTTTTTCATAAATTAGTTTATCAGCTACCAGCTAGCTTACCAGTCACCAGCTAGCTTATCAGCTAGTTTGCCAAACATAACTTAAATCAAAACGCAAACCAAACCCTTAACACAAAAATCCAAATCAAAGCAAACCAAATCCCAATACCACAACAACCAAAAATGAAATTTACTTATATAATAGTTAGCTAATATTAAAAAAAACATGCAAGATTATTTTAGGAAAAGTTATTCCTTTTCTTAACCGTGATATAATATAGTACATATATGATATGTATATTATTATTTTGAGGCGGTCTCTTAATTATTTGGGTTACCATAACTTGGTGGCTAGATTGAAAGAGATTAAAACTTGATGGGCTAAAAGTAAAAGAAATAGAAGATGAAGGTGGACAAGTAAATTATGAAAAGACTTCTGCAAAGTCTTCTATTTGTCTTATTACGTGGGTCTTAGATATGGGGTGGAATTTGGCAGGAAACTTCACAACGTCTTCAATGGTTTATAGATATGTATACATACATACATACATACATCTAAATGCATTATTTATATTCATAATATATGTATATTATGTTGATAGATAGATATTATGTTGATAAGGGAGGGAGGGGGGAGGACCCGTTATGATCACCACTTCGGTCCTCTGTCATACATTATAAAACAGATGACTTTTATCCATAAAAATTATCGATAAAAACTTTCATCAGGGATTATCTACGCATCACTATAAAATACCAGTATTTCTGTTAGAATCCGATGTTTTTCAATAAAATAAATAAATCAGAGTTTTAGGTAATCTGTCACTGGATTGAGTTTATTCACCAACTTTTGTGATTGTTCTGTGACGAACCACCCTTTTAGCGACGGATTTCCCAGGGATAATTTCGCAGGTTGAAGTGTTCCATTTAGTAGTGGTAGTGTAAAAAAAAGGATCGTGGAAATTGGAATGTGCCTCAATAGTATCTATTGAGTGCAATAGTATATATTTTCAAACTACAATAATAACACAAATATCTTTTGGCAAAGTTGGATTGCATTCTCTCATTCCATGTGTTGGCTTGAATCTAATTTGAATCATTTTCTTAGTTTTTACCTTTTAATTTAAGATTTTATTATATCTTAAAAAATTTGAGATGAAAGACTCGAATACAGAATCTCACATTAGAAAGACGAAAAAACAAACAACAAATCAATGGATTTTATTAAAATTGGTCAAAGTTTTATTTTTCATAGTTAAATGATACTAACGCATAGAAATTTTCTTAAGTCCACTTCTAATTGCTTGTGCCAAGGCGTTCAATCACTTGGGACCTTCAAGAATGTTTTTATAACAGAAAATTAAAATTGTAATATAAAACAAAAATTGCATTTATTAACACATATTGTATTATAGTTTGGTTGGTAAGTGCATTTAATGTTTTTATTTATTATCTTTATCTTAATCATGTGGCAAAAAATCTCATTGTTGTGATTTTATTATATATTTCCTTGTTTTTTATTTAATTATTACAATTTATTAGGGGTGTTCAAAAAAACTGGAAAATCGAGAAATTGAACTAACCGTTTGATCAGAAACTGAAAAAACCGAAAACTGGAAAAATCAAAACTGAAAACCCGAGTATTCATGGGTCGGTTTCGGTTTTAAATTGTAGGTATCCGCGGGTAACCGATCCGAACCGGTATATATAGAACACTTAATAATATTATACTTAATATTAACTATTTAATTTTTAAATAATCATCAACTAAATAGTGGATATTTTTAAACAATAAAACTTATTTTAATTTATTTTTCTTGGATTATTTTTATGTATTTGTTATGTAATTGGTTTAGAATTTCTATTTTGGTATTATTTTTATATTGCAAATAATATTTTTCTATAAATTCGGGTAAACGTGAACCAAACCGAGGGTAACCGAGAAATTTTGGTTCGGTTCATCTCACGGTTCGATTTCGGTTCAGGTAACTAGATATCCGCCTCATGCGGTTCGGTTCACATTTTTTTTTACTAACCGAGCCGAACCGAACTGTGGACACCCCTACAATTTATATTCCTTATCCCTTACCTAATTCGTTATTTCCTTGTAATTTCTCACAACATGAAAAGCCGTCGCCATCATCACCCCATCTCCAGTTTCCGGGTAACAAATTTCATATTTCTAATCTTATTTTTTACTATTAGTTTTTACTTCATCGACGAGTACGATGACCTAAGCCTCCATTTCACTTTCAACCTATATACACCCTCAAAGCGAACAGTTTCTTCAAAAAGAAACAAAAGGATCGTCAGAACACCATGCCTCCGATCCATCGATCTCACTGTGATTATTCCCTCTGTCTCTCTTTCTCTCTTGATCCAACGTTCCTAATATGAGTATTATCAATCTAACAATCTATCCCTCTAGCTAGCTACCCGTCCTTGACAATAATATGATATCTAATTAAAAAAAAGGAGAATTAAACAAAGGTCAAAAGACCAGATTGTCTCTAATTTAACAGACCTATCTAGCGTTGTTAGCCTCATGGACGAAAAGGAGAACATAATGGTGAAAAGGAAAATTTTAAAGATGAGAGATGAAAGTAGCATCAAGCAACAAACCACATGGACTAAAATCGTAGTTTACTCTTTTAAGTATATGACTAACATACATAAAACAATTATAAGAATGTACTCACCTCCAAATTCTTATGATGCATTATACAACACAAAGAGTATCCGGAAGTATAGGACTCACCACTCCTGTCACAAGTATAGGATTCGTCACGCCTTGTATTTGTTTTCAATTAGTCATCACTTCGTCTCTCTTTACGGCGGGGCCACTCAATGTTTTGTTGGTTGTTAACTTCAAGACCCTTGAAAATTAGGATTAGTCGAGCTGCACATGATTTAACCCAGATATGCACATGTTACGAAATAAAAATACATATATACAAACTTATGTTTCTAGTGATGAACACATTATCGCTTGACAACTGAATCCGATTTTTTCCATTATTTTCATATCCGTAATAGTGCGAAGAATCATCATATAATAATCTAGAAATTGCAATAGAAAAGAAAAAAAAGGAGGTTTGTGATATCCTTCACCAAAATGAACCTTCAGCTATCAATTAACAACAATATATATATACGTTTTGAATTCTTAAAATAAGCAATGGAAACAACGAGCTTATTCTTTCATATTCGTTCTAAAGAACAAACTTAATTTGATTACAAACGAAGTGCAAATCAACACTAACAAAAAGAACCTCATAATTGATAAGAGACCAAAATAGGGTTTTATATACAAGAACTACTAAAAGGGTTGAAATTGCAGGGAAATTGTGTTGAAATGTTGATGATTGTTTTAATAATATCAATAATACTTAATTTATATATAGTTTTAAAATTATTTTATTTAGTAACATAATTAATGTGTTTATATATGATAAAAGATATTAAGTTTTTTTTCGTATTAAAAATAATTTGTGATTAATTTTTAATACTAATATTAAATGCTTTTGAGTATATTTAATATATATTTTTAATACTATAAATTGGTTTAATTACAATGAAAAGTGATTTAAATAATAGAAATGAGCCTAAAACAAACTACACCAAGGTTAATGGGTTCATAAGCTTATATTTATATTATATTAATTATTTTTATTTTTTATGCCTCAATACAATACAACAAGTATACTAATTTTGCAAAGAACTTTAATTATAAGAAAAGAAAAAGAAGTAAAATAAGAGTACGTAGATATTTTCTTGGAACCTTATCAACATAGTTACATAACACGCTTTCAAGCTCTTGTCGTGTTGAATTATTGACTTGGAAAATTTCTACGAAGTTGTAAGGTTGTATAAGTTAAAGTATTTGGCAAAAATTCTTACTACTAGTAGAGGTATCTTTCATTTGGCGAAGGATCGGGTGAGAAAAAAAGTTAAAGTGAGAAGTGTAAGAAGGGATTTGGACCACGTCCGTTCCTGACATTTTACAGGCCCTGAACGAAATGTAAAAAAAGGTCATTGATATGTACGAAAAGATCTTCAATATATTGTTTATATCATTAGAAATAATATTGAATTCAAAGAATATTAATAATTCATATAACACTGTTTTTTCGAGTATCTCAGGACGCAAAATCAATCAATAGTTATTTCTAAATTAATATTATCTATCATATTATTTTTACATAGCATCATCAATATGTTCCACAGTCTAAAACATCATATGATATACCTTTAAAATAAAGATTGATATCATTTGGGATCAGAATGTTGATTATACCGAGTAACACTCTATGTAAATGATATAAATCCATTGAGTTTTCATTTCACCTCATATTAATGTTTTTCATCACCAGTTTAAACTTTTAGGGTTAAAACAATTTTTTTCGAAACCATCAATCTTAGAATTAAAAACACATGTTGGTTATAGTTTGAGATCTTATTCTTGTTTTTAAGATAGAAAAATACTTAAGATTCATGCATTCAGTATTAAGTAATAATGAGTCAATAATGTATTCCTAAACAAAGATAGTTTTGAAATTCTTAATATAAATCTAAGCTGGACCATCTCATATGGTTGGTAAATTTTTTCATAAGGTAGGAGTTTTTTTAGTTGATAACAAGAAATCTATCATATTCAAATATAAAATTAGAATTCATGCAGTTGGAATAATCCAAAGAGTCAGTGAGAGATGAATGATAAATAATATATCAAAGTTTTATAGGCAGTAATTTTAGACTTTGATGCTAGATAAAAAAATTGGAGGAAGAATAAACAATACTACTTAATGAACGATCAATCAACTTTTTACATATTTTCTTCTCTAATGTAATTAATTAAGGGTTGGGTTCCGGTGAGCAGGGAAGTTATGGTGGGAAGCGTAATAAGGGATCTCCACCCTTGAATGCACATTATGATGAAATGCACAGAAATGATATGCACCCAATGCATCGAATCAATCCCGCCATATCAAGCAAGATTCATGAGTGAGTTTGAGATTAAAGGTGATCAAGGATTTGGATCCCTTCTTACGCTTCTTAGCTTAACTCTTAGTCTCACACAATCCTTCGCCATTAATTAATACATGTATGGATCCTAAATATAATACTAAAATCTTTTTGCGTCTTATTAGATGTTGATTTTTTTTACTCTTTTATATACTATTTTTTATCTACGAATACTATGTAATTTTTATAGGCCTTGAGCGTGCGCCCGATCAGCCCTCACCCAACGACTCTGATTTGGATCTTTGATCACTTTTAATCTCAAAACAACCCATAAATTGCGCTTTAGAATGAAATTGATCCGATGCATCTCATTAGTATTGATCTTCAATTAGGATTGCTACAACGATGGAGATCCCTTCTTACCTTCTCACCACAACTTTCATTCTCATTGAAACTCAACCCTCGTTCATGAAGATAAGAATGAAACCTTATTCTCCGATAGAGATGGGGGACGGATATTGGAACATTATGAGTGGTTTAGGCATTTGATTTTTACTAAAAGAAAACATTTATTAAAATACATTTCTAAATCAAGCCATGCAAGTGTTGATTGAGAGAAAACGTACAATATGAAAAGTAAATAATGAGTAATCTAACCTAGACTACAAGATACAAAGAATATATACATGAACTATATGGGCTTGGGCTGTATATTAACATGGGCTTGGGCCCTCTACACATATACATTAACACTTGTTGTTATTTCGAGAACTCGATCATATATTGTTTATATTCAAAGATAAAAAAAACCTGCCTCAAAACTTCATCTCATTATTCAGTCGATAAGAAAGAAAATATTATTTTTTTGTTATCATCAATTTTTTCTATCAAGAAATTAAGGTATCCGAAACTTATATTGTCAACCATAATAAATAATATATATATAGACATAATCAATTGACAATTCAATTTTTATTTTATTTGGAAGAGATGGATCTCCAAGGTTACCATTTTGATGTGTATTGTGGTTGGGCTGAAATAGTAATCCTCAAGATAATTAAAATTGGTGTTGCATTGTTGGGTTCTAGTCGACGGCACAATCTATTAAGAAAACTCGTTTAAAGCTCCAAGTTTTCCAAATTCTTGTGTTTGGAAGTTTTTGTTTTCCAATTTTTTTTTTAATTAAAGAAGTCGTGATTTCATCAACGCGTTAATAATCTACTTACTCAGACGTAGCACCCATTTTTTCACGTGGGTGTGCTACCGTATCAATCATAAGAATAACATTTCGAAAGCGGAAGCATTTTAATTGAATCATTCCATCCAGAGTCGTGCAATTTACGACTGATTTATTTGACTTACTTTCTATTAAGTAACTACTAGCCATAAACCCAAGCACCGTTGCTGGTGTGCCACAAACTAACTTCTCGAAACAAAATGTTACGTTCTAACATGCAAGACATTTTACTTTTTTAAACATTTAAGTTAAGTGATCACAAGTTTTATCATGTAAACACATAACAATCATCATACGAACATATGTATGCTAAATTCATGATATTATGCACATAGATATGCAATTCCAAAACAATACCACCGATATCGTGAATCATATCTATGCCCTATTTTCGGAACTCGTCGTCAAGTTATCATGATTGTTTTCACAGTCCCCTACAACGGTTATACCCCCTAGGTAAATTTATGGTCCATTGAACGTCATATTCACCATACTTTCGCCGTGTCAACTTCAATGGTTTGATTTCTCGGTCATTAATCACCCGGTTCAGTTTACGGTCATCGAACCTCGTACCGACCATCCTTTCACGGTGTCAACTCTATTAATGGTTCATTTCCTCGATCATAATTCACTTGTTTTTATTTATTAAATTTCCAATGTCATATAGAACCATGCATACATATAAAATTCAAATCCAAGATGCATTAATGATGAAAAGTTGATCTCAACATCATAAAATTCAAATCCATGATGGTTAATGTATATCATTCAGAAATTACGTATTATAGCATGTATCACGATAAAAACATATACACACCATGATCACCTTATTTTGTTTTATCAACTTTGAGATTTGAAGCATAAACAGGTCCTTTTCCCCTCGAGCCCTCCCTTT
Source organism: Arctium minus (assembly GCA_954870635.1). Lineage (NCBI taxonomy): Eukaryota > Viridiplantae > Streptophyta > Magnoliopsida > Asterales > Asteraceae > Arctium > Arctium minus. Next base: position 12,845,910 of record OX941080.1, read on the forward strand.
GAGACTTTTTAACCTCTAAGTTGATCTCAACATCATAAATTTGAGTATAACGTCTTTCCTTTAAATCGATTTCATGGGTACTCTAAAATTTCGACACTCTTTCCATAAAATTGCTATAATACTTATTTTGACAGTTTTTGCTAACCGTAAGAGCATCTCCAACAAGTTTTCTATAGTTTCTCTAAAATAGAGAACCAAAAGTTATAATCTCTAAAAAAAGTTACATTCATCTCTAACACGTTTTCTAATTTAGATATTTTAACACAAGTTTTATTTATATAATATGATGGTGATTTTAGTGAAATCATCGGTCATTTTATGTAATTGGGTTCACAAGATAATAATGGGGTTGTTAGCTAAGCTATAACACTCGTGTAAGCTAACTATGACCCGGGATTGTTGAACGGTCGTTTGGTGATTGTGGGACGAAACAGTGGCTCACGCGGGTTGTGCCGCGGGTTAACCCGCGCGGCTACCCGCGTGGTGCACTGTTACAGATTCGATTCTGTAACCCCCAAATCTCTTTGTAACTCCCAAATCAATTTGTAACCTACACCATTATGTCTAACAATCAATACCATTAAATGTGTAATTATTATCGGTCTTTAATATAGCTTCGGTTACGATTCTCTTGGTGTTTATATATGATCAATTTCTGCCAGAATCGGTACCGGTGAATTGAGATTATCCTCGAGTGAATTTCGTGATACCCAGGCAGAATAGGGTCGAAATATCACTTAAGGAAAGTGAGTTCTCACGCGATCTCACATTCTATCCAAGTTCGATCACTCTTTCTTTTCATCTCTCTACCCATCGATTTCTGTACCCCACACCCCAACAATCTTAAGTGATATTTCTTGTGAGAGAGATGGCGAGTGATCAATCTGTGAGAGACATGACGACCAAGTTCACCAAACTTGAGAAGTTCGAAGGCGTCGATTTTCGGCTACGACAAAAGAAAATGCACTTCTTGTTGACCACGTTGAAAGTCGTGTACATGTTGAGCAAGTTGATGCCGGAAGTGATGGAGGACGAGACGTTGGAGATGACTCGTCGTCGCGGAAAATGGGAAAACGACGATTACATATGTCGCGGACATATTTTGAACGGTATGTGTGACTCCATCTTTGACATTTATTGTAACACCCTAGAAATTTGCGGAAATAAAATTTTCAAAAAGGAAATCAGCAAAAGACTAACTTGCGGAATAGGGTGTAACAATTTCAAAATGCATAATAATCCAACGGGGTACAGAGTAGACATTAAAGCGGTATATAAATGAAGCATAAAACGACAACCTATTAATCTACAATTATATCTAGATTAGGGACGGGTGTCCCTATACTTCCAAAATAAATCTTCAAAAGAATCTCTCACGACCCCAAGGTCGCTCCCTCAGCCCCGACGAGCCCCACCGCTAAGATAACCTGCCAACATGACAACCAAGAGCAAGCGTTAGGCTATAGCCTAGTGACAATAAGCCAAATAAAAGAGAGTACTAAACCCAATTGGTGCCACGCGGTAGTATAGCCATGAGCTAAGTCAAGAAATCCAATAAACCATTAGTGATTAAACATGGTATAAGTAATACCCAAAATCACATAACGAGCTCAACCCCTCTAGATCTGTTGCTCAAAACATTCAAGTCAACCCCTCTGGATCTATCCTTGAGAGTTCCCAAAACAGGGGGAACCCAAGCACCAAATGGGATTACACTTTACTGCACCATGAGACACTGCCCGACCGTATAGGCCCACAACCTACTTATCATGGCAACCCAATGTCTATCCCGTGCTAAAACGTGAACCAAATGCCCAAAACAGGGGACATAGGGACACCATGCCTATGGATCCATTGCACTAAGACTCAAAGATAAATCATGTCATTTTAGAGCATACTTATATTAAATCAGATATACAGGAAATTCATATGAACAACGGTTCAATTCTATAAATCTTGATTTTCGAAAATATGGGATTTTTAGAGGGTATTTCCCAACGTCAATCAGTCACTTTGAAACCAGGTTTTTTCCACATTTCAAATAATAAATTTATCACATAGCATTCGTAATACAGACCGATTTAGCTTAAAAGGACTCACCTCAGATTTCTTCTTGCTTAAAGACTGCTCCTTACGAATGCTACCTATGACAACACCGATACATCGGTAAGCTAATTATAAAGACAACTCACTGACCTACAACTCTGGAATACGAATACCTCACTGCCAAAACACTGATCCGGTCAAGTACCAAATCCGGTCGAACCCAACACCGGTCGAACACAGTACCGGTCGAACAGCAACACCGGTCGAACAACAGTCCGATCGAACAACGGTCCGATCGAACGACCATCCGGTCGAACAACAGTCCGATCGAACAACGGTCCGATCGAAGGACCATCGGTCGAACACGACCCCGGTCTAAGGACCATCGTCTTGTTCATCAAGAACATCAAGAACAGATCGAATACAGAACCCAGATCCAAAATGAGAAAATACTCAGATCTCACAATGGAACGGTTTAAAACCTTCACAACGAGATTCTACGCGGCTAAAAGCATTCAGATCAAAGCATTAAGATAGATTCGTACCTGGATTTGAAGAAAACCTAACGACCTCTTTCTCCTGCTTCTCTTCTCTCTCTCTCTGATTCTCAACAACTGATATTTGTGATATTTTCAAAATATCTAAAATCTGATTTCTATTTATATAACCCAAGTTACATTTTACCCCCTTGAACTTCGGGTAAAAGTCAACTTTTCACCCAACCCTAAAATAGCGGGTGTTACAATCCTCCCCAACTTGGAGAAGATTTCGTCCTCGAAATCTCGGCTATGGGAAGAGGTGAGGGTACCTCCGCCTCAAGTCCTCTTCCGCTTCCCAAGTCACATTGGCACCTCGATGGTGCTTCCACTGAACCTTGACCATTGTGACTTCCCGGTGACGAAGCTTCTTCGTCTTTCTTTCCAAAATCGCCTCAGGTTCTTCAACGCAACGATTTCCCTCATCCACCCTGATCTCGGAGAGTGGAATAACACTCTCCTCCTTTGCTAGACACTTCCGTAGATAGCACACGTGAAACGTGTTATGAATTCCCTTCATCTCCGGAGGAATTTCCAAGGATTGCAAACTTCCGTAGGGTTTTTGGTGTTCAACCTTCACTTGCAAGCAAGTGACACACTGTTCCACGTAGCGCGCCACGTCGAGCTTCATGACTGGCCACCAATAAAGCAATTTCAAATCCCTATACATTTTCATGCTTCCCGGGTGAATGGAGTATTTTGACTTGTGGGCATCCTCGAGAAGAAGTTCTCTATTGCCCCCAATCTTAGGCACCCAGACTCGCCCATTGAAAAGCTTCATCCCTCGACTATCTTCAGTCAACAAAAGATGTTGTTTCGCCATGACTTTTCCTTTGAGGTTTTCCTCTAGCAAGGCTTCGACTTGCGATACCTTGATTCTGTCAATAAGCGTTGAAGTTATTTCAATCCATGCAAAGGTAGCACGAGAATTTCCTCCGCAGACTTTCCGACTCAAGGCGTCGGCAACCACGTTTGCCTTACCCGGATGGTAGAGCAACTCGCAGTCATAATCCTTCAACAACTCCAACCATCTTCGCTGCCTCATGTTTAGCTCTTTCTGATTAAAGATATGCTTCAGACTCTTGTGATCAGTATAAAGAGTGCACCTCGTACCGTAAAGGTAGTGCCGCCACAACTTCAGTGCAAACACCACTGCTGCCAATTCCAAGTCATGAGTAGGGTAGTTGACTTCATGCACTTTAAGTTGCCTTGATGCGTAAGCGATCACCTTCCCTCTTTGCATCAGAACGCAACCCAAACCCATCTTCGACGCATCGCTGTACACCACAAAATCTTCCGTCCCGTCAGGTAAGGATAGGATAGGAGCTTCACAAAGCTTCTTCTGTAAGGTGCGGAACGCCTCTTCTTGCCTCTCGGTCCACACAAATTTCACGTTCTTCCGGGTCAAGATTGTCAACGACGAGGCTATCTTCGAGAAGTCTTGGATGAATCTCCGGTAGTATCCTGCCAAACCTAGGAAACTTCGGATTTCAGACGGATTCTTGGGAGGTTCCCAATTCGTCATTGCCTCAATATTTGCGGGATCCACCTTGACTCCTTCCTTTGAAACTATATGTCCCAAAAATTGAACTTCTGGAAGCCAAAAGTCGCACTTCGAAAACTTTGCGTAGAGTCTTTCTCGTCTTAACACCTCCAATACTTCACGGAGATGTTGCTCGTGCTCTTCTTCGTTCTTGGAGTAAACTAGGATGTCGTCGATGAACACGATTACTGATCGGTCGAGGAACGGTCGGCACACTCGGTTCATCAAGTCCATAAATATTGCCGGTGCGTTGGTTAGGCCGAATGGCATCACCAGAAACTCGTAGTGCCCATAGCAAGTTCTAAATGCCGTCTTCGGAATGTCGCTCTTTGCTACCTTCACTTGGTGATACCCCGACCGAAGGTCAATCTTTGAGAAACAACCCGCTCCTTGAAGTTGATCGAACAGGTCGTCGATTCTTGGAAGTGGATACCTGTTCTTCACCGTCACTTTGTTCAGTTCCCTGTAGTCGATACACATTCTCATTGCACCGTCCTTTTTCTTGACAAATAGAACCGGAGCTCCCCACGGTGACGAGCTCGGTCGGATGAAACCTTTTTCGAGAAGGTCTTGAAGTTGAACCACCATCTCTTGCATTTCGGTAGGAGCCAAACGATAAGGAGCTCGAGCGATCGGAGCCGCTCCTGGAATGAGATCAATACGAAAGTCCACAACACGATCGGGCGGCAACCCGGGCAAGTCTTCCGGGAACACATCGGGAAACTCGCGTACCACCCTAACCTCTTCCAACTTCCGTTGGTCGAGTTTGGTATCGATGGCATAAGCCAAGAAAGATACGCATCCTTTCGCCAAACACTTCCTAGCTTTGATTACTAAAATAATTGCCACATCGCCTTTCCTTCCTTCGCCGTAGATTATAGTTGCTTCTCCGTTTGCCATCGGTAAACGGATCATTTTCTTGGAACACACTATTTCGGCCTGGTTCTTAGATAACCAGTCCATACCCACCACCACGTCGAACCCGCCAATTTGCATAGGCAGTAAATTAATGGGAAATTTCTTTCCCTTAAGCTCTAACATGCAGTCCTTAAGGATACTACGAATTAGAACCTGACCTCCATTTGCTATTTCTACCACAACAGCATTCTCTAACATACTCATAGACATAGCAAGCCTTTGACAGAACAATTCGGATATGAACGAGTAGCTAGCACCAGAATCAAATAACACACGTGTAGGTACGGAATTTAGAGAGAACGTACCCGAAACCACATCGTTCGATGCTTTCGCTTCCTCGGACGACATCTGGAAAGCCCTTCCGGTCGACCGCGGAGGTTCCAACTTCTTCCCGCCAGATCCTCCGGTCTTCAGTTTCGGGCATTCCGCCCTAACGTGCCCCGGTTCCTTACACTCGAAACATAATTGCCCCTTTTGAGGGCAATATCTGTAAATGTGACCCGTCTTCCCGCACTTGTAGCACACTCCGGGAACAAAATTGCACGGGCCGAAATGTTTGTTTTTACACCTGGAGCACCACTTGGCATCACGTCTAGGATCAACTCCTCGCTGAGCGCTGTTGTTGGCATAAAAGGGTTTCTTTGAGGGCATCGAACTTCCCTCCCATTTCCACTTCTCGATTTGGCGAACACTTTGCTCCTTGCTGAGACTGTAAGCATCCTCCATAAGTTGAGCTTCTTCCATTGCCTCCCGAAGAGTGGAGGTCTTTGTCACACGAACCATCGACATCATGTCCGATGGGAGGCCCTTGATGTAAGCCTTGATCTTATCTTTCTCTGTCGGGACCAGATGTCCCACAAAGCCCAGCTTGTCCATGAAGAGACGGCTGTACTCCCTCACAGACATACCTCCCTTCTTCAAGTTCTGAAATTCATCCTTGATTCGGTCCAACGACCGCTCGTTACAGTATTCCTCTAGCATCTTTTCCTTGAAGGTAGACCAAGACAATTGGTCTAGAACAGTCGGCTCCAGCGAAGCAGAGTACACATCCCACCATGTAAGAGCTATTCCCCGCAACATTCGGGAACCAAAAATTACCCTCTGCTCCTCCCCACATTCGCTTGAGCGAAAAGCTTGCTCCATCTCTCGGACTCAGGCCATACAATCTAGCGGATTGTCTGAGCCTTTAAATTCTGGGGGTCGGCAACCCAGAAAAGCCTTGAACGTGCAAGTCCGCGCCGTTCGACTGACACCCAGGGTTGCAGTCACCACAGGGGAAATTACAGGTCCAGTACCCCTGGATCCTGCCACAATCACATTTTCGCCAACCGTTTCGTGCCTACGGTTGTTAGCGTCTCGGTCCTCAAGAAGTTTCAAGAATACTTCCTGCTGTTGAGCCATGGCCCTATTCATGGCCAACATCATACGATCCATCATTCTCGTCTCTGCCGTCACTTCTTCGATAATAGGCTCATCAGCCTCCAAATTCCGTCGAGGAATATGCTCGGGTCCTCCACCCAGCACATTACTCGCGCGTACAGTTTCTCCCACTACGGTCGCCAGCGGATGGTCGGCCGTAGGTATGTCGGCCTCTTGGCCTTCTGGACGATTTCTGGTATTAACCATGGTTCTGCTGAACGCAATTATGCAAAAGAACAGGATAAGGATTACGGAAAGCACAGAGAACGTACTACTACACTTATCGATCATTATAACGACAGTAATTGAAGTATGCTCACGTAATACATTTTCATAATTACGTTAGCTAAGTGAAATTATGAACGTATGATACGCAAGAGTTCTTATCACCATCGTTACAACTTTCAACTTGTGCAAGTTTCCGTTGACCCTAAGACCATCCTATCTTATAAGATCTACCCCATCTCACGAGTCGTAACTTAATAGTCTCATCTTAAGTCTAGGCATCTTACAGTCATACCTAGTTCACTTAAACCAAGGCTCTGATACCAACTTGTAACACCCTAGAAATTTGCAGAAATAAAATTTTCAAAAAGGAAATCAGCAAAAGACTAACTTGCGGAATAGGGTGTAACAATTTCAAAATGCATAATAATCCAACGGGGTACAGAGTAGACATTAAAGCGGTATATAAATGAAGCATAAAACGACAACCTATTAATCTACAATTATATCTAGATTAGGGACGGGTGTCGCTATACTTCCAAAATAAATCTTCAAAAGAATCTCTCACGACCCCAAGGTCGCTCCCTCAGCCCCGACGAGCCCCACCGCTAAGATAACCTGTCAACATGACAACCAAGAGCAAGCGTTAGGCTATAGCCTAGTGAGAATAAGCCAAATAAAAGAGAGTACTAAACCCAATTAGTGCCACGCGGTAGTATAGCCATGAGCTAAGTCAAGAAATCCAATAAACCATTAGTGATTAAACATGGTATAAGTAATACCCAAAATCACATAACGAGCTCAACCCCTCTAGATCTGTTGCTCAAAACATTCAAGTCAACCCCTCTGGATCTATCCTTGAGAGTTCCCAAAACAGGGGGAACCCAAGCACCAAATGGGATTACACCTTACTGCACCATGAGACACTGCCCGACCGTATAGGCCCACAACCTACTTATCATGGCAACCCAATGTCTATCCCGTGCTAAAACGTGAACCAAATGCCCAAAACAGGGGACATAGGGGCACCGTGCCTATGGATCCATTGCACTAAGACTCAAAGACAAAGCATGTCATTTCAGAGCATACTTATATTAAATCAGATATACAGGCAATTCATATGAACAACGGTTCAATTCTATAAATCTTGATTTTCGAAAATATGGGATTTTTAGAGGGTATTTCCCAACGTCAATCAGTCACTTTGAAACCAGGTTTTTTCCACATTTCAAATAATACATTTATCACATAGCATTCGTAATACAGACCGATTTAGCTTAAAAGGACTCACCTCAGATTTCTTCTTGCTTAAAGACTGCTCCTTACGAATGCTACCTATGACAACACCGATACATCGGTAAGCCAATTATAAAGACAACTCACTGACCTACAACTCTGGAATACGAATACCACACTGCCAAAACACTGATCCGGTCAAGTACCAAATCCGGTCGAACCCAACACCGGTCGAACACAGTACCGGTCGAACAGCAACACCGGTCGAACAACAGTCCGATCGAACAACGGTCCGATCGAACGACCATCCGGTCGAACAACAGTCCGATCGAACAACGGCCCGATCGAAGGACCATCGGTCGAACACGACCCCGGTCTAAGGACCATCGTCTTGTTCATCAAGAACATCAAGAACAGATCGAATACAGAACCCAGATCCAAAATGAGAAAATACTCAGATCTCACAATGGAACGGTTTAAAACCTTCACAACGAGATTCTACGCGGCTAAAAGCATTCAGATCAAAGCATTAAGCTAGATTCGTACCTGGATTTGAAGAAAACCGAACGACCTCTTTCTCCTGCTTCTCTTCTCTCTCTCTCTGATTCTCAACAACTGATATTTGTGATATTTTCAAAATATCTAAAATCTGATTTCTATTTATATAACCCAAGTTACATTTTACCCCCTTGAACTTCGGGTGAAAGTCAACTTTTCACCCAACCCTAAAATAGCGGGTGTTACATTTATCAAAACGCTGAATCCACTAAAGAGCTATGGGACTCTCTTGAGTCCAAATACATGGCGGATGATGCTTCTAGTAAGAAGGTCCTCGTTAGTAATTTTAATAATTACAAAATGGTGGATTCAAGGCCTGTGATGGAGCAATATAATGAGCTCCTACGCATTTTAAGCCAATATGCTCAACATGATATGAAGATGGACGAATCCATCTTTGTATCAAGCATAATTGATAAATTGCCTCCCTCTTGGAAAGATTTCAAACACATGTTGAAACACAAGAAGGAAGAGTTGTCTCTTGCACAACTTGGTAGTTACTTGTGCATAGAGGAATCTCTTCGGGCGCAAGAGGCTGAGAAACCTAAGATGAAAGAGGTTTTTGTACCTTCGGTGAACATGGTGGAAGAGGGAAGATCCAACAATTTCAAGGTGAAAACATAAGTTCAATGAAGCCAAGAAAGGTCCCAACAAAAAGGTTAAATTAACCTGTTGGACTTGTGGGATGATCGACCATCTCAAGCGGGATTGTCGAGTTGTCAAGAATAAGAATGGAGCAAGCTCAAGTGGTGGTGGGCAAAGATCCAATGATCAAAATCCACGACAAGGTCAGTTTTTTGACTTTGGTGTTAATTCAAATTTGAATTATGTACCACTAATATCCGAATCATTTTTTGTACAGGATGATGATGATGCTTGGTGGATTGACACAGGTGCCTTGAGTCATGTGTGCAAGGATCGACGTTGGTTCACCTTTTTGGAACCGGTTGAAGACGGATCCATGCTACACATGGGGGAATGAGTCAAATGCTCCCATTCTTAGACGCGGTTTAGTTAGGTTAGAATTTAGTTCTAGTAAAATAATTGAACTTATTGACGTTTTGTTTGTACCACAAATTCGAAAGAACTTGGTTTCCGGTAGTACCTTGAATAAGTTAGGATATAGACAAGTTTTTGAGTCCGGAAAGGTTACCTTGTCAAAAGGTGGCTCTTTTGTAGGATTTGGCTATTTAATGTATGATATGTTTATGTTAAGTTTAAATAAAAAGAATTTTGTTTCGAATTCTATTTATTTTCCAAATGAAGTTCTTGTTGATTCTAGTTTATGGCATGCAAGGCATGGTCATGTTAATTTAAAAGAATGGTTGAAATGTTAAAAGACGGTCTTATTCCTGCTTTTGACGTTAAAACCGAAAAATGTAAAACTTGCATGTTGACAAAGATCACTAGACAACCTTTTCCTAATGTGAAAAGGGATTCGTTGGTGCTTGGATTAATTCATAGTGATCTTTGTGATTTGCATTCAACTCCGTCTTTTGGTAATAAAAAGTATGTCGTTACTTTTATTGACGACGCTTCACGTTTTTGTTATATTTATTTATTGCACTCAAAAGATGAAGCGTTAGAAAAATTTTAGATTTATAAAACGGAGGTTGAATTGAAAATGAACGGTCTTATTATATGTTTACGCACCGATCGTGGTGGGGAATATTACGACCCTATGTTTTTCCAATCCGTAAGAATTATCCATGAGACTACGACGTCGTATACACCACAACAAAATGGTGTGGTGGAACGGAAAAATAGGGTTCTCAAAGAAATGGTGAACTCTATGTTATCCTGCTCGGGATTGAGTGATGAATTTTGGGGTGAAGCCATGCAAACGGCTTGTTATCTATTAAATCGAGTTCCCAATAAAAGGAACAAGATTACCCCATATGAACTTTGGTTTAAGAAAAGGCCTAACTTGAATTATATTCGAGTTTGGGGTTGTCGAGCGGTTGTTCGACTACCCGAACCCAAAAGGAAAACCTTGGGTGAGAAAGGTATTGATTGCATCTTTGTTGGATATGCCGAACATTCCAAGGCATATAGGTTCTATGTTATTGAACCTAATGATTCTATAACGATTCACACCATTATAGAATCGAGTGATGCATTATTTGATGAGACTAGATTCTCTTCAATACCTAGGCCGAAGGATCTTGTTCCAAATACTAGTGTAATTAGTGAGGTTGAAGAACAAGCAATTGTTCCAACCGAATCTCCGATGCTTCGAAGGAGCAAAAGAGGAAGGATTGAAAAATCCTTTGGTCCCGATTTCCAAGTGTACTTGGTAGAGGGATCAAGAGATGAGACTGGGTCACAATTCTCTTACTGTTATAGTATTGAGGAAGATCCAAAATCATTTGATGAGGCTATGAAGTCTCAAGATGTTGCTTTCTGGAAAGAAGCAATAAATGATGAGATGAACTCCATCATGGGGAATAATACTTGGGTATTATCGGACTTGCCACAGGGTTGTAAACCTTTGGGATGCAAGTGGATCTTCAAAAGGAAGATGAAATCCGATTGATCAATCGACAAGTTCAAAGCTCGATTAGTAATCCAAGGCTTTAGACAATGGAAGGGTATCGATTATTTTGATACCTATGCCCCGGTTGCAAGAATCTCTATGATTAGATTGTTGATAGCCTTAGGTGCTATCCACAATTTAGTGATTCACCAAATGGATGTCAAAACGACATTCTTTAATGGTGACTTGGAGGAAGAAGTTTACATGAAACAAGCAGAAGGTTTTGTTATGCCCGGGATGGAGCATAAGGTATGTAAACTTGTAAAATCATTGTATGGACTTAAACAAGCACCTAAAAAATGGCATCAAAAATTTGATGAGGTTATCTTGTCCAACGGTTTTATGTTAAACCAAGCGGACAAGTGTGTATATAGAAAATTTGATACATCTAGTAACAGAGTAATCATTTGCTTATATGTTGATGACATGTTGATCTTTGGCACTGACCAAAATCAAGTTGATAAAACCAAAGAGTTTTTGTCATCAAGTTTCTCCATGAAAGATATGGGAGAGGCGGAGGTGATCCTTGGAATAAGGATCAAGCGTGAGAACAAAGGGATTGCAATTACGCAATCTCATTACATTGAGAAAATATTAAAGAAATTTAATTGCTTTGATTGTTCTCCGGTGAGTACTCCATTTGATTCGAGTGTGAAGCTTATGCCCAATTCGGGTGAAGCGGTGTCACAACTCGAGTATTCAAGGCTATTGGATGCTTGATGTATGTCATGACAAACACTAGGCGGGATATCGCTTTTGCTGTAGGGAAGTTGAGTAGGTATACTAGTAATCCTAGTATACATCATTGGTAAGCGATAAGACGAGTATTTAAATACTTGAAGAAAACCATTGATTATGGTTTGCCATATTTTGGGTTTCCTTCGGTATTAGAGGGATATTCAGATGCAAGTTGGATTACCAACTTAGAATATCACTCTTCTACGAGTGGTTGGGTATACTTTCTTGGGGGAGGTGCCATCTCATGGGGTTCCAAGAAGCAAACTTGCATCACGAGTTCGACTATGGAGTCGGAATTTATGGCATTAGCCGTTGCCGGTAAAGAGACGGAGTGGCTAAGGAATTTAGTCCATGAAATTCCGTTATGGCCGAAACCAATATCACCCATTTCTCTCCGTTGTGATAGTGCGGCTACTTTGGCTAAAACTTATAGTCAAGTATATAATGGCAAGTCTAGACACTTAGGTGTTAGACATAGCATGATTCGTGAGCTAATCACGAATGGGGTGATTTCAGTTGAATTTGTTCGGTCGCAATAAAATCTAGCGGACCACTTGACGAAGGGGTTATCTAGGGACTTGGTTCACAAGTCGGTGATAGGGATGGGATTAAAGTCCATTCAAATCTCTAACGGTGAGATACCCAATTCCCTTCTAATACAACTTTAGAAGTTGAATTCAATGGGAAAGCTCACTCTAAGGGATTGGAGCACAAGATAATCATCCCAAGGTATGTGCTCGGTACTGCAAGTGAGGAGGTAATTGTTCTTTTGTAAAAGTGCATGTGCAGGTGCATGATAAAAGAAACTACCTATATGAGTACGAAGTGTGGCCGCTTCAAGAAGATTGGACTTGACTTTGATGCACTCACGAATGGATAAAGACACATGGCCTGTATAGTGTCAAGTTTAAACTTTAGAGAATTTTAAATTCATGTGTATGTTATTTTCTGGTACTCAAATGGGTTGAAGGGTTCAATCCATAGGACACCTGGATTCTCGAGTATTTGAAATGTGTAATGTACTAAGATGAGAATTCAATCTTTTAGATATTTTCATTTATGCATGAGTTAGTTTGCTATATTAATTTTGTTTGTGAATCAAGGATTACACTAAAATGGGGGAGGAATGTTGGTGATTTTAGTGAAATCAATTGTCATTTTATGTAATTGGGTTCACAAGATAATAATGGGGTTGGTAGCTAAGCTATAACACGAGTTAGGAGGTGTGGAGTGCACACTCGTGTATGCTAACTATGACCCCGGATTGTTGGACGGTCGTTTAGTGATTGTGGGACGAAACAGTGGCTCACGCAGGTTGTGCCGTGGGTTAACCCGCACGGATACCCGCATGGTGCACTGGAGTATGGGACGAAACAGTGACTCACGCGGGTTGTGCCGCGGGTTACTCCGCGCGGCTACCCGCGTGGTGCATTGTTACAGATTCGATTATGTAACCCCCAAATATCTTTGTAACTCCCAAATCAATTTGTAACCTACACCATTATGTCTAACAATCAATACCATTAAATGGGTAATTATTATCGGTCTTTGATATAGCTTCTTATTACGATTCTCTTGGTGTTTAAATATGATCGATTTCTGCTAGAATCGATACCAGTGAATTGAGATTATTCTCGAGTAAATTTTGTGATACCCAGGCAGAATAGGGTCGAAATATCACTTAAGGAAAGCGAGCTCTCACACGATCTCACATTCTATCCAAGTTCGATCACTCTCTCTTTTCATCTCTCTACCCATCGATTTCTACATCCCACTCCCCAACATAATATTCTCTAATTTATCTTCCCAATACACTTTTAAAGAATAAATAATATAAAATGATAAAAATTCAATCTAATTGGTGGGATTGAATAAAATAATCATTTCTTTTTCCTAGCATTAAGTTTTAGAGAATTCTCTAAACTTGGAAAATTTTCAAGTTTTCTCTGTTATAGAAAACAAGATAGTAGAGTTGTTGGAGAAGTATAGAAAACAAAAACCCAAAATTTTCTATTTTAGCAAAGTCGTTGGAGATGCTTTAACACCATCAAATTTGGAAAGAACAACTAATTTACAATTTTCAATAACACAACAAATAAGGATAAAACTCCCTCCACAAATCAATTCTTGAAATACCTCAAATTAAATTCTAGATTTAACCTAAACAATCATTAACCCCCGAGTCTTATTAATAACTCTCATTTTGAACGTTATTTACATATCATTTGCGTGTGACATATCATTTTGATCGTTATTTACATACGACTTGAGTGATGCAAGAAGATTTGAGCAAGTCTTTTATGACCACGTAGAGATACAGGTTTTTACATGATTTTAACTAAGGTTCAAATGTCGGTCGATATTGGTTTCACAAAGAGATTTTGGCATTTATATCCATAACGGTAGAGCTACGATCCTTAGAGGCCGACTTAGCTAGATCGGTAAGTCTTGAGTTGGCAAAAAAGGTGACTTTATAGGGGATAGGTGGCTACTTTTGTGAGAGTTCACTTTTAAGAGAAAGGGACTCTTATAAATGTTTATGTGACACTTGTTTCCAACCATGAGGTTACAACAAATGTATTAGATAGTGCTTACACCCATACCCTTTTCTTTAATTTATTTTTCTTTACTTAATTTTTAAAATCACCAAAAAGTGTTTTCTTTTTCTTTAAATGAAATCGATGTATTCTCGACTTAGTACTCAAAATTCTGAAGTCTGATCCCTATGGATACGATCTCGGTACTTTTACCACTTTATTACTTGAAAGCGATCATAGTGTCCGGTGGTACTTTCACTGCAATTGTGGGAACACTGTGGCCACTCTGTGGACCTATACGATTTTCCGCTACCACTTATGCAAAGACTAAATAAAGGTCGGGTGTTACTACACTCATTACCAAATTGCTATCTCCAAAAGAGCGGAAGGCGTACCTCATAGTTACATTATTCTCGTGCTTCTAACTAGCACTCAACTCTTCACAAGTGCCGCTAGTATCATTCCCCAGCAAGGTCATGATGCAAATACCGACAAATAAAAAGGTTAGGCTAACGCCTATTGAGTTCAAAAGTTTTCACCAGTTAAATAAAACGGTAAACCGAAAGAATGCTATTTAAATCATGAATTCCACAATGAAATGTTTTAAATATGAAAGCGACGTCTTTCCCAAAACCCACTATTTTCGTGATGGAAACCCCGATACAAAACATTTTTTCAAATATGAATTCAAAACTCAATACACACCCAAAACGTGAATAGAGGTTAACATTTAAATATTGGAAACATGGATAAACTCTATTATCCAAAACATGTAAAATCATGGGGTTTAATATGTAAAACCCAAAAATCATGGATAGAAGTCCATACTCAAAACGTCACCGAAAACATGGATGATGCTCAATGCCCAGAACAATCAAATATAAACAATAAACAACATCAAAAGCGTCAAATCGATACTCTTCATATCCAAATAACATATTTAAAACTCACCATTTGGTGATGGGGGAGACCCGATTCCATTGAATATGATAGAACACAAAAGTAAGCCACAACGTTATGTTAATGATCTCCCCTATGGATCAATGTTTATCCAGTCTAACTCCTCGAGGTTCATGACATGAGACCCCCGATGACCCTAGATTTCACTTGTTCACAAGAAATTATAATTATTGGTCATTAGCCGATGCTCGACTCAAAGAGCCCACATCTTATTATCCATTAAGACCCCATGCCTATTTCTCGTTACATTACCGGAATTACAATTATTGGTTAATGGCTGATGCCCGACTCAAAGAGCCCACATCTTATTACCCATTAAGAACCCATGCCTATTCCACGTTACAAAACGGGGATGTTACACTAGTACAAAAATGACTTTTTGTGACGGTTTTACAAAACCAGGTTTGTAACGGCTCGATAGAAAACCGTCGCAAAAAGTCATAGAAACAAATATATAATTGTTTTATTAACGCTTTTCATAAAAAACTCGTTACCATTCCCAAACACCTAGAAACATAAAACATCAGTTTAGATACAAAACCATTAGTAAAAACTCCCATATTGTTGTTATAACCGTGTCGAGATTCTTCAAGATGAGAGTTTGAGTGGAGTTTTGATTTAATCCAAGAGTTGAGGGACCAAGTTGCAAATAAAGGAGAAAGGGGGTTTTTACCCTAACCTTCTCATTTCCCTTCTCATTCTTGTTGGTGGCGGCTAAGAAGAAACCAGGAAGTGTGTGTGGGTGAAATCAAGCAAGAAGAATTGGAAGAAGAAGAAAAGAATCAAAGAGGTTTTGTCAACTCTTCTTGAAGGTAACCAATTCTTCCCATCGTTAGTCATTAAGTTCTTGGTTAGTTTGTGGATTAGCAAGTTTATGGTTATGGATTTAATGTTCTTTTTCTAAACCTGTGTGTGTGGGTCGATTGATGGATGGATTGGGTGTAGAAATGAAAGGGTTTTAATTAACTGGATTAGTTTTAGACAAGGGAGTTTTGGGCTTTCGATTAGAGAAGAGACAATCCTTTCGCTACCCAAAACCATCGACTGGTAAAACCAGTCTTCGTGTCATCGTCGCAACCGGGAAAGGCGCCCCGGGAGACGGGGTCCCAGTTGATGTGTTTTATCGGGTGACCCAAGGAGGCCAGGTCCCGGGAGATGTCTTAACCCGGGAGTCGGGCGTGTGATGTGACGGGAGTTGGAAGGGTCCGGGAGGCTGCAAGGGGTCGGGAGTCAACGTGAGCCGGGAGCCGGCAGGGGGTAACCACCCGGGGGTCGGGTGGTTGAGTGAAGGATCGAGTGTCAAGTTATAGGAGAGGGTAGTTTTCGAACTCATCCCTTGTTGTTGGTAGTCGGTGTGTTCTTTGGAGTTCGATCTCTTACCGCTCGCTTCATTGTTTTGTTAGGTGATTGTCGTTAAGGCTAAGGCGTAAGTTGAGATATTACATGGGAAAGCCAGGTGAGTTTTCTAACTAAAACTGTACGATGTTGATGCTATATTTATTTACAAGCGAGATTTGTTTAAATGCGAGAAATGCTTTGTTATTATTATTATTGATTTGGTGGATATGTATGCATACATTGTTGTTAGTGAGATGGCCAAGTCTGGGGGTGTGTCCCTCTTGTACTCATACGGGGGGGGGGGGGGTGTGTATCGTATATGCCATTGGGGTGTGTGTCCCAATTAAGGCAGTATGAGCCAGACACGCTGTCACCTCCGCATGACGGTAGTGTGTGTCGGAATTAAGTTTGTGAATCGATGTTTTATTTTATAAACTGAATGATTTATTATTTTTTTAAATCTTACATGTGGCTCTGGCGTGAACTGTTAGTAAAGGGAACTGACTAGACCTTTCGGTCTTACCCTCGCTCTTTCAAAACTAAAAATCTTTTTAGGAAGGCGTGACGTAGGAGGATCCGGTAAGGAGAACAAGATGCTGTGAGGTGGGAGATTAATTTAGAAGATTGTAAATCTTAGCCTTCCGGACTTAGATGTTCTTATAGATTCTCAGTTGTATAATAGGTTGTTTCCTCAAACCTTGTTATTTGAGTTGTTGTTTGGGGCCGTTTGGCGTAGTTTTATTTTAATGTCGACTATGCTTTATTTCTGCGAGTTTGGGTTGTTACAATCGTAACGGTTTTGGATGGTTTTGAAAACCGCTGCTTTATCTTGTGATGGTTTTTAAAAACCATTACCATAGGGGACCATGTAGTAACTTTTTTTGTCTAAACCGTTGCTTTATGTTGGGAAATTCAGAAATACACAAGTACAGTTAATACTGCTAGAAGAACTTGATTACTACTTCTGAGATTAATGCTGCTGAGAGAAGTTAGTACTGCTAAGTCAAGATTAATACTGCTAGAGGAGATTACTACTGCTAAGCAATTTTAGTACTGCTAGTAGTTAGTACTGCTGAAGGTTAATACTTCTCAAAGTATTAATGCTGCTGAAAACTTAGTGCTGCTTATGAGATTATCAAGATTCATGCAGATCAAGTTTGAAGATTATGAAAAGCTTGAAGATAAAGATGGAAGATTATTTTGAAGATCTTTTATTATTTGTAATTATTTTGAAGATCTTCAGTATATATAGAATAGTTTGTAATTGATAGAAGAGGACTTAGAGAATTCTGAATTTTTTTTTGACAGAGAGAATCAACCTCAAGGTTTGTGATCCTAATTCTAGAGAAGTAGAATTCGTATTGGTGAGCCTGTTCATCAATATTGAGGTTGAGTGTTGAATCTTGTAGTTTTACAATCATTCAATAAAGTTTACAAGTTGTTCTTCTGATTCACTGTTTTCATTGATTATTGAATATTAAAGTGTTATTCCGCAAGCTTCTTTAATATTGTTTCTGAGTGTTTATTCTTGTTTAGAATTAAGATCCTGACAAGTGGTATCAGAGCAGTATTCTCAGAAATCTTATTCATCATGGAAAACACAGCTGAATCAAACAGTACTCTGGTCTCAAAGGTACCAATGCTCAGACCCAATGAATTTGACATGTGGAAGATTAGAATCAAACAATACATTCTCCTCACAGATTACTCTATGTGGGACATCATTGAGAATGGCCCATCTGATGCAGGAAAGATTGGTGAAGATGGAAAAATAACTCCACCAAAGACGGATGCAGAAAGAAAGACAAGGCAGACATTGATGAAAACCTTGAGCACACTGCTCTTGGCCATTCCCAATGAATATCAACACCAATTCTGTAATTGCACTGATGCACAGATGCTCTGGAATTCTCTAGAGAAGAGATTCTCTGGTACCAAGAGTACAAAGAGAAATCAAAAGGCAATCTTGAAGCAACAGTATGAAAACTTTATGTCAACTAAGAATGAGTCCATGACTCAAACTTTTGACAGGTTTAACAAACTGATTGGTGAACTAGCTACTATAGGAGTACAGATTGATCAAGATGATGTAAACAGAAAGTTCTTAAGGTCCCTTGGAGATGAATGGACCATGTACACTGTTTCATTCAGACAGAATGATCAGTTGGAAGAAAAAGAACTTGATGATCTGTACAATGATCTTAGAGTATTTGAAGCTGAGGTGGAGGCAAAGAAGAAGCCTTCTGGATATACTCATAATGCTGCACTCCTATCAGCATCAATTGATTCTACTGCTAATCCTGAATCAGTTAATGCTGCTACTGGAGCAAATTAAGAAAAAGGCACTGATTCTGTGTTTGAAGCCTTTCTTGCCAGCCATGGAAATTCCTCCTTAATTAATGATGATTTGGAACAACTTCATCCTGATGATCTGGAAGAGATGGATATTAAATGGCAGATGGCCATGCTTTCCATGAGGGTGAAGAAGTTCATAAAGAGGACTGGGAGGAACAACTTCTCCCAAAGAAGAGAAGATGGAGCTGGGTTTGATAAATCAAAAGTGGAGTGCTATAAATTCCATCTAAAGGGACACTTTGCCAGGGAATGCAGAAGTGGAGTGTCTCACAACAACAACCACAAACAAGCAAAGTCTGGAAACCTCAACCATAACAGAAACTCTGCTCAAGCCCTTGTTTCTCAACAAGGAATGGGGTTTGACTGGAGTGATCAAGCAGAAGAGGCTATCCAAAATCAAGCACTTATGGCTGAAGTATCTGATCTCCCATCTGAGGTAAGTTCTAATCTCTGTTCTAAAACTTGCATAGACATTGTTAAAAGGTACAGGGATCATAACCAGAAGATGAGTGATGACCTTAAGAGATTAGAAAAGGATATAAAGGACTATGTGAGAATTGTTGAGAGGTTTGAGGAACAAATTAAAGGTTTTCAAGCCAATGAACTCCAACACTCATATGACACCAATTACTGGAAGTGGGAGAAAAAGGATCTAGAACTTAAACTGACCAAATCTAAAGAGGAGAGTGAAAATCTAAGAGAGGAGCTAACCAAGGTTAAACTTGATGTAGAAAAGTTTTCCAATGCTTCTAAAGCAATGGACTCTTTACTACAAACTCAGATTCATGATAAGCTGAGAAGAGGAATTGGGTATAATGCCACACCACCACCATATAACAACAATTACATTCCTCCTACCTCAGACTTGCTAGAAACCAAAGATAGGAAGGACTTGCCTGAGGGAGCCATTGAGATAGATCCCTTAGATGAGGTAGTTGTGGAAGATAAGACTGAGAAAGAGGTTGGTAAGAGTAAGGAGAACAAAGTGAGTGGTGAGATTCCTCTAGAGAACAACATTATCACCAATGAGGACTGTGGAAGGGCTTGGATGAAATCCAAGGACATAGAGAAGACAGAGGGAAAGTCTGGTAAGGTCCATTACAAACAGACCACAGTTGTGAATCCAGGTCCTTGCAAACAGTGTGCATGTAAGAAGAATGAGCCCTAAAAACATGATAAAAAGAGGGGAAATCAAAGAAACTGGAATAATCAGTGGGCACAGAAACAAGGGGTTGATCTGAGTAAAATCAATAGACCAAAACCTTGTTTTATCTGTGGCAAATTGAATCATCTTGCCAAATACTGTTATTTCAATCCTATAAACCAAAGGATGAACTTTCAAAGACCTATGCAAAAACCCTTGGGTTATAGGAAGATTGAAAAGAACCATGTGGTTAAGAAAACTGTTAAATCTAAAAGACACATGAAGAAAAAGTCTGTTAAAGAAAGTGTCAATATGTGGGTTCCTAAAAGCACTAAAACTGTTAGTACTGCTACCACAAATAGTGCTGCTGACAATGATAGTGCTGCTAGAAGTAATACTACTACTAACAATGTTAGTGTTGCTGCCATTGTTAATACTTCTTCAAAAGTTAATACTGCTAACTCTGTTAGTGCTGCTAACAAGGTTAGTACTGCTAACTCAGTTAGTACTTCTAAGGTTAGTACTGCTTCTAGTGTTTGTACTGCTAAGCCAATCATATTGACAAAGTACTCTAATAAAGAGTGCTCTGAGTTTAAAAACCTCATCAAAAAGGAATGTAAATACTTTGATGAGAAAGGGAGACCCAAGACCACTTTGGCTTGGGTCCCCAATCAATACTAATTGTTTAATCTTATGTGTATGGCAACCAACAGCTCAAGGGGAAGAGTATCTGGCATATTGATAGTGGTTGCTCAAGGCACATGACAGGGAACATGTCATGCCTCAAGAATTTCAAGAAAATTGATGGTGGTCATGTTTCCTTTGGTAATACGCCAGATGGAGGTAAGATAAGTGGTAAGGGGGGTGTAACCAAAGGTAAAATGACCTTTGAAGATGTATTCTATGTTGAGCAGTTAAGGTACAACCTGTTAAGTGTATCACAGGTTTGTGACAAACAACATAGTATATTATTTACAGATTCTGAATGCATTATCCTTGCTCCTGGATTCAAGGTAGTTGATGAAAAGATGATACTACTAAGAACTCCCAGAAAGGATAATGTATATTGCTTAACAAGAATACACTCTCAGAAAACAATATCAAAGAAGTTTGCGGAATAACACTTTGATATTTAATGAAACAGTAAACAAAACAGTAAATCTAATGAACAACTTGCAAACTTTATTTAATGATTGAAAGTCACAAGCTTTTACACACAACCTCAATATTGATGAACAGATTCACCAATACGAATTCTACTTCTCTAGAATTAGGGTTCTAACCTTGAGGTTGATTCTCTCTATGAAAGCTAAAACTTAGAATGAATGTTACTACTAAAGAAAACAAACTATTCTATACATATACTGAAGATAAAGATAATTACAAAAAAAATAAAAGATCTTCAGTATAATCTTCCATCAATATCTCTAAGTTTCCATGAATATCTTCAATCCAGCTGTCATCCTTGTCATACGAATCTTCATCTTATAAGCAGCATTAATACTCTGAGCAGTATTAAGTTCAGCAGTACTAACCATGCTCAGTAGTATTAACTTTGTTCTAGCAGTACTAACTCCAGCAGTACTAACTACTAGCAGTAGTAAAATCTACTAGCAGTAGTAATCATGATGTACTGGCAGTAGTAATTCTTGATGAGCAGCATTAAGTTGTATCAGCAGCATTAACTTCACTTAGCAATTCTTCAGTTCCCAACAATCTCCCCCTAACTTGACTTTTAGGAAGAGAAGTCAAGTTCTTCAGATGCTCCCAAAGTACCATTCTTCAGATCCCTGTATCAACATTTATCCCCAAACTTTGATTGATCATTCTCTGAATCAGATACTTGGCCATTTCTGAGTTTTCAACACATCCAAGCTTCTTCTTCAACATTGCATGAAGCTTCAGTCTGCTGTGGTTGTATACTCTATCCACTAGGAAGTATTCTATGTGATTTCTATCCAAAGTCACTGTATATACTCCACTAGTTTCATATAGAGTCTAATTGTTGACTGTTTGAAACACATTCCTTATCACTCCTTCCACTTCATCAGGTTTGAACATCATACATAGATACTCCATCACCAGTTTTGTAATTGAAATCCCTGGAGCTTTTAACTGATCTGCATACAACTTCATCCCTATTTCCTACATTTCTTCTATATCAGACCTGGAGCATGTTCTGACAATCTTGGCCCAAGTGTTGAATACCTCATACTTTTCATCCTTCCTCTTGAGCCTTATGTATTCTTTTCCATCCACTGTCAATGTATCCCAGTGAATAACTTCAGGAGGATTTACACCAACAGGTTCTGCTGAAATTGGTTCAGGCACTTTGTCCATCACTACCATGTACATCTTTACATCATCAGTACTTGAAGGCTCTTTCTTCTCAGATGACTCAGGTGCCCCTTCCTCTTCAGCAACCTTCTCAGCCTCTCCTTCATCCATTCTAGGCTTCTTGATTATCTTTCTCCTTGCCATCATCTTTGTTCTTTTTAAAGACCTTAGACTTTCACCAATAGTGGCTTCTTTCTTTGGTCTTTCTTGCTCATCTGGAAAAGGTTTTTCTAGCATGAAATCATTGCTTTCTTTCATTCTCTTCTCCATCTCCACCCTGGCAGTTTCATTCCCTTGAAGTTTGGCCATTTCAGAATTATATAACTCTTTGATCTGCTCAAATGTCATTTTGGAGAACCTCTCCTTTCTTACTCCTACAACACCCTTGAGAAAAGTTATCATCTTGTTTCTCTCTTGAGTACCAAGGAAAGTCTTTGAGGGTTGTCTCTTCTTTGCAGCTTTCTTGACCACCACAGACTTCTTAAGGGTTACAACTTTCTTCTGAGCTGTTTCAGTTGCCAGGCTTTGTTGATAAGCTTTATTCAATTCTGCAGCTAAAGCCTTAGCCATTTCCCTGTCTTTCTCAACTTGGATTCTTTCTTCTTGCTCAATATTTGCTTGTATCTTTCTGGCCAAAGCTTCATCTGACTCAACCAACCTTTGCTTTTTTATTGGTTGACCAGATTCCACCATCTTAGCTTTGCCTTTGTCCTTGATTTTTGCTTTATCAACACTGACTTTCTTGACAACTTCAACATTTTCTTTGATGACAACTCCTTTGGCCTTCGAAGTGACCTTGGGAGTATCATGCTTGGCTTTGATTAATGCTTCAGCTGTCTCAAGTTCTTCCAAATTTATGCTCTGAAGATCACTTAATACTTCTTTCACCATTTCTGCTGCTTCACTTAGTTCAGTAGCATTAACAGTTTCTGCTTCTTTATTTGCTTGAGCAACATTAACTGTTTCTGCTGCTATTGATTCTGTTACTGCTTCTTGTACAACATTTTCTGCAGTTATTTGCTCCCCCTCAAACTCAACTTTCTCCCACTTATCTGTAGCTTCTTCCATTGTGAACTCAGCTTCTGACTCCCCCTTTTTGGGAGCATCATCCCCTGATTTCCTTCTCCTTAGCACAAATTGTCTCTTCTTCTTTTTCTAGACTAGCTTCATCACCAATTTATTGAGTTTGGTAATTTGCATTTGTTGGGACAAGATTACCAGCTTCATTTCTTCTATGTCAGCTCCTTGTTTGATAACATCCAGGTTGATGTTTCCCATAGTATCCATCAATTCTTGATAGTTATATTTGTCCTCACCTTCTCCAGGAGTGTTACCCCCTTTTGAAGGATCATTGGATCTTTTAGTAGTGGAAGTCTTCTGCCTTGCAGAAGCACTATCCACCCCCTTGGTTTCTTGGCACCAGGGACCTTTGGATGATTGCTCACCCAAAGTTGCCATGGGGAAGGTCTTATTAATGTTACCACTGACCTCCTCTGTGCTAGCAGGAGTAGTGGCAGCCTTAGCACCCATATGCTCAACCATCTTCTCAGTGAGCACCTCCTTGGGGTTGGTAGACACCCTTGTGGTTTCCCTGTAGATATTCTCTAAAGAAGAATTCTCCCTTAAAGGGCTTAAAGGCTCAGTGGGTGATGGTACAAGAAAGGAAGGAGCCTTCTTTACCTTTTTCCTTGTATAAATTTGGGTGATTGAGGAAATTGGCTTATGAATCAGAGACTGTGGGATAGATATAGAGTGGGAAGGTTGGGATTGGCTAGCAGCGGGATGGTCTAATGAGTGCCTTGACCCTGCTGCCATACCTTCTTCAGTGTGGGACACCACCATCATTGTAGAGAACAATGGGGTGTTAACTCCTTCCGAGTCCAAAGGGGATCTCTTCATGTTTGAAAAGACCTTACCTTTGGGAATTTTTGGTACATATACCTCATCAAAGTGAGACATATCCGTCAATTCGTGTGTTATAACTTCTTGTACAAACCTGGGGTACATATAAAAGCTCTTTTTGCTTCCCAGGTTTGAGACAAGATCACTGAAAATCATTTTAGAAAAATTGTACCTTCTGGCAGTGGCCAAACAGAGCAAGGCATAAGCAATGGTACTGCTAAAATCACTCCATCCAGTAGTCTTTTTAGAGATGCAGTGCATAAGGGTATGAACAAGAAAACGCCATTGGGTATAAAATTTTGCTTTTGAGAATTTAAAACCACCCAACTGGCCTCCATACCCCATTCTTGATAAATTTGAGAACAGGTCCTCATTAGGAAGAGAAGTAATACCCTCAGCATCGTCTAGACGTAGACAGATGCGTATCACCTCTTCAGTAACAGACAAGGGTTTGTCACACACCCTTGTTTTTAGAATCTGCACACCATTCTCTGTGATTATGGTAGCATTCGCCCAGAATTGCCTTTGATGCTCTATGTATATAGTTGGCGACACAGTTAGAGCATTGGCAATGTGGCTAGACTTCAGAAAATCCACAATCTGATTAAATCCTGCAGCTTGCTTTGGCTTTTGTAGCATTACGATTTCATTGTGCTCGTCGATGAATGCCATGGATGCCATTTAACTTGAATGTTCTTGCCTGAAATACTTGGTACTTGAGAGAAACGGGTTAGAGAGCAAGTGAACAGTATGCAAAGAGTCGTTATGAGCTTTTAGGCGGGCAAAGGGTATTTATAGTGTATGGGACATAAGCAGTATTAACCTAGAGCAGTATTAACCACTAGCAGTATTAACTAACTAGCAGTATTAACTGAGAGCAGTATTAACCACTAACAGTATTAACTGAGAGCAGTATTAACCACTAGCAGTATTAACCACTAGCAGTATTAATTGAGAGCAATATTAACCACTAGTAGTATTAACTAACTAGCAGTATTAACAGTACACTGGCAGTATTAACTATACTTACTCTTTTTGAAGCTTATGAAGATCTGATCAAGGCAATAACTTCCTGTGTAAGATGATTAGCAACACACAAATATCCAAAATAACAGGTATATAACCACTTTTTTAAACACATGATCTCATTCAGAGTTGATCAAGCCCACACTTGAGACCAAGAAAGTGAATCTACCCACATTAAAAGCTTTAGTGAATAGATCTGCAAACTGGTTGTCAGTATGGACTTTAGCAACTTGAATGTGCTTCTTTTCATTACAATCTCTGATAAAGTGATACCTGATCTCGATGTGCTTTGTTTTGGAGTGCTTGACTGGATTGTTAACAATGCTTATAGCACTGCTATTGTCAATAAAGATTGGAGTGTGAAGAAATGTTACCCCATAGTCCAGCATCTGATTTTGAATCCATAGAACCTGAGAGCATCAACTTGCAGCAACAATATACTCAGCTTCTGTTGTTGATAAGGACACTGTGGTTTGTTTCTTGCACTGCCAAGATACTAGTCTTGCACCCAAAAGTTGACATCCTCCTGAAGTAGACTTTCTGTCCATGTTATCACCACCCAAGTCTTTATCTGAATATGCAATCAAGTCGAATGAAGATTCATATGGATACCAAAGACCTAATCTAGGTTGCCCTCTTAAGTATCTGAAAATCCTCTTCACAGCTTGAAGATGTGATTGTTTTGGCTTGACTTGGAATCTGGCACATACACATACTGGAAACATGATATCTGGTCTTCAGGCTGTGAGATACATTAGAGATCTAATCATTGATCTATATAGATGGACATCAACATCCTCCCCCTCAAGATCAATAGTGATCTGTTTGTGAGTTTCCATTGGTGTGCTTGCTGGCTTTGAGTCTTTTAAACCATATTTATCCAGGATGTCTTGCACATATTTTGATTGACTAATGAATATTCCATCTGACTGCTGTTTCACCTGAAGTCCAAGGAAGAAGGTAAGTTCACCCATTGAACTCATTTTAAAGCTCTTGTGCATCAACTCTTCAAAGTCTCTACACATCTGATCTTTTGTGGATCCAAAGATGATATCATCCACATAGATCTGAACTAGTAGGATGTCCTTCTTACTTCTTTTAGTAAAAAGGGCCTTGTCAATGATGCCCCTTTCAAACCCATTCTCCAAGAGATAGGTAGACAAAGTGTCATACCATGCTCTTGGAGCTTGATGTAGACCATAGAGTGCTTTCTTCAGCTTGTATACTCTGTCAGGATATGAAGGATTTTCAAAACCAGGTGGTTGACAGACATATACTTCTTCATCAATTATACCATATAGAAAGACACTCTTTACATCCATTTGATAGACCTTGAACTTCATGTATGAGGCATAGGCTAGGAACAGCCTAATTTCCTCTACCCTTGCCACTGGAGCAAACACTTCATCATAATCTATGCCCTCTTCTTGAGTATACCCTTGTGCCATAAGCCTTGCTTTGTTCTTGATCACAATACCTCTCTCATCCTTTTTGTTCCTGAAAATCCACTTGGTGCCTATAGCTCTATGACCTTTTGGAAGGTCCACCAAGTCCCAAACATCCTGTAGTTTGAATTGAAGTAACTCTTCTTGCATGGCTTCTATCCAACTTGAATCTTTCATTGCATCATAGCCCTTCTTAGGCTCAATCTGGGATAAAAAGCAGGAGAGTACTGTGTGTTGTTGATCCTGCAGCTCTTGAAGTCTGCTTTGATTCCTTGTAATCATAGGAAAGGAGATGTCTCCTATTATCAGCTCTGAAGGGTGATTCTTTTGAGTTCTAGTCTGAAAACTAGGTTCTTCATGGATTCCCACCTCTAGATTGGAATCATTTAAGTCAGCTGAGGGGATCACCTCAACTACTTCTAGCTCTTTATGCACTGAAGATTCCTCTTCTCTTCTTTCTTCTTCACTCTGTATTGGCTCAGTTATAGTCTCCTTTTCACAGAATTCAACAAGTTCTTTTATAGGCATAGGAAAGATCACAGACTGAGGTATAATGTCTTGAACTTGTGTAGCCCCTGATCCTCCACTTCCTAACCCTGCATAATTGTCACTACTAAAACCAAAAGAGTTAGTTAGTGAATCAATGTCAAACAGCCACTAAGGACCAGACCCAATAGGATTTGGTGTGTTCTCATTGCATTTGACATTGTCACTTTCCTCAATTATTCTAGAAGAATTATTAAAAACTCTGTAAGCCTTACTCTGAGATGAGTAACCAACAAGAAAACCATCATCTGCCTTGCTATCAAACTTTCCCAAGTGAGATTTAGTATTGAGAATAGTACAAGGACACCCAAAAGGTTTGAAAAATCCAATAAAGGGTTTTCTTTTATTAAAAAGCTCATAAGGTGTCTTGTTCTTAGGCTTGACTACTAGTACTCTGTTTTGGGCATAGCAAGCAGTATTAACTGCTTCTGCCCATAAAGTTATTGGAAGTTTAGAGTCAGCTAACAGAGATCTAGCAGCCTCAATCAGTGTCCTATTTCTTCTCTCAGCAACACCATTTTGTTGTGGAGTCTTAGGGAAACTGTATTGTTTCTCAATTCCTTTTTCCTCACAAAAGGTGTTTAGGTCAATATTTTTAAATTCAGTACCATTGTCTGACCTAATGACTTTTACTTTTTGAATGGTTTGGTTTTCAATTCTTAGAATAAAGGATTTGATCAGTCCACTTGTCTCATTTTTAGTCCTTAGAAAATATACCCAAGTAAATCTAGAGTAATCATCAACAATAACTAGGCAGTATGATTTCTTACCTATACTCATAACATTTGTAGGGCCAAACAGATCCATATGCAGTAAATGAAGAGAATTAGAGATTGCGTTCACCTCTTTGGACTTATGAGAAGTTTTGTGTTGTTTACCTTTGAGACAAGCAACACAATGATCATCACATGAATAGACTTTAGAAGGCAAACCTCTTACAAGGTTGTTTTTAACAAGCTTATTTATTGTTTTAAAGTTCATGTGACACATCCTTCTGTGCCAAAGTGATGATTCATCCAGAGAAGCTTTTGAAACAAGACAATTTAGGGATGAATCAGATGAAACACTTTCCATATCTAAACAATATACATTATCCTTTCTGGGGGTTCTTAGTAGTATCATCTTTTCATCAACTACCTTAAATCCAGGAGCAAGAATAATGCATTCAGAATCAGTAAATAATATACTATGTTGTTTGTCACAGACCTGTGATACACTTAACAGGTTGTACCTTAACTGTTCAACATAGAATACATCTTCAAAGGTCATTTTACCTTTGGTCACATCACCTTTACCACTGATTTTACCTCCATCTGTAGTATTCCCAAAAGCAACATGTCCACCATCAATCTTCTTGAAGTTCTTGAGGCAAGACATGTTCCCTGTCATGTGCCTGGAGCAACCACTATCAACATGCCAGATGCTCTTCCCTTTGAGCTGTTGGTTACCCTGCACATAAGATTAGAAAATTAGTATTGATTGGGAACCCAAGCCAAAGTGGTCTTGGGTCTCCCTTTCTCATCAAAATACTTACATTCCTTTTTGATGAGGTTTTTAAAATCAGAACATTTATTATTTGAGTACTTTGTCAAGATTATTGGTCTAGAAGCACTAATACTTGAAGCAGCACTATCTTTAGAAGTACTAACAAGGTTAGCAGTACTAACAGGTTTGGCAGTATTAACCTTGTTGGCAGTACTAACATAGTTAGCAGTATTATTGCTTCTAGCAGCACTATCACTGTCAGCAGCACTATTTGTGGTAGCAGTACTAACAGCTTTAGTGCTTTTAGGTATCCAGATCTTGACATTGTCTTCCACATACTTTTTCTTCATGTGGCTTTTAGATTTGACAACTTTCTTAGCCACATGGTTCTTTTCTTTCTTCCTATAACCAAAGGGTTTTTGAGTAGGTATCTGAAAGTTCAACCTTTGGTTCATGGGATTGAAATAGCAATATTTGGCAATGTGATTAAGCTTTCCACAAATAAAACAGGGTTTTGGTCTATTTTTTTTTACTCAGATCAATCCCTTGTTTTTGTGCCCACATATTATTCAAGTTTCTCTGATTACCCCTCTTTTTATCATGTTGTTGGGACTCAGATTTATTGCATGAACACTTGTTGCAAGGGATAGGGTTCACAATAGTGGTCTGCTTATAATGAACCTTCTTATTCTTTCCCTCAGTCTTCTCTATCTCATTGGACTTGACCCAATTCTTTCCACATCCCTCATTGGTAATTATGTGGTTTTCTATAGGAATCTCACCACTCACAATGTTGTTCTTATTCTTGACAGTTTCTTTCTCAGTTTTATCCTCAACAACTACTTCATCTAAGGGATCTATCTCAGTGGCTCCCTCAGGCAGGTCCTTCCTATCCTTTGTCTCTAACAAGTCTGAACTAGGAGGGATGTAATTGTTGTTGTAGGGTGGTGGTGTGGTATTGTACCCTATTCTTCTTCTCAGTTTATCATGAATCTGAGTTTATAGTAAAGAGTCCATTGCTTTAGAAGCATTGGAAAACTTTTTTACATCTAGCTTGACTTTAGAAGATAATGAATACTCAGAAACAATATCAAAGAAGTTTGCGGAATAACACTTTGATATTCAATGAAACAGTAAACAAACAGTAAATCAGATGAACAACTTGCAAACTTGTATTGAATAATTGAAGTTACAAGATTAAACACACAACCTCAATCTTGAAGAACAGGCTCTTTCAAGACGAATTCTACTTCTCTAGAATTAGGAACTGTGCCTTGAGGTTGATTTTCTATCTTAACTAACAACTCAGAATGAATAATCTCTAAAACTATTCTAAACAATTCTATATATACTGAAGATAAAGATAATTACAAAAGAATAAAATATCTTCAATATAAACATCCATCTTTATCTTCATGCTTTCCATACTCTTCAGATCCTCCAGCTGTCATTCTTTCCATACAAATCTTCATCTCATAAGCAGCATTAATCTTCAGCAGCATTAATACTCTGAGCAGTACTAAGTTCAACAGTATTAATTTCTTCAAGCAGTACTAACTCCAGCAGTACTAACTACTTGCAGTACTAACTCTTCAAGCAGTAGTAAAATCCACTAGCAGTAGTAATTCTGTTGTAGCAGCATTAACCATACTTAAGCTTTTCTTCAATTCCCAACAATCTCCCCTAACTTGACTTTTAGGAAGAGAAGTCAAGTTCTTCAGATCTTCTTCAAAGTGCTCCCAAAACTTCATCATGACTTAAATTCCAGTATTTGCATCCAACCCCAAACTCTGATTGATTGTTCTTTGGATCAAATATTTAGCCATTTCTGAATCTGGAATACATCCTAGCTTCTTCTTCAGCATGGCATGAAGCTTCAGTCTGCTATGGTTGTATACTCTATCCACTAGGAAGTACTCAGTGTGATTTAAATCCAAAGTCACTGCATATACTCCACTAGTTTCATATAGAGTCCAATTATTCACTGTTTGAAAGACATTCCTTATTATCTCCTCCACTTCATCAGGTTTGAACATCATACACAGATACTCCATTACCAGCTTTGTAATTGAAATCACTGGAGCTTTCAGTTGATCTGCATATAACTTCATTCCTATCTCAAACATTTCTTCAATATCAGATCTTGAGCAGGTTCTAACAATCTTGTTCCAAGTGCTGTAAACTTCATACTTCTCATCTTTTCTCTTCAGCCTAATATACTCCTTTCCATCTACCTCCAGAACATCCCAGTGAATGACTTCAGGAGGTTCAACTCCTACAGGTTCTGCTGAAATTGGTTCAGGCACTTTGTCCATCACTACCATGTACATTTTGACATCCTCAGTACTTGAAGGTTCTTTCATTTTAGATGACTCAGGTGCCTCTTCTTCTTCAACGACCTTTTCAACCTCTTCTTCTGCTATTCTAGGCTTCTTTGTTGATTTTCTCTTTGCAATCATCTTTGTTCTTTTCAAAGTCCTTAGACTTTCACCAATTGTTGCTTCCTTCTCTGGAGTTTCTTGCTCATCAGGGAATGGTTTTTGTAAGAAATCATTGCTCTCTTTCATTCTTTTCTCCATTTCAACCCTTGGAGCTTGATCATCTCAGCATCATACATCCTTTTGAGTTTCTCAAAAGACATCTTTGAGAACATCTCCACTTTGACACCTACTGCACCCTTAAGGAAAGTAATCATTTTCTTTCTCTCTTGAGCACCAAGGTATGTCTTTGAAGGTTGTCTTTTCCTTGCAGCCATTTTGATCTTGGCAGGCTTCCTCAAAGATGTGGCTCTCTGTTTGGCTTGTTCTGTTGCTAAGCTTTGTTGATAGCCTTTATTTAATTCTGCAGCCATTGCTTTAGCTATCTCTCTATCCTTTTGCACTTGCATAGTTTCTGCTTCTTCAAGTTCAACCTGTATCTTCCTAGCTAGAGCTTCATCTGAATCAATCAACTTCTGCTTTTTCATTGGTTGATCAGGTTCAATTAGCTTTGCCTTGCCTTTCTCTTTACTTATTACCTTCTCTTTGCTTGATTTCTTTGAAGCATCACCTCTTTCTTTGATGACAACTCCTTTGGCCTTTGAGATGCCCTTGGGAGTATCATGCTTGGCTTTCAGTAGAGTTGCTGCAATCTCAAGGTCTGTGAGCACTTCTTTCACTGTTTCTGCTGCTTCACTTGGTTCAGCAGCATTAACAGTTTCTGCTGCTATTGATTTTGTTAATTCTGTTACTGCTTCTGCTTTATGCTCCCCCTCAAATTCAGCTTTCTTTTGCTCCCCCTTAGCTTTGACATCTTCCATATTGACATCAGCTTCTGACTCCCCCTTTTTGGGAGCATCAGTCATTGGTTTCCTCCTTCTTAGTACAAATTGCTTCTTCTTCTTTTGCAGAAGCAATTTTCTTACCATTTGCTTCAAGTTGATGATTTGTTCTTGTTGTGACAGAACTATGAGTTTAAGCTCTTCAATATCTTTGCCCTGGTTGATCACATCCATGTTGATGTTTCCCATTGCATCCATCAATTCTTGATAGTTATATATGTCCTCACCTTCTCCAGAAGTATTACCCTCTTTTGAAGGATCATTGAATCTTTTTGTAGTGGAAGTCTTCTGCCTAGCAGAAGCACTATCCACCCCCTTGGTTTCTTGGCACCTGGGACCTTTGGATGATTGCTCACCCAAAGTTGCCATGGGGAAGGTCTTATGTATGTTACCACTGACCTCCTCTGTGCTAGCAGAAGTAGTGGCAGCCTTAGCACCCATATGCTCTTCCATCTCCTTAGAGAGCACCTCCTCAGGGTTGGGAGACACCCTATTGGTTTCCCTTTGGATATTCTCTATTGGAGAATGCTCCAATAGAGGGCTTTGAGGCTCTTGGGTAGTAGTAGGGACAACAAGGGAAGGAGCCTTGTGTACCTTTCTCTTGACATAAGTCTTGGTTATCATTGGAGAGGGTTTAGCAGCAAAGGACTGAGGAAAACTTTTAGAGAGTGAAGGTTGGGATTGGCTCTCAGTGGGTTGGTCTAATGAGGGCCTTGACCCTGAGGCCATACCTTCTTGTGGTTGGGACACCACCATCATTGTTGAGAACAATGAGGTGTCAACTCCTTACGAGTCCCTAGCAGATCTCCTCATGTTTGAGAAGACCTTGCCTTTAGGGGGTTTAGGTACATATACCTCATCAAAGTGAGGTATATCCATCAAATCATTAGTTATAACTGCCTAAACAAACCTGGGATACATGAAGAAACTCTTCTTGTTGTCCAGGTTTGAGACAAGATCATTGAAGATCATCAGAGAAAAATTATATTTTCTAGCAGTAGATAAACAAACCAAAGCATAGGCAATGGGACCTAAATTGGCTCCAGCCAGTAGTTTTCTTTGAAATACAGTGCATCAGGGTATGAACAAAGAACCTCCATTGGGGTGAAAATTGAGCTTTGAAAAACTTGAAAATCCCCATTTGTCCTTCATACCCCATTCTTGAAAGAGTTGAGAATAGTTCCTTATTAGGAATAGAGGTTATACCTGCAGCATCGTCTAGACGTAGACAGATGCGTATTACCTCTTCAGTAACTGTTAGGGGTTTTTCACACACCCTTGTCTTTATCAATTGCACACCATTCACAGTAACAATGGTGGCATTGGCCCAGAATTGCCTCTGATGCTCTATGAAGATGGTAGGAGACACAGTGAGAGCATGAGCGATGTGACTTGACCTCAGAAAGTCGACTATCTGGTGAAAACCTTCGACTTGTTTTGGCTTTTGGAGCATGGCTATCTCGTTGTGCTCATCAACAAACACCATTGAAGCCATCTGTACGCAAGGATTCTTGACTATCGAGCACTGGATACTTGAGGGAAAATAGTGAGAGATAAGATGAACAGTATGCAAAGAGTCGTTATGATCTTT
The DNA here is from genome assembly GCA_954870635.1 of Arctium minus. Taxonomy (NCBI): domain Eukaryota; kingdom Viridiplantae; phylum Streptophyta; class Magnoliopsida; order Asterales; family Asteraceae; genus Arctium; species Arctium minus. Next base: position 12,879,650 of record OX941080.1, read on the forward strand.
TAGGCAGGCAAAGGGTATTTATAGTATTCGGGACATAAGCAGTATTAACCTAGAGCAGTATTAACAGTGAGCAGTATTAACTGAGAGCAGTATTAAGCACTAGCAGTATTAACTAACTAGCAGTATTAACTGAGAGCAGTATTAACCACTAGCAGTATTAACTAACTAGCAGTATTAACTGAGAGCAGTATTAACCACTAGCAGTATTAACTAACTAGCAGTATTAACTGAGAGCAGTATTAACCACTAGCAGTATTAACTAACTAGCAGTATTAACTACTTAGAAGTATTAACTGTGCACTGGCAGTAGTAAAATTGTACTGGCAGTATTAACCATACTTACACCTTTAAGCTTGTGATGAACTGAGTACTGCTATACATTTCTTGAGAAAGAAGATTAGTAACACCAAGAATAAACGATATACAAGTATTGAATCACTTTTTAAGTAGGAGCTTATTCAGAGTTGATCATTCCCACACTTGTTACCAAGAAAGTGAATCTACCCACATCAAAGGCTTTGGTGAATAGATCAACAAACTGGTTATCAGTATGAACTTTTACAACTTGAATAAGTTTCTTTTCATTGCAGTCTCTTATAAAGTGATACCTGATCTCAATGTGCTTTGTCTTTGAGTGCTTGACAGGATTATTAACAATGCTAATAGCACTGCTATTATCAATAAAGATTGGAGTGTGTAGAAAGGTTACCCCATAGTCCAACATTTGATTCTGAATCCATAAGACTTGAGAACAGTAACTTGCAGCTGCTATGTACTCTGCTTCTGTTGTAGATGTGGACACTGTGGTTTGTTTCTTGCACTGCCATGATACTAGTCTTGCACCCAAAAACTGGCATCCTCCAGAAGTAGATTTTCTGTCCAGGTTTGCTCCACCTAGGTCACTGTCTGAGTATGCAAGTAGGTCAAATGATGAGTCATAAGGATACCAAAGTCCCAATCTAGGTTGCCCTTTGAGATATCTGAATATCCTCTTAACAGCTTGATAGTGTGATTGCTTTGGCCTAACTTGAAATCTTGCACACACACAGACTGGAAACATTATACCTGGCCTAGAGGCTGTAAGATACATGAGAGAGCCAATCATGGATCTATAGTGATGAACATCCATATCCTCCCCCTCAAGATCTGCTGTTATCTGCGTGTGTGTCTCCATAGGTGTGCTGGCAGGCTTTGATTCTGAGAAACCAAACTTGGTTAGAATGTCCTGCACATACTTGGACTGACAGATAAATATGCCATCTGACTTCTGTTAGACTTGGAGTCCAAGGAAGAAAGTAAGTTCCCCCATGGAACTCATTTTGAACCTTTGATGCATTAGATCCTCAAACTCCTTGCACATATTGTCTCTTGTGGATCCAAAGATGATATCATCCACATAGATTTGGACCAGCAAGATGTCCTTCTTCTTTCTCTTGATGAACAAAGTATTATCAATGACTCCTCTTTCAAAGCCATTTTCCAAGAGATAGGATGATAGAGTGTCATACCATGCTCTTGGTGCTTGATGCAGTCCATAAAGTGCTTTCTTCAGTTTGTATACTTTGTCTGGATAGCTTGGGTTTTCAAACCCTGGTGGTTGACAGACATATACTTCTTCTTCAATTGAGCCATATAGAAATGCACTTTTTACATCCATTTGATAGACTTTAAACTTCATATAAGAAGCATAGGCCAGGAACAATCTGATTGCTTCTATCCTAGCCACTGGTGCAAATACTTGTTCATAATCTATTCCTTCTTCTTGTGTATACCCTTGTGCCACCAACCTTGCTTTGTTCTTTATTACTATTCCTCTCTCATCTCTCTTATTCCTGAAGACCCACTTTGTGCCTATTGCTCTTTGACCTTTAGGAAGGTCTACCAGATCCCAGACATCTTGCAGCTTGAATTGTAGCAGCTCTTCTTGCATGGCTTCTATCCAACTGGAATCTTTCATAGCATCATAAGCCTTTTTAGGCTCAAGTTGGGATAGAAAGCAAGAAAGCACTGTATGCTGTTGGTCTTGCATATCTTGCAGCCTGCTTTGATTTCTAGTCATCATAGGAGAAGAGATATCTCCTATTACCAGCTGAGGAGGATGATTCTTTTGTGTTCTTGTTTGATGACTAGGTCATTCATTGAGTCCCACCTCTAGATTGGAGTAATTCAACTCAACTGAGGTGATTTCAGCAGCTACTTCTTGTTCTCTATTTTCTTGACTCTCCTCATCTCCTCTTTCTTCTTCACTCTGATTTGGTTCAGTAGTTGGCTCCTTTTCACAGTCTTCAACAAGATCCACTGAAGGTATGGGAAAGATAACAGACTGAGGTATACTGTCTTGAACTTGTGTAGTCCCTGATCCTCCACTTCCTGAACCTGCATAATCATTACTACTGAAACCAAAAGAGTTAGTTAGTGAATCAATGTCAAACAGCTACTGAGGACCAGACCCAATTGGATTTGGTGTATTCTCATTGCATTTGACATTGTCACTTTCTTCAATTATTCTAGAAGAAGTATTAAAAACTCTGTAGGCTTTACTTTGAGATGAGTAACCCACAAGAAATCCATCATCTGCCTTGCTATCAAACTTTCCTAAGTGAGATTTGGTATTGAGAATTGTACAAGGACACCCAAATGGTTTAAAAAATCCAATAAAGGGTTTTTTTTATTTAAGAGCTCATAAGGTGTCTTGTTTTTAGGCTTGACTACTAGAACTCTGTTTTGAACATAGCAAGCAGTATTAACTGCTTCTGCCCAGAAAGTAATTGTCAGTTTTGAATCTGCTAACAGAGATCTAGCAGCCTCAATTAGTGTCCTATTCCTTCTCTCAGCAACTCCATTTTGTTGTGGAGTCCTAGGAGCACTATATTGTCTCTCAATGCCTTTTTCTTCACAAAAGGTGTTTAGATCAAGATTTTTAAATTCAGTTTCATTGTCTGATCTAATGATTTTTACTTTTTGATTTGTTTGGTTTTCAATTCTTAGGATAAAGGATTTGATCAGTCCACTTGTCTCATCCTTAGTCCTTAGAAAATATACCCAAGTAAATCTAGAGTAATCATCAACAATAACTAGGCAATATGATTTCTTCCCTATGCTCATCACATTTGTAGGGCCAAACAGATCCATATGTAATAACTGGAGACAAGAAGAAATTGTACTTAACTCTTTGGACTTATGAGAAGTTTTATGCTGTTTGCCTTTAAGACAAGCAACACAATGATCATCACATGAAAAATACTTTTGATGGTAAATCTCTTACAAAGTTGTTTTTAACAAGTTTGTTCATTGTCTTGAAATTCATGTGACACATCCTTCTGTGCCAAAGAGAGGATTCATCCCCAGAAGCTTTTGAAACAAGACAGTTCAGGGATGAATCACTTGAAACATTGTCCATATCTAGACAATACACATTGTCCTTTCTTGGAGTTCTAAGTAGTATCATGCTTTCATGCACTACTTTGAATCCTGGAGCAAGGATCATACATTATGTATTGGTAAATAATATACTATGTTGTTTGTCACAAACCTGTGATACACTTAACAGGTTGTACTTTAACTGATCAACATAGTAGACATCCTCAAATGTCATCTTACCTTTTGTAACATTACCTTTTCCACTTATTTTTCCACCTGCAAGATTGTCTCCAAATGCAACATGTCCTCCATTGATATGCTTGAAACCCTCAAGGCATGACATGTTGCCTGTCATGTGCCTAGAGCAACCACTATCAACATGCCAGATGCTCTTCCCCTTGAGCTGTTGGTTGCCCTGCACATAAGATAAATCAGTTAGTATTGATTAGGAACCCAAGCCAAAATGGTCTTGGGTACCCCTTTCTCATCAAAATATTTGCATTCCTTCTTGACAAGATTTTTAAACTTTGACTCCTCATTGCTGGATTACTTTGTCACAATAATGGGTTTTGCTGCACATTTGCTAGAAGCAGTACTGGTTTTAGAAGAACTAACTGCATTAGCAGCACTTGCATGCTTACCAGTACTAACCTTGTTAGAAGTAGTAACTGTGTCAGCAACAGTAACTGTGTTAGCAGTAGTAACCTTTGAAGAAGTACTAACAGTGTTAGAAGCATTAAAATTCTCAGCAGTACTAACACTGGTAGCAGCAGTATTACTTCTAGCAGCACTATCCCTGTCAGCAGTACTAACAGTTTTAGTGCTTCTAGGCACCCATATTTTAATACTCTCTTTTAAAACCTTTTTCTTCATTTGGCCTTTGGTTTCAACAGATTTCTTAGCCACATGTTTCTTTCCAGCCTTCCTATAACCAACAGGTTTTTGCACAAATCTTTGAAAGTTCTTCCTTTGGTTAATAGGGTTAAAGAAACAGTGCTTAGCCAAATGATTCATCTTGCCACATATGAAACAAGGTTTTGGTCTGATTATTTTACTCAGATCAACTCCTTGTTTCTGAGCCTATTGATTATTCCAGCTTCTTTGATTACCTCTTTTTGTACCAGAACTTAGGCTCTCAGTTTTATTGCAAGCATACTGTTTACAAGGGCCAGGATTCACAATAGTGGTCTGTTTGTAATGGACGTTGTTAGCTTTTCCTTTGGTCTTCTCTATCTCTTTAGACTTAACCCAGATCCTTCCACCACCCTCATTGGTAACAATGTTGTTTTCTAAGGGTATCTCTTTACTCACAACATTGTTTCTATTCTCACTGACTTCTTTCTCAGTCATATCCTCAACAACCACCTCATCCAAAGGATCTATCTTAAATGCTTTTTCAGACAAGTCCTTTTTCTCCTTGGTCTCTAACAAATCTGATGTAGGAGGGATATAGTTGTTGTTGTAAGGAGGGGGTGTGTTATTGTATCCAACACTAGGCTTCATCTTATCATGAATCCGAGCCTTTAGAAGAGAATCCATTGCTTTTGAAGCATTTGAAAACTTTTCTATATCAAGCTTAACCTTAGCTAGTTCTTCTTTCAACTTATCATTCTCTTCTTTTGACTTAGACAGTTTGGTCTCTAACTCATTCTTTTCCCACTTCCAGTAGTTTATGTCATAAGAGTGTTGAAGTTCATTGGCTTGGAAGCCTTTGATTTGTTCTTCAAACCTCTCAACTATCAACACATAATCTCTTATGTCATTTTCTAATCTTTTGAGGTCATCACACATGTTTTGGTTGTGATCCCTGTACCTTTTGACAGTGTCTATGCAAGATTGAGTACAAAGATTAGAAATTACCTCAGAGGGGAGATCTGACACCTCTGCCATAAGGGCTTGATTCTGAATGGTTTCCTCAACTTGGTCACTCCAGTCAAACCCCATTCCTTGTTGAGAAACAAGGGCTTGAGCAGAGTTCTTGTTTTGATTGTAGCCTCCATTATGAGCTTGTTGGTGGTTGATATTTGGCACACCACTTCTGCACTCTCTAGAAAAATGTCCCTTCATGTGGCACTTATATCATTCCACCTTTGTCTTGTCAAAACCAGCTCCATCTTCTCTTCTTTGAGAGAAGTTGTTCCTCCCAGTTCTTTTGATAAACTTCTTCACCCTCATAGATAACATGGCTATCTGCCATTTAATGTCCATCTCCTCCAGATCATCAGGGTGAAGTTGTTCCAGATCATCATTAATCAAAGAGTTGTTGCTGTGACTGGACAAAAAGGCTTCAAAGACAGTTTCAGTGCCTTTTTCTGAATTCACTCCACTAGCAGCACTAACTGCTTCAGGGTTGGCAGTAGTATCAGTAGATGCTGATAGAAGTGCTGCATTATGAATATACCCAGTGGGCTTCTTCTTAACTTCTACTTCAGATTCAAAAACTCTTAGATCATTATACAGATCATCTAGTTCCTTCTCTTCCAGATTGTCATTCTGTCTATATGAGACAGTGTACATAGTCCATTCATCCCCAAGAGATCTAAGGAACTTTCTGTTGATATCATCTTGCTCCATCTTCTCTCCAATAGTAGCCAGTTCACCAATAAGCTTGTTGAACCTGTCAAAAGTTTGAGTCATAGAATCATTCTTTGAAGAAGTGAAGTTCTCATACTGCTGCTTCAGAACATCCCTTTGATTTCTTTTGGTGCTCTTAGTTCCAGCAAATCTTTTCTCTAGAGCATTCCAGAGAATTTGAGCATCAGTACAGTTACAGAATTGATGTTGATATTCATTGGGGATGGCCAAGAGCAGAGTGCTCAAGGCCTTCATCTCTGTCTGTCTGATCTTCCTCTCACCGTCTGTCTTTGGTGGAGATCTTTTCCCATCTGGTCCAATCTGGCCTTCAGTAGAGGGGCCATTCTTAATGACATCCCACATTGAGTAGTCAGTGAGGAGAATGTATTGCCTGATTCTGATCTTGCACATGTCAAACTCGTTGGGTTTGAGCATTGGAACCTTAGAGATAAGAGTACTGTTTGATTCTGCAAAGTTTTCCATGATGAATGAATGATTGTTTCTGAGAGAATAGGCTCTGATACCACTTGTCAGGATCGAATTCTTAACAAGAATTATGAATACTCAGAAACAATATCAAAGAAGTTTGCGGAATAACACTTATATTCAATGAAACAGTAAACAAACAGTAAATCAGATGAACAACTTGCAAACTTGTATTGAATAATTGAAGTTACAAGATTAAACACACAACCTCAATCTTGAAGAATAGGCTCTTTCAAGACGAATTCTACTTCTCTAGAATTAGGAACTGTGCCTTGAGGTTGATTTTCTATCTTAACTAACAACTCACAATGAATAATCTCTAAAACTATTCTAAACAATTCTATATATACTGAAGATAAAGATAATTACAAAAGAATAAAACATCTTCAATATAAACATCCATCTTTATCTTCAAGCTTTCCATACTCTTCAGATCCTCCAGCTATCATTCTTTCCATACAAATCTTCATCTCATAAGCAGCATTAATCTTTAGCAGCATTAATACTCTGAGCAGTACTAAGTTCAGCAGTACTAACCATGCTCAGCAGTATTAATTTCTTCAAGCAGTACTAACTCCAGCAGTACTAACTACTTGCAGTACTAACTCTTCAAGCAATAGTAAAATCCACTAGCAGTAGTAATCTTGATGTACTAGCAGTAGTAATTCTGTTGTAGCAGCATTAACCATACTTAAGCTTTTCTTCAGTTCCCAACAACTTTAGCTAACTCTCCTCTTAACTTATCACTCTCCTCTTTAGATTTGGTCAGTTGGAGTTCTAGGTCATTCTTCTCCCACTTCCAGTAGTTTGTGTCATAAGAATTTTGAAGCTCATTGGCTTGAAAACTCTTAATCTGATCTTCAAACCTCTCAACAATCCTCACATAATCTTTTATGTCCTTTTCTAATCTTTTAAGGTCATCACTCATGTTCTGGTTGTGATCCATATACCTTTTAACAGTGTTAATGCAATTTTGAGAACAAAGATTAGAAGTTACCTCTGTTGGGAGATAAGAAACTTCTGCCATGAGAGCTTGGTTTTGGATAGCCTCTTCAGCTTGATCACTCCAATCAAACCCCATACCTTGTTGAGAGACTAGGGCTTGTGCAGAGTTTCTGTTATTATTGAAGCTTCCAGACTGTGCTTGTTGGTGGTTGTTGCTGTGAGACACTCCACATCTGCATTCCCTAGCAAAGTGTCCCTTCTGGTGACATTTATAGCATTCCACCTTTGACTTGTCAAAACCTGCTCCATCTTCTCTTTTTTGGGAGAAGTTGTTCCTCCCAGTTCTCTTGATGAACTTCTTTACTCTCATAGAGAGCATGGTCATCTACCATTTAATGTCCATCTCTTCAAGATCATCTGGATGGAGTTGTTCCAAGTCATCATTAATTAGAGAAGAGTTTCCATGACTGGATAGAAAGGCTTCAAACACAGATTCAGTGCCTTTCTCTTGATTTGCTCCATTAGCAGCACTAACTGATTCAGGGTTGGAAGTAGAATCAATTGATGCTGATAGGAGTGCAACATTGTGAACATACCCAGAGGGCTTCTTCTTAGCCTCTACCTCAGATTCAAAAACTCTTAGATCATTGTATAGATCATCAAGTTCCTTTTCTTCTAGTTGATCATTCTGTCTGAAAGAGACAATATACATGGTCCATTCATCACCCAGGGACCTTAAGAACTTCCTGTTTAGATCATCTTGATCAATTTGTACTCCAACTGTAGCCAGTTCACCAATTAGCTTGTTAAACCTGTCAAAAGTTTGAGTCATGGACTCATTCTTGGTTGACATAAAGTTCTCATATTGTTGCTTCAATATAGCCTTCTGATTTCTCTTGGTACTTTAGGTACCTGAAAATCTCTTCTCTAGAGCATTCCAGAGCATCTGTGCATCAGTGCAACTGCAGAATTGGTGTTGATATTCATTGGGAATGGCCAAGAGCAGAGTGCTTAAGGCTTTCATCTCTGTCTGCCTTGTCTTTCTTTCTGCATCTGTCTTTGGTGGAGTTCTCTTTCCATCTGCACCAATCTTTCCTGCATCAGATGGGCCATTCTCAATGATGTCCCACATAGAGTAATCAGTGAGAAGAATGTATTGCTTTATTCTAATCTTCCACATGTCGAATTCATTGGATCTAAGCATTGGGACCTTTGAGACCAGGGTACTGTTTGATTCAACTGCATTTTCCTTGATGAATAAGATTTCTGAGACTACAAGCTCTGATACCACTTGTAAGGATCTTAATTCTTAACAAGAATACACTCTCAGAAAACAATATCAAAGAAGTTTGCGGAATAACACTTTGATATTCAATGAAACAGTAAACAAAACAGTAAATCTAATGAACAACTTGCAAACTTTATTTAATGATTGAAAGTCACAAGCTTTTACACACAACCTCAATATTGATGAACAAACTCACCAATACGAATTCTACTTCTCTAGAATTAGGGTTCTAACCTTGAGGTTGATTCTCTCTATGAAAGCTAAAACTTAGAATGAATGTTACTACTAAAGAAAACAAACTATTCTATACATATACTGAAGATAAAGATAATTACAAAAAAATAAAAGATCTTCAGTATAATCTTCCATCAATATCTCTAAGTTTCCATGAATATCTTCAATCCAGCTGTCATCCTTGTCATACGAATCTTCATCTTAGAAGCAACATTAATACTCTGAGCAGTATTAAGTTCAGCAGTACTAACCATGCTCAGCAATATTAACTTTGTTCTAACAGTACTAACTCCAGCAGTACTAACTACTAGCAGTAGTAAAATCTACTAGCAGTAGTAATCATCATGTACTTGCAGTAGTAATTCTTGATGAGCAGCATTAAGTTGTATCAGCAGCATTAACTTCACTTAGCAATTCTTCAGTTCCCAACAGTGTTTCAGCTGATTCATCCCTTAATTGTCTTGTTTCAAAAGCTTCTTTGGATGAATCATCACTTTGGCACAGAAGGATGTGTCACATGAACTTTAAAACAATGAATAAACTTGTTAAAAACAACCTTGTAAGAGGTTTACCTTCCAAAGTCTTTTCATGTGATGATCATTGTGTTGCCTGTCTTAAAGGCAAACAGCACAAAACTTCTCATAAGTCCAAAGAGTTAAACACAATCTCTAATTCTCTTCAGTTGTTGCATATGGATCTGTTTGGTCCTACAAATGTTATGAGTATTGGTAAGAAATCATTCTGCCTAGTTATTGTTGATGATTACTCTAGATTTACTTGGGTATATTTTCTAAAGACTAAGGATGGGACAAGTGGACTGATCAAATCCTTTATTCTAAGAATTGAAAACCAAACTAATCAAAAGGTAAAAGTCATTAGGTCAGACAATGGTACTGAATTTAAAAATCATGACCTAAACACCTTTTGTGAGGAAAAAGGAATTGAGAGGCAATACAGTGCTCCTAGGACTCCACAACAAAATGGTGTTGCTGAGAGAAGGAATAGGACACTGATTGAAGCTGCTAGATCTCTGTTGTCAGATTCAAAACTTCCAATTACTTTCTGGGCTGAAGCAGTTAATACTGCTTGCTATGTCCAAAACAGAGTTCTAGTAGTCAAACCTAAAAACAAGACACCATATGAGCTTTTAAATAACATAAAACCTTTTATAAGATTTTTCAAACCTTTTGGGTGTCTTTATACCATTCTCAATACCAAAACTCACTTAGGAAAGTTTGATAGCAAAGCTGATGATGGTTTTCTTGTTGGTTACTCATCTCAGAGTAAGGCTTACAGAGTTTTTAATACTTCTTCTAGAATAATTGAGAAAAGTGACAATGTCAAGTGCAATGAGAACACACCAAATCCTATTGGATCTGGTCCTCAGTGGTTATTTGACATTGATTCACTAACTAACTCTTTGGGTTTCAGTAGTGATTATCATGCAGGTTCAGGAAGTGGAGGATCAGGAGATGAACAGGTACAAGTAGAAGACATTATTCCTCAGTCTGTGATCTTTCCCATACCTACAATAGAGCCTGTTGATGTCTATGCAAAAGAGACAATGACTGAACCAATTCAGAGTGAAGAAGAAGGAAGAGATGAGGAGAATCAAGTGCATGAAGAGCCAGAAGCAGCTGCTGAGATCCCCTCAACTGATTTAAATGATTCCAATCTGGATGTGGGAATCAATGAAGAACCTAGTCATCAGACTAGAACTCAAAAGAATCATCCTCCAGAGCTGGTCATAGGAGACATCTCTTCTCCTATGATAACAAGGAATCAAAGCAGACTTCAAGAACTGCAGGATCAACAACACATAGTACTCTCATGCTTTCTATCTCAGATTGAACCTAAGAAGGTTTATGATTCTATGAAAGATTCCAGTTGGATAGAAGCTATGCAAGAAGAGTTACTGCAGTTCAAGTTGCAAGAAGTTTGGGACTTGGTGGACCTTCCAAAAGGTCATAGAGCTATTGGCACCAAGTGGATTTTCAGGAATAAAAAGGATGAGAGAGGTATTGTGATAAGGAACAAAGCAAGGCTGGTGGTACAAGGGTACACTCAAGAAGAAGGCATTGACTATGAAGAAGTATTTTCTCCAGTGGCAAGGGTAGAAGCAATTAGGCTATTTCTAGCCTATGCCTCATATATGAAGTTCAAGGTATACCAAATGGATGTGAAGAGTGCCTTTCTTTACGATACAATTGATGAAGAAGTATATGTCTGTCAGTCCCCTCTTAGAGAATGGGTTTGAAAGAGGAATAATTGACAAGACCTTCTTCATTAAAAAAAGTAAGAAGGACATCCTATTGGTTCAGATTTATGTGGATGATATCATCTTTGGATCCACAAAAGATCAGATGTGTAGAGACTTTGAAAAGTTGATGCACAAGAGCTTTAAAATGAGTTCAATAGGTGAACTTACCTTCTTCCTTGGACTTCAAGTGAAACAGAAGAAAGATGGGATCTTCATAAGCCAATCAAAATATGTGAAAGACATCCTGGAAAAATATGGATTAACAGACTCAAAGCCAGCAAGCACACCTATGGAGACTCATAAACAGATCACTGCTGATCTTGAGGGGGAGGATGTTGATGTCCATCTATATAGATCAATGATTGGATCTCTCATGTATCTCACAGCCTCAAGACCAGACATCATGTTTCCAGTGTGTTTGTGTGCCAGATTCCAAGTCAAGCCAAAGCAATCACATCTGCAAGCTGTTAAAAGGATTTTCAGATACTTAAGAGGGCAACCTAGATTAGGTCTTTGGTATCCTTATGAATCCACCTTTGACTTGATTGCTTATTCAGATAGTGAATTGGGAGGTTCTAACATGGACAGAAAGTCTACTTCAGGAGGATGTCAACTTTTGGGTGCAAGACTAGTATCTTGGCAGTGTAAGAAGCAAACCACAGTGTCCTTATCAACAACAGAAGCTGAGTATATTGCTGCTGCAAGCTTCTGCTCTCAGGTTCTATGGATTCAAAATCAGATGCTGGACTATGGGGTAACCTTTCTTCACACTCCAATCTTCATTGACAATAGTAGTGCTATAAGCATTGTTAACAATCCAGTCAAGCACTCCAAAACAAAGCACATTGAGATCAGGTATCACTTTATCAGAGATTGTAATGAAAAGAAGCTAATTCAAGTTGCTAAAGTTCATACTGACAACCAGTTTGCTGATCTATTCACTAAAGCTTTTGATGTGGGTAGATTCACATTCTTGGTCACAAGTGTGGGCATGATCAACTCTGAATGAGATCATGTTTTTAAAGGTGTTTACATACTTGTTATTGGTTTGTTCTTTGGTGCTACTAACATCTTTCTCAGGAAGTTATTACCTTGCTCAGAGTACCTTAAGCTTCAAAAAGTGTAAGTATAGTTAATGCTGCTAGTTAAGTTAATACTGCTAGTGGTTAATACTGCTCTCAGTTAATAATGCTAGTTAAGTTAATACTGCTAGTGGTTAATACTGCTCTCAGTTAATACTGCTAGTTAGTTAATACTGCTGGTGGTTAATACTGCTCGCAGTTAATACTGCTAGTTAGTTAATACTGCTACGAGTTAATACTGCTTATGTACCGAATCGTATAAATACCCTTTTTGCCCGCCCAAAAGTTCATAACGACTCTTTGCTTTCTATTCATCTGCTCTCTAACCCTTTTCTCTCAAGTACCAAGTGTTGCAGTCCAGAATACTCAAGCACAATGGCATCCATGGCATTCATTGATGAGCACAACGAGATTGCGATGCTTCAAAAGCCGAAACAAGCTGCTGGATTCCACCAGATTGTGGATTTTCTCAAGTCCAGCTACATTGCCCATGCTCTCACTGTGTCACCAACAATATACATAGAGCATCAAAGACAGTTCTGGGCGAATGCCACCGTAGTGACAAAGAATGGTGTGCAGATAATCAAGACAAGGGTATGTGACAAACCCTTGTCAGTTTCTAAAGAGGTGATACGCATCTGTCTACGTCTAGACGATGCTGAAGGTATTACTTCTATTCCAAATGAGGACTTGTTCTCAAACCTTTCAAAATGGGGTATGGAGGCCAATTGGGTGGGTTAAAATTTTCAAAAGCCAAATTTTATACCCAATGGCGTTTTCTTGTTCATACCCTGATGCACTGCATTTCCAAAAAGACTACTGGATGGAGTGAGTTTAGCAGTACCATTGCTTATGCTTTGGTCTGCTTGGCCACTGCCAGAAAGTACAATTTCTCTAGAATGATTTTCAGTGATCTTGTATCAAACTTGGGAAGCAAAAAAAGTTTTTATATGTACCCCAGGTTTGTACAGGAAGTTATAACCCTTGAATTGACGGATATGCCTCACTTTGATGAGGTATATGTACCAAAAATTCCCAAAGGTAAGGTTTTTTCAAACATGAAAAGATCTCCATTGGACTCGGAAGGAGTTGACACCCCATTGTTCTCTACAATGATGGTGGTGTCCCACAATGAAGAAGGTATGGCAGCAGGGTCAAGGCCCTCATTAGACCATACCACTGCTAGCCAATCCCAACCTTCACCCTCAATATCAATCCCTCAGTCTCTTGTTCAAAAGCCAACTTCTCCAATAACCCAAACTTACATAAGGAAAAAGGTAAAGAAGGCTCCTTCCCTTCTTGTACCTTCACCCACTGAGCCTTTAAACCCTCTAATGGAGAATTCTCCATTAGATAATATCTACAGGGAAACCACAGGGGTGTCTACCACCCCCATGGAGGTGCTCAATGAGGAGATGTTTGAGCATATGGGTGCTAAGGCTGCCACTACTCCTGCTAGCACAGAGGAGGTCAGTGGTAACATAAATAAGAACTTCCCCATGGCAACTTTGGGTGAGCAATCATCCAAAGGTCCCAGGTGCCAAGAAACCACGGGGGTAGCAGGTGCTTCTGCTAGGAAGAAGACCTCTACTACAAAAAGATCTCATGATCCTTCAAAAGAGGGTAACACTTCTGGAGAAGGCGATGACAGATATAACTACTATGAATTGATGGAAACAATGGGCAACATCAACATGGATGTGATCAAACAGGGACAAGATATAGAAGAGCTGAAACTGATAGTTCTGTCTCAACAAGAACAGATTGTCAACTTTAAGCAAATGGTGAAGAAATTGATTCTGCAAAAGAAGAAGAAACAGTTTGTGCTAAGAAGGAGGAAACTAGTGACTGATGCTCCCAAAAAGGGGGAGTCAGAAGCTGATGTCAACATGGAAGATATCAAAGAAAAGGGGGAGAAAAAGAAAGCTGATTTTGAGGGGGAGAAACAAGAAGTGGAAACTGAGTTTGTACAAGAAGCAGAAAAAGAGAAAGCAACAGTAAAAGAGCAAGCAGCAGTAACTGTTAATATTGCTGAACTGAAAGAAGCAGCAGAAATAGTGCAAGAAGTTCTGACAGATCTTGAGATTGCAGAAACCTTAATCAAAGCCAAGCATGATACTCCCAAGGTTATCTCAAAGGCCAAAGGAGTTTTCATCAAAGAACAAGGTGAAGTGATCAAGAAAGATAGTATAGAGAAGAAGGTGAGCAAAGACAAAGGCAAAGCTAAAATGGTGGAATCTGATCAACCAATCAAAAAGCAAAGGTTGGTTGAGTCAGATGAAGCTTTGGCCAAGAAGATGCAGGCTGATATTGAAAAAGAAGAAAGGGTTCAGGTTGAAAAGGACAGGGCTAAGGCTCTAGCTGCTAAACTGAATGAAGCTTATCAAAAAAGCCTGGCAACTGAAATTGCAGAGAAGAAAGCTGCAATTCTGAAGAAATCAGTGGTGGTAAAAACAGCTGCAAAGAAGAGACAACCCTCAAAGACCTTTCTAGGTACCCAAGAGAGAAACAAGATGATTACATTTCTCAAGGGTGCTGTAGGAGTCAGAAATGAGATGTTCTCAAAGATGTCTTTTGAGAAGATTAAAGAGCTATATGATTCAGAGATGCTAAAGCTTCAAGGAAATGAAACTGCAAGGGTGGAGATGGAGAAGAGAATGAAAGAAAGCAATGATTTTATGATAGAAAAACCTTTTCCAGATGATCAAGAAACACCACCAAAGAAAGAAGCCACTCTTGGTGAAAGTAAGGACTTTAAAAAGAACCAAGATGATGGCAAGAAGAAAGTCAACCAAGAAGCCTAGAATAGCTGAAGGAGAAGCTGAGAAGGTTGCTGAAGAAGAAGGGGCACCTAAGTCATCTGAAAAGAATGAACCAGCAAGAACTGATGATGTAAATCTATACATGGTAGTGATGGACAAAGTGCCTGAACCAATTTCAGCAGAACCTGTTGGTGTGAAGCCTCCTGAGGTCATTCTATGGGACACAATGAAGGTTGATGGCAAGGAATACATAAGGCTCAAGAGGAAAGATGAGAAGTATGAGGTGTTCAATACTTGGGCAAAGATTGTCAGAACATGCTCCAGGTCAGATCTTGAAGAAATGTTTGACATAGGAATGAAGTTGTATGCAGATCAACTGAAAGCTCCAGAGATTTCAATTACAAAATTAGTGATGGAGTATCTGTGTATGATGTTCAAACCTGAAGAAGTGGAGCATGTGATCAGAAATGTGTTCAAAACTATCAACAATTGGACTCTATATGAAACTAGTGGAGTATATGCACTAACTATGGACTTAAATCACATAGAGTACTTCCTAGTGGATAGAGTGTACAATCACAGCAGACTAAAGCTTCATGCAATGTTGAAGAAGAAGCTAGGTTGTGTTCCAAATTCAGAGATGGCTAAGTATTTGATTCAAAGAACAATCAATCAGAGTTTGGGGTTGGATGCAAATACATGTGTATGAGCCATGAAGTTTTGGGAGCATCTAAGAAGACCATTTGAAGAACGTGACTTCTCTTCCTAAAAGTCAAGTTAGGGGGAGATTGTTGGGAAATTCAGAAATACACAAGTACAGTTAATACTGCTAGAAGAACTTGATTACTACTTCTGAGATTAATGCTGCTGAGAGAAGTTAGTACTGCCAAGTTAAGATTAATATTGCTAGAGGAGATTACTACTGCTAAGCAATTTTAGTACTGCTAGTAGTTAGTACTGCTGAAGGTTAATACTGCTCAAAGTATTAATGCTGCTGAAGACTTAGTGCTGCTTATGAGATTATCAAGATTCATGAAGATCAAGTTTGAAGATTATGGAAAGTTTGAAGATAAAGATGGAAGATTATTTTGAAGATCTTTTATTATTTGTAATTATTTTGAAGATCTTCAGTATATATAGAATAGTTTGTAATTGATAGAAGAGGACTTAGAGAATTTTGAATTTTTTTTGACAGAGAGAATCAACCTCAAGGTTTGTAATCCTAATTCTAGAGAAGTAGAATTCGTATTGGTGATCCTGTTCATCAATATTGAGGTTGAGTGTTGAATCTTGTAGCTTTACAATCATTCAATAAAGTTTACAAGTTGTTATTCTGATTCACTGTTTTCATTGATTATTGAATATTAAAGTGTTATTCCGCAAGCTTCTTTAATATTGTTTCTGAGTGTTTATTCATGTTTAGAATTAAGATCCTGACACTTTATGTTGTAACGATTTTGAAAACCGTTTCCAAACTCATCGGGTTCTACGACTACGGTTTCGAAAATTTTGTGTCACCAAATGATAATTTATGGCAACGCTTTTGAGAAAGTTGCGTCAACATATGTCATGTTATGGTAATGGTTTTATAACATTTACGTCACTATACGTCATGTTACAGTGACGGTTTTAAAAAATTTACGTCACCTTCTATCATGCTTTGGTGTCGTTTTTAATTACGTCAATATATGTCATGTTACAATAACAGTTTTGAAAAATAAATAACACTATATATCATTTTACGGTGACGAGTTTGAATAATAAAAGTTACCATATATCATGCTACAATAACGGTTTTGAAAAATAAATGTCACCATACGTCAAAATACGATAACAGTTTTGAAAAATAAACATCACCATACGTCATGCTACGATGATGGTTTTGAAAAATAAACGTCACTGTATATCATGTCACGGTCACGTTTTTAAAAATAGATGTTGCCGTAAGTCATGCTACGGTGATGGTTTTGAATAATAAATTTCACCGTTCACGATGCTACCTTGACAATTTTGAATAATAAATGTTATTATAAGTCATGCTATAGGGACGATTTAGAATAATAAACATCACCGTACTGCATGCTATGGTGACGGTTTTGAAAAACAAATGTCATTGTACGTCATGCTACGTTTACGTTTTGAAAAATAAACGTCAACATGCGTCATGGTATGGTGATGTTTTGAAGAATAACGTCACTTATGTCATGTTACCCTGAAGATTTTGAATAATAAATGTCGTATGTCATGTTATACTGACGGTTTTGTAGAAATAAATGTTACTGTATATCATGCATTGTTGACGGTTTTGAGAAATAAACATCATCGTACGTCATACTATAATGACTATTTTGAAAAATAAATGTCACTGTATGTCACACTATGTTGATGTTTTAAAAAATAAAAGTCACCATATATTATGGTAAGGTGAGAAGTTCAAACAATAAATGTCATCTTACATAATCCTATAGTGGTGGTTTTAAAAAATGTAAATCATCGTATGTCATGTAACGGTGACAGTTTTGAATAATAAACATCATCTTATATCATATTACAATCAATGTTTTGAAATAAGCATCATTGTATGTAATGTTATAGTGACGGTTTTGAAATTGCATTATGTATAAAGGAGTTTATTATTTCGCTTTACCAAAAGAGAGTTTATAATGGTTCTGAAAAGTTAGTGTAATCGCATGTTATTAATTGGTATCATTTTTGGTCATTTCGAGTCACCAAGAAGTAATCTATCGATTCTTTAGTGCATTGAAAGTGCACAAAAAATGCCTTACACTTGCCCATTTAAAAAAAAGTATTTGCAAGATCATACATCTACAAATTAACAAGTTATCTCTCTAGGTCTATTCCTCAAAGTCTGCTTCAACAATCAACATCAACAATATAAAAAACATCATCCATCAGTTTGCCATTAATATCAATAAAAATCTCATTCAAACAAAGAGGAACACATACAAAACATAGTAAAAGAGGTGAAAAGGAACAACATTTTTAGTGTACATGTTTCCTAGTTGCTTGGGAATCAATGTTCCTGGTTGTATTGCTATGATGCATACAGATAGATGCATAACCATAAGCTCATAAATTAGTAGAATGTCACATTTATACACTTGCTTTAAGAATTGGTATTGGAAGAGCAAGACACCTTTTCAAGTTTACAACTTTGGTAGCTCTCATAACCTGATGTGACCTGTCCTAGCTTCTCTTTGGCAGATTTATAAACAAGGCTAAATATAACAAGAAATCATGTGTTTGGCAAATGGGTGAAAATGCCTATGGATTTATAAAAAATATCTATAGTGGTTCGGAGTCTTGATCTAGTAAATTTGATCATCACCTGACATTTTTAGCAAAATCACCAAACAACAAACTAGCAAATCCCTTCTGTACATGCTGCAGGAATTCACAAAAAAATGAAGTTCAACTTTTGCAGATTCCAGAGTAGTCTTCCCTTAGCTTCTCTCTTCACATTACGGTGTGTTGTTAAATTAATAGAAGCTTCAGGTTAGCAACATAATAAGTTGAAATCCTATAATTGATTGGTAATAATTAAGATTACCAGCCTTAGTATGCACTCATTTATAAAGGAAAGGGTTAAATTACCATCTAATGTATTTTGACTTTTGAGATAAAGCATACTACTATGAATCTCAAACAGTGTTTATGGATGTTAATTTCATTGTATCTTAAACATACTACTTCTGAGATTAAGCTTGTTGCTGTCGGGATTTGTTACTTATTACTTTCTATACCTATTTCTTTCATTGTATATTGGTTTGTTTTTGTGTGTGAGAGGGTAAGGGGCGTTGATGTTTTGTCTCCATCATGGGTGTTTTATTGAATTAGAATTATTTTTATATAGTTACTAGGTTTGTAAATATGATTTTGCTCTTATTGCTTTATTTTGATATTAATGTGTGCAAATATATGAATTAAAAGGGGGAGGTGTAATGTTCCTGATACAAGTAGAAGTATAGTGGACCAATAACATAAAGGATTTTTAATGATATTGAATATGTAAAGAAATTTTGGATTGATATCAATATTGAATTATGCATCAAAATCTAGCAGTAAAAGGCACGAACATATGTTATATTAGAGGCTGAACAAGATATAGACTTTAAAATGTTCAAGTTCCTTTGAAGTGTCATATCCTGTTTACTTTGCTGATGCATCTTGAAAGGCAGATGATCTGCATGTAGAATAACACATTATATCAAAGTCATAAACAGAAGTATAATAACCATGGTACCCTGCCAGCATAATCGATCAACTGGCTTTTATGAATTTAAGAATGTAATTAAGTCTAGTTATTACATATACAAAAAGAAGAGAAAGAAAAAATCACTTCTTTTGTTCATAAATTACAGAATGAACTTTAAGACTCATCCTTGTTTTTTTTTATTAAAAAGATTTATCTATCGGTTATCTTCTATCTGGCCTAGTTGAAATTGTACACTTGTTAATGTTCATGGAGTCCTACCAACTCTTTTTCTTAAAATTTATCTTCCTTGTATCTAATTGTGGAGGTCCAAAACCAAGAATGTGGACATTCAATGAGTGAAGCTGAAAATGATTTAAAGAAGATGATCGACCACATGCAAGAAACTCATGATGCAATGGAAGTGAATTTTCCGGTCTTACTCTAGACACTAAGTGCTCAAAGCTCTCCATTAGTTTGCATGTTTACATGTCTCACAAGATTGATTGTTTCAGGCAACGTATATGGATCTCATAACAGAAGCACATGCCTGAGCTACTCGTATGTTTCTATGTCCTAACCCATTTCATTTCTAAAATATGCATCTGTTTGCTTCAGAATGCTCCAACCTTTCTCTAACTTGATTAAGCTCTTTGTCCAGGAGCAAGGAATTTTGGTTTTTACATAAATTTAATTGAGCTACTTCTAGCGAAGAAATAGAGCACCACAAGGGAAAACTTACAATAAAGAAAGCACCCAGAGTAGTAAGTGTCTTTTATAGCCTATTTTGCTTACAATATTGGCTTTTCATTAAAATTCCACATATACCCAAAAAAATATATGCTTTATTTGGTATATTTGGCAACCTTTAATAAAAAAAAAGAGTTGCAAGTTCTTGAGATACTTATAAGATGAGGCAACTGGAGTCATGTAACTGAGTAATAATCTATGTGTAGTGCAACTAAATCTTTTATAAGTAGACGATGGTATGTTTCCACTTCCAGCTATTGTATTCAAAGTTTCAAACACCATGTTTTTCTTCAAAACAGATGGCTCAAAAGGATAAACTTGGTGAAAGCTTTAGATTTCAAACAAATAACAAATAAGAAGTGTTTCCACTCTTGATATGGCTTGGCTTGTGAACCACTTATGTGTAATATACTAGTAATATTTGGAAGCAAACAATTATCCTTTTGGCTCGATATTAGTTGTTCCGATTGATGAAGTATTGGCTAAAATAAAAGAAAGATGTTTTTCTCTTTGTCCCACATCGGTGGAGTGAAGGAAAGTGGAGTGGATTCCATGCCTATAAAAGGAGTCCAAGGGTTTGGTTTCAAAGTGCACCAATCAAATATATATATTTTAAGTATTTGATTCTTTCTTTATAGTTCTCTTGTTTTAGAGTGTAGAAAGTGGTGAGTTAAATTTTTGGAGAGTATGGGTGTATTTGGGGGGTTGGCTTGAGAGATTGGTCTATATGATTGTATAAATTTGTCGTATAGTGGATTTTTCTCTCTGGAGGCTCGTGTTTTTTTCTCCGGTTTTGGAGTTTCCATGTATATTCTTGTGTTCGTTTCTCATTTCGTTTTATAGGGCAGTGTTTGTTGGGAATCTCTGAGACCATTTTTCCAACAAGTGGTATCAGAGCCCCAGGTTTGGGGGGTCTCGGTTTTAGAGGTTCGTCATATGCTCTGCGGTCGCAGATTTGTCTGATCTTCCGCATCAGAAAACGAATTTTCTATTGGTTATTTTGTGTACGATAGAATTGTGTATGGGTTGGGAATGCGTGTATGTCTAGCGAAGGTTCTGGCTAAGGAAAGACTTGGTACTTAAGCGTGTCCATTGTGACCCACCTCTCTTTCCTGGTATCCTTTGTTGGGCATACTACTCATTAGCTAGTTACATTTTTCTAGTTTACAAAATACGGTTGTGAGACACGGTTAGGATGTCAAAGTTCAACCCTTTGAGGTTCGATGTTGAGAAATTCGATGGAAGGATCAATTTTGGCTTGTGGCAAGTTCAAGTCAAGGATGTGTTGATTCAGTCCGGGTTACACAAGGCTTTAAGGGGTAAACCAACCCCTGGTTCTAGCAGCGATTCCGGAAAGTCCAGTATGGTCAATGATGAAGAATGGGATGATATGGATTTGAGAGCATCAAGTGCAATTCGCTTATGTGTTGCAAAGAATGTTCTTGCAAATGTGCACCGGATATCACGGCCAAGGAGCTCTGGGAGAAGCTTGAGCCGTTGTATCAAGGCAAAGGCATCTCGAATCGGTTGTATCTCAAGGAACAGTTTCATACTCTAAGTTTGAATGGAGATACAAAAATTTCAGATCATCTAAGTGTTCTTAATAATATCATTTCGGAACTGGAGGCTATTGGAGTGAAGGTTGAAGATGAAGATAAATCTTTGAGGCTTATATTATCTTTGCCATCTTCTTATGAGCACATGAAACCTATTCTGATGTATGGGAAATAGACCCTGAAGTATGGAGATGTTACTAGCAAACTCCTGTCCGAGGAGAAAAGATTGGAAGGTAGCAGTGGTACTTCATTAGAAGGTACAGTTTTGTTGTGCAGGAACGAGAAGAAGAACTCCAGGAAGAATCCAATTTTCCGGAAGTGTGGACAGTCTAGGCATGTGAGGAGTAATTGTCCAGGTGGAGCAGACGTGGCAAAAGACTCCAACTCAGCTAACGTTATCTCTGTCGTCTCTGATGGAGATGAATTCTTTTGAGATATGATATCCTTATGGTATGTCCGCGCCATGGAGAAGGATGTGTTAGCGGATCCATATGTTTACACATAGGCATTGGTTTGGCAAAGATGCAAGATGTGTGGTGGAAACTGATGTCGATGGTTGATGAACTTCCGGGAAAGCCAAATGGGAAGTTATACCATAAAATCTTCAACAAGTTTTCGACATGTGCCGATTTGAAATTCTTAGAACGGGAATGTTCTAAGTGGTGATACTCTTTTATGGTGGAGTATGTTAATTCTCTGATTTGAGAATTATGATTGTCGGTTTAGACAATGTTTCTCTAGATGTGGCATTGAATCTTTGTTTTTTTATTGTAGCCAAGGTGGAGATTGATGAAGTATTGGCTAAAATAAAAGAAGGATGTTTTTCTCTTTGTCCCACATCGGTGGAGTGAAGGAAGGTGGAGTGGATTCCATGCCTATAAAAGGAGTCCAAGGCTTTGATTCCATGCTTTTAAGTATTTGATTCTTTCTTTCTAGTTCTCTTGTTTTAGAGTGTAGAAAGTGGTGAGTTAAATCTTTAGAGAGTATGGGTGTATTTGGGGGGTTGACTTGAGATATTGGTCTATATGATTGTATAAATTTGTCGTATAGTGGAGTTTTCTCTCTGGAGGCCCGTGGTTTTTTCTCCGGTTTTGGAGTTTCCAAGTATATTCTTGTGTTCGTTTCTCTTTTCGTTTTATAGGGCAGTATTTGTTGGGAATCTCTGAGACCATTTTCCCAACACCAATTCAAAAGATTTCTTCAAAATTTTTATTGTTTCATCATTTCATTTAAAGGAGGAACAATATTTGCAACCAGTTATTATATTTCTTTTTTGCATCTTGACCAACCAATATTTCCCCTGCTCTAAATATAGTTATCTGTTGAACTTCACATAAGCATGAATTGGTTGTTCAATGGTTGTTTCTCCTGCAACTTTACATTGGTGCTTCTGGTTCTCGAGATACACACATGCATGGCAGAAGATTAACATAACTTCAATTCCTTCAACTTCTTGTTTTACTTATGTAAGTGTCCATGTTGTCTAATGAAATCCAACCCAACCCAACCCGATAATCTGTTACGGTCATAGCTAGGAAACTGTAGCTAAGAAGTTTTACATTCTTAGTCTATTTATTAGATATTTATCCTATATATTATATAGATATATTTTTTTCATCAAGCATTGATGCTATATTTCTGCATTTTGCTATGTTTATGTATATATCTCACGATAATCTGCTACATTTATAATATATTTATGCATTCACGAACTAGGGGTGCTGTATTTGTATACTATGTCTCATTCTATAACTTGTCGATCTCAAATTTGGGGTGATTGACTTTTCAAAACAATTTACTAGGCTTCTTTTTAATACATAAATCATATTCTTCCCTATAGTTTTGACTTAAATGTTTATAAGTCTGAACTTGTTTTATCTTATATTTTATTATGTTAAAACTCTAATCTATTAGGATTTATCTTGTAAGTACCACGGACAACTTCTAATAATGGCGAGAAGAAAAAACATACAAAGCGAAACAATCATAAAAGTATTAACAGGATGATGAAGAGATCAAAGAAAACGAGGCGAATAATCTAGTTAAGAAAAAAATGTTTTAAGATATTTAGTATTTTTGTTTTTGATATTCTCATACATTATTCTTGTAATAATATTACTACTTTAATTTTCTTAATTGTAATGTTGATCATTTGATTTATATTTGGAGTTTATAGATTTATATTCAATTTACCCTAAAATGATAAAAAATAGTCACAAAAAGTAGCTTATTGCAACGGTTTTTATTATGTAACATCACTAGATGTCATGCTATGGTAACAATTTTAAAATATAAACGTCACTATATATTATGTTGTGTTGATTTTAAAAAATAAACGTCTTGTTATGTCATACTACGATGATGGTTTTGACAAATAAACGTTACCGTATATCATGCTACGGTGGTATATTTGAAATAAACGTCACCGTATGTCATGTTGTAGTGACAGTTTTGAAAAATAAGCATCATCGTATTTCATGCTACGGTGACGGTTTTGACAAATAAACATCATGGTATGTCTTGCTTGGGTGACGTTTTGACAAATAAACATCATCGTATGACATAATACAGTGACAATTTTAAATAATAAACGTCACAATATGTCATGCGATGGTGACGTTTTTTAAATATAAACGTCACAATATGGCATGCTATGGTGACTGTTTTGAAATATATAACATCACTGTATGTGACAGTTTTGAAATATAAATGTCACCATATGTCATGCTAGGGTGACAATTTCGAAATATAAACGTCACCGTATGCCATGCTACGGTGACATTTAAACCTCACCATATGTCATTCGGTCGTGATGGTTTTGACAAATAAACGTCACCATATGTCATTATACATTGACGGTTTTAAAAAAATAAATGCCATTGTATATTATGCAATGGTGACACTTTAAAAAAAATAAGTGTAATCATATGTCATGTTACGTTGATGGTTTTGAAAAATAAACGTCACAATATGTCATTCAACGGTGATAGTTTAAAAAAATAAATGTCACCGTATTTCATGCTATTATGACGGTGTCGATAAATAAACGTTATCACATGTCATCCTACAATGATGGATTTAATAAATAAACATCACTTACATTATGCCATGGTGACAATTTTGAAAAATAAAGGTTACCGATATGTCATGTTATGGTGACGATTTTGAAAAGTAAACGTCACTATATGTCATGCTACAGTGACGGTTTTAGGAAAAAAAATGTCTTTTTTAATACTTCTAAGGTGACGGTTTTATCCTATCGTAATGGTTTTTGATGTGATTTAGTAAACTTTTTTTAAACGTAACCAAAAGTATATCAATAGTGACGGCATAATAGGCGACACTTTTTATGTCTATGAAAACCGTTATGGTATGCCTACGGTAACGTTTTTTAACCGTCACCGATGACCAATTTTGTACTAGTGGTTCATTCCACTCAAGTTGACTCATATGCCTATGGATCCATTGCATTACAGTCTAAAACTTTAGATGACTCCCATGAATGACTAACATACTCAAAACATGTAATTCTCAAACAAGGTGCAATAAATGCAAATCGTACCCAAAGCTCCATATCGAGCTATTAAAACCGGACAAATGTCCCCAAGACTCATTTGAGCCAAATTTAGGTCAAATGATTCCACACTCATGCGACTACTCAATAACACTCAACAAAAGTCAAAACATATATTTACTCAAAGTATATGCAAACTAATGCTCAAAATATGATTTAGTCAAAATCTCCCATTGTAGGGATAACTTGCCTCCAAAAGATGACCATCCAATTAATATTGTAACACCCTAAAATTTAGAGTAATTTAAAATTCAAAAATTTGGCAATATGACATTGTATTTGGAATAAACCACCCAAAAGGGTAAATGTATAAGCATTTACAAAAAAACCTGCGTATGGATATGGAATTCAACAACAAACTAATCTAAACATTTACTATCTAGATTACATCGGTTGTCAACCCAAATCACCAAAAATAGGGGACTTAATTAAAATTCCTATCTCCAAATACTAATCATCTCAAAAATGCCTCGAGCCCAACCTCGTCACTCAAACCCTTTGGCAACCCACCGCTAAGGAACCTGTTATACACATCATTTGAGAAAAAGTGTTAGGCTTAAAGCCTAGTGAGAATATACAGTTTATAATTCGAAGAAATATAGACGATTGTAATAAAAGGAAATCTTTGCAAGTGAGTTGAGTTTACACTTGAAATCTTTGCCACATAAGGACTGTTTGGTCCAAAATTCATCTTGCGATGACAGGGGATACCCGTTTTACCAAGGATTGTAGCGGAACACCGAGTAATCCACAATCCGAGTTATGAGCTAAATACTTGGAATCCATGGCCACGAACAAAGCCGGTCCGTACTAAGATGTGGGGGAGGGCACCCGAGGAAACCAAGTCATACTCGTTCACTAGGACTACATTATGATCCATGGCTAGTAACCGGTCCCACATAACCATACCAAAGGGCCTCCAAGGATCAAATGCATCCATAACTACAATGGGGAAAAACATCCCAAAATAAAAGCCAACTCAATACCTAGGGATCCACTAGTAATAGTCTAGACTTGTCACAATTTCATTTGTGACAAACCAAAGCTAAACATATAGCTTCCAATAACATTTGTTTCCAAAATGCATTTCCATGTTTAACTGTTGATAAGAATGAAAAATCATAAAATGAGATCTTATGCATACTTTCAAGTACCTCACCAAAATGTGCAAGTAGTACAAAGATTTACTACCTATAAAATGGAACCCTTCCTTTTAGTAAAATGTAGCAAAAACCCTAAAATCTCCCAAAACTCAAGTTAGGTCAAAATGTAATAAATATGAATCCAAAACCAAGAACATATATAGGAGTTTAAAATATATGTTTTGACATGTATAAGGTTTAGAAAAATGGTAGCATGAACTCACCAAGTGGGTTTTTGAAGAAAACCTAAACCCTAGTTGATCCTTTGGAGAAGACGACAATGGAGGTGATGATTTAGTGACCAAGACTCAAATCTCTAGTTGATACACCCAACTTCTAGCAATGAATGAGATAAATTTGGGTTGGTGAAACTAATTTCGTATGGTGAAGTAATGAGGGTTGAGAGAGAGTGAAGAAAGGGTAGATAGGGGAAATAAATGAGAAAAGGGGGAAAACCCGTATTTGGGTGAACTTGGGAGTCCCGCGACCCTGGCCGCGACCATGAGGCCGCGACGTAGCCCGCGCATGCCACTGGAGTCGACACATCCAAGAGGTTACACGGCTTAGGCCGCGACTTCCAATCCGCGGGGAAAGACGCGCAAGCCACCGCTTTTCCCAATTTAAACAGAAATTCAAAGCATCAAACTTGGCTCCAAACGCATGGTGATAACGACTAACGGTAAACGCAAGGTAACTAAGATAAAATAAGAAATAAGGTTAAAAGTCTAACGTTAAGATTATTACAACGAAAATTCGGGACGTTACAAATATTACCAAAAGTTACATCATAAATGTATTAACTTCAAATATACGCATAAACACATCGAATCCTCAAAATGATGCCCTTTATGATATATTTTTATAAAATGTCACAATGTCTCAAATCTAAACGTTTCTCAATTTATATAAAACCAAATGTGTAGAAATGCAATATTTTCGTAAAATGAACCACATTTGATAAATCTCAAGAAGACACTTTAAGACTCCAAAATGGGCATTTTTGGCATGTACAAAATTTTCACAAAGCAAATTGAACTCACCTTGCTAGGTTAGCTTAAACCTAGATTCTAAATCTACTTCTAGCTTCAAAAGTGGTGGAGATTTTAGATCCTTAAGCAACACTTCTAGATCTATGGTGTAAATCTTCTCAAGAACACCTCGTGTGCCCTAAAACATAGACAAAACAAACCAAAGAGGAGAAATGAGGGTTGGGGATGCAAAATGCACAAACCCTAGGTCAGAAAATGGAGATTTAACGCTTACCTTTGTTCACTAGGAGTTCCATAGTCACCAACAACTTTAACCCTCTTAGGTCTCACCTTGAAGAACTTCAACAATCGGAACCCATGCCTCCAAAATCGCATAAATCGGAGGAGAGATGAGAAAGATAAGATGAAATGAAAAACAAATCCTGAAAAATCGGATTTTAACCTCCTGGGCACGCTCCGCGATAGTTCCATGCGACAGTGACCTATGGCACAATCACGGGCACTATCGCCCGAAATGTACTGAGCCTCATTCTCCTGTGCGATTGTGACAGCGATAGTGCCCACTGACACTATCACGGGGCACAATCGCCCTAACTGTACCGATCGATTTTTCGACCATTCTTTCGACCAATTCTCTTGGTCGTTCCCGACTGATCCTCATCCATTTTCTCGGTTGCCCCTCTAAATTTATTTTGTAAATAACACCGAAATTACAGGTGTTATAAATGTGGCGTTTGGTTCGTTGGAATTTGAACAGCGGCGGATCCAAGATTTTCAGTGACTAGGGTAGGGCTTTAATCAACATAATATAATATATAATATAAGTTAAATAAAAACCATAGAAATGAGAAGTATCTTACATTCTATAATTATTCTCACTCAACCTTAATTAGTAACTTTAATTGGTTAAAGTCACAAAATGAATCACGCGGATTCAACGTCGCCATACAAATAAGCAATTCTGAACTTATTTCTCCAAATCTGTCACTGAACTCTTGAATTTGCATATCCACAATTGTATTGAAACAATCATACTCACAATAATGTCGATGTGTGATATTGGTCTTTTGTCTCCGGTTCTTTGTATTAACATAATCTTCATTCATGTTCACCATTTCAATATCATATTTGTCGCAAAAAGAAGTGAATTTCTCCAAAAGTGAAGCAAACCCATCAACTCTAAACTCTTGCAATTCTTCCTTGGTTGATTGCACCAATGACATAACATTCAATTAATCTTAATCTCTTTTTGAATAGCTTGTGATAATAAATTTGTGATCCCCAAAATACGCAACATCAAGTGCAAATAAAAGACAAAATCAAATGATGTCAAATATATTTGAAACCCCCGCGCTTGACATACACTTGTACTATTCTCGCAATCATCTTCAATATATTGAAGCACCTCCATAACACAAGGGAACAAATCAACCAAACGTAAACGTGTTTTGTAATGAGAACCCCAACGTGTATCTCCGGTTTCAACTTCACCACTATCGATGACTTTTTCCAAGTATTCTTTCTGACTTTCTCTAAGAATATCACTTCTTTTGCATGATGCACAAACGACATTCACTAGAACACCTATCATTTAAAAAAAAAATTACATCACCATGATGTTTTCTTGCAACCCTAACAACAACTAATTGAAGTTGGTGTGCTAAACAATGAACAAAATATGTTGAGCTATTCTCGTTCATGATCAAAGTTTTCAAACCATTTAACCTACCACACATATTGCTTGCTCCATCATAACCTTGACTTCTGACCTTTTTTAAACTCAAACCATATTCAACAAATAGAGATTCAATAGCAGATTTCAGATACAAAGAAGAAGTCTCTTTCACATGAACAAGTCCAACCAATCTTTCCTTAACAATTCCACATGTAACATATCACAAAACAACAACCATTTGTTCCTTTTTAGATGCATCACTAGACTCGTCAATTAACAACGCAAACACATCATCACCAATTTCTTCAAAAATGGATTTGAGTATTTCTTGCGCAAAACAATAAGCAATGTCTTTTTGAATATCTGGAGGCACCATTTTATTATTCCCCAGAGCATTTTCTAATGCAACATTACGAACAGTCTCATCACGGTTACGAATTAACTTAATTGTTTCCAAGAAGTGCCCTCTATGAAAAGATTTCTCTGACTCATCATGACCACGAAAAGGTAATTCACCGTTCAAAAAATGTCTAGCAACATCAATTGAAACATTTAATCGTATTTGATGTTCAATCTTGGGAATATCATTTTGCTTATGAAAGGCAATAGCAATAGATTGATTTTGTCTCATTAGATCCTCACTTTTCTTAAGTGTTTTATTGTGAAAACTATTAACATCACCCACATGAACACTAAGCCTCTCCTTTTCATTCCAACCATTAAAGCCTTCTGTTACAAAAGCATCACTCCCACTTTGTCTCCCAAACTGATCTCTAAATAAGTAACAACATAAGCAAAATACTTTATCAGCTTTTACACTGTACTCCAACCAATTATCGAATTGATCAAACCAAGTTGGAGAAAAAAGTCTTCTATTAGTTTTTTTGGAAACTCATGGCCACGTGGTTGACAAGACCCTTTAATCAAATACTTTCGCTTGATTTCATCTATTTGATTGGGATGATACTCTAATTTTTTTTTCCTTTCGGATGGATCCAAGGAAGATCATTCAAATCTATTTTCGTTGGAATTGAAGGAGTAGAGCTAGGTTGAGGATTGCCACCACTATTGGGTTCAGATGTTGATGTTTTCCTTTTTAAAAAAATTTCCATTGTTTCTAGTGAAATAATTAACGAAGTTATGTGTTAGCATTTAACACCAAACCGACACGGAAAATCCTAACTAAAATTTTTATAATATTCTTAAACCTTAACTAAAATTAATAAACATGCTTGTAAAACCAAATATTAACAATTACCATTGAACCCTAACTAAAAATTTACTTAATAATTCATAAATATTCTTATAAAACTAAACCCCTAAAACAACAAAAGTTTAGAAATACAAAAAACAATTACCAAATAATCATTCTTATAAAATTTAAACCTTAAAAGTTAAAACATTACTAAATAATATTAATATTTAAGAAAAACAAAAAAAATACCTTAAACAATAGTGAAGTGTGGACGCCTCTTCAGATTTGAGAATCACCGGAGACTTGTCGGAGAATCGCCGGAATATGTATGGAGTATGTATGGAGGACGGTGGGTGGATGATGTTTAAGAGAGACAAAGGAGAGAGGGAGTGTTTCTAGTTTAGAGGACAAAATAAAATGGTGGGAACTTGTGGGGTCTTCTCTTGAGAGTTGAACTTAATATTTGGTTGAGGTATTTTGGGGTCAAAGAAATATCCACCGGGTTCTTTATTAATTAAAACATAAATAAATTTTTTATGACTAAATTTGCAACTTTTTTGGGGTTGACTGGGGTCAACAGACCCCAATGACTCAAATGTACCTCCGCCACTGAATTTGAAATAATTGAAATGGTCAATTATATTAACCTAATTTCATTCCATCGTTAGGTTCATTCTTTGACTTATGTAAAGGAATTCGAATTCCACAAATGGTGGAATGTAAATTCCTTGGGTTCTAGCAAGGAATTTCAACTCCTTTATACCATTTTATAAGAAAAAACTATTATAATACTCCATTCTATTCCATCCTATCATGACGGATGTTACCATCGTTGTTGTTGCTGCCGCCATCATGCATCGACGTTGCCACAATTGTCACCACCCGTCATCGCTGCTACCTCCACCACAACGTGTCATCATCACCACTGTTGCCATCACTACCACCACCACCACCACCGTCGTCGTAAGCACCATAGCCACTACAGTCATCACCATCACCGCTACTACCACCACTACCGCAACCATTAGCACCACCATTGACATCACTTCCGCCTCCGCCCCACCACCAATCTCATATTCAATGAACCAAACAGATAAATTCAAGTTATTTTGACAGATTTCATTCAAATTCTTACCAACCAAACACATTGCCAAACATGAATTCCGTTTCAATTCTTTCATATTTCAATTCCTTTGATAGATTCCAACACGGACAAATTCCATTCTTAAACCAACCACCACTAAGACTTGCTTTCTTCTTCTAATTCATTTGAGCAAAATTTTATTTAAACTACTAAGACTTGAAAATGGTAATTGTCTACCATTTGCTACACCACAATGAGTTTGGAGGGTTTAAACGAAAACTACCAACATATTACTACTATTACCCAAAATCACTTAAAAGAAGTTTGATGTTTGAATAGGAACCCTATATTTCCATGATTATATGTTCCCAAATCAGGGAAAAGAATCCATTTTTTTACCATGATCTAAGGAGATCTTTGGGTAGACAAAATGGTTTTGAGGGATTTGGATTGTATGAAAAAAAATTAAATTTAAAATCTCTGGTGTGTTTAGTTTGTTAGATTTAGAACGAACTCGAATTCCATTCTTTATAAATAATTCATAAAAGACAAATTATGAATAAATATATCAATAACTAAATTATCCTTTATTAATTGATTATTACAATTAAAAAAGTTAAGGGACATTTTAATCATTTTACCTTTAAATTGACGATGTTTTTCGGCACTCACAAAAAACGTCTATGCTTTACCTACCTCGTATATGGTAAACGAAACACGAAAATAAAATGTAAGTAGAATTACTTGTAAGAACTTATTTTTCTATTAAGTCTTAAATATTAAGAATTTATCAAATACTCAAGCAATTAATTATATAATACAACTTCAAATAATATTATTTGATTACATCAAAATACCCTTTAAACAAACATTCACATCATCTAATCAAATCTAATCACTACAAAAATGGATGCTATTGATCTTGAAAAACATAACTAAAGAACTTGGTTTTGTTTCTTGTTACCAAGTGGCCTTATCCATTTGACCTTCCTCGTCCCAAATCGCTCAATGAACCAATCACTGTACCTTGCATATAGAAAGTTCCCGAAAACAATCCCAACAACCAACCCACTTCCCATTCCGGAGAATATGACGATCCAATCAACTCGTTCACTTGGGACAAAAGACTCCGACTTGCTGCTTCTTTGTGGAGGTTTTGACGCCTTTGAATTTCGGCATTCCTTCGATAAAGGTTTTCCACACAATCCAAGATTCCCCATGTACGAGTTGTTCTCAAATGTATTGAACTGTTTGCCTTGAGGTATACGCCCATCAAGTTGGTTGAATGACACATTCAAAATGGCAAGGAAGTTGAGTTGCAACATTTGTTGTGGAATTTTTCCAGATAACTTGTTTCCCGAAAGATCCAAAGATTCAAGTTTGTTTAAGTTCCCGAACGATATGAATGAACAAAACCAGTAAGATGGTTGTTGGAAAGATTA
This sequence comes from Arctium minus, assembly GCA_954870635.1. NCBI lineage: Eukaryota > Viridiplantae > Streptophyta > Magnoliopsida > Asterales > Asteraceae > Arctium > Arctium minus. Next base: position 12,912,261 of record OX941080.1, read on the forward strand.
AGTGATTCAAGCCCAGAAAGCTTTGGCAGTGACCGTGGAATTTCTCCTTCGAAATTGTTTGAAGAGAGATCGATAGCTGTGAATACACCGAAAATATGAGGGTAATCTCTTTTGAAACCTTTGTTTGTAATGGTCATCGAGTATGGAAATCTCTGGACAAACACTTCTAACGATACCTCCAATTGCATAAAAGGTGATTTTCCGAGGTAAGACGACTTCATTGCATTCCAATTTTGGAAGTACTTATCGGGCAATGGACCAGTAAAACGATTGTTGGAGAGGTCTATGATCCGTAACATGGGAAATGTTGAGTGAACATTCGTTGAAACTTCGATTGCTCCATGAAATTTGTTCGATCGCAAGATAAGAACCTGTAGCTCCGGAAGATCTTCGAGCCAAATTGGAAAGACATCGTCGAAAGAATTATCTCCAAGAAAGAGAACCTCTAAATTGGTACAATTTGCCAATGATTTCGATATCTGACCATGGAATCGATTTTCGCTCAAATCAATCGTCTTCAACCGTCTTCCATGCGTAAATGCATCCATCATCGTGCCGTGAAAGTTATTTCGTTTGAGATTTAAGACCGATAAAGAATTGCTTAAGCTACCTAAACACGGAGGAAGGGTTCCGCTCATGTTGTTAGAAGACAAATCTAGCAGTCGAAGCGATTTCACTTCACATATCAACGGTGGTATTTCTCCGATCACGTTGTTATTCGAGACATCATAAACAACCGTGTTATGTGACGGAATTGGCAATCGTCCTCGTAGTTGACTATTCGTGAAAATGAACATTTTCAAACGAACCCATGGAAGAAAATTGGGATGTTGATCGAAGCCAACGAAGGAATTGTACGAAAGATCAATCACTTGTAGCGTTTCTAGGCTATTATTCCACATCCACACCGGTACGAGACCCTCAATTTCGTTGCGTTGGAAGAATAACGACGACATTTTATGTTGGTAGCGCAAACAGGGCGGGAATTCCTTTAAGTTGCATTCTGATAGCCCAAGGATTTTTTCAACTTTGGTAACGTGCCGTTGGTGTGGTTGTCGTTGGCCACGAATGATATCGCATTACCATCGAGAAGAAGATTTTCGAGCTCTTCGAGTCCTACAAACATGTCGAAATCCACCCGACCGCTAAAATTGTTTCAATATAGGAATAGGTGTCGAAGAAACTTTAAGTTGGAAAATGAGCTCGGAATTGGTCCTTGCAATTGATTTGCACCGAGGGTAATCATTCTCAAATGGGTCATGTTCATGAACGAGGATGGGATATGACCGAAAAAAGAATTGTTTTCCAAACCGATAACACGAAGTTTGGTTAAGTTTGAAAGAAAGGACGGGATTTCACCGTATAGATTCATTTGACATAGATACAGCTCGTTAAGCTTTGTAAGTTTTCCGAGCCAGTCGGGGAGACGCCCCTTCTCGAATCTGTTACCGCTAAGTTCCAAAAGATTGAGTTTTGAAAGACTTACCAATGATGGAACTACGCCCGTGAAGTCGTTTTGAGCGAGACTTAAGCCAACAAGTTGCGTCATGTTGGAGAGCGACCGTGGAATGTTCCCGGAGAAATAGCATTTGTCAAGGCGCAAGAATGTCAAACGGTGTAGGTTGCTTATGGATTCCGGTACGATCCCAAAGAAACCCGTTGATGCTAGATCCAGATGCTCAAGTAAGCTGTCGCTACGAAATTCGGGAAATGACCCCGTAAGTTTGTTATTCGATGCCACACTAAGAAATTCGAGCTTTGGTAATTGAAATATGGCTGTGGGGAGTTCATCTTGACCGTAACTATAAGGTTTCTTAGGTGGGTGGCTTATTAGTTTTTAATTCGAATAATTATTATTATTTATGATTCGTATATTTGTTGGTTTCTTATTAAATGTTTTATGTTCCAAGTTATCTGAACATTTTTATTAAATATTGAGTTTTTAAATGGAAGAATTATTACGTTGATTTCTCCCATTTGACTTCAAATTTAATAAAAACATAAGCTTTTGGTCTAAAAAGCCAGACTTTATTTTAATGTGTTCTAAAAATAACACTGCCAGACTAGTTGATAAGTTAAAATGGTGACCGATAAACTACCTAATAAATTAAATACATTTGACACAAACTAATTGATAGACTAGATGAAAAATGGAAAATAACCTAAAAGAACATTTTAAAAATTAATAAAATTTGATATAATATGTTAATTAATAGATTTTAATTTGATTTATTATTATTTTTATATACAATGTTAATAAATTTGGATTTATATAAGCAAATACGAATTTTAGAAAATATATAAGTTAAATGATAATTTCAAATAGCCATTACATATAATATTAATAAAAACAAAGTTAGATTAACGACCTTACACATCTTAGTTAATTAATAATTTTTCAAAAAAACATTTTATTAAAATATATATCAAATTATTTAGGATGAGATGCACCAAGATAAGATGAAACGAGATTTACCGGATCAATTCTCTTTTAAGGTACAATTAATGGGAGGACATGGGATTAAAAGTGATCAAACGATTCAGACTCACTTTTCACGCTTCTCTATTTAATTTAAACTTTTCACACGATCATTCGCCTAAATATATATATATTCTCTTATTTAAGTGAGTTCATATGTACGATCTTGACATTTCATAAGTACATATAGCATTGTAAAACAAGCCCCAACAAATATGGAACGAAATTTTCAAAGAATATTTATCAAAAATAAATTTCAAAACAAAAAATACTAAAAAGTACTTTTCTATTTCACGGGTCAATACATAGCATATTGCATATTTCACAAGGAATTATAACAGATGTCAATAATTTGTTTGTAATCGTGGGTTTTCGGGCAAGGGCGACAAATGACCTGGAGTTATCGCAGGTGAAGCTTCATGGCCATAAAGGCTTTGGTAGCGCCTGGACTTGAACCCTGGATATATGAGATTTCCACTACATCCCCCGAATGTTTTACCAGTGCGTCACAACCTAAGTGGTTACAGATGTCAACATTATAATCTATGTATTACGTTTTAGATATACATAATTAGTTTTTTTCGAAGTGGCAAATCTTATAAATGATAGCTAGAAGCTAACAACAAGGGAAATGACATGAGACCGAAACAGTAAATGGGAGATGTGTTCCACTCATTGATGTTTTTTCGACTCCCCTTACACCTATAGATCTCCCATCTAAAAGAGTTCTTGACGATAAAATCGAACAGGACACTAAGGCTAGGCACGAACCTATCGAAAAGGAATTTATTGCGAAAACGCCACAAGGAGAAACAAGTGATCATGAAAATTGCCTCAACACCCATTCTGAATGCCTTCGAAACCCGAGAAGTATCGATACCTTCCAAAGCCGATCTTGCCGAGTTGAAGGAGGAAAACGAAAAGTTCCACCATATTTGAATCCTTTCCCAAATCGCCATCATCCGACAGCGTCTAAAGAAAATTTGTTCAACCGTCTCAATCTCGGATTTACAGAAAGGGCATAATGTGTTGTCAAGGTCCACTCCTAGCTGCTCCAATCTATCTTTGGTAGGAATACGATTGAGATGCATTCTCCAAAAGAAAATATTGATATTCGTTGGAACCAAATTATTCCAGCGGGTCTCATGCGATCCAATTCCAATATGCAATTTTTCAGTTTCTGTTCTCAAAGACTGGAAAAGACCACGTCCTGTGTAAGAGTCCACCTCCATTTATCTTCCGAGTCGGTGATATCAACTGACTCCATGATCTCCGACATATGCTCCACCTCAGTCAAATTCACGACCGCTTTTCAGCGCCCTTCGCCAGTCCCAATTGTAGCAGTCAGTGTCTAATCGATCTGCAACAATGGCTCTTGGATTCCTATCCAATTCGAAAGCTCTGGGGAAACTTTCTCTAAAAATTCCGGTTCCTGTCCAGTTTTCCGTCCAAAAGCACGTATTTCGTCCGTTTCCAACCTGTTTAATGCATAAAACATCAAATAAAATACCAAGGTTAATTAGATTATTTATGGAAACATATACGTTTTGCCAAGGTCCTTATCGATTCACCTTAACACCATTTTGTTCGATGTCAAGCCTCCCGTTCATTCTATGGATCACTTTAATTACTTTTACCAAAGTCGCAGCCGAGTCAGTTATGAACTTCCACGCCCATTTGGCAAGCAAGGCAACATTGGTTGCAGCAATACTACCGATTTCCATACCTCCGTTGTCTTTACTTCTAATGGTTGAACCCCACTTAACCCAAGATATTTTACCTTTTCCATCCTCGAATCCCCAGAAAAAATCTTTTCGCATTTTTTCAAGTTTAACAATGATTGCTTTGGAGGCCTTAAATATAGACAGGAAAAAAATAGGTAAGTTGCCCAAAACAGCTTGTGAAAGAACCTTTCTCCCCCCAAAGGACAAAGCTTTTGACTTCCATTTTGGAAAGTCTTTTCTGAAAATTGTCGAAGATCAGCTTCCAAGCTTTGATTCTTGACATTTCTCACCAAGAGGCACGCCCAGGTATTTGCACGACATATTTCCTACCATACATTTTAAATCTGATGCAGCTGTGTTAACCCTTTCCACTCCGACTTCGATACCAAACAGTGAGCTTTTTGACAGGTTTAGTTTTAACCCTGAAGCAAGAAAGAAGCATCGAAGGATTCAAATCAGGTTCTTTCCATCTTCTATCGACCATTTATTGATGAAGAGGGCGTCATCTGCATACAACAAATGTAAAATAATGAATCCGTTCGAACCGATTTCGATACCTTTTATCAATTGTTTTGATCTAGCCTCTTCCATAATGAGGTGAAGACCTTCCATAGCCATGATAAATAAAATAGGGAACAGTGGATCCCCTTGTCGGAGACCACTACGAAGGATAAATTCGTTAGATGGGGAACCGTTCACAAGAATAGCCGACGTTGCCGAATGTAAACATGCTTGAATCCATATTCTCCATTTAGCGGAGAAACCCTTCGCCTCTAGTATTTCGATCAAGTATCTCCAATCCACCGAGTCAAAGGCTTTTTCAAAGTCGGCTTTGAAAAGAAGGACCTCATTTTTTGTTTCTAATCACCCAACTAATGATTTCATTAGCTATCAAAGCGCCATCCAGGATTTGTCTTCCTTTCATAAAAGTGGAATGAGAATCACTCACGATAGAACCGATGACCCTACTAATTCAATTTGCAAGCAATTTAGCTATCACTTTGTAAATGCAACTCACCAGGTTGATTGGTCTTCAGTCTTTGCATTCATGAGCATTCGGTATCTTCGGTATGAGACAGATGAAAGAGGGATATATTGCACCCCTTAGGGGTCCACGAGTTAGCATGAAATGGGATAGCAGCTCCACATATATCAGCTTTGAGAGTCTACCAAAAATGTTTGATAAAGCCAAATGAAAAACCATCAGGAGATTTTTCATCTCCACATTCCTAAACTGCCCTTTTAATCTCGTCTTCAAAAAACTCTGTGTCTAGCGATAAGCTCTCTTCATGAGATATCTTCTTTAGACCGACAAAGTTGAGGGTACTTCTGCTTTGCAAAGAAGTCCCCATTAGTTCTCTTAAAAACGATAAGAATTCGTCTTTGACAGCGATCGAGTTCTCTTTCCAAACTTCGTCTACCAAGACACCTCTGATTTTTTGTCTGTGCCTTCTGTAGTTTATAACTCCATGGAAAAAATGCGACTCAACAGCTCATTTATATGGACATGCTTTTATGGATTTGGTAGCAAAGGTTTATGAACATGTTAGAATATGAATATAGACTCCTAGTGCAAGACCCCAAGTATGTCATTTCTCGATATTTTTGGTATTAATGATTACAAACAACAAACAACAAACAAATTTTTTTAAGGATCAACAACTTAGTGTGTGAATAATATATTATGAATGAAGTTGGATATCATTTGAAAATTCAAAAAATCCGTATATCGTCTCAAGAAACATGTTGTTTTGTCTCGGGGAGCATGCAAAGTCGAATATGCTTTGAGATGCATGCAACGACAAAATTGAAGATCTAATTTAAGCAAGACGGTAAATTAAAGATGTGTTTTCAGATTAAAAGTATTTGGTCTAACGGTATCTAGGGTCTTTACCTTCCTATAAGATCTGGGTATTTAAACCTTTCCAAATGTAAGGATCAGTACAAAAAAAATGGTAATTAGTGACAAAAAGAAATTGGTCACTAACGATAGAAAATTGGTCACTAATGTCGTTTAATGACCAAAATTTCGGTCGTCACTTTTCGTCACTAAGGGTGCGTTTGGTATGCAAAACAGAGTGGAACATGACAGAACAGAACAGGCTTGTCCCATGTTTGGCGTGACCATATGTGGGACACGCTAGAACTAAGTGGAACAAGCATGAGACACACTGGTCCCACTCCAACCCCTGGAACTAAGTAGAACAGCAATACTTTGACTAATATACCCTTTGTTAAAAACATAAAACATGTTTTCTCATCATCCACGCCTCCAAGCTAGGGGTGTGCAAAACTCGCATAGTCCGAAATCCGAATCCGAACCGAAGATAAGGTGTTTTTGCAAAACCTGAATACCCTGAAATCCGATAATCCGAAACCCGACATTTAGGAGGATATCCGGGTTCGGATTGGGTTTTATCGTTGGCCACCCAACCCGTTAGAAAACCCGAAATAACATAAATCTATATTTTAAATTATATATATATATATCTACTTATTTTTTGAAAATCGTAAATTATAGTCTGTTGAAATATTTTCTAAATTTTAAACTTGTTATCGATTTCATCAATCTTTCAATCGATTGTATTCATCCTAAAAAACGATTGAATTTATATATAAATTTTGCATTATATAATACCCAAACCCGACCGGCATCAATCCGAAACCCGACCAACCCAAACCCGAAACAACCTAAAATCCGAAACTTAAAATTTGGGTTTTGATTTCCATATCCAAAATCCAATCGTGATAAATTAGTTTTATGTTTTTGATAATCCATTGCACTATGTATTAGTGATGTCAATTAGTTTTATGTGATGTAATCTATGATTTTTCATCTGGGGTAAATTCGTCATTTAACCGGTCTAGTCCTGTTCTGTCCAGTTCTGTCATGTCTTGCCAAACGCTGGACAGCTGTCTTGTTCTGTTTTGTCCTGTTCCATCTTGTCCTGTCCTGTCTGCGTACCAAACGCACCCTAAAGGTCCGTCACTAATTGACAATAGTGACGAAATACAAAATTGGTCACTAATTAGTGACAAAATTAAAGTGGTCACTATGTTTGTGACAACTAAAGTGGTCACTAAATTTCGTCACTAATTGTTAAAAGTCGTCACTAATTGTCAAGATAACGGCTCAGTTAACGTCCGTTAACTTTCATTACTGACCAAAAAATGTGATCACTAATTGTAAAAAATGAATAAAAAATTTGTCATAAATTTATATTGTTATTGTTATTGCAATATAACTAAAACCTGCTAATTTGTAAAGATGGAAATCTAAAATTAATTTTATTTGCAAAAAGTATAATTCTATGATCCAAAAAATATAATTTTTGATCCAAACAAGCATGTCAAAGTAGTATCAATTTATTTATCACTAAATCACTTGATGACTAACAAAAATAGAACATAGACTTCTTAGTTTCACTACTAGAAAAACGTGAAATACCGACGGCAATTACCGACGGCAAAAAACAGTCGGTATTTTCCGACGGCAAACCGACGGCCTACCAACGGTATCTTTTTTATTTTATTTTTTATTTATTTTTAATAAATCATCGGAAAACCGTCGGAAAAATTAGTGAAATACCGACGGCTTACCGACGATTGTTTTTTTCATTTTATTTTATATTTATTTTTAATAAGTAAATACCGTCGGAAAACCGTCGGTAAATGGAACCGTCGGTAAGCTGTCGGTAGTTGTCGTCGGAAAACCGTCGCTGAATATTACCTACCAGCTTTTTACCAACGATCATTCTCGTCACAAAACCGTCGCTAAAGCCTTTTTCCGACGGTTTACCGACTGTTTCAGCCGTCGGTAATACAATTTATTTTTGTAGTGTTTTGAGATCCCGATGCAGATAACTTTGACAGTTGTGCCATGAGGTTCATTTTGTCCTTCATTTGGTTCTGCTCCTCTTGAAATTTCAGTTGCTCCTCTTTAAATTTCGCATGCTCGTCTTAAAATTTCACTTGCTCCTCTTGAACTTTCAACTGTTCTTCTTTGATTCTCTTAACTTCTTCCTATATAATTCATTCTGCATGACAAAAGAATAAGAACAAACTCATCAACAACTCCAATTTTGCCATCTGAAATACTTCCCTGTTCATCACAGATATGTCTGTGCATGAGATGTGTATGCGTATGCACTTAACTGAATATACTCTCATACAGTACACCATTTGGCTTTATTCCAGAACCCAAAATAGCGAAATCTACACAACAGCAGTTTCCAAGGCCATATAGGATCATTTTTTGCACAAAGAAACCATCCTAAAATCTTCATATTTTCCCAATCCAAATAGCTCAAACTCATATAAAAGTTGTAGAAGGTCAAGTGAAGAAGCTATATATATATATATATATACATATATATATATATATATATATATATATATTATTGAGATGGTGGGAAAACCACTGACCAATAAGGGACTACTAAATTAAAGTGGACATACATTCAATCTAAAACAAACAGAGTACTAGCAACTATTGAAGATTAAGCCTATAAAGACAGATAAAGACTGATGTGCTGCATCTGAAGAGAGAATTAATAAAGCCTTGACCGACCCGACCACCCAAATAAGCCTATAAAAGCAGATAAAGACTGATGTGTCTCTCTAAAGACACCCCACAAGCACAAATCTGACTCCATCTCCCCTCCCCTCTTTTAATTCTAATAATAATCCCATATTAATTTATAAAATAAAATAAAAATAAAATCTTGCAAGTTTCAATTTTTTTGATTAAAGAAAACAAGTTTTCCAACTAAAGAGGGAAAACTGTAAAATGGGAAGAATGGCATCTTGGGAGATAACCCTTTTTCCTCTGTTTTTGGTCAAAAATGACATAAAATTATGATTAACAGCAATATCAATGAAACCCATATGAAATCTTTGAAATGATGATGCTTAGTAAACAGAATCAAAGGTGAAATCTTTCATGTAACCCACTTGAAATCAAGAATCATGAGACAAAACCCACAAGCCACTCTTGTAAAAAGTGGACAAAACCCAAGATTTTTACCTTTTTTGGTTGCATCAACTTGTAGTTGTAGGCACAAAACCCACTTCAACATGGGTATTTATATATCTATATTTATATGTATATATAAACACACACAAAAACACAGGTAAAAGGGTAAAATGCCCAAAAAAAAAACTAAGGGTTTTGCAGAAACTGAGCACTCCACATGCACATATTTTAAGCTAACAAAAATGGACCCATCAACAAATGAAACAAGAGATGCACCGAGAAATGAAATGGTTATCGACCGTTGGATGAGAAATGAAAGCACATTAGGATAAGATGCACCGAAATAAGATGCACCAGATCAATTCCCTTCTAAGCCGCAATTCATGGGAGGGTTTGAGATTAAAAGAGATCAACGGTTCAGATCCACTTCTCACAATTCTTACCGTTGACTCAACTTCTCACACGATCTTTCGCCTATATATATATATATATATATGTGAAAGTTTACATACCATGTTGTGCCATGTGGCAAAGAGCAAGCTCGATATGACGCCTGATTGGTGATGCTTCGTTGTTAGCATTCTTCACGATCCACGGAAGTGCACCATCCTCAATCAGATGAGATTTTCCGCTTTTAATTCCTTAATTCAACCCATCGTAATTAATATACAATAATTTCAGAATTAATCAAATAGATTACAATTAACCACCACAAAGAAATGAAAATACCAACCTTGAGTTGAGCTCTCAACTCGCATTTTGCAAAGTTGGCGATTCCTCTAGCAACTTGAGCAAGAACGTCTCCTCGAATCCTGAGCAAATGGCCTTCAGAACTGCTTGTTTTCCTATATTGCCTGTTGTTTATCACGAGAGTCGGCACTATCGTCACATCCCCACGTGAGCCTTTGCCTATCTGCAGAATTACAAGATCGCCATCAGATGTTGAAAATAACAAGACCAACCTCTATATATTGCTTCAATGACTCAAGATTTTGTTACAATCCGTTATCCTAACATACTTGTGCTTCTTACTCAGCCTTGAGAACTGGGTTATCCACATTAGCATCTGTATCACCCACACATTCATCCATTTTCTTCAGATCAACTCCTGAGGAATCATAACACAAGATAAGCAAATATAAAACTAAAATAAGCACAAATGACAACTATAAGAAAAAGTGAATATTGAGTTCATAATATTAATCTTCCCGGATGAAAGTTTGAGAATTGGCATAATTTTTGTGATTGGAAAATACTAGTTCAAAGAAAATTAAACAATATATTTAAGCAAAGTGTGTGGTCAAAGTGTAATAAACAAAGATGGTATATGATGTTTGGGGATTCTTTGGTTTGGTTAGGATATAACCTTAAACGAGTTCTTAATTAAATTCATATCTTAATTAAATTCATAACCTCCTAACCTATTAAATTAAAAAATAACTTTATACTCATGAGAAATTTATGAATTTAATTAAAATCTAATTTAAGATTATATACTATATACCTAAATATATCTCCTTTTTTTCTCTCATATTATAGGTCATTCAAGAAGAGGCAAGAAGAGAAAAACCACTGCTCTTGCAAGTAATGGTTGCATGGGATCTAGGAACGAAAGTTTGGGTCTTAGACTCATTGTTTGAAGATTAAGTTGAAACCCGCATTATATTAGGAAAAAAAAAGTAAAAACACAGTCATTTTGTATAGTGCTCATTGATTTCTGAGTGTTATTTATCACTCTTTTTCGTGTCTTATTTCCTATTTATACCCACTTTTGTACTTTTCTATCCTCTTTTGGTCTTTAATTAAAACAAGTTATGATAATGACATCAAAAGTAATTTTTGTGCAGAATTTGGGAAAACTGTCGGGGAGGGCAGTGAGTGCCCGCGGTGGACACCCGAAGATCCAGTGGTCACTTGCTTCACAAGGGGTTTTCTCTCTCTCACTTCCTATATAAAGGAGGCTTTGGTTCTTCACATCCATATTCTAATCCACAACATCCAACACCAAGAAAGTCACCAACAATGCTCTAGTTTTAGTTCATCTTCAAGTTACTTGTTAACTTGAAGGTGGTAATTTTAATTTCAAGTCTTTTACTTTCTAGCACTTTACATTTCTAGTACTTTACTTTTCCTTGTAATTTATTTCAAGTACTTAATTTCCATTTCCGTAATTTAAGTTTATGCAAGTAGTTCTTAATTATTTCTTGTCTTTTATTCTTATGTCTCTTACTTTAATTATGAGTTAAGCACCTCTTGGGTGTGGGTGTGAGCTAACTTGGGACTAGTAGGCAACACTTGGGTGTGGCCATTATTACTAACTCCTAAATTTGGTCACTTGAGTCGGGACATAACTCAATGCGGATAAGCCGATCACTTTGAAGTGTTAATATTAGATCTTAGACCTCGAGAGGGGCGGATCCGAAATACGGCTTAAGTAATGCAACAAGGATTTGAGAAAGTCTTTGATAACCATGTAGAGATGCGGGTTTTGTATGATTTACTAAGGTTTGGGATGCCGGTCGAGTAATCACAAAGAGATTTGGGTATAAATCTCCATACCGGTGGAACTTGACGTTTAGAGTCAAACTTAGATAAATCGGCAAGATTAAGAGTTGGTAACGATGGACACTTTACGAGCATCTTGTAGAACCGGTCTTTAAAAATCCACTTTCGAGAGATCGGGCTTTTTATAGATTTTCCGTACTACAAAGCGCCCGACCATTTTGTTACTACGTTTGTCTTAAGGAACGTTTACACCCATACCCATTCTTTATTTATAAAAAGTTCATTTCGCATTTTTAGAATTAATTCACCAATCAAACAAATATTTTCCCCAACTCGAAACTTGTGCAAGAAGTTAATGAAAGTCAGTATTTCTCAGTAAGTCCAGTCTCTGTGGGTACGATATTCGGTACTTGTACCATTTTATTACTTGTAGCGATCCCAGTGTTGATATATACTTGTGTCCACGCTGGGAAACTCAGTGTCCACGCTTTGAGTGCACGTTATTTTGCTACCAAGTTTTTGGCGCCGTTGCCGGGGACTGACACGATTTTACATCCTGAGATACTGATTTTTGTTCGAGCCTGTGTCACTTGTTTCACTTTCAAAGCATTTATCGTGTTGTATGCCACGGCTACAACACGGTGAACTTGTCCTCGACCGATCCAGAAGTTTAGTGAAGAAAAGTTCGGTTTGTAAATAAGTTGTACAGTTTAATTTCTGTTGTTTTTGAAAAATTTCGCAGAGTGCCCACCGGGAACTTTTGGCGGGAAAACGTACCAGGTAAGATTTGGAAATCTTACTTTCTGGCAACAATTATTACCCCTGGTACAAAATGAACATTTGGCAAAATATGGTGGTTTGGAATCTTTTTAAAAGATTGTTTTTGTACTTTTAAAGTTTATTTTTGGAATTCAATTTTTTTTAATCCAAACCACCAGGTGGTTTTCTTTTGCCAACCGGTTTTACAAAAAAAAATTCAGAAAAAAAAGAAAAGAAAAAAAATAGTAAAATAAAAAAATAAAAAAAATCGCAGTATCCACTTGAGATTCGGAGTGCCCACTAGAAGTGTTGGGCGGGAAAGCGTACTAACCGATGTTCAGAACTTAGCCGGATCCTCCATGGGTTTGGAAGAGCAACAACGCGAGTTCCATGAACGAGAGATTCAGATATGGACATATCAAAGGGAGTGGAACTCGACATTCCAAAGGATCCTGCATAACATTAACCCCACGGTGACAACTTCATTGCCTCGATTGCCGGTCGATGTACTCGCTCCGTTTCCTCGGTGAATCTTTTGATGTTATTATCATGCTCTTGCTTTGATTATCTCTTGTGTTATCTCTTTTGGGTACTTTTGAGTGGTCAAACTTTTGGTAGCGCCATTTTTGTGTCTTGCTTAAACTTTATGGCGTTTTTTTTTAATCTGTGGATGTTGATCAATCATTGTTGTCTCTAGCATGTTCTTTTTCAGGTGCATTTCTACATTCATGACTGTTGTTTCTGATGCGATTAAAATGATATAGGCCATCCCTTCATTCCAAGCCCATACAGTTACCCTCTGATGTCACGCCAAGCCATATATATCTATAACTTTTGAAAATCGATGGGGACATCGAAGATCTCAAGTTTGAGGAGGGGGTTCGTAATGATCATTCGTTATTGATTGATCATTTAAAAAAATTATAAAGGGTGGGGGGATGAAATATGTCTTTGGTAAATTGGGAGACACGCATAACCCAAAGACATAGAACTTATGAAACATCACAAGTCTTGGGAGATGCGATTGAAAAAAAATATACGCAAAAGTGAAAAATAAAGAGAGACATAAAATCCTTTTTGTAGTATTGCTCAAGTTTGAGGAAGCTAGTAAAAATTCGTACCCATCAAACACTATCCCTCAAGTCCTACTGATTAAATTCATCAGAACCTAAGTCAAGGATGGAAGAATGCACATCACTCCCGCTAGACAAAGATCAACAGTCCCTCCGTGTGGTAAATATTTTTTTATTATTTTCGTTCTTCCCTTTTCCGTAAAATCTCTTTTCTTAGTTTTTGGTTACTTGAGGACAAGTAACAGTTCAAGTTTGAGGATGTGATAACCCTCATTTTTGAGTGTTATTTATCACTCTTTTCCGTGTTTTATTTCCTATTTATACCCACTTTTGTTCCTTTCTATCCTCTTTTGGTCTTTAATTAAAACAAGTTATGATAATGGCATCAAAAGTAATTTTTGTGCAGAATTTGGGAAAACTATCGGGGAGGGCAGTGAGTGCCCACGGTGGACACCCGAAGATCCAGTGGTCACTTGCTTCACAAGGGGTTTTCTCTCTCTCACTTCCTATATAAAGGAGGCTTTGGTTCTTCACATCCATATTCTAATCCACAACATCCAACACTAAGAAAGTCACCAACAATGCTCTAGTTTTAGTTCATCTTCGAGTTACTTGTTAACTTGAAGATGGTAATTTTAATTTCAAGTCCTTTACTTTCTAGTACTTTACATTTCTAGTACTTTACTTTTCCTTGTAACTTATTTCAAGTACTTAATTTCCATTTCCGTAATTTAAGTTTATGCAAGTAGTTCTTAATTATTTCTTGTCTTTTATTCTTATGTCTCTTACTTTAATTATGAGTTAGGCACCTCTTGGGTGTGGGTGTGAGCTAACTTGGGACTAGTAGGCAACACTTGGGTGTGGCCATTATTACTAACTCTTAAGTTTGGTCACTTGAGTCGGGACATAACTCAATGCGGATAAGCCGATCACTTTGAAGTATTAATATTAGATCTTAGACCTCGAGAGGGGCGGATCCGAAATACGGCTTAAGTGATGCAACAAGGATTTGAGAAAGTCTTTGATAACCACGTAGAGATGCGGGTTTTGTATGATTTACTAAGGTTCGGGATGCCGGTCGAGTAATCACAAAGAGATTTGGTATAAATCTCCATACCGGTGGGACTTGACGTTTAGAGTCAAACTTAGATAAATCGGCAAGATTAAGAGTTGGTAACGATGGACACTTTACGAGCATCTTGTAGGATCGGTCTTTAATCCACTTTTGAGAGATCGGGCTTTTTATAGATTTTTCGTACTACAAAGCACCCGACCATTTTGTTACTACGTTTGTCTTAAGGAACGTTTACACCCATACCCATTCTTTATTTATAAAAAGTTCATTTCCCATTTTTAGAATTAATTCACCAATCAAACAAATATTTTCCCCAACTCGAAACTTGTGCAAGAAGTTAATGAAAGTCAGTATTTCTCAGTAAGTCCAGTCTCTGTGGGTACGATACTCGGTACTTGTACCATTTTATTACTTGTAGAGATCCCAGTGTTGATATATACTTGTGTCCACGCTGGGAAACTCAGTGTCCACGCTTTGAGTGCACGTTATTTAGCTATCACTCATGCACATCATGTTCTGCGTAGAGAAAATACTTTCAGACCTTATTTCTAAGATATAAGCATTGAAAAATGACAGATCACAACAAATGATTCGGACCTGTCAGCTCCGAGTATTGGTGTTGCACTTAATCTGTTAAAATCTGCCAATCCAACAATGAGGAAATATTCCTGCAAGAAGTTGGAACTTATCTGTTCAGTATACTACATTCTCACAGGTATTACTTTCAAAGAGTAAATGATTAACACAAATTACCTGTCATTAACAAGTAGCTGTTTTGCTTTTCTGACAAGAGGTTTTCCTTCCTGTCATATCGAACAACAACCAACGCAACTCAAACATTGTTCTCATTAGAATTGAGTTTGGTTATTTAAATTCATGTAATATATTGTTATATATGATTTTATCCTTCCTTTTGTGCTCATTAAGCTATACAAAGGTGCATTAAAAGCTGTTCGAAAGGTCAAAAGGCCAAAAGGCCAAAACTTATTATTCCAACATCATCCTCTTTGGCATTGAAAGTTTTCAAGTGACTTGTTTATGTCCCAATTCTTGTTGTATATATGTGGAACTCCTAAGTTGTGCAATTGCAGTCTTGTTAGATATTGTAAATCCATGTCATATTTCTGTAAGTTTCCTATTTGGTGTATTGCCAAAGAGAAATTGTGCTTATGCTTTCAAGAAATGCAGTGGCTGACAAGTTATTCGTAGTCGTGATGATGGTCTGTCTGCCCATGGTAAATCAAAATGCTCTTTCTTTCTTTCTTTCTTTTTTTCTTTCTCATTTAGAGCTGATGTCAATTTATTTCACACATATATGAAAATCTGATGTGTGCCTAGCAAGTCAGTTTGCAGCAATGAAGATATTCACACATATTTAAAAACGGTCTTTTCAAAGAACATGCGATTGTATCTTTGTGTTGATTATTAGTATGCACTTAATTGACTTGTTTTAATGTTGTAATTGCTCAAGGCTTGCAACTTTGTGAAGATGCAAAGAAGTTATGGTCACCCTGTGGTGGAACATAATCTTCAAGGCCTTCAACCTTGTATTCTGTCATGTTGGGCGGTATTATTCCTACCAGAAAGCCTCAGCAAAACTCGGTAAAGGTGCAGAATTATCCTTCTATTTTTTTCACTTGCAACAACCAATCAATTGCATTGAGATTTAACTTTTAACTGAGTAGTCATAGGTAAAATTTTCAACTGTAGAGCTTCCTTTAACAATTAACTTATAGACTAGCTACCATGAATACTCAACATTAGACCAGTTTTTGGACAATTACAAAATGTGCTTAGCAACTTACCAAGTTTAAAAATGTGCTTAGTTGTTCGAAAGGTCACTTGAAAACTGCTGGTCTGCAAATGGTGGTTAGTTGCCTATTATCGAAAGATTTATGAGAGATTCACTACACCAAAACAATTGACTTTATTCCATAAAGTGATTCATGAGTCATTACTCAGAGAAATCCTTGTAAAAACCCTTTCTGGAAAACAGAAACTTTAAAAAGCAACATGAATAAATGAAATTTGAATGGTTTAATTAAACAAACAAATTAATTTCATTCGTTAACTAATTCGTCAAAGAAAAGGATTAAACAACTAACCTAGCTACCTACAGAATCTTTCGCATAATTAAAACGCATATATCATATAAGATTCACAAAGCTAACATCACGAACCGAAACCCTAAAATTTTCCCCCAAATAGATAAAACTACATAAGCAAAATTCAATAAAATTCAAGCAAAATCACAATCATAACCACAAATCAATAAAAGATAAATCGTTTTAATCAAAGCAAAAAACAAATCGTAAAAGACAAACACGCACCAGAATAAGATCAAACAGAGTTCCCTGATCCACTTTCACAAAATCAGCATCAAACAACTTGAGATTATCCTCATCAACCTTATTTTTTAGACGATGGCCATATTTTGGTACGTAAAATCAATTATAATGGTCACTTTCACAAAAAATATGATCGATTTTGAGATTGGATAGAGAGAAATCGGATGGATGTTCGGGGGCGATCGAGAGAGAGAGAGAGAGCAACTAGGGTTCTTCGGGTTTGAGAGAGAGACCCGGGTCAGATCCATTCCGCGGTTTTAAAATGAGAATAGAAACTCTGTAGTTTTAGTCCCTGGACTTCAGAATTTTATATTTATGTCATGATTTTGTTAATAAGTTACCATTTTTTGATATACCATTTAGTGACCATTACTTTTTGTCACTAACACATACAATTAGTAACCATCATTTTAGTGACAACTATTTTTTGTTACTAACATTTTTATTTAGTGACCACTATTTTGTTGTCACTAATCCATTCAACTAAACTACTAAATTCTATGTAGTGACAACTAGTTTTGGTCACTAACTCTTTGAAATTAGTGACACTATTTTTTGTCACTACCACTTTCGTTTTAGTGACAACTATTTTTTGTTACTAACATTTTTATTTTAGTGACCACTATTTTGTTGTCACTAATTTATTCAACTAAACTACTAAATTCTATGTAGTGACAACTATCTTTAGTCACTAACTCTTTGAAATTAGTGACAACTATTTTTGGTCACTACCACGATGATGTGTAAATTCATAAGACAAATTTGCCATATTAAATATTATTGTACACTTCAAAAATTAAAGACGTGTAATTATGAATTCCATATGAATCTCGAATCATATGAAAACTCAATTTTATAGGAGTGATATGATTTTTCTAAGGGTTGTTTGGTTTTTAAAAAAACCTCTTAATGATCCTTAAGTCTGAATGGTTCAGACCTTTTTACATTTAGACCGTCTTTTTTTTCCAGTTTTCAGAACTTCTGAACTCTTAAATACGTTTGAAATAAATAGTAGTGACCTGACTTCTTAAAACCTCTTATTGTCGCCTCAGCTTATATGCTCTTCGTTCTTATAAGACGCCTCCAGACGTGACATTACAGAAACATACAGTTTTGTTGATTCAGATTTCAGATTTCAGCACCACTTTTTATTAATCAGAATTAAAATAAGACTTTAGACAGGGTCGATCCTGGTATTTTTAAGGCCAGTGTGAAAAATTATATGTGCTTAATTTTTTAATTATATTATTTATAAAATTACTTTTTACAGGTTCGACAGTTGTTTTATAATAAATCGACTAACTAATCTATGTATCTGAACAAATTACTTATTTTTCTTCTTTTTTTGACACTAAAATTTAAATTTTAATGTTATTTTTAGTGTGGATTCGAATCTATTCTAATTTTTAATATTTATCTCTAACATCTATTATATTATTTTTTTGAAATAGAGAATCGAAATTTAAAGTCTTTAAAAAAACCACATCCAACTCTAATAGCTATTCTAAATTTAAAGACTCTAAAAAGATTGTAACACATTCAACCTCATTGGTGGAAACAATTAAAATAATATAAGTCTCTCCCAAAAATTAAGTTTTAAAGATTTTTACCTTTTTCGTTCTTCTATTTTCTCATATATATCATAGTATAGTTGTTGGAGATGGTCTGAATCCTTATACCTAGAACTCTAAAATGAAAAAAAGAAAAAAAAAAGCCAAATGGAGACATTACCTATTGAGTGATAACGACGAATGAAGATCAAAAACAAATTAAAGAATAAAATCTGAATTACGAATTATATTTTTGGATTTGGAAGATAAATTATCTATACTATATTATAAAGATGGCATCAAAACTCTTAATTACAACTCACTAAGCTTTATGTACTATCATTTAAAGCTATCTACTTAAAATCTCTTAAAAATAACTACTAAAGCCTAATGTAGTACATGTAAAACTATTAACCCTAATTAATATATTTCATTCTTATCCCCAAAATCTTTATCTCTAATCCCCAAACCCTAAAATTATGAAATTTGAATTCTGATAAACATAATCAAAACAGGATAAAAATCTCAATTTAAATATAAAAAATTTAAAATATATAATATAATTAATGAATTTTAACAAACTATTTATTTTTTTATATAAAAAACATTATATTGTTAAGCCTAAATTAAACAAATTTATATATAAAAAACCATTATCACTCAATAAAAACAATCCAAAATCGTACTGTAAATCAATAAAAAACAAAAAATAAAAATAAACATTAAAATCGTGATGTATTAAACTATTATTTAATGTTAATCTACTTAAAATCTTTTAAAAAATAATTAATGAAGCAATATATACTACTTTTAAATGTTTTAACCCTAATTAATAAATCTCACCCTTATCCCCCAAAGTTCTTATATCTAATCCCCAAATCCTAAAATTATGAAATTTGAATTCGGATAAACATAATTAAAACAGGATAAACATCTCAATTTAAATATAAAAAATTTAAAATATATAAGATAATTAATGAATTTTAACAAACTACTTAATTTTTTTTATATAAAAAACATTATATTGTTAAGCCTAAATTAAACAAATTTATATATAAAAAATCATTATCATTCAATAAAAACCATCCAAAATCGTACTGTAAATCAATAAAAAATAAAAATAAACATTAAAATAAGTTATTGAAATGAATTATATATGTAAGTTTTTCAAATATAAAGAAATTATTAAAAATCTTATATATTTAATTCATCCAAATCTATGAAAAAACAAAAATAAGTAAAAACACATAAAATAAAACTTACATGTGGGGAGGATTCGATCTCAGGTAAAGTGGTAAACAATACAGCAGTCATCAACACATAATTTATATAGTAATTTTATTTAAACCATTGTATTAAATAATTTATATAGTAATTTTATTACAAATAAAAATTAGAAAAATATCCTGAGGCCCCCGAAGATCGGAGGCCCTGTGCGGTAGCATCACACCACACACCCTAAGGAACGGGTCTGGTTTTAAACTTCAGACTTCTTAAAAAACAAACACTATCTAAATGTTTTTTAAATAACAAGATTTCATTCCAACACAACAGCCAAAGAGAAGCTAGAAATACATAAAAGAAGCTAGTAGTAAATGTTTCTTTAAAATTGTGATCTTTAAAAATATTTTATTTATATATGTTTGTAGATAATTTATCCTTTAGTTTTTTTTATAGCTTATGTAGGCAATCGATGATCAACGTACGAATTTCCAACAGCTTAAACTTAAGATTTCAACAGTGGTTATGAGTTATTATAATAATACTTATGCATGGAAATCAAATGGAATATCTTGTTTAAATAATGAACGAATTTTGAGAATAATTAAATATTTATAACAAATGTTGCCGACAAGTCTGAACGGTTAACCACAAGGGTTGTGGTGTGGTGGTAAAGGCTTGGGGAGTTCATAGCGCTCAACCCGGGTTCGAGCCCCACTAGCAGCACTTGTGGCCACTGAGGATAAACTCAGGGCTGTACGCCTTAGCAGCTGGGCCAAAGACCCTAATTGTCGGGGATTAGTCTGGGCCATAGGACAAGGATACCCTTTCCAAAAAAAAGTCTGAACGGTTTTATATACGGAAAAATGACTTAAACACAACCTATTTAACAAAGACATGTTACCAAATTAAGGGGGTTTGGGTTAACGATATGCGGGTCTTGGGTTTCCTATGAGTCTTGAACCCATAATTTTTGATCAAAAGCCACTATTTAATTTACTAATATAACATAAATTAAAATGTCGTTTGTTTTTAAGAGGTGTTGAAGTATGAATTCTTATTTCACTTTTGATTTATAAAAGACGGTGTTAAAGTCTAAAATCAGAATCAATAAGACTATTGTATGTAGCCCTTCTTCTTTACGGAGCAAATTATATACAATCATTGTGCAAATATTTCTGAAATAGAAAATCTTCAGTCGTAGATTCTCGGCTGGAGGCCGTCGTGCACGGTGGCACTACTCAAGTAGAAATGTTGTTCTTGAAGTCGAGTAATAGGGAGCACCCATCGACCTCATGGCTTAATAATTGGCTTGAAGAAGTGGCCCAGGTTGATTGAAGGACATGCGAATTAGCATTAACAGATGCAAAGAATGAGAAAAGCAAAGTTAATTAAGTGCAGTTGGTTGAGCAATGTAGTTTATATAATCAACTTCTCTGATTATTTGCTTTCTTGTTCGTTAGTCCTCTAAAGAATATTTACTTATGGCGCCGGTCATGCTATGATCGTGCAATTCGTGCCACTGCAGTCTGCAGGCCGGGTTCCAAGAGAAGACCATAATGATGGTGCCACAGAAGTGAGATATTTTGACTTATCATATTGAAACTAAAAAATCGTTCATCTTGAAATTTTATGGGAAACATTCTGTTGGTGGACATGTAAACCTTTCCCAGTGGTTTTTTTATCTCTACCTTTAATTACGACCATTCATCTTTAAAATGAAGATCATATCCCTTTGAAAGTAGTTGTCCAACGCTAAGTAGGTTGTGTTTAAGTCCAGGAACATAGTACACGTTTGGGATTTTTTTTGTCTCCTCTCCTGGTTTTCACCACAATTTCTCCATTACCTTGAACATCAAGTTTCTTGTCATCTCCTATTCTCACTTCTTTCTTGGATGATTCATCAATGGATGCAAATAGATTTTTGTTTCCTAGTCATGTGGTTGCTGCAACCACTATCTAGATACCATGTTTCATCCGAAGATGATTCTTGCATTTCTCTAGCATCATAAACATCGACTCATCGTCTCTATACTCTTCTCTATGCATAAAATTTGAACCATACCTTTCTTTAGCGATTTTCTTCTTACAAAAACACATCGTATGTCCGAATCTTTTAGAGTGATAACGTTAAATTGGTGGGAGAGGCTTCCCTCGTCCCCTTCCTATGTCATTTTCATTTTGCATGATCATCCTTGGGTGTTTCGAAAGATCTCCGTCTGTCATTCGTATTTCCCAGTGGACAATAATTGAAAGGCGTGTTCTAAAGGTTGTGAATCGAATTGTTTATGCCTCAACTCGTGTGATTGTAAGATCCCTAAAAGATTTTCAAGAGAGAGGTCAGACAAATCTTTATATTCTTCTATGGCCACTACGATGTACTCGAATCTTCTCGTCAAATGCCTTAAAATTTTCTCTACAACTCTTTTGTCTTCAATCGTCTCACCATTGAGTCTCATTTGATTCAACAGGATAATCACATGGTTGTAGAAATTTTCAACTCTCTCACTTTCTTTCATCTTTATATTATATATCGAATTCGCATCTTAGGATCTGCAACCTTACTATTTTTACCATATCTTCTCCATGATAAGTTCTATACAGAGCGTCCCGCGCTTCCTTTGATGTCTTTGAGGAAGAAATTCTTTCAAAAATGTTTTCATCTACTGCTTGATCTAAGATGAAGAACAAAACCATTTTGTCCTTTTTATTCTCTTTGTCTTTGAGAATCTGCTGATGTGTCGTCCCTTCCACCGGTGTTAATTCAGTATATCCATTTTCAACTAGATTCCAAAGGTCTTGTGATTCGTATAACACCCTCATTTGAATGTTCCAGCGATGATAGTTTCTTCCTGTCAATTTCGGAAGTTGTGGTTGTAATCCATTGTTAGTGTTTGATGCAATTGGGTCTAATACCAATATGTCGGAGACATCATAGTAAGTTGCATTTAAATACATATAATAACATACATTTCTTTATTATAGACACACCAACCATTGTGACTCTTCAAGGAATTGAATGGTGGTTAATACAAACTAGCATAACTGCCTATGACCAACACAACTGCCCATAACTGCTATTAACGGTCACTAACACACTTAACGAACAAGAGAGTTCTAGCTTACATTTTAACACAATGCATCTGCTTACTCCAAACAATTCATAGTAGACCTGAATTCATTACAAAGAAGTTGGAAGTCTTCCTTCTCATTCCCTCATATTTGTTCTTGTCACCTTTTCACTTTATGAATCTTTTGATCACGCAATTGTAAAATTTTTTTGTTAGATGGTTGCCGAAAAGCAGACCAATCACTAGCCCACACCCAACTCCAGAGAGTATAACAAGCCAATCAACTCCACTTGGGAAGTCCAACTCAGCATCTTCGTGAAGTGAAACTGCTGGTGGCTTTGATGCTTCTGAATTCTCACATTTCTTCGATAAAGGGTCTCCACACAATGCTAAATTTCCCAAGTAAGAAGTGTTCGGAAAGGTATTAAACTGTGTACCTTGTGGTATGTGTCCAGTGAGGTTGTTGTATGAGACATTTAGCAACGCTAGGAAATTCAGTTGTGTCAACTCTCCAGGCATTTTTCCTGAGAGATTGTTTCTAGAAAGATCCAATGACTCAAGAAGTGTCAGGTTACCCATAAAGGATGGGATGACACCAGAAAGTTCATTATTTGAAAGGTTGAGTAACCTAAGACAACTGAGGCTTTGAATGGATTCTGGAATCTTCCCGCCGAACTTGTTACTTGAGAGATCAACTGCTATGAAGATGTCTATAATCTTTTCATACTCCATATTTACACCTTTGTTGATTAACTTCATCGAGTAAGAATAATTCCCAATCCAACCGTAATTATCCTGCCAAATATCAATCCTTGCTTGCATATATGCTGCATCTGATTCCATCTCTTTCATTGCCGACCACTCTTGGAAGTACTGATGTGGCAAATCACCAGAAAATGAATTATATGAGAGGTCGATGATGCGTAATTTTGGGAACATGGAGTTGGTTTTTCTTGGGACCCTTATAGCACCGTGAAATTTGTTGGACTTGAGGATGAGAACCTGTAGCTCAGAAAGTTCTCCTAACCAGAACGGAAACGTGTCCTCTATATGGTTATTTCCAAGGTCTAGGATCTGGAGCGAGGCACAATTTTCCAATGATCTAGGTAACCGGCCCTCCAATTGATTTTCGCTAAAATTGATCATCAGAAGCTTGCTTCCATTGGTGAATGTGTTGGGAATGGTTCCTCGTAAAGTGTTGCCTCTAAGATTCAACACCAACAATGAATCCTTTAATTTCTCCAAGCATGGAGTAACGGAGCCAGTAATGTTGTTGAACGACAAATCGAGCACCTGGAGAGATTGCAAGTCACATATGGATGGTGGAATTTCTCCGGTCAGTTTATTGTTTGAGACCAACAAATTCATGGTGGTTGGTGGTGGCACTGGGATGGATCCTTGCAACAACCCAAGGAAGAAGGGGTGAATGCTGCTCGAAACCCCTTATGGAATTTTTAGAAAGTGAAAGTGTCTGCAGCGTTTCCTTGCTAGTGTTCCCCATCCATTCAGGTATCAGCCCATCAATTTTATTGCCGTCAAGATACAAATCCAGCAGTTGATCTTGATATCGTAGAAAGTCTGGGAAGACTCTCAAGTTACAGGATTCCAACCTTAAGATTTCAAACTTCGGTAGAGTGTTGGTTGTGTGGTTACTGATGACTGAAAGTGTGATTCTGTTTCCACCTAGAAAGAGAGCTTTTAGTTTCTTGAGAGAAAGAAAAATATCAGCCTCCACTGTGCCACTGATGTTGTTGTCATCCAAAAAAATTATTTCAAGATTTTTGAGATTCGGCAATGAGCTTGGAATTGGGCCTTTCAATTGGTTTTGTCCAAGGCCTAATGCTGTTAGTTTCGTCATGGTGCTTGGAACGGGTGGGATTCGACCTTCAATTTGATTCGATGACAAATGCAACTCTCCAATTTCGGTCAAGTTAAAAATTGATGAGGGGATCTCACCGGACAGGTTGACAGCATTAAGTTGCAAATAAGTAAGCTTATTTAGCTTACCAAGCCAATCGGGTAGCTTCCATCTATCAAAATTATTGTCGTTAAGGAACAAATCTGTGAGGTTTGAAAGGCTTTCTAAAGAGGGAAGGAAGCCTGTGAACTCATTATAATCCAGGCTCAGGTGTGTAAGGTGTGTTAGGTTCATAATTGAGGACGGTATTTGACCAACCATGCTATTATAGTTGAGGTAAAGTTTTGTAAGTTGTGTTTGATTCCCAATAGATGATGGGATCTCACAACTTAGATTGTTTACCCTAAGGTCCAACAAAGAGAGTTTAGGAAGCTTACCAAGCCAGTCAGAGAGGTTCCTTCCATCAAATTGATTGAAAGAAAGCTGCAAATAACTGAGTTTTGATAGGCTGGCCAAAGAGGGAATTTGTCCCAAGAGGCTGTTATTATAAAGATTAAGAAGTGTTAGTTGTGTCAGGTTGCCTACTGATCCCGGAAGAGTCCCCAAGAAAGAGCAGCTACTCACATCCAAACGCTCCAAGTGTACAAGGTTCCCTATTGAAGGCGGTACCTTACCATGAAAGTTGGTTTCAGCGAGGATCAGATGCTTAAGTTGACTGTCATTATGAAACTTGGGTAAGTAACCAGTAAGACCAGCGTTACCCTCCACGTCAAGAAGTTCCAGCTTTGGCAAGTGAAATATACTTGTTGGGAATTCACCATGAAGCCCACAATCTCTGAGAACGAGCGATCTTAAAGAGGAGGAATTGGCCAAGATGTCAGGTACCTGAGAATCTATGTTGACCTCTGAGACGAAGAGTTCTCTCAGATTCTGTGCTGTGTTTTGAACTAGATTTCTGAAGCCAGAACCTTGCAGATTTAAAGGGTTTCCTGTTAGATCCAAGGAAACCAATTGACGAAGTTGTGAGATTTCTTTCGGGACATGGCCACTGAAAAGAGAATAAGAGAGATTTAGATATGCTAACTGAGAGAGACGGCCAATTCTAGATGGAATTTGAGAGAAGCGGAAGTCATTATCTGCAAGGTTTAGTCTACGGAGGTGAATGAGGCTGAAGAGACTGGTGGCGGAGTTGATGGGGCCGTAGAGAAAGCTGCTGCTCAAATCGAGGACAATCACATGACCGGAGTTTTTCCCAATGCACTCAACCCCATCCCACAAACAGCAGTAGCTCTTACTCTCGGATCTGTTGTTCTTCCACGAAGCAATCTTCGAGTAAGAAATAGGGTCAGAGGATGCAGAGATGTTAATAGACATGTTGTTCTTGAAGTCGAGTAATAGAGAGCACTCATCGTCATGGCTTAATGATTGGCTTGAAGAAAACTTAGTCGCCCAGGTAGACTGAAGGACATATACCACCAGAAAGAGGGAGCGCATCAGCACTAACGGATGCAAAGATTTTGCCATGATTGACATTGAAGAAGAAGAAAAGCAAAGTTAAGTGTATCTTAATCTGGATGAGAAATGTTGTTTATATAATCAAGTTAATTAACTTGTATGATTATTTTCTTTCAAATGGGTCAGTCCTCTAAATAATATTTATTTTATGGAGCACGCGTTTTCTTCATCTATACGAAATCCTCTGATGAGATGAAAAATTCTCATTCTCAGGTGTTCTTCACGGAGAGCCAAACTAAGATAAGAAGATATTGCCAATTCGATGATTAGAATACTCAGAAAACTGTTTTTATAGAAAGCGACTTGTTAGAAGATGGCAATGTTAATAATAACAAACAATGACTTGCGAATAGAATCAGTAGAAAATATGATTTTCTGCAACTAATGTTTTGATAATACTATGCTTTGTGACAAAACTCAATAATTCAAAGATGCAAAAACAATTAATGTTAGCATACAAAACACTTAAATTCTTTTTTAATTACAAAAATCAGAAGCATGAAGATTCTTAGGAGATGACTTTTAGACATGTAAATATTATTGTGAAAATAGACTCATGACCTACTACAATATACTCCCAAATGTGTATGGACCCATCTCAATGACAATTTTTGTTTGATGCCTATGGACAAATTCACAAATTTGACCATGCCACTTTTCTGCATTTTAGCATTGTCTTTCTCTCTTTCAACTATTATGTCTTCTTTTTTTCTCTTACACTTTCACACATTCCTCACTAGCATGGGGTCTTCTTGAAACAGCGGATCTACACTTTAGGGTAGAGGTTAGTTTTGCGTACATCTTATCGGCCCCGGATCCCACCTCCAGGTGAGACATCCTGGGTTCATTTGGTCTGGTTTGACCATGCCACTTTGCGAATTTACATCTGTCATCTGTCTGGTAATCATCTATTTTGATTTCCATAATATACATGGAAATTGTAGTGTGAAGAACTAGATTTATATGTGTACACCTTTTCAAGTATGATGTAGCATTAGCCACTTATATATTTTCTAGACCCTCAATCAGCAGTTGAACTTATATAATCAGCCGGTGGGGCCCACAAGAAACATGGGTTTTAGCAACGATTTTTGTGGTCGCTAAAAGTCCATTTATCGTCAGAAACGGTTTATAGAGATGACATGTCGTTACTATAGCTTATGGCTGAAACATTTTGTCGCTAAAGGCGTGTCGCTGAAACTCACTTTTCTTGTCTCCCCCTTCTCTGTAAACATATCTCTCGAAAATGTTCTCCATTTCTAGGTAAATTCTGTGGTCACACAGCATGTGACTAACATTAATAATAACTTAAGAGATAAAGATCAAGAGATAGATGATTTTTGATCCCAAAGAACATATTTTCTCATGTTTTTTTTTTTTAATTTATAAAATGGGTACCTGTGAAAAGCATTCATGTTCCAGTAGATTGGTCCCCGAGGAAATAAGGTATTGGACATTAGAATGTCATTATTCCATTCAACTCTGCCATATGGGTGTTGTATGTACGAAAAAATATTTGTTTGGTGTGGTCACATGGATAAATGGTTAAGGGGTGAAAATCAAGAGGAAAGAAGAAACAGAAGAGGCCATTTTCATCTTCTGGTAATTCCATTTTCTTCATCACTCACTCTCTATGGGAATTGACTTTCACTATTCCTGTATTTGGAGGGATTTATTACTTCATGTGAAGTTATTCATTACTGCAAAAATGGGAAAGTGTTCCGATAAAACTTTTATCATTTTTTTTTGGAGACGGCATTTCATTAAAAGTTAGCAAAAGGCTAGTGAAAACTTTTATCATTTTTCTTCACCTGATCATCGGCACCATATGTGAAATTTGAACTTGGGATAAGTTCTAACCATGTTATCTTGAAGAATTCCAACCTAGTGAACGGACCCCACAAATCGAAGTTGCATAACTTACATATGGCCTGTGTAGCTCTTTTAGTATCTGACTAACATCTAGAGCAATCAATCTATCTACAGAAGCATTTCTAGTAACTCAGTAAACAACTGATATAAGTTCAACCTCAAGTATAACCAATCCATGTTGCTTTGTTTTGCTCTAAATTGGTGTTTCGGGAGGATTTTGGTCTACTCGAATTTAGTCGAAGTCTTTTAAATCAAATAGTTGGTTCAAAACTCACTGTCCGCTTGAATGAATATGGATATACACAATGTATGGTAATTGTTATGTATGGAACCAAAATGAAAAGAAAATAAAATCAGGAGCCAAAGATATGTGTAGTTTAGTAATTTACGGATCTTGTCTCATCTCCCTTGCTTTTGTTCCACCTATTTTGTTGGGACAAAAAAAGAATGCATTTTTGTCCCGTTTAGTCCCATCAAGCTCAGCCTAATGTCGTACAATGACCACTTGTTTTGTTCTGCCCCACATACCAGATGCACCCTAAAATTCTTGCCAATATTGGACCGGGCACCTACTAAATTTCATGACGAAACTTTAATCTTAAAATTCCCAATTTTGATAATAACTTACAACCCCAATTCTAATTTATTTATTGCCAAAAAATGGCCCACACGAGCAGCCCAAGTTGCCATCCCTAGACCCAATTCATTTAACACAGCTTGGAATTCTTCACCCAGGAACAGAGATAATACTTGCTAATCCAACATTCCATTAATTACACACAGCATAGATCCCATTAGTCGACCCATAATTAATTATGAAACCTTCATCAGTTTTTAGTTTCATTATCTACTGATATTTTGTTCCAAACACAACTACATCCGACGTATAGTTCATTTGACATCTCATTCCGATATAACCATACATACACAAATGATTTGGAACCCTATTTGTGACTCCTAAATCACTATCTAGACACCAAACGAAGTAGGAATCCCATAAATCGTCCGCATATTCCTCATAAATCACTATCCGAAGCAAGGGATTCAAGCCGGGAAAATTTCTATCCAGTTAAAGGCCACAGTGAGACAAAATGAGCAACACTTTTTGTAACAAGCGACACCCAGGTGAGTTAAGTGATTAATGTTTATCTACCATGAACTCACTTGGCGTTCAGTTGACTAGTATTGTATATCTCAAGTAAACTTAAGGCTGAAAACAGTAAACACAAGACTAAAAGAAGTTATTAACTAAGGGGGTGTTTGTTTGCATCTTAATGGTGCCATTAAAATGCAGCCTCTGAATCGTGCAGAGGTTTGTCTTGTTTGGCAAAAAATGGCAAAAAAATTGAGGCCTCTTAATGGTACCAAAAGGCTCTGAACGATTCTTCATCTAGGGCAAAGCAAAATGGTTCAGAAGGGCTATTCTTCCACATTTGCCCTTCATTTCTATCGCCTCCTCCATGCGTTCTTCGCCCCTATGCTGTTCTCCTCCCACGACCGGTTGCTGTCCAGCTATAGCTCCCAGGCCGATCTCACAGATATCTCTCTGCTCTCTATCGATTTCTATCTCGAGTTTCTGCTCTTTATCAATTTCTCTTTCGACTTTGGTTTCTGTTTCAACATCAATTTCGATTTCGATTTATGTATCTCTTCTCCCCCTTGAATCCGATTTATGTATGTCTTCTCCCCGTCAAATATTTTATATGGTCAAAAACTTCAAAAAAATTGTATTTACCATCCATTTCTAGAAAAAGGTTTGTATTAGCATCAATTTCTTGACACAGATTAGCATCGATTTCTTGACAAAAATTTGTATCAGTTTCAAATTTGTATTAGCATCAATTTATTCTGCAGTACACAATTAATTAATAGATAGAAGCAAAAGGCTTTAGTGAACCTGATTGATGCATTAATTTGTACCAGACCCCAAGTTGTTCTTTGGAACCTGGTTTCAACCTTTTTTATGTGGAATGAAAGGTTCCAAATCCAACCTGTTTGTACCCCTGTGTGTCTTATGATTGTAATACATGTGCTTGATATCTATGATTGCTATTTAAAGATTCCTTTACTGTCTTATCCTAATCTTCCAACAAAGGTATAGCCTCTAGATTTAACTCATATTATCTGATTCTTTGTGCTTCTATGCAGGGACGGACCCAACAAATTTTTCATACGGTGACACCATATTTTTTTAATACGTTTTTTATCGACGTGTCTTCATCATTTTACAACGTTTAATGTCGCCAAATGTGTTTTTTAGCCTAACTCCACCGTTTCCGGTGATTTTTAAAGTTTTTTTTAGCTTGATTTTAGGGATTTTTAAGTTTTTTTTATCGATTTCGAGAGACATTTTCGGGTTTTTTTGATTGATTTCAAGAGTTTTTTTTTCGTTTTTTTTGGTTAATTTCAAAAGTTTTTTTCGGTTTTTTTTATTGATTTCTGTAGTTTTATTGTATTTTGGTTGATTACGAGATACGATTGCACCTCTAAAATAATATTGTTGCACCTTTTACAAACCTAATTTTTTTTACCTTGCGGCGAATACGGTGGCGCGTGCCACCGTTGGCACCCTTATAGGTCCATCCATGCTTCTATGTAAGTAATTTAACTCCAATTTACATATATTTTGCGTTTATTTTGCCATTTTCTGACGATTAGTTGTTGATTTTATCTTGGTTTGGGTACTATGAAACGGAAGTATTGTTTTTGGAGTGATTGTTCAATGGGAAGTTGAGTTCAACCACTGCAGAAATTCTTCAAACAAAGCTTTCTATCAATAGTTCACGATTATGTATCAAATTTTACGATGTTGAGGTATGTACTTTCTTTTTCATTACAACTTTCATCTCCATATTTTCTTGCAAAAATGGAACTTATGTTTTCCTGTTGTTCATGGGGTTGTAACTTCATTTCCTTATTTCCAGCACTTTTTTTCAGATTTAATGGATCGACATTCTAAGTCGAACCTCAACACAAGGAGCATATATGTTATGGTACTCATCTTTAGCCGAACTTGGTCTTTTCTTTTTGTATGTTGTATCATAGTGTTGTTCTTGGTTTTTAAGGTTGAATGGACCGCTAATTAACTTCAAACCATTTGACTGCTAATTTGATGAGGTTTTGCATCCATCGTCATGGTGGATTTAACAAACTTGAGGGTATCTTGGAAGTTCAGAGAACTGGTGTTTGTCATCAGGCAGGATCAAATAGTTTGCTTACTTCTCATGCTTTTAAGAAGTTGAAACAAGGTTACCTTAATAGAAACACGGAGAAGTATGTTGGTGTTTTGTATGCTTTAGGCGTTGAAGATGAACAAAAATACCTAAGAAACTTAATTTGTGAATTTCAAGTTTGTTTGATGTAGTGTGGGTTCGTTGTTTCAATCTTCTTTACACAATCGACAAAAGAAGAGTTGTATGATTGATGGTCTTTTTTTGCATCTTTTTATGTAACCAAATACTTGAAGTGTCTTGTAGTTTGAGTACTGTTAATTATTACAATTAGTGTTTCAATAACAATTTTAACTTTTCACTGTGTTTTGTTTCTTCATTCTTGTTTTCCCTTGGTGTGATATATTGATAGTATCTCAATATCTACAAACTGGATGTGAAATTCTTGATAACTTTGTGAGGATGGTGGTGGTTTTGGTTAGAAAATGTAGTAGTTAATAGAATTGTGATTGTATGTTGTTGTTGGTGGTTTTGTTAGAAAATGTAGTAGCCAAGTGTGAGTGGTGGTGGCCTACATGTTTATGATATTGAGTATGAATGCAAACTAATTATTCTATTCATATATTTACCAAACAACTATATTATATTCAGAACTAAATTATACATAAGGTTAAAGTGGAATTTTTTTTATCATTTAGACTGTTCATTCAAAACCATATCTCATTCTACACTATATCATACAGAGCCTCTTAAACATTGTGACCTATTAACCATTTTGTATCAAACCATTTAGCAACAACCAAACATCCCCTAAGGTTAATTCTTTTATGAGGATCACTTAGGAAAAGGCCGTTTTCCGCCAAACTCATACGTGCAAGTTACAACTTGATTTGGATTGTGACCTTCAATAGAATAATTTTAGAAATTAATGTATATTTTGAATAACTTTTGTTAATGCAAAATGCAAATTGCATGAAAATGTAACCATACATACTTTTGGAACCCTCATTTTAATACTTATATATGATATCACAAACATTTAGATACCTAATTTACCTAAACATCCGGTAGTAGTTAACCAAAAATCAATAATCACAAAATGGCTAATCTCATGTGT
Organism: Arctium minus; assembly: GCA_954870635.1. NCBI lineage: Eukaryota > Viridiplantae > Streptophyta > Magnoliopsida > Asterales > Asteraceae > Arctium > Arctium minus. The sequence goes on from OX941080.1 coordinate 12,944,573, forward strand.
CATTGCACAAACTATCCCACTTTATCAATTTTATTACAAATATTATTTAATAAATAATTCGCTACAAAAGGCTTATTTTCAGTGAATGTGTCCATTGGTATCTATAATTCTATATAGTCGTCTAAATTAAGACATATTTCATTACAATTTACAAATATAGGTTTTTGTATCACCCTTGCCCTATGATAACTCATTGCTAGCTTGATTGGTTTGACCGTACTTACCGGCATGCTAGCCAACTTCAACTCTGCATACCGTAGCAACAGTTGCCACTCAATCAAAATGGGTCTAATCTTGATAAATATTGGTACATTTGATTAAAGAATGTTGCCTTTTTCCTCCACCTATGAGGCTAACTAGGTAATTGTTGGAATGTGATTCATCATAACATAGCTAACCGTCTTTGCTTTTAGAGAATTGTTGGCTCTACTTGCATGAGAAAAGGTTATCAAAAGATACATTCGTAGGATATAGGGATTCAATTCAATTTAACGTCACCCTTCCCGCCAGCCCTTCCCGAGTCTTTCTCCTTCTTTTGGAGTGAAAACGGTAATTGAAGACCATAGATTTCACAAACCCCTTTGGCACATTTAAATAACATTTAGTAACTTTAAGATTAAAATGTGGACACAGTATATCCCAAGTTCTAAGTCTTTTTTTTTTTGGAAACGACAATGCATTAAAAGCTAGCCAAAAGCTAGCAGAAGGAAAAACAAGGAATTACAAGTTAAAAAAATAAGTGCACATCAAGACTTGAACTTAGGAGAAAGAGAAAAAAAAAACAAGCTTACATCCCTCATCCCCTCTTGGATAAAAATTTGTTGTTCCAAAATCCTCCGTTTGTCTCACCAATCACTTAGATGCAGGTCATCATTTTATTTAATATGAATTATTTAAGTCATCTTTATATTATCTCTTCGTACCAAAATAATGATATGACTCCACGTGATTGGTGGACAGACACGGCACAAGAAATTTGTTGACACCAACATGATAATTACCAATTGAAGTAATGCTACATTTTAACCTTAAAAATAATAACTGCTATTTTTTTTTGGAAACGACATTTCATTAAAAGCAAGTCAGAGGCTAGCGAAACGAATTACAGAGGCTTAAAACAACAAAGAGGAGAAGTTCTCCACAAAGACACATCTTTTAGGCTCACCTTATGCCTATACAACATCCATCTAAAAGAGTTATCAATAATCGAGTCAAAAGCAACGTCTTTATTTGGCTCTAGCTTGTCGATAAAGCAACTCTATTCTGAAAGCACCAAAAAGAATAGCATGTAATGAACATAATAGCCTCCAAACACTAACCGTTCAACGAAGAGATGTGAGCCGTCTTTATTCCATCCAACACCGCTCCAAAGGATTGATACGTAGAGAAAGGAAATTGCCACCAACTTTCCATTCTTCTCCAAATCGCAGCAGAAACATCACACAAGAAAAGGGTATGATCAACAGTCTCCATAATATGTTTACATAATGGACAAATAGTATTATCGAGGTCTATACCCATGTCCGCCAACCTTGCTTTGACAGGAATACGACCTCGTAAAACCTTCCAGCAAAATATATTAATTTTGGATGGGACTAATGAATTTTAATGAATCAATTGGGCTTTTATAATAATAATAATTTTAATAATAATAATAATAATACTATTAATAGTAATAATAATAATAACAATTTCCGATGACTGTACCGTTCTCCAGATTGAACGTAAGATGTTAAACGAATGTAAACGAACGAACACAAATGTACAAAAAATATATTACTGGGTAAGCTTTGGATGAATGAAAAATAAATTATAAAATTTTAATTTAATTTGTGATCTTACATATTTATATCATAATATAAATATATTTATACATTAACAATAAAATTTTGTTAAAATTAAAATTTATTATTTAAAAGATATATATATATATATATATATATATCTATTAAATAAAATATATTATGTTAAATAAAATATAAATGTTTCTAAATTTTATTATAAAAAAATAGAATCTTCCTATATAAATTAATTAAAATGGGCGTATTTCAAATCCGTATTACCCAAATGCCCCAAATCTCGTTCAAATCGCCGAAATACCCCTTTTGTCCGGGAATAGTGGTCGGGAATCCCGGGTTTGGACGCGTTCGGCCGAAATGTGACTCGATGGGGGGTTAGGGCCGAGATTCCCGGGGATAGGGCCGGATTTCCCGGGGTTAGGCCGGGATTGTTTTAGGGTTTGAGAAAATTAGGGTTTTGGGAACTATCATTTTATGTGTTTTCATTGTTTTTCACGTGTTTGTTGCCTGATTTCAATTGTTTTTTCCACTTTTCATACCATTCATCGAATGTACGATTAACTTTCATCTTCGGCTATAAATTTTGCCTATAAGAGTCAGTATAATTCAAGGTAAATACGTTCATCATCACATCCATTCCATTTTTCTTTCTTCCTTCATTGTTCATACTATTGAAAAAAATGAGTTCACCTGTTGTAAAAGCTAAGCTCTATTTATGTTTCGATGGTCAGTGGGTTCAAAACAACAATGAGTGGGATTATATTGGGTACACAAAGCGAGGTGTACAGATTCCAGTAATCTATACATATAAGAGGTTTCTTCGTTACGCCATGGAAAAATGTGGAATCGAAGATTCTGCTACTTGCAAGTTAGTGTTCAAACGTGCAGATCGCTCACTAGTGGAGCTAAACAACGACGAACTGATAATTGGTTTTATGCAAATTGCAGTCGATTCAGAAATACCTCTAAAAGTCTTTGTGTATGACGCAACATTGATGTGCGACGAAGGTGATGACGAAGATGATGCCGGAGGTGATGACGAAATCCACGTCGGTGGTAGTCAAAATGAGCCTGATTATCAATTCCAGGCATCATACGACACCACACTTTATGCTGATCATTCATATCGTCCTAACGACTCTTATCCCGATGTTGTTCCGGAGACGCAACTAGAAGAAGAACAACAAGCAGAAGAAGCTGAAGAAGAAGAAGAAGAAGAAGAAGAAGAAGAAGAAGAAGAAAGACGGTTTTCTGGAGTTGCTCATGACGAAACCCATGTTTTCACAACGGGTATATCTGATCTGGACAGATCAAATACCGATACTGATGAGGACGAAGAAGAAGAGACATATACCCCTAGTAATAAATCAATTGTTGAGTTAAACGATTATTTTGATATGCCTCCTTCCCTTCCAAACCCGGAGACCAATATACCACCCTACCAACCCGTACCTTACAATCGCGGTACAAGTATACATGAAGGACAGCTATTTGATACGAAGGAGCAAATGTCCATACAACTTGGAATTAAGTTCTTGGAAGAGGGTTTCGTGTTTAGAACGGAGAAATCCGACAAAAGCAGATATGTGGTTGTCTGTGAGCAAACAAATTGTAAGTGGCGTATGTCGGCGAAGTCCGTGGGCCCTAAAGGAGGGATGTTTGTCGTTAGGAAGTTGAACGATGTACACACTTGTTCGAAGACGCAACTGAATTCTAGACACCGGCAGGCCAACAAAAGGACTTTGGGCCACATATTGAAAGGTAAGTTTATTGACGCTAGCAGGTCATTTCGGCCGAATGACATCGTCGACGATATCAACCAGCAGTACGGACTCAACATTGGTTACCACCAAGGATGGCGCGCGCGATGCAAGGCCCTACTATTGGTGAGAGGCACACCTGAGGAGTCGTACGAACGACTCCCTATGTACTTATATAATTTGGAGTTGAAGAATCCGGGTACATGCACCCGAATAAGGACAGATTCGCACGGACGTTTTGAGTTGTGTTTCACTGCTCTTGGATGTTCGGTATGTATATCAACACGCCATATATTTACATATTATAAATTATAATATTTACAAAGTTGCTCCACCTACGTTATTTGCAGATCTGTACGTTTTTGGCAAACCTGCGTCCTGTCATCATAATAGACGCGACCCATTTAAAGGGACCTTACCTAGGTATGATGTTCTTGGCGGTTGCCATGGACGGAAATAACAACATCGTGCCCTTGGCTTTCGGAGTAGGAAAGTCCGAGACGGGGGAGGAGTGGGGTTGGTTTCTGTCCAGGTTGTGAGAATGTATCGGAGTCCCGGAAGGGTTAGTGTTTATGTCGGACAGGTCTCCTTCAATAAGTGCCGCAATTTCTGCGGTGTACCCATCGACCCCTCATGCCCTATGTTGTCAACATTTGGAGATGAACGTGAGAAGTGCGGACAGGCGTATTACTACAAACCGCTCGACCTACTGGAAGGCATGCAAAGCATATACGATTACGGAGTTTGACCGGTACATGGATGCACTACGATATGAAGTAGATCGTGGAGCACAAGTTATGGACGCTGCTGGTAAGGAGAGGTGGTCAAGGGCCCATTTTCCTGCACATCGGTATAATATAATGACCTCTAATAGTGCCGATTCGGTGAATGCACTATCCCATTTTGCTCGTAGGTTACCGATTGTCGGGCTTATGGAGTACTTCCGAAATTTTCAACAAGAGTGGTACCTACTTCAACGACAAAAGGGAGGTTGATAAACTATGAAATCTTGAACTTATATGTTATTTGCTCTTCTTTTGTTATTTATAAATCGTAGCATAGTTAACACACACATGTTTGTAGGTGAAATGCGTAATCATCTTACACCAATGGCGGAGGCAAAGATTCTCAAAAGGGCAGGAAAGTCTGCGCAATGGAGGGTTAGAGGGATTGGATATGTTAGGTTCGATGTTCGGGATACCCGTGGACACGCCATTGTCGATATGCTTAACCGTGTTTGTGAATGTAAGCAATGGCAATATTCTGGGTTACCATGCGGTCATACCATCGCAGCTGCAAGGTCTATGAATCGTAGAGATTGCAGCGATCTAGCTCTAGGTTACTTCACGTCCCATACTTACCAGTCAACATATCAGGAAGTAATCAATCCGGTTGGACCCCCTCAGTCATGGGTTTTGCCACACGTCCCCCTTCCTCCATGCTATCCACCGTTAATAACCAAGAGACGTGCGGGGAGGCCAAGCAAGAACGATCGACGTCCATCTCGTGGTGAGGATCCGATACAGAGAACGTGTACTAGGTGTGGAGCAGTAGGACACACTCGTGGTGAATGTCCAACTCCTGCCCCTTCAACCGTTCCCAGGAGCAGAGCTACAAGTAGCCAAAGATTTCGCTCTCAGGGGCCATCGAGCCTAGAACCACATGGAACCCTAAGGCATGATAGCATTGACCTTAACATTGACTTCCCTTGATTGTAACGACCTCATCTTGTAGCTTATTTCTCTCTTTATTTTTGTGCAAGTAGTTAACAAGTAATTTATTTTAATGCGAAGTGATATGATATTTATGTTCATTGTTGATTTTATCCACCTTTTCGTGGTTGTGAAATTATATTGTGTAAAAACAAGTTAAACATTAAAGCATCCTTTTATTAAAGCATCGATAAAGTAAACATTAATAAAGAAATGAAAACATTAGACCATTGCTACGGGTAGATTAACCACCCTTTGAGAAACCTACTACGGGTAGATTTCTCGGATGCTCTTGACCCAGCCAGCCTTTGCCTTCATCTGCTCCTCCATGCCGGTGTAGTTTTCTTTGATTTCTACCAATTCATCTTCTAATTTTTTAATCTCCTTTTGCTTCTCCCTGACATCGGGCTTCATCATCTCCAAGAACTCCTTCTGCTCCGAAATAATGGCCTCCTTCTCTTTCTGCAATTCCATGTTACGCAGCCAGTTCCTGCCGATATGTCGTATCTCCGCATTTGCCTCATCACATGAGTCTTTCAACTTTGTAGGCAGTACTTGAGACATTGGTAGACTCAGTCCCTGGTTAGATTGATACCTAGGTGGGGATTGTCCCCCATGAGCATTGTAGTATGCCTCTCGTGCAAAATCATACTGCTCCCACTCCTGAGGCGTAATTGGTTCATCATAAGCAGACATCCCAAACTGCGCCCATTCCTCCGTTGTGTCTGGTACTCCCCAGTCAACCCTCGTAGCTCCATCATTTAATTGTTCGATGTAGGCGGAGCGTGAAGTGCCAGCCCCATTCACTGACCTTCTCCCCCTTCCACGTGAACCTCCAGCCATTAAGTTATGAAATTGTAGATAATGTTTGTAAATGACAAAGAGAGTAGAAACGATAGATAGCAAGTTGTGAATTACTACTTCACCGGAGCATCTACTTATAGTCCATGCGAAGATAGGTTTGTGCACATGGTCAAACGATTCCTCTGCAAAGCCTAAATTGATTCTTCTGCAAAGCCTGAAAGATGCCTCTGCAAAGACTGAAATAATTCTTCTGTAAAGCCTGAAATGATGCCTTTGAAACTTCTGAATTGATTCTTCTGCAAAGCCTGAAAGATGCCTATGCAAAGACTGAAATGATTCTTCTGTAAATCCTGAAATGATGCCTTTGAAACTTCTGAATTGATTCTTCTGCAAAGCCTGAAAGATGCCTCTGCAAAGACTGAAATGATTCTTCTGTAAAGCCTGAAAGATTCCTCTGCAAAGACTGAAAGATGCTTCTGCAAACCCGGAATTGATGCCTCCCTGTGGCTATAAATACCCGTGTTATAGCAGACTGTGAAATTCACAACAACCACACACCATTTTCATATCATAAGTCTCCACTTTCACCAAACACATGGTTGGTAATGCATCATCTTCAAACCCACCATCTTCACAAATAATGCCCTCGAGACTGAAAAAAGCGATAGAGAAAAGTGAAGCGGAGATTGAGCAACTTACTCAAGAGTTGAGGGAAATGATGGCGAAGAAGGACGGACACTTGAGAAGGATCGACGTGGACAAGGAGGAGGTAAAAAGGTTGAAAAGGGAGATCAAGGAGAAAGAAGACCGTATTCTCTACGACAATGAACAAGTCAACAAGATTATGCAAGACTTCGCAACACTGCAAGCACAGGTAACAGAGAAACAAACTTGGATTGATAAATGTAAAGCACTATATCCATAGATGGTGTTTGTGTTTTTGGTTTCGTGTTTGTAGTTTCCTCTGTTGGTAGTTTGTACCAGGAGTTTATGTGTTGTCGTTTTGTACTTGTATTTTCAATGCTTTTGTTTCATTAATAAAATCGTCTAACGTATTTTGTGGGATTATGCGTTTATATTTTTATACTACGAAATTGTAAATTCATACAGTAAAAAAACAACTGGTACAATGTGAACATGGCTGTAAGGCCTTTTTCCAGACGAATCTATAAGTTTTTTTACAAGCGAATCTGGAAGCTTTTTTACAGGCGAATCTGTAAGGCCTTTCCAGACGAATCTATAAGTTTTTTCACAGGCGAATCTGGAAGGCCTTTTGTTCACTACATTTGGCTATAAATAAAGAGATCTGGGGGGGTGTCCTAAACCATACAAAACAAAACACGGTTTATAGCAAGGCAAAAGTATTACACGTCTTCTTACATGGCATCCCCAAATCTTCATGTATGGAATTTCAGATGTTTATCTCAATCACTTCCAGCCTCTACCATCGAGTTATATGGTTAGTGTTTATATTGTAAAAGGTTTTGCTTGCGTTGAATATTCTGTAAGGCTCACATTGTTAACCCTTATCATGAACAGCTGAGTATCCACAAATGTTCACCATGAAAGTCTACCATCAAGGGTACTTCACTGAACCACCTAGAAGACAATACTTCCGTGGTCTAGAAGTCTATGTTGACATGTTAGATGTCGACGATCTTTGCATGCGAATGCTTCACCAAATCATGAAAGAGCTAGGCTATGACGACACCAGATATTATAAGTTGTATTTTAAACGTCCAAATGCAGACTTATTGAGCGTACTGAACCTATGGCTACCGACGAAGATGTCGCCAATATACGTCAGTATGTTGACGGCCATACCGTCATTGAAGTGTACAGCGAGAAAGTGAAGCTTAACACTTCCATAATCGTATCACCAAAGCATATAAGAAGTCGTTGGGGATTCCCCAAAAACCAAGCGTTGTGTAGCCGTAGTTTGACATTTAAATGACCAATAATGTGACCTACTCACTTCGTTTCATATCGTTGTTTCAAAGTCTTTTTAGATGTGACATGTGACGAGACGTCTTATTTATGGAGTTATTATGAAAATGATCTCTGCGTTTTCGAAACCTATCAGTTTCTAAGTTCGTTTAGTTCACCAAACACGAAAAATCTAAGAAAAACAATATTAATATATATAAAAATGTTATTACATACATAAAAAAACAGCAAAAACAATCTACTCGTCTAACCGAACAGACAATGCATATAAGGTCTCCGCCATGTAACGCCGCCATTCCTTGGCCATAGATTCAGTTGCATCTGGTGCAACTGCTGGGTGCATTTCTTCAACAAACTTGGATAAATTATGACACACCCAGACACCGCAATCCCCAAACGCCCCTGACTGTTGTGGTGCATCATTTTCATACTGATGCTTTAATTTCTTGCTGGCATTTATACGACCTGGCGTGTCATATATCTTCTTTAACAACTTCGGCAATTGTTTTTTGAAGATCTTAAGGAGGTCTTCCAAAGTCATGGTGTACCTGGAAGCTCGTAAACTGTCATATATGACCATCGTCATTTCCTTAAAGCACAGAACTCCAAGCACCCAATGTTTGTTCATAATGCAGATTGGGATGAATACCTGAGATTTTACAGTAACACACAAATAGTTAGTAACCAAAAAGTTAAACAAAAATTATGTAAATCGATTTCCATACCCGCTCGATGTCCTTCCAATGTGGATAGTTTCGCGTCATTCCATTGCAAGTTTCGTATACGGACTTGTATCCTTGCTCTGGCAGGGTGAGCCACTCAAAGAAATTGCTGTCCATCACCGCCCATGACGCATGTGGAGAGCGGGACTCTTGGATCATCTTGACCCAAGCGTCGATGTGCTATACACAAAATAGAGATTGTTAGAGTTGTACCTAAAAATGTAATTGTTTATATGACTATATTTAAATACTAACCAAATCCTCCAAATCACCATTACAACCTACAGCAAGCAATTTCCTAAAAAAAACGGTATCCATTTCAAGGTCGCCATAAATGGACAACACAGGTTGGGGAGCTGATTGTGGATACATTGGTGAACGATCTGTGCTGCCGAAACGTGCATCGATTGTCCCGTTGAAGTCATCGTAGTGGACCCCCCAACCTTCCCCTTACCCTTTTCCTTCATCCTTGGCTTGGTCTTTCTCGGAGGGGCCGGTGTAGTTGAAGGTTGTTGGGTATATGGGGAACGTAAGTTTGGGCCTGCTACAACGTTCTGTCTCCCCCTCCCAAGTGCTACCACCTCCGCCTGGTCAAGCATTGGAGCATCATCCTCGAAGTGACGCTCAATGATGTTACTACCCATAGGAGAGCTCAGTCGCACCTGGGTGGTGTCAACCGCCGACCCCATCGAACCCATCGAACCCGGGATGGAAGGTCCGAAAAATTCATCCATCATATCGCTAAGGACGGACCTACTCTGATCGAAGTGTGCTGGCGGTGTCACGTACGACGGCCCCAGTACATTATCGCTCGTCATCATTTGAGGTCTGTAACAATCCGCCTCCGGCATCCGAAACTGGGTGCATAGATTATAAGAAAATTTTATATTAATAACGAAAACAGAACAGTAATGTAAACTCGTATCACTTACATCTTGCGGCAATGATGTGGTTGCCTGCGTCTGTCCGTAACCATCCGACGTGTGTCCCCACCCACCCGAAGTCTGTCCGTAACCAGCCGACGTGTGTCCCCACCCACCCGACGTCTGTTCATAACTAGCCGACGTGTGTCCCCACCCACCCGACGTCTATTCATAACCAGCCGACGTGTGTCCGTACCCAGGGGACGTGTAGGTTGGCGCCGAGCTCGTTGCCAACTAATATAAGTATTAAACGTCATATCAATATACAAACCAATATACAAGTATGGAACGTAATATTCTCAAATTAAGTTAAACACTAACCTGAGTGTGGCGAAGGTGTGCGGTGAGGGCCTCGAGATCTCTAAGGCGTGTCTCGACGGACCCGTGGACGTAATCGTGCAGCGCATCATAGCGTACCCACCTGTATTGGTATGGGTCGGGAGGCGGCGCTCCATGATGGGAGGAGCTAGGGGGAGCCTGATATCCCGTGCCATCATTGTCATCTTCATAATCATCGTCATCTTCATCATCTTCATAATCATCGTCATCATCGTCCTCATTGTCCTCATCGTGATCAGGATCTCTTCGTCGGGACTTCTTCGTCGGTCGCCTGGCCTCCTCTCTTTCCAAATAGGCGACGCTGGATAAATACGAACGACTCTGTTGTTCGGCAGCCGTAGGAGTGAGGCGCTCGAGAGCCGGATGCCTCACCTAAATATATTGTAAAACATATAAGATTTAATATGCAGGACTAAGTTAAACAATTAATTGTTCACTTTCTAAAATTAGAAACATAGTAAGAGAGCATACGTCCGAAACTGAGTTAAAGATTGCAACGCATGCAACCTTATTCAGTACACTGTCTCGGTCCCATCGAGTTCCCCTAATGGCCCTGTCGGTGCGCTTGGTGAAATGGTGACGGCAGATAGGAAACATCTCCAAGATCCATACCTGGAATTACACAACATAGAGTAGTATGTTAAAGAAAAGAAGACGACTTAATATTTAAGTTATAATACTTATCTAACCTTCAGAGCGTGTGCGAACCCACTCAACGTACTCTTGTTGATGTGCTTGTTCTTTTGTGTATGGCGTCTGGCGGTGGCTAAGTGTAAATAGTTGTATGTGTGGCTCCAGATATGGCTACCCCACGGGTAGCTGTCAAATGCCATAAGGTCATCGACGGACCTAAGGACAGTGTCTGAAACCACCTGGCTTAGCTCACGACCCATGAACATGACTTCCACCATCACTACCAAGCAAACAAGCACAACATCCTCATCGGATAGGTCCTGCATGCCGCCTCTCATCGTCTGGACGACGGTTTTCACCTTCAAATGATCGGGGGCGTTATCAGGCCAAAGCCTCCGGACGAAGGACCCTTCCGATATGGCAGGTAGGGAGGGTGTTGGGCCGAAAAGGAGTCCTGTTATAAGACAAAACTCAAGACGACCAAAGCGCTTGTGTTTCCCACGGACATTGAAATACATTTCCTCCGAAGCCGCATTGAGGACGTCGACCTCAAGCTGTAAAAACATGTACACTAGGAGGGGGTCCTGTGCAGTATTTGTAAGCTCCATCCATGGACCAAAAGGTGTCCGTCCAAATATTTGATGTAAATTTTGTGCCCGTTCAGGTGGACACGCTGCAAAAATATCTCTAATTTCCTTGGCGAAGCCAAGGCGTGCTTTGAAAGACAGATCGACGTAATGAAAATCCTCCTACATAGTAACGAATAAAAGACAACGACTTATGGTTATAGTTAATATTTATGGGTTTTTGCAAAGTTAAGGAGGCCTAAGTTTTGTTGATTTCGTCTATTGAGAGAGTTTAGAAAAGAAACCACTCAATCTATTGGACTTCCAGGTAGTAGGGGAATCACGTGGATTGCTTAAATCCCTACAAACCTTAGGGCTATTTACACCCGTTTGACAAAATCCAAATCGATATGTTGTGATAAAAAGCTTATGATTATAGTTATTATCTGGGTTTTTATGGTAAAAAACCAAAGTCTAGGGGCCTAAGTTGTAAATTTACCAAAGTTAAGGGCCTAAGTTGTAAATGATTCAAAGTTAAGGGGCCTAAGTTGTAATAAACCAAAGTCTAGGGGTCTAAGTTGTAAGTTTATAAAAAAAACACAACACTCTCAAAAAACGTAACACTCTAACATGTTATTAACGCAATCTCTAAAATTAACGCAATCTCCACAAAACATCCCATCTCTAAAATATTTATAAAAAAAAACACAACACTCTAAAAAAAACGTAACACTCCAACATGTTATTAACGCAATCTCTAAAATTAACGCAATCTCCACAAAACATCCCATCTCTAAAATATTTATAAAAAAAAACACAACACTCTAAAAAAACGTGACACTCTAACATGTTATTAACGCAATCTCTAAAATTAACGCAATCTCCAAAAAACATGTCATCTCTAAAATATTTATAAAAAAAACACAACACTCTCAAAAAAACGTAACACTCTAACATGTTATTAACGCAATCTCTAAAATTAACGCAATCTCCACAAAACATCCCATCTCTAAAATATTTATAAAAAAAAACACAACACTCTTAAAAAAAACGTAACACTCTAACATGTTATTAACGCAATCTCTAAAATTAACCCAATCTCCAAAAAACATCCAATCTCTAAAATATTTATAAAAAAAAACATATTATTACCGCAATCTTGGAAATTAACGCAATTTAAAAAAAAACACGAAATATTCTAACATATTATCCGACGTAAACATAACACATAATCTCATATATAAAACAATAATCGAACATATAATCTAATAAACATACAATAAATATAATGAAAATATAAAACTACAATGGGGTTAAGAAAACTTACAGTAATAAGTAGACGAGACATATATGAGATTGCTAAAAATTAACGAATGGAGTCGAAATCCGAGAGCGTGATATACACGAATGCAATGAGAGAGTTAGAAATGAGGGAGAGAGTTACAATGTTGTGTGGGGTGTCAAATGGTCCCCTCTCCCTTTTATAACCGAACCACACCCATATAAAACCTAATTCATTTTAATCCCCACCGTTCATTCCCATCGATCGCATCCAATACACTATTCCCGGCCCCCAACCCCGGGATTCCCGGCCATATACCCGGGTTTCCCGGCCACACGACTAATCCCGGGATTCCCGGCCTCTTTTCCCGTAGATAATGGGTATTTCGGCGATTTGAACGAGATTTGGGGTATTTGGGTAATACGGATTTGAAATACGCCCATTTTAATTAATTTCCCTTTTATTTACTATTAATTTCCCTCCTATTTTTTCACTTTCCCCCCCTTTTTTTTTCATTCACGCTTTGATTCCCTTAGACCATCTTCAACCCATACACCAAAAATAACACCAAAAACACTAAAATTGGTAGAACCTTTGACATTAAAAAAAAATTCAACTCCAACCATACTTCAAAAAAAACACCAAATCAGTGGGTCAATATAAAAAAACATAAAATAATAACTCAAAATAATATTTATTACAATTAAAAACACATTTAATAATAATGATGTTAGTAAAAAAGAATAATAAAAGGCATTTATGGTGGGCCCCACCCGTTTTGCAGGGTGAACAGTATAGCACCATATTTGGTGTGTTCTCCTTTGAAAAAAATCAATACAGCATTTTTTTTAGTGTTTGCAGGATAGTTGGATTGAACCATACTTTGGATTTGCAGTATGGTTGGAGATGCTCTTATTCATTTCCCCCTCTCTAATTTTTCTTCACTTTCCCTCTTCACTTTCCTCCTTATTTCCCCTTTCTCTTTCTTTTTCCTCATCAAAGACCACCGTATACCACCTTCCACCAATGACCACTTCTACCTACCATCGGAGAAAACCACCTTCTTCACACAAAGGTATATCTCTTTCGATCTCTTCCACCTTCCATATAAGACCACCACCTCTACTCCTGTTTTTCTTTTAAAAACCTTTAGATATTTTATTTAGAACCTTTAGATCTGTTTGTTTCAAAACCTTCGAGATCTGTTTTTTAGGAAAAAAAAATCGTTTGATATGTTCTTTTATACAATACCAGGCCCATTTAAAAAAATAAACTATACCGTTTTTTACAAAATATTTAAGATCTATTTTATAAAAAAAATTCAGCGTTATTTAAAAAAAAATCTAGATCTACTTTTATAAAAAAAATCTTGATATGTTTTTTTAAAAAAAAGTTTCTAGATCTAGAAATTAAAAAAAACCAGATTTATTTTAAAAAATATATTCCAGTTTTTTATAAAAATTGATCAGTATTTTAAAGAAAATATTATATATATGTTTTTAAAAAAATATCTAGATTTTATAAAAAAAAATTCTAGATTTATTACTTATAGAAAATTTCCAGATTTGGGTTTTAAAAAACACTCAGATATGGATTTTTAAAAAAATTCAAATTTATTTTAATTTTTAATTTTTTTTTCAGGTCTGTTTTATAAACAAAAAATTCTAGATCTGCTTTTAGAAAATCTAGTTCTATTTTAATAAAAATTATTTAAGACCTCTTTTTTATAAATGAATTCTTGAGTTGTTTTTTTTTTTTTTGAAAGGCAATCCATTAAAAATAAAGAACTTACACCCCAATCAAAGGGGGACCATTGTAGCACAACCATCACTAACAGAAGCTAGCGAAGGAGAAAAATTACAAGAACACTAAGCGAGACAAAAACCAAACAACCGAATCAAACGGAGAAGCCAAGAACTAATGGTAACAGACGACCGAAATCGGGTTTGCGAGCAGCAAGTTTTAACATCGACCAAACAACAGTCTTAAACCTCCATCAACCCCGCCTCTAACATAGCAGCCCCGTCTCTAAAGCCTCCAGCACGAATCTGCAAACCACCGATCCTACACACAGCTCTAAAACAGCCCAAACAGCTTCTAACACGGCCCTGCTGAACCTTTTACAACCGGGGGTCCGAGAGCCAAGTGGCTAGATCAGACACGAGCTCTTTATTACGCCACTTTAACCACTCGAAAGTCCGTAATTGCGCCACAAAGAAATTGTCTGCGATCCTACTTTGTTCCTTCGCAAACACCACTTTGTTTCGATGTGACCAAATGACATACAAGAAGCAATCTACGACCGTTGTCCACCGCTTTAACACCGTTGTAGTAATGCCCGTTTGTTCACCAAGCATCACCACTTCCGAGACCGAATTGACCGTTGATAGATTTATGTTCCACCATCTTCCCGCTTGTAGCCAAAAAGGTCTTACTTCTTCGCATTTGACCAACGCATGATCGACTGTCTCAACCTCCTTTCCACATCTTGGGCACAAAGTAGAGTCCAACTCAATCCCCATTTTGTCCAACACTTCTCTAGATGGTATCCTCCCTAGCCGTACTCTCCACAAAAAACATTTATCTTTTTAGGAATAAACGAAATCCACTTTGTTTCCGACATCCCATTTGTACCCCTCGACCTTCTATCCTCCACTATCTCCCTCAATTTTTTTTACCTAGAATCCTTCTTGAGGATCCCACTCCCACCCTATCTTATCCTTGACGTCCCTTCTAATCCTACATTCTTGGAGCTCCCCTTCTAAATCTTCTAATTCACCTACTCCCTCCCTCTTGGTGCCCGCCTTCATCCCCACCTCCATTTCCAAACATCCCCTTCCCACATCCCTCTATCCTTTACCGATATGTCTTGTCGAGTTTCTAATTGATATAGCCTTGGATACTTCTCTTTAAAGGTTCTACTAGACATCCACTTCTCCCCCCAAAATCTAGTGTCCGCTCCATCCCCTATCTTCTTAACTAATGATCCCGCGAAGTTAAGACCAACCTTTTCTAACTCTCTACCCACGTTCACTATACCTCTCCAAACTCCCCTTCCAACCGTGCCATCATAGTTACCCGATCCAAGACCCCCGTCCCATCCGTAAATGCTTTGGACTACCTTTACCCACAACGATTCCCTCTCCGAAAGAAACCTCCACCACCATTTACACAAAAGAGCCCAATTCATTTCTTTTAGCCCCCCAACGTTTAGCCCTCCCTTTTTAAAGCCCCCCAAGACCAATTCCCATTTAACCCATGCAACGGTTTTCTTTTTCAAAGGAAGATCCTCACCCCCAACCCCCCACCCCCCAAAAAAAATTCCTTCTCAAACTCTCAAGATTGTTAATCATTCCAAGTGGTGCTCGAAATAATGACAAAAAGTATAACGATGTGCTACCTAGAACCGATTTGACCAACATTAGTCTTCCTCCGAACGACATCGTCTTTGATTTCCACGTCGCTAGTTTTTTCCCCATCCTTTCAACAATTGGTTTCCAAGTGTCAAGTTTCCACATCGGTGCGCCAACCGGAAGGCCGAGATAATTAAACGGGTCGTTGCACACCCGCATCCCAACGAACTAGCCAATGATTGGACTTCGGCTTCTGATACACCATCACCAAAAATTTTTCTTTTCTTCATGTTTATTCTTAGACCCGATACAAGGTGAAAGCATTTAAGGACCTTCAAAAGATTCTTGATGTTATCCAATTTCCATTCCCCAAAGAAAATCGCATCATCGGCATATTGAAGATGCGATATTTGGATTTCATCTCGACCCACCAAAATGCCTTTAAAGAGGCCTTGTCCCACAGCCTCTACCATCATTTGGTGAAGGCTTTCATCCACCAACAAGAATAGAAACGGTGCTAGTGGGTCACCTTGCCTAAGCCCTCTTTCCATGGTGAACTCTCTCATCGGTGACCCATTTACAAGTACGGAGACATTAGATGAATATAAGCACATTTTTATCCATCCTCTCCACTTCATCGGGAATCCCATCGCCTCCATGACCTCCAAGAGAAATCCCCAATCCATCGAGTCGTAGGCTTTTTCAAAGTCTACCATGAAAATTAATCCCCTTTTTTTCGATTTTTTTAGAAAGGAGACCGTCTCGTTTGCAATTAGAACCCCGTCAAGAATGTACCTCCTTTTCACGAACGCGCTTTGTTCCCTACTTATCAATTTGCTTATCACGACTTTCAATCTATTCGCTAATACTTTTGAGACAATCTTGTAAAAAATTCCAATTAGACTAATTGGACGATAATCATTTAATTCAACCGGATTTTCCACCTTCGGAATCAACGTTATGAACGATGCATTACATCATTTACTAATTTCTCCTCTTTCCATCACCCAATCAATTGCCGCCAAGAGATCCGCTTTAATCGTCCCCCAAAACGCTTTTATGAATTGCAATCGTAAAACCATCCGGCCCCGGAGCCTTGTTGCTTCTGCAATCCATAATCGAACTCCATACTTCATCCTCCGTAACTTGTTGCACCAAAAAAAAAATTCCTCCTCCCCTAGCTTGTTTATGTTGTCCATTTGTAATGTCGGTCGATCTATCAAGTGGTTGGAGAATTTTCCTTTATAAAACTCGAACATCAACTCCTTGATTTTTGTTGGTTCCTTCGTCCACTCCGAGTTTATGTTGACGCCCCGAATCGTATTCCGTCTCTCTCTATTTTTTATTACCGCATGAAAAAACTTTGAGTTTTCATCCCCGTCCTTTGCCCATCGAACCTTTGCTTTTTGTTTCAACATTTCTAATTTTCCCCCTCTAATTCCAACCACTTGGATCGAGATGTCATCCCTCTTTGCCGCTCGGACTCGTCAATAATCCCCTTCATACACCTTTCTTCCCATTTTTTTACTTCTAATTTTTGCATTCTCACTTCTTCTATATTCCCCCACTCATTCCTACTCCAATCCTTGAGAGTTCCTTTGACAATCTTCAATTTGTCTCGAAAGATGCAGTCCGGTTGGATCGAAACTACATTCTTTCCCCACGCCTCTTTTACCATATCTCCTACCCGTTTATCCTCTAACCACACATCAAAAAATTTGAAGGGCTTTGGGCCGAAGTCAGTCTACTCATCCTTCAACATGATCGGGAAGTGATCAGACCATTTCCTTTCTAACACTTTTGCTCCCAAATTCTTCCAAGAAGACACGTATTCTTGAGATACAAGAAACCGGTCCAATTTGCTCCACTTTTGTCCGTCATCGCTCACCCTAGTGTACTTTGATCCCCCTAACGGTATGTCAATTAAATTCGCTTTTTGTATAAATGTATTAAAAACCTCCGATCCTTTACGATTTGTTATTGAGTTTACTCTTTCGTTGGCGTTTCGTACTTCATTAAAATCTCCTCCCAAGACCCACTTCACCTCCTCCTTCTCACAAAGTGATTCCAATTTAGTCCACAACACAGTTCTTGCTTTTTGTTCGTTTGGTCCATAAACATTCACACAACCCACCAATCCTTCGATCTTTTCCCATCTACCCACTACCGCGATGAAGTTTTCTTCTTGGATGACCCATTCACACTGAAAAGTTTTTTTACACCATAAAGTGATTAAGCCCCCCGACTTTCCCGCTGCCGGTTCCTGAATGAAATCCACGTCATTTGTTCCCCACATGTTTTCAATCTCCCTACCCTCTATCTTTTTCTTTTTTGTTTCTTGGACCATTAGCATACACAATTTTTCCTTCCGACATAATTCTTTTAACCAGTGCTTCTTGTTTACTGACCACAGTCCCCTAATATTAATCGACACAATTTTCATGATGAGATACAAGGAATCGATACTAACCTGGCATAATTCATTCTTTCTTGCTCCCATCCGATTGCGATGTATTTTGTCCGACCTCCTGCTTCCATCTAACCCCAATCGCATTTCCGAATTTCTCAAGGCTCTCTCGACTATCCGTACTCCTCAGTTCATTTGCAATCGAAACTCTGGTGGCCGACGATACCGACCCTTCATCTTTACTTCTCGTCGATCCTTTCACCCTTGTCAATTTGCCTTTAACCCTTGATTTTTCCCTAGCCATTTTTTTTAGATTATGAAACCCAATTCCACTTCTTCCAAGCATGATTCCCTCCCTCTTTTTGGATTTTGACGCGTCTTCCTTACCACTCGAATTTCCTTTCATTCGATTATTTCTCAAATTGCTCCGATAATGTTTTTCGTGGTGTTGTCCCTCACTCGATACTACTGATTGAATTTGCTTACTGCATAACTCTGTTGATTTCGTTGGGGCATCAGGCCTACATTGCCCATTAACATCATATTGAGTTTCCTACATTCCCAAACCTTTTTACTTTGGTAGGCCCAACTTTTGTATAATTAAGATGTTGGCCCACATCACTTAATTGTGACCTCACATATGTTCCTACTGTGGCCCAAAGTTTCTGGACGGCCCATAGATGCATTTCCTTTTTTTCCATTTAAGGTAATTTCCTTACTTGCTGACTCCTTCCCTTTTGAATTTTTACTAGACTTTGAATTTTCCTCCATAATCTGCATGTGGGGTCCCCTATTCCCAATGTCATTACTTGGGGAATACACCTAATTATTTCCTTCATTAATTGCTTGTGCCTCTTCATCTTCTCCCTCCAGATTTGAATTTTCCGGCCTAACTCCGACGTCCTGGGGTTTAGAATTTACCGGTGAGCATTTGGAATCCTCATTAACATTATTCTTGATATTTACTTTCGATCCTTTATCCGATTTTCCACCGATCTGATTGTCGAAATCAAACTTGCTTTCTTCCACCGCCCACTCTTCATTACTCTCCTCTCCCCCCCTCCGACCATTCCGTCGGTATCGTTGAACCATCACCTTCCTCACTGCTGTCTTTTTCGAACGTTTCCTCTTTTTCTAATTGAACCTCAAGGAGGCTGTTTTCTTCTTCTTCTACCTTAATCACATAATAAAGGTCCCCCACCTTTATGCTTGTAACCGCATGTATGCGATCGACAACGCCCGTACTAATTAAGACTTTTCCCCAGAGAAGATTACCGTTGCTTTCCAGTTCATAGTTTTTTGATTTCAGCGTGACACCCCATTTGCTAGCAATTCCAATGAACGTCGATTCTCTCCACACGTGCAACGGGACTCCTTCAATCCTTACCCAAACTACCCGATCCGAGGCTCGAAATCCTATCGACCAACTTGTTATATCCTTTAGCCAATGGTGTAAGCCATGTGATTTATTTCTTATTGTAGCTTCCATTGCTCGTTTTGTCTCAAATTCCACGAGGACGCTCCTTCCGCCAATTAATCTCGCCTTCTATATCTGTTTTTATAAAAAAAATATGATTTGTTTAACGAAATATGTTATTTTTTGACTACATGCTTGGTTTAATTTTCATCTTATAATTTTTGTTGCAGTTCACATGAATGTGTTAGTGTTTGAGGTTGATGCATATTCAAACTTTGGAGATGTAAATTACTTTTGAATGAATGTAATTGTAAAAAAGTAGTAATGTTTATTTAATATGTATTATTTCTTGAAATATGTGTATTTGTATAGAAAGATAGATTATGTAGATTTAAAAATCTGATTATATGTATTTTTGTTTTTCTATAAAAAACCAACTTTTAGCCATGGTTTATTCACAAAATTTCCAATGATACTAAAAATATATAATTTTTTTTTTCAAAATTACCGAAAAACATTGACCGATTATCGGCACTTTTGTACAGTTTTATCTGTATTTATTATTATTTTTTTAATTAAAAGAAAAAATTACGAACGGATTAGTGACAGAAATAACCCGCCGAAAATAAATAAATAAATAAATTATTTTTGGCGGAATATTCTGCCGAAAATCCGCCAAAACATTTACCGAAACACAATTTTTTTTCTTTAAAAAATTAAAAAAAAGAATTTAATAAATTAATTATTTATTTTCGGTGGAATATTCTGCTGAAAATATTAATAAATTATTTACTTAATTAAAGTATTGATTAATTCGTTTACTAAATTAAAAAAGTTTTCGGGTAGGGTTTCGGCGGAAAAATCCGCCAAAAATGTTCTGTCCGCCGAAAATCCAAGTTTGCGGCGCCTTGATTTTCGTCCGACCAAATCCGCTGAAAATGCAAACTTTCAGTGGATTTCCAGCGGATTTGGCCGTCGGAAAAAGCGTGCTGTTTTGTAGTGTATGAACGCCTCGTCTAAGATAAATCTGCCCTTTAAAAAAGCTGATAGTGACTCATTGATGATTGTGCTGATGAAGCAACTTAGACGCTTAGCGAGTATCTTGGCAATCACCTTATAAATACAACCCACCAAGATGATGGGTCTATAGTCTTTGCAATGCTGAGGGTCAAGCACTTTCGGGATCAAGCAAATAAAAGAAGGATTACAACCTTTCGGAATCCATGACTTCTCCTGAAATTCAAAAACAACATCAACAAAATCAGATTTAAGGATCTGCCAGTAAGTTTTAATAAAACCAATAACCGTCAGGTCCTGGAGATTTGCCATTTTCACAGCTCCACGCTGCTTCTTTAATCTCAGCTTCAGAGAAATCTTGGACGAGCCAATTCACATCTTCCATAGACAGTTTACAAAGATTTGACATGTCAAAGGAACTCCTGGCTTGCAAGTTCTGCCCCATTTTGGTTTTAAAGAACTCCAAGAAAGAGTCTTTAACTTCAGTCGCATTTTCTTTCCAAGCCGTGCCGACCGTGACTCCCCTAATTCGAGAGATGTTCCTTCTATGGTTAATAATTCCATGGAATAATTTGGTATTCTCAATAGCCCATTTGACTTTCGCTTTTTGACGTAAATCATAACGAGTCTTAGCTTCAATTTCGGCCTTCAATTTCAAGGCTCGTGATCTTCTTACAATGGTTGTCTCATCCGCATTTCCAACATCGATGATTAGATCAAAGTCCTCAATGTCCGATTGGATCTTCTTCCTGTCCTCTTCCAACTTTTTTTTCTTCAAAATCCACCATAATCTTATTTTATCTTTCAACATTTTTAGTTTATTCTTCAAGTTGACCAGCTTGCAGTCTGAGCGTGAATAACAACCATCCCTCCATTCTTTCACCACCAAGTCTTTGAAGTCTTCCATGTGAATCCAAGAGTTGAATAACTTAAAAGGGGTAGGGCCGTAATCTACCGAAACATCTTTTAGGACGAGAGGACAGTGATTAGAAAGTTCCCTAGGAAGAATGGAGCAACACGAGTTAGGCCAAACTTCCAAGAACTTCTCTGACACGAAGATTCTGTCAATCTTGCTAAGCTTAGAACCATCTCTATTAGACCAAGTGAACTTCCTGCCCGAAGCTGGCATTTCAGAAATATCAACATTTGTGATGAAGTCGTTAAAGATGCGTATAGCTCGAGAGTCAATGAAGGAGACGATTTTCTCGGATGGGTTTCTGATAGAATTAAAATCACCAGCCACAATCAGCACTCCATACCAGTTATTAATCAAATTAAGAATGTAAGACCAGAGGATATGTTTCTTAGATTCTTGGTGAGGGGCATAGACGTTGATAATGCAACAAGGGACATTTTTTGGACACCAAGTTCCCATGAAGGCTAAAAATCCATCTCCATACAGTACCTGCTTCCTAGAGAACGAAATTTAGTCCCAAACTGAAAGAATGCCACCAGAGTTACCATTAGCATTGAAAGCAGCGAAATCAAATTGGTAGTCACCCCAAAGCCGCTTGATGAAACTATCATCCACACTTTTTGTTATCCCAGTTTAATCTAGTTGGTAAACAATCAATCAAGTAATCAAGCAACACAATAATAATCAAGAGATAATAAGATTAACAAAACGTACCAATCCCTTGAATAAACAATGAAACCCTTGAGTGTTCTTGATACCCTTTGAATACAGAGAAAATACGGCTAACTATTTAGAAAATTATCAGAGTTCTAACCTAAAACTAAACTAATCAAAACTTTAAATACCTAAGCCATATGGGCTTTAACCATAATGGGCTTTCTAATGGGCTTGGGCCCAATAGCTTAATAACTATTAACTTATTACATAATAAACCCTCTAATTAACTTTAGCACAATTGCAGTTTAAACCCTTAACTTTAACATTAATCTTGAATACAATTATTTGATCCAACAATCTCCCCCTTTGGATTCAAGATTAAAATTTTTTTGGCAATTGTCTTCGGTTCTTCTCTTGTCTTCACTTATCTTCAGATATGTCGTTGATCGCTTCAAAACTTGATATCTTTAAAAACTTTAAAATCTTTAAAATCTTTGAAATCTTCAGATTTTCAGATTGTATTCTCCCTTTTTGTATCTTCTCCCCCTTTTTGATGAGTGGTGATAATCAACATCATCAAAACTTGGCAAAACAATCTCCCCCTTTTCAAGACAATCTCCCCTATTTTGTATGATCACGTAAGCACAGTCTTCATCATGTAACGAGCCCTGTATGAAATAAGAGCAGTCTTCCCAGATGGAAAGAGTGATTATTTCAATCTTTTCAGATTAAAATAGAAAGTAGTAACCATTCGAATCTTTTCAAATTCAAACAGTTTAATAGGTGTAACCCTGAATCAACAAATGACTCAGTTAGAATGCCTGTCAGTAACACAAAGTTACTGAGTAACACAAAGTTACTATATAAGGAGCTGGTTTGATGTAGACTCCCCAGGTCTTCCATTCAATCATCGAATAACACATGGTTATCTATGAACGTTCTGACAGAAAACAAATTTCTGTGTGCTCGTGCATGTGTTAAAAAAAATTAAGCATAGATGATTGCTTTTTCAATATAGGCTCAAAATATGTAAACTTGTTGAGACAGCAACAAACTGTACAAAGACTCAATGTGCATGAGAAAGGTTCGAAGGTGGGGCAACTTTCCTTATTTTTCAATATTAGTATCTTCCAAATGAAGAACCAATAGCGTATGTGCTGCTTCCCCAGAAAATGTGAAACATTCTCTTTTTGAGAAAAGAATGAGTAGCTGGTGAGGTTGTATGCAAGAGATGGCATGGGCTAGGTGCCTATTTCAATGATGGTCACCAAAGAATGTGAACCAATCAGATTATGTGGCTGCCCGGCTCAGAAAGAAGTTTGGTGCAGAGTTTAATATTCTTTTACTCTGTTCTCTCACCCTCTTTATTTTAATGCTCACGTCTAACCAATCTCTCTTTTCCATTTTACCTCTTTTCACACACCAACACTCAAATCTTTTGACCCTTCTCCCCTCAATCACTCAGGGAATACTTCCTGGGTAGGAAACACTGGTTATCGTGAATCCATGGAAGTTCTGTTAAGTTCACACACTGAATCCCATGTATTATCCTAAAAGTACATGCTGTTCAACAGACTATTGTACATGTAATCACAAATATCACTTGTTACATGAAGAATATAATATTCGGAGATGTCAAAACAGAAGATGTTTGACGATGAAATTCTCCCCCTCAAACTAAAAGAGTTTGACGATTTAAGCTCTTAAGGAGTTTTCAATTAAGCTTATAGAGGATTTGTCATGAAGAATACTATGCTGGAGAATCAAAAACGAATGTTGTTTATATGAACAATATATAAACATATTTTCAATGAAAGCACATGAAATGACGTTTGATTCAATCAACAGTGAATACAAAGAACGTGAGTATTACCATAGAAAGATTTTACTTTTGATACATGGTAATAACAAAGTCAAAATAGAATGTTCTGAACCGTTATGTGTATGAATACTTGACAAAGTATATTGACAAGATAAAACGCAAGTATTTATCTTTAAGAACACACGGTCAGATAAGCATTTAAGTATCCAAAAATCTGTTAATATCACAGATATTCTCCGTTAACCCTCTTTTTTTTTTTTTTTTTTTTTTTTAAAGATTAAGAAAAAACAGAAAAATAAGGCACTGAAGTGCGGGTTCTAATCCGATGTGATTAGAAGCCATAGTCACTTGAACCAACCTGCATAAGTGAAAGAAACAATGGTAATCATTTATGAAAATGATTCCTTTCTCGTTAACAACAGTTGGAAAATAACACACTATCAAGATTTGTAATACTCCCCCTTAAATCATGAGTAAGGTTTAAGACATGTTCAACATACCAAGTTTGCTGATTAGAAATTGAAATCGCTTTTCATCCAATGGCTTGGTGAAAAGATCAGCTAACTGGAAGTCAGTTTGAACAAAGTGCATTTCAATATTACCTTTTTCTACATGATCCTTGATGAAATGATAGCGTACATCTATATGCTTGGTCTTCGAGTGCTGTACCGGATTAGCAGTTATAGATATTGCACTCTTGGAATCACAATAAATCGGAACGCGCTTGTAGTTGTATCCAAAGTCCCTTAACTGTGTCGTCATCCAGAGGACTTGAGAACAGCAGCTAGCAGCAGCTACATACTCAGCCTCGGCAGTGGATGTTGAAACACAGTTTTGTTTCTTTGAAGTCCAACTCATAAGTTTGTCACCTATGAATTGACATGATCCAGAGGTGCTTTTCCGGTCTAGCTTACAACCAGCATGATCAGCATCTGTAAAGGCAGTTAGTTCAAAACGAGAATCCTTTGGATACCAAAGGCCTAGATTAGGAGAACCTTTGAGATATTTAAGGATTCGCTTAACAGCAGTTAAGTGCGACTCTTTAGGATTAGACTGATATCTCGCACAAAAGCATGTGGCAAACATTATATCCGGGCGACTGGCAGTCAGATAAAGTAAAGATCCAATCATGCTACGATACACCTTTTGATCAACAGGCTTCCCGGAGGGATCCGCGTCTAAGAGTGTACCAGTAGCCATTGGTGTTTTCATGACTGAACCATCTGACATATTGAACTTTTTCAAAATATCTTTTATATATTTAGCTTGATTAATAAATATGCCATCGGGTAATTGCTTTACTTGTAGACCAAGAAAGAAATTTAATTCACCCATCATCGACATCTCAAACTTTGTTTCCATTATCTTTGAAAAGTTCTTACAAAATTTTGGATTTGTCGACCCAAATATTATGTCGTCAACATAAATCTGAATAAGAATCAAGTCATCACCTTGCCTTTTAAGAAATAAGGTTGTATCTACTGTACCTTTCTTGAAACCAGAAACAAGTAGAAATTTAGTGAGAGTTTCATACCAGGCTCGCGGTGCTTGTTTAAGACCATAAAGCGCTTTGTCTAAAACATAGACATGATCAGGGTGATGAGGATCAACGAAACCTTCAGGTTGAGCCACGTAGACCTCCTCATGCAGAACGCCGTTCAGGAAAGCCGATTTTACATCCATCTGATAGACTGTAAAGTTTTTGTGCGCTGCATAGGCTAGAAAGATTCTGATGGCTTCGATCCTTGCAACCGGGGCGAATGTTTCTTCATAGTCGATGCCCTCTTGTTGACAATACCCTTTTGCGACCAAACGAGCTTTGTTTCTCACGACTACTCCAGCTTCGTCTTTCTTATTTCTGAACACCCACTTTGTTCCAATAACGGATTTACCTTTAGGTAGTGGGATCAAGCGCCATACCTTGTTCCTTTCGAATTGTAGAAGCTCGTCTTGCATAGCAGAAATCCAGAATGGATCACGTAGAGCTTTAGCCGCTTTCTTTGGCTCTAAGGAACTGAGGAAGCTTGAAAACATACAGAAGTTAGCTGTTGCTGATCTTGTTGTGACACCAGATTGTACGTCACCTATCACGTTGTCCAGGGGATGATCCTTAGTCCAACGATGTTTCCTTGGTAGTGCATCAACTGTTTGTTGCGTATTGGACGCATCGTTGTCATCTTGCACGGCAGGTTGCTCCACAGATGTACTCGGGACATCTTGTACTGGTGTTTCTGACACTGAAGCTTCTGGACTAGCGGTTGAAGTGCTCGGGACTTCGTTTCCAGATGAACTATCTGTAGAGACAGATTCAGTATTAGTAGAGTCAGAAACTAATGGTGTAGTTGTACCTGATGGAGTTGAAGTGTCAGTGACTTCGTCGGAAGGTCCAGGCATGTCTTCAGAGATAGTAGGGACCTCCGAGTTTGTACCCCTTGTTATTGATGTTGATATGCCTTTTTCAAAATCTGCACATATATCATCAAAGGCATCAATAAACAGTAAATCTAACTCAGATGAATTAGAGTTAGAGTTAGAAGAAGTGAATCCTTTAGGTGCTGGTTCTATTCGTGATTGAATAGAAGCTTTGTCTTTAAGACCGAGTTCTGAACTGTTGTGTCCAGAAGTTATTGTTGAATTCTCATCAAAGGAGACATTCATGCTCTCAACAACCGTCTTAGTTCGAATAATGTAAATTCGATAAGCTTTGGATGTCAGAGAGTATCCAACGAGATATCCTTCATCCGCTTTCTTATCAAACTTTGATAATCCTTGACGCTCTTTTAGAATGTAACACCTGCAACCAAAGACACGAAGAAATTTGATATTAGGTGTACGATTGTTGATTAACTCATATGCTGTTTTATTAAATCGCTTGACCACAATGGTACGGTTCTGTGTAAAACATGCTGTAGCGACTGCCTCGGCCCAAAGGTACATGGGTAGATCTGAGTAAGCAAGCATAGTACGAGCTGCTTCAACCAGAGTGCGATTCTTCCGTTCAACAATGCTGTTTTGCTGTGGAGTGTAGGCTGCGAAGAAGTTGTGTGAAATACCCACGAAAGTAAGATAACTCTTCAGGGTGTCATTCTTGAACTCCGTGCCATTATCACTGTGAATGGTTCTTACTGGCAGTTGAAGACGTACTTGAATACGCTTGATGAAAGCGATAATCAACTCTGGCGCATCTGATTTGTTGCGAAGAAACACGAGCCATGTATACCTTGAGTAGTCATCTATCATTACCAACACATACTTCTTTCCGTTGATAGATGTTGTGCGCATTGGGCCACAAAGGTCCATATGAAGAAGTTCCAGTGCTGATGAGGTCGATGATTCAGCTTTGGACTTGAAGGAGCTACGCTTCATTTTGCCCAACTCACATGCGGAACAGAGTGAGTCTTTTTCGAACCTCATTTCTGGTAGACCTTTGACCAGACCTTGTCTTTGTAGCTTCGCTATAGATCAGAAATTCTGATGAGACAAGCGTCGATGCCACGTCCATGATTGTGCTTTAGAAGATTTGGCTAGTAGACATACTGGACGTGTGGCAGACAGTGTAGGGAAATCTACATAGTATAGATTTCCATGGCGCTCAGCTTTGAAGACTTCGTAACCATCGTGATCTTCTAGATAGCAATGAGTGGTTGTGAAGCGGACTTGATATTGCATGTCACAGAAGTGACTGGTACTGAACAGATTGTGATCAAGTCCTTCAAAATATAACACTTTTTGAATCTTCACAACACCGTTATCGAGCATTCCATATCCTCTGACGTGGCCTTCGGCTTCAGAATTGGCAAATCTAACTGCTCCGGCAGGCTCCTCCACATAGTTATGCAAGAGGTGCTTGAATCCTGTCATGTGGCGTGAACATCCGGAATCTATTACCCACAATCGACAGGCCTGCAAAAGAGACAATTAGTTTTGCTTAGGCACCCATATCAGGATGGGTCCTTCGCGGTTAGCATCAAGCAACTCAGGAATATCATCTGGTTTGACTTTTACTCTCCATTCATAACGCGGTTTTGGAACCCATTTCCAAACCATCTTAACATTCAATTCCTGAAAGTGCTTTTTAGAAGTAGGATTGGCAACCTTAGCACTATACACTTTTGGTTGTGTAGAAGAATCAGAATTAGAATTAGACTTAGAGTTCAGCTTAGCTTTGCTTTTATTCTTTTTGGACTTAGGAGGGGAGTAGTATTTGAATGAATTATCCCAACAGTGTTTGCAATAAAGATTCTTTCGAGCAAAATTCATAAACTTAGATTTATCGGAACAAATCTTACATTCATGTTTATCAAAAGAAGTACTATTCAAAATAACACTGTCTGTAGGACAACTACTAGAATTCAAATTATTCTTTTTATTCAAAATAAGATATTTATTCTTCTTACTCTTCCCAACTCCATTTCCTCTTATATTTGAAACAGAAACAGAAACAGGAACCTTGTTAGTCTCTAACTTAGAAGGTGGTTCTTTTCTAGTGCTCTTTGAAGTCTCACCCTTTTCAAAAATACTCGGTGGATATTCAGGACAGTCAGAATAAACAACTGTAGGTTTTGTAGGAGCATCAAATTCTGGATTGGTTCTTACCTTCCAGCTTGGATCATTGAACATCTGTTTATCACTTGAAGCATTTTTAAACATAGTAACTTTCAAATCATTGATCTCTATGCAAAGCTCTTGATTTACTTTTAAAGACTTTTCAAGTTTATGTTTGAGATCAAAGTTTTCATCTTCAACCTCATCAAGAGACTGTTGCAACATATCAATTTGCTTCATCAATTCAGATGTATTATCATTCACAGAATTTGATCCCTTTGAATTAGAAACAGGATCAGAGTCTGAAGCATTCATCATTTCAGAAAATGTAGCTTCAGTCATGGACTCAATAAACTCCGTTTTATCATTTTGAACACAAGATTCATCCGCGGTAGCAGTAACTTCTTCAACCTCTTCAGGAAGTAAAGGTTTAGAAGCAATGGGAGTTGAGACTGATGGTATAGTAGATGGATCAACATCCGATTCATACTCATCAAATTTGCATGCAGTCTCAGGTAGAACTGTGTTGGTGCTCACTGATTCTTTAGAAGGTGTGGTAAATAGTGATTCAAACTCAGTAAATTCGATCTTTCGAGTTGCATAGCTTTCGTTCAAATCACCATATGTAAAACCAACAGATTTAAAAAGATTTTGAGAATCAGTGTCACCAGACTTGTTCTTTCCCATTTCTTTTTGACCTTTGGTCTCTTCAGAAGGTTTAGGAGAACTTGCTTCAACAAAAGTAGCGCGAATGTCAGGAAGGGGTTTTATTGCGGAGCCAAATTTATCAAAATTGTATAGGTGCTCCGGTGCCTTTTTCAAAATTTTATTAATTGGCACACCCAAACCTGGTTTAAGTTTGTAAAACCTTTCCTCTTGGAGTTTATTGGTCAACAGATTTAATGTCTGTTCAGTCTGACCTCGTTTCATGTTAATGTCTTCCAGTTGCTTTATTTTGGTGAAAGCTTCATTTCTTTCTTTATAACAAACTTCAAATTTGATTTGAAACTCACCCTTTTCAGCATTAAGATTCACAAGATCTGTTTCTAAACCAGATATTTTTTCTTTTAAAGACTCTTTTTCAGCTTTTAAATCATCTTTTTCCTTTTCCTTTTCTTCCACAACAACTTTTAAAATAGCATTTTCATCACGAAAGCTTAAAACAGATTGATGTGCAGAGCTCAGTTTGCCTTTCAGTAAAGCAAATTCATCTTTCATGCCATGTATTTGGGCCATTAAAGATTCAATAAGTTCAGAATTTTCACTTACCTCAGAGTTTGCTTCTTCGGATTGTGTCTCAGAGTATTCATCGTCACCTTCCAGCTTTGCCATGTAAGAAACTTGGGTGAAATGTGCTTGCTCCTCGTCATCAGAACTTTGGAACAGCCAGTTCTCTTCTTCAGCCATTAGTACTTTTCCTTCTTCAGCTTTCTTGGCAATCAGTGACTTTCTTGAGTAGTACTCTGAGTTCTTCACTTTCTTGAATTTGCAGTCCCTTGAGAAGTGCCCAAATTTGCCACAGTTGTAGCATCTTCCTGGTTCATCCTTTCGCTCTTCTCGCTTCTCCTCTCTCTTTCCTTCTCTTCTATCTTCCTTCCGATCTTCTCGTCCTTCCTCTCTCTTTCCATGCCTCGGCTTGTATCGCATCTCAGACTTCTCTTTCTTGTATCCATCATACTTTGGCATTGAGTAAAATCTTTTCTTGCCAAAGCTCTTCTTGAATCGTCGCGTAATGAGAGCCAAGTCTTCAGAGAACTTTTGAATATCAGGATCTGAATCAACTTCCAGTTCTTCATTGCTTGAATCAGAGTCAGAGTCAGTAACTTCGGTAACTAAAGCTTTAGACACCTTTTTCTTCGACCTTGCAGAGGATACAGAACCTTTACCGGCTATGAGAGCCACAGAATCCTTCAGATGATTAGACTCATTATTCATAGATCTCACCTCATCCTCATGTTGAGCAAGAGTAGAGAAGATATCGGTGACATTTTCTCGAGCCATATTCTTCGACATCTGGAGGTTGATAGCAAAGTTCTTCCATTCTGGATTCAGATTCTTGATGAACTTGTAGTTTATCTCAGAAGCAGATTTGGCGATTTTGTTCCTCCGTAAGTCATTGAGAATAATGTTGTACCTATTATAGGTATCTAAAAGCAGCTCTCCTTCTTTGGCATAAAATCCCTCGTAAGCATTTATGCACAGATTCTGCTTAGCTTGAATAGAAGCTTCACTTCCTTCAAACTGCCTTGCTAGTTCATCCCAGATTCCTTTAGCAGTACTCTGACTGTCGACACGATTGTAGATGTCGTTTGGAATTGCCATCGTCAGATAGATTAGAGCTTCTTCTTCTAACTTGAGCTGGTCTTTCTGCTTTTCAGTGAAGAACTGAACAGGTTTGGGAATATCTCTGTCAGGGATTTCAGGAGAGGAATCCGTAGCAGGTTGACCCTTTACTGTGATCATTGGAGTTTTGGGACCTTCAATGATTATTGTCATGAACTCTCTGTTCTTGTGATTCAGAAACTGAATCATTCTTGTCTTCCACTGCTGATACTCATTTTCCACGAGGACAGGAGGTTTGACTTGAGAACCCATCGAGAGAAGCTGATTCGACATCTTAGCTGTACGGTTAGTAAATAGACTTTTCTGTACCAAGACAACCAACTAGATGAGATCGTTAGAATCAAAAGTAAAAATCACACTCAAAAATTTTCAGAGAAAATAAATTTCCAAAAATAATCAAATGCAGTCCTCGCACACAGTATAAAGCACTAATATCTATGAATAAAATACTGAAAATTAAGAAGATTTTGATCAAGCACAAAACTTTTGTCCCCCTTCGCAGACTTAGCACGGGGGTCCCGCTAGGACTGGAAAATGTGCTTCGAAGAATGAACTGTACCGGTCGAAGGAAAGACCGGAGTATGCAAGGCACCGGTCGAATGGCAAGACCGGAGTAACAGGTATCCGGTCGAAGGGAAGACCGGAGTAAGCAAGTACCCGGTCGAATGGCAAGACCGGAGTAACAAGTATCCGGTCGAATGGCAAGACCGGGAATACGAGTATCCGGTCGAAGGACGAAGACCGAAGTAACAAAGTATCGGTCGAATACTAGACCGGAAACCACTAAGGTCCGATCGATACTCCTATCCGGTCGAAGGAAAGACCGGGGAATACTAAGGTCCGGTCGAAGGAATGACCGGAGATCACAACTATTCGGTCGAAGTAAGGACCGGTGTTTACAAACACTCGGTCGAAGGCTAAGGTCGAATAACTATCGTTCGAACAATAATATTGATAACCACAGTAACAGATATGTTCTATTAACTCATAAGACCGATGATCACGATAAATAGACCGAAGAACACGATGAATAACTGGTATTAGACCGAAACCAAACCCAGAAACTTAATTCGACCGATAATACAATTAAACACAAAAACCACAGAAACTTCGATCGAATGAAACACAAAAACACAAATAATCAATTACTAATCGACCGGATGCGATAACGGATTCATAAAATCGGATGAACAGTATTTTTTCGATGAACAGTATTTTTCGATGAACAGTATTTTTCGATGAACAGTAAATTTTTCGAAAAAAAAATATAGATTTAATCCTAAAACTTGATTCTTTAGGCTCTGATACCAATTGTTATCCCAGTTTAATCTAGTTGGTAAACAATCAATCAAGTAATCAAGCAACACAATAATAATCAAGAGATAATAAGATTAACAAAACGTACCAATCCCTTGAATAAACAATGAAACCCTTGAGTGTTCTTGATACCCTTTGAATACAGAGAAAATACGGCTAACTATTTAGAAAATTATCAGAGTTCTAACCTAAAACTAAACTAATCAAAACTTTAAATACCTATGCCATATGGGCTTTAACCATAATGGGCTTTCTAATGGGCTTGGGCCCAATAGCTTAATAACTATTAACTTATTACATAATAAACCCTCTAATTAACTTTAGCACAATTGCAGTTTAAACCCTTAACTTTAACATTAATCTTGAATACAATTATTTGATCCAACACTTTTCAATTTTGTTTCCTGCAAAGCCAAAAAACTGATTTTGTGGTCGCTATAGAGACTGTTAACCCAAGAAATTGTCATTGCACCCCACACTTCTGCAATTTAGAGACAATAAATTCATTGATAATTGTTGATCTCACCTTGCCCAAGCACACATTTCTCGATTTCTTTCTCCATCCCTTCCAATTTAAAACCCAGTAAGTCGCCCACTTCTAAAGTTTTTTCTATCTCAGATAGGAGGTCTGATTGTTTAGAAGAGCTTGTCCCTTTAATCTTGTCTTGAACAAAGTTCTGAAACAGTCTTGATTAGCATCGTAAGATCTCCGAAATAGTAGCCTCCAATGTTGAATTTGTCTCTAAAGTCAATCAAGATGGAGTCCAAAACAGTGCCTAAAGTACCTTTGATGCTAGTTTGAGACTAGTTCAACTCACTAACAACTCACGTTAGACACTGTGATTGCAAAGAGAAATGATGCGCGCGACTTGGCGGCGTGTCTAGCCGCATGCAAGTCACGCTGCTCACTGGACGATGTTTTATGCCATTTTAAGAATCCATTTTGCATTTCACGTAGGAATCATGTGAGTGGAAGGAAGTGGGACGGTGGTTAATTCCATTAAAATAGAGATATTAATTCCAAAAACCAAAATTGTAACTCTCTCTCTCTACTCTCTACGTCTCTCTCTAAAATAAATATAGAGATTAGATTTATAAGCAGGCTTCGATTTCGATTTCTCTCCATTGTAAGTATTCTACATCAACATCGTGATAGTGAACTTCTCGGTGGTCTCCTCCACCCGTGGTTTTTCCCGTTTTGGGTTTTCCACGTAAATACGATGTCATTTTTCTCCTTTTATTTTTCTGCATTTGTTTACATATGTGCGTTGGTGTTTCGATTATTTGGGCTATTTGATCGTCGAAGTTTTCGGTAAATAATTTTCGTCTTCCGCTTGAATCAATACGGTTCTAATTTGGAACATCGATTTTTGGTTGGTTATCGGAACGTTACGGTTCGATTTTTACAACAATTGGTATCAGAGCGTAGAGCGTCCAGGTTTGAGTTTTGATTCGTTTGAGATTATTTATCGTTGGTTTACACTATGACTTCGGTGAATTTCGATATTCCAAAGCTTGATCGGAATACTCGATTTCCACTATGGCAAGTGCAAATGAAGGATGTTCTAATTCAATTAGAACTTGATGAGGCACTTTTGGGCGTTGAGAGAATGTTGGCGACTTGGACCGCTGACGAGAATAGAAAGAAGGATTTGAAGGAGCAATCTCAAATCCGTTTACACTTATCTCACGATGTGTTGCAAGATGTGTTGAAGGAAACTTCGGCGACGTCTTTATGACTGAAACTGGAGCAATTGTTGATGACGAAGAGTCTACCGAACAAATTCCACTTGAAGCAACGTTTGTTTTATCTCAAGATGGCGGAAAGTAGTTCATTGTCTAGTCATTTGTCCACATTTAAAGAGTTGGTCTGCAACTTAGAGAATATGGATGTGAAGTATGAAGATGATGATTTGGCATTGTTCTTGTTGTCATCGTTGCCCGATTCTTATAGTCATTTTCGAGACACAATCATGTATATCCGTAACACAATTGTGTTGGATGATGTTATCACCGCTTTGGATTCGAAGGAGAAAATGAAACAAATCATGAATGGTTGTTCTGAAGCGAAAGTCGAGGGTCTAAATGTGAGAGGTCGGTCATTCGAGAGAGGCTCATCTTCCTCCGGTAACGCGAGATCTAAATCAATGACAAAGCGAAAATTCTGCAATTACTGTCACAAGAAAGGACATGTAATTGAAGAATGTTAGAAGTTGAAAAACTAAGAGAAAGAGAAAGTGGCCGCAAAGGGTAAGCATGTTTTCGGTTCTTGTGAAGCCGACGTGGCCGAGGTTGATTCTGATAGGGAACTTCTTACTGTATCTGGAGGTGGATCATCACTTTCAGATGCATGGATTTTAGATTCCGGATGTAAGTTCAACATGTGTCCCAATAGGGATTAGTTTCATACAAATGAGGACGTTGACCATGGTTCGGTTTTGATGGGCAATGATGCTACATGTTTAATCAAAAGACAGGGCACGGTTAGAATTCGGATGTTTGACAGTGTTATCAGAACTTTAGGGAATGTGAAATATGTTCCCGATCTCAGGCGAAATCTTCTATCCCTTAGTTCTCTTGAAGAGAAGGGATCTGAATTTGTCGGCAAGAAGGGCACACTCCGGGTGTTTAGAGGTGATACAAATATTTTGAAGGCAAATCGTAAGACCTCAAATCTCTACATCTTGGATGGTCAGACAGTTATCAGTGATGCATCGGTTGTTTCAAAGGGTTCTTCGGATATGGATCAATCTCGTTTATGGCATCTTCGACTCAACCATATGAGTTTTCATGGCATGTCCGAATTGAGTCGAAGAGGACTTCTTGGAGGCGACAAAGTTGTTGAGCTAGAGTTTTGTGAAGAATGTGTTTATGGCAAGCAGAAACGGGTGAGATTTTTGAGTGACAAGCACACGACGAAAGGGCTACTCGATTACATCCACTCTGATTTATGGGGACCGGCTCGGGTTACTTCCGTAGGTGGAGGTTCTTATATGCTTACGATCATCGACGATTATTCGAGAAAGGTATGGTCTTTCTTTCTAAAGCATAAAGAAGACGTGTTTTCTACTTTTAGAGATTGGAAGGTGATGATTGAAAAGCAGTCGGGTAAGGAGATAAAGTATTTGCACACTGATAATGACCTTGAGTTTTGCTCGGAGGATTTCATGCCTACTGTCGAAAGGAAGGCATTACTCGTCACCGCACTGTGGTTCACACTCCGCAGCAAAATGGTGTGGCTGAGAGGATGAACCACATGATTCTCGAGAAAGTTAGGTGTATGCTCTCCCATTCTAAGCTACCAAAGTCCTTTTGGGTGGAGGCGGCTTCCACTGCATATTTTGTGATCAATAGGTCACCTTCTCGAGCCATTGAGAAGAAGACCCCATTTGAGCTATGGTCCGGTGAGACTGCCGATTACACAGTTTTGAAACCGTTTGGTTGTCCAGTGTATGCACGAGTTAACAATGGGAATCTAGAGCTTTGAAGTGTGTGTTTCATGGATATAACCCGGGTGTGAAAGGCTACAAGTTATGGAGTTCTGATCTAAGAAAGGTAATTGTTTCAAAATACGTGACTTTTGATGAGGCTTCCATGATCCATTAAGCTACTAGCTCGATATCAACTGTTGAGAAACCATATGAGGCAAGTAAGAAGACATCTCAAGTTGAGGTGGAGTTGACGGCATCGTCTACCGTTACACTAGTTTCTTCACCGGTTTCTACACCGGTTACTTCCGACTAGTGAACATGTGGATGGTGAGACCTCTTCACAATCTTCCCCAATTGTTCCTAGTCCATCTATTGCAAGATATAGGCCAAGGAGATATATTGTACCTCCTAGGAGGTATGCTCATGACTATTGTGTCGCTTATGCTCTTACGGTTGCTGAAGATATAGAGTATATGCTAGAGCCTACAAGCTATGATGAGGCTATTACGGTTGCAAACTAGAATAGTTGGATGGTTGCTATGCACAATGAGATGGAATCATTACACAAGAATGACATTTGGGATCTTGTCCCGACTCCGAAAGGGAAGAATCCAGTCAAGTGCAAGTGGGTGTATAAGCTCAAGGAGGCTGTTAATCCGGGTGATAAGCCAAGGTATTGTAACACCCCGAATTTCTAAAAACTTCATATCAAGTTAATACTGAAATCAGTAGCTTTAAAGGGAAAAATAAGATATATGATTTTGGACTTGAATCCTAGATTTTATAGTCTTGATGGATAAAGGATTCAATTACGAGTCCAACGGTCCTTTTCGGAGCGAAAACGAAGCTATAACGAATAAGTTACGGCCGAAACAATGAACGAGAAGAAAGCTGGGAGAACCGGCGACAATGACATGCGACAATGCCCAGGGCATTTTCGCATGGGCAATGTCGCCCAAAATGTGCGGAGGCTGTTAAGTCGCGAAATTCAGCCATTTTCCTCATTTCTTCTCATCCAAACTTCTTCTACTCTCTCCCAAACCATTTTCCTTCTTTCCCCTTCAAACCCTAACTTATTTTGGCTCAAATCCTTGGATTTTGTGGAGGTGAAACATCATCAAGTGGTAGGATTGAAATTTATGGTCAAGGATTCACCATCTCCATCTTCATCTTCAACCTCAAGCTTATTTTTGGGTTTTCTAGGTTTTCATCAAAACCTAAGTGGTAAGTGTATCCTCTCCATTTCTGAACCTCATTAAGTGATGTAAATGTTCCATGGATGTTTTCCTAGTGTTTGGTTTCTCTAATTTCGGTTTGGAAGATTTTGAGAAAGTTAGGTCAAAATTAAGGTTTTGGGTATAAGTTGAGGCTTTGATATAAAATGTTTGGGGAATGTTCCTATATGGTTGAATAAGGTTATTGATGGTTGAAAATGTTTGGATCTAGGTTTTGGAGGTTTGGCTTGGAAGATTCAAGTTTCGTCAAGGAAGCTCAAATGGGGTAAAATCTAGATTTAGCCTAAATCTAGAAAGGTGAGTTCAAGTTGATTTGTGAAAACGGTGTACATGCCAAAATGTTTATTTTAATGTGTTTTATGTCTTGCATGAAATTGTTAACTACTGATAATTAAGTTTGGTTATTTTGAAAGTGTTTAACTTTATAAACTTATATAGCACACATCTTTGGGATTTTGGGCGTTTTGGATGAATAATTCATATATTTTGGTATCTTAATGATTTATTTTATGGAAGTAGATTTTGAGTATAAATGTATTTCATTTTGTGTTTTGGAGAAATGCATGGTTTTGTGTTATGGGACGTTTTGAAAGGATAAATGTTATAAACTTACGTGGAAAACGATTTGTCCCAATCTACACTACGTTGGAGTCATTTATACAAATTGGTG
Organism: Arctium minus; assembly: GCA_954870635.1. Taxonomy (NCBI): domain Eukaryota; kingdom Viridiplantae; phylum Streptophyta; class Magnoliopsida; order Asterales; family Asteraceae; genus Arctium; species Arctium minus. The sequence goes on from OX941080.1 coordinate 12,982,190, forward strand.
TATTGGTTTACATACATGCGGGTTGTTTACATTTGGTTTCACTTTATGATTTTCAACGTTGGGTCTTTGGGTTTGTTGAGCTTACGGCTCGATTTGGATTTTGTTGGGTTTTGAGGACACTTGTCCGTTTTAATAGCTCATGGTAGAGCGTTTGGTTATGATTTGCATTATTGCATCTTATTTGAGAATTACATGTTTTGAATGCATTAGTCCATTCATTTTGAGTCATGTAATGGTTTAGTTAGTGCAATGGATCCATAGGCACGGTGTTCCTATGTCCCCGTTTGGGCATTGGGTTCACCATTTGGCACGGAATAGGCATCGGGTCACCATGATAAGTAAGGTGTGGGCCTATACGGTCGGGCCGCGTCTCATGGGCAGTAAGGTGTAATTCCCTTGTGCTTAAGTTCCCCAGTTTTGGAACTTTCAGGAATAGACTCAGAGGAGTTGACTTGACACTTTCGAGTAATAGACTCAGAGGAGTTGAGCTCGGTGGGTTTTTATTTGTGTAACCCACATGTTTTGATTTCATGCTTTCGAGTGATAGACTCACAGGAGTTGAACTCGGTGGGTTTTATTTGTGTAACCCACATGTTTTGATTTCCTACATAATTATGTGACCTACGTTTGTTTTCCATTACGTACAATGTAATCGGGTCTTCCCCGTCACCAATAGGTGTGGTTTTGGTTATGGAGTTTTATAATCCATGTTTTCGGAGACGTTTGAGTATGAGTATTTATTTATGTTTTAAGGTTTTGATTATTGAAACTCGTTCGAGTTATTGGGATATTTTGGAAGTTGGGGTTATGTACGTTTTCAGTGTTTGATCATTATAATGTCGGTTATGTTTTACGTACGCTTTGGGTTTTGGCTTTATTTGAAGAGGCGTCTGTTTTATGATTTTTAATCACGAAAAGGGTGAATGATGAAAGGAGATTGTTTTAAGATTTAATGTATTTCATTTTTGGTTGCTTTCAAATCAAATGTATTGGATTGTGGAAATCATGATTTTAAATAATTCTTAAAGTTATTGCTTTATATATATCTCTAATGTAAAACTCTTGAGCTCACTAGGCGTTAAGCCTAACCTTTTTATTTGTCGGCATGTGCATCAGGTTCCAGAAGGGGGTTCGGTGCTAGCAGTCGTATGAAGAGATGTGCTTAGTGGTTCACGAGTGTAAATATTTGGTGAAGTCTTCCGCAGTTTGGAGATAGTGACACTTTTGGGTTTTAGTAGCACCCGTCCTCATTATAGACTGTTTGTATAAAAAGAATGTGTGTATTGAGGTTAAATATTAAATTGTGGTTGTAGATGATTTATTTATTGGTGTGTTTAGAAAATTTTAAATTAGTTGTTATTTCCAGATTTGAGGGTGTTACAGTGTTAGAGCATAAATATGTTGGATACAAGATCAAGAAGACTGAAGATCAAAGGTCAAAGAAAGTCAAAGCTGAAGTAAGTCAAATCTCATCAAAGTCAAAGTCTTTTGAAATAAAAGTCAATGTATTTTGTATTTGTGTTTCCTTGTATTAGTTATGGATATAAATAGTTTCTTTTCCTTTGTAATTTGTAGAGAACTTAATTGAATCATTATTCAGTTGTATTTTAGAGAGAGAAAGTTTGAGAGAAAAAGAAAGTTCGTTGGAGAGATTGGAGAGAGAGAATTGTGTAATCTTTGGAATTGAACATAAATCAAACAGGTAATTGATTCGTATTTGTATCTTGTTTGGTTAATCTTGTTTAGAAACTATAATCTGGGAATAACAATTGGTATCAGAGCAGGTTCAAATCGAAAAAAATCAAGAAAATCAGAATGTTCGACACTGTGTTCTTCATGTTCAGATTTGTTTTTGAGTTTTAGTGAGTTTTTGGAGTTGTAATCGATTAGGTTTTGTTAGGAAAGTGAAATCGATCGAGTTTGTATAGAAAGATTTGTCAATTGCACTGTAATCAATTCGATTTTTCGAATTCTTGTGGTTTTCGAGTTCACGAGTCCTGTGCACTGTAATTGAGTCATTTTTTAAATCTTTTGTGTATTTGATCGAAATTCTTTGTTAATATTGTGTTCTAGATGTTTAAACGATCAAATTGTCGAAGTTTCGAGTTAGATTTCTAGGTCTAGATGAGTTTTTGGTGCAATTTTGATCGATTTTAGAGGTTTGCGTGTGTTCTTCAAGGTTTGCGTTTTATTCAACAAGGTTTGCGTTTGATTCATCAAAGTTTGCGCATGATTCATTGAGAAAGTTCAGAAACGAGAAGTGGGTTTTGCGGGTTGAAAGACAAACGCAAAGTAAAAGTGGTTGAGCTCAGAGACAAGTTGTGATTTGCGTTTGTATCTAGAAACGCAAAGTGTATCTTGCGTTTGAAACGTGAAACGCAAAGTTTGAATCTGCGTTTGCTTCTCGACACGCAAATTGTACTTTGATCAAGTAAAAGTGAAACGCAAAGTAAAGCAAAGTGTGGTTTGCATTCCCTGTGTAAAACGCAAAGTTCAAGTTTGTGTTCCCTGTATAAAACGCAAAGTTCAGGTTTGCGTTCCCTGTGAGAAGCGCAAAGTAGAAGTTTGTGTTCCCTGAGTGACACGCAAAGTGAGGTTTGCGGTTCCTGTGTGAAGCGCAAAGTGTGAAAGACTTGATTTTTTTTTTATTTTCGCATTTCAATTTTTAGTGAATATTTTTGTGTTTCTTATTGTTTCATTTGGACTAACGATCAGTTCTAGTTTCTTATTGCTAATATTTTTCAAACAGGTTTATTCAAGATGACTTCAAAAGATGCACTTTCAATTGGCACCGATGTAAAACCTCCTGTTCTATTCAAAGGAGAGTACGAGCAATGGAAGGATAGATTTATGGATTTCGTGGATCGGCATTCAAATGGAGAAAATATTCTTCTGTCTATCACCGAAGGTCCTATGGCACCAATAACAGTTCAAATACCTGATGTTGACTCTTCTGATAGTCAAGATGGTACTGAGGAAAGAGATCAAAAGATGAAAACAGTGGTAGTGGATATTTCTCAGTATTCTGAAGAACAGAAAAGCCGATACAAAGCAGATAAACAAGAGAGATCATTACTTATTCAAAGCATTCCGAATGAGATCTACATCAAGATTGATAGTTATAAAGCAAATGCTAAGAAGATGTGGGATCAATTGCAAAAGATGATGATGGGATCCAAGGTCGGAAATCAGATGAAAGTGGCTAATTGCATCAATAGCTACGAGGAATTCAAAGCTAAAGAGAATGAGAGCTTGGAAGATACCTATGAACGGTTTGTTTTGCTTCTAAATGAATTTACAAAGAACAAAGTGAAAAAGAAGCAGTTGGAAAAAAATGTCAAATTCTTAAGTATCCTACGACCTGAATGGAAGAAGCATACACGTAGGATGAAGCAGATGAAGGATTTGAATGAAATTCCGTTACATGAGGTGTTTGAGACCTTGAGTCAGAATGAAGAAGAAGTGGAAGAGAAAAGAGCTGAGAAGAAGAAAATAGAAAAGATTCCTGATCCTATTGCACTAGTAGCCGGAGAGAAGAAGAAAGAAAAGAAAGAGAAGAAGAATAAGAAGAAAGTTCTTACAAGTTATGAGTCAGAATCAGTATCAGATAGTGATGATGGAGAAAGTCTGAAACAAGCCATGATATTACTGACCCGTGCCTTTCAAAAGAAATTCTACAAGAAGCCGGTATCAAATTCTCAACGATATTCTTCATCGAGTTCTAAGAACCATGAGCACCGAGAGAGAGTGGAAGGAAAGCGATACGAAGAGAACAGATATGTTGAGAAGAAACCTGATGAAAGGAAGAAGTTCGTGAACGACTACACTGTTGCTGAAAACCCAGCAAATGATTCAGTCAAATGCTACAATTGTGGCAAGATGGGTCATTTTGCAAAAGATTGTAGAAAGCCAAAACTTCGTAACTCTCAGTACTATCAGAACAAGTTGCTATTGGAAAAACAGCAAGAAGCGGGCGTAGCTTTAATGGCTGAGGATGAATTTTGGCTCGATCATTCCGAAGGTGAAGATGAAGAGAAAGAAGAAACAGCTCATCTCTGTCTCATGGGAAAAGAAGTAAAGAATGACGATTCTGATGATGACACGTCTGATGAGGTATTAATCTTAACTCCAAAAGATTTCATTACCAAAATGGAAACCATGGTGGTTGAGCTTCAAGAATTACAAAATAAATTGAAAAAGGAAAAAGAAAGAGTTGCTAAAAGGAACAAGAAGATCTTTGAGCTTAATATGTTTGTTATCTCGAACAAAGATCTAATTGATTCTTTACGCAAGTCTGATTATGATTCTAAACTTCAAGTAGATTGTTTTGAAAAAAAGATTTCTGATTTTGAAGTTAAAGTTTCTAAGTATGAGTTTGAGAAGAAAGAATCTGCACTAACTGTTCATAAACTGCAGGTTGAAAATAAGCTTTTGAACAAGAAGGTAAATGGTCTGGAAGCAAAACTTTATGCGAGAGATCAAACAGATCAAACCATTTTTCTCAATGCACCTAACGTAGAGGATGATGTTAAAGAGAAATGGGGACTTGGTTTTAAAAACCCCTATTATCTTAAGAAAGCCATCAGAAAACAACCAACAATTTATAATTATGATTTTCTTGCATGTGCTAGTAAATGTCCTCATTTAAAACCCAAATTTGTTACCAAATTACCAGAAGAAGTTGAGGCCAAAGAAACTGAAAATAGAAAGAATAAAAAGAAAATGCAACTACCGTTTAACTATGTAAAGTTAAATGATAGTTATCTTTCAGAAACACCAAAAGTTCTTTCAAACGACTATCTTTGTTAAATGATAGTTTCTGAGATGAAGGAAAAACCTGCAATTGCAAAGGTTTATGTTCCTACACTTATTCTTGAGAGCAAAATAGTTGAGCTTGAAAATGTTTTATCTGATGAAAAACTTTTGGTTGATATTCAACAAAGTGTGTTTTCTACAGTATTAAAGAACACAATTTTTCAATCTAAATCTATAATGTGTTCTAAAGTTTCTAAGGCACCTCAAACTTTCTCTGATAATTCTGATGACTTATTTGAGTCTGCAAATGATTTTCTTAATTCTGATGATGGGTGCATAGACGAAATTGATTTGTTTGAATCCAATAATACACTTCCTGATCATTCTACTTGTCTTGTAAATGACAAAGTGTTACCAAGTGGTGTTAATATTGATGAACATCAACTAAGGATGGTGAATCAGTTTCTGTAACTGCTGATTACTATGCTCGAGGTAAGAAACATAAGAAACAGCGATTACAGAAACAGAAATACACTAGTACACAAAAGAACATCAAATCTCAGAAATCTGCTTTTCCTAATAAGTCTATATCTTATGTTTCAGATTTAAGGATGAAAAAGTTGAAAGCTCGATCCGAATGGAGACCAAAAAGGAAGGATGATGAGATAGCCAGATCAGTTTCTGATAATTCTTGTAATAGATCAGTTAGTAGTAATACTGATGTAGTTGATCAATTTGCTTCAAATAAACAAAACCTTGTAACTTCTTACAAAAGGTATTCAATAAAGCAATTGATTCAATTATCTCCTATTTCTACTACATCTTATCATTATCGGAGAAATGATTTTGCTTATTCTCATAATTCTTCTGATTGGTTTGAATCTTATCATGTTATTTCTTCAAGATCAAATGTTGTTAAAAGTTTTCAAAACAAAAGCGGATCCATATTCAAGTGGATACCAATATCTTGTGCTAAACTGTTAGGACCCGTTTTTAAATGGGTACCTAAATCTATTGTCTCCTAATTTCTCTTGCAGACCCGGCATATGTGGTACTTGGATAGTAGATGTTCCAAGCATATGACTGGGCAAAAAGCTTTATTGTCTAACTATACAGAGAAATTCAGTGGAAATGTCAGATTTGGAAACGATCAGCTTTCACCTATTTTAGGATATGGTGACATTATTCAAGACAACATAACGATAAGTAAGGTGAGTTATGTCGAAGGCTTGGGGCACAACTTATTCAGCATTGGTCAATTCTGCGATAAAGGGTTAGAGGTCAATTTTAAATCTAAGAGTTGCTCGGTTCGTACTGAAGATGGCACAGAACTCTTAGGTGGACACCGAAAGACAAACCTCTATACCATCAATCTTTCCAAAGTTCAGATTGACAATCAGGTATGTTTAATGACAAAAGCTTCAATGCAGCAAAGTTGGCTCTGGCACAGACGTTTATCTCATTTGAACTTTCGTTATATCAACAAGTTGGTTTGTGGGAAACTGGTCAAAGGACTTCCTGAGTTGAAATACGAGAAAGAACACTTATGTGCTGCATGTGAGAAGGGTAAGATGAAGAGAGTCGCACATAAACCGAAGCCTGAACCAAGCACTAGTTCTCCGTTAGAATTATTACACCTGGATTTGTGTGGTCCAATGAGAACTCAGAGTTTGGGTGGAAAGAAATACGTGTTGGTTATTGTGGACGATTACTCAAGATAAACATGGGTCAAATTTCTTCGTTCAAAAGATGAGACGCCCGAAGTTCTCATTACATTCTTAAAGACGACCCAAGTGAAATTGCAGCGACAAGTCAAGGTTCTTCGAACTGACAACGGCACAGAATTCAAGAACAATTGTTGATGAATATTTCGAATCAGTTGGGATTTCACATCAGTATTCTGCTGCTAGAACGCCTGAACAAAATGGAGTAGTCGAAAGGCGAAATCGGACGCTAGTCGAGGCCGCTCGGACTATGTTTAGCCAATCGGACTTACCTCTATTCTTGTGGGCAGAAGCTGTGTCGACTGCATGCCATACTCAAAATCGGTCCATGATACATCGCCGTTTTCAAAGGACTCCATATGAGCTGATCAACAACAGAACACCAACCATCAAGTATTTTCACAATATTTTGGTGTAAATGTTTCTTACTTAACGACAGAGAGAGTCTGAATAAATTCAATGCTAAGGCGGACGAGGGTATCTTCATTGGTTATTCTTCAACATCGGCAGCATATCGTGTTTATCTAAAGAAGTCAAAGACAGTTGTTGAGAGCGTTAATGTCACATTTGATGAAGAGATGGCTTCTGATCAACTCAGTTCAGAACCCGTTATCACAGGAGTATTAGCTTCTGGGCAGATCAGTCCATAACCTGTTTCTACAGCGAAAGATTCGGATAACGCTTCTACATCTATTTCACATTTATCTGATTTAGATTTGTTATTTGAATTCTTTTATGATGAGTTTCTAGAATCTAATATACCTAAATCTGCTGTGTCTGACAGGTCTGAAGACACAAGTTGCAATCATCCAGTCACTTCAGATATCATAACTGAACCTGTATCCCCCGTTCAGTCAGAAACTCACATTCCAACATCTACTCCTACAGTTGAAGATGTACAAGTAAATGCTGAGTCAGAAGTAACTGTTTCAGTTGGGTGTACTACAATGTCTACTCAACATCCAGAATCTGCTGTTCCAACTAATACTTCTGCACATGAAATTTCAACTGCAAACCCCCCTCCTGTTATTCAAACTGAAGATTCTGAAAGTGGATTTCTAGATGATGATCAAATTCAATCAGTATCTACTCCACTTCCACATGAGCATCGCTGGACCAAAGACCATCCATTACATCAAGTAATTGGAGATTTTGACAAGCCTGTACAAACGAGGTCAGCGACTATTAATCAGTGTATGCATGACTCATTCCTCAGTAAGATTGAGCCAACGCGAGTATCTGAGGCTCTTGCTGATTCGGACTGGGTATCTGCAATGCAAGAAGAGATCAATCAGTTTGAAGCCCTAAAGGTTTGGAGTTTAGTTCCTAAGCCAGAAGGAAAGACCGTGATAGGAACTAAATGGGTATTCAAGAACAAAAAGGATGAAGATGGTATCGTCATAAGAAACAAAGCTAGACTTGTTGCCAAAGGTTACCGGCAAGAGGAAGGCATAGACTACGATGAGACGTATGCTCCGGTAGCGCGTATAGAGGCAATCAGAATGTTTCTAGCCTACGCCGCTCATAATAATTTCACAGTCTATCAGATGGATATGAAAACGGCCTTTCTGAATGGCATTCTTAAAGAGGAAGTGTACGTGTCTCAACCTGAAGGGTTCGTCAATTCAGAAAAGCCAGATCATGTCTACATCTTGGACAAAGCCCTTTATGGATTAAAACAAGCCCCTCGAGCATGGTATGACGTCTTATCCAAATTCTTGGTCAAGTCTGGTTTCTCCAAAGGTAAGATTGATACTACTTTATTCATCAAGAAAGAAAAAGCTGATATTATTCTTATTCAAATATATGTTGATGATATAATATTTAGTTCTACTAATCCAAAATATTGTAAAAACTTTTCTAACCTCATGGTGTCACGTTTTCAAATGAGTATGATGGGAGAGATGAATTTCTTTCTCGGACTACAAGTTAAACAATTTTCTACGGGGATTTTCATTAACCAATCTAAGTACATTTTGGACATTCTTCGGAAGTACAAAATGGAAAATTGTAAACCAATTGGAACCCCGATGGCACCTGGTACTAAGATCCACACTGATCCTTCGGGTAAAAGTGTTGATGTTAGAAACTATAGAGGTATGATAGGTTCATTAATGTATCTTACATCGAGTAGACCAGATATTATGTTTTCAACATGTTTATGTTCTAGATATCAAGCTGCTCCCAAAGAATCCCATTTGGATGCTGTCAAACAGATTTTTAGATATCTTAAGGGCACTGCAGAACTTGGTCTGTGGTATCCTAAGGATACTGGGTTTCAACTAACTGCATATTCAGATGCAGATCATGCAGGTTGCATGTTGGACAGAAAGAGTACTTCTGGTCACGTTCAATTTCTTGGAGACAAGCTCGTTAGCTGGGCCTCAAAGAAACAGTTATGCGTCTCCACATAGACTGCTGAAGCAGAGTATGTAGCTGCTGCCAGTTGCTGCTCTCAAGTCTTGTGGATGCGAACACAGCTACGAGACTATGGATTCAAATTTGATAAAATTCCAATCTACTGTGACTCGAAGAGTGCGATTGCAATATCTGCTAATCCTGTCCAGCATACGAAAACCAAACACATTGATGTAAGGTATCATTTTATTAAAGATAATGTCGAAAAAGGATCAATTGAACTATATTTTGTAAAAACAAATTATCAACTTGCAGATTTATTTACCAAACCCTTAGATGAAAAGAGATTTAATTTTCTTATCTCTAAGCTTGGTATGTTAAATCTGAAGACATAATCAGTTATTACCTAATATAGTTACGAATTGTTATTTTTCATCATTTTCTTTATCTTTATTTCTGAAAGATATCTGCACTTTAATTGTTTGCTCATGATCTCAGGGGGAGTTAGAGAAGATTTTAGATGATCTACATTCATTTGAGGGGGAGTATAACTAATTTCTGTATTTTATTTCACTGACAAAATTTTTGTAATGCATGATTTTAGGGGGAGCTTATAAGTCAAAAGGAGTAAGACTATGATTTCTGATTACTTCTGATCAGAACTCGTACGTTAATTTTAGGGGGAGCTTTAGTATTGTTTGTTTTTTCCTAAAAACCTCTTAATGTCTCTTAATTCTGAATCATTCAGACATTTTTACACACCACCTCTTATTAATCATAACTAAAATAAGACTTCAGACTTTAGACCTGTTAAAAAACAAACGACACCTAACTCTATCAAAAAAATTCTGTTAAGTCAAGGCCATTTTTATCTTTTTTCCCCTTGAATCTAATTTTCTATTGAAATTTTTAAAATTTTATGTGGGCATGTATATTTAATTACATTGTGTGGTCTGTTGTTTATTTGGTGGTTAGATTGAAATTTTTGAAACTTAAAGAGGGAAAAGTTAGAGAAAAAAAAGATGAAGGTTGAAATTAAATATTACAAGTAAACTATGAGAAGACTTGAAAGTCTTCCAATTGTGTTGTATTTGGTGGAGCCATGAAGGGCACACCATCACACAAACGACTTCAATGGTTTTTCTTTCTCCACACTAGAAATTCATCTTTATTTCACACTAAAATTGGTGTTATTTTTCCAATTAAATATAATAAATTTATTTTTTAACGCGTTGAAATGTACACAAATAATTAAATGAAAAATGGCTTTATCAATGACTAGTCCAATATATAGTTTTCACGAAAATCACATCCGTATATGTCTCTACCACAGTCTAATTAATTCCACAAACAGAACAATTCAATATTCTATCAAACTTGGCTATTGACTTCTAGAAATATCGAAGTGCATTTAAATCAATTTATTATAACAAAATCGGGTTTATAGGACGCTTAAATTATTTAAATGTCTTAATAGACTATTTAATAAGATTATTAAGAGAGATGAGAGAGAGAGAGTTCCGGTGAGGGGTCCGGTAAGGCCGTAAGGGGTTGGGGGGAGAAACAGGTCGGTGAGAGTGTATGAGAGTAAGGTTAGAGGCTCTCAGGCAGGGGCGGAGCCAGAAATTTTTTCTAGGGGGTGCCTAGAAAAAATGTAAGAAAATTCATGATTTCAAGGTTGAGAAACCTTTTTAGTATATATGTTTTTTAATAAATAGTTGTTATAAAAATAGTTGTAATAAATAGTTGAAAAACATGAGTGACCTAAACAACATAACTATATCTATATTTTTTTTGAACGGCAAAGAAAATTTTATTACCCAACAAAAAAGTTACAAAGGAAAGAAAAAACACCACACGACCACAACCATCAACAACACAAGGAATAGAAAAGAGACCAACACAGTCAACCAAAAGCATGCGAAAAAAAACACAGCCGATGACTCGTTTGCGAGGGACAAACGCCACCCCGGGGGCTGCCGGAAACCCGACACTAGAGCTCCCACACCATGTTGTCGTCTAAGTCGAACCCGGACTGGACAACCAAGTACTCAAATCTGTGCATAGCTCTTGGTCTCTACATTTAATCCACCTGAACACTTTTAATTGCGTCGTGAAGAATCGATCCGTGATCTTTCCTTGCTCCTTCTCAAACACCATTTTATTGCGATGTGTCCAAATAAGGTAGATAATACACCATATCGTTGCGGTCCAAATAAGGTAGATAACTATATCTATATTTATATTTATAAAAACAAATAGAGAAGACATTTGTTTTGTTCTGTTTTTGTGAAAATGTCGATGCTCAGAGAGACAAAAAAAAAACATTTACATAAAAACTGGGAATATTATTAGGGGGAGAAGGGACCAAGTGCATTACATTTTAAAATTTTGACCTTAATACTAATACATAAAAAAAAGGGTGAGGGGGAGCCACTGCACCTTCTGGTGCTAAGGTGGCTCCGCCGGGATTTGCAATAGGAATGAGTATAATGAAACAACAGTACCGCTCGGAATACAGAAGTAATATCCAAATGAGATCTCGTTTTTGTTCTTTAACTTTCCAGAGAATTTGGAAGTGGCGCAGTTGTGGAGAATTTTCAAAAATTATGGTCTGGTTTCAGATTTATACATGGCTGGTAATAGGCTAAAAAATGGGAAAAAGTTCGGGTTTGTCCGATTCAAACTCGTTGCGAATGAATATGTGCTAGAGAAAAATTTAAGAGAAATATGGATTGGATCCTTCAAACTCCGATCTTTTTTAGCAAATAAACCAAACAGAAAGACTGTTGAAGGGGATCGAATAGAGGAAGGGAGGAGGAAGGTAATAAGAACTCAAAATGAGGTAGCAAATAATCTGAGAGCAGCGTCTTTTGCGGTCTGCGGACGTCGTCAAGCGAGGTTCGATGGAAAAAAAGGCAGTAATACCGTCTAAGAAGATGGGGTGCTGGGAAGCAATAAAGTTTCTACAAAGATGTGCGGTAGGAAACGTAAGCTCGTTGGATAAGGTGGAGGCAATCCAAGCTCTAATCAAATCTGAAATGATGGATGGATGTGGGGTTAAACTTCTATCAGTTTTGGTTCAGAGGAGATAATGAATAATGTTATTAATCATAAGGTCCATGGGAGATACATCATTGGATCAAAGACTTGAGAAGATGGTTCCTCTGAAAGGCTCATCTGGTTAAGAATTGAAGGGGTTCCTCTTCATGTATGGAAGGAGGAGGTGTTTAAGGAAATAGCAAACATGTGGGGAAAGGTGATAAAAGTTAGAAACTGCGTGCCAAATTGAAGAAAGCTCAATTTTGCTATGGGGGAACATTCTAATCAGCTCAGGGTTTGTGGAGAAAACTAATGAAATTAGGAGTATAAAAGTGGGGGGATTAGTCTATGTAATTAAAATAGAAGAAGACAATGGCTTCTTGGAAATTCAGATTGGGCAAGGAGAGGGAGATCGGGTGAAGAAGACGACGTAGAAGACTCGACTGTTCCGTCCGAATGGTCGGAAGGGGACGGTGGTAATGAGGATGACTGGATGGAGCAAGAAAGTATAATCGAAGGCAAAATTCATGAAAATATAATTAAAAATGTTAACCGGGAGAAGAAGGATATGAAAGGAGAATTAATGGATCTGAGGAAAGAAAACGCAAAGTCTAACCTAACGGAGAAGAAATCCGGGAGGGAGAAATGTCAGACGATAAATCCGACGAGGGAGAGGAAGGGTTGCTAGGGGTGGAAGACTCGCCCAATCATGTCTTCGAGTTCCAAAGATCAGAATGGAGATTTCAAAAAAGTTATTAATGGAGGAGAGGCATATAAGGAAAAAGAAAAGAAGATGTCGGCTAAGAGCATCTCCAACAGCTTTGCTAAAATAGAAAAAAAAATGTGTTTTTCTTCTCTAAACCTCTCCAACAGCTTTGCTATCTTGTTTGCTATAATAGAAAAAACTTGAAAATTTTCTAAGCTTAGAGATTTTTCTAAAACTTGATGGTAGGAGAGAGAAATGATTATTTTATTTAATCCCACCAATAAGATTCAATTTTTATCATTTTATTTTAAGTTTTTTTTTTAAAAAGTGTATTGGGATAATAAATTAAATAATATTATAATAATATAAGTTGTTTTAAAATCTCTAAAATAGCAAATCTGTTGGAGTTGAATGTAATACATTTTAGAAAATTTCAATTTTAGTTCTTTATTTTAGAAAAATTATAGGAAAACTGTTGGAGATGCTCTAAAGAATGGGGAGTTTGGTTATACTATGGACTTTGAAGATGGGCTTATTCATATTCCATTAAAAAATGGGGTTGATATTTCATTAAAGGACGGGCCGGATTATTCATTAAAGGATGGGCCAATAAAAGAAAATCTAATTAATGTTGGCCTGCAGTAAGAGATCCCAAGAAGAAAATTGTTGTGAAATTACCAAGACCCAAATAGCTAAAAGCTCAATGATTGGTTCCCGATAAAAACACAAAATTACCCAAGAACAAAATGAACTAAAGTTCTATATCGAGATTCAAAGCGGAAATACGATTAAAAATGTAAGATAATAAACCACTAAGAAAATGTAAACAATGATCAAACCCAATAAATGTAAGATAAAGCATAAGTAAGAGAGACACCGATATTTTTACGTGGAAACCCGGAAAGGGAAAAACCACGGGCGGAGGACGCCGAGAACTGATCCACTATCACTTTGATGATGATACACTTGAGAGATTATAGCTTACAATAATGGAGAAATAATAATAGGGCTCTTGAGGTTTAAGAAAAACTTAGACAAGTTTTAGAGAGAAAGAGAGCAATTGAGAAGGTGATCTTCAATGTGTTTTCCTCTCTTGTTCTTATGCCTATTTATAGCACAAAAAAGTAGTGCAAAGTGGGCTGGTGGAGCAGCTGGAAAACACCTAGAAAGCAGCTAGAAAATGGGATGGAAATACCAAGGAACCATGGTGGAATGAGCTGTCAAAGTATTGGAAAGAAAATCATTGAGCTGGAAAATGATTGAAGGCAATCATTTCTCACAAAAATAGAGAGGTTAAAGATAAGGCTAAGTTTGGGGAGACCCAAATGGATTATTCAGCAGACGAAGGCCACGAGGAGGATGCAGTACCTGGAAATGTAAGAAAGCAAAAACCAGAGCGTGGTTTTTCTCAGAATTGTGTAGGAGTGAAATCGAACAAAAGGAGGAGGGGATATTGTGTTTTTGGAAGGTGGAGGGTGAGCTTCCACTATATTAAGCAAAAGGCGAGGAAGAAGAAATCACAAAATTCAAGAGACGCAGCGATGGGTAGTCGATCGAAGCAGACAGGAGGGGGCAGTCTAAAAACACAATCAATTTCTCCATCGAACGACCTAAGAAGCGGCGATGCAATTGAGGGGCTGCTGGAATTTGGAAAAGAAATTGGGGTGAATTGGGTTAATGACGTTGGAGCAGCGAGCAAGAAAGGGGTTGACGGTACGGTTGGGTAAAAGTTGGTAAGGATCGGGTAGTTTTTTAATTCAATGAAAATAATATCAGTTAACATGAGAGGGTTAGCATCATACAACAAAACAACTTGGATAAAGGAGGTGTGTAAGAAAGAAATTTCATGTATGTTGGGGTTCCAGGAAACAAAGCTCGGGAATATTACTAAGAATGGACCGGATAGTACTTGGGCTTCAAAAGCACGGCCATGCCAAGGGGTGTTCAAGGTGGTTCCGCCGCACGGGGCTTTCGATCTTCGGGGGCCTCTAAATTATTTCGGTTTTTAATATATAATTTAATTACTTATAAATTAATAAAGTGATTCAATGTACAAGTTCTCTCCTAGTAGAGTTGGTAATTAAGCATGTGTAAAGGTATCTTGACGGTCTAAGATCTAAGATTCTAATCCCATTAGTTATATTTTTATGGCTGGTATTAACTTTTTTTAACTTTTTTTAACAGTGCATCAATTGTACTTTTGGCAGATTTCATCTTATACATAAATATTTAGTTTTTTTTTTTACTTTTTAATAATTTTCTTCAAATTTTTTTATTATTTAGCAAACTTTATAATCTTTATTGATTATTTTCATATATTCTTTGGATTTTTTTAACTTTTAATTTTAGCATTATTTTAATAACAATAAATCAATAAAAGGTTTCTTTGTTTATATGCATTTTTTTTGTAATTATCGATATTGAATGACTATTTCTACATAAAATAGAATGCTTCCAACTAAATATTTGAGTGAAATTATTTCTAAGCGTCAAAAAAATGACGAACAATATTTTGTTAAAAATCAAAGAGAAATGAGCAAACAACTTTAGGAATGTCCAAGTAATAGTGTATCAGTTCAAGTACAACAAAATGAGCAAATCTTGATTATGAAGGTATGATAAACTATTTTGCCACTAAAAATATTAAGAAGATCTAAATTGAGAACCTAGTTGTATGTCTTATTTTAAAAATACGTATATAACAATGTCAATTGCTTATTGATTAATGAAAATCACTTATATTCATTAATAATGGAATTAAACTATTTAGATTATATATTGTACATTGTATTTACTATGTGACTAGTTTGACTTTGTTATTGTCTAACTTTTTATTCTTATCAACATATTAATCATGGAGATTTATGAGCATTAATTAAACAATGCAAAGCTTATTTTTGTTTAAATCGTGTTTATAACTACTCTATACTCCCTTACATGAAGGGGTTATTCTTGAATTTATTTATTAAAAAATTATAAATAATATAGCTGAAAAATATATGAAACTTTTAAGTTATTTGCACAGGCCCTAAAATGATAGGATCGACCTTGTTCAAAAGAGATGGATTATGTTCAAGTTGCGGCATCAGGTAGGTCGGGTGGGTTATTGACGATATGGGATAGAAGATCGTTTCGTTGTGAATTCATAATAAAGGAAGATAACTTTGTGGCGGTGGTGGGTAAATGGGAAAAGGTAGAAGGGTTAGTCGGATGTGTAAATGTGTATGGACCACGAGAATTGAAAGATAGACCGGAGGTGTGGGAAAAATTGGACCAATTATGCGCAAAGGAAGAGGTTAAATGGGTATTCTTTAGAGACTTCAACGAGGTTCGCGGTTCAAATGAAAGAATGAATTCGGAAACTTGCATCAAAGGTATGAACGAAGTTAATGCTTTTATTCGTAGGAATAATCTGTTAGATGTTCGATTGGGGGGGGGGAGAATTTCACAAGAGTCAGTGACGACGGGAAGAAGTTTAGCAAATTAGATAGATTTCTAATTACAAATGGGTTCGGGACAAGTTGGAAAGACTTGGGAGTTGTCACCTTAGATAGAAAATGGTCGGATCACACCTCGATTATGTTAAGTGATAAGAGAATCGATTTCGGACCGACTCCCTTCAAATTCTTTGATGCGTGGCTTAAAGACGATGGTTTAGAAGAAGTGTTAAAAGAGGCTTGGGCAAAAGAGGTAACGTCCTCTAGACCGGATTGTAGGTTTCGGGACAAACTAAAAAATGTTAAAAGGTTATTGAAGGGGTGGCGTAAAGACAAATGGGGGGGAGGTGAATAAAGACCTAGTAACCATGAAAGAAGAAGTGAAAAAATGGGAAAGCAAAAATAAGGTAGATCCCTTAGGAGATGATGAAAGAAAGTGTTGGGTAGAGGCAAGGAAAAAATGATTTGGGTTGGAAGAAAAGAATCTGGAAATGGAGAAACAAAAGGCCAAGATTAAGTGGATCAAAGAAGGGGATGAAAACTCTAAATTGTTCCACATGGCGTGCAAAAGTCGGGAGAGAAGAAACTCTATTCGAGGGTTGACAATTAACTCGATGTGGTCGGAGGACCTAATAAAAATTAAGGAACATGTATTTGATTTCTTTAAAAAGAAGTACGGTGGTCAAAGGATTAATGCGCCAAAGTTGAAACCGGATAGAATGAAAAAGCTCGATTCGGAAGATGCCAAGTTCCTAGAAAGGAAAATTTCGGAAGAGGAAGTATGGGAGGCGGTAAAAGAATGTAGGTGCAACAAATCGTCAGGTCCGGATGGCTTCACGGTAGGATTTATTAAAAAGTTGGGGTTTGATTAAGGAAGACTTGATGGCGGTAATTGAGTGGTTTTGGGACAAGGAGGCGATTAGTGATGGATGCAACACATCTTTCGTGACTCTTATCCCCAAAAAAAATGTAAATCTAATTGGGCTAAGTAAATTTAGACCCGTTAGCCTTATTGGGATTCTATACAAGGTGATCGCAAAAATATTGGCGGAAAGAATGAAATCGGTAATGCATAAGCTAATTAGTAACGAACAAAGTGCATTCATTAGAGGGAGATCGATTCTTGACGGGATTCTTATAGCTAATGACGCGGTGGATTATTTGAAAAGATCGAAGAACCGGGGGCTTATTTTTAAAGTCGATTTTGAGAAGGCGTACGATACGGTGGAGTGGAGATTTATTTTGGATAGCTTGAGAAATATGGGGTTCGGATTAAAATGGAGAAAGTGGATTGAGGCTTGCTTAAAATCATTAAGAATTTCCGTTTTAGTAAATGAAGCGCCAATGAATGAATTCCCAATGGAGAGGGGGCTTAGACAAGGAGATCCGCTAGCCCGATTTCTTTTCTTGATAGTTGCCGAAAATCTACATTATATGATGGAGCAAGCGGTGAAGAAGAACTTATTCCAAGGAATAAAAATTGGGAAGGAAGAAATCATGATATCTCACCTCCACTATGCGGACGACGTCATATTTTTTGGAGATTGGAACTTCTCAAACGTGACAAATTTAATGAAGATTTTAAATTGCTTTCATATGGTTTCGGAGTGGGAGTCCCGGATGGGGAGGTGCAATCTTGGGCGCAAAGATTGGGGTGTGGCCATGATAAATTATCGTTCACTTACCTTGGCCTTCCGGTAGGCGCGTCAATGAGAAGAATTTCTAATTGGAAAATGGTGATCGATAAAATGAAAAATAAACTCTCGGATTGGAAAGAAAAAATGATATCATTTGGAGGAAGATGGGCGTTGGTTAGATCGGTACTTAGTAGTGTCTCATTATACTATTTTTTTCTTGTTTCGTTCTCTGTTATGTGTTTTAAGTGAACTAGAGAGGGTAAGGAGTCTGTTTTTTTTCTGGGGGGGGGGGGGGGGTTGAGAATGGGATTGGGAGGAATGGTCGAGCATGGGTTAAATGGGAAAAGGTATTAGGATCGTTTGAAAAGGGAGGCTTAAATATTGGGGGTCTTACAGAAATCAATTGGGGGTTGCTCGGGAAGTGGTGGTGGAGATTTCACAATGAATCGGAAAGTTTTTGGGTAAGGGTTATAAAAAGCATATATGGGTGGGATGGGGGCTAAAGGAGGGTGATACGAGGGATCCAGGGGTAACTAGATTTGGGCAAACATTATCAAGGTAGGGAAGATAAGGTAGGAATTCACTTTTCGGAATCTTTTGGCAAGAAAGCGGGGGACGACACAAGCATAAGGTATTGGGAAGATTGGTGGGTTCCAAGTGGGAGGCTAAAAGAAAGATTCAATCGGCTATTCAACTTGAAGAGGACAAAAAGGCTACGGTGTCGGATAGATGCAAGCAACAAGATGGGGATTGGAATTGGAAATGGAATTGGAGAAGAGAACCGAGGGGTAGGGAGCATGGAGAATTGGAGGAATTAACGAATATGGTAGTGGCTCATCCACCAAGGGGAGGTATAAAAGATAGGACGTCATGGCGTCTAGATCCTCAAGGTGGGTTTTCGGTAAAGAAAATAAAGAAAATTTTAGAGGAAAAGCGTACATCGTCGGAAGGAAATATAGAAGCAACGACTTGGATAAAAGTGGTCCCGAAAAAGGTTAATATTTTTGTGTGGAGAGCAAAATTAGGTCGATTACCATCACGGTCAGTATTGGAAAATTTGGGGGTCGATTTGGACTTAACCCTTTGCCCAAGATGTGGTAAAGAAGAAATTGAATCCATCGAACACGTGCTTATTAAATGTGAAAAGGTTAAGACTTTGTGGAAACTTATAGGAAGATGGTGGAAGATTGATGTGGATACGGTAAACTCGGTGAATGATGTGATAAATGTGGGGGTCCAATTGGGTAATAATGGCAAAGGATCGAGACGATGGTTGGCGGTGGGGTGGTGCTTTCTTTATCTAATTTGGGCGAACCGGAATAAAGTGGTTTTTGAAAAGTTTAGAGGATCCTTATGGAACTTATTTTTTGAGTTCCAATTAAAAGCCTTTGAATGGGTGTCAAGAAGAGATAAAGAACTAGCTCTTGAGTGGAATACGTGGCTTTCGGAATCGTACGGTATCGAGGGTTGAGCTTGAAAAATGGCGGCTAATTAAGGGGTTCGTCCAATGAAGCTGAAGATTAGTGGTAGAAGGATGAATGTTGTGTTGTTGGTTGTTGGGGTAAAACAGGGATAAGTCGAGGGGTGGGGGGGGGGGGGGAGGGGAGGGGATAGCTTGGTTATGGTTTGTGTTTTGGGGGTTTGCTCCTTGCAAACTGCCCCTTTTTTCTTCTCTTTTCTTTTGTTATATTTCTTTGGTGGTGTGGCAGTTGTTGGGTGTGGTATCCTTTGTTTGTCTTCGTGTTCGGTCGGTTTGTGGTGGGTTTCGGCCGGTCTTTTTGCCGACCCTTGTTGTAAGTGTCTTCAGACCTTGTGTTTGGGTAATAAGTTTGTTCTTGCTACTCAAAAAAAAATAAGATTTTAAGTTTATAGGACCAAACACGTATGTGTCATATCTAAATGTGTTACAATAAGTTTATATAACGTTTTAGCTTTTTAATTATGACCTTTTTAAAACAAAGTTCAATCGTAGGTGTATGGTCAGGATATAGGTTTCTTTTCTCAGCTTTATTATATATATATATGTGTATGTATAGGGTCCTCTTCATTTGCTAACCACGACATTGGTGCTAATCGTGCTAACCAATTTTCGACCAATCAAAAACTTCCTAGAGTTTATGTCATTCACTCAATGCTATTAAATCTCAAAGGGTATTATTGGAATTTTACAATTTTCGGCCATTTAAATTTTTTCCATATTTTAAGGAGATTTTTAATTTGGTAGTTATCCAATTTTTAAATATAATATTTTTAAATTTTCGGTCATTTAAATATAATATTTTAAAAAATTTAAAAATTGGTAGTTATCCAATTTTTAAATATAATATTTTTAAATGGTAATATTTTTAAATTATAAAATTTTTCCATATTTTTAAATGATAATATTTTTAAATTTTAAAATAGTAGTTATCCAATTTTTAAATATAATATTTTTAAATTTTCGGCTATTTAAATTTTCTCCATATTTTAAGCAGGTTTTTAATTTGGTAGTTATCTTAATATTAAATATAATATTTTTAAATTAAATTTGGTAATTCCCTAATTCACGCCACATTTATCTTCTTTCCATAGTTCAAAGATTTTTTTAAATTGATAGTTATCTTTATTTTAGAATATAATAATTTATTGTTTCTAGCGTATTCAAAATGCATATATGCACATCAAGGCTTAATAATTTGAACAATGCACACATGTACAAAAAACAAAAACATTTTAAACATTAAAGTTTGAAACTTAACATATAACCATATGCACATATGCAATCTTAAAAGATGTACAGGTTTGCATATATGCACAGGTTGCATATATGAATATACAATTTACATCGAACTGCATATATGCACAAATTGCACAGATTCACTATTCTAAATGACCCCGTCGACAACCTCGTGGCTCTGCGAATCCGCTTATCTCGACCTATTCGCTACAAAGCAAGTAATCCCCTGAATATCGAGCTCGGATTTCAGCCATTTATAGAACCGTATCAAGTTCGGGTTTTGGCAGGTGATACCAACCCTTTCGCGAAAGAAATCTGAGGTACTGGAAACAAAAACGAGATACGCGGTGCTATCAGATTGTTATCGGAAGACGGTAGAGGAACACAGTTGACGATTTTCAGCTTCGTATCGTCGAAAAAATCGCATCTTTCCGACGTGGGAGTGTAGGAAGAGCTCGGGATATCGTCGTTGGGGGACCCACAGTAGGATACCGGAGTCGATGGTGAGTAAATAAAGTCGGTGTGGTGGTGGCGCTGGTGGTGGTGGTCGAGGGCGGATTCGGGTCATCTCCGGTGGCTCTCGGAGATATGTAAGGTGACTGCAGGGCGGAGACGAAGGTGGTAGATGGCGGCAATATTAGAGACGAAGAGTTTTACGGAGATGATGATGAAATTGAAATTAAAATTAAAAAGGATAATTTCAAATTAAAAAGATAACTCCCAAAAATAACTAACTGCATAATTTAAATTTAAGATTCTCCCTGATTTCATGCCGTGATTATCTTCAAAATTAATTAAAATAAATTTCAATTAAAATATAAAAGGAAATGTATTTTGACCGAAATACCCCTGTGCATACATACATTTTATTTTTATAAACCGTTTTTTATATTTTATTTTAATAAAAAATCAATTAATTGTGGACCATTGATCTTATCAATCTACGGTTGTGATTGGTTAGCACGGTTAGCACCAATGTCACGGTTAGCAAATGAATGGGCCTCTATATACATATATATATATATACATACATATATATATATATATATATATATATATATGGGCCTCTATATACATACATATATATATATATAGTGTGCGTTTCATTTACAAACCAAGCAATTCGTAGAAACTTTGCAAACCAATTTTAACTGTTCATCAACTCTAATAAATATCTGGTTTTATTATGTTTCATAATTTAAAGTCATAATTATAATTAATAAACCTTATCATATTTCATATATATCACAGTCATTATTAATAAATCATAATAATTATCCATAAATATATCAATTGTTTCCTAATATAGTGGTTTTCAAAGTTTCTACGAATTATTTGGTTTACAAATGAAATTCACCCTACATGATAAATGGGCCATATATTTAACTATAGGCCAAAGACTTGGGCTATTGGGATCTTAATCATTTACAGAAATTAGTCCCAGTCCTCTGCCAGTCTCGGCCCATTTGACCATCTCTAAGTCCAACACAAACTAAAAAGAAATGCAATACCATAATTAAACAAAACTATACCATTTAATTAATCAAGTGGCCATATATGTAACCACTTTCGTGTTTGTTGGCTTTCATATGTACAAAACAGAAAAAAAGGTTGGATATCTAAATACCCATGCAGGTAATATAACTTAATGTTGCTATCAAAAAATATATATATATATATATAACTTAATGTTGCTATCAAGCACATTATTACATTTACTTGAAAGTAAGGTTGATCATGATATGAGTTAAAACTGATAATTATGAATTACAAAGAAGCATGGGAAATGGGAATGCTATTATTTATACTGGAAACATTACTAATTAAAGAGCTTGATTTCTTCGTCTGTTACTAAGTGGCCTTACCCATTTGTACTTCCTCATCCCAAATCGTTCAATGAACCAATCATTATACCTTGCATATAGAAAGTTTCCAAAAACAATCCCAACTACCAACCCACTTCCAACTCCACAGAATATCACGATCCAATCAACTCTTTCACTTGGGAGGAAAGACTCCGACTTGTTGCTCGTTTGTGGAGGTGTTGACGCCTTTGAATGTTGGCATTCCTTGGATAATGGTTTTCCACACAATCCAAGATTACCCAGGTAGGAGTTGTTCTCAAATGTATTGAATTGTTTTCCTTGGGGTATGCGCCCTTCAAGATGGTTGAATGACACATTCAAAATGGCAAGGAAACCAAGTTGCAACAATTGTTGAGGAATTTCTCCTGAAAACTTGTTTCTGGAAAGATCCAAAGATTCAAGATTCTTTAGGTTCCCCAGTGACAACAAGACCTGGCCTGAAAGATGATTGTTGGAAAGATTAAGTGATTCGACCCCGCGAAGATCTCCAACTGATTGTGGGATTTCTCCTTCAAATTTGTTACAGGAGAGATCAATAGCTACGAGTATGTTCAAAATACGATCGAACTTTGTTTTGAAACCTTTGTATGTAATGGTCATCGAGTATTCAGACACATCCGCAAAATGTTCAAAGGATACTTCTGATTGCATAAAAGATGATTTGCCCGCACGAACAGATTTCATTGAGTTCCAAGATTGGAAGTACTTGTGAGGCAATTGACCACTAAAACCATTGTTGGAAAGGTCTATGATCCTCAACTTGGGAAACTGTGAGTTAACAGTTGTCACACCTTGAATCACACCATAAAACTTGTTGGACTTCAAAATTAGAACTTGCAACTCGAGAAGAGTTCCCAACCAAAATGGAAAGATGCCATCCAAAGAGTTGTACCTAAGAGAGAGAACCTCCAAATTGGTACAATTTGTCAATGATTTTGGTACCTGGCCCACAAAATGATTTTCGCTTAAATCGATCCATTTCAATGGACTTCCATGCATAAATGCATTCATCATTGTGCCATGAAGGTTATTTCTCTTAAGATCCAACACCAACAAGGAAATGCTTAAGCTGCCAAAGCAAGGAGGAAGAGTTCCAGTTATGTTGTTAGAAGACAAATCTAGATGCCGAAGTGATTCCACTTCACATATCAATCTTGGTATTTCTCCTTCCAGATTATTATTTGAGACATCATAATAAACAATGGTTCGCGGTGGAACAAGTAGCCTTCCTTGTAGTTGATTATACGCGATGCTGAAATATTTCAAGCGAACCCATGGGAGAAAATGTTGATGTTGACGAAATCCTGTGATGAAGTTGTTTGAAAGATCAATCGTCTCTAACATTTCTTGGTTGTTGTTCCAACTCCACTCTGGTATGACATCAATTTTGTTGTCGTGGAGTAATAATATCACCATTTTAGGTTGGAAGTGCAAAAAGGGAGGATATTCTTTCAAGTTGCATGATGAAAGGTCTAGGGCTTCCAATTCTGCTAAGGTGCCATTGGTATGGTTATTGCTAGCCATAAATGAGATCCTATTAAAACCTAAAATGAGAGTTTTGAGTTGTTCGAGTCCTAAGATCCAGTCTATGTTCACCTTACCACTAAGATTGTTCCTTTGTAGGTTAATGTAAAGAAGGCTCTTGAAATTTGAAAAGGAGCTTGAAATTGGTCCTTGCAATTGATTGTGTCTAAGGTCTAAAACACTTACTTGAGTGATGTTCATAAATGATGGTGGGATATGACCAAAAAGAGAATTTTCACCCATTACGATAATACTAAGTTTCGTTAGGTTTGCAAGAAAGGATGGGATTTCACTGTATAGGTTCATTCGATATAGATAGAGTCCATTAAGGTTAGTCAGTTTGCCAAGCCAATCGGGCAAACATCCCTTCTCGAATTTGCTTTCACTAAGATCCAAAGTATCGAGTTCTGTAAGACTTACCAATGAAGGAACTGAGCCTATGAACTCATTTTGACCGAGATCTAAGAAAGTGAGTTTCGTCATGTTAGCAAGTGAATCTGGAATATGCCCTAAAAAAGAGCAATCCTGTATAGAAAAGAAGTTCAAACGGTTTAGATTCTTGATGGATTCTGGAATAATCCCAGAAAAACCCGTTGAATCTAGACCCAAATGCTCAAGTAAGCTGCCATTACGAAATTCAGTAAAGGACCCCATAAGTTCGGTATTGTATGCCACATCAAGAAATCTCAGCTTTGGTAATTGAAGTATGGCTGAAGGGAATTCATTTTCAAGCATACAACTTCGAAGCTTGATAGACCTCAAGGAAGAAAAGTTGGCAAAAGAATGAGGTACCGAAGAACTAATGTCTACCCCCGAGAGGTGTAGTTCTTCGAGTCTAGTTAAGTTCTTCACCAAATCTTCTAGGCTAGGATTATGAAGTTTTAGTGGATTCCCAGATAGATCTAATGAAGACAAATGTACCAACTGTGAGATTTCATTGGGGATTTGCCCATTAAATCCAGAGTAAGAAAGATCAAGGCTTCTTAATTGCTGTAGACGAGAAATTTGAGATGGGATTTGAGTTTCAGTGAAGTCGTTCATCTTGAGGTTGAGCGTCTGAAGATGAACAAGCTTGAAGAGGGTGCTGCTAGAGTTGATGGAACCACGGAGAAAGCTTTTACTCAAGTCAAGGCCGATCACGTGTCCATCATCTTCCTCGTTGCTGCACATCACCCCATCCCACAAACAACAATCAGATCCTTTATCTATATTACTTGTGATCTTCCACGAGTCAAACTTTCGAAACCCAGTAGCTTCTAAAGGTGCATGAGGAATACTTTGCTTAAATTGGTACAAAGCTAGGCATTCCTCATCATGGCTTAATAATGTTTCAGGGCTTGTGACAACAAACAACGCGAATAAAATGATTTTTGGCAGCAAGCTGAAATGATCGAAGCATGAAGCCATGAAGATAAGAAGTTCAATTTGATTGTTTGTGGATGTGTAATGTTGTGTATATTGAAAAGATAAGATGGAACATGAGCCACAAAGTCAAAAATGGTCCCAAAGGTAGGGGCCAAGGGGAAGGATTTCAACCTAAAATATAACATTTTTTTAAAAGTTCAATAATAGATTGATGTGCTGATCAATTAACAAAAATCACAAATATATGATGTTAGGTTCATTCCTCTATTTTTTTTCCATTCATAAGTAAAATAGCGAAATTGTTATCTATTACATACTTTTGTTTTATGTAGGATCTTATATGTACTTTTTCCTAATGTCCTCTCTAAAGTTGGGAGATATTATTATTATATATATAGAGAGAAAGAGAGTCGGGTTCAAACGAGAACAATACCTATTTAAAAGAACACGAGAACTAACAAAATCATTAGTGATTTTACATTAACACACAAAAAAAGGACTTTGGCCACGACTTCAGGTGTGCGTGGCTTTTTTGCACGTTAATGTAAAATCACTAATAATTTTGTTAGTTCTCGTGTTCTTTTAAATAGTTATTGTTCTCGTTTGATCCTCCTTCTATATATATATATATATATATATATATATATATTTATGTTATACTCATGAGGAGAAAATGTTTTTTTTTTTACTTTTCCTCCTTTGGATTTTAAAAAATCTTGCGATTAACTTGGGTTATAATTGTGGTTCTGAATGTATTAATTGCACCTTTTGGTGTAATTGGTCACTTCTCTTTTTGAGACCAAATTGATTATTGGACAGTCAAAATTGGCAAAATACTTAACAATGCATATTTATTAAAATTCATTTTATTAATAAAACAAAATAATAAAATGCATATTATTTAGAATAATAAAACTATTACGCAAAAATGTTAGTGCGGGACAATATATACAATTTGCCTTCTTCATTATAGTTTACACATTCTTGTGACTTTTGATGAGTGGAGCGACCGAGGACCCATCACACAAACGTCATGACTTACAATTCTTTTTGAAGTATATATTAAAATTATAGCAATTATCATTCCCCTAAGAACATTTCCAATATTTTGTTTAGAATTTTTCTATAATAGAGAAACGAAGTCAAAATTTTATCATATTTTTGGAGAATTCAATGATTATTATATTATTAAAATATTTAAAAACATAATAAAAATTATTTCTCTTTATTTATTTTTTTTCATTAGTTGATTGAAGATTTGCATTGGAACCAACAATATGATTGAAGAAATATCAAAATTTGAAGAAAACTGCATTCTCTATCCTACTTAGAGATTAGAGAAGCTGTTGGGGTAAAAAAACAAACTCTACAAAACTTAATCTTCCTTTATTTTGGAAAAGTTGTTGAAGACCCTCTAAGTTTATGTTGGGCAAACTAACTGATAATCAAGTGGGTGATTGATAAACTCGTTGTTAGCTAATGAACTGGTGAAAACAAACTGATAAATGGAAAATGATCTAAAAGGATATCTTAAATATTGTTCAATTTTAACATTACATAATATAATTAAAACAGATTACTGATAATATATTTCATTATAATCATTAAATTTTGTTAATAGAACATTAAAAAAAAATAGAACTTTAATCTTTGTATAACTTAAAAAAGATTTTTGGAATGTTATATTTGATTTGTGGTCCATTAGAGATATATTTAGATAAATACAACAATGAGATTTCTTTTAAGAATTTTCTAATTTGTGAGATCTAATTTAAACTATAAAAAATTGGTTTTGAAACACATGGATATTGGTTGAAAGGGAATTACTGTTGGGGAGTGTGTGCAGAATATCGATGGAGAGAAGAGAAGAGAGAGAGTGATCGTAACTTGGATAAGAATTCGAGATCGCGTGAGAGATCGCTTTCCTTAAGTGATATTTCGACCCTATTCTGCATGGGTATCACGAAATTCACTCGAGTATAATCTCAATTCACCGGTATCGATTCTGGCAGAAATCGATCATATTTAAACACAATGAGATTCGTAACCGATCCTAAATTATTAATGATAATAATTTCTCATTTAATGGTATTGATTGTTGGACATAATGGTGGTGGTTACAAATTGAGTTGGAGGTTATAAAGAGATTTGGGGGTTACAGAATCGAAATCTGCAACAGTGCACGGCGCGGGTTAACCCAAGGCACAACCCGCGCAGGCCACTGTTTCGTCTCACACTCCAGTGCACCGCTCGGGTAGCCGCACGGGTTAACCCGCGGCACAACCCGCGTGGGCCACTGTTCTGTCCCACACTCCAGTGCACGACGCAGGTAGCCGTGCGGGTTAACCCGCGGCACAACCCGCCCGAGTCATTGTCTCAGTTACAAACTGTTAAAACCACCAAACGATCGTCCAACTATCCCGGGTCATAGTTAGCTGACACGAGTGTGCACTCCACACCTCCTAACTTGTGTTATAGCTTAGCTACAAACCCCATTATTATCATGTAAATTCAATTACGCAAAATGAACCGATGATTTCACTAAAATCACCAACAATTACGAGGTGATTCAAACAGATGAATATTTGAATAAAATTGCATTTTATGACTTTCTTAAAGATGGTAAACAAACATTGTATATTAATTTGATAAGAATGATTCTTTTTTCATGCTTATATATTATTAATAAATTTTTTAACTTTTGTTTTTAGACAAGCTCAACGCGAATGCAACATTGGAGTGGGAAAGGTCCAAAACGGTCATACTTGATCGATGATTCGAAGTAATATCTACTATCCAAACTTTTTTTTTGAACAACAATATTACCATTAATACCAAAAAAGAAGAATCTACAATATATTCAGCACAAAACAAAACCAGAGTGGGAATAGAACTACAAGCCAAACCCAACAAAAACACAGAACCGGGGGCATATGTACATCGTTTGCGAGAAGCAAACCAAGCCCCCAACCCCATCCAAACACCCTACCTACAGTTACGACAACAACCAAGTCACCACGCCACCACTGCAACCGCACAGGGGCCGAACAACATCTATACACCGCCTAGACACCCCCTTCGGACAAGCACGCGAACACTCATCTCTCCTAAGACTTCTTTCGTTACTCAACCAAAACTCAGTCCAGAACACAACGAACCAGCAATAAAGATCAATCAGCCACCTCGAGTACTGCAGCCTCATGAACCAGACTGTTGCAACAGCTCCTGTTGTTGATGTTGCTACTGTCGATCCTCGAAAAAGACCACATCCATACGCCTGCTGCTGCTGGACTGTTGCTACTGTCGATCCTCGAAAAAGACCACATCCATATGCCTACTGCTTGCTGTTATCGCCAAGCCTAAATCACGATCGGTCCAACCAAACAGCCTGCACGCTGTTACAACAGCGACTAGAGCATCACACCGCCCCTACGGACGCGATGGAACTTGGTGTGGTTTTAAAATTTATAACCGCAAGCGTACGGGAGGTGTAGCATACGGGTCGATCACAGGGAGGCGATGGACTAACACGGACTCGTTCTAGACTATGGCCTAGCTACAGGAAATATCAATATTTTGATTTTTATATTAAAACTAATTAAATAAACAAACAAAAGGAGGAAGAAAAAAAACTAACAGACATTGAGTAATGTCAACTTCAGATTTTTGGTAATAGTTGGAATTCGTTATGTAAAATTACTTCAACCCTCTTTCGAGATGGAAAAACTTTTCTAACCCAAAACCCATATTTACTTTCGCAATATGTGTACGTTGGGAAGAAACTTTATGATTTAAAACGAATATTTTTCCCAATCAACGTCCCTAATTATTCGAAAATGTTAGAGTCGTTGTCATCGATCAATTTAATCTAAGTAAAAGATTAAAACTTTCGTTTCATCTCAAACTAATCGAATTAACTAAATGATTTATTAAAAGCCAATTAAATCAATTTTAACTTTCGTTAAAATCGAAATGGATTAAAACTCAACATCCGTTTTAAAATAATAATTGGTCAATACCACAACTTCGATCCAAAGAGACGATTACCCAAATGAACGATAACTAAACTACGAAACAAAACATAATATAAATCTAAACAAAACAATAAAATTAATCTACGAAAACTATAAAGATCGATCCAAGGAGTGTTACTCTCCAAGAATCGTTTTTAGCCTACGAAAGCGGTAAATAAAATTAAGAGCGGTGCAATGAATTAAAAAGGGAGAAATAAATATAGGGAGAGAAATCCAAACATATAAATAAAAAAAATGGAGAAACGAAGCGTTACAACGGTGTTGAATGTTGATGAAAATCCGTCACATTCCATCTTCATCTTTGATCCGTCGAAACATCACATCTTCAAATCTTCAAAGAACTCAAGGAACGAAGGATAACAAATAAAAAAAACTAAACTAAATCTAAAATCTAAACTAAAGAACAAAAGAAAAGCACTAAAATCTAAAAAATCATCTCTAAACTAAAAGCACCAAAAAAGTAAAAAACCAAAAACAAAAGAAAAACAAAAACAAAGAAAAATAAGAAAAACGACGTGAACCCTTTTGGGGAGGAAGGAGATGTCTTGAAACCTAAATTTATTTTCTATATATAAATAAAACTTTTCAAATCAGCCCCCAATCTTTGCAGCATTTTCAAAAATAACCCTCTTGATCTCTTTTCTTTCAAAAGATCCCTTCATGAATTCTTTTATTTCAAAAGCTCCTTTGATGAATCATTTCTTCAAACTTTGGTCCACCATATAAATGATTGATCAAAAACTTTAAATCCATCGTCATCTATTTCACGCTTTCAATGTGAATTACCTGTCAAAACCCGAGAAAACCACAAAAATGTCAATGTAATATCCCCAACGATGATTATACGAAAAATAACTAAAAATATAAACAAAACTATGTGCAAACAATTAAACTAAATGCAATATGCAATTATAAACTAATATGAATGCATGCATAAAATGCACTTAACAAAATACCCACAAGCTAAACCTTTCTTGTCCCCAAGAAAGAGATTAGAATTTATTACGGAATGAGTGAAAAGAAGAAAAAGAAAAACAAGCAACGATCTCCACAAAAATTCGAGCGAGTTAATACGCGATCTCACTAGGCACAATCTAATGTTAGGATTTCCCATGTACAAATGCAACTTGCTACCATGTGTTCAGATGAAAATAGTAGTAGAAACACATATTTCACCCAAATGTCACACTAACACAACACCAAACAAAACATATTGCAAAAAAGCGCACCTAATAAGATTTTACAAACATTACCGTAGCCGCTAAGGGAAGGGAAAGATGATCTACATGGATGGAAACTCACGATTTCGCTCAAATCACTCTAGTGTGTTTAGGGATGTGTATACGCTCAATGTCTACCCAATCGAGAAATATGAAATGCACTCTTGACGCGTTTGAAACAATTCTCAAGTATAAATATTTCATAATACTTGCATAAGATGAGGACTTTCGGGTAAGGTTAAGGGTTAAGGTTGTGATTAAGTTTGGTTATTGGGTTTGAAGAGATATTTTGGCTTGTTTTTGTGCACATAAGTTCCTTCCTACAATTTCCAACGGATCTAAACTTATTCCTTGCGAAACTAATATATAAATGCATATTTTTTTACAATTATTTTTTTGTTGCGTCTTTTTTCTTATGCCTTTTCTTTTATGAACCCACAAGCTATGATTGTGTATACTACTCAAACTAAATGCTTCAATTCGTTTTTAATTTTCGAAAGGAGAACTATATGTGCATTTTTTTGGTGGTGTAGGTGTGTTTGGTTTTCAAGGAAAGGGTAATTGTTTAGGCTCAAAGTTGGGTACAAAAGGAAAATATTTTTGTGTTTTTTTTTTGTGAATAAGAGTTATTTATGAGAAAAGAAGACCTCTATGCAAATATTATAATAATTTTAGACGAGAACGGAATCAAAAACCTAGAAATACACCCCGATGGGAGGTAACACACAAGAAAAGAAAATGGGATTGATTATATATGTGTCAATCCAATACGACCCAAATTCTCACAATGTAAAATCCATCCAAGTAGTCATAAGTATAGTGTAGGGGGACTATGGTAAGAAAGTTAATCCTAAAAGTTACATGGAACAATATGCAAAGTGGTGTGTGCAAGTGACTAACTAAGGGAAAACCACACTTCTAAAAAAAATCTTTACATCATGGTTAAAGTAAATCATAAAGTACATTAGTATTCCTAATTAAAAGATTGATGTTAAGTGATAGGTGGTTACTACGAGCTCTAAAATCGTGGATAAATGCTAAAAATCGTTTTGGATTTTTAATTTTTTTTTCATGCAATGCAATGATATGATGCAAAATGCAACAAAAATGGGGAAAAAATGCATGGGTTATAACTAAATGCATGAATGCTCAAATAAAAGAGAAAAGAAGTAAAAAACAAACAAATACCCCACCCACAAGCTAAAAATGAGCATTGTCCTCAATGCTTGACTACGGGTAAGGGAATCAAAATCAACGTGGGGAGTGTGGTTCAAGAATCACATATATGACAGCGCTACATGATGAATAATGGATGCATATCAGGGCAAAGTGATCAAATCATATTGTTTGCCCAGTGGTGGCAACCCAACTAATGCAATAATCATGCATATCAAGTACTACTCGAATGAAACAACAAGTCAACGTATTCACATAATGTTAAAAGAACGAATTTACCGGGTGTTGAACCGAAGACTTTGCCGCTTTTTGATGCTTTGAAACTCCTAGAAGTAGTTGATCACCTGAAAAAAACATGATTCATAAAACAAGGGGGGTTTGGCGGTTGTCAGCGCTGCCACGGTGGGGAGATGACGGATGCCAAATTTAGATAGTCGAAGGGGGAAATGAAAAAGAGAATACACTTTGAAGGGCGGGATTAGAAGTAAGGGGTTTCAAAAAAAAGGAAAAAGGAAAAGAGATGGCGAGAAAGAGAAAAATAAAAAGAAAAGGAAAAGAAAGAAAGGGAAAAAAATTAAATAAATAAAAACTTTTTTTAAATAAAGGAAAAATAAACGAAAAATAAAGAATCTAAAAGAAAAAAAAACTTTTATTTTTTTTTAATTTTTTTTTGAAATAAAATAAAGTAAAAAAAATCAAACATATAAATAAATAAAAACTTTTTTTAGATAAAATAAATTAAAAAAATAATAGAAATAAAAATTAATCAAAAAAAAAATCTTTTTTTTGTATTTTCTTCACACCAGTGACCAAACTCGTCACGCCAGTGACGACGGGCAGAAAGTTGGGGTTCTTTATACCAGCTCCTTTCACGCCAGTGATGACGGGCAGAAAGTTTGGATTTTTAGGATCAGTTCCTTTCACGCCAGTGAAGGGGTACTTCACGCCAGTGACGAGAGGCAGAAAATTAGGAGACTTGAAATCTGAACCAAGAATTAAACAAGAGGAAGAATGGCTCGTTTATCGTCGTAAGCTTGACGAAGAATTAAACGAGTCGCGTAAATACACAAATGACATAATCGATAGCCGGTGTGTTATCGTTATAGAACACATTACGCTACCCAAAACCGAGAATTAAACAAGGGTAGAGAAAGAAGGATCGGTGATGTCCGTCTTGACATTAGAAACACTGAACCAAGAAAATAGTAAAAATAACACACGAGAAACATTCAACAAGACAGAGATACTATCACTCATCATTTCTAAAGGTAATAATTAGCTCGGTCTTACCAAACACACAACTTAATGGCCCGTCACTCACCGCCTTTTCTTCAACTGTGGCTTATCATTCCCGTCCGCAAATTGGCCAGACTACACAAACAAAAGCTTCAAGCACACGGTTAAACAAAATAAAAGATGAGAAGACGAAAATGAAAACATAAAAAAGAAATGGGGTAAAGACATAGACTAGTAAATCAAAAAGTAAGTCAGTGCTAGACTAGTCGCCTCCCCGGCAACGACGCCAAAAACTTGATGTGTTTTAAATTTATACCGCAAGCGTACGGGTTATGTAGCATACGGGTCGATCACAGGGAGGTGACGGTCTAAACACTAACACTTAATAATCATAACTAGCTATGTGAATAAGATATTTGATTTGGTTATTAAACTAAGTGGACATAAAAGTAAATAAGATTAAGGGAACGAGAGAGAAAAAGAAACAAATAGAAACAAGATTAAATAAAATAAAGGACGACTACAAAAAAAAGGGGCATTGGGTAACGTCTACATAGGATTTTAGTAATGGTGGGAATTTGTTTTGCTAAATTACTTTAACCCTCTCTCGAGGTGGAAAAGCTTTTCTAGACCAAGACATATATTTACTCTCGCAATACATGTACATAGGAAAGAAACATTAAGATTTAAAACAAGTTATTTTCCCAATCAACGTCCCTAACTATTCGAAAATGTTAGAACTGTTGTCATTGACCAATTTAATCCAAGTAAAAGACCAAACTTTCGTTTCGTCAAAAACTAATTAAATCGACTAAACATTTCATTAAAAACCAATTAAATTGACCCCAACTTTCGTTAGAATCAAAATGGATTAAAACCCAACATTTGTTTTAAGAACAATTGGCCAAATACGAAAACCTCGATCCTAAACGACAATTACCTAATAAAACGATTTACTAAATTGAAGCTAAGCACAAGTTATTTAATTAGACTCTAATAAGATCAAAGATAAATTAGATCTGGACTACCAAAACAACTACATTAGACTCGATCTATAACATTAACGCTAACAGAAATACAAAACAAACGTTGAATCGCTTAAACAAACATGTGCAGAAAATAAAGTAATGCAGAAAATTAAACCTAATCTAATTCATAAAAATTAAGTGCAGAAAATTAAAAAGTTTAGGAAGAAATTGAGATGCAATAGATTAAAGTAGGAAGTAGGGAATAGGGAATAGAGATAGAGATACATAGAGATGAAGGGTAAGAAATAAGTAATAGAGATCTATAGAAAAAGAAAGCTAAAAACTTGTAACGATCTAAGAACATATAAAAACTTGTAACGATCTAAGAACATAGAAATAATGAAAAACTTCAAGAACAATTAGATTAATAATAGAATCTAAACAAACAAGAAACAAAAAAAAACTAAATGTATTAAGAGAGTAGGGAAGAAGATACTAGAGTGTATGAAAGACCGATCGCGAATCGGTTTCCAATAGCCTAAGCTTGGAGCACGATCTTCCTCCCCAATGTTTGAGAAATCGACCAAGGGAAGTCTCCCCAAGAACAAAAAAACGCAATCCCTAATCTGGTGGTAATCGATGTGTTTTGAAAACAAACTCTCTCAAGGGTTTAAATAGCCAAAAATAATAAAGCCCATAAAATAAAGGCCCAAAATAAAAAAAAGTAACAGCAGTTCGCGCCAGTGAAGCAACCGCTCACTGGCGTGACAGTGGGCAGAAAGTTTTAGAAATATTTTTCAGAATTTGCTCACGGGCATGAAGCATTCCTTCACGCCAGTGACCGCGGGCAGAATGTCAACTTGACTTCAGAGGGGCTTCTTCGTGTCCATGAAGCTATCATTCGCACCCGTGAAGTGTGCAACATCTTCAATCTTCAAATTTTCGTCTTTTTCCTCCATCTCTTCATCAAATCGTGCATCCAACCTCGCTTCCTTCACGTCTTTAACTTCCTTCTCCACATCGTTCTTCAAGTCCTCCACCGAATTATCTCCAACATCGCTTATAATCTGCACAAAAGGTATACCAAAAGCATAAAAACGATTCCAAAACCCATTCCAACTGTGATTAAGGGAAAAAAATGGAAAAGAATAATAAAAAGGCATGAACGAACTAAACTAAGGACTAAAATGCATAAAAGACACAACTAATATGAACAAAGTTAGGTGCATAAAATGCACTTAACAAACCACCCACATGCTAAACTTTCTTGTCCCCAAGAAAGAAATAAAACATATACGGGTGAAAAAAAAGAAAGAAAAAGAAAAGAAAAAGAAAAGAAAAAGAAAAGAAAAGGGAAAAAAACGATTATCTCCGAAGATGTCAAAACGAGTTATCCCACAGTCTCACGAAACATGATCAAGGATTAAGATTTCAAACACAACTAAATGCCACAAGTTTGAAATAAGCAAAGTAAGTAGGAATGTATGACCACCGAAGCGTTGAACCAACAAATACCGATCAAGCATATCGCAAAAAATATTGCAGCCTAAAGGGATTTCGCAAACATACCATAGTCGCTAAGGGAGGGGACAATGATCTATACGGATGGAAGCTTACGATGTCGCTCTACGCTCTCAAGTGTGTATAGGGACGTGTATACGCTCAAGTCCTTCCCAATCGAGATAAATGAATGCGGTCTTAATACAGTAGAATTTATTCTCAAGTCCAAGAGTCTACCATAATAATGCATACATTGAGGGCTTTGGGGCACGGTTTGGGATTAAAGGTGGGATTAGGATCATTTATTGGTGTTGAGTTTTTTTTTTTGGGTATGCTCATAAGGGTACGTTCTTTTCCTAATGTTTTTGATGGATTTGAGACTTTTCTCTCTTTTTTTTCAAGACCTTGTGAACCCACAAGCTATGCTTGTTATGGGGGGGGGGGGGGGGGGCTCAACAAACTGTCCACAAGTTATGCTTGTGTTTATTTCTATGCTAAATCCATATCCATCTATCATTTTGAAGAATTCAATCTTAATGTGCATTTTTTTTCTTGGTGTATGGGTGTACAAAGAAAGGTCGGTGTTTAGGCTCTATGCATATTCATAATAAACTTGGACGAGAAACCATTCAAAAAGTCTAGAACTACACCTCGATGGGAGGTAACACACAAGAAACGAGAAAATGGGATTGATTACATATGTGTCAATACAAAAAGACCCAAAATCTCATTAGGTAAATCCATCCATGATAGTCACTTTGTTGCAATGTAGGGGGACTATGGTACGAAAACTAATCCTAAAAGGCTGCACGGAACAACATGCATAACAGTGTGTGTAAGTGACAACTAAGGTAACATCATTCCTATAAAAAATCATTTAACAATGGCAAACAGTTAACGTGCGATTGGTGAATCAGTGCAAAGTGAGATATGGTGTACTACTAGTCATGAACACAACGAAGAATAATCAAAAATCTTTTTTTTTATATGCAGCCTAGAAATGAAATAAAAAAGGAACTATATGCAAAAAATAAAAAGAAATGAAATGAAAAACACCTACCCACAAGCAAATAGGAGCATTGTCCTCAATGCTCGGGGATAGGGTGCTAGGGGGAGAAAGAAATCACGGGGAAGGAGGGAAAAACTGTGGTGTTGGTGTTTATTGCAGTGAGTGAGGTGGTTCCATGGTGAAGACGAACGAGAGGGAAAAGGGGGATGAAGGGACGGTGAAAAGAGATAGGGAGATTGGCTTGTTTATCGTCGCTAGCTTGACGAAGACTTAAACGATTGGGGATAAAAGAGTGTACGAATCGACAAAAGTCAAAAGATTGACTAAAATGGTCACCGATTCGTACGAGTCGCGTAAATACACAAATGACATAAT
This sequence comes from Arctium minus, assembly GCA_954870635.1. NCBI lineage: Eukaryota > Viridiplantae > Streptophyta > Magnoliopsida > Asterales > Asteraceae > Arctium > Arctium minus. The sequence continues at coordinate 13,018,837 of OX941080.1, forward strand.
CGATAGCCAGTGTGTTATCGTTATAGAATACATTACGCTACCCAAAACCGAGAATTAAACAAGGGTAGAGAAAGAAGGATCGGTGATGTCCGTCATGACATTAGAAATACCGAACCAAGAAAATAGTAAAAATAGCACACGAGAAGCATTCAACAAGACAGAGATACTATCACTCATCATTTCTAAAGGTAATAATTAGCTCGGTCTTACCAAACACACAACTCAATGGCCCGTCACTCACCGCCTTTTCTTCAACTGTGGCTTATCATTCTCGTCCGCAAGTTGGCCAGACTACACAAACAAAAGCTTCAAGCACACGGTTAAACAAAATAAAAGATGAGAAGACGAAAATGAAAACATAAAAAAGAAATGGGGTAAAGACATAGACTAGTAAATCAAAAAGTAAGTCAGTGCTAGATTAGTCGCCTCCCCGGCAACGGCGCCAAAAACTTGATGTGTTTTAAATTTATACTGCAAGCGTACAGGTTATGTAGCATACGGGTCGATCACAGGGAGGTGACGGTCTAAACACTAACACTTAATAATCATAACTAGCTATGCGAATAAGATATTTGATTTGGTTATTAAACTAAGTGGACATAAAAGTAAATAAGATTAAGGGAACGAGAGAGGAAAAGAAACAAATAGAAACAAGATTAAATAAAATAAAGGACGACTACAAAAAAAAGGGGCATTGGGTAACGTCTACTTAGGATTTTAGTAATGGTGGGAATTTGTTTTGCTAAATTACTTTAACCCTCTCTCGAGGTGGAAAAGCTTTTCTAGACCAAGACATATATTTACTCTCGCAATACATGTGCATAGGAAAGAAACATTAAGATTTAAAACAAGTTATTTTCCCAATCAACGTCCTAACTATTCCACCTCGAAATAACTAATCGAATTAAAACAAGTTATTAGTAAAAGATTAAAACTTTCGTTTCATCTCAAACTAATCGAATTAACTAAATGATTTGTTAAAAGCCAATTAAATCAATTTTAACTTTCGTTAAAATCGAAATGGATTAAAACTCAACATCCGTTTTAAAATAATAATTAGTCAATACCACAACTTCGATCCAAAGAGACGATTACCCAAATGAACGATAACTAAACTACGAAACAAAACATAATATAAATCTAAACAAAACAATAAAATTAATCTACGAAAACTATAAAGATCGATCCAAGGAGTGTTACTCTCCAAGAATCGTTTTTAGCCTACGAAAGCGGTAAATAAAATTAAGAGCGGTGCAATGAATTAAAAAGGGAGAAGTAAATATAGGGAGAGAAATCCAAACATATAAATAAAAAAAAATGGAGAAACGAAGCGTTACAACGGTGTTGAATGTTGATGAAAATCTGTCACATTCCATCTTCATCTTTGATCCGTCGAAACATCGCATATTCAAATCTTCAAAGAACTCAAGGAACGAAGGATAACAAATAAAAAAAACTAAACTAAATCTAAAATCTAAACTAAAGAAAAAAAGAAAAACACTAATATCTAACAAATCATCTCTAAACTAAAAACACCAAAAAACTAAAAAACTAAAAACAAAAGAAAAACAAAAACAAAGAAAAATAAGAAAAACGGCGTGAACCCTTTTGGGGAGGAAGGAGATGTCTTGAAACCTAAATTTATTTTATATATATAAATAAATCTTTCCAAATCAGCCCCCAATCTTTCCAGCATTTTCAAAAACAATCCTATTGATCTCTTTTCTTTCAAAAGATCCCTTCATGAATTCTTTTATTTCAAAAGCTCCTTTGATGAATCATTTCTTCAAACTTTGGTCCAACATTTGTCATTCTTCTTGGATTGCTCCACCATATAAATGATTGATCAAAAACTTTAAATCCATCGTCATCTATTTCACGCTTTCAATGTGAATTACCTGTCAAAACCCGAGAAAACCACAAAAATGCCAATGTAATATCCCCAACGATGATTATACGAAAAATAACTAAAAATATAAACAAAACTACGTGCAAACAATTAAACTAAATGCAATATGCAATTATAAACTAATATGAATGCATGCACAAAATGCACTTAACAGAATTGAACAACAACTGTCAATCGCCAGGGCATCCCCTTCAAAATCACACGAGCACCCGCACCTGACCGAGGAGTTCCTAACTTAATCCGGGGATCGACAACTGTAACACCCTGAATTTTGGGATTGGGTGAAAAGTTGACCTTTACCCAAAGTTCAAGGGGGCAATTTGTAAATTGGGCTATATAAATAGAAATCAAATCTGAGATATTTTTAATATCTCATTTGATCTGATCTTTGTTGTTGAGAAGCTAGAGAGAAGAGAAAGAGCAGGTGAAAAATGATCGACTGATTCGGACAAATCGAGGTACGAATCTAGCTTAATGCTTTGATCTGAATGCTTTTAGCCGTGTAGAATCTTGTTGTGAAGGTTTTAAACCGTTCCATTTTGAGATCTGAGTATATCTCATTTTGGATCTGGGTTCTGCATTGATCTGTTCTTGATGAACAAGACGATCGGATGAGCAAAGGACCGATGGTCCTTCGACCGGTAGTCCTTTGACCCGATGAGCCTTCGACCGGGGTGGTGTTCGACCGGATGAACGTTCGACCGGGGAGGTGTTCGACCGGAGAGTCGTTCGACCGGAGTGTCGTTCGACCGGAGTGTCGTTCGACCAGTGTTGTCCTTTGACCGGTTTAGGTTCTGTTAAGTTGTTAGCTTCTGTGTCTTTGAGTTCTAGTCAAGTAGCGATAGGATTATCTGCATTTCGACTTACCGATTCTTTTGGTGTTGTCATAGGTAGCGCTCGCTAAGAAGAAGGAAACAGAGGTGAGTTCCTACCATCCTTTTAAACTTTATACATATCAAAAGTTACCTTTTGGATCTTATCTTGTTAAAGTAAAATGACGTTTTACTTATGCGTTTATGCGAAAAGATTATTTAAAAGAAGTTGAACTGGGAATAGCATTTTGTTTATAAAATGTATTTATACCATATATTTATTTATGGTTGGTCACATATGTTGTTGTGACGAGTCCTTACCATTACTAGTGGATCCCTAGGTTTTGAGTAGACTGTATTGTTGGGACGATACATTCCCCAAATTTGTAGCTATGGATCACTTGTTCCTCGAGGGCAACTTAGTACGGTTATGTGAGGCACGATACTAGCCATGGTTCATAGTGATCCTAGCGAAGGAGTATACCTTGGTTTTGAGCTTGGGGCTTGATCTCACGTTGAAGCACGGACTTTGTGATTCGTATCCGCAGATTCCAATTGGTTTAGCCCGTAACTCGGATTGTTGGCCTAACTTTGTGTTACACCACAATCCTTGGTAAAATGTTTTGTTTTCGGTCCTTTTATGGCATGTTTATAACGAAAAAGCCCGATTGCGGCAAGGACCTAAAGTGTAAATTTAATCTCTTTGGAAATGTTATCTTGATACAAATGTTTTTATCTTTTGAGCTTCATAAACTGTATGTTCTCACCAGGCTTTATTTCTGACACTTTTTCTCAAATGGTATGTGTAACAGGTTTCCATTAGCGGTGGGTTGCCGGGGTTTTTGGAGAGACGAGTTTTGAGTCTCGAGGTTTTTGGAGATGATTAGTATTGTTGCTGGGCATTGTTAAGTCCCATTCTTTTGATGAAATCCTTGTATAGGATTGTATAGTCTTAAGGACTGGTCCCATTTATGGGAAGTAAATGGAATTACTTTCGTCATGTTGTCAGGTTTCCAAGTTTTAATTTACTCTGATTTTTGAGGTGTTACAAGTTGATATCAGAGCTCTAGTTTAAGCGAACTAGGCATGAATGTAAGATGTCTAGACTTAGACTGAGTATACTAAGAATTGATCCGTGAGATTTGGGTAGAGCTCCTAAGATGGGTTAGTCTTAGAGTCGACGGAAAGTACGTTTATCAGGCGTTGTAGTAGTGGTGACAAGAACCGTTATGTGTTGTATGTTCATAATTTCACTTAGCTAATGTTATTATGAGGATACTGTACGTAAGAGTGCTTGAATTGCTGTTAATATGACATTTGGTAATGTGGTAGTACGTTTTCCTTTCGTATTTTCCTATCTCTCTCTTATCTCTTCCACTGCTCTGTGTAGCAGTTCAGAATGGTAAGTACGCGTGGAAGACCGCGTGCTCGTGTTGATGGTCTGGAAGCGACAGCCTCTACAGCGGGTCAGCCGGAAGGAGTTGAGGTTATCGTTCGACCACCCGTTCAGCAAGTACTAGGTGGGGGGCCAGAGGTCATTCCGCTAGTAGACCTGGCTTCGTCCCACCCAATCATCGGGGATGCTAATCCCCAGTCAGAGTTGTTAGCCAGCGTGATGTTGGCAATGAGGGGAGAGATGGCGAAGCAACAAGAGTTTCTGGTGAAAACAATGGAGGACCGCGACGTAAACAATCGGAGAAGTGAGACGGTTGTGGAGAACGTCGCAGCAGGTTCTGGAGGCGATGGTATAAGGGTCACGACGCTTTAGCGCGGGATTTCTGGTGCTCCGGGGAATAGGAAGAGTTGTTCCTATAAGTCCTTTTTGGGTTGCGGACCGCCAGAATTCTTCGGTTCTGATGACCCGGTGGTGTGCGTAAAGTGGATCCGAGCGGTTGAGCAAGCTTTTGGCTCTTCCGAATGTGGTGATGATCAGAGGGTGCGGTTCGATACCCAACTGCTGAGGGACACTGCACTCATCTGGTGGAATATCATCCAATCCACTCTATCTTCTGAGGTGTTGGCTCAGTTGTCTTGGGCCGAGTTCAAAAAGAAGTTGCTAGAGGAATTATGCAACGAGAGAACGATGGACCGAATTGAGAAAGAATTCCGGTCCTTGGTGAAGGGGATCCTGACGGTGAGGGAGTACACCCGTCAGTTTATGGAGAAGCTTGGTCTGGTGGGGCACGCTGCCCCAACAGAGAAGGACAAGATGAAAGCTTATATCAACGGCTTGCCAGCGGACATGCAATCTATGGTCCATAATTTCAAAGCTTCTAACCTCCGAGAGATGGTGGAAGAAGCTCAGTTCATGGAGGAAATGTTCGCGAAGAGCAAGTCTAAGAAGTCAGTGGTGGTGCCTGAAAAGAGGAAGTGGGAGAGCAGTTCGGTACCTCCCAAGCGGACCCGACCTTTTGTTGGAAACCGCAACTTCAACAGTTACCAGGAAGCAAGGTGGTGCCCGAAGTGTCGAACCAAGCATCACGGTAACTGTTACAACAATTCTCAAACTTGCTATAAGTGTGGGAAGTCTGGTCACACTGTCAAAGATTGCCCGGTCAGGGGACTCATCTGTTATGAGTGCAAGGCACCGGGGCACTTGAAGAAATATTGCCCGAAGCTTGTGTCGGGTAGCGCGCCAGCAAGGAAGGAGAACCCTCCAAAGGTTCAGGGTCGAGCTTTTCAGATGACGGCCGAGGAGGCCAGGGCATCCGCTGATGTAGTATCGGGTACTTTTCTTATAAACTCTGTACCTGCTCGTATTTTATTCGATACGGGTGCTAGTTTCTCTTTCGTATCTGAATTGTTCCGTCAGAAAATTGCTATGCCCACTACTAGTCTTGAGGATGCATTAGTGGTAGAAATAGCAGATGGTAGACAAGTTCTGATCCGCGAGGTTATGAAGCAGTGTACTCTTGGTATCGAAGGGAGAGAATTCCCGATCGATCTGCTACCGATGTCAATCGGGGGTTTTGATGTTGTGGTCGGTATGGATTGGTTGTCAAACAATCAGGCCGAGATCGTGTATTCCAAGAAGATGATTCGACTTCCCAACCCCTCTGGAGAGGTCGTTGTCATCTATGGTGAAAAGAGAAAGGGTGAAGTGGCAATAATCACAATGGCAAAAGCACGCAGGTGTTTAGTAAAAGGATGTTCGTCTTTCCTAGCCTATGTGATCGATGCCAAGTTGGAGAAATCAAAGCTGGAAGATGTGAAAATCGTGCGTGAGTTTCCAGATGTCTTTCCGGACGACTTTGTCAGGATCGAATTCTCAACAAGAATTAATTCTCAGAAACAATATCAAAGAAGTTGCGGAATAACACTTTGATATTCAATGTAACAGTAATCAAAACAGTAAATATGAAGAACAAATTGTAAACTTGTATTGAATGATTGAAATCACAAGATTACACACTCAACCTCAATCTTGAAGAACAAGCTCTATCAAGACGAATTCTACTTCTCTAGAACTAGGATCTATGCCTTGAGGTTGATTTCTCTCTAGAACAAAAACTTAGAATTACTTGATTATTCTAAAACTATTCTATACATTCTATACATATACTGAACAAAAAGATAATTACAATAAATAGAATATCTTCAGTATATCTTCCATATATCTTCAATATATCCAGCTGTCATTCTTGTAATTCGGATGATCTTGATCTCATAAGCAGTATTAATCATAAGCAGCATTAACTACTAAGCAGCACTAACCACTAGCAGTACTAACTAGCTAAGCAGTACTAACTTTGTTCAAGCAGCACTAACTTTGACTAGCAGTATTAATTCTACTAGCAGTAGTAATACTCAGCAATATTAACCATACTTAAGCTTTTCTTCAGTTCCCAACAATCTCCCCCTAACTTGACTTTTAGGAAAAGAAGTCAAGTTCTTCAGATGCTCCCAAAACCTCATAGTTTATGCTCCTGTATCTGGATTCAGCCCCAAACTCTGATTAATGATCCTCTTTATCAAGTACTTTGCCACCTCAGAATCTGGACACATCCAAGCTTCTTTTTCAACATTTCATGCAGCTTTAGCCTGCTATGATTATAGACTCCATCCACTAGGAAGTATTCTACATGATTAAAATCCATAGTTATAGCATACACTCCACTAGTTTCGTATAAAGTCCAATTGTTTATAGTCTGGAAGACATTTCTGATCACTTCTTCCACTTTTTCAGGTTTGAACATCATACACAGATACTCCATCACTAGTTTCTTGACTGACATTTCAGGAGCTTTCAGTTGATCTGCATACAATCTCATTCCTATCTCAAACATTTCTTCAAGATCAGACCTTGAACAAGTTCTGACAATTTTGTTCCAAGTAGCAAATACCTCATACTTCTCATCACTTCTCTTCAGTCTGATATATTCCTTGCCATCTACCTCCATGACATCCCAGTTAATTACTTCAGGAGGTTTAACTCCTACAGGTTCTGCTGAAATTGGTTCAGGCACTTTGTCCATCACTACCATGTACATCTTTACATCATCAGTGCTGGTAGGTTCTTTCATTGTAGATGACTCAAGTGCCTCTTCTTCTTCAGCAGCCTTTTCAGCCTCTTCTTCCACTATTCTAGGCTTCTTTGTAGGCTTTCTCCTTGCCATCATCTTGGTTCTTTTTAAAGTCCTTAGACTTTCACCAAGAGTAGCCTCTTTCTTTGGAGTTTCTTGCTCATCTGGAAAAGGCTTTTGTATTACAAAGTCATTGCTCTCCTTCATCCTTTCTCCATTTCCACCCTGGCAGTGTCATTCTCTTGAAGCTTTTTCATCTCTGCATCATATAGTCCTTTGATTTTCTCAAAAGACATCTTTGAAAACATTTCCTTTTTAACTCCTACAGCACCCTTGAGGAAAGTGATCATCTTGTTTCTCTCTTGGGTATCAAGGAATGTCTTTGAGGGTTGTCTCTTCTTCTTTGCACTCATTTTGAATTTTCCAATCTTCCTTAGAGATGTGACTTTATTTTTAGCCATTTCAGTTGCCAGACTCTGTTGATATGCTTTATTCAGCTCTGCAGCCATTGCTTTTGCTATCTCTCTGTCTTTTTCCACTTGGACATTTTCTGCTTGTTCCAATTCAGCTTGTATCTTTCTTGCCAAAGCTTCATCTGCCTCAATCAACTTTTGCCTCTTCATTGGTTGGTCAGATTCAGAATCTACTAGCTTTGCTTTACCCTTTTCTTTGCTTATCACCTTCTCAGACCTGGATTTCATTGCAACATCACCTCTTTCTTTTATGATAACTCCTTTGGCCTTTGAAGTGACCTTGGGAGTATCATGTTTTGCTTTGATTAGAGTTTCTGCAATTTCCAGCTCTGTTAGTACTTCTTTCACTGTTTCTGCTGCTTTGTTCATGTCAGCAGTAGTAACCATTTCTGCTGCTCCACTTGAACTAGCAGCATTAATAGTTTCTGTTGCTTGCTCACTTACTGCTGCTTGTTCTGAATTTCTTTCAGTTTCTGCTTCTAGCTCCCCCTCAACACTGTGTTTCTCCCCATCATGCTCCCCCTCAAACACAACTTTCTCTTTTTCCTCTTCCAAGTTATCTTCAGCCTCTGACTCCCCCTTTTTGGGAGCATCAGATACTGGTTCCCTTCTCTTTAGCACAAACTGTTTCCTTCTCTTCTTTTGAATCAGCCTGGTCACCATCTTCTTTAATTTTGCAATCTGTACTTGTTGTGACAGGATCACCAGCTTCATCTCCTCTATGTATTTTCCTTGTTTCATAACATCTAGGTTGATGTTTCCCATGGTATCCATCAATTCCTGATAGTTATATCTGTCCTCACCTTCTCTAGAAGTGTTACCCTCTTTTGAAGGATCATGGGATCTTTTAATAGTGGAAGTCTTCTACCTAGCAGAAGCACTATCCACCCCCGTGGTTTCTTGGCACCTGGGACCTTTGAATGATTGCTCATTCAAAGTTGCCATGGGGGAGGTCTTAGGTATGTTACCACTGTCCTCCTCTGTGCTAGCAGGAGTAGTGGCAGCCTCAGCACCCATATGCTCTTCCTCCTCCTCAGAGAGCACCTCCTTGGGGTTGGGAGACACCCCTGTGGTTTCCCTATTGATTTTCCCTAAAGGAGAATTCTCCCTTAGAGGGCTTAAAGGCTTGGGGGTTGATGGTACAAGAAGGGAAGGAGCCTTCTTTACCTGTTTCCTTTTGTATGTTTGGGTGATTGATGAAGATGGTTTTTCAAGAAGAGACTGGGGAATTGATTTAGAGTGGGAAGGTTGGGATTGGCTAGCAGTGGGATGGTCTAATGGGGGCCTTGACCCTGCTGCCATACCTTCATCAGTGTGGGACACCACCATCATTGTAGAGAACAATGGGGTGTCTACTCCTTCCGAGTCCCCAGAAGATCTTCTCATATTTTTGGAAAACCTTGCCTTTAGGGGGTTTAGGTACATATACCCCATCAAAGTGAGGCATATCCGTCAATTCATGGGTGATAACTTCTTGAACAAACCTGGGGTACATGAAGAAACTCTTCTTGTTATCCAGATTTGAGACAAGATCATTGAAGATCATTTGAGAGAAATTGTATTTTCTAGCAGTGAATAAACACACCAATGCATATGCAATGGGACTGCTAAATTGGCTCCAGCCAGTTGTTTTCTTTGAAATACAATGCATCAAGGTATGAACAAAGAACCTCCATTGGGGTGAAAATTTTGCTTTGAAAAACTTAAAAATCCCCGTTTGGCCTTCATACCCCATTCTTGATAGAGTTGAGAAAAGTTCCTCATTTGGGATAGAGGTTATACCTTCAGCATCATCTAGACGTAGACAGATGCGTAGTACCTCTTCAGTAACGGTTAGGGGTTTGTCACACACCCTTGTCTTTATCATTTGCACACCATTCTCAGTAACAATGGTGACATTGGCCCAGAACTGCCTTTGATGCTCTATGAAGATGGTTGGAGACACCGTGAGCGCATGAGCGATGTAACTTATCCTCAGAAAGTCGACTATCTGGTGAAATCCTGCAACTTGTGTTGGCTTTTGGAGCATAGCTATCTCATTGTGCTCGTCGATGAATGCCATGGATGCCATTGATCTTGAAAGTTCTTGCCTGAAAACTGAGTACTTGAGAGAGAAAGGGTTTAGAGCGCAAGTGAACAGTATGCAAAGAGTCGTTATGAACTTTTGGACGGGCAAAGGGTATTTATAGTATTCGGGACATAAGCAGTATTAACCTAGAGCAGTATTAACGGACAAGCAGTATTAACTGCGAGCAGTATTAACCACTAGCAGTATTAACTAACTAGTAGTATTAACTGAGAGCAGTATTAACCACTGGCAGTATTAACTAACTAGCAGTATTAACTGAGAGCAGTATTAACCACTGGCAGTATTAACTGACTAGCAGTATTAAAACTGTACTGGCAGTATTAACCATACTTACTCTTTTAAGCTTGTGATGAATTGAGTACTGCTATGTATTCCCTGAAAAGGAAGATTAGTAACACCAAGAATAAATAATATACAGGTATTTAACCACTTTTTGAGAAGGTGCTTATTCAGAGTTGATCATTCCCACACTTGTTACCAAGAAAGTGAATCTACCCACATCAAAGGCTTTGGTGAATAGATCAGCAAACTGGTTGTCAGTATGAACCTTTACAACTTGAATAAGTTTCTTTTCATTACAGTCTCTTATGAAGTGATACCTGATATCAATGTGCTTTGTCTTTGAGTGCTTGACAAGATTATTCACAATGCTAATAGCACTGCTATTATCAATAAAAATTGGAGTGTGCAGAAAGGTTACCCCATAGTCCAGCATTTGATTCTGAATCCATAAGACTTGAGAACAGCAACTTGCAGTTGCTATGTACTCTGCCTCTGTTGTAGATGTAGACACTGTGGTTTGTTTCTTGCACTGCCATGAAACTAGTCTTGCACCCAAAAACTGACATCCTCCAGAAGTAGATTTTCTGTCCAAGTTTGCTCCACCTAGATCACTGTCTGAGTATGCAAGTAGGTCAAAGGATGAGTCATGAGGATACCAAAGTCCCAATCTGGGTTACCCTTTGAGATATCTGAATATCCTCTTAACAGCTTGAAAGTGAGATTGCTTTGGCCTAACTTGGAATCTTGCACATACACAGACTGGAAACATTATATCTGGCCTAGAGGCTGTGAGATACATGAGAGAGCCAATCATGGATCTATAATGATGCACATCCATATCCTCCCCCTCAAGATCTGCTGTTATCTGCTTGTGTGTCTCCATAGGTGTGCTGGCAGGTTTTGAATCTGAGAAACCAAACTTGGTTAGAATGTCCTGCACATACTTGGACTGACAGATAAAGATTCCATCTGACTTCTGTTGAACTTGGAGTCCAAGGAAGAAAGTAAGTTCCCCCATGGAACTCATTTTGAACCTTTGATGCATTAGTTCCTCAAACTCCTTGCACATGTTGTCTCTTGTGGATCCAAAGATAATATCATCAACATAGATTTGGACCAGCAAGATATCCTTCTTCTTTCTCTTGATAAATAGAGTCTTATCAATGACTCCTCTTTCAAAGCCATTTTCCAAGAGATAGGATGACAGAGTGTCATACCATGCTCTTGGAGCTTGATGCAGTCCATAAAGTGCTTTCTTTAATTTGTATACCCTGTCTGGATAGCTTGGGTTTTCAAACCCTGGTGGTTGACAGACATATACCTCTTCTTCAATTGAGCCATAGAGAAATGCACTTTTTACATCCATTTGATAGACTTTGAATTTCATATAAGAAGCATAAGCTAGGAATAATCTAATTGCTTCTATCCTAGCCACAGGTGCAAAAACCTCTTCATAATCTATACCCTCTTCTTGAGTATACCCTTGAGCCACCAGCCTTGCTTTGTTCCTTATCACTATTCCTCTTTCATCTCTTTTATTCCTGAAGACCCATTTTGTTCCTATTGCTCTTTGGCCTTTAGGAAGGTCTACTAGATCCTAAACATCTTGTAGCTTGAACTGCAATAGTTCTTTTTGCATGGCTTCTATCCAACTGGATTCTTTCATAGCATCATGTGCCTTTTTAGGCTCAAGGTGGGATAAAAAGCAAGAAAGCACTGTATGCTGTTGATCTTGCATTTCTTGAAGCCTGCTTTGATTTCTAGTCATCATAGGAGAAGATATATCTCCTATTACCAGTTGTGGAGGATGATTCTTTTGAATTCTGGTGTGATGATTAGGTTCTTCATTAAGTCCCACCTCTAGATGGGAGTCATTCAACTCAACTGAGGTGTTTTCAGCAGCTACTTCTGATTCTTTATTGTCTTGAGTCTCCTCATCTCTACTTTCTTCTTCACTCTGACTTGGTCCAGTAGATGGTTCCTTTTCACAGTCTTCAACAGAATCCACTGTGGGTATGGGAAAGATCACAGATTGAGATATACTTTCTTGAACTTGTGTAGTCCCTGATCCTCCACTCCCTAAACCTGCATAATCATCACTACTGAAACCAAAAGAGTTAGTTAGTGAGTCAATGTCAAATAGCCACTGAGGACCAGACCCAATAGGATTTGGTGTGTTCTCATTGCATTTGACATTGTCACTTTCTTCAATTATTCTAGAAGATGAGTTAAAAACTCTGTAGGCCTTACTCTGAGATGAATACCCAACAAGAAATCCATCATCTGCCTTGCTATCAAACTTACCTAAGTGAGTTTTGGTATTGAGAATTGTACAAGGACACCCAAAAGGTTTGAAAAATCCAATAAAGGGTTTTCTTTTATTTAAAAGCTCATATGGGGTCTTGTTCTTTGGCTTAACTACTAGAACTCTGTTTTGGACATAACAGGCAGTATTAACTGCTTCAGCCCAGAAGGTAATTGGCAGTTTTGAATCAGCCAATAGAGATCTAGCAGCCTCTATTAGTGTCCTATTTCTCCTCTCAGCAACTCCATTCTGTTGAGGAGTCCTAGGGGCACTATATTGTCTCTCAATTCCTTTTTCTTCACAAAAGGTGTTTAGATCAAGATTTTTAAATTCGGTTCCATTGTCTGATCTAATGATTTTTACTTTTTGATTAGTTTGGTTTTCAATTCTTAGGATAAAGGATTTGATCAGTCCACTTGTCTCATCCTTAGTCCTTAGAAAATATACCCAAGTAAATCTGGAGTAATCATCAACAATAACCAAGCAGTAAGATTTCTTGCCTATACTCATAACATTTGTAGGACCAAACAGATCCATATGCAATAACTGGAGACAAGAAGAAATTGTATTTATCTCTTTGGTCTTATGAGAAGTTTTATGCTGTTTGCCTTTCAGGCAAGCAACACAATGATCATCACATGAAAAGACTTTAGATGGTAAACCTCTTACAAGGTTGTTTTTAAGAAGTTTGTTCATAGTCTTGAAGTTCATGTGACACATCCTTCTGTGCCAAAGAGAGGATTCATCCACAGAAGCTTTTGAAACAAGACAGTTCAGAGATGAATCACTATCAACATTGTCCATATCTAGACAATAAACATTGTCCTTTCTTGGAGTTCTAAATAGTATCATGCTTTCATCAACTACCTTGAACCCTGGAGCAAGGATCATACACTCAGTATTGGTAAATAATATGCTATGTTGTTTGTCACAAACCTGTGATACACTTAACAGGTTGTAATTCAATTGATCAACATAGTAGACATCCTCAAAAGTCATCTTACCTTTGGTGACATTACCTTTGCCACTTATTTTACCCCCAGTAAGATTATCTCCAAATGCAACATGTCCTCCGTTGATATGCTTGAAATCCTGAAGGCATGACATGTTGCCTGTCATGTGCCTAGAGCAACCACTATCAACATGCCATATGCTCTTTCCCTTGAGCTGTTGGTTGCCCTGCACATAAGATAAATCAGTTAGTATGAATTAGGAACCCAAGCCAAAGTGGTCTTGGGTACCCCTTTCTCATCAAAATACTTGCATTCTTTCTTGACAAGATTTTTAAACTTTGACTCCTCATTGCTGGAGTACTTTGTCACAATGATAGGTTTAGAAACACTTTTGCTAGAAGCAGTACTGGTTTTAGAATTACTAACTGCATTTGCAGCACTTACATGCTTAGCAGTACTAACCTTGTTAGAAGTAGTAACTGTGTTAGCAGCAGTAACCGTGTTAGCAGTAGTAATCTTTGAAGAGGTACTAACAGTATTAGCAGCATTAAAATTTTCAGCAGTACTAACACTGGTAGCAGCAGTAACACTTCTAGCAGCACTATCTTTGTCAGCAGTACTAACAGTTTTAGTGCTTCTAGGCACCTACATTTTAATACTTTCTTTTAAAGCCTTTTTCTTCATGGGACCTTTGGTTTCAACAGATTTCTTCATCACATGTTTCTTTCCAGCCTTCCTATAACCAACAGGTTTTTGCATAAATCTTTGAAAGTTCATCTGTTGGTTAATAGGGTTAAAGAAACAGTATTTAGCCAAATGGTTTAACTTTCCACAAATAAAACAAGGCTTTGGCCTATTGATTTTACTCAGATCAATGCCTTGCTTTTGTGCCCATTGATTGTTCCAGTTTCTCTGATTTCCCCTTGGTTTATCATGTTTTTGGGGCTCGGATTTATTGCATGCACACTGCTTGCAAGGGATAGAGTTCACAACAGTGGTCTGCTTATAGTGAACCTTCTTGTTCTTTCCCTCAGTCTTTTCTATCTCATTGGACTTGATCCAATGCTTTCCACATCCCTCATTGGTGATTATATGGTTTTCTATAGGAATTTCACCACTCACAGTATTGTTCTTATCCTTGACAACTTCTTTCTCAGTTTTATCCTTAACAACCACTTCATCTAAGGGATCTATCTCAGTGGCTCCCTTAGGTAGGTCCTTCCTATCCTTTGTTTCTAACAAATCTGAACTAGGAGGGATGTAGTTGTTGTTATAGGGTGGTGGTGTGGTATTGTACCCTATTCCTCTTCTCAGTTTATCATGAATCTGAGTTTGTAGCAAAGAATCCATTGCTTTGGAAGCATTTGAAAACTTTTCTACATCAAGTTTGACTTTAGCTAGCTCTCCTCTTAGCTTTTCACTCTCTTCTTTAGATCTGGTCAGTTGAAGTTCTAAGTCATTCTTCTCCCACTTCCAGTAGTTTGTGTCATAAGAGTGTTGAAGCTCATTAGCTTGAAAACCCTTAATCTTCTCTTCAAATCTCTCAACAATCCTCACATAATCTTTTATGTCCTTTTCCAATCTCTTTAGGTCATCACTCATGTTCTGGTTGTGATCCCTATACCTTTTAACAGTGTTAATGCAATTTTGAGAACAAAGATTAGAAGTTACCTCTGTTGGGAGATCAGACACCTCTGCCATTAGAGCTTGATTCTGGATGGCCTCTTCAGCTTGATCACTCCAATCAAACCCCATACCTTGTTGAGAGACAAGGGCTTGTGCAGAGTTTCTGTTATTATTGAAGCTTCCAGATTGAGCTTGTTGGTGGTTGTTATTTTGAGACATTCCACTTCTGCATTCTCTAGCAAAGTGTCCCTTTTGATGGCATTTGTAGCATTCCACCTTAGACTTGTCAAATCCTGCTCCATCTTCTCTTCTTTGGGAGAAGTTGTTCCTCCCAGTTCTTTTGATGAACTTTTTAACTCTCATAGAGAGCATGGCCATCTGCCATTTAATGTCCATCTCTTCAAGATCATCTGGATGAATTTGTTCCAAGTCATCATTAATGAGAGAAGAGTTTCCATGACTTGCCAGAAAGGCCTCAAATACAGTTTCAGTGCCTTTCTCTTGATTTGCTCCATTGGCAGCACTAACTGATTCAGGGTTGGAAGTAGAATCAGTTGATGCTGAAAGGAGTGCAACATTGTGAACATACCCAGAAGGCCTCTTTTTAGCCTCTACCTCAGATTCAAAGACTCTTAGATCATTATAGAGATCATCAAGTTCCTTTTCTTCCAGTTGATCATTCTGTCTGAAAGACACAGTATACATGGTCCATTCATCACTCAAGGACCTTAGAAACTTTCTGTTCATATCATCTTGATCAATTTGTACTCCCACTGTAGCTAGTTCACCAATAAGTTTGTTGAACCTGTCAAAAGTTTGAGTCATGGACTCATTCTTGGTTGACATAAAGTTCTCATATTGTTGCTTCAGAATGGCTTTCTGATTTCTCTTGGTACTTTTGGTACCAGAGAATCTCTTCTCCAGAGCATTCCAGAGCATCTCTGCATCAGGGTAGTTGCAGAACTGATGTTGATATTCATTGGGAATAGCCAAGAGCAAGGTGCTCAAGGCTTTCATCTCTGTCTGTCTAGTCTTTCTTTCTGCATCAGTTTTTGGTGGAGTTCTCTTTCCATCTGCACCAATCTTTCCGGCTTCAGAAGGACCATTCTCTATGATGTCCCACATAGAATAGTCAGTGAGGAGTATGTACTGCTTGATTCTGATCTTCCACATATCGAATTCATTGGGTCTGAGGATTGGAACCTTTGAGACCAGAGTACTGCTTGATTCTGCAAGGTTTTCCATGATGAATGAATAGATGTTTCTGAGAGATCCTGCTCTGATACCACTTGTCAGGATCGAATTCTCAACAAGAATTAATTCTCAGAAACAATATCAAAGAAGTTGCGGAATAACACTTTGATATTCAATGTAACAGTAATCAAAACAGTAAATATGAAGAACAAATTGTAAACTTGTATTGAATGATTGAAATCACAATATTACACACTCAACCTCAATCTTGAAGAACAAGCTCTATCAAGACGAATTCTACTTCTCTAGAATTAGGATCTATGCCTTGAGGTTGATTTCTCTCTAGAACAAAAACTTAGAATTACTTGATTATTCTAAAACTATTCTATACATTCTATACATATACTGAACAAAAAGATAATTACAATAAATAGAATATCTTCAGTATATCTTCCATATATCTTCAATATATCCAGCTGTCATTCTTGTAATTCGGATGATCTTGATCTCATAAGCAGTATTAATCATAAGCAGCATTAACTACTAAGCAGCACTAACCACTAGCAGTACTAACTAGCTAAGCAGTACTAACTTTGTTCAAGCAGCACTAACTTTGACTAGCAGTATTAATTCTACTAGCAGTAGTAATACTCAGCAGTATTAACCATACTTAAGCTTTTCTTCAGTTCCCAACAGACTTGCCCAGGTTGCCGCCCGATCGTAAGGTAGAGTTTCGGATTGACCTTATGCCTGGCGCTGCACCGATTGCTAAAGCACCTTATCGCTTAGCGCCGTCGGAGATGCAAGAGATGGTAGCACAACTCCAAGAGCTATTTTAGAAGGGATTCATAAGACCGAGTTCGTCACCTTGGGGAGCTCCGGTCTTATTTGTCAAGAAGAAGGATGGCACAATGAGAATGTGCATCGACTATCGTGAGTTGAACAAAGCTACGGTGAAGAACAGGTATCCGCTTCCGAGAATAGACGACTTGTTCGATCAACTTCAAGGAGCGGGTTGTTTTTCCAAAATCGACTTACGATTAGGTTATCACCAAGTGAAGGTAAGAGAAGAGGATGTTCCGAAGACGGCTTTCAGAACGCGTTACGGCCATTACGAGTTCCTTGTAATGCCTTTTGGCCTGACGAACGCACCAGCAGTGTTTATGGACTTGATGAATAGAGTGTGCCGACCATTCCTCGACAAGTCGGTCATTGTATTCATTGATGACATACTCGTGTACTCCAGGAGTGAGACAGAGCACGAGCAACATCTACGTGAAGTTCTGGAAGTATTGAGAAAAGAGAGGTTGTACGCCAAGTTTTCCAAGTGCGACTTTTGGCTTAAATAAGTACAATTTCTGGGGCACGTAGTCACTCGGGAAAGAGTGAAAGTAGACCCCTCCAAGATTGAAGCTATGATGAATTGGGAGCCTCCTAAGAGTCCGTCAGAGATCCGAAGTTTCTTGGGTCTGGCGGGATACTACAGGAGATTCATTCAAGACTTTTCGAAGATCGCTTCTTCCTTGACAGTTCTGACTCGGAAGAATGTGAAGTTTGAATGGGCAGAAGCCCAAGAGAAGGCGTTCCGGATTCTTCAGAAGAAGTTGTGTGAAGCTCCGATTTTATCTTTGCCTGAAGGGTCGGAAGATTTCGTGGTTTACAGCGACACTTCAAAGATGGGATTGGGTTGTGTGTTGATGCAACGAGGCAAGGTAATCGCTTATGCCTCGAGGCAGCTTAAAGTACACGAGCAGAATTATCCAACTCATGATTTGGAGTTAGCGGCGGTGGTGTTCGCTTTGAAGCTTTGGCGACACTACCTCTACGGCACGAAATGTACTCTTTACACGGATCACAAGAGCCTGAAGTATGTCTTTGTAGATCCCAGTGCAGTGCAATCACAAGTAAATATGAATAATGATGAACAGATTATAGGCCACAGCAACTAGTCATATGATTGATATAACTTCAATGGGTTAAGGTTTACAGAGAGAGTTTCTGATTAGGATATGTAAACCTAATGACTAGTAAACTGAATAATGAATTTCTAAACTAACAAATGAAATAGAATTAACTTTAAATACGTAGGCTCGCAGGCCTAATGGGCTTATGGGCTTTTAGGCCCAACAAGCTTACAAGATTGAATAAATGACATAATATACCCTGAACTTCTATTTAACTATCAAAATAGCCCTAACAATATCCCCCTTTAAATAGAAGTTGATAGTCACGCTAGTTAGGAACATAAATTTTTCGAAATCCAAAGCTGATCTGGAAATATCGAATCTGAGTCCTGTACTCCAGTCGCTCTTCAATTACACCCAGTGCTTCAAGTACAAGTGGCTTGTATTTAGGATCCAAAAACTGAACCCCTTTTTCATCTTTATCAAGTGCACGCTTCAACTTTTCTTTCAGCAACATTAACGTACCGTCACAGAATCTGGCAATCTGATTAAGACGAATGAATCGCATAATTCCTTTGTCGTTCAAGTAGGTCATGCCAAACTCTGGAAGCTTTATCACAGTAAATGCAGGTACACTCTGGGCATCAGACGGAATGTTCAGATCAGGCTTGAGTAGATTAATTTTTGGCTGGTTGCTTTCTAACCCAATCTGAAAATCTTCCACCGAGGCAAGCTTCATTGCACACTTCATATATCTCTTTACTGTCTCAAGTGCATCAATGACTTCCCCGGGTCTGTTAGTTCTGGTCTTTAAGTCTCGAAGAATGAACAACAGATCTTGTGGTTCAAGATACGGAAAGTCAGCTTCAGAAAAACAATACTTCTGACCATCTTCTCTAGTCACCATGAAATCTGAATATTTTACTTTCATGAAGAAACTAGATAATATCTGATCAACCGATGTAATCTTCAGCTTTGTCTTGTTGTTTTTGACTTGAAACTTCTTGTACACGAATATGAGCTCACACTGGTGTTCCTTGCTTTTCATTGACTGTAGACCATGAAGTACAACTTCATCATACTTACGTATCCAGTGGGCAAAGATCTTTTTCTGGCTTTCTTCGAGGAAAGGAACTTTTATTCGTACTCTTTCCCACTTGGATGGACGAACTGGTGGAGTACTTTCTGTTCCCATAACTGGAGATGCTGGAGGAGATCTGACGAGAATATCTGTTTCAGGAAGATCAGGATTAACAACAGAATAGGTCAAAAGAGGAACTGCAACAGAAGTCTGATCGTCTGGCTGATAGTCCGGATGAAGAATCTCATCTATTTCGGCTTGCATGACTACCAGCGCTCGTTCAGTATTAGCACATTCTTCCGTCGGTTCATAAACTTCATATGGATCAAGAATTAATGCCCAATCTTCAGGGACTATCGGAGAACCTTCATCAAATTCCTCAGGCTTTTCAACCCTTGGAATATCAATCAACACTAAATCCATACATTGTTCCCGTTCCTGTCCCTGCCCTTCTGATCGAGTACCAGAACCCGAACCCTGTTCAACCTGTTCTGACTCCACTACATGTGTCTCCGGCTCAGATAGACGTTGGCGCTTCTCCCCCTCATGGTGATCAGGATCATCCTGATCATCATGTCGGCGCTTGAGCTGTTCTGCCTGGCTACGGCAGGTATCCTCCAGTGCTGATAGGCGTTCAGCCAAAACAGCTACGGTTTGCTGAAGTGACTGAAGCATAGCTTGCTGGATCTGGAAGGCTTCGGTAGAGACAATATACTGGGGGGTAGGTGGGGTAGGTGTGGATGCTTGAGAACGAAGTAGGGATAGCAAATCGGCATCATGGGTGGGTTCGGTTAGAGACTGGGCTAGTAATTTGGCAAGAAGGATGGATTTGAGCTCAGGTATTGAAAGATCCGTGGTGGGTAGGGAAGGTGGAATAGGTGTGGTCTCAGGCTCAGTCGCAGGACCTTTGCCTTTGACCATGCATTTGATGTTGTCCATCTCTTCCCTCATCATAGATTGGACAGCCTTTAGGGCGCCGTCCATGTATTCCCTTGAGACAAACTCAGTTGGGGTAACTCCGGGGTCACTTAGACTTCCCGTTGTAGCTACGACTGTAGAAGTCGAGCCGCCTACGTTCACGGTTGGCGTGATGATATCCGTGGTAGGACTTCCACCCAATCCTCGTAAACTACCCGAAGGCGGATTTACTATGGATGTTCCGGCCGGGCCACTTAGGCTACCGGCGATAACCGAAAATGGAATATGTGTCCTAGGAATGGGATGTATAACAAATGGCTCTAGACTCCGTGCATGCAAAGATGGCGAGAACGGGGGCAGATATTCTCTTGTTTCAATATCGGCACCCTCCAAGTGAGAGCCCGATAGCGTATGTGCTAAATCCCCGTGAGAATGTGAAACCACATCTGTTGAGAGATGGTGGAGTGGCTTGGTTGGGCGTGCAAGTGCGCCGCTAGGTCCACGGCGGCTTCTTCAATACCCTGTCCCAACACATGAGACTGGGTAGCAGATGTGGCTACCTGGCTAGACGTGGCTAGGGGGGATACAACCGAAGATGGTTGTCCCGTCACTCGTGTACTCACAGTGTCATATTTTCTCTTTCTTTCCCTCTCTCGGCTCACTAGAATATCATCTTCATCCATAACTCCCTCCGCTCTCCTTATCTCTCCGGATAAGGGCTGATCATCGTCACCATCGGAGTCAGAAGACTCTTCATTTGATGCCGATGCTGCAATTTGGGTTTCTTCCGAGTCGGAATTGGCTGCCGTGTCTTCAGTAGCAGCGACAGAAGAGGACTGAACATGAAAGGCTTCAGAATCTGTTGCCTCTTCTGCCATTTGAGTCTCGGTTGGTGGCGGCGAAGATGGTTGTCTTGAATAACTAGGCTGGCCCGTTCCAACGGCACTGCCCACGCCAGATCCCCTCACGATAATAGCTCTCGACACACCCTGTCCAGAAGCCCCAGCTATCCGGACGCTCTCGCCTCTCGTTCGTGGACGTGGACCCTCACGTCGCTCAGGTCTTGCTCCCTGGGCAGGTCCTGCCGGTCCTGGCCGGACCATAGGAGCTGGAATGTTGTGTGTGTGCCTATAACCTATCACACTCAGTGCCGTGGGACGAGCATGGTCTAGTACCTCGACTGGGATTTGTCGGGCGACAACACCTTCCAGATCAGCGCGGGAAGGAATCTTGCGAGTTGGATGTTGTGGGCACGTCGGGTAGGTAGAGCGGCGCTGTATCTCGGGATACAGGTTCATGTAGTTCCGGATAACGATCTGTAGGAACCGCATGAATGGAATGAAGTTTGATCGGCGAGATGCAGTAGAACGAACTCTCTGAATGAGTTCAAACCAGAGAAAGTCGGCAATGTCCACGTGGCGATTGAAGGCCACCGCGTGAAAGATGCGAAGAATCGGGGCGCTCGTCTGATCAATGCCCTTCGTTATAGAAGAAAGGCACCGATTGATATACGTGAACAACGTGTACCAGATCGTCGATAGGTATTTGCGGTTGAAGGTTGATGGAATGCGAAGTTCTGCGCCGTAGCCTAAAGAGAGAAGGTCGGTGCACAGAGTAGCATCAGTGACCATCGGGTCGAAGTCTTCTCGGCCTGCTACGGATCCGGCGGTCGGTAACCGAAGGAATTGTCGGAAGAGATCACATGTGAGAAGCACTGGTGTGTGATCTATCCGACCTTCAAGATGGAATCCGCCATCGACCTCTAACGCATGGAGAGAACTCCAGAACTGCTGTAAGTATAAGATTGGTACGGTTGCAGTTTCCGTTAGAGCATAAGAGATTGGATGGCCCCTGAGTATCTCGATGATGACCTGATATTGAATAGCAGGTTGGGTTACATCGAGATGGTAGTTATTGGCTGTAAGAGGGAGGAACTGATCCTCGGGAATCAGTTCCGCATCTGCGATTGGATCAATCGCTGGTGGCTGGTTTTGCGCCATTGTACCTGTGAAAAATTAGTCGATTAGAACGCAAGTTTGGAAAAAGATAATAGTCGTTGGAGTTATACAGTCATGATTTAAATCACAACGGATAGTAACTCCAAAAATTGGAAGAACACAACCCTATTCGTGAATTAGGGTCAGTCACCAAGGCACATGGAACTGTACCAGCACAAATAACCACCAAGATCACCTCATAGACAAGCTATTGAAAAGATATAACAATAAGCACATTAGAACCATAAAGGATGATTCGACCGGATAAAAGTTCGATCGGGGATGGAATTTGACCGGAGGTCACTTAAGACCGGGTAAAGGTCGAGTGAATTAGCCACATGAACGGAAGTCATTCGACCGGGTATGGTCTTCGACCGGTGTACTTCTAAGACCGGAGGTCATTCGACCGGAGGACACCTTAGACCGGATAAGTGATCGATCGGATAAGGTATTCGACCGGAGGTTTCAAAAGACCGGATAAATGTTCGATCGGATGGGGTGTTCGACCGGAGGTAACCTAAGACCGGGGATATTCTAAGTTTGGAGGTCATTCGACCGGAGGTCTCTTAAGACCGGATATAGTCTTTGACCGGGGGATAGGAAAGACCGGAGCACTCGACCGAGGGTGAGATCGACCGGGGCGTTTATTCGACCGGTGGCTAAACCACCGGATAATGTTCGACCGGGGCGTAACCCTAGATCGGAGTAAATCCCCGGAGAAGACAAATCGATCTGTAATCGATTGAAGAACAAAACTTAAAATCGATCGATTACAATCGATCGATGCAACCTGAAAAACAACATATCGAACCACCTACCTGATCGATTGAAGATGATGAAGACGAAGGTTCGGTCAAGAGATAGTTCGGTCGATAGATAGTCCGATCGAAACAACTCCGGGCGAGAGAGAGAGAGAAGAATGAGAAGATGAGAAAAATCGATCGAATGAATGGAATAGAATGGATCGACCGGGGTTATTAAACCCCGAACCTGGGCTTGGGCTCGGGTTAGGGCTTGGGCCTGGTTAGAGCTTGGGCCTGGGAAAACAGAAATAAAACAAGAAAACAAAACAAAAACCAAACACACACAAACAAAAATAAATATTTTTGTATTTTTCGGTAATATAAAAACTTTAAAAAAGCTTAAGGGGAAAAACCAAAATTAAACCTATGGAGAAAAAAAAAAGAAAAAAAATAAAACAAATTAAAACCGAAGACACGAGACCTAGCTCCCCCTCGAATGTTTACCAAGAGGAGGTCCAAGCACAGAAACCTCTTACCTGCTCCCCCTCGAATGGAGGACTCGTGAGACTTATCAATCATCTGACGCTAGTGCTCCCCCTGAATACATTACCGGGTTGTAGATCCATCACAATCAACTTGCATTTTTCAGAGACCAAGAAATGAAACTGCACAAAGAATCACGAAAACAAACACACAAACAGAAGAGAAGCAAGAAAAACACGAAATCTACTTTGTTGATACAGAAGTTCGTAACTGACACAGAGCTGAACGAGTAAAGTGCAATAACCAAGGAGTGTGGATAATAGCAACCAGAGACAAGGCACTGGTGCAGTTGTCACAGTCATTCGTTATTGAACGAAACTCGTAGAGAGCTGCGAACGGATCAAACTTTCAGATTTAGCATACCTAGCTTGGACACAAGGTAATTAAATTGTTTTTCGTCCAAGGCTTTGGTAAATAGGTCAGCTAACTGATGCTCTGAATTAACAAAATAGAGTTCGATAGTACCTTTTTCCACGTGATCTTTTATAAAATGATAGCGCACATCAATGTGCTTCGTCTTCGTGTGCTGGACGGGATTGCTTGATATGGCTATAGCGCTCTTCGAGTCGCAGTAGATGGGAATCCTGGAGTAATGAAATCCATAATCTTTGAGCTGAGTGCGCATCCAGATGACCTGTGAGCAGCAACTGGCGACTGCCACATACTCCGCTTCGGCGGTGGAGGTGGACACGCAGTTTTGCTTCTTGGAAGCCCAGCTGACAAGACGATCGCCCAAAAACTGAACATGACCCGACGTGCTTTTCCGGTCCAGCATGTTTCCAGCATGGTCAGCGTCCGAGTAGGCTGTCAATTCAAAACCTGTCTCTTTTGGGTACCACAAACCAAGATCAGCAGTACCTTTTAAATATCGAAAAATTCGCTTAACCGCAGCTAAGTGAGACTCTTTAGGTTTCGACTGAAATCTTGCACACAAGAATGTCGAAAACATAATGTCAGGCTGACTAGCCGTCAAGTACATCAGAGAGCCAATCATACCTCTATAAATAGTAGCATTCACATCCTTACCGTCAGGATCGGAGTGAAGCTTTAGAATAGTGGACATGGGGGTTTTCAGAGATGAAGATTTTTCTATCTGGTATTTCCGAAGAATATCCGAGATGTACTTAGATTGATTAATGAAAATTCCTGTTTGTAATTGTTTTACTTGAAGACCCAGGAAAAAATTCATTTGCCCCATCATGCTCATTTGAAAATGTTTACTCATTAAGACAGAAAAGTTCTGACAATACTTGGGGTTCGTGGAGCCAAAGATTATATCATCAACATAAATTTGTACAAGAATGATATCTTTCTTCTCTCTTTTAATAAATAAAGTAGTATCGATTTTACCTTTAGAGAAGCCAGACTTGACTAAGAAGGATGAGAGTGCATTATACCAGGCTCGTGGCGCTTGCTTAAGACCGTAGAGGGCCTTGTCAAGAAAGTAGACGTAATGCGGATTTTCAGTACTCACGAAGCCTTCGGGTTGCGAGACATACACTTCCTCCTTGAGAATGCCGTTGAGGAACGCGGATTTCACATCCATTTGAAAGACGATGAAATTCTTGTGAGCGGCGTAGGCGAGGAACATGCGGATCGCTTCAATGCGGGCAACCGGTGCGAACGTCTCATCGTAATCAATTCCTTCTTGTTGGCTATATCCTTTAGCCACTAGACGCGCTTTGTTCCGAACAATGATGCCGTTTTCGTCCTTCTTGTTCTTAAAAATACATTTAGTCCCTATCACCGTCTTGTTCTTAGGTCGGAGAACTAGGCGCCATACTTTGAGGCTCTCAAATTGGTTGAGTTCCTCTTGCATAGCGATTACCCAGTCCGGATCATTCAGCGCTTCAGAGACGGTGGAAGGTTCGATACGGCTGAGGAACGAGGAAAATAAGCAGTCATTCGCAGTGGTGGATCGAGTCCGAACGGGTGTATTGGGATCACCGACTATTTGATACAGGGGATGAGCTCGAGTCCACTTGGTGGTGTGTGGATGAGGTTGATATGTCTGATGAGAGGTATCGGAATCCACATGACCACCTGGGGGTAAATCCTGAACTGCCTCGAGGGATGATGGCCTGTGAGGTGTCAGCTCTTTAGTGGGAGTCGAACAAGGAGTAGAGGATGACTCAGCTGGTGATGAACTGATATGAGGATTCGGGATTGCCGGAGAGGTAGCTTCGGGAGCACCTTCAACAGGAGTCGGTTCAGGGAGTAAAACTGAAACAGGAGTCGGTTCAGGAACACCGTCATCAGGAACTTGAGCAAGAGGGTGTCTATCACTTGAGCTCGGGGAAGCTTGATCATTGGCAGTAGAGGATGGAGCACCCGGCGAGGATGGACCACCGGAGTCGGTAGGGCCAGTGACTTGTGTCACTTCGGCTGCTTGAGCAGGATTCCTGTCACATGACGTAGTATTAGACCTAACATTAAATAAGTCATCATAAAAGAATTCAAACAGCAAATCCAAATCAGAAAGATGTGCTCTTGACGTAGACGCATGATTTGAATCTACTGGAGATTGTGTAGCCTCTGAACGGAATTGTCCAGAAGCTAACACACCAGTAAGCGCGGGTTCTGAACTGAGATGTTTAGAAGCCATATCAGCGACCTCGTCAAAAGTCACGTTTACGCTCTCAACGACGGTCTTCGTCCGTTTGTTGTAGACACGGTATGCTTTGGCGTGCTGGGAGTAGCCGATAAACACTCCTTCATCCACTTTGGGACAGAATTTTCCAAGATCATCCTTATCATTTAAGACAAAGCAGGTGCATCCGAAAGCATGAAAGTAGTTGATGTTCGGGATACGCTTGTTGATGATCTCGTACGGTGTCTTGTTGAACCGCTTGTTGATGATAGACCGATTTTGAGTGTAGCAAGCGGTAGCAACGGCGTCTGCCCAAAGAAATAGTGGTAGCTGGTAATGAGATAACATAGTGCGCGCTGCTTCAACAACAGTTCTGTTTCGACGCTCTACCACCCCATTCTGCTGAGGAGCACGAGCAGTTGAGAAAGTATGCGAGATACCCACTGAAGTGAGATAACCGGTGAGTATTTTATTCTTGAACTCAGTGCCGTTGTCCGTCCTGATGGTCTGAACTACTTGATTGAGACTAACTTGAATGCTCTTCAGAAGTGATATAATCAACTCGGGAGTTTCGTCCTTTGAACGGAGAAAACGGACCCAAGTGTAACGAGAGAAATCGTCAACCATCACCAGGACATACTTCTTGTGATTTATGCTTTGAACGCGCATCGGTCCGCATAAATCCATGTGGATTAGCTCAAGGGACCGAGAAGTACTAGGAACGGCTCTAGGCTTGTGGGACGCCTTCTTCATCTTGCCCTTTTCGCAGGCAGCGCACATATGCTCTTTTGCAAACTTTAGATCTGGCATACCCTTTACATGGTCACCGAGCACCAACTTGTTGATATTCTTGAAGTTCAAGTGCGAGAGACGGCGATGCCATAGCCAGCTTTGTTCAGCAGATGCTTTGGACAACAAACAGACTTCCTTGTCGGCTTTCAAGGACGAGAGGTCAATCGTATAGAGGTTGGTGCGTCGCGTTCCAGCAAGTATTTCTTTACCATCCTCAGTTCGAACGCTGCACCTTTTAGCCTTGAAAGTAACCTCGAGATTCTTGTCGCAGAATTGACCGATACTGAAGAGATTGTGGCCGAGACCTTCGACATAGGAGACTTTCTTGATCGTGATGTTATCTTTGACAATATCCCCGTAACCCCTGATGGGAGAGAAGTGATCATTTCCGAAACGCACATTCCCACAAAACCTCTCGGTGAAGTTTGTGAGAAGCTCCCTTCTTCCGTTCATGTGCTTGGAGCAACCTGAATCTAGATACCACACATGACCGTCCTGCAAAACAGGTTATTTCTTTTTAGGTACCCATTCGTAAATGGGTCATTTGGGGTTAGATTTAACACCCGACTTAGAGACCCGTTTAGAGTTGGGTCTTTGTCTTTCACGGGAAACATCACAATGAGAATGATTATGAGCAATATGATATGAGCCAAACCAATCAGATGCATAACGATTATCAACAAAATCATTTGATCCACAATAAGAACATCACAGACAATCATGAGACAGTTGAAGTAATTGCGGAATTGAATAAACTTTTAAAGGAAGAGTTCCATTACATTCAACTAGAGGTTTAGAAATAAAGACATCATGATTGTTATTGTTCTTTCTAGACTTTAAGACAGGATCAACTAATTCTGATGTTGCCGAGCTCTCTTTTGACTTCTTAGCTACCCAAGCATATTTCACTTCTTTCCGCCGACCATACATATCTGAAATTCCGTTAAACCCATAGTCAGAGGATTTGAAAATTGAAGATTGTGACCTTTGAGAGCTACCGGTCTTTTTCTTCTTCTGTGAACGCCTTTTAGATTTAGACTTGGAATATTTTGAAGAATTGTTCACAGAAGGTTTTTGCGGGGCAGATGTGGAACATTCACCCTTATAAAATTTAATCGGAGGCTCACTTGACTCATTTAAAAAATCAACATGGCTAGGTAGAGAAGGATTAAAATCAAATTGGCTCAAATTTCTATCTAAACACACCTCAGAATTCAAGAATGCGGAAAATTCTAGTTCCTCATCAGAAAGGACCTTATCGCTTGAGGAGTTCAGGACAGTGGAAGAGTTTGTTAAGAGTGGATCATTTGCGGATGCATTTTTACAATCAGAACACTGATCCGTTTCAAAAACATGAGGCTCTTTTCCCTTATTTGAAATGATTGGTGACGAGTCACCCATAAAAGCTTTGCAGGAAGATGTATCGGAGGCAGGATAAGAATTTTCAAACAGATGAGTATTCTCACTTTGGAGATTTGAAGGCTTAGCTTGAGGTTCAACCTTATGAAGTTGCTCTTTCAGGCGATCTGCTGCCAAAGCAGCCAGTTGTGAATTTAACCTCTTTATTTCTGTTTGAAAGTATTATTTCTCCTTAACTGACACATTTTCCTCTTTAGTGGAATAGAGGCACTCAATTTGGGATAAAAGTTCTTGTTTTTCCTTTTGAAATCTGTCTCTTTCTTGTTCAAACGACTCTTCTAGCTGAACAATTTTTCTTTCTAAAATCAGAGGTGGAACATAGACTTTATGATCTGGTTGTTCCTCCTCATTTTGAACGGTTTTAGTATCTAGTTCAGCTTGAGTATAGCTTCTAAAGTAGTCATTTGACAGAAAAACAGGTTTTTCCTCGTTGTAAGATGCATTTAAAGAATCATAAACAAAAGGAACTTTCATTTTTGTGGAGGTCTCCCTTCTTAACTCATCCTCTTCCCAATCCTCATCCTCAATTGGTTTGGTCCAATTGATTTTGTATTCTGGATAGGTCTTATCTAATCCAAGAAATTCGGATGCGTACATCGTCGGAACTTGGGATAAGGCCTTTTTCAAATAATATGGGTTATCGTAACCGATACCCCTATTCGCATGCTTAGGTTCTTTTGGTGTAATTAGATGTAACGTTTGTTGAGATTGCCCAAGTCTATAAAGTATCTTTTCCATCTCCTTTAACTGATTAGATAACCTTATGTTCTCATTTTTGTAAGCCACGTTTTGATTTAACAAATCAATTTTCTCGGTCTCAGACGTATGTAGCTTATCGGTCAGGTCATCTACTTTGGTCATTAGTTTTTGTGACTCTGTTGAACAACTCACATTCTCTTCTCTTAAATTAGAAATCGTGCACAGGTAGCTAGAAATTTCTAAGCTTTGTTTTTCCATAAAGTCAGACTGTTTAGTGACACGGTTTTCTAAAGATGAGAGAAGTTGTTCTTTTTCTTTTAAAAGTAGCTTGTAAGAATCAAGTTTGTGCAATGAGAGTTGCATTTGATCAAGTAAAGCTTCATGAAAAGGGGCACATACCTGGCAAGGAGCATTGTGATCTTCTTCATCAGTATCGGATGGTGATGAATGGTTGCCCATGAAACACAAATGAACTTCATCATCCTCAGGTTCTTCATCCGACACTTGTAACCAGTAATCGTCTTCAGCCATTAGAGCTTTACCGGCTTCCTTTTCTTTGGCAAGAAGCAGCTTGGCTCGGTAGTAGTCGGCGTTGCGCACAATTGGCTTGCGACAATCTTTGGCGAAATGACCTAACCGACCACAGTTGTAGCATTTGATCGGTTCGTCTTTCGGTTTTTCTACATTTCTCTTGTCAGACTTCTTACCAGCTTCAAAGCGACTATTACCTTCAGACTTTTCTCGATGATCACGTCGAGTAGAGACTCTTTGCTTGTTGGAGGTCTTGTTAAAAAACTTCCTCTTTTGAAATACTTGGGTGAGAAACACCATTGCTTCTTTCATCTTGGCAAGTTCTGGATCCGAGTCGCTATCGGGATCTTCAGGTTCAGAATCACTCAGCACGGGCTCTTTTCCAGATGATCGGCTGACGGACTTGCCTCTTCTCTCAGATACGAGTGCTAATTGATCAACTGTTGGCTTTTCCTCTGCTTTCCCAATAAGCTCCATCACTTCTTCTTCGTCCTGGAGCAGCATTTCATAGAGTTCGTGAAGGTACAACTTCTCCAGGGTCTGAGTGTGGCGTATATGGGAGACGAACGGTTTCCACTCAGGCTGTAAGTTGTTCATAAACTTTATGTTGTTTTCCTTGTTTGTCTTTGTGATCTTATTTTTCTGAAGATCATTCAGAAGCATATTAAACCTCTCGTAGGTTTCCGTCAGCGTTTCACCTTTTCTTGCTTTAAACCCATCATATCTGGTGATACAGTTGGTCACCTTTAGCTCGTTATTGATGTGGCTTCCCATCATCATCTTCTCTATTTGGTCCCACATCTTTTTCGATGAATCTTTGAAGCTATCTATACAAGCATAGATGTCATTCGGTAGACTTTGAAGAAGGTACGATTTTGCTAGCTTTTCTGCCTCGTACATTTCCTTTTCCTCCTTAGTAAAATCACCAATAGATTTCCGAATCTGACGCTCTGGCCTTCCTTCAGCTGGGTTTCCCGATACCACTTTCATTGGCCAATCTTGTGGACCCTCAGTCAGGCATTTGTATATATCTTCATAGTTGGATTTTGCTTCTATGAAGTTCATAAATCGGTCATGCCACTGAGGGTACTCTCCCCGAAAGAGCACCGGGGGCTTTTGGTCAGAACCGATGGCAAGAGCATCCCTTGAGTTCATCTTTACTTCTTAACTTAAGAGCACTGTAATGATCGTTAGGCAAGCAGGATGATCCAAATACAATAAAAATAGAAGAAACACAGAAACACTTGGTCTAACAGAATATCAGGTCAAACGAAAGACCGGAGCATGCAAGATATCAGTCGAAGGTAAGCCCAGAAGAAGTAGGTATCCGGTCGAATGACAGGACCGGGGATACACTTATCCGGTCGAATGATACGACCGGGGATACACGTATCCGGTCGAAGGTGTAAGACTGAGGATACAAGTATCCGGTCGAAGGTGTTTGACCGGAGGTTACAACCACCCGGTCGAAGGCAAGACCGGAGTAAACAAGTATCCGGTCGAAGGGGTATGACCGGGGAATACTCTTATTCGGTCGAAGGTGCAAGACCGGAGATACACGTATCCGGTCGAAAGGCTCAGGTCGAAAGACAAATTAAACGATAAACACAAAAAAATCAGATAAGGTCGATTAAACACAAATGATCGAAGAACACGAAGAATCCACCGAAGAACCCGATGAATTTCTGGGATTCGACCGAAGCCAACCCCAGAACCTTCGATCTTCGATCGAATAAAGCCCAGAAAAAAAAATCAAACAAGTATCGATTCAACCGATCAACAATAAATATTAACCATTAGACCGAATACACATAGACCGATAAACAACAACTAATAATCGACCGAACAGAAATTAACCCTAAAAAAAATCGACCGAACAAAAATTTCCATAAACTTAATCGACCGAACAAAAAATCTTACTGTTTTTCAAAAAAATTCGATCGACTAAAACCAGAAGCAAACAACTATCGATCAAACAGATAACATAGAATTTAACCACTAACAATCAATTAATGCATGTAAAGCAATTAACACAAGAAATTGATCTTAGGGTTTCAGACAAACCTTTTTACTGGATCAAACCTTTTTGCCTATCTGCTTTGATACCAGTTGTAGATCCCAGTGCAGTGCAATCACAAGTAAATATGAATAATGATGAACAGATTATAGGCCACAGCAACTAGTCATATGATTGATATAACTTCAAAGGGTTAAGGTTTACAAAGAGAATTTCTGATTAGGATATGTAAACCTAATGACTAGTAAACTGAATAATGAATTTCTAAACTAACAAATGAAATAGAATTAACTTTAAATACGTAGGCTCGCAGGCCTAATGGGCTTATGGGCTTTTAGGCCCAACAATCTTACAAGATTGAATAAATGACATAATATACCCTGAACTTCTATTTAACTATCAAAATAGCCCTAACAGTCTTTGATCAGAAAGAGCTGAATATGAGGCAAAGGTGGTGGCTCGAGTTGCTCAAAGATTACGACTGTGAATTGCTTTACCATCCCGGTAAGGCGAACGTGGTGGCCGATGCGCTAAGTCGGAAGGACTATAGCGGAAGTATTCGAGCTACCCATTCAAGAATCGAGCTAGTGTCTAGTCTTGTTGAGAAGATCAAGACATTGTAGGTGGAAGCACTGTTGGAAGAAAATCTCAAAGAGGAAGTCATGACAAAACAGCGATTGCTCTTGACGGAAGATAGCCGTGGAGTGAAACTGTTCAACGGTCGTGTGTGGGTGCCCAAGATTGGGGGAAACCGTGAGTTGTTGCTGGAAGATGCACACAAGTCCAAGTATTCCATTCATCCGGGAAGTACAAAGATGTACAGGGACTTGAAGTTGCACTATTGGTGGCCAGTGATGAAGCTTGATGTGGCGCGTTACGTTGAGCGTTGTGTGACGTGTTCGCAAGTTAAAGCCGAACATCAACGACCGTATGGGAGTCTTCAGTCCTTAGAGATTCCCGAGTGGAAGTGGGAACATATCACCATGGACTTCGTGACGAAGTTGCCTAAAACTCTTCGGGGACACGATACCATCTGGGTGATAGTGGATAGTGTTGGTCCCGAAGGTGCTTAACAAGTTTGTAGAAGGGGGGGGGGGTTGAATACAAACACATAATTTAAAGTTTAATAAATTGTTTATTGATAAATCAAAATACAATTTACAAGTTTGTTGCGGAATAAGATTAAGACAGACTCAATCTAAACAAACTTAAGAAACACTAAGATAATTGCACAAGAAATTCAGAGAATGGGGAATTAAGAGATATAGAAAACAAGGGTTTCTATCTTGAGTTCAAGGATTGAGCACATCTTCAGATGAAGGGGTGAACTTCCTATTTATACCCTATGCATTAAATGCATGGCAGGGTACTTTACACGTGGCGTTCACAGATTGGCTTTGGGAGTCTGACTTTTGGGAGACATGCTTTCGGCCGGGTCATGAACAGTGTAGTTGACAGAGTTGTTGTACGAATGGTTGAAGAGACTTGTCCGTTCTGACACATCGTACTAGGTTGTGCAAGGATAGACAAAAGGAAACTTGAGGCATAAGCTTTGTGATCGATTGATCGCTGAGTATCTCTACATTCAAAGATAAAGAGGTTCAGCTATCGCTGAAGCTTTTCCTTATGTTCCTTTGCGTATAAGTAGAGTTGTCTTTGCTTCACTGATATCCGCATCAGGTCACTAGTAGACTTCTCTTTGTTCAGCAGCTTCATCTTCGATTCAGCTATGAACATATGTTGACACGAGACTTGTCTTCAGGGATTACGTTGGCTGTTTACTTCAGAAACTATTAGTGATAACTGAACAGACTCAGTCTGATCACTGATAGTGAAACACTAATACATAGAAATGTTTATAAGAAAGACTATCAGCGATAACTGAACAGACTCAGTCTGATCGCTGATGGTGAAACACTAATACATATTAAAACGTAATTTTCACTAAGTATAGAAGAGGGTCGTTATCAAATCACTGAGAGAGTTTAGATCAACAATCTCCCCCTATTTGATAATGACAAAGTAACTGAAGAAAATTACTTTATGATTCAAAATGATGGAATAATCAGGACTCGTAACATACATGTCCCAATTACTATTGTGAGGGATCTTTTACAGCATTGATAGAGTTAAGTACTTCACTGAAATTTTTCATTAATCCAAGAAAAGAATTACAAGGAATGAAAATTACAAGTACAAGTGATGTACTAACTACTGTAAGTTAAACTAATAGATTACAAGTAAGAAAACTAATCTATCAGCTATCTAAAGAAGACTTAGGAGGATTGATCATATACTCAGGTATTTCTTCTCCTTTCTGTCTTCGTTCCAAAGATTCTTGACTGATAATTTCTTTAATGTTCTCAGCAGCAGGGAAGAAGTCACACCATAAGCATAAGAGATCCTTGAGATGATTTAGAGGACAGATAGGAATCTCAGAGACTATTTGAAATCTGAGTTCCTCATTATCATCTCTGAAGAATATTCCATAAGGATTGTCAATTACTTGACCAGCTTGGAAAGGACCACCAGGAGGCAGAGATAAATCCAGAACTGAAAGATCGGGAGAAGGACCAAACAGTGCATCTCTTGAAAATTTGATAGAAGTTTCATTCCTGATGATGGCGACGTCTTCAGAGGAGGAGGACCCAATTCTTCTCTTGAGTTTCTTAGGTTTGGGAGGGATAGGAGATGGCAGATTCAGTACAGAAGTAACTCTGTTGATGAGAGCTTCAAGAAGTCCTTCAACGTAGCCTCTGTATGTAGATTTCGATTTCTTCAGCGCATCCCAGAATTCTATCCACTCTGTAAACCCGAAGCCTTCAAGTTTGGAGACGTACATAGCTTTTTGGGTTCCATCCTCTCTGGTAATCTCCATGGTCACTGAGAGTTGATCCTTCTTTTTGCGATCAGAACGATAATCCATCTTCTGTTTACACCATTCGATAGACTTATCGTTGACCTCTTGTTCTTTGGAGCGTTCCTCTTCAATTTCTTTCAGCAGTGCTGCTTGAACTTCCACAGGCTTTCTTTTCAGCTTTTTGTCCTTGACTTGAGAAGATTGAATCTTTAAAGCGAGTTGGGCATCTCTTCTGCATTCAGCGATCAGTTTCTCAGCTTTGGCAGATTCTTCTCGTTCAGCTTTAGTGAGGAAGTCGAGCTCTGAGAAGGATGTTTGAAGAGGGATTTTCAGCCGTTGACTTTCTAGTTGAGCGATCATTTCAACTCTTTTCTTCACCACTTTCTCTGACCAATGAGATGGTCGAGAGGGCCTTCCTCGATGGACCAGGGAATCTTCTTCTTCTTCTTCATCAATCTCAGCGATAGAGATTGGGATTATGTCTTCAGCGATAGTAGCTGGAATTATTTGTAGTTCAGAACCCTTAAGCAGGGGAGAGAACTATCTGGTCAGAAAATGAAAAAGAAGTTAGATTATTTTTAGGGAAAGAAGAGAGATAAAGGCTAGAAAGAAACAGGGGTTGGATTGTTATAGAAAGATAAGGGAACAAGAGTAAGGCATACCTGAGAAGGATTCTCCTCAGGTAGTGAGATCATCTTCAGGGTTCCCTCAGCAGATACACCTTTGCTTTGGGAAGGGGTTCTTGATGATGTCTCTTGTCTCCCCCCTGCTTGGATAACTTCTTTCGAAGCTATCGCTGATGTTGTGGCGGCTGAAGAACACCAGAGAGATGGATCTTCTTCATCGTCATCATCATCATCAACTTGATGAGAGTCATCCTCTTGATCTTCAAGATCAAGGTCTTCATCATCGTCTTCATCCTCCTCTTCATCATCGACTATTTCAGCGATGGTGGGAGGGGCTTTATCAGCAGCTATCTCCCCCTCAACCTGAGAGGGAGTTTCCTTCAGTGGTTCAGCAATGACTTCAACCTCCGTGTTTTCTTCAGCGTTATTCTCCCCCTCTTTGGCATTATCACCTAGGGAGAGATCTTTGATAGGAGATGAAGTTGTTGCGGTAGCCAACTTTCGGACTTCAGCCTCCAGTCCTATGAGACGTCCTTCAAGTACAGGGATGTCGGACGTAGTCTGATGAATGAATTCCACAGCGATGGTCAGAGCGGAACGATCATCTTCGGTAAATGATGGAGCAGGAACTGGAGCTGGTTCATTCAGCTTGTCAAGGACTTGCTGAAGAGTAGCAGTGCATGAGTTGATCTTTGCAGATAGGTCATCATACTGCTGCTTGGACTCTTCCCTGACTTTGACAATCGCTTCCTGAAGAGTAGCGATTTGTGAACGGTCAGCTTTGGAGGCGCAGGTGACAGTCAGCGTCTTCAGCGCATCACCAGCTGTTTGAACAGCACTGGTGGTGTTGTTGAGAGAAGCAGAAAGAGAATCCACCTTTGAACTCAAACTGTTTGTCAGGATCGAATTCTTAACAAGAATTAATTCTCAGAAACAATATCAAATAAGTTTGCGGAATAACACTTTGACATTCAATCAAATAGTAAATCAATACAGAAAATATTAAGAACAAACTGTAAACTTGTATTTAATGCTTTGAAGTTACAAGATTACTCACTCAACCTCAATATTGATGAACAGGCTCACCAATACGAATTCTACTTCTCTAGAATTAGGATCTATGCCTTGAGGTTGATTTTCTCTCTAGAATGAAAATTAAAAGTTAACTAAACTTCATTATTCTAAACTATACAATATATACTGAATACAAAGATAATTACAATAAATAAAATATCTTCAGTATATCTTCCATGTATATCTCTAAGCTTCCATGTATATCCTTTCATACGAATCTTCATCATATAAGCAGTATTAATCTTCAGCAGCATTAACTTCCTTCTAGCAGCATTAACTACTAAGCAGTACTAACTACTAGCAGTACTAACTAGCTAAGCAGTACTAACTTTGTTCAAGCAGTACTAACTTTGACTAGCAGTATTAATTAACACTAGCAGTAGTAACACTCAGCAGTATTAACCTTTATGTCTTCTAGCAGTATTAACATTGAACCAGCAGCATTAACCACACTTGATGAATTCTTCAGTTCCCAACAATCTCCCCCTAACTTGACTTTTAAGAAAAGAAGTCAAGTTCTTCAGATCTTCTTCAAGATGCTTTCAACACCTTACATTTAGTTGCCCAAATTTGGATCTAGGCCCAGACTTTGATTGATAGTTCTTCTTACCACAATTCTGGCCATTTCTGAATCCTTAGTACATACTAACTTAGCTTTCAGCATCCCTTCAAGTTTCTGCTTGCTATGATCATATATTTTGTCAACTAGGTAGTACTCATGATAACATTTATCAATTGTAATCATGTACACACCACAGTTTTCAAAGAGTATCCAATGATCAATCTTTTTGAACACATACTCATGATGAAGATCTTTAATCCTATGCACCACCTTCTCTGGATCAAACATCATACATAAGTATTCCATTGCCACTTTGAGAAGATTTTCTTCAGTACCTTTCAACACAGGCTCATAGAGTTTCATTCCCACTTTGTACATTTCCTCTATGTCTGCTCTTGAACAACCTCTGATTACTCTCCCCCAGGTTGAATATGCTTCAAATGCACCACCAACTCTTTTAAGTCTGAAGAAATCCTTTCCATTATCTCTTAGAATGTCCCAAAAGATAATCTCTGGAGCCTTCATGGAGATTGGAACACCCTGTACAGGTTTTACTAGAGTCATATACAGCCCCACATGCTCATCTGATTGCTCTTTGGACTGTTCTGAGTTCTGCACAGGTTCTGCTGAAGGTGTGACTGAAGATTCTGCTTTAGTTTCTGCTCTTTCTTCCATTCTTGGCCTTTTAGACTGCTTTTTGGAAGCAATTGTCTTCACCCTCTTTGCAGATTTGATTTCTATACCAGCATTCTCTTGTTTTTCCTTCATTTCTTCAGCATTATCCTTTGAAGGTGTGGTCTCCTCAGGGAATGGTTGTTGAATATTTAGGTCATACCTCTCCTTCTTTCTTCTTTCAGCCTCTTCCCTTTGAGATGAGTCCCCTTGGAGTTTAGCCATTTCTTTCTTGTACAATTCCTCAACCTGACTGTATGCCATATTGGTAAACATCTCCCCCTTAACACCAATTGCACCTTTCAGGAAGTTTATCATCTTTCTTCTTTCCTGATTGGCCAAAAATGTCTTGGAGGGTTGTCTTTTCTGCTTTTGTTTCTGAATTGGCATCTTCTTAACTTGGAGTTTCTTGACCTGAGTTGCTGTTTGAGCTGCTTCTTTCAAACTCTTTTGGTATTCTGCATTTAACTTCTTGGCCATTATCCTTGCAAGTTCTCTATCAGTTTCTGTTTGACATTGCTCCTCTTTTTCCATTTGTTCTTGAAGCTGCTTTGCCATCTCCTCATCCATTTCAATTTGACTCCTCTTCTTTGAAGGTTGTTCAGGTTCAATCATCTTTCCTTTTCCTTTTATATCCTCCTTCATTTTCTTCTTTTGAGGTTCTTCTTCATTGATGACCACTCCTTTGGCCTTTTGAGTAGCCTTAGGAGTGTCATTCTTTGCTTTTACTAAGGTCTCTGCTATCTCCATTTCTTCCACAGAGAGCCCTGTTTCTGCTTCTTTAGTTTCTGTTTCCATCTCCTTCTCTGTCTCCCCCTCAACTTCAGCTTTCTTTTCAACAGTTTCCCCTTCATGCTTCTCCCCCTTGTTGAAAGAATCTTGAACTTTGTCCCTCTTTTTGAGTACAAACTGTTTCTTCTTCCTTTGCAGAATCAGTTTCCTTACCATTTGCTTCAACTTGATGATTTGTTCTTGTTGTGACAGAACAATGAGTTTAAGCTCTTCTATATCTTTGCCCTGTTTGAGTACATCCATGTTGATGTTGCCCATTGCCTCCATCAATTCATCATAGTTATATCTGTCCTCACCTTCTCCAGGAGTGTTACCCCCTATTGAAGGATCATTGGATCTTTTAGTTGTGGAAGTCCTCTACCTAGCAGAAGCACTATCCACCCCTGTGGTTTCTTGGCACCAGGGACCTTCAAATGATTGCTCATTCAAAGTTGCCATGGGGGAGGTCTTATTGATGTTACCACTTTCCTCCTCTGTGCTAGCAGGAGTAGTGGCAGCCTCATCACCCATATGCTCTACCTCCTCCTCAGAGAGCACCTCCTTTGGGTTGGGAGACACCCTTGTGGTTTCCCTTTGGATATTCTCTAGGGGAGAATTCTCCCTTAGAGGGCTTAAAGGCTTAGTGGGTGATGGTACAAGAAGGGAAGGAGCCTTCTTTACCTGTTTTCTTTGATAAGTTTGGGTAATTGGAGAAGTGGGCTTATTTAGTAGGGATTGTGGGATAGATATAGAGTGGGAAGGTTGGGCTTGGCTAGCAGTGGATTGATCTAATGGGGGCCTTGACCCTGCTGCCATACCTTCATTGGGTTGGGACACCACCATCATTGTAGAGAACAATGGGGTGTCAACTCCTTCAGAGTCCCCAGCAGATCTTCTCATATTTGAGAAAACCTTGCCTTTGGGGGGTTTTGGTACATAAATTCCATCAGAATGAGGAATATCCGTCAATTCATGGTTGATAACTGCTTGAACAAACCTGGGATACATATAAAAGCTCTTTTTGTTTCCCATGTTTGAGACAAGATCATTGAAAATCATTTGTGAAAAATTGTACCTTCTGGCAGTGGCCAAACAGACCAAAGCATAAGCAATGGTACTGCTGAACTCACTCCATCCAGTAGTCTTTTTAGAAATGCAGTGCATCAAGGTATGAACAAGAAAACGCCATTGGGGTGAAAATTTAGCTTTTGAGAACTTAAAAATACCCAATGGGCCTCCATACCCCATTCTTGTCAGAGTAGAAAACAATTCATCATTAGGGATAGAAGTTATACCAGAGGCATCGTCTAGACGTAGACTGATGCGAACTATCTCTTCAATAACTGTCAATGGATTGCCACATACTGTCGTCTTGATCATTCGCACACCATTCTCATTAACAATGGTGGCATGTGCCCAGAATTGCCTCTGATGCTCTATAAAGATAGTTGGAGACATAGTGAGAGCATGGGCAATGTGGCTAGTCTTCAGAAAGTCGACTATCTGATGAAAGCCATCTGCTTGTTTTGGCTTTTGGAGCATTGCGATTTCATTGTGCTCATCAATGAACGCCATTGATGCCATTGACCTTGAAGATTCTTGCCTGAAAACTTTGAACTTTGAGAGAGAAAGGGTTTAGAGCGCAGGTGAATAGTATGCAAAGAGTCGTTATAAGCTTTTAGGCGGGCAAAGAGTATTTATAGTATTCGGAATAGAAGCAGTATTAACCTATAGCAGTATTAACTACTAGCAGTATTAACTGCGAGCAGTAGTAACTAACTAGCAGTATTAACTACTAGCAGTATTAACTGCGAGCAGTATTAACTAACTAGCAGTATTAACTACTAGCAGTAGTAACTGCGAGCAGTATTAACTAACGAGCAGTATTAACTACTAGCAGTATTAACTGCTAGCAGTAGTAACTACTAGCAGTATTAACTGAAAGCAGTATTAACTACTAGCAGTATTAACTGAAAGCAGTATTAACTACTAGCAGTATTAACTGAAAGCAGTATTAACTACTACCAGTATTAACTGAAAGCAGTATTAACTACTATCAGTATTAACTGAAAGCAGTATTAACTACTAGCAGTATTAACTACTTACTCCTTTTAAACTTGCTAATCACTGAGTACTGCTATGCATATCCTGAAAAAGAAGATTAGTAACTCCAAGAATAATATACAGGTATAAAACCACTTTTTGAGAAGAAGTTTATTCAGAGTTTATCATTCCCACACTTGTTACCAAGAAAGTGAATCTACCCACATCAAATGCTTTAGTGAATAGATCAGCAAACTGATTGTCAGTGTGAACTTTGACAACTTGAATAAGTTTCTTTTCATTACAATCTCTGATAAAGTGATACCTGATTTCAATGTGCTTTGTTTTTTAGTGCTTGACTGGATTATTCACAATGCTAATAGCACTGCTGTTGTCAATAAAAATTGGAGTGTGTAGAAAGGTTACCCCATAATCCAACATTTGATTCTGAATCCATAGGACTTGAGAACAGCAACTTGCAGCTGCTATGTACTCTGCCTCTGTTGTAGATGTGGATACTGTGGTTTGTTTCTTGCACTGCCATGAGACTAGTCTTGCACCCAAAAACTGACATCCTCCAGAAGTAGATTTTCTGTCCAAGTTTGCCCCACCTAGATCACTGTCTGAGTATGCTATTAGGTCAAAAGGTGAGTCATGAGGATACCAAAGTCCCAATCTGGGTTGCCCTTTGAGATATCTGAATATCCTCTTAACAGCTTGAAAGTGAGATTGCTTTGGCCTAACTTGGAATCTTGCACATACACAGACTGGAAATATTATATCTGGCCTTGAAGCTGTGAGATACATGAGAGAGCCAATCATGGATCTATAATGATGCACATCCATATCCTCCCCCTCAAGATCTGCTGTGATCTGCTTGTGTGTTTCCATAGGTGTGCTGGCAGGTTTTGATTCTGAGAAACCAAACTTGGTTAGAATATCCTGCACATACTTGGATTGACAGATGAAAATACCATCTGACTTCTGTTGAACTTGGAGGCCAAGGAAGAAAGTAAGTTCCCCCATGGAACTCATTTTGAACCTTTGATGCATTAAATCCTCAAACTCCTTGCACATGTTGTTTCTTGTAGAACCAAAAACAATGTCATCAACATAGATTTGGACCAGCAAGATATCTTTCTTCTTTCTTTTGATAAAAAGAGTCTTATCAATGACTCCTCTTTAAAAGTCATTTTCCAAGAGATAGGATGACAGAGTGTCATACCATGCTCTTGGAGCTTGATGTAGTCCATAAAGTGATTTCTTTAATTTGTATACCCTGTCTGGATAGCTTGGGTTTTCAAACCCTGGTGGTTGACAGACATATACTTCTTCTTCAATTGAGCCATAGAGAAAAGCACTTTTTACATTCATTTGATAGACTTTGAAGTTCATGTAAGAAGCATAGGCTAGGAATAGTCTGATTGCTTCTATCCTAGCTACAGGTGCAAAAACTTCTTCATAATCTATACCCTCTTCTTGAGTGTAGCCTTGAGCTACCATCCTTGCTTTGTTTCTTATAACAATACCTCTTTCATCTCTCTTGTTTCTGAAGATCCATTTTGTGCCAATTGCTCTGTGACCTTTAGGAAGGTCTACTAGATCCCACACATCTTGTAGCTTGAACTGTAACAGTTCCTCTTGCATTGCTTCTATCCAGCTGGATTCTTTCATAGCATCATGAGCCTTTTTAGGCTCAAGCTGTGATAGAAAACAAGAAAGCACTGTATGCTGTTGATCTTGTATTTCCTGAAGTCTGCTTTGATGTCTAGTCATCATAGGAGAAGAGATATCTCCTATTATCAACTGTGGAGGATGATTCTTCTGAACTCTGGTGTTGTGACTAGGTTCTTCATTTAATCCAGCCTCAAGATTAGATTCATGCAACTCAACTGAAGTATTTTCAGATGCTACTTCATTGTTTTCTTGAGTCTCCTCATCTCTAGTGTCTTCTTCACTCTGACTTGATTCAGAAAATGATTCCTTTTCACAGTCTTCAACTGAATTTACTGTGGGTATGGGAAAAATCACAGATTTAGATATACTTTCTTGAACTTGTGTGATCTCTGATTCTCCACTACCTGTTCCTGTATACTCGTTACTGAAACCAAAAGAGTTAGTTAGTGAATCAATGTCAAATAGCCACTGAGGTCCAGACCCAACAGGATTTGGTGTGTTCTCATTGCATTTGACATTGTCACTTTCTTCAATTATTCTAGAAGAAGAGTTAAAAACTCTGTAGGCCTTACTCTGAGATGAATATCCAACAAGAAATCCATCATCTGCTTTGCTATCAAACTTACCTAAGTGAGATTTGGTATTTAGAATTGTACAAGGACACCCAAAAGGTTTGAAAAAACCAATAAAAGGTTTTCTTTGATTTAAAAGCTCATATGGGGTCTTGTTCTTTTGCTTGACCACTAGAACTCTGTTTTGGACATAACAAGCAGTATTAACTGCTTCAGCCCAGAAGGTAATTGGCAATTTTGAATCAGCCAACAGAGATCTAGCAGCCTCTATTAGTGTTCTATTTCTCCTTTCAGCAACACCATTCTGTTGAGGAGTCCTAGGAGCACTAAATTGCCTCTCAATACCTTTTTCTTC
Source organism: Arctium minus (assembly GCA_954870635.1). NCBI lineage: Eukaryota > Viridiplantae > Streptophyta > Magnoliopsida > Asterales > Asteraceae > Arctium > Arctium minus. The sequence goes on from OX941080.1 coordinate 13,061,449, forward strand.
ACAAAAGGTGTTTAGATCATGATTTTTAAACTCATTTCCATTATCTGATCTAATAACTTTTACTCTTTGATTAGTTTGGTTTTCAATTTTTAGAATAAAGGATTTGATAAGACCACTTGTCTCATCCTTAGTCCTTAGAAAATATACCCAAGTAAATCTGGAGTAATCATCAACAATAACCAAGCAGTAAGATTTCTTGCCTATACTCATAACATTTGTAGGACCAAACAGATCCATATGCAATAACTGGAGACAAGAAGAAACAGAATTTAACTCTTTGGTCTTATGAGAAGTTTTGTGTTGTTTGCCTTTAAGACAAGCAACACAATGATCATCACATGAAAAGACTTTTGAAGGTAAACCTCTTACAAGGTTATTTTTAACAAGATTGTTCATAGTCTTGAAATTTATGTGACACATCCTTCTGTGCCAAAGGGAGGATTCATCTATAGAAGCTTTTGAAACAAGACACTTTAGAGATGAATCACTATCAACATTGTCCAAATCAAGACAGTAAACATTGTCCTTTCTTGGAGTTCTCAGTAGTATCATGCTTTCATCAACTACCTTGAACCCTGGAGCAAGAATCATACACTCAGTATTAGTAAATAATATACTATGTTGTTTGTCACAAACCTGTGATACACTTAACAGGTTGTACTTTAATTGATCAACATAGTAGACATCCTCAAATGTCATCTTACCTTTGGTGACATTACCTTTTCCACTTATCTTACCACCAGTAAGATTGTCTCCAAATGCAACATGTCCTCCATTAATATGCTTGAAATCCTGAAGGCATGACATGTTGCATGTCATGTGCCTAGAGCAACCACTATCAACATGCCAAATGCTCTTTCCCTTGAGCTGTTGGTTGCCCTGCACATTAAATAAATCAATTAGTATGATTGGGGACCCAAGCAAAAGTGGTCTTGGGTCTCCCTTTCTCATCAAAGTATTTACATTCCTTTTTAATGAGGTTTTTAAACTCAGAGCACTCTTTATTAGAGTACTTTGTCAATATGATTGGCTTAGCAGAATCAACACTAGAAGCAGTACTAACCTTAGAAGTACTAACAGAGTTAGCAGTACTAACAGGTGTAGCAGTACTAACAGGTTTAGCAGTATTAACCTTGTTAGCAGTAGTATTACTTCTAGCAGCACTATCATTGTCAGCAACACTATTTGTGGTAGCAGTACTAACAGTTTTAGTGCTTTTAGGAATCCACATATTGACACTTTCTTTAACAGAATATTTTTTCTTCATGTGGCTTTTAGTTTTAACAGTTTTCTTAGCCACATGATTCTTTTCAATTTTCTTATAACCAAAGGGTTTTTGCATGGATCTTTGGAAATTCATCCTTTGGTTCATAGGATTGAAATAACAGAATTTTGCAAGATGATTCAATTTGCCACAGATAAAACAAGGTTTTGGTCTATTGATTTTACTCAGATCAACCCCTTGTTTTTGTGCCCACTGATTATTCCAGTTTCTTTGATTTCCCCTCTTTTTGTCCTGTTTTTGGGGCTCATTCTTCTTACATGCACACTGTTTGCAAGGACCTGGATTCACAACTGTGGTCTGTTTGTAATGGACCTTACCAGACTTTCCCTCTGTCTTCTCTATGTCCTTGGATTTAATCCAAGTCCTTCCACAATCCTCATTGGTGATAATGTTGTTTTCTATAGAAATCTCACCACTCACCTTGTTCTCCTTACTCTTGCCAATCTCTTTCTCAGTCTTATCCTCAACAACTACCTCATCTAAGGGATCTATTTCAGTGGCTCCCTCAGGCAAGTCCTTCCTATCTTTGGTGTCTAACAGGTCTGAAGTAGGAGGAATGTAATTGTTGTTATATGGTGGAGGTGTGACATTATACCCAATTCCTCTTCTCAACTTATCATGAATCTGATTTTGCAGTAAGGAGTTCATTGCTTTAGAAGCATTGGAAAACTTTTCTACATCAAGCTTAACCTTGGTTAACTCCTCTTTCAGTTTTTCACTCTCCTCTTTAGATTTGGTCAGTTTAAGTTCTAAATCCTTTTTCTCCCACTGCCAGTAATTGGTGTCATATGAGTGTTGGAGTTCATTGGCTTGAAAACCTTTGATCTGATCTTCAAATCTCTCTACAATCCTTACATAGTCTTTGATATCTTTTTCTAATCTCTTAAGGTCATCACTCATCTTCTGATTGTGATCCCTGTACCTTTTAACAGTGTCTATGCAAGTTTTAGAACAGAGATTAGAACTTACCTCAGATGGGAGATCAGATACTTTAGCCATAAGAGCTTGATTCTGAATAGCTTCTTCTGCTTGATCACTCCAATCAAACCCCATTCCTTGTTGAGAGACAAGGGCTAGAGCAGAGTTTCTGTTGTTATTGAAGCTTCCAGATTGAGTTTGTTGGTGATTGTTGTGAGACACTTCACTTCTGCATTCTCTAGCAAAATGTCCCTTCAGATGGTATTTGTAGCATTCCACCTTTGATTTATCAAACCCTGCTCCATCTTCTCTTCTTTGGGAGAAGTTGTTTCTCCCAGTCCTTTTTATAAATTTCTTAACCCTCATGGAGAGCATGGCCATCTGCCATTTAATATCCATCTCTTCCAGATCATCTGGATGAAGTTGTTCTAAGTCATCATTAATCAAAGAGGTAGATCCATGATTGGAAAGAAAAGCTTCAAACACAAAATCAGTGCCTTTGTCTTGATTTGTTCCATTAGCAGCATTAACTGATTCAGGGTTAGCAGTAGAATCAATTGATGCTGATAAGAGTGCAGCATTATGAATATATCCAGAAGGCTTCTTCTTTGTCTCCACCTCAGCTTCAAATACTCTAAGATCATTGTACAGATCATCAAGTTCTTTTTCTTCCAACTGATCATTCTGTCTGAATGACACAGTGTACATGGTCCATTCATCTCCAAGGGACCTTAGGAACTTTCTGTTCACATCATCTTGATCAATTTGTACTCCCATAGTAGCTAGTTCACCAATTAGTTTATTAAACCTGTCAAAAGTTTGAGTCATGGACTCATTCTTAGTTGAGATGAAGTTTTCATACTGTTGCTTTAAGATTGCCTTTTGATTTCTCTTGGTACTTTTGGTACCTGAGAATCTCTTCTCTAGAGAATTCCAGAGCATCTGTGCATCAGTACAATTGCCGAATTGGTGTTGATACTCATTTGGAATGACCAAGAGCAGTGTGCTCAAGGCTTTCATCTCTATCTGCCTTGTCTTCCTGTCTGCATCTGTCTTTGGAGGGGTTCTTTTGCCATCTTCACCAATCTTTCCTGCATCAGATGGGCCATTCTCAATGATGTCCCACATAGAGTAATCTGTGAGGAGAATATATTGCTTGATTCTGATCTTCCACATGTCAAATTCATTGGATCTGAGCATTGGAACTTTTGAGACCAAAGTACTGCTTGATTCTGTAAGATTTTCCATGATGAATAACTGTTTTTGAGAGAGTTTGGCTCTGATACCACTTGTCAGGATCGAATTCTTAACAAGAATTAATTCTCAGAAACAATATCAAAGAAGTTTGCGGAATAACACTTTGACATTCAATCAAATAGTAAATCAATACAGAAAATATGAAGAACAAACTGTAAACTTGTATTTAATGCTTTGAAGTTACAAGATTACTCACTCAACCTCAATATTGATGAACAGGCTCACCAATACGAATTCTACTTCTCTAGAATTAGGATCTATGCCTTGAGGTTGATTTTCTCTCTAGAATGAAAATTAAAAGTTAACTAAACATCATTATTCTAAACTATACAATATATACTGAATACAAAGATAATTACAATAAATAAAATATCTTAAGTATATCTTCCATGTATATCTCTAAGCTTCCATGTATATCCTTTCATACGAATCTTCATCATATAAGCAGTATTAATCTTCAGCAGCATTAACTTCCTTCTAGTAGCATTAACTACTAAGCAGTACTAACTACTAGCAGTACTAACTAGCTAAGCAGTACTAACTTTGTTCAAGCAGTACTAACTTTGACTAGCAGTATTAATTAACACTAGCAGTAGTAACACTCAGCAGTATTAACCTTTATGTCTTCTAGCAGTATTAACATTGAACCAGCAGTATTAACCACACTTGATGAATTCTTCAGTTCCCAACACTGTTGACATTGGTGTCAACAGTTTCCAGACTAGGACCTGAAATATAAGTTAGTTGTTGAGAAACAGGCTTATATGGAGAGGTGGGAGTAGTGTATAAGGTTATAGGATTACCTGAATTATCAAACATTTTGTAGAATTGCATGGATTCCTCAAAAGAATGATGTTCAGGTCCTATGGGTCCAAACTGAGGAGTAGGGATAGAAGGAGGGTTAGAGACCAAAGAAATAGAAGGACTAGAGATGGGGATAGAAGATGTAGGGATAGGGGTTGTTACCTCAGGTTGTGTCACTGTTGTTGTGACAGCGACCGAGATCGCTGGCACGGTTGAAGTGGTTGGAGCTGAGGATGTGGAGGAGAGACCCACGAAAGCATCTAAGGAAGTTTGTAGAGAAACATCCTTAGGTATAGAGCTAGAAGTAGCTTTCTCCTTGGTCACCTTGGCCTTCTTCGAAGGACCAAGGGAGCCAGTTGATGGTCGTTTGGAAGGGGTAGCGGCAGGGATAGCAGAAGAAGGAACCTCCTGCGTGGCCGCTGAAGACGAAGAAGTGAGGAAAGAGAGACGAGAGCGAAGTTCAGAGATACTTACCTCGTTGGGGAGCATCTTGACCTCCAGTGATCGCTGACCCACTTTCGGAAAAGATGCATCCGAGTTGGTGGGGTAAGTGGTAGGGTAGAGAAACTTCAGGTACGCGCAGATGAAGCGTACGTAGGTAACTTTGGGATCCCTCTCGGTCTTCTCTATCTTTAACTTCAGGTCGTCAAAGATAGTTGTTGCGTAGTCGAAGTTGCGTCCAGCGATCACCGACTAAGCCATCTGGACCTGAACCTTGCTGGCTTGGTCCAGTGACCCACTCTTCCCACTCATACACTGAATAATGTGTGAGAAGAAGTAGTTGAGCTGGGAAGGCATCAGTGCCTTCTTCACAAGAGTCAGCTTCTTGTTTGGAATTGTAGTCCTTGGTTTGGGTTCTCAAGCGTATTCCATGGCATCCAAGAATTGGATGAGTTCAGTGTCAGTTGGCAATGAGTCATATCCATTCCTGGGCTTGTCAGGGAATCGAAGAGCTTTCCTGAGGCCTAGGGCAGTCATCATCCCTGAGCCCAGTTGAGTGCTGAAGGAGATAGCAGGAACCTGTTCACCCTTTTTGTTGGTGATAGAGGTTTCTTCAGCGGTGAACCAGAATTGCTGAAGTAGAGCTTTCGACGGTGTGGGATCCACAGTGATAGCGTAGGCAATACAGGATTGCCTTAGAAACTGTGCAGCTTGCTTTAGATGGGGATACTTGACACCATCAAAGTCAAGGCGAGTAAGATGATTGTTTTTGGGAAGCTCAGAATCAGTGATGGCGAACTTGACGTTCTTGGAGGCGACAAGTGCAGATTGAGACATTCTGAGAGTAAACAGATAGACGAATAGAAGAAAGGTTTTAGTCTAAAAAATAGAGAAGATTTGTCCAGTTTCTATTTTGGGAAAGAAACATAGAGAAATCAACAGTTTTGAAGATTAAAAAGGTGTTCTTAATATATGATATAAGAACAAGAAGAAAAACCAAAGATTTTGAATGAGGAACAATCAAAATAAAAAGGTTTTTAAAGAATAAAATCAAAAATGAAAGTGATTTTATGTGATAAACATCTTATAAACCCATAATGGTAGACCATAAATGGAGTTTTATGTAAAAGGATTTAAGATAAGAAAAAAATCAATAATAACCTGTTGATCTGTGAAGAGGATGATGCAAAGGCTTGAGAATGCTAGAATGCTTGAGAGAGAATTCTTGCTTAGAAAGTATTTCCAGAAAGCGTAAATTGATAGAATGGAAAAACATTCTTTTTATATGTGAGAGAGAGGAGAGAGAGTGTGAGAGAAGCGGGAAAACAAATGCACATCATGACATGGACACGTCCCACGAAGTTGATTGGATAGAAGAGCAACGGACGAACGTGTCAGAAAAAGGCATGTCGTGGATTGTCGGTTCAAATGACGTCATAGTTAAGAAAGAGACTGTTCATTTGTCCGTTTTGAATTTATCACTGAAGAAAAATCAGCAATAGAATTTCCTTTTTGAAAGTATCCCTGATGAAATGATAGGGATAGATTTTCTTTTAAAAGGATCACTGAATATAAAGATCAGTGATAAATTTAATTTCAAAAAGCTTTTAATCATTTGAAGAAAGATTTGATTAAGATTTTTATTTTTGAATAAACATCTCAACTGAATGAAGATTCAGTTGTAGGGATTGAGAAAACATACCTGAGGATCAGAATATTTATCAGAGAGTATGATGAAAGGGGAACTTTTGATTACTGACGCAATACATGAACGCTGAAGAATTATTCTTGAAGGTTCAACATTCCAAGCTCACTGATGAGAAAGTTGAACCTTGTCTCATCAAGAGGTTTGGTGAATATATCAGCAAGCTGAAAGTCAGTAGGGATAAAGTGAAGTTCAATATCACTATTCATCACATGATCTCTGATAAAGTGATATCTGATCTCTATGTGTTTTGTCTTTGAATGTAGCACTGGATTATTTGCTATAGCGATAGCACTCGTGCTGTCGCAATAGATAGGAATCTTTGACAACTAAAGGTCATAATCTAATAGTTGATTTCTCATCCATAAAATTTGAGAACAACAGCTTCCAGCGGCTACGTATTCAGCTTCAGCTGTGGAAGTGGTCACAGAATTTTGCTTCTTGCTTGTCCAACTTACCAGCTTTCCTCCCAAGAGTTGACATCCACCAGTGGTACTATTTCTGTCAAGTTTACAGCCTGCAAAATCACTACCAGAATAACCAGTTAGATCGAACCCTGAGTCTTTGGGATACCAAAGACCGAGGTTAGGAGTTCCTTTCAGATATCTGAAAATTCGCTTTACAGCGATCAGATGGGATTCCTTGGGTTCAGATTGATAGCGTGCACATAAACAAGTAGAATACATGATGTCAGGTCGGCTTGCTGTGAGATACAGCAGGGAGCCTATCATTCCTCTGTAGGCAGTGGCATTAACAGGTTTTCCAGAAGGATCTTTGTTAAGTGTCAGGGGTGGTGCCATAGGAGTTTTCATTGCTGAAGTTTGAGTAAGATCAAACTTCTTCAACATATCTTTAACATACTTACCTTGGTTGATAAAAGTACCTTTGTCAGATTGTTTAATCTGAAGACCAAGAAAATATGTCAGCTCACCCATCATACTCATTTTATATTCTTTCTTCATTCTTTCAGCGAAGCGAGTACACAGAGATGGGTTAGTAGAACCAAATATTATGTCATCGACATATATTTGTACAAGAATTATATGACCTTTTATCTTTCTGAAAAATAACGTATTATCAATCTTGCCACGTTCAAAATTTTCAGAGATAAGAAAAGATGAGAGTGTGTCATACCAAGCACGAGGGGCTTGTTTTAGACCATAGAGAGCCTTATCCAATTTATAAACATAATTTGGATGCTTAGGGTCATAGAACCCTGGTGGTTGTTCTACATAGACTTCTTCATTCAGCTTTCCATTTAGGAACGCTGATTTTACGTCCATTTGATACACAATGAAGTCTTTATAGACTGCATAAGCTAAGAATAGTCGAATTGCTTCGAGCCTGGCCACAGGTGCAAAGGTTTCATCATAGTCTATGCCTTCCTCTTGTGTGTATCCCTGAGCAACAAGTCGAGCCTTGTTGCGGGTTACAGTTCCATGTTCATCTAACTTGTTTCTAAACACCCATTTGGTGCCTATTACAGTTTTATCAGATGGTCTAGGAACGAGATTCCAAACTTTGTTTCGAGAAAATTCAGTCAGCTCTTCTTGCATAGCGCTGACCCAGTTTGGATCTCTGAGGGCATCATCAGTCTTCTTTGGTTCTATTAAAGAGAGAAAGTTTACAAAGAGACATATATTACCTGAGCTTCGTCGTGTCTGAATACCTGTATCTGGATCACCAAGAATTTGATCTATTGGGTGATCTTTGGTCCATCGCTGAGCAGGAGCATTATTGCTTAACTCAGAGGTTGGATCAACAATTGGAATGTTTACTGATGAGGACGTTTGAGGTTCATCAGCGATTAACTGTTGAGTAGATTCACTAGAGAGGTTTTCAGACGAAGGCAGATTTGATGGTAGGAGTGTGTTTAGAGGTTCAGCTGAAACCCATGAGGTGGATTCAGCAGTAGGATGTATAATGTTTGGATCATCATCAGTGGTTGGAGGATTTGAATGCTGATGGTTTGAGAAGAAAGGTTCAGTTTCTCTGTAGTGAGAAAGCATCCAAGCATTTAACTCTTCATTGTCAGCGATAGGTTTGGAGTTTGCTGAGCGAGTTTCATCAAAAGTGACATGAATTGTTTCTTCTACGGTTTGCCTTCTCTTGTTGAAAACTCTGTAGGCTTTGGAGATGGAGGAATATCCTAGAAATATTCCATCATCAGCTTTTGGGTCGAACTTTCCAAGTTGATCTCTGTTGTTTAAGATAAAGCACTGACAACCAAAGATATGAAGAAAGCTGATAGAAGGCTTCCTTCCAAGAAAAAGTTCATAAGCTGTCTTCCCAAATCGCTTTATTATCAGCGATCTGTTTTGAGTAAAACATGCAGTGTTTACAGCTTCAGCCCAAAATTGAGTAGGGAGATGAGAATCGCTGAGCATTGATCTAGCAGCTTCTATGATCGTTCTGTTTCTTCTTTCAGCGACTCCGTTTTGCTGAGGTGTTCTTACTGAAGAGAAGTTGTGAGAGATTCCCTTGTTCTCAAAGAAATTTTTCAGGGAACTATTTTTGAATTCAGTTCCATGATCACTTCTTATTGAACGAACAGTAAGATTGTTCAGCACTTCCATCTTTTTCACAAAAGATATTAGTTCTTCTGGAGTATCACTCTTACAGCGAAGAAAGATAACCCAGGTATAACGAGAATATTCATCTACAATGACAAGTGTATATTTCTTTCCAGCTATTGATTGGATGTTGACAGGGCCAAACAGATCCATATGCAAGAGCTGAAGGGGACTTGTCACTGAGGAAACTTGTTTCGACTTGAAACTTGCTTTTGTTTGTTTTCCTTTTTCACATGCTGAGCAGAGAGATTCTTTAGCATATGAGTGCTGAGGAAGACCAGAAACCAGTTCCTTAGATGAGATAGAATTCAGGGTTTTGAATTTTAGATGAGAGAGCCTTTTATGCCATAGCCAGTTGACATCAGAAGAGGCTTTAGAGAGAAAACATAAGTTTTCAGTGATAGTAGAGTCCATATCTATTACATAGAAATTTTCTCTTCGATAACCACTGAGAGCGAGTTTTCCTTTCTCATTTACCACTGAACATGCTTTCTTAGTAAAGCGTACTTCATAGTCTTTATCACATAGCTGACTGATACTTAGAAGATTGTGCTTCAGTCCATCTACATAAGAGACTCTTCGAAAGGTAGTTGTCCCATTGCTGAGGACACCAAACCCTTGGGTAAATCCTTTTCCATTTCCACCAAAGGTCACAGAGGGACCTTTCTCTTCCTTGTATTCAGTGAGCAGGTCTCTTTGTCCAGTCATATGACGAGAACATCCACTATCAAGATACCAGATGCCCTTTGATCCCTGCACACATAAGGAAGATTAAGCGTTGTTTGGTACCCACTTTTCAATGGGTCCTTCAGAGTTAGTGGATAAGGAAGGTTCAGTAGTATTCACAGCTGATGACGATTTAGCTTCAGTGGTAATCTTCACTTTGGTTAATTTCTTAACCTTAGTGGTATTTTTCACCTTGGTTGATTTTTCAACCTTGGTGACCTTCTCAGCTTTAGAGGCATTTTTCTTCACTTTAGCTATTTTATCAGCTTTAGTGGCAGTTGGACATTTACTTGCAATATGATCAGTAAAACCACAGTGATAACATTTTCTGTATCTGAAAATGGTTTTAGGACCAGAAGTAGAAGGTTTTGCAAGTTTAAGATGAGCAGGGCCAGGTCCAAGAAGACTTTTCTCTTGAGATCTGGGAGGAATTTTCATTTCTTCAGATCTCGAAGGTTTAAGGTCAATCTTTAGCTTTGGAGGACAGAGATCAAAGATTTCTATCACAGAGCTAGAGGATTGCTTAGCTGAAGGTTTAGAAGGAACTTTCATCTTTGCTTTCCTGGTTGCTTTCTGAGGAAGGAGAATGGACTTTCCTTTATCCGTAGACTTAGTGTCTTTGGATTTTTCCTCAGGGATGGGATTTGAAGAAGAACATGGATAGAATTGATTATAAGAAGTGTCAAAGAAAGAGGTGACAAAAGTTCCAAACTTAAGCGAGGAACTTTCTTCCTTAGGATCGTCCTGAGGTGTCCAAAAACCAAGACCAGTTTTATCACTATCAGGAGTTTGAGCATTTATTATCTCAGAGATCTTTGTTGATGATTTGCATCATTTTTCAACATGAGCCTTTTCTGCTTTTAGAGCAGCGATGGCTTGTTCGCGTTCAATGCTGATGATTTCGTTTATAATGACTTGATCTTTCAACTTTTCTTCTAAAAGATTTAGTTCTTTGATCTTTTCATGACATTTCTCTAGCTCTTGAGTTAAATGAACATTTTTATTCTCAGCTTGAGTTTTGTCGTTTAGAGCATTATAAAGGTCAATCGTCAGCACATCAACAGCGCGACTTCTCTCAGCTTCAGGCAGAGAGGGATTTGTAGAGATAGATACCTGAGATGATATGTAGCTCATAGAAGGTTCAGATGGTTCTTCCACTTCTTCTTTAATCTCAGCCATGAGGCAAAGATTAGCGACTTCTTTTTCATCAGAAGATGATTCTTCTGATTCAGCCCAGTCGTGTTCTTCAGCGATGAGACCTTTACCTTTTCGCTGATAGCTTTTCAGCTTTTGATATTTGTTCTTCAGCTTTTGGTATTTATCATCACTGGATCTTCTTGAGGTAGAAGGTTTGAAGACCTTTTTCGACCTGCACTCACTAGCAAAATGTCCAATCTTTTCGCAGTTATAGCAAGTGGCAGTAGCCTTATCAACCGGAGTTGATTTTGGCTTTTCAGTAAGAGAAAGAGGTTTACTTCTTCGGAAGTTGCTCTTTCTTGCAAATCTCTTAAAAGAGTTTGTCAAGAGTGCTAAGGACTCATAAAACTCTGAAAGATCAGGGTCTGATAGATCCTTAGATTCAGAATCTAACTCAGTGATAGTGAGAGTAGATCGCTGAGATGGAATTATCTCTGAAGAGACTAAAGCAACAGGAGTGCTTTTGGAGTCTTTAGAATCTTTTACAAGATTCTTCTTCAGGAGATTAGATTGCTCATAGTTGAGCAGTATTCCATATAGAGTGCTTAGAGAGAGAGTATGTAAGTCTTTTGTCAGCTTAAGACATATTGAATAACTGTCCCAGCTTTCAGGAAGACATTCCAAGAATTTTGTTAGGACCTCAGAATTAGAATAGGTCCTACCAACAGTTCTTAGGTCAATGATTAGGCAGTTAAACCGCTGATGAACGTCAGAAAGAGATTCATTCTTACCAGCGATAAAACTTTCATACTGTCTTACCAAGTTAATCTTTCGAGTCTCTTGGATTTCAGTGGTGCCCTCATATTGAACACATATGGTTTCCCACATTTCTTTAGAAGTTTTCAGATGCATGATGGAATGGAAAACTTCATCAGGCAGAGCCATTGATATAATGGTCTTTGCCTTTGCATCTATGCCTACCTTCTTTTTATCTTCATCACTCCACTGTCTTATTTCCTTAACGACATATCGTTCAGGGACAGCTTCAGTGGTGGCAGTAGCGGGAACCGCAGCTATAATTCTAACAGGTTCATAGGGTCCGTTTTCTATATATTCAGGTATAGTAGGATCCGCACCTTCAAGAAATAGCATCATTTGATTTTTCCATAGAGAAAAGTTATCTCTGCTAAATCGAGGAGGTTTAGAAAGTGAACCATTATCATAGTAGTTTGTGTTTGTGTTTAGTGCCATTTTAGAATAGCAAGGAAGAGTATATAGCAAGATCTTGTTTATTAGATTAAACAAACTGCTCTGATACCACTTGTTGGTCCCGAAGGTGCTTAACAAGTTTGTAGAAGGGGGGGGGGGGTTGAATACAAACACATAATTTAAAGTTTAATAAATTGTTTATTGATAAATCAAAATACAATTTACAAGTTTGTTGCGGAATAAGATTAAGACAGACTCAATCTAAACAAACTTAAGAAACACTAAGATAATTGCACAAGAAATTCAGAGAATGGGGAATTAAGAGATATAGAAAACAAGGGCTTCTATCTTGAGTTCAAGGATTGAGCACACCTTCAGATGAAGGGGTGAACTTCCTATTTATACCCTATGCATTAAATGCATGGCAGGGTACTTTACACGTGGCGTTCACAGATTGGCTTTGGGAGTCTGACTTTTGGGAGACATGCTTTCGGCCGGGTCATGAAAAGTGTAGTTGACAATGTTGTTGTACGAATGGTTGCAGAGACTTTTCCGTTCTGACACATCGTACTAGGTTGTGTAAGGATAGACAAAAGGAAACTTGAGGCATAAGCTTTGTGATCGATTGATCGCTGAGTATCTCTACATTCAGAGATAAAGAGGTTCAGCTATCACTAAAGCTTTTCCTTATGTTCCTTTGCGTATAAGTAGAGTTGTCTTTGCTTCACTGATATCCGCATCAGGTCACTAGTAGACTTCTCTTTGTTCAGCAACTTCATCTTCGATTCAGCTATGAACATATGTTGACGCGAGACTTGTCTTCAGGGATTACGTTGGCTGTTTACTTCAGAAACTATCAGTGATAACTGAACAGACTCAGTCTGATCACTGATAGTGAAACACTAATACATAGAAATGTTTATAAGAAAGACTATCAGCGATAACTGAACAGACTCAGTCTGATCGCTGATGGTGAAACACTGATACATATTAAAACATAATTTTCACTAAGTATAGAAGATGGTCGTTATCAAATCACTGAGAGAGTTTGGATCAACAGATAGGTTGAAAAAGAGCGCTCACTTTTTTCCTATGCGCGAGACTTTACCGATGGATAAGTTGGCGAAGCTTTATATCGATGAGGTGGTCTCGAGGCATGGGATACCTTTGTCGATCATGTCGGATCGCGACAGTCGGTTCACTTCGAACTTCTGGGATGGGTTTCAGAAGGAGCTTGGTATACGAGTTAAGTTGAGTACGGCTTACCATCCACAAACCGACGGGCAGAGCGAACGAACGATCCAAACCTTGGAAGACATGTTAAGGTCTTATGTCATCGATTTCGGGGGTAGTTGGGACTCTCACCTGCCTTTGGTGGAGTTTGCTTACAACAATAGATACCACTCGAGTATTGGGATGACACCTTTTGAAGCATTGTATGGGCAAAAGTGTCGGACTCCCGTGTGTTGGCTTGAAGCGAGAGAGAAGCAGTTCGCCGGACCTGAAATCGTGCAAGAGACTGCCGACAAGGTCAAGTGCATTTGTGAAAGAATAAAAGCGGCTCAAGATCGTCAGAAGAGCTATGCCGATAAGAAGAGGCGACCGATGGAATTCCAAGTAGGCGACCGCGTTATGCTTAAGGTATCGCCATGGAAGGGCATTATTCGGTTCGGAAAACGTGGGAAGCTGAGTCCCCGTTTCCTCGGACCTTTCAAAGTACTTAAGCGTGTAGGGTTGCAGGCCTATCAGTTGGAACTGCCACCGGAGTTGAGCAGAATAAACAACACGTTTCATGTTTGCTACCTCCGGAAATGTTTGGCGGTAGAAGACAACGTCATTCCCCTTTCAGAGCTAAGGGTAGACGAAGGAAACCGTTGTGTGGAAGAACCCGACGCCATCTTAGAGAGAAAGACTAGGAAGTTGCGTCACAAGGAAGTCACGTTGGTCAAGGTGCAGTGGAAGCATCACCGGGGAGCAAACGTGACTTGGGAAGCTGAAGAGGATATGAAGCGTAGATATCCTCATCTCTTTGTATAGTTGGATTTCGGGGACGAAATCATTCCCAAGTTGGAGAGGATTGTAACACCCTGAATTTTGGGATTTGGTGAAAAGTTGACCTTTACCCAATGTTCAAGGGGGAAATTTGTAAATTGGGCTATATAAATAGAAATCAAATCTGAGATATTTTTAATATCTCATTTGATCTAATCTTTGTTGTTGAGAAGCCAGAGAGAAGAGAAAGAGCAGGTGAAAAGTGATCGACTGATTCGGACAAATCGAGGTACGAATCTAGCTTAATGCTTTGATTTGAATGCTTTTAGCCGTGTAGAATCTTGTTGTGAAGGTTTTAAACCGTTCCATTTTGAGATCTGAGTATATCTCATTTTGGATCTGGGTTCTGCGTCGATATGTTCTTGATGAACAAGACGATCGGATGAGCAAATGACCGGTAGTCCTTTGACCCGATGAGCGTTCGACCGGGGTGGTGTTCGACCGGATGAACGTTCGACCGGGGAGGTGTTCGACCGGAGAGTCGTTCGACCGGAGTGTCGTTCGACCGGGTAGTTGTTCGACCGGTGTTGTCCTTTGACCGGTTTAGGTTCTGTTAAGTTGTTAGCTTCCGTGTCATTGAGTTCTAGCCATGTAGCGAGAGGATTATCTGCATTTCGACTTACCGATTCTTTCGGTGTTGTCATAGGTAGCGCTCGCTAAGAAGAAGGAGACAGAGGTGAGTTCCTACCATCCTTTTAAACTTTATACATATCAAAAGTTACCTTTTGGATCTTATCTTGTTAAAGTAAAATGACGTTTTACTTATGCGTTTATGCGAAAAGATTATTTAAAAGAACTCCTTTTAATGATTTTCATTCTTACCAGAAGTTGAACCGGGAATAGCTTTTTGTTTATAAAATGTATTTATACCATATATTTATTTATGGTTGGTCACATATGTTGTTGTGACGAGTCCTTACCATTGCTAGTGGATCCCTAGGTTTTGAGTAGACTGTATTGCTGGGATGATACATTCCCCAAATTTGTAGCTATGGATCACTTGTTCCTCGAGGGCAACTTAGTACGGTTATGTGAGGCACGATACTAGCCATGGTTCATAGTGATCCTAGCGAAGGAGTATACCTTGGTTTTGCGCTTGGGGCTTGATCTCACGTTGAAGCACGAACTTTGTGATTCGTATCCGCGGATTCCAATTGGTTTAGCTCGTAAATTGGATTGTTGGCCTAACTTTGTGTTACGCCACAATCCTTGGTAAAATGTTTTGTTTTCGGTCCTTTTATGGCATGTTTATAACGAAAAATCCTGATTGCGGCAAGGACCTAAAGTGTAAATTTAATCTCTTTGGAAATGTTATCTTGATACAAATGTTTTTATCTTTTGAGCTTCATAAACTGTATGTTCTCACCAGGCTTTATGTCTGATACTTTTTCTCAAATGGTATGTGTAACAGGTTTCCATTAGCGGTGGGTTGCCGGGGTTTTTGGAGAGACGAGTTTTGAGTCTCGAGGTTTTTGGAGATGATTAGTATTGTTGCTGAGCATTGTTAAGTCCCATTCTTTTGATGAAATCCTTGTATAGGATTGTATAGTCTTAAGGACTGGTCCCATTTATGGGAAGTACATGGAATTACTTTCGTCATGTTGTCAGGTTTCCAAGTTTTAATTTACTCTGATTTTTGAGATGTTACAACAACCAAGTTACCCAATCGATAGTCAACTCTACATCCTTCCTTACGACAACAATGGAGGTATAGCATAGGCCAAGGAACCTAGATCTGACCAAAGATCTAAACATATTCTTAGAATATATCATCTCATTAGAGAGATTATTGAAAGAGGTGATGTTAGTATAAGCAGAGTGTCAACTAACAGCAATGTTGCTGATCCACTAACCAAGCCGTTAACACAGCAGAAGCATGATAGCCACTGTAGATCCATTGGTATACGATGCATGGATGATTGGCTTTAGTGCAATTGGGAGATTGTTAGTGAATGCCCAAAAGCTAATCATACGATGATTGTAATTTTACGTTTTGTTTCATGAAATTAATAAATAAATAAAAGGCATTGCCCAATTTATTATGTCTATGTTATATTCTGTGTTTTAATTATTCATAATAAATAACCTTAGAATAATGTATTCTAAATGTCCCTAGTTAAATATTATTTTGGATTTTAAGGTTGAAGTAATATGATAATGACTAGCATATGTAGGGATTCATATAGAGATATTGAATCTGCATATGGGTACAAAATGGAGATTTTGTGTATCAGACGTGACTCGCTATGAGAACACTTCATTGGATGTCATGTGAGTGTCATAAGTGTTTCTCATGTGGTCAATGTATATGTAATTCTTTAACTTGAGAAATATGGAGTTTGTTATGTGTGAGTAATGTATTTTGACATTTGTTCTAATCATTCCGTAACTGGGTGACAGAATTATTGTTGGATATGTTATAAATCACATGGTAGAACTAGCATGTATCGAGATAGGATTTGTCCCTCCTTTATGACGGGAGTGATGTCTCTAGGCCCCTTGATAAATATATATACTAAGAAAATGCATGCATGCTCAGATAAATGATATGAGATATCAATTTTTGTTTTTTATTAGTATATTACGGAATCAAGAAACTAGAGATTGGACATAACGAGAATGACACATTCAATGTCTCGTGTTCAATCTAGACATCAAGGACAAAAGAATTAAATATGTACACTAAAATTGACTACATACCGGTAATTGTTTGTATCACCAATTCTCGTCATTTGGGTGATGATGATGTATTGCTAGATACCGCTCATTGTTTATAACTATAAATACGATATTTATATTTATTACCAACATGTCGAGAACCCATTGAGTCACACGCATTGAACATATTCGAATAAGGAGTTTTAATAATTAAAACGTTTAATTATTATATCTGATTTGTATTGATTTAATCTCATTAAATAAAATCAGATATTATTTATGTTAGACATAAATAAAGATAGCTAGGTATGGTCTTGAAAAGATGAGTTATGGTGCATGGATACTTCTACACTCAAGTAAGGTGTAGGGATGGTGGTGCTTTCATGTCATGCCTCTCATGTGCATATATAATGTATTACATTGTATGCAAGATTTTTGTTCTTGCAATTCTCTCTAAAATCACCGACAACTATATGCTCCCTTTCCTTTCTAAGTTTTGAAACCGTGACTAGCATCACGAGAAGGCAAATGATTCAGATTGTTCGCGTGGATACTGTGGAGGCATCAATCTTGCTTTGTTACTGTGATTCAAAGTCTCGTTAACTGTGAGATATAATTTCGAAACACCCGATTTATTCCGGTTCGTATGGGTCCTTTGAGGGTTACGGTTTTATTTTCCGCTGTGTTTGAGATCCCGTAACCCAACAGTGGTATCAGAGCTACTTACGAACCTCTAGATCGGTTTTTGGTGACATGCATGCATTTTTAAAAATTGTTTTGCTGCTCTATGTTTTTGTTTCAAAAATGTTTTTGTTTTTTCGTCCCAGAAATATTCTGAATCTGAGAAAACTTAAAACATGAAAAACGTGGAGTTTTCTGTTAGGGTTCCACAAGCTTTTGAATCTCATCATTTCGACTTCGTAGGATTTGTTTATATTTTTTTACGACAGTGTCGCAATGCTGTCCGAAAATCGAACCCACTACAGGTTTGACTTGATTTTCAACCCATTAGGGTTCTGGATCTTTGAAATCCTAAAACATAAAAGATGTGCATATTTTTGTTAGTTTTCTAAAGAACTTTGAATCACTCTTTTTCAATATCGTATGAATTTTGTATTAATTTTATACGGTGGTGTTGCAAATCGACTTTATGTTTCAATGTGATTGAATATGTATAATGTGATTTGCTTGGTGAATGGTTATAGCCTTTGTCATGGATGTATTATATTTGATAAATACGACTTGCATGCCGTGCCTTTCTCTATATACTCTCTTTGTATATTCTCCTCTCATCCAATCCCCTCGAATGTAACTCGAGGTTTCTTTGTTTGAAATGTAAAATATTTTGTATAAAAGAAAGCAAAAGATGGAGGCGTTATGAAGTGATGAAGATGAGAAGACTTAGAACCATAAGATTTTATTTTATGTAATGATATTTATACTTGGCTCTATGAATATCGCATAGGGGGGCTATAACCATCTCACATTTATTTTTACGCTTTATATATATTGTGATATATTATGCGTGGTTGTATGTATGTGATACTTGTTATAACATTCTAAAACAAAATATGATTTTAAAATATATAAGTAAAAGGAGTTTTACAAATCAAAATGAGTTTTGATAAAATAAAAATTGGTATTTATATAAGATATAAAGTGGACTGTCGATCTTGAGTGATAAGGTCTTAGTACATCATAGTTAGATTTCAACCGGTTTTGTCACAAAGGCCTAAACAGCCAAAGAAAGGAAGATATTTAAGTGATTCTCGTGATCCTCCTCCAATCTGGATTCCGGTTAAATCAAACTATGAGGAAATGATCTATTACAAAAAGAAAGAATGGTAAAAATCAAACTAACTAAAACCCCTCACCAAAATATTAAGTTTAAGATGTCTTCCAAACATGGCACTTGTCAAGACTTTGATCATCGAGGGTGGGTCATGCTAAAGTTGAGTACTCTCTTTAATCTTAATAAGATAAGGTAAGCATAGGATTCCTACAAGCCATTTTGGGTCGGACTTAACCAAATTAAGCCTAATAGGATTGGGGATTTGAAGGCATGTGTTGGGAACATTCATATGATGAATTTAAATAAAAGTTATTTACCTAACTATCCAAGAGTTACATAGAGATGTAATTAGCAATGTTGTTGCTTACCTAAAACATTATTGGTTGATCGGTTAGCTAAAGTTAAATCGATCGATAATGAGAATATTGATCTTGGCCCGCTGGAAAGCTTATGACGTTTTCCGAAACAATAAAAAAGGGTTGTTGTTTTGATTAAAATAGTGGGAGCTTTTTTGATGAAAGTCCTTATTAAACAATAAAATTTCATGACACTAAAAACTCTGTTTCTCTATTGTAGATTACCAATGACACAAAACCAACAATGGAAACAAAAACACTTTGCGATCGATTCTCGAGAAAGAAAAACTAAATGGAACAAATTTCATCAATTGGTATTGTAATTTGAGAATTGTCCTCAAAGCTGAAAAGAAACTGTATGTCTTGGAGCAACAAATCCATGAAGAACCTAATTCTAGTGCTCCTAGAACTGAAAGGGACACTTTTAAAAAACATGATAAAGATGCTTTGGACGTCTCATGTCTATTGCTAATAATCATGGAACCTGAGCTTCAGAAGCAACATGAAAACATGGGGGCTTTTGATATGATCGAACACCTAAAATTGCTATTCCAAGAGCAAGCTAGACATGAGAGGTACGAAACATCCAAGGAATTGTTCCGTTGTAGAATGTCCGAAGGTAGTCCTGTTAGCACTCATATGCTTAAAATGATTGGGCATGTTGAGCGTCTTGAAGGACTAGGTTTTTCTTTACGAAAGGAGTTGTCCATTGATGTAGTTTTGCAATCGTTGCCAAATAGCTACAGTCAATTCATGATGAACTACAACATGCATGACTTTGAAAAATCCTTCCAGAATTGCTCAATATGTTACGAACAGTCGAGCAAGAGCTTGCAAAGAACAAGTCCACCATTTTGATGGTCCGTAAGGACAAGGGAGGGAAAAGCAAAGGAAAGTCCATTGCTAAACCCACTTCTAAATCTTTGAAGCCAAAAGGAGGCATTAAGAAACCCAAGGTAACTGTACGTAAGGAGGGTGAGTGCTTTCATTGCAACAAACCCGAGCATTGGAAGAGGAACTGTCCTCTCTACCTTCAGGAAAAGAAGAAAGGAAGTGTAACTTCTACTTCAGGTATCTATGTGATAGAAGCTAATATTTCTACTTCTTATACATCATGGGTATTAGATACTGGATGTGGTTCTCATATTTGTAGAAACGTGCACGAACTAAAAAGGTCTAGAAGGTTGAGCAAAGGTGAAGTTGATATGCGTGTTGGAAATGGGGCAAAGGTTGCAGCTATAGCCGTAGGATCTATTTTGTTAACTTTACCGACCGGATTATTATTAGAACTTGATGACTGTTATTGCGTACCATCTATTTCTAGAAATTTGATTTCTGTATCTTGTTTGGACAAGAAAGGTTTTACCTTTAATATTGGGAACAAATGTTGTTCATTCTCTTTTGGTAATATATATTATGGTGATGCAAGTTTGATTAATGGTCTTTATGTTCTTAATATGGATAATCCGATTTATAACATAGATAAAAGGGAGGTCAAATCGAATAGTTCAAATTTAACCTATCTCTAGCATTGTCGTCTTGGCCATATAAACGAAACTCGCATTTCCAAACTCCATAAAGATGGATTATTGAACAAATTAGATTTTGAATCATATGGGACGTGTGAAGCTTGTTTAATTAGAAAGATGACAAAGGCTCCTTTTGTTGGACAAAGTGAGAGAGCAAGTGATGTATTGGGAATCATACATAGTGATGTATGTGGTCCAATGAACATACATGCCAGAGGTGGTTATAGATACTTCATTACATCTACAGATGATCTCAGTAGGTTCGGCTATGTATATTTAATGCGACATAAGTCCGAGTCCTTTGAAATGTTCAAAGAATTTCAAAATGAAGTACAAAACCAACTTGGAAAGAGTATTAAGATTATTTGATCTGATCGAGGTGGCGAATACTTAGACCATGCTTTTCTTGATCATCTTAGAAATTGTGGTATTGTATCACAACTCACTCCACCTGGAACACCACAATGGAATGGTGTCTCCGAAAGGAGGAATCGTACACTGGTGGACATGGTACGATCTATGATGAGTCAAGATAACCTTCCGACATCCTTTTGGGGATATGCTCTAGAGACAGCAGTTTTCACACTAAACCAAGTTCCATCAAAATCTGTTGAAAAGACACCATATGAGATATTGACTGGGAAGAGTCCTAAATTATCTTTTATGAAGATTTGGGGTTGTGAGGTTTACGTATGTAACACCCTCAAATCTGGAAATAGAAACTTATTAAAAAATTTCTAAATACATCAATAATTGATTCGTCTACAAACATAATTTAAGAATTAACCTCAATAGTCACATTCATTCTATACATACAATCTAGAACAAGGACGGGTGCTACTAAACCCAACAAACAGTTACTAACTCCAACCTGCGGAAGACTTCACCAACTACTTACTCTTGTGTAAGGATAGGGCTCAACTCTTCGTGAGGCTACTAGAAACCGAACCCCAAACTGGAACCTGATGCACATGCCGACAAATAAAAAGGTTAGGCTTAACGCCTAGTGAGCTCAAGAGTTTTAACATGAATGAATAAATCTTTAGAAGACAGGAAATCAGTTTTAAAGCAAGAGCCTTCGAATATATTATACTTCAAAATGGAAACGACACATTTCCCCATAATATACACTTTTAAAGACAATGCTTCCCAAACATGCATTTCTTATAAAACGATGCAACCCGCAACTCACCCAAAACGGGGTCATAGTTCGATACTTAAATATACTAAAATGTAAACAATACGCCATATCCCAAAACACCCAAAACGGGGGTGGGGCATAATAATCAACCCTTAAATAACGGAGGACAATTCATAAAGATATGGTGCGTCATGGAAAACCCGCAACTCGAAATAATACCCACACGACCATAAAATAGAATGAACTCGAAATATTAAAACGTGGACAACTAAATATCCAAATACGACGGGCCGACGACGGGGGCTTCCCGTATCCGTTGAGAGTGGAGGAACACAAAAGTATGCCACTCATACAACGTTAATCGTATGACACTTCACGACACACAAGCCCAAGTGTCCCTACGATTCCCTCCAAGCTACACCAAAGAGTCAACTGACCTTAGCGATATATTAACGAAAATACCGCTCCAAGGCCCGGCCTTAGGGGAATACAACCAAGGCATTGCCCCACCTGGCGGAGGTCCAAAACGCCCATCCAATGGCTACTCCACGCTATGATAGCACCACCCGGACTCAGTCCTCTTAGTGTACTCCTTGAACGGACAAGGTCATAAAACATGTGTCCCGGAGTCCAACCCCGTACCACCCAAATGACCATCAAACAAGACTGACTCATGTGCCTATGGATCCAATGCAACACAGTCTAAAATTACCCGACTATACCTGAGTGACAACAGCACTCGAGCCTGTAATTATAAATATGCAATAAAATGCATTAAGACGTAAACCATGAAATGGGACTCTACATCGAGCCATTAAACCCGGACAAATATCCTCAAACCCCTTTTTAAGCCAATACCGAGCTAGGATGCTCAAAATCCATTTGACCAACAATTACCGGTTCCCCAAATAATTAAATGTCTTTAAACAACGTTTATGAGGACACATATCTCAAAGACGAGATTAACCCAAAACTCCACACGAGATGGGACTAATGATTTTCCAAAGGGTTTATGAATGTAAATACACCAAAATGCATATAACATGAAATAGACTCCATTTGTACAAAATCATCAAATATGCATGAATCATGAAATAGATCTTACTTGTACAAAGTCACCAAGAATACGTAAATCATGCTATTTAGTTGCTAAAATATTTAAACCCAATATAAGCATTTTAAGAGGTTAACACAACCCAAGTTTACCAAATATGAAAACTTATCAAAATACTCACACTTTGACGAATAACCAAGTAAATCATATTTTACTTCGAAATACCCAAAACTTATCAGCAGTTAACCATTTCATGTAAAACACTTTAAAATAAACATTTTGGCATGTACACCGTTTTCACAAATCAACTTGAACTCACCTTGCTAGATTTAGGCTAAATCTAGGTTTCCCCCCAACGAGCTCTTTTGAATGCCACTTGAATCCTCAAGCCGAGAACCTCCAAAACCTAGATCAATACATATTCAACCATACATAAACATAATCAACCACAAAGAATCGTTTCCCAAACCATGTGCATGAATACCTCAACTAACACCGAAACTCTAACTCCCATAACTTAAGAGAATAGAGGATTACCTTAACCCAAGCTTGAATACACCAACCAAAACACTTCTAGTTTACCAAAATGGTTACAAATCTCCAATCTATGAAAGGAAGCACAAAGGGTGGATGAAACCCTAGAAAACTTGGTGAAGAAGATGAAATGGGAGAGATGAGAAGCTTACCACCACAAAATACTCTTGTATAATCCAATAGACCTCCAATCTCTTGCTAGATCCTTGAAGAGCTCTCAAAAACGAAACCGTAGCACTTTGAGTCACCCAAATCGGAGTTGTGGATCAAAAGTTATGAGGAAATGAAGTTTGGGGCTGAAAAATCGCGATTTAAGCTGGAACAGTGGATTTCGCGACTTGATTCGCGACTTAGGTCGCGGCATAAGTCGCCCGCTTCCTCCTGATTTTCTTCTCGATACTGTTTTGGCCGTAACTTCTTCGTTATAGCTCCGTTTTCGCTCCGGAGAGAACCGTTGGACTCGTAATTGAATCATTTATCCATCTAGACTATAAAATCTAGGATTCAAGTCCAAAATAAAATATCTTATTTTTCCTTTATATATCGGTTTCTGTATTTACTTGAATTGATACCTCTCGAAACTCGGGGTGTTACAATCCTCCCAACCTTAAAAGAGATTTCGTCTTCGAAATCTGGAATCACCAAGCACCCAACATTCACATTTGAAAGATCGATTGATTCCCTATCCCAAAGGGATGCCTTCATAAAACTCCACCTCATATATAGACCCGATTACATTCCGGTTGAGGTTTTCGCTGAGTTTCTCAAAACGTGCCATTACAAACTAAATCTCAACGTTCAAACTATTTCACCGACGCTTGGATGAAAGTTGAGTCCTTGATTAATCATTTTCTAAATCGTTAACTCCCGGTTACCTCCCAACCTTAGATTTCTCATAATACCCCGAAAGCAACTTACGACCTTATCTAGTCATTTCCATCAAGAATACCGCAATCCGAACTATTCCCTTAGATACTTCTGATTACGACGCATCAAGGTCTCCTCAAAATTCATTTGTACTTAAAGTCCACCTCGACATTCCCCCCAAATGTCTCCAAAATCATCATCACTGAAGAGTTATTGTCCTTTGACGAAATTTCCTAACGACTAGTTTGGTCTGAACCATCGCAGCCTTTAAATCCGTTCCTCAAAGCTGACCTGGACACAATGTCTGCAAGTGCTCCCACACTTCTATAGACCCAAGCATTGTGTTTCCACCAGAAACATACCATTACGCTCTACAGATAGTTGATTATCCCAAATCCCATGAATCCTCAGATTCCTACAGATCCACTCCTACTATTGATGAAGATGTCATTCCAAGGCGCACCAATGCGTCCTTTAGGTAACTGGTTAACCCAAATTCGGCTATCACTCAACTCCGTTCCAACCCCAACCACACAACATTCCTTTAACAAAATCTTTATTACCACGGGAATGCTTATACCCATCGGTACTTAAACATCAACACTTAACCTTCTTTTAATTTCCATCACCGAAAGGTCATTATTTCCCATAATCCAACCGGAATACTTCCAAACATTCCAAGATCCATTGACTTCAAGAAAACAAGTCGACACCTAAGACTAAACGGTGACCTCGAAAATGTGGACATCCCGCCCACGATTTCATTCCAGACGGATTGTCGCACTAAGGCTGACACCTAACAAAATGCTAAAATTCCAAATCGCACATTTCTAACAAACAGATCACCAAAATTTCCTTTTAATCGCGGAACCCACCAAGAAGGTATGCCGACAAGAGAGCCCATGATGTGACACCGACTAGCAATCCATCACAACGAATCTCAAAAGAAGCGCAGATAGTCACATAAAACCTTATCCCGCATGATTACCGAAGTATAAAATCACCCCTTAACTAGCGGAGAAGACTTAAATCTACTACTTCCATAAAACAAATGCGCACAGATTCAAAACTGAAGCTCAAACTTTCACGACTGACCGCAAGTCGGAACATCCGACGCCTCCAATTCCAAGGACTCCCTTAGTCCCTAATTACAACTGCTCTTACGCCGGGGTTAAAATCTATAGGCCTAATGAGTTCAAGGTTTTTCAACTAGTATGCCATTTTGAGTTTATAAAACTCTCAAATACAAAGGCTTCCTAACGATTAAACGTGCGGCAAAATACACTACCGTCTATGCGATAGGTTTTAAAATTGATTAACCACACAGCGCATATGAAACCATTTCCAAAAACTCGTTTGTTCAATACTTACGTTAGTAAAGACAACAATAAAACATGCGCAACAATTTACACCATATAAGAGAAAATAGATTCATGCACCACAACACGTGCAATAAAGGTTTGTACAATTCCAAAAGAGAAATTCACAACTTTAATTTTTTTAAAATCCTTCCTCTTTAACCAAAAGACGTTGTGGCCTAAAATTATCAACAATCCCAAACGCATTAGTTTAATCCTCAAGGCTTGGTAAAATAGTGGGAATACAAATAAAGTTTAAAATCGAGTTTAAAGCTTCAGATCGTACAGATAAACACCTTTGACCAAAAAGTAACTGCAACGATATAAACATTGCTAACTCAATAAATGCATTGCGGAACTTTCTAACGGTAAAAGTAATTAATTGAAATATGAACAGAACAAAAGTCCTGTTTGAAAAGATGTAAATCTTTTATATATTTACTCATACCAACGTTATAATTAAATCCAAATGCAAATAGTATGCAACGATTGACATTTGTATAAAGCCCAAAGATAAATTACATGATAACGGAATTTCCCCAAAACAACATGTGGGATGACACCGATTAGTAAATCTACAATTAGACGCATGCATAAATGTATGAACACATGCTCCAACCTTATTTACGTAACGCAAAACATCGTACGATGAGACACCAAGGACCCAACTGAATTTTCGTAAGACTTACTAACGTGAAAACCAATTGGCGTCAAACTTTCGTTACTCGACAAAAGTGTAAAATGACAATACTTTTAAGATATTAAACTTTTAGGAGTTTCCTCCTTTTACTGAAATGAAAGGTGAAATAGCGCTTTACAAAATTTACATGGGACACGACGCTAAATAACTCGCAAGCTTAAAAGAAGCAAAATTAAAACTCACGCATAAAAAAGACATCATATAAAACAATACTCCATGAAATTTCAACAAAACTCACACAAACTGAACTTCTCAAGAAATTCTGACTCAACGCGTGGGGATAACTTTTCCTTTAAAACCATTGACATATGTGGAGGAGATCCAATGCCTATGTTAAAATCTCATAGCTACTTGCCCAATACCCAAATGACATTAAAACATGGATATTACAATATCCGCAAATAGCGTTAAACAGGAGACGTGAATAAATAGATTTTGATAACAATTTGCAATTACGTGCAACAAAACATTTTCATGAATGCTTAAGCTCACAGTTTCAAATCTGGTGCGTGTTTAATACTCTATCAAAACTTTATAATATAAACCACATTTTGTTTTACGAACATAAGAAACAATTTATGCAAATTTATTTCGGAAATAAATATAGTGCATGAGTTTGATTGGCACTTGGCATCATAGGACTACACTTCCCAAAAACCCGACATACTATTGTCATCCGAATGCATTAAACATCTTAAAGCAACACTCGGATTTTTCATCGGTTCACCTTACAATCTCTCCTCGTATAACGTCAAATCCATAAGCTCAAGGTTCTACTCCAACCAATTATTCTTACTCAAGACGATCAACTTAATGCATTCAACGCACTTAACTATCACTTCAACGTGACATTGCTATAGACATTAACGTTTCCTTAGATTACTCACTTAGTAACCTTCTCACTACCCCAACGGTAATCATACCAAGGTAGTTCAAGTATACACATGTAGTAGGTAGATTCACCATAACACTGGCCAGGTGCCATTATGAACGTACCGCCCATGCTCATCCTTGCGACCCTCGATAAGTTTCCCGTTTCTAACTACTTGGTCAACCTCAGATTATCTTATCTTAAGGTACCTAATGTGCAACTTCACTTATCTTCGCTTATAAGAACGCTACTTTGAGTCTAGGTATCCAAAAATCAATACCTAAATCTCTCAAACTTAAGCTCTGATACCAACTTGTAACACCCTCAAATCTGGAAATAGCAACTTATTAAAAATTTTCTAAATACATCAATAATTGATTCGTCTACAAACATAATTTAAGAATTAACCTCAATAGTCACATTCATTCTATACATACAATCTAGAACAAGGACGGGTGCTACTAAACCCAAAAGCTAATCATACGATGATTGTAATTTTACGTTTTGTTTCATGAAATTAATAAACAAATAAAAGACATTGCCCAATTTATTATGTCTATGTTATATTCTGTGTTTTAATTATTCATAATAAATAACCTTAGAATAATGTATTCTAAATGTCCCTAGTTAAATATTATTTTGGATTTTAAGGTTGAAGTAATATGATAATGACTAGCATATGTAGGGATTCATATAGAGATATTGAATCTGCATATGGGTACAAAATGGAGATTTTGTGTATCGGACGTGACTCGCTATGAGAACACTTCATTGGATGTCATGTGAGTGTCATAAGTGTTTCTCATGTGGTCAATGTACATGTAATTCTTTGACTTGAGAAATATGGAGTTTGTTATGTGTGAGTAATGTATTTTGACATTTGTTCTAATCATTCCGTAACTGGGTGACATAATTATTGTTGGATATGTTATAAATCACATGGTAGAACTAGCATGTATCGAGATAGGATTTGTCCCTCCTTTATGACGGGAGTGATGTCTCTAGGCCCCTTGATAAATATATACTAAGGAAATGCATGCATGCTCAGATAAATGATATGAGATATCAATTTCTGTTTTTTATTAGTATATTAGGGAATCAAGAAACTAGAGATTGGACATAACGAGAATGACACATTCAATGTCTCGTACTCAATATGGACATCAAGGACAAAAGAATTAAATATGTATACTAAAATTGACTACATACCGGTAATTGTTTGTATCACCAATTCTCGTCATTTGGGTGATGATGATGTATTGCTAGATACCGCTCATTGTTTATAACTATAAATACGATATTTATATTTATTACCAACATGTCAAGAACCCATTGAGTCACACGCATTGAACATATTCGAATAAAGAGTTTTAATAATTAAAACGTTTAATTATTATATCTGATTTGTATTGATTTAATCTCATTAAATAAAATCAGATATTATTTATGTTAGACATAAATAAAGATAGCTAGGTATGGTCTTGAAAAGATGAGTTATGGTGCATGGATACTTCTACACTCAAGTAAGGTGTAGGGATGGTGGTGCTTTCATGTCATGCCTCTCATGTGCATATATAATGTATTATATTGTATGCATGATTTTTGTTCTTGTAATTATCTCTAAAATCACCTACAACTATATGCTCCCTTTCCTTTATAAGTTTTGAAACCGTGACTAGCATCACGAGAAGGCAAAGGATTTGGATTGTTCGCGTGGATACTGTGGAGGCATCAAACTTGCTTTGTTGCTGTGATTCAAAGTCTCGTTAACTGTGAGGTATACTTATACAAACACCCGATTTATTCCGGTTCGTATGGGTTCTTGGAGTGTTACGGTTTTATTTTTCGCTGTGCTTGAGATCCCGTAACCCAACAAAAAAATGTACAAATAAAACATATTTATATTCATATTTCCTTTCAAACAAACCATTCACTCTTATAATATCTCTAACAAATTTGTATTAGAATATAATGTCATTTTTGTTTTTGATTAATTGTATTAGACAACAATAATTGAAAATAAATTTATATGTTATTGGTATTGAGTCGTGAATCATAAATGCTATATTGCAAACATTTTTAAAGACTTGTAACGAGGTTTTTTATATATATGAAAAATACAAATAAGGTTATTGAAAACAAATTTATTTTCTCTTTAAGAGTTATAAACCTAGTGCAAATATAATTGTGTATGTATATATATACACGTTTTAATTAGGTGGTCTCTTGTTTATTAGGGTGACCATTAATTATTTGGTTGTTAGTCAAACATTTACCGGATAACATTAATTCTTGGTATCAAAATAGATTGTTTGTAAATGTCTTTTACCGAATAAGCGTTTATTGGATAAGAGTATTTTTATTTATTTATCAAGAAAAATTCTTAATCTTTATTATGTCTACTGAGCAAGAATATTCTCAATTTTTATCATGTTTACTCAATAAAGCAAATGACAATATGTAAGTACTTAATTGGATAAATATTTAATAAACGAATGGTTAACATAGAAAAAATGAGAAAGAAAAGAAGATAAGGATGAGGAGTTACAAGTATAATGGAAAGACTTCAAAAGTCTTTGAGTGGACGTTTTTGATGGGAGTGGTGCCAAAGTCTCTAATGGTTTACATTTTCTTCTTTCTTTTTCTTTTAAATATATTTTAAAATAACAGCAATTGTTATTGACTAAATATAATTGTTACAAAAAGTATATATACGTCATCCATTCTTAGACATTAAAACATATTCTCTTTTGAATTGTTCTAAAAATTAAATGTATTAAAAAAAAGGGATTAAGTTGCAAGTTCACTTGTTTACCTAAAATATCAACAATTACAAAATGTTAGTGAATTGAGGCTTGAACTTATAAGTAGTTTTTTTTCCCCTTATGGTGTTGTAATCTCACACCAAATATAGGATAACAAAGTTTTATTCTGTCATATGCTTTTGTTTTGAACAGCAAGAAGCAAATATATTAAATCAAAAATTACCAAGGCGCTAGCTTACAAAGTATTTGAGAAGCATAAAAGAGGATTGCAAAACCATGTATCCCACCTGATTCCTTCCCCATCTTGACTCTGTTTTTAACCCATAAAAAAGAATAGAAATGGATGTTATTTACTACCTCTAGAGTGGCTTGCGTCTTACTATCAAAGACTATATCGTTCCTAATCCTCCAAACGACGCAAGAGACAGCATGGCAGATTACATACAACAAATTGATCAGTTTCTCTTCCATAGAGTTCGAAAGCAGCTCCAGAACCTCCTTGAAAGAAGTGGCAGACGTTGGGATCTTGGGCCACCATTGGTGTAGCCTCGGGACTTACCTTTTCTCAGTTTTCAAAGTCCCTTCGATCATTATCAAGAAACTAGAGAGTATTCACAACCGTTTTATTCTATCATTTCCTATCAAACAAACACAATCGTAGTGAACAATTCTAATAATCATATGTAACACCCTAAAATAGGGGTCAATTTAAACCTAAATAAATGCAGAAAAGACATCTTATAAATGAAGTATATCACCCTAAAGAGGGGAAATAGTAAGGCGTTTACAAACCCAAGATGAATTAAAGGATATAAATCGACAATCTATTAATCTAAATCAAACTAATTCATATTACAGTCGGGTGTCGCTATCCTTCCAAAATGATTCCCAACAAAACAAAGTACGTCAGTCTATACTTCTCCAAAAATGCTATCTCTCGACCACTTGGTCGTCTACTCAATCCCGAAAAGCCCCGCCCTAAGATGACCTATCATACATGACATTTTAAGAAAAAATGTTAGGCTAAAGCCTAGTGAGAACAAACATTTATTAACGGAACATACAAAACCATTTAGAATATAATTTGAGGTAACCGAAAGCTTAATCAATAAAATAGGAAACCATTAATAATCATAACACTTTATAATTCAAACACCAATTGCCTTTGTGAGCTCAACTCCTCTAAGTCTATTGCTCAAGAAGTCTCCAAGTCAACCACTCTAGGTTTATTCTTGAGATGTTCCAAAACAGGAACTTATGCACAATAGAATTACATCTTACTGCTCATGGGACGCTGCAAGACCATATAGGCCCACACCTTACTTACATGATGACCCGATGCCTATTCCGTGCCAAAATAGTTGACTCAATGTCTAAAATCAAGACATTAAGACCACCATGCCTATGGATCCATTTCACTAAGATCAAAACCAAAACTCGATCAAATACACCAATACTTAATCATGTATAATAAGTTGACATCAAGTTATACCTAAAATTAACATATGACATTGGTGCCTTAACTTCCAATCATCTTCGTAGAGAAATCTTCTAGCACCAGACTCATTAAATATTTGTCTTGAATCTTGCATACAATAATAAAAACCATAATACACAAACTTTGACCCAAAATGTTAGATCTCTTCAAAACCCTAAATTCGGTTTATATTCATCAAAACCCGTTAAATACAAGGTAATAGAAATAAACACTTGTGAGAAGCATCAATAGTCATAAAACCCATTCCAACTCCTTTTAAAACCCAAAACTAGGTTTAGGTCAAGATTTATTGAATCAACACACAATAGTTGGGAGATATATTTATGTAAGTTTAAAATGCAAGTATTTAAATATGTATGGAGTTTAGAAATATTAGTGAACTTACCTTATTAGGTTATATATAAATAACCTATAAAATGGATGACCTTGAGAGAAAGGGAAGATGAACTTGACTCTTTAATCACTTGAATTCCTTAAATCAGTGCCACCAACCTAAACCAAAACCCATTAATGCATATGAGAAACCCTCCTAGTAGTAATGAATGAAGAGAGAAGGATATTGGCATTTAATGGCCTGGGTCGTCCGCGACTGAGCCTTGCGACTATGATAATGTCATTGTCGTTTGTCACAATTGCTCCACTCCAAGAGCCTTCGATACCACTCGGGCGACTTGGCCCTGCGACAATGACATGATGTCACAGTAGCTTGGCATTATCGCAGGCCTCCCCCTACCTTATGTGCATGCTATACGACTTTGGCCTGCGATAGTGACAGGGTGTCACAATCGCGGGCATTGTTGTTGTACCCGTACCGTTCACAATGATCTCTCTTTTCGTTCATGACAAGTTTTAACGTTGGATAGGGAATTCCGTTCTACTTTTTGTATCACTATGATAAGGTCGGAACACGCCTAAAACCACCAAAACTAGCATACGAAAATATAAAACTCATAAATTAATACTTACAAGAATCTAGGTGTTACAATCCTCCCCAACTTGAAAGTGATTTCTTCCTCGAGATCTTCGCTACGTGAAGAGGTGAGGATATCTCCGCTTCATGTCCTCTTCGACTTCCCAAGTCACGTTGGCACCACGATGGTGCTTCCATTGAACTTTGACCAATGTGACTTCTTTATAACAGAGTTTCTTCGTCTTCTTCTCCAAAATCGCGCCAGGTTCCTCAACACAACGATTTCTCTCGTCCACTATAATATCTAAGAGTGGGATGACTCTTTCCTCTTCTGCTAGGCACTTACGGAGGTAACAAATGTGGAACGTGTTATTAATTTCACTCATCTCCGGAGGAAGTTCTAGTTGGTAGGCTTGGAGCCCCACGCGTTTGATCATGGAAAACGGTCCAAAAAGCGAGGACTCAACTTTCCATGCTTTCTGAACCGTATTATTCCTTTCCATAGTAACACCTTCAGCATCACGCGATCTCTTACTTGAAATTCCATCGCTCGCCTTCTCTTGTCGGCATAACTCTTTTGCCGATCTTGTGCTGCCTTCAAGCACTCCCGTATGCTCTTAACCTTATCGGTCATCTCTTGAAAGATTTGAGGGCCTGCAAACTGCTTTTCGCCCGCCTCGAGCCAACACATGGGTGTTCGACACTTCTACCCGTACAAGGCTTCAAACGGCGCCATTCGAACTCCACCAAAGGTATGTTAAATTAAGGGCATTTTTGTCTTTCTCCCCTGAATCTAATTTTCTATTAAAAAATTTGTAAAATTTTATGTGGGCATGTATATTTATTTACATGCTTTTAACAAGAAGAGTAAGAGCAACTCCGATTTTATGGAGATAGATGAGAGATAGGGAGAGTGTGTGTATGAGAGAGAGTGAGAGTGCGGGTAGGAGAGAGTAAGAGAGTAGGGGCAAGAGTCGGCAAGAAACAGTACAGTAATGCAATCAGGATCCAAAGTCAACGTTGAAATGTCTACGATCAGAAGATGGTGTCCTTCTTATTCTTCAATTTCCCGGAAAAGTGGGACATGCCAAGATTGTGGAGAACATTCAAGAGATTTGGGGATGTAGGTGATATATACATGGCTCAAAGGAGGATGAAAAGAGGAAAGATGTTTGGTTTCGTGAGATTCAAAAACGTAAGGAACATTGAGGAGTTAGAAAAGAAACTTAACGAAATTTGGATTGGAACCTACAAGATGAGAGTATTCATGGCCAACAATGAAAGGAGAGAAAAATTATTTAGTGAAAAAAGTAGGACAAACATGGAAAGAGAAAAAAAATGCAGCAGCCTTTGGCAAGAACCCTATCGAGGTCGTATCGAGGTGTGGTGTCTGAGGAGGGCCGAAATAGGAATGTCATAGAGGCGACTGATAACCGGAAAATAGAGAAGGTGATAGGGAGGTGGTCCTCGGATGAAAGATCAAGGAGAAATTTAAGAAGATGTTTGATAGGAAACCTTTCGACAATGGAGAACATGGTAGCGGTCCAAGCTCTATGCAGTTCCGGGAGCCTACCAGGATGCTCGATAAAAACGTTAGGGGGGAGAAATGTGTTAATTTCTTTTGCAAATGAGGAATCAATGCTCAATGTATTAAACAACAGGAATCATGGAATACACCATTAGATTAGTAAATTGAATAGATTTCTTGTCTCAAGTACTTTTTATCCGGTATGGAAAAATTTGATGGTCAACGCATTCGAAAGAAAATGGTCCGACAATTATCCGCTCATGGTACGTGGCCGTGATCTAAATTATGGGCCCAAGCCATTCAAACTATTTGATAAGTGATTGGAAGAAGACAATATTGATCAAGTGATTATTGAGGCGTGGAACAAGGAGGTGGTAGCAAATTATCCGGATCGGGTGGTTATAAAAAAAATTAAAGAATGTGAAAGTAGCCTTGAAGACTTTGTGTAGTGGAAAATTTAAATTTTTTGATGAAGATTTAAATAGAAACAAGAAGGTGGGTAGAGAATTGGAAGGATTGGCCGAAATTATAAGCCCAAACGAAGAGAAAAGGGGTAGATGGTTAGAAGCTAGGAAGTTGTTGCTAGAAGTGGAGGAAAATAAAACCGGAATGGCTCGACAAAAAGCAAAACTAAAATGGATAGAGGAAAGAGATGAGAACTCGAAGTTGTTTCATGCGGCGATTAGGAAGAGAATTAGTGCGAATGACATCCAAGGACTAAATGTAAATGCATTGTGGATGGAAGATCCATATACGATTTAAGGGGTGGTGTTCGAGCATTTTAAGAAAAAATTCAAGTCTCAAAATCAATCCGGGCCTAGATTGTCATCTGAGAAGTATAAGAAATTAACGACCGGTGGATGAAGCGGAGGTCTTGGAGAGACCCTTTTCGGAAGACGAGATATTGGAAGACGTCAAAGGTTGTGGGAGCAATAAAATCTCTGGGTCCGGATGGGATCACATTCACGTTTATAAACAAAGTTTTGGCATATAATAAAAAGCGACATCTTGATGGCCATATCGAGATTTTGGGAGGAGATGGAGATTAGTGAAGGTTGTAACGCATCATTCATTACCCTCATTCCAAAGAATCCGAACCCGATTGAACTTAATGAGTTTAGGGCAATTAGCCTAATTAGTGTGCTTTATAAGATTATTTAGAATGTCTTGGCAGAGAGCATGAAAAAAGTTTTGGGGAAACTAGTAGGGGAATCACAATCTCCATTTCTAAACGGGAGGTAATATTCTTGATGGGGTATTAGTTGCAAACGAAGCTGTAGACGATCTCTGGAGATCAAAAGATAAAGGCATGGTTTTTAAAGTAGATTTCGAAAAGGCGTATGATAGTGTAGAATGGGAATTCCTTTTGGATACTCTAGAAGACATGGGGTTTGGGATTAAATTGTGGAAATGTATAAAAGCTTGTTTAGCTTCCTCTACGATATCGGTGTTGGTAAACGAATCGCCAATGAAGGAGTTCAAAATGAAAAAAGGTCTTAGACAAGGAGATCCCTTAACACCATTTTTATTCCTAGTGGTGGCGGAAAGCTTGAACGTGCTTATGACGGAAGCAAAGGAGAAAGGATTATTCGAAGGTATCACCGTTGGAAGAGAAAGAATGTTGATATCTCATCTCCAATACGCCGATGACGTAATCTTCTTTGGTAAGTGGAGCGTCGTAAATGTAAAATAATTAATGAAGATTTTACAATGTTTCCATTTGATGTCGGGTAGATAAATATTGGAAAGAGTAAACTTTACGGGGTGGGAGTTAGAGTTGAGGAAACTCAAGAATGGGTTAGGGGAATGGGATGCAGAAGTGGCACTCTTCCATTTATCTATCTTGGTTTACCGGTGGGAGCGATGATGAATCGAATAGACCATTGGAAGATTGTGGTGGAGAAATTGAAAAACAAACTAGCTACGTGTAAGGCTAAGATCATGTCGTTCGGATGTACATTGACGTTGACTAAATCGGTCCTAGGTAGTATCTAGTTGTACTATTTCTCGTTTTTTCGATCCCGAGCGGAGTGATTAGCGAGTTGGAGAGGGTAAGGAGTCGGTTTTTTTGGAGGGGTGGGTGGGGACTTTGGGTCTTCTTGTAACAGGTCTAATTATAAGAAAGGGGTGGCTTGGGTGAATTGGGAAAGAGTTTTGTGAGACTTTAAAAGAGGCGGTTTGAATGTGGGGAGCTTACAATCGGCCAATTAGGGACTTTTGGGTAAGTGGTGGTGGAGGTTCTTGTGCGAGAAAGAGGATTTATGGGTGAGGGTCATTAAAAGCATACACGAGAGTGAGGGCGGCCTTACTGGTAGGGACAACCGGATTGCGGGGGTGGGTAGATTGGTGTGGAAGGGTATTGTGAAGATTGGTAACGACTTGGAGAAATTGGGGATAGATTTGCATTCCTCTTTCGGGAAAGAAGCAGGGAATGGAAAGGAAATGAGTTTTTGGTTGGATAGATGGTTGGGAAATGAGGTTTTGAAAAATAGATTTAAAAGACTTTGGCATCTTGAAACCAAGAAGGATGCTAACATTTTCGAGAGAGGGAGTTGGGTAGGGGAGGAGTGGTCGTGGAGTTTGGGGTGGAGGAGGGAGCCGAGTGGGGAAGGAAAAGGGTGAGCTTGAAGATTTCTTTTCTTTGCTGTAGGTTGTGAATATAAAGAAAAATGGCATTGACAAAGTAAAGTAGATACTAGGAAGGATGGGGAGTTCTCGTTAAGTGGGTTAAAGGCTTTAAGAAATGAAAAGATGGCGAATAGAGTGGATTACGGGGAGGAGACAAGATGGACGGAATATCTTCCAAAGAAGATCGGTATACTAATTTGGAGAGCAAGGATGAAGAGACTTCCGTGTAGAGCAATTCTCGACAAAATGGGAGTGTACATCAACTTTATCCTCTGTCCGCAGTGTGACAAATTTGTTGAAACGGTGGATCTTGCGTTAATACATTGTGAAGAGGTCAATAAGATGTGGCAAGAGGTGACCCGATGGTGGAAGATGGATATCAGAAACGTTAGATCGGTCAAGGACTTGCTAGACTCGGGTACAAATGGATCGAGCCCAAAATTTTGGCTTGAAGTGATTTTGGCGTTCATTTACCTTTTGACTTATTGCTTATTGTGTTTTGTCACCGTAGATAAGTTATTTCTAGTGTTTTGATTGGAAAAACTAAAAGTGCTTGTAGCTTTTTGGGAAAGTTGATAAGAAGTTTTTAATAAGTTAGTCCATAGTGATTTATCAACTTAATTGAAACAACTTATGACTTTTTTTGGTTATTTTACATATTTAAGCAATCCCAACCAAACACCCCTAAATATAACTTATTAGTTTATTATATTTTGATACCATAATAAGCTAATTCATTTTGTCACCACATAAGTTAATAAACATTTAAAAAAAACATAAGTTGTTTTAAATAAGCAATTTCAAACACCCCTAAATATAATAAATTTAATTTAACGCGTTGAAATGTGCAAAAATAATTAAATGAAAAATGGCTTATGAATGATTAGTCCAATATATAGTTTTCACGAATCACATCCGTATATGTCTCTACTCTCTACCATTCTAATTAATTCCACAAATAAAACAATTCAATATTCTATGAAACTGGTCGATCGACTTCCAAAAGTATCGAAGTCCATTTTTATCAATATTATTATAACAAAATCCGGTTTATATGATGCTTAAGTATTTAAATGTCTTAATAGACTATTTAATAAGATTTAAGTTTATAAGACCAAACACCTATGTATAATATCTAAAAGTATTGCAATAACTTTATAGACGTTTTAGACGTCTTAACAAGCTTTTTAAATATGACCTTTTTGAAACAAAGTGTTCTATTATATAAAATCTTTGACAAATGTTATAAAAGTCTTTTTATAGGACTCTTGTTTTACACAACATTTTTTCAAATAGTCTCCTATAAAATGACTAATAGACTATTTTTTTCTTTTTAAAAGTGTCCTAAAATGTTTATTAACTTGGCAAAAAGTAACGTATAAACTTATTACAACACTTTTTAGATATGATGTGGTCACACATGTGTTTGATCCTATAAACTTAAATCCTATAGGGTTGTCTATTAGAACACCTAAACAATATAAGTATCATATGAATCTGATTTTGTTATAGTGATTTTACACTAGAACGTATTTAACATTTAGAGCTAATATGTGAATGATATTTTTGTTAATTTATTCTTTTTGTATTTAAAGAGAGATATGATTTGTTTATTATTGGAAAAGAATGTTACATAGACATTAATTTATAGCCAAATGAAAGATACTAAAATAATATTTGTCGTACATTCGTTAAGAATCTCAACCATACATGTGTTCTCTAAATTGTTAAAATAGAATAGATAGTATTGATGTTAGACTGTACATATTTTCTTTTTGATACTACAATTCATTAACTAGCTAGCAAAAGGCTAGCGGAAAGAGAAGAAAGACACCTTATCAAGGCAATTACAAGGGGAGGTTCTCCATTCTAATGTGTTATTATGACACTCCTTTCGTCTAAGGATTATCTAGCTAAAGGACTTATCAATAATAAAGTTGAACATATCGCCTAACCTCGGTAAAGAGTTGCCAAAGATAGATCTGTTACGAAAATACCAAATTGTTACCATGAGGATTGTCTCCAAGTTCTTGCTTGCAAGACACGTATTTAATTCTATCGATACCGTTAAGGGAAGAATCCAAGGGGCTGAAGTAGGAGAAAGAGAAACTCCACCGGTTGCCAATTTTCGACAAAATCTCCTTACCCCAGCTACAAGAAAAGGAAAGATGATTGACGGATTCAACCTCGAGTTTGCAAAACGGACATAAAACGTTGTCAAGATCGATTCCTTGGATGGTAAGTCCTTTACACATAATCCGACTGAGGAAGGATCTCCAAAAAATATGTTAATTTTGGCAGGGCAAGTTTGCTCCATCTTGTTTTATGAGAGCCTAATCCAAGGGTAGATTTTTCTATTTGGTGCAAAGATCTAACATCAAATACTCCGTTTGGATTTAGTCTCCAATACCATTTATCAGGAGTATCGTTTAGCGAAGGAGAAACGCTACAACTGTGGAGTTCGATTAGCTCAGATGGTTCCTGTCACCTCTCACCTCCCTTTGCCAGTTCCAGCAAAAATCACCAAAGCTTATACGATCAACTACCGAGGCGTCTTTGTTGACCTCCAGAGAGAAAATTCTGGGAAACTTGTCTCTAAGATATTCGTTTCTGCACCATATGTCCTTCCGAAACAGGGTGTTTAGGCCATTTCCCATCGGTTTAGAGGCAACAGAGTTGCTCGCGGGCGCGAACGTTAAAGGGTGCGGGCGCAAGCACTGTTCACTTTTTCTCAAAAGAGTTGTTTTTCATCAGATTTTCTTTTTCCCTATTTTAAGGGATTGTGTCCTCTTTGAAATCTATTTTCTTGGGCCACAAAAATATGATCAATCTTGCTTGCAAGACTCAACTTTTCCATTTTCAACTTTCACCAAATTTGGGTTATACAAGATCACACTCAAATTATCTCACTTTAGTGCTTTCCCAAAATGGTTTGAGCTTCGAGCATAAAAACCTAGCTGAGAACATGTTTAAAGATCATCCCATTTTTATCATTTCTATCTCCAAATACACACACTCACTATAGTTGTGATTATTCTCCTTCAAGAGCATTGTAATCTTCATCTTTCACTAGTGGATTTCTCTCGGTGGTCTCCTCTATCCGTGGTTTTCTCCCGATTTTGGTTTCCACGTAAATCTTGGTGTTGTCTTCTTACTCTATCTCTTTACTTTGTGTTGGATGCATATTTAGAATCATCATATTTATATGTTTTGGGAATTTTGTCTTGTACACTAAGAACACCCTTTGAGTGTTCAAGCTAGAGATTCATTGGGATCTAACTTATCCCTTGTTTGACTTTGGTTAAACTCTCTAATTTGGGATTAAGTTAGCATTAACTCCTTTCCGTTTTACAACAATTGGTATCAGAGCATATTTGGTTATTTTGGTGTAAAATACTTTATTTGGGTTCTCATTATTGCGGTGATTATGGCATCTATGAGATATGATATTCCTTTGTTAGATAGAAACACTAGATTTTCTTTGTGGCAAGTGAAGAGGAAATATATTCTCATTCAAATGGATTTGCATCAAACCGTAAATGGTTTTGAACAAATGCCTTCTACTTGGACTCTACCTTTGAAAGGTTTAAAGGCATCTTCTCAAATTCGTTTACGTCTATCTGATGATATTTTGCAAGATGTTTTGAAAGAAAAAAACAATTGTGGCTCTTTGGGCTAAGTTGGAGCAATTGTTATTGACAAAGAGCCTTCCTAACAAGTTGAACTTGAAGCAACGTTTGTTCACCTCACAAGCTTAATGAAGGCGGTTTCGTAACCGAGCATGTCTCTAAGTTCAAGGAAATTATTTGTGACCTAGAGAACATGGATGTTAAGTATGACGAGGAGGATTTGGGATTGTTCTTATTATGCTATTTGCCTAACTCTTATGCCAATTTCAGGGAGACTATTCTCTATAGCCGTGATGTTCTTGCATTAGATGATGTTCTCAGTTCTTTGAGTTCCAAGGAAAAGATGAAGGAGATAATGGTGGTCGGTGATACAAAGGCCGAAGGTCTTAGTGTTCGTGGGAGGTCTTTTTATAGAAGTTTCAAGAGCCCGACGCGTCACCGATCAAAATCAAAAGCCAAAGATAAAGGCCCAAACTTTGCGCGAGAAATCGTCAATAAAATGCCCAAACTCCTTCAAGAAAAACGCCCAAACTTTGCGTGAGAAATCGTCAATAATATTCAACATGTACTGTGATTGGAAAGTTATGATTGAAAAGCAAACCGACAAGCAAGTCAAGTACCTCTGTACCGATAATGGGTTGGAGTTTTGAGTGGAGTAGTTTAATGCCTATTGTCGAGCTCATGGCATTAATAGACACCATACAGTGGTTCAGACTCCTCAACAAAACGATGTGGCCGAACGCATGAACCGTACAATTGTAGAGAAGGTTCGTTGCATGTTGTCTAATTCCGGAATGACCAAGACCTTTTGGGCCGAAGCCGCTTCATATGTTTGCTACATCATTAATCGTTTTCCATCTTTTGCCATTGACAAGAAGACACCTATTGAGGTGTGGTCCGGCAAACCCATGGATTATTCTATACTGAAGATATTTGGTTGTCCCGCTTATGCCAAAGTTGATAACGGAAAGCTTGACCTACGTGTCGTGAAGTGCATGTTTCTTGGGTTTCAAGCCGGAGTCAAAGGTTCTCGTTTATGGTGTCTGGAGACCCGTAAGACTATGATTAGTAGAGTTGTAATATTTGATGAAGAATCGATGCTCGACAAGCCATCCGATCCTATTTATCAAGAGAAGGGTATTTCGAAAGAAAAGCAAACTAGGCGATCTCGAGTGGAGGTGGATCGAGATTCCAATTTGCACCAATGATGCATCTACTTCATCTCATCCATAAGTTCACGATCAACTATCAATCTAAATTTCTTATGGTGACAATGAAGGTGATTCCCAATCTAATGCACCATCATTGGAATCACCAGAATGAATTGCTAGAGACCAAAGTCGGAGAGCTATTGTACCTCCTAGAAGGTATGCAGAAGCAAATTTTATGGCGTATGCTTTTAGTGTCGCCTCGGAGATCGATTCGGTTGAGTAACCTTCTACTTATGATGAAGCTATTGTTTCTCCGGATTCAGAGAAATGGATTGTGGCTATGAATGACGAGATGGAACCTCTAAAAAAGAATGGTACTTGGGAGCTCGTTCCTCTTCGCGTTGGAAAAAAACCCGATCGTTGTAAATGGGTATATAAGAGGAAGGAAGGGATATCGGATGTTGAAGATTCTCGTTTCAAGGCAAGACTTATGGCCAAGGGATTTAGTCAAATTCTAGGTATAGATTTCACGGACGTTTTCTCTCCCGTTGTCAAGCATACTTCTATTTGTGCCTTGTTAGGCATTATCGCTTTGGAAGATTTGGAGCTTGAAGAACTAGACGTCAAAACAGGGTTTTTACATGGAGAGTTGGAAGAAGACATCTTTATGGACCAACCCGAAGGGTTTGTCACCGTTGGATGGTGTGCCACTTGAAAAAGTCACTATATGGCTTAAAGCAATCACCAAGGAAATGGTATACGAAATTTGATTCTTTTATGATCTCACATGGTCTTTCTCGTTGCTTTTATGACAGTTGTGTCTACATAAGGAGAGGTGAAGATCAATCATTGGTGTACCTTTTATTGTATGTCGATGATATGCTTATTGAAGCCAAGAGTAAAGAAGAAATCCAAGTTGTTAAAGATCAACTGAATGAAGAGTTTGAGATGAAGGATTTGGGGCATGCACAGAATATTCTCGGAATGGAGATCGTTAGATATCGAAAGGCGGGAACTTTGATTCTAAGTCAAATAGGCTACATTCAGAAGGTGTTGAAAAGATTCAACATGATTGGTGCCAAGTCGGTCTCTACTTCGTTAGCTCTGCATTTCAAGTTATCTTCAATATTATGTCCCATTTCAAATTCCGAGAAGGCGTATATGTCACATGTTCCTTATTCAAATGTTGTGGGATCATTGATGTATGCAATGATATGTACACGACCCGATTTGGCCTATGCCCTAAGCATGGTAAGTGGTTTTATGGCCAACCCAGGAAAGGAGCATTGGAAGGCGATGCAATGGATCTTTAGATACCTATCCGGTACTAGAGATACTTCTTTGCATTATGAAACATCTAGAGATGGTGTCATTGGGTACGTTGACTCGGACTATGGGAAAGACATGGATGAACGTCGTTCTCTTACGGGCTATGTGTTTACTATTGGCTCGTGTGTGCTTAGTTGGAAGGCCGTTTTGCAACCTACGGTTGCTTTATCTACTACCGAAGCGGATTATTTGTCTATAACGGAAGCGTTTAAAGAAGCGATGTGGCTCAAAGGCTTATTTGGTGAGCTTAGCAATAATTTGGTTGTGGACTCGGTCTATTGTGATAATCAAAGTGTTATTTTCTTAGCGAAAGACCAAATGTTCAATGAGCGCACAAAGCACATTGATGTGCGTTATCATTTTGTGCGTGAAGTCATTGCTAAAGGCGACTTCAAGGTGAATTAAATTTGCACTCATGACAATCCAGCGGATATGATGACGAAGGTTCTTCCTACGGCTAAGTTCGATTTATTTTCGATCTTGGTCGGTGCTCGTGGTTTGAAGTAGCCCATGAGGGGCTATGGTGGAGGAGACTAGGTTTGTAACGCCCTAAAAATAGGGATAACAAAAATCCGAAAAACGGACATGAGGTATACTAAAATTGCCATAGCAAGAGCCTCCCAAAAATGGGGAATATATAAATAACCTGTTTAATCACAATTGTAATTTAAACGGATAATAAATTAACAACCAACTAATCTAATTTCTATGACTAGAAAAGAGATTACAAAAGGGTTGTCATCTATAAACCCAAACGGTTCGTTCCAAAAGTATAACGCGTCCATGTGCAAAATCCCCAAGCTCTCACCCCAAGGCAACTAAGCCTGCTTAGGACCGGCGCCGCTAGAACCTGAGATACACATCGACACCAAACAAGTGTTAGGCCAAAAAGCCTAGTGAGTTGAACAATAATAAGCATGCATGATCAGTTACAATTCTTATCAGCAGTTAACCAGAGTTCAACAAATGTGGAGTCAATAGGGGAGACCCATAACACCAATCAAGTTCCACCCAAAGAGTCGATATACCTTGATGCCATCTACCAAGAGACACCCGAAAGTCCCGGCACACCCGAGGACTATACCAAAGAAAATTCCTCGAATGGCGGAGGTCTAGGCACATACCATCACAGTGGCGCCCAAAACTACATCCTCCTAGTGTCTACTGACTTGGTTCGTCCACATACATTTTAGGAGGTCTTGAGGTATCTTTCAACCAATACATTTCGATACCAACCGAGGGTACAATGTTACCATCCTAACACATAAGTCCATTATGAGACCCAAGTACCAACATAATCCATGTTTAGACATTAAATCACCAAAAGCATTCCAAGTAGAGTTTATCATCTACCATAACACATATATCTCAAATCATCCCAAGATATCCAATATATACATTCATGGAGTCAATCCCAAATACCCGATCAATAAAGTAAATCATGGCGTTTCACACATAATCACATTCCCAACTTTTCTTCATAATCAAATCCCACATACTTGAACATACAGAGATAAATAACGATAATAGAAGATTATGATGTGTATATAGTTTTAACAAAGGTTAGTAAACTCACAATCTAGGTTTTGTACCAAAACCTAGAAAAGATGAAAACCCTAGATTTGAGAAGATGAGACTTGAAGTGGAGAGGAATGACTTTGATGAGGATCTTCAATAAATGCACTTGGATGAGACTTGATGAACCAAGAATCACTCCATCCACCCCAAACCCTAGCAATAAATGTGTGTGTGTTTGGAATGCTAAAAAATCGCCCAAAATGAGAGTTCTCCCGTTTTCTCAAAGTGAAATGTGATAAAATGGGATATTTTCGGCCAAGGGTTCATTTAATCTCCCTGCACCAGCTCGCGACATTGCCCGGCGACAGTGACATGGTCACTATCGCGTGCCACAATCGCGTGGAGACCCCCACCCTCGGTACATCTCCTGCGACCTTGACACCGCGATAGTGACCATGTCACAATCGCGTGTCATAGTCGCGCCAACCCAAACACCCGCAGTACATCTACCGCGAGAGTGACACCGCGAGAGTGACTGTGTCACAATCACGAGTCACTGTCGCACCAAACCCCCAACAACCCGAAACTTGACCAATTTCGATAACGAGCGCGAGGTTTGAACGATTAAAGATGGTATATCAATTTACTCAACATTACGACATAGAAACAATCATTAAATGCATATAAAGGATCATATTTTCAAATAGGTGCAATTAACGTATTTAAGGAAACAAATACTTACCTTATAAATTTACGGATGTTACAATCCTCCCCACCTAAATGGGATTTCGTCCCCGAAATCATACCCTAGGCAAACAAGTGAGGATATCGCTTCTTCATATCATCTTCTGATTCCCAAGTAATGTTAGCACCATGACGGTGCTTCCATTGGACTTTGACCATAGTCACTTCTCTGTGCCGCAACTTCTTCACCTTTGACTCCAAGATTGCTTCCGGTTCCCCAAGTAATGGTCACCTTGTTCAACTCACGATAATCAATGCACATACGCATTGTACCGTCCTTCTTCTTGACAA
Source organism: Arctium minus (assembly GCA_954870635.1). Taxonomy (NCBI): domain Eukaryota; kingdom Viridiplantae; phylum Streptophyta; class Magnoliopsida; order Asterales; family Asteraceae; genus Arctium; species Arctium minus. The sequence continues at coordinate 13,106,407 of OX941080.1, forward strand.
ACAGAACTGGGGCTCCCCAAGGCGAGGAACTTGGTCGGACAAAACCTTTCTCCACTAGCTCTTGCAATTGCTTCATCATCTCTTGCATTTCGGTCGGCGCCAACCGATAGGGCGCTCGAGCGATCGGTGTCTCGCCCGGGACAAGGTCAATACGAAATTCCACTTGACGATCGGGAGGTAATCCCGGCAATTCCTCGGGAAATACATCGGGAAAGTCACATACGACCTCTACGTCTTCCATCTTTCTCTTTTCCGCCTTAGAGTCCACTACATACGCTAAGAACGATTGACAACCCTTAGATAAACACTTTCGTGCTTTTATGGAAGAGATGATCTCCGTTTCCCCCTTTCGTTTCTCCCCATAGATAAGAATGAAATCTCCATCCTCTAACTGAACCCGAATGAGTTTCTTGGAACAGAGGATCTCAGCTTGGTTAGCAACCAACCAATCCATTCCAATCACAACATCGAAGCCCCCGATCGCCACGGGAAATAAGTCTACCAAGAAGTGTTTGCCATTGATTTCCAATCGACACCCTCTCACTACTTCTCTTATTACAATTTGGTCCCCATTTGCCACCTCCACAACTAAGGCATCGCTAAAAGTGGTAGAAGGTATATTCAAGGATTTATGAAAAGATGAGGCTATAAAAGAACGGTTTGCGCCCGAATCGAAAAGTATTCTAGCGGGTAGGGAGTTGAGTAGAAACGTACCCGATACCACATCCGCGGTCATCTTTGCCTCTTCTGCCGTCATTTGAAACGCCCTCCCCTGAGGCTTTGAAGCGCCTTCTTTCTTGATTACCGGCCCCGAGTTAGACCCCTTCTGATCTCTTTTCAACTTGGGACAATTGAGCCACACGTGTCCCACTTCCTTGCACTCATAACACACTCTTCCCCGGATGGGGCACACTTGACTAGTGTGACCCAACTTGCCACACTTGTAACATGTAAGAGGGGAAGGATTACAAGCTCCAAAGTGCTTGTTCTTGCATTTCGGGCACCAATCTGGTTCCCGCCGCGGTTCCAATCTAGAGTTTCCTACAAACGGTCGTGGGCGTTGAGGTGGCATTGGACAATTCTCAAACTTCCTCTTCTCACCGGTTCGCGCCTTTTCCTTTCGGTCTTGGATGATGTCGTCTTCCACTAACTGTGACTCTTCTATCGCATCTTGAAGGGTAGTCACCTTGGCGTTCCTCATAGCAGTTTTCATTTCCGTTGGTAATCCTTTCTGGTAAGTCTTGATCTGGGCCTTCTCATCCGGAACCAAATGACCCACAAAAGCTAGTTTCTCCACAAACAGCTTGGAGTACTCTTCTACTGTCCGATCCCCTTTTGTCAGATTCCTGAACTCGTCCTCAAGCTTGTCTAAGGCTCTCTCATTGCAATACTTGTCCATAACTTTCTTCTTGAAATCTCCCCATGAGAGTTGGGCCATGATTGTCGGGTCAACGGTGGATCGGACCACATTCCACCAAGCCAGAGCGTCACCCCTGAACATTTGAAATGCAAAACGAACTTTTTGCGACTCGCCGCACTCACAGGATTCAAAGGCCATTTCCAGATCTTGAAGCCAATTCACGCAAGCTATTGGGGTCACGGCACCCGTGAACTCCTTAGGATTGCATCCAAGGAATGCCTTGAAGGAACAAGTCTTTTCCCTTGGTGCAACGTTGTTGGCTACCAACTCGATCGTTTGAACACCGTTACCAGTCCCCCCGGAACCCGCCACCACTATGTTTTCCTCCACTGCCTCGTTCCTACGGTGACTCACATCCCTGTCCTCCAAAAGCTTCATGAATAACTCCTGCTGCTTGGCCATAGCCTCATTCATGGTCCACATTACATTATCCATAATCCTTGTTTCGGGAGTGTTTTCCATTAACACAGGGTTTGTGTCTGTCAAATTCCTCCTTGGAATGTGCTCCGGCCCTCCGCCTAACAGATTCGTTTGGGGTTGCATTTCCCTTGTACCCACGTTTTCCAGTTGATCGGCCGTTGAGGCGGTGGCATCGAGGCCATCCTGCGGAGTCCTCGCTCTGTTCCTCGTGTTAACCATTAGTCTGTCACACCATGCACCCAAGAACATAGTGAGAAACTAATCATTAAAGGTTTTCTAAGAACGTACTAGTACAATTATTGATCATTATAATCACAGCTAATTAAGCATGCTTACGTAGTGATATACTCATAATAGCAGTAGCTAATTGAAATTATGAACATATTACACATAAGAATTCTCAATACCATTCTCACAATTTTCAACAGTGTAGATTCCGTCACTATACACATCCCGTTACTTAAGACCTACCCCATCTCACGGTTTTCAATTTGACAGTCTCTGCTTAAGTTTAGATATCCTAGTCATACCTAGTTCACTTAAACTATTGCTCTGATACCAACTTGTAACACCCTAAATTTCCGAGAAACTAGAATAATTAAAAATTTTGCAATATGACGTCTATAATACGGACATTTCCATCTTTACTTGTAACCAACAACTAGAACCCAAGAATTCGGGGTAGTTTGTGACAATTATAGTAGCGATGAAATATAAAAGACATATATTACAACAACCTAACCAATCTAGATCATAAGACACAACTAGATTAATATGGGTGTTGCTATGTCTTCAAAACGCTCTTCTCAAGTTAATCCCAAAAAGCCCGGTCAACCAACATCCTAAGCTTGAACCCGGAGTCAAGGGGCCCTTTGCACACCACTAGAGGAACCTGAGGACAAACATAGCATCAAGTGTTAGGCTAAGGAGCCTAGTGAGTTTTCAAACAATTAACATAATTAGCTTAGGCAAAGGTAGTAGAAAACTCCCATAATACCGCACCACGTGGATCATCCGAGTGTAGTCCAACAAAAGGTAATACTCAACCTGTACACGTTATAACACAACACACAACAAGTCCACAAAAGTGGGAGTTTACACCTCAAGCTCACACTTTAGTGCACACCGTTACCGGCGTCACCTCAAATGTATAAACTACCTTTAGTGCCCACTCCGTCGAGCTGCACCTCAAGGATAGCCTAGCCTTAGTGCCTATCCCTCGATTTAGAAGGTTTCACCTCAAGGATAAAGGTCCTTTAGTGTCCACCCCCAAATCATACACCATGTTTCCAACATCACCCAAACTCTCGTGCACAAGAGTTGGGTACCCACACATTATGTATATATATCACAAATAACACCATTTTACCACATGCACATAGAAACCATATTATAACTAATAACATAATTTCATGGTCCATTAACATCATTAATAACAGTATTTACAACACATTTTAGAGTAGTATACTTTCTTATCAGCAGTTAGGTTAAGATCACCAAATCAGCAATTATGAGTATCTAGTATGTAAAATGAGTATTAGTATGTAAGAGTAGGTAGAAAACTCACCTTTAGGGTTTGTGGAGTAAAAACCCTAAAATGACGAAACCCTAGGTTGAAAGTGAGATTTCTTGAAGCTTTAATGGCACAAGAATGGTAGTAAAGTTGAGATGCTTGAGGGAGTTAGAGGTTAATAAATGATGAGAGTGATTGTAGGTTAAGAATTTAATGGAGTGGAGAAGAAGTAGGAGAAAATCGCAGGTCTTGAGAGGTAAAAATGGAAGTCTTTGTTTAAAATGAGAAAAGGGATGTTTTAAGTGAGAAATTCGGCCAATTGATGAACAGTGCCCCCCGTTCGCGATTGTGACACTCGCGATAGTGCCATGGCACTCTCGCCAGGCACTATCGCGCCAAATGTACCGAGAGTGGTACATGGCTCGCGATTGTGACCTTCGCGAGAGTGACCATGGGCACTCTCGCCGGCACTCTCGCGCCAAACCTCCAGCCTCCGAAATTTCGTTTCCTAAGGTTCGAAATGCAACCAATCAACACTAAGGCTCAACAACATAGGTGCGAGAACAAACGAAATAACAATACTTATCAATGCAGTTCTAATTACTGAGATTTTACAGTTTTAGTATGAAAGCATATAAACGGGGTAATTAAGAAACAATTAATCATAATACCGAGGTTTCGGGGTGTTACAATCCTCCCCTACTTAGAAAGATTTCGCCCACGAAATCTATTTTATTCAAAGAGTCTCGGATAATGCCTTCTCATGTCTTCTTCGGCTTCCCAGGTTACATTCGTTCCCCGGTGGTGTTTCCATTGGACCTTTACCATAACTACTTCCTTGTGTCTTAACCTCTTCGATTTCCTTTCAAGGATAGCTTCGGGTTCCTCTACGCAACGGTTATTGTCCACTCTAATCTCCGACAATGGAATGATACTTTCCTCCTCCGCTAAGCATTTACGTAGGTAACAAACGTGAAAAGTGGGATGAATCCCATCCATCTCTGGTGGCAAGTCGAGATTGTAGGCTTGAAGTCCTATTCGCTCAATGATGGGGAAAGGGCCAAGAAATCTGAGGCTAAGCTTTCCTCGTTTTCCAAATCTAATGAGTCCCTTCCACGGCGACACTTTCAACATTACTTTGTCTCCCACTTGAAATTCGATCGGCCTCCTTTTCTTATCCGCATAGCTTTTCTGACGGTCTTGAGCTGCTTTCAACCGCTCTCTAATGCACTTCACCTTATCCGCCGTCTCTTGTACTACTTCCGGTCCGGCAAACTGTTTCTCTCCCGCTTCTAACCAACACACGGGTGTCCTACACTTTCGACCATATAAGGCTTCGAAGGGCGCCATACCGATGCTGGAATGGTAACTGTTGTTGTAGGCGAATTCCACTAACGGAAGATGAGAGTCCCAAATTCCTCCAAAGTCGATGACACACGACCTTAACATATCTTCTAAAGTTTGGATGGTTCTTTCACTTTGACCGTCCGTCTGTGGGTGATAAGCGATACTTAATTTGATCTTCGTGCCCAATTCTTTTTGTAGCCCATCCCAGAAATTTGACGTGAAACGGCTATCGCGATCCGATACAATGGACAATGGCACTCCGTGCCTTGAGATGATTTCATTAATATAGAGTTTTGCCAACTTGTCCATCGGTAGAGTTTCCCGCATCGCCAAGAAGTGCGCGCTCTTGGTCAATCTATCTATAACAACCCAAATGGTGTCGTTCCCTCGCAAGGTTTTAGGCAACTTGGTCACAAAATCTGTGGTAATATGCTCCCACTTCCATTCTGGGATTTCAAGTGGTTGCAAACTACCATAAGGACGTTGATGCTCGGCCTTGACTTCTAAACAAGTCACACATTTCTCCACGTATTTTGCCACGTCGAGCTTCATCACCGGCCACCAGTAGTTCATCTTCAAGTCTCGATACATCTTCGTGCTTCCTGGATGGATGGAGTATCTAGACTTGTGGGCATCAGTTAGGAGTAATTCCCGACATACTCCTATCTTGGGTACCCACACCCGTCCTTGAAACAGTTTAAGTCCCCGACTGTCCTCCTCCAAGAGGAGATGGTGCTTTACCATGGCCTCATTCTTGAGGTTTTCTTCCAATAGTGATTCAACTTGTGCCATATTGATTTTCTCCAGAAGGCTTGATACTACGTCAATGCGAGATATCGAAGTTCGCACGCACCCACTATACTCCTTTCGGCTTAAAGCATCCGCCACCACATTTGCCTTACCCGGATGGTAAAGTAGCTTGCAGTCATAGTGCTTCAATAGCTCTAGCCATCTCCGTTGGCGCATATTCAACTCCTTCTGGTCGAACACATACTTGAGACTCTTATGGTCGGTGTAAAGCGTGCACTTGGTCCCGTACAAATAATGTCGCCACAACTTTAAGGCGAACACCACCGCCGCTAATTCAGGATCATGCGTCGGATAATTCTTCTCATGCTCCTTGAGTTGACGCGACGCATATGCGATGACCTTCCCTCGTTGCATCATGACACATCCTAAACCCATCTTGAAAGCATCACTGTAAACGACAAAATCTTCCGTTCCTTCCGGTAGTGACAAAATCGGTGCTTCACACAATTTCGCTTGCAAGGTCCGAAAAGCTTGCTCTTGAATTTCTGTCCACAGAAATCTTACATTCTTTCTTGTCAGCGCGGTCAAGGGTGAGGCAACTTTGGAGAAATCCTTAATGAATCTCCGGTAATACCCGGCTAGGCCCAAGAAACTCCGGATTTCGGTTGGGCTTTTAGGTGGTTCCCAGTTCATCATTGCTTCGATCTTCAAGGAGTCCACTTTCACACCGTCCTTCGACACCACGTGGCCAAGGAATTGCACTTCCGAAAGCCAAAATTCACACTTTGAGAATTTAGCGTAGAGTTTCTCCCTTCTCAGAACTCCTAATATTTCCCTCAAGTGGTGCTCGTGTTCTCCTTTGTTCCTAGAGTAGATAAGGATGTCATCAATGAATACAATGACAAACTTATCCAAGTAGGGACGACAAACTCGATTCATCTGGTCCATGAAGATCGCGGGCGCATTGGTTAGTATGAACGGCATCACAAGGAACTCGTAATGTCCATACCGAGTTCTAAACGCCGTCTTTGCTACATCCTCTTCATGCAATCGAACCTGGTGATAGCCCGACCGAAGGTCTATCTTTGAAAAGCATCCCGCTCCCTGTAATTGGTCGAAGAGATCGTAGATTCGTGGTAAAGGGTATTTATTCTTTACCGTCACCTTGTTCAACTCACGATAATCAATGCACATACGCATTGTACCGTCCTTCTTCTTGACAAACATAACTGGGGCTCCCCAAGGCGAGGAACTTGGTCGGACAAAACCTTTCTCCACTAGCTCTTGCAATTGCTTCATCATCTCTTGCATTTCGGTCGGCGCCAACCGATAGGGCGCTCGAGCGATCGGTGTCTCGCCCGGGACAAGGTCAATACGAAATTCCACTTGACGATCGGGAGGTAATCCCGGCAATTCCTCGAGAAATACATCGGGAAAGTCACATACGACCTCTACGTCTTCCATCTTTCTCTTTTCCGCCTTAGAGTCCACTACATACGCTAAGAACGATTGACAACCCTTAGATAAACACTTTCGTGCTTTTATGGAAGAGATGATCGCCGTTTCCCCCTTTCGTTTCTCCCCATAGATAAGAATGAAATCTCCATCCTCTAACTGAACCCGAATGAGTTTCTTGGAACAGAGGATCTCAGCTTGGTTAGCAACCAACCAATCCATACCAATCACAACATCGAAGCCCCCGATCGCCACGGGAAATAAGTCTACCAAGAAGTGTTTGCCATTGATTTCCAATCGACACCCTCTCACTACTTCTCTTATTACAATTTGGTCCCCATTTGCCACCTCCACAACTAAGGCATCGCTAAAAGTGGTAGAAGGTATATTCAAGGATTTATGAAAAGATGAGGCTATAAAAGAACGGTTTGCGCCCGAATCGAAAAGTATTCTAGCGGGTAGGGAGTTGAGTAGAAACGTACCCGATACCACATCCGCGGTCATCTTTGCCTCTTCTGCCGTCATTTGAAACGCCCTCCCCTGAGGCTTTGAAGCGCCTTCTTTCTTGATTACCGGCCCCGAGTTAGACCCTTTCTGATCTCTTTTCAACTTGGGACAATTGAGCCACACGTGTCCCACTTCCTTGCACTCATAACACACTCTTCCCCGGATGGGGCACACTTGACTAGTGTGACCCAACTTGCCACACTTGTAACATGTAAGAGGGGAAGGATTACAAGCTCCAAAGTGCTTGTTCTTGCATTTCGGGCACCAATCTGGTTCCCGCCGCGATTCCAATCTAGAGTTTCCTACAAACGGTCGTGGGCGTTGAGGTGGCATTGGACAATTCTCAAACTTCCTCTTCTCACCGGTTCGCGCCTTTTCCTTTCGGTCTTGGATGATGTCGTCTTCCACTAACTGTGACTCTTCTATCGCATCTTGAAGGGTAGTCACCTTGGCGTTCCTCATAGCAGTTTTCATTTCCGTTGGTAATCCTTTCTGGTAAGTCTTGATCTGGGCCTTCTCATCCGGAACCAAATGACCCACAAAAGCTAGTTTCTCCACAAACAGCTTGGAGTACTCTTCTACTGTCCGATCCCCTTTTATCAGATTCCTGAACTCGTCCTCAAGCTTGTCTAAGGCTCTCTCATTGCAATACTTGTCCATAACTTTCTTCTTGAAATCTCCCCATGAGAGTTGGGCCATGATTGTCGGGTCAACGGTGGATCGGACCACATTCCACCAAGCCAGAGCGTCACCCCTGAACATTTGAAATGCAAAACGAACTTTTTGCGACTCGCCGCACTCACAGGATTCAAAGGCCATTTCCAGATCTTGAAGCCAATTCACGCAAGCTATTGGGGTCACGGCACCCGTGAACTCCTTAGGATTGCATCCAAGGAATGCCTTGAAGGAACAAGTCTTTTCCCTTGGTGCAACGTTGTTGGCTACCAACTCGATCGTTTGAACTCCGTTACCAGTCCCCCCGGAACCCGCCACCACTATGTTTTCCTCCACTGCCTCGTTCCTACGGTGACTCACATCCCTGTCCTCCAAAAGCTTCATGAATAACTCCTGCTGCTTGGCCATAGCCTCATTCATGGTCCGCATTACATTATCCATAATCCTTGTTTCGGGAGTGTTTTCCATTAACACAGGGTTTGTGTCTGTCAAATTCCTCCTTGGAATGTGCTCCGGCCCTCCGCCTAACAGATTCGTTTGGGGTTGCATTTCCCTTGTACCCACGTTTTCCAGTTGATCGGCCGTTGAGGCGGTGGCATCGAGGCCATCCGGCGGAGTCCTCGCTCTGTTCCTCGTGTTAACCATTAGTCTGTCACACCATGCACCCAAGAACATAGTGAGAAACTAATCATTAAAGGTTTTCTAAGAACGTACTAGTACAATTATTGATCATTATAATCACAGCTAATTAAGCATGCTTACGTAGTGATATACTCATAATAGCAGTAGCTAATTGAAATTATGAACATATTACACATAAGAATTCTCAATACCATTCTCACAATTTTCAACAGTGTAGATTCCGTCACTATACACGTCCCGTTACTTAAGACCTACCCCATCTCACGGTTTTCAATTTGACAGTCTCTGCTTAAGTTTAGATATCCTAGTCATACCTAGTTCACTTAAACTATTGCTCTGATACCAACTTGTAACACCCTAAATTTCCGAGAAACTAGAATAATTAAAAATTTTGCAATATGACGTCTATAATACGGACATTTCCATCTTTACTTGTAACCAACAACTAGAACCCAAGAATTCGGGGTAGTTTGTGACAATTATAGTAGCGATGAAATATAAAAGACATATATTACAACAACCTAACCAATCTAGATCATAAGACACAACTAGATTAATATGGGTGTTGCTATGTCTTCAAAACGCTCTTCTCAAGTTAATCCCAAAAAGCCCGGTCAACCAACATCCTAAGCTTGAACCCGGAGTCAAGGGGCCCTTTGCACACCACTAGAGGAACCTGAGGACAAACATAGCATCAAGTGTTAGGCTAAGGAGCCTAGTGAGTTTTCAAACAATTAACATAATTAGCTTAGGCAAAGGTAGTAGAAAACTCCCATAATACCGCACCACGTGGATCATCCGAGTGTAGTCCAACAAAAGGTAATACTCAACCTGTACACGTTATAACACAACACACAACAAGTCCACAAAAGTGGGAGTTTACACCTCAAGCTCACACTTTAGTGCACACCGTTACCGGTGTCACCTCAAATGTATAAACTACCTTTAGTGCCCACTCCGTCGAGCTGCACCTCAAGGATAGCCTAGCCTTAGTGCCTATCCCTCGATTTAGAAGGTTTCACCTCAAGGATAAAGGTCCTTTAGTGTCCACCCCCAAATCATACACCATGTTTCCAACATCACCCAAACTCTCGTGCACAAGAGTTGGGTACCCACACATTATGTATATATATCACAAATAACACCATTTTACCACATGCACATAGAAACCATATTATAACTAATAACATAATTTCATGGTCCATTAACATCATTAATAACAGTATTTACAACACATTTTAGAGTAGTATACTTTCTTATCAGCAGTTAGGTTAAGATCACCAAATCAACAATTATGAGTATCTAGTATGTAAAATGAGTATTAGTATGTAAGAGTAGGTAGAAAACTCACCTTTAGGGTTTGTGGAGTAAAAACCCTAAAATGACGAAACCCTAGGTTGAAAGTGAGATTTCTTGAAGCTTTAATGGCACAAGAATGGTAGTAAAGTTGAGATGCTTGAGGGAGTTAGAGGTTAATAAATGATGAGAGTGATTGTAGGTTAAGAATTTAATGGAGTGGAGAAGAAGTAGGAGAAAATCACAGGTCTTGAGAGGTAAAAATGGAAGTCTTTGTTTAAAATGAGAAAAGGGATGTTTTAAGTGAGAAATTCGGCCAATTGATGAACAGTGCCCCCCGTTCGCGATTGTGACACTCGCGATAGTGCCATGGCACTCTCGCCAGGCACTATCGCGCCAAATGTACCGAGAGTGGTACATGGCTCGCGATTGTGACCTTCGCGAGAGTGACCATGGGCACTCTCGCGCCAAACCTCCAGCCTCCGAAATTTCGTTTCCTAAGGTTCGAAATGCAACCAATCAACACTAAGGCTCAACAACATAGGTGCGAGAACAAACGAAATAACAATACTTATCAATGCAGTTCTAATTACTGAGATTTTACAGTTTTAGTATGAAAGCATATAAACGGGGTAATTAAGAAACAATTAATCATAATACCGACGTTTCGGGGTGTTACATCTAGCCAACAAACCGGGGTTCTGCACTTCTGCAGAATGCCTCGAACGGTGCCATTCCAATACTAGAATGGTAACTGTTGTTGTACGCGAACTCTACCAACGGTAGATGTGAATCCCATCTTCCCCCGAAGTCTATTACACACGACCTCAACATATCTTCTAACGTCTGGATCGTCCTCTCGCTTTGACCATCCATTTGAGGATGATACGTCATGCTCAAATTCAATCGAGTACCCAACTCCTTTTGCAAACTAGCCCAAAAGTTCGAAGTGAATCGACTGTCTCGATCCGACACGATAGATCACGGAACTCCGTGCCTCGACACCACCTCGTCAATATAAAGCTTGGCCAACTTCTCCATTGGCAATGTCTCCCGCATTGCAAGGAAATGCACATTCTTGGTCAACCGGTCAACGATTACCCAAATGGTGTCGTGCCCACGCAAGGTCTTCGGTAACTTCGTCACGAAATCCATAGTGATGTTGTTCCATTTCCACTCGGGAATGGACAATGGTTGCAAACTTCCAAACGGTCTTTGATGCTCCGTCTTGACTTGAAGGCACGTGACACACTTCTCCACATAGCTAGCCACATCTAGCTTCATCACCGACCACCAATAGTTTAACTTTAAATCTCTATACATCTTAGTGCTACCGGGATGTATAGAATATTTCGAATTGTGCGCTTCTTCAAGGAGTAATTCTCGATTTCCTCCCAACTTCGGCACCCAAATCCATCCTTGAAATAGTTTGAGTCCACGACCGTCTTCCGTTAACAGTTCCTTTTGTTTCACCATGACTTCGGCTTTGAGGTTCTCTTCCATAAGTGCTTCCCCTTGACTTGCCTTAACGCTTTCCAACAAACTTGACACCACATCGATCCTTGTAAGGGACATTTTGACACCACCACCATGACTCCTTCGGCTCAATGCATCTGCCACCACATTGGCCTTACCGGGATGATAGAGTAGGTCACAATCGTAATCCTTCAAAAGCTCTAACCATCTCCTTTGTCACATGTTGAGTTCCTTTTGGTCGAAGATGTACTTGAGACTCTTGTGATCCGTGAAAAGAGTAAACTTGGTCCCATACAAGTAGTGTCGCCACACCTTTAACGCAAAAACTACCGTCGCTAACTCCAAATCATGAGTCGGATAATTCTTCTCATGATCCTTTAATTGTCGCGACGCGTAGGCGATTTCTTTCCCCTTTTGCATTAGGACACACCCAAGTCCCATCTTGGAAGAGTCACTAAACACGACAAAATCTTCCGATCCTTCGGGTAAGGACAAGATCGGAGCTTTGCACAACTTCCTCTTGAGCGTCTGAAACGCTTGCTCTTGTGCATCGGTCCAAAGAAACTTAACGTTCTTCCTTGTAAGAGAAGTGAGCGGTGTAGCTGTCCTTGAAAAATATTGAATGAAACGCCGGTAGTAACCCGCCAAACCCAAGAAACTTCGAATCTCCGTTGGATTTGTTGGAGGTTCCCAACTCGTCATTGCCTCGATCTTTGCTGAGTCTACTTTCACCCCGTCCTTTGATACCACATGCCCCAAGAATTGCACCTCGTGGAGCCAGAATTCACACTTCGAGAATTTCGCGAATAGTTTCTCCTTTCTTAGAACTTCTAATACTTCCCGTAAGTGTTTTCCATGCTCGGACTCATCCTTTGAATATATTAAAATATCGTCGATGAAGACGATCACAGATTTATCCAAGAATGGGCGACACACACGGTTCATCAGATCCATGAATACGGTCGGAGCGTTGGTTTAGCCGAAAGGCATCACCAAGAAGTCATAATGACCGTATCTCGTTCGAAAATCCGTCTTCGGAATATCTTCGTTCTTCACTCTCACTTGATGATATCCGGACCGAAGATCAATCTTTGAAAGACATCTCGCGCCTTGTAGTTGATCAAAAAGGTTTTCGATGCGAGGTAGAGGATACTTATTCTTCACCGTGACTTTGTTAAGCTCTCGGTAGTCGATACACATCCGCATAGATCCGTCCTTCTTCACGAACAAAACCGGTGCTCCCGAAGGTGACGAACTCGGTCGAATGAAGCCCTTCTCTAACAACTCTTGAAGTTGTGTCATCATCTCTTTCATTTCTGTCGGTGCCAAACAATATGGAGCACGAGCTATCGGAGCCGCTCCTGGGGTGAGGTCAATCTGAAACTCCACTTACCGCTCCGGCGGTAATCCGGGTAAGTCTTCCGGAAAGACGTCCGGATAATATTGTACCACCTCCACATCTTCCACCGACTTCTTTTCCTTTTTTGCGTCCACCACATAGGCCAAGTACGAAGGGTAGCCCTTCGCTAAAAACTTGTGAGCCTTAATAGATGAGATAATACAATTATTCCACTTTCCTTTCTCTCCATAAATGGTAGCCACCCCATTTTCCGGCAAAGGCACTTGGATCATCTTTTTGGAGCAAAAGATAACCACCTTATACCTCACTAACCAATCCATGCCTATGACTACGTCAAACCCTCCTATAGCCATAGGTAATAAATCCACTCCAAAAGAATTCCCATCGATCTCTATAGTGCAATCACAAAAACGGTCACGAATGATCACTTGATCCCCATTATATATTGCTACTATTAATGCATCGGGAAGGACACTAATAGGAGTGGTGAATTGTTTACAGAAAGCATCCGACACAAAGGAATATGTAGCACCCAAATCAAACAAAACACGAGCAGGCAAGGAGTTTACTAGAAACGTACCCGAAACGACATCCGCGGTCTCCTTTGCCTCCTCGGTAGTCATCCGGAAAGCTCGACTGGGCACCCTTGGTGGTTGCTCGATTCTAGCCGTCGAATCCACGGAAGTTCCACCATTACCTCCCACTAGCTTTGGGCAATCCCTCTTCATATGCCCCGGTTCCCTGCACTCGTAGCATATCGTCCCCCAGATGGGACACTCTCGAGTCGCGTGGTCCTTCTTACCACACTTGGCACACCCCGTTGGACCGGAATAAGTTCTTGAAACACATGGCCCCGAGTGCTTTGACTTGCACTTGTGGCACCACCGGTCTTCACGACGATAATCACCCGCTCTCCCGCTTACAAAGGGTCTTGATTGACGAACGGGCCCAGATGGCCCTTCCCACTTCCGTTTCTTACCAACATGCCTCTTCTCTTCCATTTCGGCATTGATGTCGTCCTCAACGAGCAAGGACTATTCGATAACCTCTTGTAAAGTCGAACACTTAGCATTTCTTACCTCCGTTCGCATCTCGGCCGGTAACCCTTGATGATAGGCCTTAATCTTTGACCTTTCATCGGGGACCAGATGTCCTACCAAGTTTAGTTTCTCCAAAAAGAGTTTGGAATAGCCAACAATAGATAAATTCTCCTTCTTCAGATCTCGGAACTCCCGCTCCAACTTGTCCATCGAACGCTCGCTACAATACTTGTCCATAATCTTCTCTTTGAATACCGGCCAAGTTAACTTAGCCAGAACTTCCGGAGTGAGGACTGATCGAGTGAGATTCCACCAAATCAAAGCCTCTCCCCGAAGTAGTTGAGAAGCAAAATTGACCCGTTGAGAGGGATCACACTCACTTGACTCAAAGGCCATCTTTATCTCTTTGAGCCAATACATACAAGCAACCGGGTTATCGGAACCCACAAACTCCTTTGGGTGGCATCCCAGAAATGCCTTGTAGGTACACCCCTTAGTCTTCGTCTTGTTCCCATCATCATATGGGTCTTCAACAGATACCACATTTGGTCCACCCGACCCCACAACAATGTTTTCCCATTGTTTCAGGTTGTCGGTTGCTGGCATCTCGATCCTCTAAGAGTTTCATGAAGAACTCTTGTTGTTGGGCCATCGCAGAGTTAATGACCAACATCATGTTGTCCCGTAACCGGGTCTCCATAGTAACTTCTTCCATGATGGCATTATCCGCATTGAGGTTCCGACACGGAATATGCTCAGGTCCACCTCCCAAGATTCTGGGTACGGGAATTCCATCGGAGGTTACCCCCACAGGAGGTCGTACAGTTGCAGATTCCACTTCTAGTTGACCCTCTGGCATGTCCGGTAATCTACTTCGAGTGTTTACCATCACGATCTGCCATACACGCACGAGAAATAGATTGAGAAAAGACTAAACGAGTTGAACTCATTGTACGTACTAATACCTTCATCAATTATCATAATAATAGTAAACCAAGTATGCTCACGTAACAATGCATTCATAATAGCAGTAGCTAAGTGAAATTATGAACGAACCATACACAAGAATTCTTGTCATCGTCATCATGACTTTCAATTAGAGTAATTCCGTAATCTTAACGCTCTCCCCACCTAGGATTGCTACCCAAGTGGACAGTGAAGTCATAAACTCTAAAGCTTAAGTCTAGATATGCTAAACAATACCTAGTTCACTTAAACTAAAGCTCTGATACCAACTTGTAACGTCCTAAAAATAGGGATAACAAAAATCCGAAAAACGGACCTGAGGTATACTAAAATTGTCATAGCAAGAGCCTCCCAAAAATGGGGAATATATAAATACCTGTTTAATCACAATTGTAATTTAAACGGATAATAAATTAACAACCAACTAATCTAATTTCTATGACTAGAAAAGAGATTACAAAAGGGTTGTCATCTATAAACCCAAACGGTTCGTTCCAAAAGTATAACGCGTCCATGTGCAAAATCCCCAAGCTCTCACCCCAAGGCAACTAAGCCTGCTTAGGACCGGCGCCGCTAGAACCTGAGATACACATCGACACCAAACAAGTGTTAGGCCAAAAATCCTAGTGAGTTGAACAATAATAAGCATGCATGATCAGTTACAATTCTTATCAGCAGTTAACCAGAGTTCAACAAATGTGGAGTCAATAGGGGAGACCCATAGCACCAATCAAGTTCCACCGAAAGAGTCGATATACCTCGATGCCATCTACCAAGAGACACCCGAAAGGCCCGGCACACCCGAGGACTATACCAAAGAAAATTCCTCGAATGGCGGAGGTCTAGGCACATACCATCACAGTGGCGCCCAAAACTACATCCTCCTAGTGTCTACTGACTTGGTTCGTCCACATACATTTTAGGAGGTCTTGAGGTATCTTTCAACCAATACATTTCGATACCAACCAAGGGTACAATGTTACCATCCTAACACATAAGTCCATTATGAGACCCAAGTACCAACATAATCCATGTTTAGACATTAAATCACCAAAAGCATTCCAAGTAGAGTTTATCATCTACCATAACACATATATCTCAAATCATGCCAAGATATCCAATATATACATTCATGGAGTCAATCCCAAATACCCGATCAATAAAGTAAATCATGGCGTTTCACACATAATCACATTCCCAACTTTTCTTCATAATCAAATCCCACATACTTGAACATATAGAGATAAATAACGATAATAGAAGATTATGATGTGTATCTAGTTTTAACAAAGGTTAGTAAACTCACAATCTAGGTTTTGTACCAAAACCTAGAAAAGATGAAAACCCTAGATTTGAGAAGATGAGACTTGAAGTGGAAAGGAATGACTTTGATGAGGATCTTCAATAAATGCACTTGGATGAGACTTGATGAACCAAGAATCACTCCATCCACCCTAAACCCTAGCAATAAATGTGTGTGTGTTTGGAATGCTCAAAAATCGCCCAAAATGAGAGTTCTCCCGTTTTCTCAAAGTGAAATGTGATAAAATGGGATATTTTCGGCCAAGGGTTCATTTAATCTCCCTGCACCAGCTCGCGACATTGCCCGGCACATTGACATGGTCACTGTCGCGTGTCACAATCGCGTGGAGACCCCCACCCTCGGTACATCTCCCGCGACCTTGACACTGCGATAGTGACCATGTCACAATCGCGTGTCATAGTCGCGCCAACCCAAACACCCGCAGTACATCTACCGCGAGAGTGACACCGCGAGAGTGACAGTGTCACAATCGCGAGTCACTGTCACACCAAACCCCCAACAACCCAAAACTTGACCAATTTCGATAACGAGCGCGAGGTTTGAACGATTAAAGATGGTATATCAATTTACTCAACATTACAACATAGAAACAATCATTAAATGCATATAAAGGCTCATATTTTCAAATAGGTGCAATTAACGTATTTAAGGAAACAAATACTTACCTTATAAATTTACGGATGTTACAATCCTTCCCACCTAAATTGGATTTCGTCCCCGAAATCCTACCCTAGGCAAACAAGTGAGGATATCGCTTCTTCATATCATCTTCCGATTCCTAAGTAATGTTAGCACCCCGATGGTGCTTCCATTGGTCTTTGACCATAGTCACTTCTTTGTGCCGCAACTTCTTCACCTTTGACTCCAAGATTGCTTCCGGTTCCTCAACGCAACGGTTTCCATTATCCACCCTCACTAATACCGAACAAGATGCTTTTATTGAGGTTCAGCCGAAGACCTGAAGTCATAAAGAAGCATCTTAGAATACGAATGATGTTTTTACCTTATTTTGTCGACTAATCATTGGAAAAAAGAGTAGCATCAACATAGAAAATATGAGATATGTTAAATCTATCCTGTCCAATCGACAGACCTTTAATGAGATACTTGGAACAAGAGTCTTCCATTAGGAGGTGAAGGCATTCCATTGCAATGATGAAGAGAAAAGGAGAGACAATATCTCCTTGTCTAAGGCCACTAATAAGCCAAAATTCTTTCAAAAGGGGGCTATGGATAAGGGTCGAGTAGATGGTTGAGTGAAGGCACACTTTTATCATTTTATCCATTCAAGAGAAAATCCCATTTGTTGGAGAACAGCTAGTAAGTAATTCCAGTCCCGGAAATCAAAGGCTTTTTCAAAATCCGCTTTGAACATCAAGAAATCGTTTTTATTGTTTTTTGCCCAACTAATAATCTCGTTGGCTATTAATTAAGGCTCCGTCCAAAATCAATTTGACCTTCAAGAAGGCGGATTGAGAGCCACGATCAAATTTATGACCTTGCTTAAGTGACTAGCAAGAGGCTTAGCGATCATCTTGTAGATGCATCCAATCAAAACTGATAGGGTGGTAACCTATACATTCTTAATTAGGGATTTACCATATTAGGGATGAGGCAAACTAAGGAGGGATTACAACCTTTTGGGATCCAAGATTTAATCTGAAAATCAACAATAGCATCATAAAAATAAGTACTAATAAGCGGCCAAAATGATTTGATGAAACCAAACGAGAATCCATCAGCTAGCGTCGGGGGATTTGTCATCCCCGCAGTCCCACATCGATTCTTTGATCTCTTCGACCGACTCCCTGTCGATCATCGAGCGTCCAAGGGAGAGACTTTCTTGAAACCAGCTTGAATTCACATCTATGGTCCAAACGACTACCCAGTCTATTTTTGAAGAAAGACATAAATTCATCTTTGACAATTCGGGGATCTTCATTCCAAAGACTGTTGACCATAACTCCTCTAACCTTTTGTTTGTTCCTTTGGTGGTTAATGACGCCGAGAAGAAAACGAGAGTTTTCATCGCTATCCAAAGACCATTTAACTTTGGCTTTTAGACGCTAATCGTATCTAACTTTCTTTTTTATCTCACTATTTAACTTGGTTGCTTCGAGCCTCCTTGGTGATATCAGAATCAGTTGTTGTCCCAACTTCAATGGCTTGGTCGACCTTTTCAATGATCAAAGATGCTTTCTTTTTGTCCTCCAGGGTGAGTTTCTTGTCTTTCCACCAATTTTGATCTTCTCTTTGAGCATCTTGAGTGTATTTTTAAGGTCAGTGAGTTTGCAGTTAGACCATATAGAAATTCCTTCATTCCACTCTTTTTTGACTAGAGGTTTAAAATCGGGCATCTCAAGCCAAGAGTTGAATATCTTGAACGGGATGGGGCCAAAAAAAGTTCTACTTTCTTTTAAGATCGACAATAGGACTGTGGTCTGATTTGTCTCTATGAAGGTTGTAGCAACTCATGTTTGGATTGAGGTCGAAGAACTTACTGGAAACGAAGAATCTGTCCAGTTTGATGAGTTTAAAGCCCGACTTGTTGGACCAAGTAAATTGCCTACCAATAGCAGGTAATTCGGTGATGTCTGACTCAATGATAATGGAATTAAAATTACGGATGGCAACAAGGTTGTAGTGAGAACTGACCTTTTCAAAAGTGTCTCTAATAACATCAAAATCGCCTGCTATAATTAAGATACCGGATGAGGTGGAGAATGGTAGACCATAATTTTTTTTCTTAGCGTATTGTTGAGGGGAATAAACATTTATGAAGCAACATTTGGTATTTTTAGGGACCCAAGATCCAAAGAAAGCTACCAATCCATCTAAGCGAAACACCTTGTCTTTATCAAAAATTTGATTGTCCCATATAGACATATAGACAGAATGCCACTAGATTTTCCCCTAGAATTCAAGAAAGCGAAGTCGAAGCCATAGTCGCCCAAATTTCTTTTGATCAAGAAGTAATCAAAGGAATTAATTTTAGTTTCCGGGAGGTCCAAGAAACCAATATCGTGGTCTCTACAGAGACGTTTATTGTCACACCCTAAGCCTCTACAATTTAAGGACATAAAATTCATTTAGAATTATCGATCATACCTTTCCCAAGAACACATTTCTCTACTCCTTTTTCCATGCCTTTCAAATCGAAGCCAAGAAGATCTGCCACCTCTAGAGTTCTGTCGATTTTGATAAAGTGGTCCTTTAGAATAGAAGAACATTGGTCAGAATCTTTGTCTTTTCGAAGATTACGAAGTAACATTGAATTCCAACTGAGAATATCCGAGTCTGCAGCCTTTAGAATGGAGTCATCGTCACTCCGCATTGCTTCCGCGTGAATTTGTTTCTTATTCCGACCACACTTTTTTTAGTCAGGCTTAGGGGTAGGTATAAGGTTTGATATTTTGATATAATTGGTGGGAGGGGGATTCAACTCCTTATGGTAATGGGTTGAGGCTTAGGTTAATTTGTTTGGCGAGCTGTTGAGAGGGGAAGGAACAAGCAAGTAGGTTGAGTCTAAATTGAGGGTATGGGTAGTCCTTGAAGAAGAGATCCTGGTGTATGGACTCCCAGGAACAGGGTCATAGTTAAGTTTGAGAAATAAGTCCAGAACAGGGTTGGAGGAATAGGTTGGCCAAAGTTTTAAATTTTGTTTTTGAAAGAGGGAACAGAAAGGTCTTCTTCTGCAACACAGGATACATGGGGAGCGGAACCTTCAATCTACGGATCTTCCAACCTGACACCCATTTTCACGCTCTCATCGTTATGAAACTTTACGACTTCCTAACCATTACAATCTTTCTCCTCCATCTCCGGTGCCGAGTTAGACCATTTGCTGCCGGAATTTGGACTGGAAAGTTTTCCTGTAACGTCTTTAGCAATAACAGACTGTTTTTATTAAGTTAGATTGAACATATAATTTAATAAAAACTTTTTAATAAATGATAAAGAATATTTTATTGGATTTGCTACGATACCGTTTTTTTTTCCAGAGTTCTGAAGTCTTATTTCACTTCTTATTAATAAGAGGTGCTGCAGAAGTCTGAAATTTGAATTAATAAGATTGTTTGTTTTTTGTAACGTTTGGAGGCGTCTTGAAAGAAATGAGAGTAGACCTGACAAACGTTTCGTGTCAGGTTCAATTAAACGAGTTAAGAGTATCTAACCCGACCCCATCCCGTTTAATAAACGGGTCAAAAAATCCCAACTCTAACCGACCCGCCTAACCCGTTTAACATATATAAAATAAAAATTAGAAATCGAAAATTCACAAAATTTATAAGTTCTAACCAAATCTAATACATTAAAAATCCAAAGCATTACAAAGAAAACTTATATATATATATATATATACACACATATATATGGGTTAAACCATGTGAGAACTAAAAAAAGATTGAGAACCGTGAAAACCGATCTGAATCGTAATTTGGTTTTGATCATGTGACTTTAATTAAAAATTGTTTCATCATATTAAAATGGATAATTGTCATTTTGTTAACAAGATTCACCAAATGAAACTTACAGATTCATTCACCTGATGAAATACACATATTCACCATATGAAATACATTTATTCACCTGATGAAACTTACAGATTCATTATATGAAACACACAGATTCACCATATGAAATACACATATTCACCACATGAAATCAAACACAGTTTTCATCTCTAATCTATTTCACCTCATGAAATTAAATAACGTATCCGCCTCAATCTTCACCCACCACCACCAACACCTTTTCCTATCAAAACCATCGTTCACAATTTTTCTAATAATTCTTCCCCTAATCACCATCATCAAAACGATGATCTCACAATTCTACAATCATCATATTTATCACTCAATCAAATAACCCCATTCATAAGATTCTGTCAGCTCATTGCTAATCAAGCCATCTGGGAAAGCCATTCATGATCAAAACGATGACATTCACATATTGAATTTCGACATCATGCACGGTGTCCAGTGGTCGCCGTTAATGCAAGCCATCGCCGACCGCCACCCTCCACCATGTAACACCCAGAGTTTCGTTTGACCAGTTTGGAAGAAGAAGCAATGGTAGTGGTCGGCGCGAGTTACAGCGCGGCTTAGCCCGCGCCATAACCCGTGCAGTGCACTGCTTGTTTGGGGTTTGTCCAGTGAGTGGCGCGAGCCACGGCGCGACTTATCCCGTGCCATAACCCGCGCGGTGTGTTAGAACATATTTTATGTTCAATTTAGAAGTTTTGCAAAGTAATCTATTTAAATGTAATGGGCTTTGTATTTGGGTTTTGGGCTTTATAGTTTACAAGGGTTTATGGGGTATATATAGAAATCATGTAATAGCTTTAGGGTTAACTTTTCAATTCAATCAAATTCAGCTTCCACAATGTAGCCGCATAGTATTTTTCTCTCTAGTAGTTTAGATTAATTTTGCTTTCAATAAACACTAATTTCTACCCAATGATTCTTGTTCTTCATGAAATCAAACCAATCATTGATCTCAATTGTACTAACACGGTGCGCTGATTGGTTGAGAGTTCCAGTGGGCGGCGCGAGTCACGGCGCGACCTAGCCCGCGCCATAACCCGCGCGGTGGCTGAGTGGTTTAAAAGAGATTTCCTGGGAAGAATATCTCATTGATATTATTTCTGAAAATATCTCATCTCAAGTTTCTCTCTCTCTTTCTTCTTTTGGTTTGTTTGGTTAGCTTCAAGCTACCATTTATTGCTAGTATTAAGTGCATCTAGCAAGGGTTCGGTATAGAAAGCTTCGTCTTCACTCGGTGGTTGATATCTGGTTTTTCTGGTTTTCGTCTAAAACCTATTTGGTGAGTTCCTACTACCTTTTTATAAACTTTATACATGTCAAAACTTACATTTTGAACTTCTATATATCTCCATGGTTTCAGATCTAAGTTTACTACATTTTGACATAACTTGAGTTTTGGGAGATTTTAGGGTTCCCGATCATTTTCGACTAAAATGATGGGTTCCATCTTATTTGAAGTAAAAGGAGGTTTTACTTGCACATTTATGTGGATTACTTGAAAGAATGTTTAAAGTTCATTTTTGATGATTTTCATTCTTACCAGAAGTTAAACTTGAAAATTCATTTTTGTTTATAAATGTTATTTTATACCATATGACTATCTATGGTTGGTCACATATGTTGTTGTGACAAGTCTGTACCATTACTAGTGGATCCCTAGGTATTGAGTTGACTTATATTCGGGATGTCTTTACCCCTCTTTGTATAAATGGATGTATATGATCCTCGGGGGCCATTTGGTACGGTTATGTGAGACCGGTTACTAGCCATGGATCATATTTTCCCTTATTTGTAGCTATGGATGCATATGATCCTCGAGGGCCATTTGGTACGGTTATGTGAGACCGGTTACTAGCCATGGGTCATAGTGTAGTCCTAGTGAACGAGTTTTGACTTGGTTTCCTCGGGGGCCCTCCCTCACATTATAGTACGGACCTTTGTAGTTCGTAGCCATGGATTCCAAGTGCTTCGACTCTTAACTCGGATTGTGACCTACTTTGTGTTACGCTACAATCCTTGGTAAAACTGGTTATCTTTGTCATCGTATGATGAGTTTACATTTAAAAGGCCCGGTTGTGGCAAATGTTTCGTTTGAAAACTAAACCCTATTGAAAAGATTTCCTTATGATACAATTGTTTATATCTCTTGAAATTTATAAACTGTATGTTCTCACTAGGCTTTAAGCCTAATACTTTTTCTCAAGTGATGTGTATATCAGGTTCCCATTAGCGGTGGGTTGCCAAGGGCTTGTGTGATGAGCTTGGTCTCGCGGGCTTTCTGAGATGACTAGTATTGATGTTGGACAATTGTTTAAGTCCCATTCTTTTGGCTATATTGGATTAACAACTGATGTAATCTAGATAGGTTATGTTTAGATTAGTTTGTCGTTGAATTCCATATCCGTATTCAGGTTTTGTAAAGGTTTAGTACATTTTCCCCTTTTTGGGAGGTTTATACCAAGTGATGCTGTCTAAATTGTCCAGTTTCCGCGTTTTAAATTCACTCTGGTTTTTAGGGTGTTACAAGTTGGTATCATAGCCCTAGTTTAAGTGATCTAGGCATGAATGTAAGATGTCTAGACTTAGACTGAGTATACTAAGCATTGATTCGTGAGTTGGGTAGAATTTCTAAGATTGGTTGGTCTTAGAGTCGATGGAAATTATAAGTTATCGAACGTTGTAGCGATGGTATTAAGAACCTTTATGTATTGTATGTTCATAATTTCACTTAACTAATGTTATTATGAGAATATTTATACGTGATTGTGCTTAATGTACCGTTACTATGACAATTGGTAATGTGGTATTCGTTCTTTCGTGTTTTTTCTGTTGATCTGTCTCTTATTCTTTTCGTGCTTGTGTGGAAACCATTACTTAGGTATGGTGAACACAAGTGGTCGTCCGTCGGGCGGCGGAGATCTTCGCAATGCTAGTTCGCGTGAGCTGAACCCTGTGGTTAGAGTGTCAGCAGTCGTTCCTCCGGGCATGCCACCATTATTTACTGGGAAAGTAGAGCTGGGGCCAAGAGTAGATTTGGCATCCACCATCCCCGTTGTTCATGTGGCAAACCCTCAAGCTGATATGATGGCCAGCGTCATGCAGATGGTGACGTCGACCATGGAGAAACAGCAAGAGGTTTTTCAGAAGATGTTGGAGGATCGGGACACGAGCGTCAAGAGGCATGAGGCAGTGGAGGAGAATGTGTTGGTTGGCTCTAGGGGCACCGGGAACAGAATCAGATTAGAGGAGCACAGAGTGGTCGGTGCTCCGAAAAGTGGGAAGAGTTGTTCCTACAAATCTTTTCTGGGTTGCGGACCACCAGAGTTCTCTGGTTCCGAAGACCCAGTTGCGTGTGTTAAGTGGATCCGATCTATCGAACAGGCCTTCGGTTCATCCGAGTGTGGTGATGACCAGAGGGTAAGATTCGGTCCTCAACTGCTCAGGCATACGGCACTGACGTGGTGGAATGTTATCCAGTCCACTCTCTCTCCTACTGTTTTGGCCGAACTGACTTGGGGCCAATTCAAGATAAAGTTGTTAGAGGAGTACTGCAATGAGAGGGCTGAGTGTTGGAGAAAGGGAATTTGACGGTGAGAGAGTATACCCATCAGTTCATGGAAAAGCTGGGGTTAGTGGGGCATGTGGCCTCAACTGAGAAGGAGAAGATTAAGGCCTATCTGAAGGGTCTACCATCGGACATGATGACTATGGTCCAAAACTCAAAGTCTTCTAACCTTCGGGAGACTATCGAAGAGGCACAGTTTATGGAAGAGGTTTACGCGAGAGGTAAACCGGAGAAGGCTGTGGCAGTTGTTGAGAAGAGGAAATGGGAGAGCAGTTCAGTACCTCCCAAGAGAACCCTACATTTTGTCGAAAACCGAAGCTTTAGCAGTTATCAAGAAGCTAGGTGGTGCCAGAAGTGCAGAACCAAGCACCACGGTAACTGTAACACCACTTCCCAAACTTGTTTCAAGAGTGGGAAATCTGATCACCTCGCCAAGGATTGCCTGATCAGAGGGATGGTCTGTTTCGAGTGCAAGGCACCGGGACACATGAGGAGAGATTGCCCGAAGCTCATGTCAGGTAGCACGCCAGTGAAGAAATAGAATCCATCTAGGGTTCTAGGTCGAGCGTTTCAGATGACGACCGATGAGGCCAAGGCATCAGCTGATGTGGTATCGGGTACATTTCTTATAAACTCAGTACCTGCTCGTGTTTTATTTGATACGAGTGCCAGTTTCTCTTTTATATCCGAGTTGTCCCGTCAAAAGATTGCTATGCCCACTACTAGTCTTGAGGATGCGTTAGTGGTTGAGATAGCAGATGGTAGTCGAGTTCTGATCCGCGATGTTCTGAAGAAGTGTATTCTAGGAATCGAAGGGAGAGACTTCCCAATCGATTTGTTGCCGATGTTAATCAGGGGTTTTGATGTTGTGGTCGACATGGATTGGTTAGCGAACAATCATGCCGAGTTCGTATGTTCCAAGAAATTAATTCGACTTCCCAATCCCAGTGGCGAAGTTGTTTTGATTTATGGTGAGAAGTGGAAGGGAGATGTAGCAATAATCACCATGACTAAAGCACGAAAGTGTTTGGTGAAAGGATGCTCGTCCTTCCTAGCGTACGGGATCGACGCCAAGCTAGAGAAGTTAAAACATGAAGATGTGAATATTGTGCGTGAGTTTCCAGACGTCTTTCCGGACGACTTGCCCGGGTTACCACCCGATCGTCAAGTGGAGTTTCGGATTGATCTCGTACCGGGAGCAACTCCTGTTGCTAGAGCCCCTTACCGGTTAGCGCCAGCGGAGATGCAAGAGATGATGGCACAACTCCAAGAGCTTTTGGAGAAGGGTTTCGTAAGACCGAGCTCGTCGCCTTGGGGAGCTCCGGCCTTGTTTGTCAAGAAGAAGGATGGCACAATGAGAATGTGCATCGATTATCGTCAATTGAACAAAGCTACAGTGAAGAACAAGTATCCGCTTCCAAGAATTGACGACTTGTTCGATCAACTCCAAGGAGCGGGGTGTTTTTCCAAGATCGACTTACGTTCGGGTTACCATCAAGTGAAGGTAAGAGAAGAAGACGTTCCGAAGACAGCTTTCAGAACACGTTACGACCATTATGAGTTTCTTGTAATGCCTTTTGGCCTAACGAACGCAAACAGGGATTTGATGAATAGGGTTTGCCGACCATTCCTCGACAAGTCGGTCATCGTATTCATTGATGATATACTCGTGTACTCTAAGAGCGAGTTAGAGCACGAGCAACACCTACGCGAAGTTCTCGATGTGTTGAGAAAAGAAAGATTGTATGCCAAGTTTTATAAATGCGATTTTTGCTTGAAGAAGTGCAATTCTTGGGTCACGTTGTCACTCGAGACGGCGTGAAAGTGGATCCCTCCAAGATTGAAGCTATGATGAATTGGGAGCCTCCCAAGAGTCCGTCCGAGATCCGCAGTTTCTTGGGTCCGGCGGGGTACTACCGGAGATTCATTCAAGACTTTTCGAAGACCGCTTCTTCCTTGACAGTTTTAACTCGGAAGAATGTGAAGTTCGATTGGACCGAAACGCAAGAGAAGGCGTTCTGAATTATGCAAAAGAGGTGGTGTTCGCCTTGAAGAACAGGAGATTTGGCGACGAAGATTGTCGAACACGCACCTATTTCGAAAACACCACAAACAGTAACAACTGATTAAGATAATTGCTTCTAACGCTTCCTTGACTTGGGGATCCTTACAAGTTGAATTGACCCCGTTTAGCATCCATGCCATCGACTTATCTGTAGGAAGTGAAATCAACCACCATCTCTCGATGAATCTCCACACCTCCGCTGCCCCTAGATATCCGAATAGTACGTGACCAATTGTTTCTGGATTAGCTCCGCAAACTGGACATAAAATAGAAACGATGTCCATCTTCATCTTGTTAAGATTGACCAGGGTAGGAACTCTATATATCTAACATATCCCTCCATATGAATATGTTTACTTTAGGAGGTGACAAAGTATTCTATATCGTTTCTTTTTCACCCAGACCTAGATGCGGATTTTCATTTGCACGTCTCAGCGATCCGGTAAGAATATATTGTTAGAGACTAAGTTCCACCTCCAACCATTTGGTTTATCGAACATCTCACAATCCTTTAATGTTTCCTTTAACTTATCAAGTTCCTCAGCTTCACAACCATCTCGGATAGGTGTGTGCCAATCCTACGAATTTTCGGATTTGATCATGTCCGCCACCGACGTCTGTTTCTCATTTTCTAGAGCAAAAAGTCTAGGAATTCGAGATTCAAACGGGCAAGGGCCCTTCCAGTGATCCGTCTAAAAAGTCGTATGTACTCCGTTTCTGACCTGTTTCATACACCAATCATGAAAATTTATGTTTAGCGTTCTCAAAGAATGGAGAGCCGCAATCACACTTCCCCACGGACTATAACTATTTGAGTGCTCCTGTTCCAAGTTAATACCTCCACATTTGCCATATATCTCCTTTATTACATTCACCCACGTTAAATTAGAGTCATTCCTATATCTCCAAACCCATTTAATGAAGAGATAAAATGTTCGAAACCGCTATACTTCTGATACCAAGGGCTACATTCTCTTTATTTCTAAGCACTGTTTTCCAATTCACCCAAGAGTCTTTCCTAGTATCTTTTTCCGACCCATAAAAAAATCTCTTCTAAGGCACTCCAATTGATCGATTATTGTCTTAGGTTCCATGAAAATCAAAAGGTAATAGGTAACAATACTACCAAGGATGGCTTGAGCCAGAACTCTTCGACCACCGATCGGTAGAGTCTTGATCTTCTATCCGGACAACCTTTTCTTAAATTCCTCGATTATAGGCATCCAAGATTCTACCCTATCCATGTAAGCACCCATTGGAACCCCGAGATACTTGTTTGGAAATTGTACTACTTTACAATTAAGCTCCACCGCATCCCTTTGAATAACATTCGCTCCCACTCCGACACCAAACAACTCGCTTTTTGACATGTTTAAAAACGAAGCCCTGATGTGTGATAGTAACATCTCATAATTGAGTTAGAAACATCTCAAAATTTCTTCCCATTTTCCACAAACTAATCATTAATAAACATCTCGTCATCTGCATAAAATAAATGAGTTAGAGCATCATTATCGTTACCAATCTACGAGCCTCTTATCAAGTTTTTATTTTTTGCCTCCGACATGAGCGTGTGAAGACCTTCCATAGCATTACAACAATGATGAAAAGAAAGGGATATAAAGGATCGCCTTGACGGTGACCTCTCGAGCGAATCCCCGATGTTAGAGACCCATTATCCAAAACCGAGGTGCTGGCCAAACAAAGACACGCTTTAACTCATCTCCTCCATTTCCTCAAAAATCCCATGGCCTCTATAATTTCATCCAAATAACACCAATCAATCGTTTCTTATGCCTTTTCAAAATCCGCTTTGAAAAGCATTAACTTTATTTTATTTTTCCTAGCCTAATGGATTACTTCATTGACGATCAAAGCACCATCCAGAATATAATTTCCTTTAATGAAGGCTGATTGAGAATCACTGATGACGGAATTGATGACCCGACTTACTCTAGTTGCAAGGATTTTGGCAACAACTTTGTAGATGCTACCGATGAGATTGATAGGTCTAAAATCTTTTCAAGTCACAGGGTCTGCAGACTTTGGTAACAGGCAAACGAAGGAACGATTGCACCCATTTGGGAGCCAACCGGAACTAAAAAATTCCAAAACTCCTTCAACAACCTACTTCCCCCATGATAGACCAAATGATTTGACAAAAACGAATGAAATCCCGTCTGGACCAGGGGATTTTTCGTCTCCACACTCCCATATTGCCCTCTTTATTTTATCCTCGGAAACTGGGCTGTCAGAAAATCAGCTTCTACGGTCGATAAGTTTTTCAGACTGTCCTTTCAGACTGTCCTTATTCTATCTGCATCAAGACCGAAGTTGGACTCCCTGTTTTTAAAAAAAGATCACCTTGATTGGATCTTCTGTGTCCATCTACTGTTAACAAGAATCCCCCTATTCTCACTTTGTTCCTTCTATATTGATAGTTCCATGAAAAAGTTTAAAGTTAACGTCTCCATCCACCGCCCATTTTATAATAACCGGACTTTTATATCGAACATTAAGTGAAAAGTTAGTGTTTGGAGTTAGCCAATGCTTTGTATGCTTGTACCTATAGTATATGGACTTAAACCAAACTAACTTTGTCAAACATAACCATTAGAGGGGTTATACATAGATAAATTGAACAATAACTAAACCAAAAATGTGAGGAAATATTCCAAACATGGTAAATTTGCAATTTATGAAACTTGAGGGACTTAAAGTGAATAATTGAAAAATATAAAAACAAATTATGAAAATAAAAGAAAACATAATCAGATTTATCCTTCTCCTTCCCCTTCTCCACGTTTCTTATCAAAAACCCTAGACAAAACTTATCTCCATGAAATTAGACCTCAAAACCTTGAAGAAATGATGAGAAATTGATAATTTTGAAGCTAAATCTTGAAGGTAACTGTTAAGTCTAAATATTGTATCCAAGATTTAATAAGAAAGTCAAAGGTGTAAAAGTCAACATTGTCTTTGTAATAGTATTGTCAAAGTATGTTTTGTTTTCCTTAGTCATTAAGTCTTGTATTAGTTAGGGGGTATAAATAGGTTTGGCTTTGATAATCTTGGAATAACGGACTAAAAGGGATTGTAAGCACGTTATTGTTATATCAGACTTGCGATTGGAATTCAAGATCTACTTTCTCTCTCTAGACTCTCTCTCTAGTTCTTGATCGTAAATGTCATATATTTGAGTAATTTCTTGATTGTTTTGGGATTTTATTGATTAACAATTGGTATCAGAGCTGAACCAAGCTTTTTAGAAATAATTTGATCAAAGTTTGAATTGAAATCTGAAGTTTTAAATCGAAAATTTGAGTTTTTCGAAATTTTTCTCAAGAACTCATGTTCTTCACTGTTCATAAGAATTTTGTGTGAAAAATCGTTTTTGTTGCAAGAAAATAGAATCATTAAGTTCGATTTGTGTTGTTGTTGATTCTTGTATTGATTACATGTTGTAATTCGTTCAATTTCGATGCTAATTTCCGATTTTTGAGTTTTTTTTCTGGATATTTTTGTTCGAACACTGTTCTTCATCGAAAATGTGCAAATTGTTGTTTTTAATCGAAATTTGATTGAAAATTTGTGTTTAGTATTGTTTGTCGATGATATTGATAAGTTCTTGAGATCATTTTTGCAGATTTGAATCAATTTGAGTTAGAAAGAGCCAAGAACATGATTTGTGCAAGATTCATAGACGTTTGTGTGAGATTATCCGAGCTTTAAGAAGAAAGTCTGTTTGAGTCTTGTACTTGTCACGCAAAGCTTCATTTGCATTTGAAGCTTATCACGTAAAGCTACATTTGCGTATCCTTTGACCTACGCAAAGTATAGTTTGCGTATCTTACCATTCACGCAAAGCAAAGTTCGCGCAATCAACGACTCACGCAAAGCCTCTCACGCAAAGTTCAGTGCTTATTTCAAGAATTGCTAAGTTTGCGTATCAAGACACTCACGCAAAGTCACATTTGCGCATCCTTCGGCTCACGCAAAGTTCAATTTGCGCTTCAAGACCATCACGCAAAGTTCACTTTGCACTTCAAGGCTATTACGCAAAGTTCACTTTGCGCTACAAGGCACTTACGCAAAGCCTACTTTGCGTCTTCAGTGGATCACGCAAACCTTCTTTGCGCAATACACTTATTTCGAGGTGTACTTTGCGTATCACATTGATCACGAGAAGCTTGGTTTGCGCAATACATAGCTCACGCAAAACTCGACTTTGCGCCATAACAAGTGTTGTTCAATTTTGTGCTAGATTTCAATTTAATCTGATCTTTGATTTTCTGATATACAGTTTGGAACGATCATTAACATTAAGCTGATTACTCATTAATCATGGGATTTTTTACAGATCTTGAAGAGAAGATTAGAAAGGTGGAATTAGAGAAAATTAATCTGGGTCATGCTGTTGACTTTCATTCTCAAAAGTCAAGAGAGTATTTTGCTGAAATCATCTTGTTGAAAGAAGAAATCAGTGTTTTAAAGACTCTCAATGAAGATCTTCTGAAAAGATCTTCTGAGTTGAATGATGAGAAGATAAAGAGATTAGAATCTAAGAATACGGAGCTCAGAAAGAATATATCTGATTTTGAGCAAAATCTTGTTGAAGAAAAGGCTGATTTTGAGAAAGAAAAGAAAGGATTTTCAACCAAGTTCTCAGATTTCTCAAGGAAGTGCTATGAAGAAAAGAAGTCAGTTGAGCTTAAATGCATTAAACTTTCTCAACAAATTTCCGATTTTGAGAAAATACTGATTTTGGAAAGAGAGAAATTTGCTAATGAAAAGAAGGCCATAGAACAGAAGAATGTGGGATTCTTTAAGGAATTATTTGGTCAGAGACTGAAATCAAAAGACTGACTTCAAAGCTATCTGAACTATCTGCTACTACGCTGAAAGAGCAGAAAACAAAGTCTGAGTTTTCAAAGAAGATTGACCTGCTTGTGAAAGAAAGAGACAACTTCGCATCAAAGATCAAAGATCTTGAAAAGTCTGTTTCAAGTTCAAATCAGAAATCTGTCTCTTCAGAAAGGTCAGTTAAATCCTTTAATCAGATTCGTAGAACTAACATTTTCTATGATCAATATTTAGATGGTTCAGATACATATCCGAGGAGAAAAATTTCAAGAAAGAGAAACTGGTCTGGGAAAAGAAATCAGTCAAAGATGATAAGAAATATGAGCTGAAAGGAAACACATCATGTGTACACGTACACAAAGCAAAGAAGAACAAAACACTTAAAGGTAAGAAATATTATTGTTCTATCTGTTCTACACATGATCATATACACAAGATCAGTGATCATTTCTGGTATGGTTCTTACTCTATAACCCCTACACGAACTGCAACTAACATTTCTGGACCCAATACCAGTGGGTAACAAAGAAGAAAACTGATTCTCTGTTGCAGGCACCTCAAGTCAAGGGGGAGTAAGAGAACAATGGCTCTTGAATAACACAGTTCAAGACCCGCATCTCAATGTCAAGATTATGGCTTCTAAGCACATCAGCTTAGGACCAGTACCTCAACGATTAAAGACCTTTACTCCTGTCATGATATGAGGATTGTACTTCAATACTCAAATGAGGAAATCAACCATCAAGGGGGAGTACTTTCTTTTCTGAAAAATGCATTAGAGAGATATGACGGACTACATTCCCAAAGGAATTGTAGATCTCTATCCTGTACTTTTTCATTGATAAATCTTACTGATATGACGAACTATATTCCAGAAGGAATTGTGGATCTCTATCTTGTTTTCATTGATAAATCTACTGTTGCATAATTTATAGGGGAGTAAAGGTGATGGCTTCTGATCACATAACAGATAAGGACCCGTTTTTCAATGTTCAGAGAAGGATATTCTGCAGGGGGAGCTTAAAAGATTTAAATCATTCTATCATGATTTGAGGGGGAGCTTAAAAAGGTAAATATCTTCTGATCTAGATCTCTGATTGTTTGAAAGAAGAAAAACTTTCAAGCATGAAAAACGTTTTCTAAAATGTTCAAACCACTTCTTATTCTCAAAAGATTTCATGAATTTAGAAGTGTGCTTTTAAAATGTTTATCAAATTTTGAGCTTAATGCTTAACTGACCGTGTGTTTCCAAAGATCAATACTTGTGTATTTTCTTGTCCATATACTGTCAAGTATTCACACACACCGGTTCAGTATTTTATTTGAAATTGTTATTACCATGTCTCAAATTCAAACAATTTTTCGATGGTAATACCCCGTTAGTTTTCAAAGTTGTTGAGCATCATTCATCTTTTTCATATTTGTGCTTTCATTGATAAATTGTTTATATTCGTTCATATAAACAAAATTCCAATTCTTTGATACCCTAATCATTTGATTTGATCTGATTGATACATTGTCAGATTCTCAAAACAATTCTCTTGATTTCATTTCTTTCATTCAATTTTCTTGTTTTGAGAGATCTTCATTGTTCAAATTGCCCAAATCTCACGAGCATACATGTTGACAATGTTATCATATATCGTTGTGATTAACTGTTCAGTTAACTCGTCGAGCAACCATGCTTTTTAGGAATAACATGGGATTCGTGTGTGAGCTTAATCAGAACTTCCATGGACTCACGCAACCTGTGTTTCCTACCCAGGAAGTTATCCTCGAGTGATTGAGGAGTGAGGGGTCAAAATCAAAGAGTGGGGGAGATAACTCATCCGGTTGAGTATTCTCATTGTGTGGAGCGGTAAAATGGAAATGAGAGTTTGGTTAGAAGTGAGCATAACGATAAAAAAAGAGGGTGTGAGATCAGAGTTAAAAGAATATCATAACTCTGCACCTACCACTTTTTGAGTCGGGCAGCCACATCTACTGATTGGTTCAAATTCTTTGGTGACCATCATTGAAAAAGGCAGTGAGCCCATGCCAACTCTTGCATAAACCCCACCAACCATTCATTTCTTTCTTAACAAAGAAATGTTTCATTTTCTTTGGGGACGCAACATATATGCTATCTAATCTTCACTCGGAAGATTTAGACATTGAAAAAGAAGGAAAGTTGTCCCACCTTCGCACCTCTTTCATGCACATTGAGTCCGTGTAATACATGTTGCTGTCTCAACAGTTTACAAAATTTGAGCCTTATGAAACACAATCATTGTGCTAAAATTCTTTCATACACAAGCACGAGCACACAGAAAATTTGTTTTTCTGTCAGAACATTCATAGATAAACCTTGTGTTTTTCAATGATTGAATGGAAGTCCTGGGGAGTCATCATAAAACCAACTCCTTAAATTGTACATTCGTTGTACACAGTAACTTTGTGTTACTGACAGGCATTCCTAACGGTTTCATTTGTTGATTCAGGGTTACCACGTTCATTATGTCTGAATTTGAAAAGATTCGGATATATACTTTTCAAGAATTAACGGCTATTCAGATCAAAGTGCGGAGATTGTCAAATCATCTTTGAAAAGGGGAGATTGTTTTTTGAATACAAAGGGGGTAATCAAAGACTGGGCTGAAATTGATGAAGTTTTGATGATAATGTTGCTCATAATCATCAAAAAGGGGGATAATTTTATAAAGATTCAATTTCAAATTGTTTCCGCTGATTAAATGTAAAAAGATTCTGAAAGTTCAAAAGTTAATTCAAAATGCTTCCGCTAATTCAAAGTCAAAAGATTCTGAAGAAAGATTGTTCAAAGATAAATCAAGATGATTTGTAAAAGTTTCTCTGAAGACAGTCAAGAGATCACAAGTGATGAAGATATATGTTTGTCAAAGATTACTCAAAGTTCAACATTACAAAGTTTCTTCAAAGTTGTTTCAATGTTTAATATCAAAGTTTCAAGTATTCCGATTCGTGTTCAAGGCATGTTGACTTTCAGAGCTTCAATGTGAAAAAGACTTTTCTAGAATTTTCAAAGGCTGAAAGAGTAAAGATTGTGAAAGCTTCAAAGATACAAAAGTTGAAGAATCAAGAGCTGAAGATCTGTATCAAATTTTTATTAAATCTTGAATACAAAGGGGGAGATTGTTAAGTCTAAATATTGTATCCAAGATTTAATAAGAAAGCCAAAGGTGTAAAAGTCAACATTGTCTTTGTAATAGTATTGTCAAAGTATGTTTTGTTTTCCTTAGTCATTAAGTCTTGTATTAGTTATGGGGTATAAATAGGTTTGGCTTTGATAATCTTGGAATAACGAACTAAAAGGGATTGTAAGCACGCTATTGTTATATCAGACTTGTGATTGAAATTCAAGATCTACTTTCTCTCTCTAGACTCTCTCTCTAGTTCTTGATCGTAAATGTCATATATTTGAGTAATTGCTTGATTGTTTTGGGATTTTATTGATTAACAGTAACCATTGGGTAAGCTTGTAATTTTAAAATCTAGGTTATTTGAGGAAGATTCATCTAAGTTTGTGTATGTTCTTGTTGATTAGGGGGCTGAAGTTAGTAAGTGATTAAAGGAATCTACATCTTGAAGATGTTGTAATCATCCTTAAGGTAAGAAGTTTGTAAATCTTTGATTACATGCGTGGTAACCTAAAATTCTAGTAAAATTTTGATTATGTGATGTTCAAGGCTGTGAAAACAAAATAAAAATACTTCAAATTGGTTCATAGATAGTTTAGAATGGTTATCAAATCAAAATGGTAGTGTTGATATCTTAAAAATAGTTAATTTTGGTGCTGTTGGAACAAATCGAAATCTGCAGATTACTTTAAAAATGTGTATAAAATTAACCATTGATCCAAATGAGATGTGTGATATGTGGTTGGAAACCTTAATGTGTCTAGCACAATTGTTATGAAGAGTCCTAAAGCTAATTTTGAGCTTAAGTATGCCAAAATAGCAAATTACAGTAGCTGGTCTCTGTAAAATCGGGAACTGCACACTGTTAGTACAAAATTCATATAAAATCGATCATAGCTTAAAACAACATGAATCCAGTGCGATTGGAATCCTAATAGGTATATTAACAACTTTTGTTTGGACAATAACACAAAATTAAGCTTCTATGTATGAGTAATATGTCCAACACAGAGATGGACAGAAGCTGAAATGTGCAGAAGAACTTTCTTTTGCAATATTTTGGTTGTTTTGTTCAAGTCCTTTTGCACCATTTCATAAACACTAGCATTGAACTATAAGCATATAAGGATGGAAATAAATTTAACATAAGCTAATAAAAGGGTGCCAATAGAATAAAGAAATCAAACAAATATAGGAAATCATTGTATAATTCTAAGTGTATATATATTACTTGTGATTGGAAATCCGACTAGCAAGGATTTTGGAAACTTTGGCATTTGGGCATCGTGTTTTGATTATCTCGACTATATAAAGGTATGGATCTCTTATTTTCTTGGAACGGGATTGACCTATTGTTGAGGGTTAATCCATTCAAATATGATTCACGAATTGTAAACTTGAGATACGAAAATACCTCAATGTTGTTGATTCTTGGATTTTTATCGTGTAATTTCTTTGTTGAATTCCATTTAGTGTCCCATTAGTTGAGCACAACTTAGGAGTATTCCAAAGTCTGTTGCCCCTAATAGGGACCGTTGACCCGGTTCTTGAGTTTTACTCTGAATGTTGAGGCGCGAATGGAATGTGATAAATATGATTTGTTGAATCGGTCCAATGACCGTGATATTATCATATTGAGAATGGCACGACTAGATAGAGTCAAGCCATATTGACTTGTTCATTGATTGTTGTTATATCTTTGTGATCCGGTTAGATCACATACGTTGTGATCATTTACCCAGACACTTAGTCGGGGGTACCGACTTTGTGATGCTTCCATGGTGGCTATAATCACTATGGCATCCTTGTGTATGCGTGGAGAGTGCGCTGACCCTGATCCGGCCATAGGGGCGAATGGATATCCTAGGAACATAACATAACTATGACTGCTTTAATAGTAGTCGAGGGCTAGTGGGTGTCGTGCCCACACCGCTAGTTCTCACTTATGCCCATAGAACCGTACATTCTTTGGGAACAACGGGTTTAGTGTATTCGGGTGATTTATGTGAACTTGAATAACACGAAACACAGAACGGGTGATTACGTGAACCCCTTTGTTATATCTTTGTGATATTCGATTGATTTATTTTATCGTTTCATGATTATAGGAATAATTTGTACTTACCCTATATTGTTTATTGTTGATTTCATTGATCTGTTCACTGAGTTATTGCTCAGCCACATTTGTTATTCCGTGGTAGGTTCTAGAGAGACACTTGGGGATTATCCGGGTAGAGATACCAAGAGTGGATATTTTGAAGACTGACTTACTGGACAACCATATTTTGTGAATAGTTACTTTTGGGATTGTATATATATGTACCTTAATGTCTGGTTGCAAATAACTAGTACTATTTTGTTGTAAAGTTTACTTAGTTGCTCTGTATGTGTTTAAGCGAATATAGCTAGTATGGGATGTTACACATTTGATTTTAGCTCTTTTGAACAAATCATCCTTATCCTTGGAGACTATCCCTTCTTTGATTTTAACGGCCTCCATTCTCCTTACCAAATCATCTGGTTCGGCTATGCCAGCTTCAATACATATATGTATCTCATCGATCGTCTTCAAGGCTTCTTTCTTCCTTTCCTCTGGCACATTCTTTTTTTCGATCTACCATTTTCGAATATGAGCTTTGATCATTTTCAATTTGTTTCTCAAGTTAATCAACTTACTTTCTGACTTTGGATACCAACCGACTTGCGAAGAATTTCCCACCGAGTCTCTAAAATCATCTAGTAAACACCAAGAATTAAACACTTTAAACGGAACCGGACCATACTCCCTATCAGTTTCTTTTAGGATAATCGGACAATGATTAGATTTCTCCGCGGCAAGGAACAAACAATTCGAATTGGGCCACTTTTCTATAAATTCCTTACACACCAAAAATCTGTCCAATTTACTAAGTTTGGAGCCCTCTTTGTTGGACCATGTGAATTTTCTTCCAATAGATGGTAAATCAATTAAATTAGCAGTAAGATGAACTCGTTGAAGAATATTGTTGCCATTCGGTCAAAAAAAAATACCGACTTTAATTTTTTCAAAGTGTCCCTAATCAAATTAAAGTCCCCCACAATAATCAAAACCCCCGACCATCTACAAATCAAACCGTGTAACGCAGACCATAAAATTTTCTTTTTCGCAAGCTCTTGAGGGGCGTAAATGTTGATCATGCAACAATTCACAACACTTAGAATCCATATGCCGTAAAAAACTATGATTGATCGTTAAGTTGTACTTTATTTTCTAGTCAATCACCCTCAATTAATGCATAAAAATGGTAAAACCGAGCTACATTGATGCGTTTTTATATTTTTATAGGTTCGGAATAATTTGGAGCGAAAAAGAATAAAACGAGGATTTTTGACAGATTTGCACGACTGTGGCGTTTCGACCATATCTCATTCGTCCGAGCTTCGTTTAAGGCGATTCAAGATGATCTGGAAACCTAACACACAGACATACGACTTTAATGTTTTGAGTTTTTGCAAACTCGGAACGAATCGGGGCTGAAATTGCCATCGAAGTCAGAACAAGTGTGCTAGACAGCAGGTGAGGTGGGGCTGAATCTTGGGCTTTTATTATGGATTTATATTATATTATTCAATAAAATAAAAGGAGGAGGTGGACCTTGTTTAGTTGGACTGAAAATTAAAGAAAAGGAGATGACTTCTATTTTGGTTATTTGTTAAAAACGTGAGTGGGAAGAAATAAAAGAAAAGGAAAGGATTTTTGAAAAAAAAAAAGGGGGTGATCTCTTCCATTTTGAGGCTGTTGGACTGAAGACAAAACACAGGCATGAGAGAGAAAGAAGGGGGGCAAGATCGAGAGAAAGAAGAAGGGCTTTTGGAGAGGTCCAAGGGAAGATTTCGATGATTAAAGACGAGCCTACTTGCTGCTGATTTTCGCAGAAACCAGCAACCATCTTGGGGTTTTTTTGAGGATCGATTGAAGAAGAATCAAAGGGATTTCAAAGCTGATTTCTGGGGCTGTTTCAATCACGAATTTGGGACTGTTTTGTTGCAGAAAACGGAGGCTGGAAACAAGAGGACGAAGACAGCAGCAGGAACCTCAATTTCAAGCTCGATTGGGGCTATTTGACAGTAGTAAAAACGTCGATTTTGTGGCTTGATC
This sequence comes from Arctium minus, assembly GCA_954870635.1. NCBI lineage: Eukaryota > Viridiplantae > Streptophyta > Magnoliopsida > Asterales > Asteraceae > Arctium > Arctium minus. The sequence continues at coordinate 13,144,931 of OX941080.1, forward strand.
AGAGTTTTTTTGCTATTGCGTTTTCTTGTTAACCAAAGTAAGTAAACTCAGGATTTGGGTTGTTTTGCATTCATCAAGTTACTTCATTTGTTTCCGCTTAATCCTACTTTTAATTCTCGTTAGTTTCAATTAGGCATAACATATTTCTCGGTTTCAAATTTCGTTTTAAGATAAATTCTAAGTTGTTGCTTTTGGTATTATTAGTTTTGAAAGTATTGGATTGGGTTGTTGATCATTGATTGAGTTAGGTGGCGTTTGTTTTTTAAGAGGTCTGAAGTCTGAAATCTTATTTCATGTCTGATTAATAAGAGGTGGTGCTGAAGTCTGAAATCTAAATCAACATGACTGTTTGTTTTTGTAAATTGAAACGTCTGAATCTGAATCAACAAGACTGTTTGTTTTTATAAATTGAAACGTCTAAATCTGAATCTGAATCTGAATCAATAAGACTGTTTGTTTTTGTAAACTGACAAACGTCTGAAGTCTGAATCAACAAAACTGATTGTTTTTCTAAACTGATAAACGTTTGGATATGTATAATTGTCTTTTTTATCCCTCAAAATGTTGTACTGTTGAATTTATAAAAAACGTGAATTCATTTTAATTAAATTATACTACCATATATTTCTTACATGTTCAAAAATTCAACTGAAATACGTCTATCCATTCAAACACAATAGAAAACATGAATAAAGTCTCATAACAACTAAAATCAATGTTAATTTTGCATTAATTGTGTCGCAATTTATTCTCTTAAACTAGCCATATATGTTTGGTCAGCGGTACTCCCATGCTGTTGAACCTCTTCAACTTCATCCTCGCCATCGTCCCCTTGTTCAATGATTTGATCATATTCAGAAAATAACTCATCACTTAAACCTTCCTTTCGTATGAAATTGTGAACCGCAAAGCATGCAATAACAACGTCTCTTTGAACCTCAAGTGAAAACGGTGCCATTCTTTTCAATATTGGAAAACGTGCTTTCAGGACACCATAAGCATGTTCAATAACATTTCTAAGTTTTGCATGAGAATGCTTAAATTTTTCATACTTGTTCATTGCACGTCGACGACGGAAATCTCCAAGCCAATATCTATAATTACGATACGGTGCCATAAATCCTCTAGTATTAGAATACGCAGCATCGCATAGATAGTATTTGTCTGAAAATAGTAAATAAAATAGTTATTAATATGAATATAGTATATATTACCTCTAAATCGTTAGTATACCTGGAGGAGAAAATGGAAATCCAATAGCATCATCTGTCCAAGTTTCAGACAGAACTCTAGAATCATGTGCAACCCCTTCCCACCCGGCAACAACAAATGTAAAAACCATGTTGAAGTCACAAATTGCCAAAACATTTTGATAATATTCACCCTTTCCTCGTCCTCTATATAAATGTTGTTCTTGAATAGGGACGATAGCATGTATTAAAGTTCCATCAAGGGCGCCAATTGCTCCCTACATTAAATCTAGTAGTCAAAAATAAGTTTAGTAAATAAAATGTATACAACTATTACTATTATTTACCTTAAATATTCGTCGTAACCTCCTATTATTCCCCGGGATGTCTGGATTTGGATTGAATGATGTAGGAACTATGATCTCCTTAGCAAACTCGATCATTTTATCCAACATTTCATGAAAATTCTTATGAATTGTTTGTGTCGAGTGTTGGAACCTATTTTTCACCAATCTATAACGTTGATTGTGACCTATAATCATCAGAAAGATATCCATCTTTTCTTCGACCAATATATGTTTGCTATCCGTTAACCAACCTCTTGCTTTAAAATGATCACATAGTAGAACGAAAGCATCACGGGACATTCGTAACAAATCAATACATTGTCGATCGTTACCTTCAAGTAGCTCATTCGTAAATTGCCGTCCAGTCATTGCAGACGTATTATCTCTTTTCCTTTTTAAACGCTTTGATCGCAAGTAGAACGCATATAGGAGCATTACAATGATAAGTATAGCTATTTTATCATCATCCATAATGAACCTGTTAAAAGCATAAATAAAATTATAAAAGCTTGTTCAACTTCCACATAAACCCAAATAACACGTTCAAATAACAACCACATAACTACTTGTTCAACTTCCAAATAACTACTTGTTCAACTTCTAAAAGCTTGGCCTACATAGTTAAATATCAAAACATAACCAAATAACATGTTCAAATGCAAAACATGTAACCAAATAACAACTTGTTCATATTCCCAACACTAATCTAAAAATCCCAATCTTTTTGCAGTCCTCGAAATCCATGGTATTAATATATCAGGGTCTGAAGGGATCGCCAACCATGTCTCTCTTAATAACTTTGTGTGGCCAAAAATGTCAACGGCTGCACTATAAAGATAACTCCTTAGATCAAGGCCAAGAGTGTTCAACCGTTCAAGACTAGCCTCCACGCTTGAGGTTTGTTTTGCAGCAAGTGTCTGAAGTGCACCCTTCATATCAATAGCTAATTCATCCATGTCGACCTTTGTTTTACTCTTCTTTTTTGGTCTAGATGAATGTTCACTTGGTTTATCGACACTTGATCCTTCCTCATCATCTTCATCCTCGTCATTTTGAGTAGTGCGAGTATAAGATGAAAATGATGATGATGAAACCACATTTCTCTCACGGGTTGAACTAGGGGCATAAGCACGAGATCCGGTAGCAGAAGTCCCCTCAAATAAAGCACTACATAATTCAGGAAATACCAATGGTGATGTTCTTAAAGTTTTTGCTTTTGGATGACCCTGCGTCCAGATTAAAGATAATTATTTATATAATACCCATACTATTGTATTTACTATCTAAAAATGTAAAAAGAGAATAAAAACTAACCTTGTAAAAATCTTCCTATTCTTGATTGGATAAGGTGAACGTATTCATTTCAGGGTCATAAATATTCCCTGTTCTATTTCTTAAGTGCACCCATCCTGAGTACTTTCCTTTTAAATAATCATATTGATTTTTCAGTTGTTTTTGGGTGAGCTTTACGCGACACACTTCCTCAAGCTTTGTTGCCACCTTTACCCAAGTTTCTTTTCGAAGACTACTCCCACTTCGACCCACTTTATTTACCTCTTCTATACATGTCTCTAAAAAGGATTTGATAACTTCATTTGTCCACCTTACACGTATATTCTCGTCCATCACTAATTAGCACACAAGACAGAATCACATTCATAAATTCCTATCTCAAGATATTTCATCTAATTAGCAAAATAGCAACCCTAAAACAAGGACCATGAATGGCAAGTAAAATCTTACATTATGAGAAACAAAACATAAATGAATGGTAAACTGGAGAAAGAGAATTGATATGGTGCATCTCAGTTTATCTTATACAGTTCATCTCATCCTAATCTCATCCTAATGTGCGTCCATATAAAATGATTTTATATACATAAATTGTGCTATCAAAATGTTGTTGTTGGGTCTAAATGTGCTAAGGATGGATACTACTGCTACTTGAAAGGTATTACTACTGCTTGTAAGTTTAATACTGCTAGATAAAAGATTACTACTGCTAGTAGAATTAATACTGCTTGAAGAGATAGTGCTGCTACTTGAATAGTTAGTACTGCTTGGAGAGTTAGTACTGCTAGTAGTTAGTACTGCTGAAGGATTACTACTGCAAGTGAAGAGTTAATACTGCAAGCAGAGTTAGTAATGCTGAGGATGTTAATGCTGCTGGATAAGGATGAAATTAATACTGCTTATGAAGATAATGAGTTGGAGATAAAGATGAGTTGTAGATAAAAACGAAGATAATTAAGGAATTGATGTTGAAGATCAATTTTGTTTTTATAATTATCTTGTAATCTGTTATGCATATATAGTCTAGATATCTTAGATTATAGAAACAGTTTTGGAGAGACATTGATAGAGTTTTTGATATACGTTTGTTTTTAGAGAGAATTAACCTCAAGGTTCTTAGAATTCCTTTCAATAGAGAAGTATTGAACGTCTGTTGAGCCTGTTCAACAGATTGAGGTTGTGTTTGTAATCATTAAGTTTTATGCAATATAAACTTATGATTTGAGTTCATATTCTGTGTTTTGATTAATTGTTAAAGTGTTATTCCGCAACTTCTTTAACATAAGTTTCTGAGTATTTATTAAATTCTTGTTTAGAATTTTCGATCTTGACAAGTGGTATCAGAGCTAGAAAACTCAGAAATCTATAATCATGGATGGTTCAAGCGATAGTGTTCTGGTCTCAAAGGTTCCCATGCGCAAACCCAATGAGTTTGACATGTGGAAGATCAGAATCAAGCAATACATTCTTCTCACAGACTTCTCAATGTGGGATATCATTGAGAATGGTCCCTCAGATGGAGGAAAGATGGACGCTGAAGGAAAGAGACCTCCACCAAAGACTGATGGAGAAAGAAAGATGAGGCAGACATAGATGAAAGACTTGAGCACTCTGCTCTTGGCTATACCTAATGAGTACCAACACCAGTTCTGCAACTGCATGGATGCTCAAATTCTATGGAATGCACTGGAGAAAAGATTTTCTGGTACCAAAAGTACCAAGACAAATCAGAAGGCCGTCCTGAAGCAGCAATATGAAAACTTCATGTCTACAAAGAATGAGTCCATGACTCAAACTTTTGATAGATTTAATAAGTTAATTGGTGAATTGGCTATTGTTGGTGTTCAAATAGATCAAGATGATATCAACAGAAAATTTCTAAGATCTCTTGGTGATGAATGGACTATGTACACTGTCTCCTTCAGACATAATGACCAACTGGAGGACAAGGAACTAGATGACCTCTATAATGACCTTAGAGTGTTTGAAGCAGAGGTAGAAGCAAAGAAGAGGCCCTCTGGATACTCATACAATGCTGCTCTTTTATCATATTCTACTGATTCTACTGCCAATACAGAATCAGTTAGTGCGGCCCATGGATCAAAGCAAGATGGATCTAATGACTCAGTTTTAGAAGCTTTTCTAGCCAGTCATGCTAATTCCACTCTAATTAATGATGACTTAGAACAAATAAATGATGATGATCTGGAAGAGATGGATATCAAGTGGCAGATGGCTATGCTCACAATGAGGGTAAAAAGATTTATCAAAAGGACTGGTAGGAACAACTTTGCTCAGAAAAGAGAAGATGGGGTTGGATTTGATAAATCCAAGGTTGAATGTTACAAGTGTCACAAGCTGGGACACTTTGCAAGAGAATGCAGAAGTGGATTGCCTCAACAGCATACTAGCAACCATCAACCATCACAGTCCACTAGCTTCAACAACAGGAACTCCTCTCAAGCTTTTGTTTCCCAAGAAGGAATGGGATTTGATTGGAGTGACCAAGCAGAAGAAGCAGTTCAGAATCAAGCTTTGATGGCCGAAGTTTCAGAGTCATCAAGCACTACACTTCCCACAGAGGTAACATCTAACCTTTGCTCTAAAACTTGTATTGAAACTGTTAAAAAGTACAGGGATCACAATAAGAGCATGTGTGATGATCTTAAAAGTCTAGAGAAAGATAGAAGAGAGTATGTTTTGATTGTTGAGAGGTTTGAAGAACAAATAAAGTCATATCAGGCTAATGAACTTCAACATTCTTATGATACCAACTACTGGAAGTGGGAGAAGAATCAGTTAGAGATTGAACTAGAGAAGGCCAAAGCAGAATGTGAGAAAATTAAGAGTGAATTTGAGAAGGCCAAACTAGATATTGAGAAATATTCCAAGGCTTCTAAAGCAATGGACTCTTTACTCAAAAATCAAGTTCATGACAAACTGAGAAGAGGAATAGGCTATAACACCACTCCTCCACCATACAACAATAACTATATTCCTCCCACCTCAGACCTCTTAGAAAGACAAGACAAGAAGAAATTACCTGAAGGAGCCACTGAAGTAGATCCTTTAGACAAAGTAGTGGTTGAGGCAGATTCTGAAGAAGAGGACTCTGAGTGTAAGAATGAGGAAGACCATAAAGACATTCCCTTAGAGAACCACATTCTGACAAATGAAAGGGGGGGGGGTAAACCATTTGTCAAAAGTGAGAAAATGGAGAAGTCCAAAAGTGGGGAAGAGACTGTGAAGAGTGAGAAAGCTAAGACCTCTAGGAAAGGGAAGGATAAGGTACAGGGAATTCATTACATGCAAACCTCTGTTATAAATCCCTGTACTTGTCAACAAAACAAGCCCCATAACAATGATAAAATAAGGGGAAATCAAAGAAACAAAAATAATCAGTGGGCTCAAAAACAAGGAGTTGATCTAAGCAAAGTCAATAGACCAAAGCCTTGTTTTATCTGTGGCAAATTGAATCATCTTGCCAAACACCGTTATTTCAATCCTATTAACCAAAGGATCACTTTTCAAAGAAATATACAAAATCCTATTGGTTATAGGAAGCAAATAAGGAATCATATGGCTGAGAATGTGAGAAGGGAACCTATAAAATCTCATGCTCAGAATAAGTTTGCTAACTCAAAGAAAAATACTCCAAATAAGCCAAGGAGTAACTTAAAGAAAAAGAAAGCAAACAACTTTGTCCAGATTTGGGTTCCAAAAGTAAAGAAATCTGTTAGTACTGCTACTTCAAATAGTACTGCTGATAAAAATAGTGCTGCTGCAAGCAATACTACTGTTAACCCAGTTAGTACTGCTAACAAAGTTAGTACTGCTAACTCAATTAGTACTGCTAATGATGTGAGTACTGCTAACAAAGTTAGTATTGCCAATCAAGTTAGTACTGCTTCCAGTGACATGCCCATTCTTCTGACAAAGTATTCAAGTAATGAGATTCCTAAGTTTGATAACCTCATCAAGTCTGAATATGAATATGTTGATGAGAATGGAAAACCCAAGACCACTTTGGCTTGGGTTCCAATTAAAAACTAACTGCTTTACTATATGTGCAGGGCAACCAACAGCTCAAGGGAAGGAGCATTTGGCATGTTGATAGTGGTTGTTCCAGGCACATGACAGGTAACATGGCATGCCTTCAAAACTTCAAAAGATTTGATGGAGGACATGTTGCTTTTGGTGATAATCCAACAGGTGGAAAGAGAAGTGGAAAAGGTAATGTGTCAAAAGGTAAGATGACCTTTGAGGAGTGTATTCGCATCCATCTACACTTAGATGATGCCTCAGGTATTACCTCTCTTCCTAAGGAAGATCTCTTCCAAGTTCTTAGTCGTATGGGGTATGAAGGTCCCATTGACGTATATAAGTTTTTCAAGAACAGATTTTCACCTCAGTGGAGATTCTTTGTTCATACCCTGCAACACTGCATTTCAAGAAAAACAACTGGCTAGAGTGAGTTCAGCAGCACCATAGCCTATGCTTTGGTCTGCTTAGCGACCTCTAGAAAGTTTAATTTCTCTCAAATGATCTTAAACGATTTAATGTCAAACCTGGATACCAAATCAGAAAGCTTTTTTATGTATCCAAGGTTTGTACAAGAAGTACTTGATAAGAAATTGACGGATTTACCTACCTTCAAAGAGGTATATGTACCAAAACTCCCAAAAGGGAAAGTGTTCTCAAATATGAAGAGGTCCAGTAAGGACTTCTCTGGTATAGACACACCATTGTTCTCTACAATGATGGTTGTGTCCCACCCTCAAGGTGAGGCATCAGGGTCAAAGGCCACATTAGACCTACCCACTGATGACCTACCCACACCTTCGACTACAAAGCTTATCCCTCAGTCTCTTCTAAAGAAGTCAACATCACCCATTACTCATACATACACAAGGAAAAAGGTACAGAAGGTTCCTTCCCTTCTAGTATCTTCACCCCCACAACCTAAAAGCCCTCTGATGGAGCATTCTCCATCAGAGAATATCGAAAGGGAATCCCCTGGGTGTCTCCCAACCCCATGAAGGTGCTCTCTAAGGAGAAGGCAGAGCATGTGGGCAGCAAGGCTCACACTACTGATTCTGCACAAAGTGCAGGACAGGACAGTGTGAACATCCTTAAGACCTTCCCCACGACAACTTTGGGTGAGCAATCATCTAAAGGTCCCAGGTGCCAAGAAACCAAGGGGGTAGAAGGTGCTTCTGCTAGGCAGAAGACCTCTACTAAAAGATCCAAGGATCCTTCAAGGGTGGTCAACACACCCAAAGGAGGTGAGGACAGATATAACTATGAGGAATTGATGGAAACTATTGCCAATGTCAACCTGGATGTACTCAAACAGGATGTAGAAATAATGGAAATGCAAAAGGTGATTATCTCCCAACAAGAGCAGATTGCAAACCTCAAGAAAATGGTTCTATATTAGTGCACAAGAAGAAGAAAACCAAATTTGTGCTAAAGAAGAGGAACATTGATAATGATACTTCCAAAAAGGAGGAGACTGAAGCTGAAACTGCAAATCAAAGTAATGATGGTATGGAATATAAGTTTGAGGGGGAGATGGGTGCAAAAGCAGAAATTAGCAGAGAAGCAGAAACAGAGGTAGCAGCAGAAACCTTTAAGGTAACAGCAGAAATAGGCCTAGCAGCAGTAAAAGAATCTGAAACAGAAATGGCAGAATCAACAGCAGTAACAGAAAAGGTAGAAACAGAAACATGGCTATCCATGGAAGAAATAGAAATAGCAGAAACCTTGGTCAAAGCTAAAAATGACACTCCTAAGGCCACTCAAAAGGCCAAGGGAGTGGAAATCAAAGAAGGTGGCCAAGAGCAGAAGAGAAAAGAAGTAAGTGAAGCTGAACTCAAAAGGAAAGGCAAAGAAAAGATGGGTGAATCTGTGAAACCTCAAAAGAAGCAGAAACACATAGAGCTGGATGAGGAGCTAGCCAAGAAGCTGCAAGTTGAATTAACACAAGAGGAAGAGTCTCAAACTGCAAAAGATAGATAGATTGCTCTAGATCTGTCTACAAATCTCAAAGAAGAGTATCAAAATAGTTTGAAGGCTGCAGCTGAAGCCAAGAAAGTTCAAGCAAAAGCATCCATGACAAGGCAGCCAACACAGACAAAGAAAAGACAACCTTCAAAGACTTTTGTTGCCAACCAAGAAAGGAGGAAAATGACCAACTTTCTAAAAGGATCAGTTGGTGTTAAAGAAGGCATGTTCACTAGTATGTCTTATGGAAGAATTGAAGACCTTTACGAGAAAGAAATGACCAAGCTACAAGAAGACTTTTCTCAAAGGGTTGAGGTTGAAAGGAAATGGAAAGAAAGGCATGATCTGCATATCCAACAACCTTTTCCTGAGAGTGAAGAAACCACTGCTACACAAGAAGTGGAAGAAGAACAGATAGAAGAAACTCTTGCTCAAACAGTCAAAGTTGTCAAAAGAATGAAAACCATAGCTTCAAAGAAACAGACCAAAAGGCCAAGGATTGAAGAAGTGCAAAAAGAAGCTGAACCTGTTGTTGCAACCCCTGAAGAACAATAAAGTCAACAAGGTGCAGAACAATCTGAACAATCTGAGGTACATGTTGGTTTGTTTATGACAGTGACTGATAGTGAACATGTAAAAGTTGATCCAATATAAGTCCAAGCCCCTGAAATTATCTTTTGGGATATCCTGGAAGATCAAAGGAAGAAATACTTCAGGATTAAAAGGATGGGAGACATGTATGAGGTTTATTCTACTTGGGGAAAAATCATCAGAAGTTGTTCCAGATCTGACTTAGAAGAAATGTTCAAGATTGGAATGAGCTTGTATGAAAAGGATTTGACTGGAGAAGAAATGAGCTTAATAAGATTAGCCATGGAGTACTTATGCATGATGTTTGATCCTAGCAAAGTTCAACATGTTGTCAGAGATCTACATCTGGAGAATAAATTCCAAAGAATAGAAAATTGGATGCTATTTGAAAGGTGTGGAGTCTATGTCATCACTGTTGACAGATCTTATCATGAGTACTACCTGGTGGATAAAATTTATGATCACAGCAAAGCAAAATTGCAAGGTATGTTGATGTCAGGATCGAATTCTCAACAAGAATTAATTCTCAGAAACAATATCAAAGAAGTTTGCGGAATAACACTTTGATATCCAATGAAACAGTAAATCAATACAGAAAATATGAGGAACAAACTGTAAACTTGTATTGAATGCTTTGAAGTTACAGGATTACACACTTAACCTCAATATTGATGAACAGGCTCACCAATACGAATTCTACTTCTCTAGAATTAGGATCTATGCCTTGAGGTTAATTCTCTCTTGAAAAACAATTATCAAAAGTTATTTCTATCTATTCTAAACATTCTATACATATACTGATAAAAAGATAATTACAAAGAATAAACAAATCTTCAGTATATCTTCCATGTATATCTTCTAAGTATATCTTCAGTATATCCAACTGTAGTACATTCCATCCGGATCTCTTTAGCAGCACTAATAATGCTCAGCAGCATTAACTTCATCTAGCAGCATTAACTGCAAGCAGTACTAACTACTAGCAGTACTAACTAGCTAAGCAGTACTAACTTTGTTCAAGCAGTACTAACTTTAACTAGCAGTAGTAACGCTTAGCAGTATTAATCTTCAACTTGTTCTGGCAGTAGTAACTACACTTGTACTAGCAGTAGTAACTACACTTAGTAGAATCTTCAGTTCCCAACAATCTCCCCCTAACTTGACTTTTAGAAGAGAAGTCAAGTTCTTCAGATATTCTTCCAGATGCTCATTTTTGATGCTCCCAAAACTTCCAAGATCATGCTCCTAAGTCTGGATTCAGTCCCAAACTCTGATTGATTATCCTCTGAATTAGGTACTTGGCCATTTCTGAATTTGGTGCACAACCCAACTTCTTCTTTAGCATGGCATGAACCTTCAGTCTGGTGTGATTATATACTCTATCCACTAGGAAGTATTCTGTGTGATTTCTATCCAAAGTCACTGCATATACTCCACTAGTTTCATATAGAGTCCAACTTGTGACTTCTTTAAACACACTCTTGATGACCTGGTCCACTTCTTCAGGTTTGAACATCATGCATAGATACTCCATCACCAGTTTTGTAAGAGAAATTCCTGGAGTATTCAGATGATCTGCATACAGCTTAATTCCTATGTCAAACATCTCTTCTATATCAGATCTAGAGCATGTTCTGACAATCTTGACCCAAGTGTTGAATACTTCATACTTATCACCCTTCCTCTTGAGTCTGATGTAATCTTTCCCATCCATTGTCAGTACATCCCAGTGAATGATCTCAGGTGGCTTAACTCCAACAGGTTCTGCAGAAATTGGTTCAGGCACTTTGTCCATCACAACCATGTACATCTTGACATCCTCAGTATTTGCAGGTTCTTTCATTGTAGATGACTCAGGTGCCTCTTCTTCTTCAGCAACCTTTTCAGCCTCTTCTTCCACTAATCTAGGCTTCTTTGTAGGCTTTCTCCTGGCAATCATCTTTGTTCTTTTTAAAGTCCTTAGACTTTCACCAATTGTTATTTCCTTCTCTGGAGTTTCTTTCTCATCAGGGAATGGTTTTTGTAAGAAATCATTGCTTTCTTTCATTCTTTTCTCCATTTCAACCCTTGCAAGATCATCCCCTTGAAGCTTTATTCTCTCAGCATCATACATCTTCTTGAGATTCTCAAAAGACATTTTTGAAAACATCTCTACCTTGACACCTACTGCACCCTTGAGAAAAGTAATCATTTTCTTTCTCTCTTGAGCACTCAGGTATGTCTTTGAAGGTTGTCTTTTCCTTGTAGCCATTTTGATCTTTTCAGACTTCCTCAAAGATGTGGCTTTTTGCTTGGCTTGTTCTGTTGCTAAGCTTTGTTGATAGGCTTTGTTTAACTCTGCAGCCATTGCTTTAGCTATCTCTCTATCTTTTAGCACTTGCATGGTTTCTGCTTCTTCAAATCCAGCCTGTATATTTCTAGCTAGAGCTTCATCTGATTCAATCAGCTTCTGCTTTTTGATTGGTTTATCAGATTCAACTAACTTTGCCTTACCTTTATCTTTACCCATCTCCTTCTCAATGCTAGAGTTCTTTGCTGCATCACCTCTTTCTTTTATGACAACTCCTTTGGCCTTTGAGGTGACCTTGGGAGTATCATGTTTTGCTTTGATGAGTGTTTCTGCAACCTCAAGCTCTGTAAGGACCTCTTTTACTTGTTCTGCTGCTTCTTTCAGCTCAGCAGTATTAACCATTTCTGCTGCTTTACTTGAACTGGCAGTATTAATGGTTTCTGCTGCTGGCTCTGTTTCTGCTGCTTGCTCATTCTCCCCCTCAACATTATGTTTTTCCTCTTGCTCCCCCTTAGCTTTGGCATCAGCTTCTGACTCCCCCTTTTTGGGAGCATCAGTCACTGGTTTCCTCCTTCTGAGCACAAATTGTTTCTTCTTCTTTTGCAGAATCAGTTTCCTTACCATTTGCTTCAACTTGATGATTTGTTCTTGTTGTGACAGTACTATGAGTTTTAGCTCTTCTATATCTTTGCCCTGTTTGAGTACATCCATGTTGATGTTGCCCATTGCCTCCATCAATTCATCATAGTTATATCTGTCCTCACCTTCTCCAGGAGTGTTACCCCCTATTGAAGGATCATTGGATCTTTTAGTAGTGGAAGTCTTCTGCCTAGCAGAAGCACTATCCACCCCTGTGGTTTCTTGGCACCAGGGACCTTCAAATGATTGCTCATTCAAAGTTGCCATGGGGGAGGTCTTATTGATGTTACCACGTTCCTCCTCTGTGCTAGCAGGAGTAGTGGCAGCCTCATCACCCATATGCTCTACCTCCTCCTCAGAGAGCACCTCCTTTGGGTTTGGAGATACCCTTGTGGTTTCCCTTTGGATATTCTCTAGGGGAGAATTCTCCCTTAGAGGGCTTAAAGGCTTAGTTGGTGATGGTACAAGAAGGGAAGGAGCCTTCTTTACCTGTTTTCTTTGATAAGTTTGGGTAATTGTAGAAGTGGGCTTATTCAGAAGGGACTGTGGAATTGATTTTGAGAGGGAAGGTTGGGCTTGGCTAGCAGTGGGTTTGTCTAATGGGGGCCTTGACCCTGCTGCCATACCTTCATTGGTTTGGGACACCACCATCATTGTAGAGAACAATGGGGTGTCAACTCCTTCAGAGTCCCCAGCAGATCTTCTCATATTTGAGAAAACCTTGCCTTTGGGGGGTTTAGGTACATATACCCCAACAGGTTGAGGTATAGCCGTCAATTGATTAGTAATAACTTCTTGAACAAACCTGGGATACATAAAGAAGCTCTTTTTGTTTCCCATGTTTGAGACAAGATCATTGAAAATCATTTTAGAAAAATTGTACTTTCGGGCAGTGGCCAAGCACACCAAAGCATAAGCAATAGTGCTGCTGAACTCACTCCATCCAGTAGTCTTTTTGGATATGCAATGCATAAGAGTATGGACAAAGAAACGCCATTGGGGTGAGAATTTAGCTTTAGAAAATTTGAAAACACCCAATGGGCCTCCATACCCCATTCTTGTAAGATTTGAAAACAGTTCATCATTTGGGATAGAAGTTATACCAGATGCATCGTCTAGACGTAGACTGATGCGAATAACTTCTTCAGTAACTGTAAGTGAGTGATCACAGATTCTTGTCTTGATCATTTTCACACCATTATCCACAACAATGGTTGCATTAGCCCAGAACTGCCTTTGGTGCTCAATGTAGATTGTAGGGGATACAGTAAGAGCATGAGCAATGTGACTTGACTTGAGGAAATCCACAATCTGATGAAATCCTGAAGCTTGCTTTGGCTTTTGTAGCATCGCAATCTCGTTGTGCTCGTCGATGAACGTCATGGATGCCATTGATCTTAGTGAAAACTTGCCTGAAAACTTCGAACTTGAGAGAGAAAAGGTTTTGAGCGCAAGAGAACAGTATGCAAAGAGTCGTTATGAACTTTTAGGCGGGCAAAAAGTATTTATAGTATTCGGAATATAAGCAGTATTAACCTAGAGCAGTATTAACTACTAGCAGTAGTAACGGCTAGCAGTATTAACTAACTAGCAGTATTAACTACTAAGCAGTATTAACCACTAGCAGTATTAACTGAAAGCAGTATTAACCACTAGCAGTATTAACTGAAAGCAGTATTGACCACGAGCAGTATTAACTGAAAGCAGTATTAACTGAAAGCAGTATTAACTGAAAGCAGTATTAACCACAAGCAGTATTAACTGAAAGCAGTATTAACTGAAAGCAGTATTAACCACTAGCAGTATTAACTGAAAGCAGTATTAACCACGAGCAGTATTAACTGAAAGCAGTATTAACTGAAAGCAGTATTAACCACAAGCAGTATTAACTGAAAGCAGTATTAACTGAAAGCAGTATTAACCACTAGCAGTATTAACTGAAAGCAGTATTAACCACGAGCAGTATTAACTGAAAGCAGTATTAACTGAGTCAGGGTTAGCAGTAGAATCAATTGATGCTGATAGGAGTGCAGCATTATGAACATATCCAGAAGGCTTCTTCTTTGCCTCCACCTCAGCTTCAAATACTCTAAGATCATTGTACAGATCATCAAGTTCTTTGTCTTCCAACTGATCATTCTGTCTGAATGACACAGTGTACATGGTCCATTCATCTCCAAGGGACCTTAAGAACTTTCTGTTCACATCATCTTGATCAATCTGTACTCCCATAGTAGCTAGTTCACCAATTAGTTTATTAAACCTGTCAAAAGTTTGAGTCATGGACTCATTCTTAGTTGAGATGAAGTTTTCATACTGTTGTTTTAAGATTGCCTTTTGATTTCTCTTGGTACTTTTAGTACCTGAGAATCTCTTCTCTAGAGCATTCCAGAGCATCTGTGCATCAGTACAATTGCAGAATTGGTGTTGATACTCATTTGGAATGGCCAAGAGCAGTGTGCTCAAGGCTTTCTTCTCTGTCTGTCTTGATTTCCTGTCTGTATCTGTCTTTGGAGGAGTTCTTTTGCCATCTTCACCAATCTTTCCTCCATCAGATGGGCCATTCTCAATGATGTCCCACATAGAGTAATCTGTGAGGAGAATATATTGCTTGATTCTGATTTTCCACATGTCAAATTCATTGGATCTGAGCATTGGAACTTTTGAGACCAAAGTACTGCTTGATTCTGTAAGATTTTCCATGATGAATAACTGTTTCTGAGAGAATTTGGCTCTGATACCACTTGTCAGGATCGAATTCTCAACAAGAATTAATTCTCAGAAACAATATCAAAGAAGTTTGCGGAATAACACTTTGATATCCAATGAAACAGTAAATCAATACAGAAAATATGAGGAACAAACTGTAAACTTGTATTGAATGCTTTGAAGTTACAGGATTACACACTTAACCTCAATATTGATGAACAGGCTCACCAATACGAATTCTACTTCTCTAGAAATAGGATCTATGCCTTGAGGTTAATTCTCTCTTGAAAAACAATTATCAAAAGTTATTTCTATCTATTCTAAACATTCTATACATATACTGATAAAAAGATAATTACAAAGAATAAACAAATCTTCAGTATATCTTCCATGTATATCTTCTAAGTATATCTTCAGTATATCCAGCTGTAGTACATTCCATCCGGATCTCTTTAGCAGCACTAATAATGCTCAGCAGCATTAACTTCATCTAGCAGCATTAACTGCAAGCAGTACTAACTACTAGCAGTACTAACTAGCTAAGCAGTACTAACTTTGTTCAAGCAGTACTAACTTTAACTAGCAGTAGTAACGCTTAGCAGTATTAATCTTCAACTTGTTCTGGCAGTAGTAACTACACTTGTACTAGCAGTAGTAACTACACTTAGTAGAATCTTCAGTTCCCAACAGTTGAATGCAGAGCTGATATGTTCAAAGGATTCTGAAATGGCGAGGATAGTAGTCAGAAGAATCATCAATCAAAGCTTAGGTTTGGATCCTAATCTTGGGAATTGAGCTTAAGTTTTGAAAGTATCATGAAGATCAAATTTTTGAAGAACTTAACTTCTCAATTTGAAAAGTTAAGTTAGGGGGAGTGTTGGGTCATCTAAGATTTAAAGATAACCTCTCCTTAGTCTTTATTGATGATTGAACCTTGTATTTTTATTTATGGTTCTTTGTAATAGCTTAGTTAGTTTAACAGATCGGTGAGTCGAAGACAAACCGAATTCAACATGAAGGAAGTCTACAATGCGGATTGAGATGGACTTCAAAAGTGAACTAAGCCTAGTCTGCCGATTCCAATTCGGCAGATCATATCCTTGCCGATTTGTAATCGGCAATTATTATCCTTGCCGATTTATTGTTCGGCATTCCTTCTCTTTCGTGCCGATTTGTTTTTTGGCATTTATTCTCTTTTGTGCCAAACTATTCTTTCGGCACATACCTCAGTTACCGAATTCCTCTTTCGGTAATCTTACTCTTACAGATTGCTTCTTTATCTTGTAAGAACATTTATGTTAAATTTTCATGATTTGACATACTTCCTCATTCCCAATGATCTTCTGACAATGGGAATGGAAGCTTCTTTCTTCCTTGAGAAGATATACACTTGATCTTAATTTGATTGAGACGTTTATTTTCTAATTGATCTCAAAAAGATTTTCCCATAAATATTTTATAGAGATATTGTACTTTCATAGTACAAAAGTTACCTTTTGTATTGTGATAAGTCACATCAAATATCTTATAATTTATTGACAATATCTCAACCACCCATGCCTTTTCTTCTACATGTCCTTTGCACTCATTACTTTGGATAGTATATAAAGGATGGAGGTAGCACCTTGATACTCAAGCTTTCAGCTCAAGTTTTGGCATTCACAAGATTTCAAGCAGGTTGATAGTTGTCTCTTATCTCTTTAAGGTTTAAGTCTTTGTGTTCTTAATATCTTCTAAGTGTTAGATTATTTAGAGTAGTTCCTAACTATTCTTTTTCCGCAACAATCGTTATTTTCTCTTTGTGTAATTCTTGATATTCATTATCAATAAAAGAATTAAAATTAAGTAATTTTTGTGTTATTGTATTCAACCCCCCCTTCTACAATACTTGTTTACTTCTTTGGGACTAACAAGTGGTATCAGAGCGGTTGGTATAATCTAATAAACCAGATCCGTAATGGCTTCTCCTTCTACAAAACCTGAGTCTTCTTCTCAAAATTCTTTTTACTCTGACAATGGATCTACTTTTAAACCTCCTAAGTTCAACTCGAACAACTTTTCCTTATGGAAAAGTAGGATGATGCTCTTCCTTGAAGGAGCTGACAGTCGGTATCTTACCATTCTTAGTGAAGGTCCTCTTATCCCAAAAGTCTGGGATAGATTCGTCAAAACTCCTAATGATAAAGAAAAGAAAAAGAACAATCTTTTTCAAGTTTCCGATGACTCGTCAGAGGAGGAAAGAACTTCTGCCACTGGTCAATATGTCTTGAAAACGACCAAAGAATACAATGATGAAGATAGGCGCATTATTGGACTTGATTCCAAAGTGCGAACCATCATTGCTCAATCACTTCTTGATGAAGTGTACCAATCTCTTGTCAGTCTTAAAACGGCAAAAGAAATGTGGTCAACTCTATGTGTTTTGTACGAAGGTACAAATGAAGTAAAGAAATCTAAAAATATCTCTCTTGTTTGTAGATACGAATTTTTCTCTCATGAAAAAGAAGAATCTCTTCCCTCCTATTACAACCGTTTTAACAGTCTTTTAAATGAGTTAAAACTTGTTGGAAAACTTTATAACAACGAGGAAATCATATGCAAATTCATGCATGGTCTTCCAGATTTCTGGAATACCCTTTCCACTTGCATTAAGACTTCCAGGGACATGGAAAGCCTTCCTCTCACTTCTCTCTATGGTATGTTTCTTAATCACGAACAAACCCACCTTCAAAGGAAAACCATCTACAAAGAAATAAGAGCCCCCTCTATGGCCCTTATCAGTGATGGCTCCAAGAAATCTGTGTGTGTTCCTCGTATAACCTATCCTTCTGATGATTCAGATAGAGAAAGTCATGAAAATCTGAATCACTCCTCGGAAGCTTATCTAAGTGAAGCTGATGATGAAGGAGAAGATCCCTCTGTCAATCTTTTGACAGAGGAGATGGGTATGCTTGCAAATTTCTCTAAGTTCCGAAAGAACTCTTCTAATAAATTTCAAAGCAACATAATTTTTTCTTCTTCAAGAAACTCCTTGAACAAATCCAAGGAGGATTGCTATGCATGTGGTAAGAAAGGCCATTTTGCATCTGAGTGTAGAAGCAATCCTTCTAGGATTACTAAATCTAATTCTTCTAACTCTTCTAAAAGAAGAAATCTTCGATCTAATTCTACAGGTAGATCGCATCTCAGAAAAACTTCTCCGTCTTCTTCATTCAAAGAGCTTTCCGACAAAGCCGACAAATACAAAGCCAAATACAAAAGAGAGAAAGAAAGAAATTTCAACTCTCAACGAAAAGGCAAAGGCTTGATGGCAGAAACTCTAGACTGGGCAGACGAACCCACTTCCGACAGTGAGAAAGAGGTGTCGAGTAAATGTCTTATGGCCAAACTCGATGAAGAACCAAAAGACACCTGCTCTAGGATGGACTTCACTACTGAGTGCTCTTCCTGTTCTTCTCAGGTACATCCTTTCCTCTCTCTCACTAATGAAGAAAAGATTGAGGCTTTTGACTCTCTAACTGTACTTTTTCACAATGAAAAGGATGCAAAGAAAAGAGCAAATGCTCAAGTCAAGTCTTTCTCCTCTCAACTTCATGATTCTCTATCCCAGCTAGAACAGTTTAACAAACTAAAAACTGAGTTAGATGACTTGAAGACTATAAACTATGTGCTTGCCAAGGAAAAGAACAAGCTTCTAAAGAAGCTTCAGAAGGAACAAGAAACCCTAAACAAATGGAACACCTCTTCCAAAAATCTTGAGAAATTTTTTCAAGATCAAGTTGTTGGTGAAACTTATGGTCTAGGGTACTGGAAAGAGAATGTTGTGTGTACTCCCTCTGAAATCATTTCTTCTCCTACTCATGATATTCCTCTTCCTTCTAAACTACTATCTTATTCTTTTGACTGGGATGATTCTATGTCAGAAGATTCTAATTCTGTGTATTCAATGGATCTTCGCGATTCAAGAAAGTTTGGCTACTTTGTGTCTGCTAAATCTTCCAAGCCTCTTCTAACAGAGGATCAAGACTCCAATGAGTTGGTCAAACCTGTAAATGATCTTCTTATGTCATTAAATCTAAACAACGACTCTTCTTCTTCTTCTTCTTCTTCTTCTTCTTCTTCTTCTTCTTCTTCTTCTTCTTCTCATTCTTCGAAAAAGGCTCCTATCATCTCTAAAGGAAAATCCGTTGTCATGAATGTTCCTAACAAAAGAAAGATTACACCTTCTTCAAAAGGTAAATCTCCCATGGACACAACGGAATTCATCCCTAGAGCCTTAAAAATAAAGAAGTCCAAAGGAATTTCAAACAATTCTTCTTCTTCTGTTTACAAAGGAATCCTTGGACCGGCTCCTCATAACCCTCACGTTCCGTACAGCTATCCCATTCCCTCTCACCTTTCCAAACCTCCTAAATCTAAACCTCAAGGAAAGGTAAAAGCAACTTCTCTTGAACCAAAGAAGAAATTCATTTACCGAAAGTGTTACAACTGCGGTGACACATTTCATTTGGCCAAAGACTGTCCAAAGGACCGTATCGAAAGATATCATCAGTCCAATGCTTCTTCTTCCTCTTCTAACCCTAAAGGACCCACCTCAAAACGGGTTCCAAAGGACTAATTTGTTCTTATCTGCAGGTCTATGGGCATCATCAAACATGGTATCTTGATAGCAGATGCTCACGACATATGACTGGGAACAAATCTCTTCTTCTAAACTTTGTGAAAGAAAAGGGACCAACTGTAACTTTTGGTGATAACTCTCGCGGTTCCACTAAAGGTTATGGAACTCTATCTAACGGTTCCATTACTTTTAACAAAGTTGCCTACGTGGAAGGACTGATGCATAATCTTTTAAGCATTAGTCAACTATGTGATTTAGGTTACTATGTGATTTTCAGAGAAATTGATTGTCTCATCACAGATAAACGGTTTCACACTGTCCTATCTGGCTTTAGAAAGGACAATGTGTACGTCATTAATATGAATGACAAGTCAACTGAAGATGCAAGCATCTGCTTCATTTCTGAAGACTCTGAAAAGAAGAACTGGCTCTGGCATAAACGTCTTTCTCATCTCAACTTCAAGACGTTAAATGCTCTCTCCAACAAAGATCTTGTTGTCGGCTTGCCGAAAATCTCTTTCTCAAAAGAGAAGCTTTGTGGAGCTTGTGAGAATGGCAAACTGACAAAATCTTCTTTCAAATCAAAACAGTGCTTCTCTATTTCTACCCCTCTACAGATGCTGCATATGGATCTTTGTGGGACTGTCAGCACACCCAGCCTAGGTGGAAAAAGGTACATTCTTGTAATTATTGATGAATACACACGTTACACTTGGGTATTCTTTCTCAGGTACAAAAGTGATACACCTGAAGAAATCATCAACTTTATCAAGAAATCTGAAGTTCTCAACGGTCAATTAGTCAGATCTATCAGAAGTGACAATGGAACCGAATTCAAAAATGCTATTTTAGATGCCTTTCTTTGTGACAAAGGTATTTCTCAAAACTTTGCAGCAGTAAGATCTCCACAACAAAATGGTGTTGTGGAAAGGAAGAATCGTACGCTATGTGAAGCTGCAAGATCCATGCTAAGTGAATCAAATATTCCAACCTATTTTTGGGCTGAGGCTGTCAATACAGCGTGTTTCACTCAAAATCGATCTATTATTGTAAAAAGACACAACAAGACTTCCTATAAAGTCTTCTATGGCCGAAAACCAAACATTGGTTTTCTTCATGTTTTCGGTTGCCTGTGCTTTATCTTGAATGATCGAGAGCATCTTGGGAAATTTGATCCCAAGGTTGATGAAGGTATTTTTGTGGGTTATTCTCTCTCTTCTAAAGGCTACCGAGTATACAATCTAAGAAGAAAATGTATTGATGAGTCAATACATGTGAAGTTTGACGATCACAAGACATCTTCATTATCTTGTGATGATACTGAACTTCATGAATGGATTATTTCTTGTGTTGGAGAAGAATCTCTAAACATTCTTTCTTCAGGACCTCCTTATGTTCCATTTTTGGTATCTTCTTCTTCCCTACATCATAGTTCAGCAAATCCCTCTCCAGATACCGAACCCATTGCTCCTACCGAACCCACATCTCCCACCAAACCTACCTTACATTCTTCACCCATCCATCACACACATCCTATACCCACCGATCCTTCACCGTCAAACACATTTCCTCCACCTCTTCCCCCAGCTATAAAATGGACCAAAGATCATCTGATAAATCAAATTATCGGAGATCAGCAAGCAAGTGTCCAAACTAGAAGAGGTGTTGGAAACATCTGTCTCTATGTGAGTTTTCTATCTGTTATCGAACCCAAGAAAATTGAAGAAGCTCTAGCAGATTCTTGTTGGGTCACTGCCATGCAAGAAGAGTTGTCTCAATTTGAGAGAAACAAAGTCTGGAGACTTGTGCCACGACCTTTCGGTAAAACCATTATAGGTACTAAGTGGGTTTTCCGAAACAAAATGGACGAAGTCGGTACTGTAGTCCGGAATAAAGCCAGGCTTGTTGCTCAAGGATATAGGCAGGAAAAAGGTATTGATTATGATGAAACCTTTGCTCCTGTTGCTAGACTTGAAGCAATAAGAATCTTTCTTGCTCATGCTGCTCCCAAAAACTTCCGGGTCTTTCAAATGGATGTTAAGAGTGCATTTCTCAATGGAGAACTTGCTGAAGAAGTCTATGTGAAACAACCGCCTGGCTTTGAAGATCCAGCTCATCCGTACCATGTGTTCAAACTTGACAAAGCTCTCTATGGTCTGAAACAAGCTCCTCGTGCTTGGTATGACACCTTGTCTGACTTTCTTCTATCCAACCGATATACCAAAGGTAAAATTGACAATACTCTTTTTTTCAAGAAAACAAAAGGTAATATCATTCTTGTTCAAATCTATGTGGATGATATCATTTTCGGTGCCACTGATGAAAATCTTTGTCAGGAGTTTGCCTCTCTCATGAAAAGTAAATATGAGATGAGCATGATGGGTGAACTTACTTTCTTTCTTGGTCTTCAAATTAAACAATCCTCTGAAGGTATTTTCATTTGTCAGAATAAATATATTCGAGATCTTTTGAAAAAGTTTGATTTTGAAAATTGTTCTTCCATGAAAACTCCAATGGCACCGCCTCTAAAGATTCATGCAGATTCTACCGGCAAGTCGGTGGATATCACAAATTATATAGGAATGATAGGGTCTCTTCTTTATCTTACTGCTAGTAGACCTGACATCATGTTGCTACGTGTCTGTGTGCACGTTATCAAGCCAATCCCAAGGAATCTCACTTGGCGGCTGTGAAACGTATTTTTCGGTACCTAAAAGGTACCATGAATCTGGGTCTTTGGTATCCCAAGGACTCAGGTTTTGATCTAATTGGCTATTCAAATTCTGACTTTGCAGGGTCTAAGGTTGACAGAAAAAGTACAACTGGTAGCTGTCAATTACTAGGTGGAAACTTAGTCAGCTGGTCCAGTAAGAAGAAAAATTCGGTATCCACATCCACTGCCGAAGCCGAATATGTTGCAGCTGGAAGTTGTTGTGCTCAAATCTTGTGGATGAAGAACCAACTACAAGATTTTGACAAAGTTTATTCTCATGTACCGGTTCTATGTGACAATTCTAGTGCCATAGCCATTGCCAACAATCCAGTGCTGCATTCTAGATCTAAACATATTGATATTCGGTATCACTTTATAAGAGATCATATCTCTAAAGGTGATATTGAACTTCACTTCATTCCTATAGATCTTCAACTTGCAGACCTCTTTACAAAACCACTGGATGAGGCACGTTTCAACTTCCTTGTGGGATCCTTAGGTATGTTAAATTTATGTTAAAAAAAAAATCCAATAATTGACGGTACCTCCTTACCGAAGATTTCCTTTCGGCAACTAACATCGGTACATACTCTCTCTTCCTGCCGAAATATCTTCCTTCTATACATCGGTATCATTATATACCGAACCCATCTTCGGTTTCTTTCCTTCCTGAAAAATCTTCAAACTTCGGTATCTCTACATACCAATTTCATTTGCCGAAATATCTTTCATATTTCGGTACTTCTCTACTTCGGTACCTATCACCTTCGGTAACTCTTTCCACCGAAATTATCATTCCCAAAGTATTTGCGTCATTCGGTATCCCTTCCTACCGAAGTATCTCTCATATTTCGCTACCTCTATCTTTCGGTATCTTGTATGATGTGTCATCCTTATCCACATCACACATACCGAATCAATTCGGCACCATTTCTTTACCCTATGAATATATGACACGTGGCACCTTAGGGAACGTGCGTCAGTTGATGGGACGTCCACGACCTGACATTTAGCCGTTTTTCGGCTGTTCCACTTCCCAATTACGCACGTTTGCGTCATAACATCATTACATTTTTTTTTGACTTTTGAATTCCTAAATACGCACGTTTTTCCCTCTTCTTTTTCAAACCTATAAATACTTCTTTCCTTTTCCGCTTCATTCTTTACTTGTTTTTCTCATCTTCTTCATCAGGAATCCCTAAACCTGCAACTCTTCTCTTCATCAATGGCATCCTCCAAATCCACAAAGACTTCCAAGAATACTTCTCTCTCTCGAGAGTCTCTCATCTTTCATTCATGCAACCAAGTTGCTCGTCTCTCGGCGGATGCTGAACACCCAGAGTTCAACCAAGTATCCATTTTTCTCCAACGATCTCCAATCTGCCATGCTCTCACTGCCTCCACCAAGATGAGTAAAATGCTCCTTGGTAACTTTTGGTTAACCTGCAAGTATGACTCTACTACTCATCAGGTGTCTGCTTCCGTTCTATCCTCTGACGAGCACCCCGATCTCTCTTTTGGGGTGGATGATATTCGCTCAGTTCTCCAAATCCCAGAGTTCAATGTGTATGCTCCGTTTCCTACTCATCACGAGCATGATGAGGTCGTTGCCGCTCTCCAGTTTGTGCACTAAGGAAAGTCTAAGGGTTCCGGCACTCTCCTACGAAAGAATATGGGTGCACTATGGAATTACTTCTTTTCTCACCTCCTTTATTGTCTTTCCCACAAAACTTCGGGGTGGGATCAATCTCCAACAGCTATTACACGACTGGCTCATGCTCTCATTTTTATGAGGCATATAGACTTTGCTCAGGTATTCTTCGACTCCTTGATCACCACCATCTCTCCTCCCAGGAATCACAATGTGGCTCTTCCTCGCTTCATCTCTCTCATCATCAACCAAAAGCTTTCTGCACAACTACGTGCTGATGCTGCTCTCCCCGAGCCGATGATCAAGTTTGACTTTCCAATTTCTCAAATTAGCAAGCAAACTATTTTCAAACAAACGAAGCCTACCGACTCTCCGCTCACCTCAGGTATGCTTTCTTTCATCTCTTCTCCCAATCCGATTTGGGGAACGCTTGCCGAAGGTGAATCCAAAAGGCCTTCATCTTCTCCCAAGCCATCCAAATCGGTGGTCCCCTCTCCCCCAAAACCTTCCCGAGCTAAGACGGTGGCTATTAAAAATAAAAAGGCCACCAGAAACGTCGCACTTGCTCTCATGACTCTGCCACTGACAAATCCGTCGGTGGCTGCCCAGGTCATTACCCCTTCTATTTATGTTAAGCGACGGAGCTCAAAATCCCCTCCTAAGTCTCGTTCTAAGAAACTTAGGAAACCTTCGGCTGAGACTCACACTCCATCTACCGATTCTCAACAATCGACAGATGTTGAACTTTCCCCTCCAGGGCCACGGGGATCTGCTAAACCCACTCCCACCTCCTCCAAACCTTCTCAACAAGATTTGGATGTACAAAAGGAGTCCCCAAATATTCCTTCTCCTCCTCCTTTTTGTGTGGAGGTTGAAGATGAGTTGGTCTTCTCTCCTGACCGACATTCTGCTTCCTCACAGCACAGCCTATCACCCGGGGTCAATCCCGTTGATGTTGCACAAACTGCGGTTTCATCCCAGGATATGTACCGAAGGCTCTTCTCTCCCACTTCCTCACCGACGAAATCCCCTTCCCCAAAACCATCACCGAAGAAATCCCCACCAAAGAGATCACCCTCACCAAAAACTTCCCCTGCAAAAATGGCTGGGCCTTCTACTCAGGTACCGATCACAATATCTGTCGAGTTCCTTGTCGACATTGTTGACTCCAATTGGCAGGTACGAATGCTCGGTACCCAGTTCGAACAGCTTCGCAAGTCTTTGCGTGAACTGGCGCTCCTCGATTCTCTGAACGCCAACAACATCTCTTTGGAAGAACTTCTGAAGCTCGTCAAGGAGCAAAATTCTGAGGTTGTCGATCTTAATCGTGACATCTTTCAGTGTTTGGATGTCATGCATAAGCAGATTGACGGTCTTCGTACTCCTCTATCAGCATCTATGGAATCTATTCTCAAGGAGGTGGTCAGACTTAATGATCAAAATACCTCCTTGACCTTATCGATGGCTGCTCTCAAGGCCGCCTTGGATGCTCGGGATCAGGATCTTATCCGTCTACGGCAGCAGACTTCGGCTCAGGAGTCTATTAATTCTGAAATTCTCAGTGCCTTGCAGAATTTAAATAAGCGTCTTGACTCTCTGCCTGCCGATATGGCTCAATACTGTGCTCAGTCTCTTGACATTGATATCACTGAGTCTGCATTCACTCCTGACGATCACAAGGTTTTGGAACGTATTGATCTCCGAGTAGGCCGTGTGTCGGCTATATCTGGTGTTTCTTCCCCGGCTCGTACTGAGGGGGAGAAACAAACTGAGGGGGAGAAACAGGCTGAGGGGGAGCAACTCCGTTCTCAGGTTCATATCAGTACGAGTCAGGAAAAACCCTCTGCTGCTGCCGAAACTACTACTACCGAACCATCTGCTTCTACCAAACCTTCTGCTACCAAAGAGAAGGGAACCGATCACCCCAAGGTGGTCGAAGAGCCTGAGGGGGAGAAAATGCTCACTAAGGATAAAGGCAAAGCTATTATGTCACTGGATGAAGTAGCTGCTGAAGAAAAGCGTCGTAAAGATGCTTTATTAAAGAAAGTTGTGGATGGTGTTGGTCTTCATCTTCCTCCTCCAAAGGCTACCTCTCCTGATCTAGGCTTATTTTGAAGAGGAACTGAAAGCTGCAAAGCTTGCCCAGATTGCTCGTGACAGAGATGCCGAGCTAGCGCTGAAGATTGCTGCCGAAGAAGATCCTACCGACACAATCAAAACTCAGATGAGCGCTCTAGAGGATTCGGCGAAGAAAAATGAGGAAATAAAGTCTTTGTGTATCGATTGGTACCGCAAAACTCTCAATAGACGCCGAATCTCTGCCAAAATCACAGATGTCAAAATAATCAAACCGTCTGCAACCTGCAATGTTATTCGGCTAAAGATTATCAGGGATGATGCTTCATTGTCTATGGATCGACTGGACTCTCTTGTTCGGTTCGGAGTATCAGAATGGGTAGAAATTGGTATCTGCTTGTTAAAAAGCCAAAGCTCTGCAAAAGCTGAGGTTGATAAATACATTGCAGATCTTCAAACCAAGTTCAGAACCTACCGAAAAAGATACAACATTGTCCATACTACTGCCGAAGAAGAGATTATCAACAATCTAATGTCTGGTCGTCCTCCTCCCAAATCGAAGTCGAAATCCAAAAAGGAAGACGTGTTTGCCCAAATGGCTAGAGAAGGAAAGGTCCCGGATACTTCAAATCTTGATCTTTCATTACCAATTCCGGTTCCACATCCTTCAACCACTGTGATTTCTAAGCCGACTCATGGTATCTTCTTCAACAACGCGCTTGGGCAGATCTCCTTCTTCAGATCAAGCCAAATCCCTATTGCCGACACTACCTTTCTCCACGAGATTATTCAAATAATTCCAATATCGGCTAGGGATCTCTATGTGGCTACTACCGACGAACTAAAGAAGAGGGATGTTGAACCGCATTTTTCTTTTGAATAAACTCGGTGTAGTTTTATGTTTATATTTATTTTGTTTTCCTCTGTATTGTAATCTTCTTAAAAAGATTAATACATTGAGTTTTTCTTACTTATCGTAAATAGTTTGTACAGATCTTTATTTCATTCATTTATACTTGTAAATGTCGGATACTCTAAAAAAATCCAAAAATAAACAAAAAGAATGGTCTATGTGAAATAGAACCCAAAAGAGTATGAAAAAGGGTCAAAATGCAGTATTCATTAACTTCTAAGTTGTATGAGATGTTATCATCAAATAGGGGGAGATTGTTGCGTCATCTAAGATTTAAAGATAACCTCTCCTTAGTCTTTATTGATGATTGAACCTTGTATTTTGATTTATGGTTCTTTGTAATAGCTTAGTTAGTTTAACAGATCGGTGAGTCGAAGACAAACCGAATTCAACATGAAGGAAGTCTACAATGCGGATTGAGATGGACTTCAAAAGTGAACTAAGCCTAGTCTGCCGATTCCAATTCGGCAGATCATATCCTTGCCGATTTGTAATCGGCAATTCTTATCCTTGTCGATTTATTGTTCGACATTCCTTCTCTTTCGTGCCGATTTGTTGTTCGGCATTTATTCTCTTTTGTGCCGAACTATTCTTTCGGCACATACCTCAGTTACTGAATTCCTCTTTCGGTAATCTTACTCTTACATATTGCTTCTTTATCTTATAAGAACATTTATGTTAAATCCTCATGATTTGACATACTTCCTCATTCCCAATGATCTTCTGACAATGAAAATGGAAGCTTCTTTCTTCCTTGAGAAGATATACACTTGGTCTTAATTTGATTGAGACGTTTATTTTCTAATTGATCTCAAAAAGATTTTCCCATAAATATTTTATAGAGATATTGTACTTTCATAGTACAAAAGTTACTTTTTGTATTGTGATAAGTCACATCAAATATCTTATAATTTATTGACAATATCTTAACCACCCATGCCTTTTCTTCTACATGTCCTTTGCACTCATTACTTTGGATAGTATATAAAGGATGGAGGTAGCACCTTGATACTCAAGCTTTCAGCTCAAGTTTTGGCATTCACAAGATTTCAAGCAGGTTGATAGTTGTCTCTTATCTCTTTAAGGTTTAAGTCTTTGTGTTCTTAGTATCTTCTAAGTGTTAGATTGTTTAGAGTAGTTCCTAACTATTCTTTTTCCGCAACAATCGTTATTTTATCTTTGTGTAATTCTTGATATTCATTATCAATAAAATAATTAAAATTAAGTAATTTTTGTGTTATTGTATTCAACCCCCCTTCTACAATACTTGTTTACTTCTTTGGGACTAACAGGGAGATTGTTGGATCTGAATGTGCTAAGGATGGATACTACTGCTACTTGAAAGGTATTACTACTGCTTGTAAGTTTAATATTGCTAGATGAAAATTACTACTGCTAGTAGAATTAATACTGCTTGAAGAGTTAGTGCTGCTACTTGAATAGTTAGTACTGCTTGAAGAGTTAGTACTGCTGAAGGATTACTACTGCAAGTGAAGAGTTAATACTGCAAGCAGAGTTAGTACTGCTGAGGATGTTAATGCTGCTAGATAAGGATGAAATTAATACTGCTTATGAAGATAATGACTTGGAGATAAAGATGAGCTGGAGATAAAAACGAAGATAATTAAGGAATTGATGTTGAAGATCAATTTTGTTTTTATAATTATCTTGTAATCTGTTATGCATATATAGTCTAGATATCTTAGATTATAGAAACAGTTTTGGAGAGACATTGATAGAGTTTTTGATATACGTTTGTTTTTAGAGAGAATTAACCTCAAGGTTCTTAGAATTCCTTTCAATAGAGAAGTATTGAACGTCTGTTGAGCCTGTTCAACAGATTGAGGTTGTGTTTGTAATCATTAAGTTTTATGCAATATAAACTTATGATTTGAGTTCATATTCTGTGTTTTGATTAATTGTTAAAGTGTTATTCCGCAACTTATTTAACATAAGTTTCTGAGTATTTATTAAATTCTTGTTTGAATTTCAATCCTGACAATTGTAATAATAAATATGGATAAAAAGATAATTTAAATAAAATAGAGTACTATAAAAACAAAAGGCAATTAAAAGAACTATTAGAAAGAAAAGTGAAAGGTTAAAAACACCCATTTTTCAAAATCCTACAAACCTTTTCTTTTCAACAAAGATGCAATCAAATCAAAAAAGATAAATCAAGCAAACCCAATATATCCCACAATGAAGTGAAGCATTGGATCAAGAATGTTTATCCCAAGAATCTTGGCATGACATCTCTTTTACCTAAACAATCATGCAGGATTCAATTCAACCATCTTCCTATTAGTGAAGATTCAAGAAGGTGTGGAAAAAACTCAAGAAGGTGTGGAAAAGAGAAGGGTATCCATATTAATAAATGAAGTCTCTTATCTAATTAAAACGGGGTCTACAAACGATTTGATCTCACCCAATTTACATTCCTAGTTTTTTTTTCTTCATATCATAAGAGGTCAATTTTTTACAATTTTATATGATTGGCTCGATATTTATCTACGATTAATATGAACAATCAACGTAGCCCTTTTTTCTTAAAGATGATGAAATATGAAGCATTATACCATACATGCATATGCCATATTGTTTCAGAGCATGAGGACAACAAATCATTTGGAGAGAGTATAGATGATAAGAAGGTGACTTGGTTGGCATATAAAAATGCTTACCTCCCAAAACACACAAGTGAGAGTATACACAAGAAAGCACTTATCCAACTTGATTCTTTATATGCTACCCACACCTGAAAAGTATCAGTTCAATATTCTTGTTATGGATAATTAAAGAGAGGAAAAGCAATAACTTTATCTTTAAGTTGCAAACTGCGGCATATTGTAAGGTTTTAAAGTGAACAATGTGAATTAATAATGTACATAAGTTGATCTTGGGAGCTGATAAACAGAACATAAGGAAATAAAGATACCCAAAAGTGAATCTAATGAAAAATAAAGTAATATTGTGACATCAGAAAGAAATGGATTACAGAAGAAAACCACTTTATTACAGAAGTTGTGAGGAGTTAGGTGTAAAACCACACATGTGCAAGAACCTAATCTGGGAATGGCAAGAATGATTCATATAATCAACCAAACCCAGATCATAAAAGCTTCAAGATTCAAAACCCATCTTCCAAAAATGATAGATTATAATCCAAAACCATGAGGACCAAATCTGAAGTAATAACTTGGTCTATTGATCAACAAAAACGCAAGAAATCCAACAAAATTTAAACAAGAAAATATAATTGTTTCTCCAAATCCCAAGAAAACCCAGACCAGAAAATCTTCAAAATCCAAAACCCATCTCTCAAATCAAGGATTTTGAAACAAAACTCCGAAAGTAATGAGTCAATCTTTTCAAACACATTCAATGATTAAAGAAAAAGATAGATAATATGATATAAATTAAAGAATAAAGCATGAAGAAAGTGTTGATTGTGTCTATACATACAACCCACAACTTGTATTAAATATATAAAGGAAAACCTAAATCAAGGATTAAATTTGGTTTTCTTCTGTGGAAAGGGAATCTGGTGGTGTTTACTGTACAATCAACACAATATATTATTTTCAAACAATCGCTGCACTTTGGAATATGGCAACGATATATACGGATTAGAGTCTAGATGACAAAACAGGTGGATAACATGCTCGATCAATTGGCAAGAAACAAATATGAAGTTCGATCGATATACCTGGATATACGGATCTGGGTAGAAGGAATCGATCTCGTTGAGGGTTTAGATGCGAAATCGGCTTCTCAAGCAGCGACCGTTCTTGTTGAAATTGATCGTTCTTCTCAAGTTTAATTGATATGGGTAGAAGAAATTTGATCGTTCTTCTCAATCGATCATTCTTGCAGCCCTAATATGTGATATCTATTAAAGTTCCTACCCCCTTTAATCGAATCTGCTTGCAGCGATATAGGGTTGCAGGAGAGGGAGGCGTGAGGCGTCGATTGCAGCTTTTTTAGAGCTTTTCAGAGCATCAATTACCTCTTATAATATCAGAGCTTTTCAGAGCTTTTAAGCTCTTTTAAAAAAAAAAACAATCTTAATGGTCAAAGATCTGACCGAATAAGATTTCACAACTTTTCAGACCATTTTTTCAAAAAACAAACAGGCCCTTAGTCTCTATTGGAATTCATAATTGAATTGAATTGATGTGGTTTTTATTTTCTTGATTCAATGAATTTTTTGGTTCATAATTCTTGGATTGCACACCAAGTGTTTGATGAAAATCCTAGGAGAATTATATTCTTTTATTGAATGTTACCGTGATGGATAAAGTTAATGTCTTTTATTAGTTTTCATTAGTTATAATGTTGCGATTTTTAGTTTAGTAGTTTAACTCTCATTCCATGTCTTTTGAAGTAATGTCATTTGTATCAAGTAGTTTTCGTTTTTAGTCAATTTCATTGAGCTTAAGTGAAAAAAGTGAGTAGCCAATTTTTGGGTGACACGTGCATTCAGTTTTAATACAAATCGTTAATTTAACCACTGACCCCTGAGAAGAACGATACCCTACTTACCCTATCACTATGTTT
This sequence comes from Arctium minus, assembly GCA_954870635.1. NCBI lineage: Eukaryota > Viridiplantae > Streptophyta > Magnoliopsida > Asterales > Asteraceae > Arctium > Arctium minus. The sequence goes on from OX941080.1 coordinate 13,176,530, forward strand.
GAGTTAGGTTTATAAATTTAAACCTTGTTGTGCATTTAACGACGCGTGCATCAAACTATATAACCTTCATCACAGACGACTTTCTCTTTGAAGAAATACCTCCTGTCCCAAATCGACACAATTCCCCCCCCCCCTTTAGCCTTTCCGATAGGTTTTGTTTCTGCAAAATCAAATATGTGCCCCCTATATTCTTTTAATTCGGAATAAAAGTAGATTGGAGACTTTGGTTTCTTGGAGAGCGAAGAACTTAATTAATGACTTTTACACAACCCGTTAATCCATTTCACTTTGGAATAATTCTCCACTCCCCTGCAATTAATCGAAAGAACATTCATTGACATTAGGTTTTCCAACTCTTTCAGCGCACCGTCCATTTTAAATCCCAACATTTCTCCTACCTCGATGGTCTTCTGTACTTCCACCAGGTCTGATTCAATGCTCGATACGTACTATGCCAATCTGGCGACGAAGAACTATCCAATCATCTAAAATTGTGATTGTTGCAACGAATGATATCTGAATCTTCAGCAATCACGATATCTTCCTCGTTATCATGCATGGAATCCTCCTTCAATATACCCCCTTTCACACTTTGTTTTTTCTTCTGTTTAATATCCTTGGAGTTTTTAGACGACATGGCCGATAAACTTTTCAATTTTGAGTTTCTCATCATGTCATGGGCTGTTACATTAACATTAATTCCCTCCCCGAACGAACTCTTGTTAATATGTCCTACGTTATTAATCTGTCTCACGACACAACTTATTTCACTTCGTTGTAGTATTCTTGTTTAAGTGTGCCTTTTTGGGTTGCAAGTTGAAGTATATTTGCAATGCAATTTCACTGCGGTTAAGGTCGTATTCTCAATGAGATATATCATATATAGAATATCCATTTTAGCTTTAAGAATGACATCTCACATCTCCGCGACTCTATTCTCAATTGGATCATTGTAATCTATTATCAATATATCCTTATTTTGCCACAAGAAAACTAGGCAAAATGTGAATTATCTGACAAAGAAATAATTACAAGTTGAAAACGACCATATCTTGTTGGTGATTTTATTGTCATCAAGCAATATTGTTGTAATTGTAATTTTCAAGGATATGGAGGCACAATCACAAATATTGTCTCTGTTGCCTTAGATCGCCCAAAGACGGAGGCCAACGGGGTTGTGCCCGCTAACGAGTCCAAGGGGCAGCGCCCGAGTGGGGTCCAAACCCCTGGCGAAACCTCTATGGATTTTATAAAGAGGATTACTTAGGAAATTTGAGTTTCTAAACATTTTGAGTGACATTTAGAAGGTTAGAAACTTGGTGATTTGGAGACTATGTATGGCATCAAAAGTCTCTGATTGAGAAGGCTTCTGACTTAGAGCTTCTAAGGAATCGTCTACCCAAATCTTACCTGGTAAACGCTTACCGGTATGAGTCAATCCTATAATTTATTTCATTGGGTAAAATTAATGTGGTACATCAAAACGATATCATATGCAACAATTTACCCGGTAAGCGCTTACCAGGCACCCTCACTTACGGGGTAAAACTCTCCATCCTTATTATTGCGAGTAAAATTTTGGCGCTTGCCATGTTCATCAAGTGAGAAAAATTACATGGTTTAGCAAACGGCCACTAAGCCAAAATTTGATCCGTTTATATTTTCAACCTTATCCACAAGTAGTAACTGATGTGCAGTTACGATTAAACCTCCCAACTACCCCGTAATTGTCGATACATAAATATGTGAAACATTGAATCTATGTTCGTCTTGAACTAGTTACATGAAATATTTATTGCACTCCTCCTACTGCTTCTCCTTATACCCACTAATGTTGTTTTCCGTCCTACGTACCTTGACTTGGGAAATTTCCATTCGAGAAAGAGATGTATGACTAAAGGGGAAAAGAGAGGGAAGGGATTCAAACCCTCGGTAAGCAAAATCCTATAAATAACTCAATTTTACAGCCATTAAGATCAGATCTAGTAATCATTGGATTATCCCCGATGCTCGACTCGTGATATGCAATTAATGCATACAGGGTCGAATTAGTGTCTTTGGAAAGCGAACTATATATACACAATCCAATTGATTTATCCAATCGTTCTTTCTCGTTTATAATTCTAATTTCAACTTTAATCCTAAAGCATCCTAAAGTTACCTGACTTAACCTACGGACTAGACAAGGTTGAAAGTAAAGCATATTGATATAGGTTCATAATCAAGATCATCATGTTACCTTAACAAGTTCCAAATTAGATTGCATTTTTATTAATTGTACAATAACATACAACAGTTTCTTATTCAAAATAAGAGGTAAAATCTCCTAGAAGAGAAATTGGGAATAAAATGTATTTTCCTTTGCTTTTCTCTAGATTGAGGTTCAAGCATGTTTCTATACCGAAAAAAATATTGTTTTTTTGTCTATAGCATTTTGGAATGTTCGATATCAATCAAGCCTTTTGAATCAAATAGTTATGAGTTCAAAACTAATGTCAGCCTGAATGTAACACCCGAGATAAAGTTAAACAATATAGTAATGTATATACACATTGTATATTAATTGATAAGTATGGAACCTGCTAGAAATCTTATCGAGGTTTTGAGCTGCTTTTATCTAGCATCCGGGCTCAACGTGAACCTCGGTAAAAGCAGTGTGGTTGGTATTGGGTGCTTAGTTTGGAAGTCACAGATATGACCCGGGTGTTAAATTGCAGGGATGGTTCGCTTCCGATGAATTACCTTGGTCACTTGGTGTTCCGGTGGGGGCAAAAAAATTTAGGACATCCTTTTGCTTCCGATCATCGAAAAATTCCAAAGTAAACTTTCGGCTTGGAAATCGATCAGTCTATCATTCGGGGGAGGCTTATTCTGTGTAAGTCTATTTTGGGTAGCCTCAGGACTTATCTCTTCTCTCTTTTCAAAGTTCCTTCGCTCTGTAAGGGTCGGTGGCAGTTACAAAATCGTATTTCAAGTGATTTATGGTCCCAAAAGTGATAACAATAAATCACGTGCAACTGACCCGTTACAACAAATGCGGAATAACGAGATCTAAATATTGTATATTTTGGTCTATTGATTCATACCGATCCACAAACGTAAATATAACAGTTATCGAATATACGATAAAATATAACGAAACAGCAAATAAATCGAGACAACAATATTTAACGTGGTTCCACTATCAGTGTGATAGTGTACATCCACAGGGAGAGAGAGATCTTTATATTACCAACCGGGAGAAATTACAACGTGTTTACGAGATATTTGGATCAACAAATCAGCCACCCAAATGTTCCTCCAAAAACAAAATATATAAATATATATATATATATATATATATATATATATATATCAATGATATATATATATATATATCAACAAAGAGGAAGAAGGAAGAAGAAGAAGAAAAATAGAAAGAATACTTCTATTTTTGTTGGTGTATTTTTGGGAGAATGGATGCATGTATTTATAGGGATAGAATGGTGCAAGAAGACAAATGGGTATGGGTTGGCATCTAGTTGGCATCCAAGATATCTTCCATATTTCCCATGCAAAAAGAAAATCCAAGTCAAGTAAACTTCCAAAAATATGTGGCTTAAATTAATCCACATATTCAAGCTTTAAACACTTGTACATTGTATTTGGTGAGTTGCACAGCACCAAAAAAACTAATCTGATTTAAGTTTTTCAACACTCCACCATGATGTGCAAATCACCCGACGAAAACCAAAGCACGAACCAATCCCCCGAAAACGGACAAATAGCTGATAGAGATTGACACGAGGTAACAAAATGCATTTTGATCGTGTCGAGCTTCGGCTCGGCCATCACCCGTCAAAAACAAAAGCAAAAATCCTCAAGTAAGCAATCTCAATAAACGAACGAGTTAAGCAACCTTAAAACATGTACCAAGTAATATCTCCCCAAAGATGTCGCTATATCATCTGTAACAATATTCTCATCTCTCCCACAAGGTGCCAAACGGCACTAACACAATCTGAGCTGGATCAAATTCGAGCAATGCTCGAATGCGGCTGGTGGTAACGACTTGGTGAACATATCTGCAGCATTATCTTCAGATAATATTTTCTTCAAGTACACAACCTTTGCGTCGTGTAAAGCTACCAGAAATGCATCACGCACATTAATGTGCTTTGTTCGAGAGTTGAACACCAAATTTGTAGCCAAGTGAATAGCACTCTGGCGATCACAATTAATACGGACAGTAGTCTGCTTCAGGCCCAAACCAAACAAGAGTTCCTGTAAATGAACTGCTTCTTTAGCAGACTCGACCGCTGCAATAAGTTTAGCTTCGATAGTCGATAATGCAACAACAGACTGTAATCGAGATCTCCAACTGACAGCTGTTCCACCTAATGTAAAAACATAACCAGATGTGGATTTCCAACTGACACGATCACCTGCGTAATCTGAATCGCAGTAACCAAGAATATCACAGTTGTTTTGCATACCCTAAATCAGGCCGTGAGTTTCCGTACCATTCAAGTAACGAAATACAGTTTTCACTGCATTCCAATGTGACTTACCCGGGTTCGATAGAAACCGACTAATCACACCAACGGAATGTGCAAGATCGGGACGAGTGCATACCATGGCATACATGAGGCTCCCGACTGCACTGGCATACGGAATCTTTGCCATCTCAGCCTTTCCAATATCGTCTACCGGACAATCGTCTCTTGTAATCTTGATATGTCTTGGAAGTGGCGTAGACACCGACTTTGCTCCATCAAGATTAAACCGCTTCAGAATCTTTTGAATATAGCCCTTCTGTGTTAACCTGAGAGTATGGGACTTAATGTCCCGAAAAATTTCCATGCCGAGAATAACACGAGCTTCACCGAGATCCTTCATTTCAAATTCTGATTTCAACCTATCTTTTAAACGGTTGATTTTAGAACGATCCCTGCAAGCTATCAGCATGTCATCAACATAAAGAAGTAGATAAATAGAAACGCCACCACTTGATCTATGATAGACACTGTTGGTCCCAAATAGCAGTAAGTAAATAAGAAAAGTATTGTAGAAGGGGGGGTTGAATACAATACACACAGTTTTTCACTTAATTTAATTCTTATTGATTTGAAATCAAGAATTACACATAGAAAACTTTGATTGTTGCGGAAGAGAACATATGAGATACGTTCAAACAATCTTACACATAGAGAATGAAGAACAATTGTAAAACACTTAGAAAACAATAAGATCTTCGTAGAGAGAAAGTTGCCAGGCACTTAGAGAACTTGAAGGTAGTAGAGCTGGTTGTCTTGCATGTTGAACCATTCTCCATATTTATAGTGCCTCATGCATTAAATGCATGGGACACCTGTGAATGTTCCAGATTCTAGTTTCTAAATCAATATTAATCAAACACAACAAGAATTAACAAACAATTACCTGTTTGATTAACTTCTCAATTCACGATTACAATTTCTCTCTCTCTAGAACTCTATCTAACGACCTCTCTTTTTCTCTCTCTAGAATTCTCTCTAATATTACAATTTTTTTTTCTAATTTGTACTATTCAAATTATAAAGAAAGGAAACTATTTATACTAACTACTAATTACAAGGAAAATACAAAAATACAAAATACAAAGTTTGACTTATTACAAATAGACTTTGACTTTTAATGAGATTTGACTTTAGTATCTTTGACTTTCTCAACTTTGACCTTCAGTATTCTTGATCTTGTATCCAACAGATTTATGCTCTAACAATCTCCCCCTTTGGATTCAAGATCATTGTTGAAAGATCTAGCAATTCAGTCTTCACTTTAAGCTCTGTCAAAGCAATCTCCCCTTTTTCTTTTAACAGTCTTCTTTCCAAAAACATCTTCAAATGATAAACAATATCCCCAAAGCTCTCATAGAACGCTTTCAGACTTTTTGGAAAGAAATTATCTTCAAAATCAGCTCGAATGGTTTAGCAAATAATCTTCAAAGAAAATTTCCTCAAAATCTTCAGAAATTCTTTGATCATCTTCAAATCTTCAAATCTTTATCATTTCTTTGATACCATCTCCCTTTAACTTCAAAAACTTTAACATTTCTTCATACCATTTCCCCCTTTTTGATGAATTGAGCATTAAGATCATCAAAACTTTTTCGTCCAAGAAATGTCAATGACCATTCTGATATTTCCAACTGAGCCTCTGATTCTGTGATCCATAACCAAGTATTCGTCTAGATCTTTGCAAATCCAGACAAAATAATAACAGGTAACTCTTGAATCAACAGATGAATCAGTTAAAATGCCTGTCAGTAACACAAAGTCACTGTGTGTAACGAATACACAATATAAAAGAGCTTTTTGATGTTCACTCCTCCAGGGCTTCCATCCAATCATCGAAATACCACAAAGGCAATTTCTATGAATGTTATGACAAAGAAACAAATTCTTTGTGTGTTCGTGCATGTGTAGAAAGAATTAAGCACGAATAATTGCTATTAATAAGGCTCAACATTGTGTAAACCACTAAGACAATAGTAGATAAACACAGACTCTAAGTGCATGATTGAAGTGCGAAGGTGGGCCAGACTTCCTTCTTTTTCAATATCCAGATTTTCCAAATGAAAACCAGATAGATTATATGCTGCGTCCCCAGAAAAATATGAAACATTTTCTTTTTGAGAAGAAAATGAGTGGTTGGTGGGGTTTAAGCAAGAGTTGGCATGGGCTATTTGCCTGTTTCAATAACGTTCACCAAAGAGTTGTGAAACGCTAGTAATGTGGCTGCCCGGCTCAGAAAGTAGATGGTGCAGAGTTTAATATTCTTTTACTCTGACCTCACACCCTCTTTCTTTTTAATCAATAAGCTCACTACTAACCAAACTCTCTTTTCCATTTTACCTCATCACACCCACACTCATTTCTTTTAGACTACTCACACTCAATCACTAAAGGATTAACTTCTTGGGTAGGAAACACTGGTTAACGTTAATCCATAGAAGTTTAGTTAATTCCTAGCACAAAGAACCCATAGTTCCTGTGTGTCCCAATACGCAATCATTCAATCAAGCAATCACATAAACAATATAATAAATCAAACCTGATATTGATATTCAATGGATTCAAATGATTACAAGGTTGAAATCGAAATCCTCTTTTTCTCTCTTCTTCTTCTTCACGGCGCCTCACACCACCACCACTAATTCACTCTCAATAATAATTTTGCAATTAAGATCCTTGTAACCCTAATTACCACTCACCTAAACTAATTTATAATTAGGCTTTATTAGCCTATTGGGCTTGGCTTGCAAGGCTTGGCCCAACACACAAAAGCAAACTAATAACTAAAATAAAAGACAAATAATTAAATTACGGAAACATACTTTGACTAATTATTACAAAAGGACCCTAGACTATTTGTTGAGACGACTTTATCAGCTTTAACTTCAGATTTCCATCTTAAGATAATTATGATCTTGAATCCAATAAATATGTGCATTAACAATCTCCCCCTTTGGATCAAGATCATTCTTTATGTTGGGAACTGAAGAATTCATCAAGTATGGTTAATGCTGTTGGTTCAATGTTACTACTGCTAGAAGACTTAAAGGTTAATACTGCTGACTGTTACTACTGCTAGTACTATTAATACTGCTAGTCAAAGTTAGTGCTGCTTGAACAAAGTTAGTACTGCTTAGCTAGTTAGTACTGCTAGTAGTTAGTACTGCTTAGTAGTTAATGCTGCTAGAAGGAAGTTAATGCTGCTGAAGATTAATACTGCTTATATGATGAAAATTCGTATGAAAGGATATACATGAAAGCTTAGAGATATACTTGGAAGATATACTGAAGATATTTTATTGTATTTATCTTTTGTATTCAGTATATATATTGTATAGTTTAGAATAGTTTCAGATACGGAACTTAATTCATTCTTTTAGAGAGAAAATTAACCTCAAGGCATAGATCCTAATTATAGAGAAGTAGAATTCGTATTGGTGAGCCTATTCATCAATATTGAGGTTGAGTGAGTAATCTTGTAACTTCAAAGCATTCAATACAAGTTTACAGTTTGTTATCTATATTCTGTTTTGATTTCCTGTTTGATTAAATATCAAAGTGTTATTCCGCAAACTTCTTTGACATTGTTTCTGAGAATTAATTCTTGTTGAGAATTCGATCCTGACAAGTGGTATCAGAGCCAAACTCTCTCAGAAACAGTTATTCATCATGGAAAATCTTACAGAATCAAGCAGTACTTTGGTCTCAAAAGTTCCAATGCTCAGATCTAATGAATTTGACATGTGGAAGATCAGAATCAAGCAATATATTCTCCTCACAGATTACTCTATGTGGGACATCATTGAGAATGGCCCATCTGATGAAGGAAAGATTGGTGAAGATGGCAAAAGAACCCCTCCAAAGACAGATGCAGACAGGAAGACAAGGCAGACAGAGATGAAAGCCTTGAGCACACTGCTCTTGGCCATTCCAAATGAGTATCAACACCAATTCTGCAATTGTACTGATGCACAGATGCTCTGGAATGCTCTAGAAAAGAGATTCTCAGGTACCAAAAGTACCAAGAGAAATCAAAAGGCAATCTTAAAGCAACAGTATGAAAACTTCATCTCAACTAAGAATGAGTCCATGACTCAAACTTTTGACAGGTTTAATAAACTAATTGGTGAACTACCTACTATGGGAGTACAGATTGATCAAGATGATGTGAACAGAAAGTTCTTAAGGTCCCTTGGAGATGAATGGACCATGTACACTGTGTCATTCAGACAGAATGATCAGTTGGAAGAAAAAGAACTTGATGATCTGTACAATGATCTTAGAGTATTTGAAGCTGAGGTGGAGGCAAAGAAGAAGCCTTCTGGATATATTCATAATGCTGCACTCCTATCAGCATCAATTGATTCTACTGCTAACCCTGAATCAGTTAATGCTGCTAATGGAACAAATCAAGATAAAGGCACTGATTCTGTGTTTGAAGCTTTTCTTTCCAATCATGAAAATTCCTCTTTGATTAATGATGACTTAGAACAACTTCATCCCGATGATCTGGAAGAGATGGATATTAAATGGCAGATGGCCATGCTCTCCATGAGGGTTAAGAAGTTTATAAAGAGGACTGGGAGAAACAACTTCTCCCAAAGAAGAGAAGATGGAGCAGGGTTTGATAAATCAAAGGTGGAATGCTACAAATGCCATCTGAAGGGACATTTTGCTAGAGAATGCAGAAGTGGAGTGTCTCACAACAACAACCACCAACAAGCTCAATCTGGAAGCTTCAATAACAACAGAAACTCTTCTTAAGCCCTTGTTTCTCAACAAGGAATGGGGTTTGATTGGAGTGATCAAGCAGAAGAAACTATTTAGAATCAAGCTCTTATGGCTAAAGTATCTGATCTCCCATCTGAGGTAAGTTCTAATCTCTGTTCTAAAACTTGCATAGACACTGTTAAAAGGTACAGGGATCACAATCAGAAGATGAGTGATGACCTTAAGAGATTAGAAAAAGATATAATAGACTATGTAAGGATTGTAGAGAGATTTGAAGATCAGATCAAAGGTTTTCAAGCCAATGAACTCCAACACTCATATGACACCAATTACTGGCAGTGGGAGAAAAAGGATTTAGAACTTAAACTGACCAAATCTAAAGAGGAGAGTGAAAAACTGAAAGAGGAGCTAACCAAGGTTAAGCTTGATATAGAAAAGTTTTCCAATGCTTCTAAAGCAATGGACTCTTTACTACAAAATCAGATTCATGATAAGCTGAGAAGAGGAATTGGGTACAATGCCACACCTCCACCATATAACAACAATTACATTCCTCCTACTTCAGACCTGTTAGACACCAAAGATAGGAAGGACTTGCCTGAGGGAGCCACTGAAATAGATCCCTTAGATGAGGTAGTTGTTGAGGATAAGAATGAGAATGAGGTTGGCAAGAGTAAGGAGAACAAGGTGAGTGGTGAGATTCCTCTAGAGAATAACATTATCAACAATGAGGATTATGGAAGGGCTTGGATCAAATCCAAGGACATAGAGAAGACAGAGGGAAAGTCTGGTAAGGTCCATTACAAACAGACCACAGTTGTGAATCCAGGTCCTTGCAAACAGTGTGCATGTAAGAAGAATGAGCCCCAAAAACAGGACAAAAAGAGGGGAAATCAAAGAAACTGGAATAATCAGTGGGCACAAAAACAAGGGGTTGATTTGAGTAAAATCAATAGACCAAAACCTTGTTTTATCTGTGGCAAATTGAATCATCTTGCAAAATTCTGTTATTTCAATCCTATGAACCAAAGGATGAATTTCCAAAGATCCATGCAAAAACCCTTTGGTTATAAGAAAATTGAAAAGAACCATGTGGCTAAGAAAACTGTTAAAACTAAAAGCCACATGAAGAAAAAGTCTGTTAAAGAAAGTGTCAATATGTGGATTCCTAAAAGCACTAAAACTGTTAGTACTGCTACCACAAATAGTGTTACTGACAATGATAGTGCTGCTAGAAGTAATACTACTGCTAACAATCTTAATGCTGCTAACAAGGTTAGTACTGCTAAACCTGTTAGTACTGCTAACTATGTTAGTACTTCTAAGGTTAGTACTGCTTCTAGTGTTGGTTCTGCTAAGCCAATCATATTGACAAAGTACTCTAATAAAGAGTGCTCTGAGTTTAAAAACCTCATTAAAAAGGAATGTAAATACTTTGATGAGAAAGGGAGACCCAAGACCACTTTTGCTTGGGTCCCCAATCATACTAATTGATTTATTTAATGTGCACGGCAACCAACAGCTCAAGGGAAAGAGCATTTGGCATGTTGATAGTGGTTGCTCTAGGCACATGACAGGCAACATGTCATGCCTTCAGGATTTCAAGCATATTAATGGAGGACATGTTGCATTTGGAGACAATCTTACTGGTGGTAAGATAAGTGGAACAGGTAATGTCACCAAAGGTAAGATGACATTTGAGGATGTCTACTATGTTGATCAATTAAAGTACAACCTGTTAAGTGTATCACAGGTTTGTGACAAACAACATAGCATATTATTTACTAATACTGAGTGTATGATTCTTGCTCCAGGGTTCAAGGTAGTTGATGAAAGCATGATACTACTTAGAACTCCAAGAAAGGACAATGTTTACTGTCTTGATTTGGACAATGTTGATAGTGATTCATCTCTAAATTGTCTTGTTTCAAAAGCTTCTGTAGATGAATCCTCTCTTTGGCACAGAAGGATGTGTCACATGAATTTCAAGACTATGAACAATCTTGTTAAAAATAACCTTGTAAGAGGTTTACCTTCAAAAGTCTTTTCATGTGATGATCATTGTGTTGCTTGTCTTAAAGGCAAACAACACAAAACTTCTCATAAGACCAAAGAGTTAAATTATGTTTCTTCTTGTCTCCAGTTACTGCATATGGATCTGTTTGGTCCTACAAATGTTATGAGTATAGGCAAAAAATCTTACTGCTTGTTTATTGTTGATGATTACTCCAGATTTACTTGGGTATATTTTCTAAGAACTAAGGATGAAACTAGTGATCTTATCAAATCCTTTATTCTAAGAATTGAAAACCAAACTAATCAAAGAGTAAAAGTCATTAGATCAGATAATGGAACTGAGTTTAAAAATCATGATCTAAACACCTTTTGTGAAGAAAAAGGTATTGAGAGGCAATTTAGTGCTCCTAGGACTCCTCAACAGAATGGTGTTGCTGAAAGGAGAAATAGAACACTAATAGAGGCTGCTAGATCTCTGTTGGCTGATTCAAAATTGCCAATTACCTTCTGGGCTGAAGCAGTTAATACTGCCTGTTATGTCCAAAACAGAGTTCTAGTGGTCAAGCAAAAGGACAAGACCCCATATGAGCTTTTAAATCAAAGAAAACCTTTTATTGGTTTCTTCAAACCTTTTGGGTGTCCTTGTACAATTCTAAATACCAAATCTCACTTAGGTAAGTTTGATAGCAAAGCAGATGATGGATTTCTTGTTGGATATTCATCTCAGAGTAAGGCCTACAGAGTTTTTAACTCTTCTACTAGAATAATTGAAGAAAGTGACAATGTCAAATGCAATGAGAACACACCAAATCCTGTTGGGTCTGGGCCTCAGTGGCTATTTGACATTGATTCACTAACTAACTCTTTTGGTTTCAGTAATGAGTATACAGGAACAGGTAGTGGAGAATCAGAGATCACACAAGTTCAAGAAAGTATATCTAAATCTGTGATTTTTCCCATACCCACAGTAAATTCTGTTGAAGATTGTGAAAAGGAATCATTTACTGAACCAAGTCAGAGTGAAGAAGACACTAGAGATGAGGAGACTCAAGAAAATAATGAAGTGGCATCTGAAAACACTTCAGTTGAGTTGCATGAATCTAATCTTGAGGCTGGATTGAATGAAGAACCTAGTTACAACACCAGAGTTCAAAAGAATCATCCTCCACAGTTGATAATAGGAGATATCTCTTCTCCTATGATGACTAGACATCAAAGCAGACTTCAGGAAATGCAAGATCAACAGCATACAGTGCTTTCTTGTTTTCTATCACAGCTTGAGCCTAAAAAGGCACATGATGCTATGAAAGAATCCAGCTGGATAGAAGCAATGCAAGAGGAACTGTTACAGTTCAAGCTACAAGATGTGTGGGATCTAGTAGACCTTCCTAAAGGTCACAGAGCGATTGGCACAAAGTGGATCTTCAGAAACAAGAGAGATGAAAGAGGTATTGTCATAAGGAACAAAGCAAGGCTGGTGGCTCAAGGCTACACTCAAGAAGAGGGTATAGATTATGAAGAAGTTTTTGCTCCTGTAGCTAGGATAGAAGCAATCAGACTATTCCTAGCCTATGCTTCTTACATGAACTTCAAAGTCTATCAAATGGATGTAAAAAGTGCTTTTCTCTATGGCTCAATTGAAGAAGAAGTATATGTCTGTCAACCACCAGGGTTTGAAAACCCAAGCTATCCAGACAGGGTATACAAATTAAAGAAAGCACTTTATGGACTACATCAAGCCCCAAGAGCATGGTATGACACTTTGTCATCCTATCTCTTGGAAAATGACTTTGAAAGAGGAGTCATTGATAAGACTCTATTTATCAAAAGAAAGAAGAAGGATATCTTGCTGGTCCAAATCTATGTTGATGACATTATTTTTGGTTCTACAAGAAACAACATGTGCAAGGAGTTTGAGGATTTAATGCATCAAAGGTTCAAAATGAGTTCCATGGGGGAACTTACTTTCTTCCTTGGCCTCCAAGTTCAACAGAAGTCAGATGGTATTTTCATCTATCAATCCAAGTATGTGCAGGATATTCTAACCAAGTTTGGTTTCTCAGAATCAAAACCTGCCAGCACACCTATGGAAACACACAAGCAGATCACAGCAGATCTTGAGGGGGAGGATATGGATGTGCATCATTATAGATCCATGATTAGCTCTCTCATGTATCTCACAGCATCAAGGCCAGATATAATGTTTCCAGTCTGTGTATGTGCAAGATTCCAAGTTAGGCCAAAGCAATCTCACTTTCAAGCTGTTAAGAGGATATTCAGATATCTCAAAGGGCAACCCAGATTGGGACTTTGGTATCCTCATGACTCACCCTTTGACCTAATAGCATACTCAGACAGTGACCTAGGTGGAGCAAACTTGGACAGAAAATCTACTTCTGGAGGATGTCAGTTTTTTGGTGCTAGACTAGTCTCATGGCAGTGCAAGAAACAAACCACAGTATCCACATCTACAACAGAGGCAGAGTACATAGCAGCTGCAAGTTGCTGTTCTCAAGTCTTATGGATTCAGAATCAAATGTTGGATTATGGGGTAACATTTCTACACACTCCAATCTTTATTGACAACAGCAGTGCTATTAGCATTGTGAATAATCCAGTCAAGCACTCAAAAACAAAGCACATTGAGATCAGGTATCACTTTATAAGAGATTGTAATGAAAAGAAACTTATTCAAGTTGTCAAAGTTCACACTGATAATCAGGTTGCTGATCTATTCACTAAAGCTTTTGATGTGGGTAGATTCACCTTCTTGGTAACAAGTGTGGGAATGATAAACTCTGAATAATTCCCTTCTCAAAAAGTGGCTTTATATCTGTATAGTATTTCTGGAGTTACTAATCTTCTGTTTCAGGATTTGCATAGCAGTACTCAGTGTTTAGCAAGTTTAAACGGAGTAAGTCAGTTAATACTGCTAGTAGTTAATACTGCTTTCAGTTAGTACTGCTAGTGGTTAATACTGCTTTCAGTTAATACTGCTAGTGGTTAATACTGCTTTCAGTTAATACTGCTAGTGATTAATACTGCTTTCAGTTAGTACTGCTAGTGGTTAATACTGCTTTCAGTTAATACTGCTAGTGGTTAATACTGCTTTCAGTTAATACTGCTAGTGGTTAATACTGCTTTCAGTTAATACTGCTAGTGGTTAATACTGCTAGTAGTTAATACTGCTCTAGGTTAATACTGCTTATATTCCGAATACTATAAATACTCTTTGCCCGCCTAAAAGTTCATAACGACTCTTTGCATACTGTTCTCTTGCGCTCAAAACCTTTTCTCTCTCAAGTTCGAAGATTTCAGGCCAGCTTCTCACTAAGATCAATGGCATCCATGGCATTCATCGATGAACACAATGAGATAGCGATGCTACAAAAGCCAAAGCAAGCTGCAGGATTTCATCAGATTGTGGACTTCCTCAAGTCAAGCCACATTGCTCATGCTCTTATTGTATCCCCTACAATCTATATTGAGCATCAAAGGCAGTTCTGGGCTAATGCAACCATTGTTGTTAAGAATGGTGTGCAGATGATCAAGACAAAAATTTGTGATCAATCACTCACGGTTACTGAAGAGGTTATTCGCATATGTCTACGTCTAGACGATGCCTCTGGTATAACCTCTATCCCAAATGATGAAGTCTTTTCAAACCTTACAAGAATGGGGTATGGAGGCCGATTGGGAGTTTTCAAATTTTCTAAAGCCAAATTCTCACCCCAATGGCGTTTCTTTGTCCATACTCTTATGCATTGTATCTCCAAAAAGACTACTGGATGGAGTGAGTTCAGCAGCACAATTGCTTATGCTTTGGTGTGCTTGGCCACTGCCAGAAAGTATAATTTTTCTAAAATGATCTTCAGTGATCTTGTCTCAAACATGGGAAACAAAAAGAGCTTCTTTATGTATCCCAGGTTTGTTCAAGAAGTTATTACTCATGAATTGACGAATATACCTCAACCTGTTGGGGTATATGTACCTAAACCCCCCAAAGGCAAGGTTTTCTCAAATATGAGAAGATCTGCTGGGGACTCTGAAGGAGTTGACACCCCATTGTTCTCTACAATGATGGTGGTGTCCCAAACCAATGAAGGTATGGCAGCAGGGTCAAGGCCCCCATTAGACCAATCCACTGCTAGCCAAGCCCAAACTTCCCTCTCAAAATCAATTCCCCAGTCCCTTCTTGAAAAACCAATATCTCCCATCACCCAAACTTACAAGAGAAAACAGGTAAAGAAGGCTCCTTCCCTTCTTGTACCATTACCCACTAAGCCTATAAGCCCTCTAAGGGAGAATTCTCCCCTAGAGAATATCCAAAGGGAAACCACAAGGGTGTCTCCCAACCCAAAGGAGGTGCTCTCTGAGGAGGAGGTAGAGCATATGGGTGATGAGGCTGCCACTACTCCTGCTAGTACAGAGGAGGAAAGTGGTAACATTAATAAGACCTCCCCCATGGCAACTTTGAATGAGCAATCATTTGAAGGTCCCTGGTGCCAAGAAACCACAGGGGTGGATAGTGCCTCTGCAAGGCAGAAGACTTCCACAAATAAAAGATCCAATGATTCTTCAAAGGAGGGTAACACTTCTGGAAAGGGTGAGGACAGATATACATACGATGAATTGATGGAAACAATGGGGAACATCAATCAAGATGTTCTCCAACAAGGCAAAGAAATTGAAGAAATGAAGCTAGTAATTATGTCCCAACAAGAACAGATTGCTAAGCTGAAAAGGATGGTGGTTAGTTTGGTACAAAGGAAGAAGAGAAAGCAATTCCAATTAAGGAGAAGGACCACTGGGGATGATGCTCCCAAAAAGGGGGAGATCAACATGGAAGAAGCCTCAAGAAAGGGGGAGCTTGATGGAGAGAAAGTTAATGTTGAGGGGGAGAAGAAAGCAGAAACAGTTACTACTGCTGACATTAATAAAGCAGCAGAAACTGTGAAAGAAGTGTTAACAGATCTTGAGATTGCAGAAACCTTACTAAAAGACAAGAATGATACTCCCAAGGTCACTTCAAAGACCAAAGGTGTAATCATAAAACAACAATGTGAAGTGATCAAGAAAGATAACAGTAAGAAGGAAATGAGCAAAGACAAAGGAAAAGCAAAGATGGTAGAATCTGATCAACCAATCAAAAAGCAAAGGTTGGTTGAATCAGATGAAGCCCTAGCTAAAAAGATGCAGGAGGATATTGAAAAAGAAGAAAGAGTTCAAATGGAAAAGGACAGGGAAATGGCAAAAGCTCTAGCTGTTGAACTGAATGAAGCTTATCAACAGAGTATGGCAACTGAAATTGCACAGAAGAAAGCTGCAAGTATGAAGAAAGCTGTGGTTAAAACAGTTGCAAAGAAGAGAAGACCCTCAAAGACATTCCTAGGTACCCAAGAGAGAAACAAGATGATTATATTTCTCAAAGGTGTTGTAGGAGTCAAAAAGGAGATGTTCTCTAAAATGTCTTTTGAGAAGATCAAAGAGCTCTATGATTCAGAGATGTTAAAGCTTCAGGGAAGTGAAACTGCTAGGGTGGAGATGGAGAAGAGAATGAAAGAAAGTAATGACTTTGATTGTCAAAAGCCATTTCCAGATGAGCAAGAAACACCTCCTAAGAAAGAGTCTACCCTGGGAGAAAGTCTAAGGACTTTAAAGAGAACAAAAATGATGGCAAGGAGAAAGCCAATTAAAAAGCCTAGAGTATCTGAAGAAGAGGCTGATAAGGTTGCTGAAGAAGAAGGGGCACCTGAGTCATCTAAACAGACAGAGCCATCTAACACAGATGATGTAAATTTGTATATGGTAGTGATGGACAAAGTGCCTGAACCAATTTCAGCAGAGCCTGTAGGAGTTAAGCCTCCTGAGGTGATTCTCTGGGATACATTGACAGTGGATAGAAAGGAATACATAAGGCTGAAAAGAAAGGATGAAAAGTATGAAGTGTTTAACACATGGGCTAAAATTGTCAGAACATGCTCTAGATCAGATATTGAAGAGATGTTTGAGATAGGAATGAAGTTGTATGCAGATATTCTAAAGGCTCCAGGGATTTCAATTACAAAACTGGTAATGGAGTATCTGTGTATGATGTTCAAACTAGAAGAAGTAAAGCACTTGATCAAGGATGTCTGCAAATCAGTAAACAGTTGGACTCTATATGAAATTAGTGGAGTATATACAGTGACTTTGGATTTAAATCACACTGAATACTTCCTAGTGGATAGAGTGTATAATCATAGCAGACTGAAGCTACATGCCATGCTGAAGAAAAAGTTAAGGTGTGTTCCAGATTTAGAAATGGCTAAATACTTGATTCAAAGAACCATCAATCAGAGTTTGGGATTGGATGCAAACACTGGAATTTAGACCATAATAGAGTTTTGGGAGCATCTTGAAGATTAATTTTGAAGAACTTGACTTCTCTTTCTAAAAGTCAAGTTAGGGGGAGATTGTTGGGAACTGAAGAATTCATCAAGTATGGTTAATGCTGTTGGTTCAATGTTACTACTGCTAGAAGACTTAAAGGTTAATACTGCTGAGTGTTACTACTGCTAGGACTATTAATACTGCTAGTCAAAGTTAGTGCTGCTTGAACAAAGTTAGTACTGCTTAGCTAGTTAGTACTGCTAGTAGTTAGTACTGCTTAGTAGTTAATGCTGCTAGAAGGAAGTTAATGCTGATGAAGATTAATACTGCTTATATGATGAAGATTCGTATGAAAGGATATACATGGAAGCTTAGAGATATACTTGGAAGATATACTGAAGATATTTTATTGTATTTATCTTTTGTATTCAGTATATATATTGTATAGTTTAGAATAGTTTCAGATACGGAACTTAATTCATTCTTTTAAAGAGAAAATTAACCTCAAGGCATAGATCCTAATTCTAGAGAAGTAGAATTCGTATTGGTGAGCATGTTCATCAATATTGAGGTTGAGTGAGTAATCTTGTAACTTCAAAGCATTCAATACAAGTTTACAGTTTGTTAATTATATTCTGTTTTGATTTCCTGTTTGATTAAATATCAAAGTGTTATTCCGCAAACTTCTTTGATATTGTTTCTGAGAATTAATTCTTGTTGAGAATTCGATCCTGACACTTTAAGCTCAGAAAATGTAATCTTCCTCTTTGTCTTCAGAATGTAGCAATATCCCCAATCGATGAGAATATCTCTTGGAAAGAAATTATCTCCAGTAAAGCATATCTTCCATTTCTTGATTGACGCTTCTCCCCCTTTTTGATGAAAAGAGTTCAGCAAAACGTGTCTTCAAGAAATTTCTTCCACTATTGATCTTGCAAACAGAACCACTGATTATCCGTCAATTCATTAATATGTTCATCCAGATCTTTGCAAATCTAGACAATTTAGAAAATGAAGTGTAACACCTGAATCAACAAATGAATCAGTTAAAATTGTCTGTCAGTAACACAAAGTCACTGTGTGTAACGAATACACAATATAAAGGAGCTTTTATGATGTTCACTCCCCCAGGGCTTCCATTCAATCATCGAAACACCACAAAGGCAATTTCTATGAACGTTATGACAAAGAAACAAATTCTTTGTGTGTTCGTGCAAGTGGTAGAATAAATTAAGCAGATGATGTTTGCTTATAAGGCTCAAATAAGTGTAAACCACTGAGACAAGTAGTTAAACACAGACTCAATGTTCATTAGTGAAGTGTGAAGGTGGGGCAGACTACCTTCTTTTCAATATCCAGATTTTCCAAATGAAAATCAGATAGCATATGTGTTGCGTCCCCTTTGAAAATGAAACATTTTCTTGTTGAGAAGAAAATGAATGGCTGGTGGGGTAAAGTCAAGAGTTGGCAGGGGCTAGTTGCCTGTTTCAATAATGTTCACCAAAGAATTGTGAATCATTAGCAATGTGGCTGCCTGGCTCAGAAAGTAGTTGATGCAGAGTTTGATATTCTTTTACTCTGATCTCACACCCTCTTTTTTTTTTTTTTTTTTTTTTAAGCTCACAGCTAACCAAACTCTCTTTTAATATTGTCCCTCAACACACATCCCACACTCATTTCTTGTTGGACTCCTCACATTCTTTCACTACAGGATTAACTTCTTGGGTAAGAAACACTGGTTAACGTGAATCCATAGAAGTTTATTTTAAGTCCTAGCACACTAATGCCATGTTTTCCTAAGAAGCAAAAGTTGCTCAGGTGATTTAACTTTATCAGTTAAGGCTCAATGATGAAGCAGAAAACCTTTAAAATCACACATCCAAATCAAGAAATCTTTTTGAGAATTGGGAAGTGGTTTGAACAATTAAGAACATGTTTTCTTCTGATTGAAAGTTGTCCTTCTTTCAACCATGGAGGAGATGAAGATTAAGAATTATACCTTTTGAGTACATTCTTACATCTCACGAAGTCAAGCTTAAAGTCATATAGATATGATCTTTGAAGCATCTCTCAACCTACAAAAGTCTAAAAGTCTAGTCAAAGTAACTTTATTCACTGAAATTGAAATGACATAAATCAGTAAAACAAATGATGTACGAGTTCTGATCAGAAATAATCAGAAGTCATCGCCATACTCCTTTGACTTGATCGCTCCCCCTAAAATTATGCATTACTAACAAGTTGATCAGTCAGTACAATGCATTCAGAATTGCTCCCCCTCAAACTAACATTGATCATCTATAAGATACTTTTCACACTCCCCTGAGATCATGAACAAACTATTAAAGAGCATGTATCATGCGGAAATAATAATAAATAAATGATAAAGAGATACAATAAGAAACATTAATAGGTAACTACCGATTAGGTCTTAAGATTTAGCATACCAAGTCTTGAGACAAGAAAATTAAATCTCTTTTCGTCTAAAGGTTTGGTAAACAAATCCGCAAGCTGATAATCGGTTTTTACAAAGTAAAGTTCAATTGTCCCCTTTTCTACATTATCTTTTATAAAATGATACCGGACATCTATGTGTTTGGTCTTAGTATGCTGAACAGGGTTAGCGGTAATCGCAATAGCGCTCTTCGAATCACAATAGACCGGGATTCTATTGAAATGAAATTCGTAGTCTCGCAGTTGTGTTCTCATCCACAAGACCTGAGAACAGCAGCTAGCAGCAGCTACATATTCTGCTTCGGCCGATGATGTGGAGACACATAATTGCTTCTTCGAAGCCCAACTGACGAGTTTATCTCCGAGGAATTGTATATGACCCGAGGTGCTTTTCCTGTCTAACATGCAACCAACATGATCTGCGTCTGAATAAGATGTTAGTTCAAAGCTTGTATCCTTAGGATACCACAGACCAAGATCTGCAGTCCCCTTCAGATACCTGAAAATCCGCTTTACAGCAGACAAATGGGATTCTTTAGGATTGGCCTGATATCTAGCACATAAGCATGTAGAAAACATTATATCCGGCCTACTTGAAGTGAGATACATTAAGGAACCTATCATTCCTCTATAAGTCCTAACATCAACAGCCTTTCCCCAAAGATCGGTGCCAATCTTAGTACCAGGTGCCATTGGGGTACCAATCGGTTTACAATCTTCCATTTTGAACTTCCGAAGAATATCTAGAATGTATTTAGATTGATTGATAAAGATCCCCGTTGAAAATTGTTTGACTTGCAATCCGAGAAAGAAATTCATCTCTCCCATCATGCTCATTTGAAAACGAGACACCATGAGGTTTGCAAAGTTCCTACAGTACTTAGGATTTGTAGAACCAAAAATAATATCATCCACATATATTTGAATAAGAATGATATCGCCTTTATCCTTTTTAATGAAAAGAGTGGTATCAACCGTACCTTTTGTGAAACCCGACTTAACCAAGAATTGAGATAGAATATCATACCAGGCGCGAGGAGCTTGTTTCAGTCCATAAAGAACTTTATCCAAGATGTAGACGTGGTTCGGCTTATCTGGATTTACAAACCCTTCTGGCTGTGATACGTAGACTTCTTCCTTCAGTACTCCATTCAGAAAAGCTGTCTTCACGTCCATTTGATAGACGGTGAAGTTCTTGTGGGCTGCGTAGGCTAAGAACATCCGAATTGCCTCTATACGTGCCACTGGAGCATAAGTCTCATCGTAGTATATCCCTTCCTCTTGCCTATATCCCTTGGCGACAAGTCGTGCTTTGTTTCAGATAACGGTGCCATCTTCATCTTTCTTGTTTTTGAACACCCATTTCGTACCAATGATGGTTTTACCTTGTGGTTTGGGTACGAGTCTCCAGACTTTCAGTGCTTCAAATTGATTCAGCTCATCTTGCATCGCAGTTACCCAATCTGAATCGGCAAGGGCCTCAGATACGCGTGTAGGCTCGATCTTGCTCAGAAAAGATTCATACATACATAGATTTGATGTTGCAAACCTAGTTTGCACCGGTGTAGAAGGATCTCCAATAATTTGATGTATCGGGTGCTCTTTGGTCCACTTATGTTCATGAGGGAGTGGATTAGACGTAGATTGATCATTGTCCGCATCTAGGAATCCACTGGTATCTCCTTCAGATGGTTCATAATTAATGGGGGCTTCAGTTGAAGTAGTCGTTGCAGAAGTAGCAGTAGGTACAACTTGGTCAATCTGATGATCAGTCCTTACAGTACATCCTACGGAGTCAGCTAGTTCTGTCTCGGCATTGTTGGTCACAACTTCAACTGTCGGAGTAGGATTTTGAACTGGAACTTCTTGCTGAATAGGGGAACCAAATTCAGTAGATATATCGGAAGTGGTCGGATGAGTAGTCATCGAGTCTTCTATCCTGTCAACCACAACAGAGTTAGGCAATTTAGAACCAAGAAATTCATCGTAGAACAGTTCAAATAATAAATCCAAATCAGATAAATTAGAAGTAGACGATGAAGCGCCATCTGATTTGTTCTCTTGAGGTGCAGGTCCTGGACTGGTTGGTCCAGAAGCTAATACTCCAGTAATGACGGGTTCTGAACTGATGTGCTCAGAAGCCATTTCCTCATCGAATGTAACATTGACGCTCTCGATCACTGTCTTCGACTTCTTTAAATAAACACGATATGCAGACGATGTAGAGGAATAACCAACAAAGATGCCTTCATCCGCCTTAGCACTGAACTTGTTCAGATTCTCTCGGTCGTTTAGAACATAACACGTACAACCAAAAACATGAAAATATTTAATGGTTGGTGTGCGGTTGTTGATCAACGCATACGGAGTCTTCTGAAATTAGCGGTGTATCATGGAGCGATTCTGAGTGTGACATGCAGTCGATATAGCTTCAGCCCACAAAAATAAAGGTAATTCAGATTGGCTGAGCATTGTTTGAGCGGCCTCAACAAGTGTATGATTTCGCCTTTCGACGACGCCGTTCTGTTGAGGTGTGCGAGTAGCAGAGTATTGATGTGATATCCCGACTGATTCGAGATATTCTTCGACTGTCTTGTTCTTGAACTCTGTGCCGTTGTCAGTCCTGAGAATCTTGACTTGTTTTTTGCAGATTGACTTGAGTTGTCTTTAGAAACGTAATGAGAACATCGGGAGTCTCATCTTTAGACCGTAGAAACTTAACCCAAGTGTATCGCGTATAGTCATCCACAATAACCAACACATACTTTTTTCCTCCTAAGTTTTGCGTTCGCATAGGACCGCATAGATCCATATGCAACAACTCTAATGGAGAGTTGGTACTAGGTTCTGGCTTTGGTTTGTGTGGGGCTCTCTTCATCTTTCCCTTTTCACACGCTGAACATAGATGTTCTTTCTCATACTTCAGCTCTGGAAGACCTTTCACTAGCTTACCACTGACCAGCTTGTTGATGTACCGAAAGTTGAGGTGAGAAAGTCGTCGATGCCATAACCAGCTTTGTTGCATCGAGGCCTTTGATAGTAGGCAGACCTGATTGTCAGCCTGGACCTTTGACAAATTGATGGTGTAGAGGTTTGACTTGCGAGATCCGACCAGGAGTTCTTTTCCTTCTTCAGTGCGTATTGAACATGTCTTGGCCTTGAAATTAACCTCTAAATCTTTGTCGCAGAACTGGCCAATGCTGAACAGGTTGTGCCCTAAGCCTTCAACGTAACTCACCTTCTTGATCGTAAGATTTTCATGTACAACATCACCATATCCCAGAATAGGTGAAAACTGATCATTCCCAAAACAAGCTGTGCCACAGTATTTGTCCTTATAATTAGACAACATACTCTTCTGCCCGGTCATATGTTTGGAACACCCACTATCCAAATACCACATATGACGGGTCTGCACAAAACAAATCAAGAAAGAAGAGGTTTAGGAACCCATTTAAAAATGGGACTTCCACTGTTAGTACTTGATTTTGGCATCCAATTAAAATTGGGCCCGCTTTTTCCTTGAAAACCATAATCATGATGATAACGATAAGATGAAACATTATATGAACCATACCAAACATCCGAAAATTTACGAGAAGCATAATCACATTCACCATAATTTAAAAACTTCTTATTTTTAGATGGAGCTAACTGGAATAATTGCTTTATAGAGTATTTCTTGCGAGAATCAACAAGATTAGGTTTAAAAGTAGCAACATTCACAATCACATCATCTTTACTATAAGTCTTTTTATTCAAAACAAAACTAGAACTAGCTTTGGCTTTCTCGTCTATCTTCTGTTTTGGTATCCATGCAGTCTTAACTCCAACCCTTTGCTTTATCAAATCTGAAACATTTGAAACTTTAGAGTTAGAATGGTGAGAAATATGAGAATGCTTCTTCTTTGGCTTACCAGTGAGGATCGGTTTCTGTGAAAGCTGAGATTTTTGTTTCTTACCCTTTGCTTTCTTAGATTTCACAGAGACTGCTTTATCAACTTTCGTTGATGTTTCACCTTTTTCATGCACACTGGGTAATTCAAAGGAATTTACAACACAAGATGAATGATCAGGAAGTTCAGAAGAAAAATCAAACTGAGAAACACACTTATTTAAAACGCCTTTAGAGTTTAAGAAATTAAGCTCATTATTAAGTGAACCAGATCTATCATCCAAATTTAAAGCTTTGGAGAGTTTAGGAAAATTAGAATTTTTGAACACTGTTAAAAATACAGTTTGTTCTAAGTCCATCAACATTCTTTTATCTGAAAGAGTATTCTCAAGTTCAGAAATTTTACTTTCCAAAACGAGGGGAGGAACGTACAGCTTACCTTCAATGGGTTTAGCCTCCAACTCTTTAACAGAATAACTCTCAAAATAATCATTTGAAAGAAATTTTGATTTATTAGAACGATAACTGTTATTCAACTTCTCATAGCGAAATGGAAGTTGAACTTTAGTTGTGTTCTTTCTTTTATCATATTCCTTGGCTTTATCTTTTTCCGACAGACTAGTCCAAAAAGGTTTGAGTTCTTGATGTTGAGGAGCCAATAACATAAACCCAAAGTCATAAAGTGCAGGCACTTCAGATATCACCTTTTTGAGATGATGTGGGTTTTTGTAACCAAGTCCCCAAGTATCAGGTTTCTCTTTAGGTTTGTTCAAATGAATAGTGTGTTCAGTTTGTCCCAAAGAATGTAATTTTTCTTCCAAAGCATTCACCTTTTCTATTAAGGATTTATTCTCTTTTGAAGTAGAAAAGTACCTTTTAGCAATCTCTCTAGATTTGAACTCACATTCTTTAAACTTTGAATCAGTTTCAGATAACTCTTTATGAATTATAGTCTTTTCTTTAGCGCTGGTGTCTATATTTTTGTGTAAAGTTTCAATTAATACATTTTTCTCAGCAATATCATTACTAAGTTTGTGTATAGATTAATTTTTCTCATTTATGACACCTCTTTCACGCTTCAGTTTCGACTCTAATTCTTGGAGTTTAGACATCATGATATTCATTTGGTTCAGTAAATCAAATTCAGTTAAGTTACATACCTCATCATTATCTCCATCATCCGAATCAGCTTCAGGTTCTGACTGGTTCTTCCCCATCAAGCACAGATGTGCTGTCTCGTCCTTCTCTCCTTCTTCAGATTCATCATCCGAATGGTCGAGCCAGTATTCATCCTCGGCCATTAATGATTTTACAGGCTCTTGTTGCTTGGCTAGAAGCATTTTATTCTTGTAATAGTCTGAGTTTTGGACTTTTGATTTGCGGCAGTCCTTGGCAAAATGACCGAGTCTACCACAGTTGTAGCACTTAATCGGTTCTTCTTTCTTGGTCTCTTCAGCTCCATCCTTCATCATTTCTTCTGATCTCCTTTCTTCAACTTTCTCTTTATGCTTGTAGTTGTTCGGACCAGACGAGTATCGCTGACTATTGGAGTTTGGCTTTTTATAGAACTTCTTTTGGAAAGCCTTGGTTAACATGAGCATGGTTTCCATCAGTTTTTCACAATCGTCAGTTTCAGACTTTTCCTCACAATCAGCTTCTTCCGAATTAGATTCTATCACCTTCTTCTTCTTTGACTTCTTAACCACAAGAGCAACTGGATCAGCAACTGCTTTGTCAGCCTTTTTCATCTCAGTCTTGATCTCTTCTACCTATTCCTCATTCTGTCTGAGGATCTCATAAACTTCATGAAGAGGAATGTCATGCAGATCTTTCAACTGTCTCATCTGACGGGTGAACCTCTTCCATTCAGGCTGAAGATTGCTGAGAAATTTCACATTCAGCTCCACGTGAGATTTGCTGATCTTGTTCTTGCTGAGCTCGTTCAGCAAAGTGACAAATCTGTCATAAGTAGCTTCGAGAGACTCTCCAGCTTTGGCTTTGAACTCTTCATAATTATTCAGGCATGTAGATACTTTGAGCTGATTACCGACTTTGGATCCGATCATCATCTTCTCCAATTGATCCCACATTTGCTTACCGGTAGCGTTATAGCTGTCAATCTTGACATATATTTCATTCGGTATGCCTTGAAGAATAAATGATCTTGCCAGCTTGTCACCCTTGTGTCTCTTCAGCTGATCTTCCGAATATTCACCAATCGGTAATTTGTACTCTGTCTCTTCTTCTTGACCATTTTCTCCAGCTACAGTGAGAACCTTGGTCGGAGGTGTCATGATCCCGTCTTTCAGAGATTTTCTGATTTCATCTCCCAAATCATGTCGATCAATGAAGTCCAAAAATCTGTCCTTCCATTGCTCGTACTCCCCCTTGAAGAGTACTGGTGGTTTCACATCTGTTCCAATAGCAAGAGCTTCCCGAGACATCTTTACTTATATGATTAGAAATCAAACTTATCTGATATTTAGACAATCAACTGAATGAGATCGTTAGAAGTCAAGATAAAATCACACAATACTGAAAAACTTAGAATGAAATTCAGAAAAATCTGATCACGAACAGAACTTTGTGCCCCTTTGCAGACTTAGCACGGGGGTCCTATTTAGATGCCCTATTACAGTTTGCAAAAATCGATTTTCGACCGGTATTTAGTCGACCGGTATTGAGTCGACCGGAGACTTGTAAAGACCGGTAGAGAGTTCGACCGAATAGATGTGAAGACCGGTAAGTGAAAGGACCGATATTATGTTCGACCGGGGAATTGTAACGACCGATATTGCCTTCGACCGGGAACTTGTAAAGTCCGGTCGAGGATTTGATCGATATAGAGTTCGACCGGGTATTTGAAGAGTCCGGTCGAATGATTTGACCGATAGTCCTAAGACCGGATGGTTGTTCGACCGACACTATGCTTCGACCGATATTATGCAAGACCGGAGTGGACAGTGAGTGTCCCGGTCGAATGCTATAGACCGATAAAGGTATTCGACCGGAAGTGGACTTAGACCGATAGACCTATATGTTCGACCGGAGTGTTCTTGATACAGAATCGACCCAGTAACTCAAAACTCAACCCAGAAACTAATCAAAACTCAAAATTGACCAACCAAACTTTGCATACATGATCGATTAAACTAATAGAACGATAGCTACCAATAAATTTCACTAAAAACCACTTTATGAAGAATTCGATTGAGCACACAGTGCCGTCTCCAAACCGAACCCAGAAAACCAAATTCAACAAATTGATAATAAAAAACAATGCAATTATCAAATCAATCACTACCCAATCACTATAATATGCAAAACAAACACAATCAAACTAATATCAACTTGAATGAACAATCACACAATAAAAAAACATGAATCTTTGACAGAAAATTAGAACCGAACAAAAAACTTATTCAATCCAATCTGTACATGCTCTGATACCAATTGTGTGTCCCAATACGCAATCATTCAATCAAGCAATCACATAAACAATATAATAAATCAAACCTGATATTGATATTCAATGGATTCAAATGATTACAAGGTTGAAATCGAAATCCTCTTTTTCTCTCTTCTTGTTCTTCACGGCGCCTCACACCACCACCACTAATTCACTCTCAATAATAATTTTGCAATTAAGATCCTTGTAACCCTAATTACCACTCACCTAAACTAATTTATAATTAGGCTTTATTAGCCTATTGGGCTTGGCTTGCAAGGCTTGGCCCAACACACAAAAGCAAACTAATAACTAAAATAAAAGACAAATAATTAAATTACGGAAACATACTTTGACTAATTATTACAAAAGGACCCTAGACTATTTGTTGAGACGACTTTATCAGCTTTAACTTCAGATTTCCATCTTCAAATAATTATGATCTTGAATCCAATAAATATGTGCATTAACAGTTCCTATAAAGCATGAGTTGCTCAAGTAGTTTAACTTTAGCAATTAAAGCTCATATACAAATGTCAGATGAATGTATGCTCAGATGATATAATCATGAAGATTTGAGCATTTTTTTTTAAACATTGAAGTATTTTCAAACAAGTATTTTGAATGAATGAATATGAATGCAAGAAACTTGTTTGAAAATCTGACATTGTATGAAAATGATTAGAAATGAATGATATAGCAATTAAAGCTTATGGTCAAGAATAATTGATATTTGTCTATACGAAACAAAATATAGACATTCTTGAAATGACCGTTTCGAAATGAAATATCGCTCAAAATTCATTGAAATACAAACGGAGTGTCTTACCATCGAATAAAAATTGTTTCAATTTAGAGACATGGTAAAAACATGTTTGAATAAAATCAAACCGGTGTGTGTGAATACTTGAAAGTATATAGAAAAGACAATACGCAAGTATTTATCTTTGGAAACACACGGTTTATTTATCGATTAAGCACAATCATAAAATGAAAACATTTAAAATCACACTTCCAATTCATGAAATCTTTTTAAAGAATCGGGAAGTGGTTTGAACATTTAAGAACATGTTTTCTATACCTGAAAGTTGTCCTTCTTTCAGATATATGTGAGATTTAAGATAAGAAATTTACCTTTTCGCTCAATTTTAATTCTCAGAAAGTCGAGCTGTTGTCATTAAAATATGATCGTTTCAGCTCCTCTCATCCTGCATAAGTCTCAAAGTCTAGTCAAAATTTATTCACAAATTTTATTCAAAAATAAAATGACATAAAGAAGTAAAACAATTAAAGTACGAGTTCTGATATGAAATAATCAGAAATCATTGTTTTACTCCTTTTGACTTATAGGCTCCCCCTAAAATCATACATCACAGAAATTTTGTCAGTTAAGTATAATGCAGAAATTAGTTTATGCTCCCCCTCAAATAAATGTAGATCATCTAAAATCTTCTCTAACCCCTCCCCCCTGAGATCATGAGCAAACAATTAAAGTGCAGATATCCTGTAGACATAAGGATAATGAAAATGACGAAAAATAACAATTAGTAACTATATTAGGTAATAACTGATTATGTCTTCAGATTTAACATACCAAGCTTAGAGATAAGAAAATTAAATCTCTTTTCATCTAATGGTTTGGTAAATAAATCTGCAAGTTGATAATCGGTTTTTACAAAATAGAGTTCAATTGTTCCTTTTTCAACATTATCTTTTATAAAATGATACCTTACATCAATGTGTTTGGTTTTGGTGTGTTGGAGAGGATTAGCAGATATTGCAATCGCGCTCTTCGAGTCACAGTATATGTCAGGATCGAATTCTCAACAAGAATTAATTCTCAGAAACAATATCAAAGAAGTTTGCGGAATAACACTTTGATATTCAATGAAACAGTAAATCAACACAGTAAATATGAAGAACAAACTGTAAACTTGTATTGAATGCTTTGAAGTTACAAGATTACACACTCAACCTCAATATTGATGAACAAGCTCACCAATACGAATTCTACTTCTCTAGAATTATGATCTATGCCTTGAGGTTGATTTTCTCTCTAATAGAATAAAAAAACAAAAGTTAAATCACTATTCTAAACTATACAATATAAATACTGAATACAAAGATAATTACAATAAATAAAATATCTTCAGTATATCTTCCATGTATATCTCTAAGCTTCCATGTATATCCTTTCATACGAATCTTCATCATATAAGCAGTATTAATCTTCAGAAGCATTAAATTCCTTCTAGCAGCATTAACTACTAAGCAGCACTAACTACTAGCAGTACTAACTAGCTAAGCAGTACTAACTTTGTTCAAGCAGCACTAACTCTGACTAGCAGTATTAACTACTAGCAGTAGTAACACTCAGCAGTATTAACCTTTAAGTCTTCTAGCAGTAGTAACTTTGAACCAGCAGCATTAACCATACTTGATGAATTCTTCAGTTTCCAACAATCTCCCCCTAACTTGAATTTTAGGAAGAGAAGTCAAGTTCTTCAAATTTTCTTCAAGATGCTCCCAAAACTCTATCATGGCCTAAATTCCAGTGTTTGCATCCAATCCCAAACTCTGATTGATGGTTTTTTGAATCAAGTATTTAGCCATTTCTGAATCTGGAACACATCTTAACTTTTTCTTCAGCATGGCATGTAGCTTCAATCTGCTATGATTATACACTCTATCCACTAGGAAGTATTCAGTGTGATTTAAATCTAAAGTCACTGTATATACTCCACTAATTTCATATAGAGTCCAACTGTTGACTGACTTGAAGACATCCTTGATCAAATGCTCTACTTCTTCAAGTTTGAACATCATACACAGATACTCCATTACCAGTTTTGTAATTGAAATCCCTGGAGCCTTTAGAATATCTGCATACAACTTCATTCCTATCTCAAACATCTCTTCAAGATCTGATCTAGAGCATGTTCTAACTATCTTTGCCCATGTGTTGAACACCTCATACTTTTCATCCTTCCTTTTTAACCCTATGTATTCCTTTCCATCCACTGTCAATGTATCCCATAGAATGACCTCAGGAGGCTTAACTCCTACAGGTTCTGCTGAAATTGGTTCAGGCACTTTGTCCATCACTACCATATACAAATTTACATCATCTGTGTTTGATGGCTCTTTCTGTTTAGATGACTCAGGTGCCCCTTCTTCTTCAGCAACCTTCTCAGCCTCTTCTTCAGATACTCTAGGCTTCTTAGTTGGCTTTCTCCCTTCCATCATCTTGGTTCTCTTTAAAGTCCTTAGACTTTCACCCAGAGTAGCCTCTTTCTTAGGAGGTGTTTCTTGCTCATCTGGAAATGGCTTTTGACAATCAAAGTCATTACTTTCTTTTATCCTCTTCTCCATCTCCACCCTAGCAGTTTCATTTCCCTGAAGCTTTAACATCTCTGAATCATACAGCTCTTTGATCTTCTCAAAAGACATTTTGGAGAACATCTCCTTTTTGACTCCTACAGCACCTTTGAGAAATATAATCATCTTGTTTCTCTCTTGGGTACCTACAAATGTCTTTGAGGGTTTTCTCTTCTTTGCAACTGTTTTCACCACTGATTTCTTCATACTTGCAGCTTTCTTCTGTGCAATTTCAGTTGCCATACTCAGTTGATAAGCTTCATTCAGTTCAGCAGCTAGAGCTTTTGCCATCTCCCTGTCCTTTTCCATCTGAACTCTTTCTTCCTCTTCAATGTCATCTTGCATCTTTCTAGCTAAGGCTTCATCTGATTCAACCAACCTTTGCTTTTTGATTGGTTGATCAGATTCCACCATCTTTGCTTTTCCTTTATCCATCGCCTTCTTACTGTTATCTTTCTTGATCACTTCACCTTGATCTTTGTTGATTACTCCTTTGGTCTTTGAAGTGACCTTGGGAGTATCATTCTTGGCTTTAAGTAAGGTTTCTGCAATCTCAAGATCTGTTAAAACTTCTTTCACAGTTTCTGCTGCTTTATTTATGTCAGCAGTAGTAACCGTTTCTGCTGCTTCTTTTGTTTCTTTTGGCACTGAATCTCCTTGTGTTTCTGCTTGCTGCTCCCCCTCAACATCAAGTTTCTCTCCATCAATCTCCCCCTTTCTTGTGGCTTCTTCCATGTTGATCTCCCCCTTTTTGGGAGCATCATTCTCAGATTTCCTTCTTCTTAGTTGGAATTGCTTTCTCTTCTTCCTTTGTACCAGACTAATCACCATCTTCTTCAGCTTAGCAATCTGTACTTGTTGTGACAGAATGACTAGCTTCATTTCTTCAATTTCTTTGCCTTGTTTGAGAACATCTTGATTGATGTTCCCCATTGTTTCCATCAATTCATAGTACGTATATCTGTCCTCACCCTCTCCAGAAGTGTTACCCTCCTTTGAAGGATCATTGGATCTTTTAGTAGTGGAAGTCTTCTGCCTTGCAGAAGCACTATTCACCCCTGTGGTTTCTTGGCACCAGGGACCTTTGAATGATTGCTCATTCAAAGTTGCCATGGGGGAGGTCTTATTGATGTTACCACTTTCCTCCTCTGTGCTAGCAGAAGTAGTGGCAGCCTCAGCACCCATATGCTCTACTTCCTCCTCAGAGAGCACCTCCTTTGGGTTGGGAGACACCCTTGTGGTTTCCCTTTGGATATTCTCTAAGGGAGAATTCTCCCTTAGAGGGCTTAAAGGTTGAGTGGGTGATGGTACAAGAAGGGAAGGAGCCTTCTTTACCTGTTTCCTCTTGTAAGTTTGGGTGATAGGAGAGGTTGGTTTTTCAAGAAGGGACTGGGGAATAGATTTTGAGAGGGAAGGTTGGGATTGGCTAGCAGTGGGTTGGTCTAATGGGGGCCTTGACCCTGCTACCATACCTTCATTGGTTTGGGACACCACCATCATTGTAGAGAACAATGGGGTGTCAACTCCTTCCGAGTCCCCAGCAGATCTTCTCATATTTGAGAAAACCTTGCCTTTGGGGGGTTTAGGTACATATACCCCAACAGGTTGAGGTATATCCGTCAATTCATGAGTAATGACTTCTTGGACAAACCTGGGGTACATAAAGAAGCTCTTTTTGTTGCCCATGTTTGAGACAAGATCACTGAAAATCATTTTAGAAAAATTATACTTTCTGGCAGTGGCCAAGCACACCAAAGCATAAGCAATAGTGCTGCTGAACTCACTCCATCCAGTAGTTTTTTTGGAGATACAGTGCATAAGAGTATGGACAAAGAAACGCCATTGGGGTGAAAATTTGGCTTTAGAGAATTTGAAAACACCCAATGGGCCTCCATACCCCATTCTTGAAAGATTGGAAAACAGTTCATCGTTTGGGATAGAAGTTATACCAGAGGCATCGTCTAGACGTAGACTGATGCGAATAACCTCTTCAGTAACTGTTAGTGGCTTTTCACAGATCCTTGTCTTGATCATTTGCACACCATTCTCAGCAACAATGGTGGCATTAACCTAGAACTGCCTTTGATGCTCAATATAGATTGTAGGTGATATAGTAAGAGCATGAGCAATGTGGCTTGACTTGAGGAAATCCACAATCTGATGAAATCCTGCAGCTTGCTTTGGCTTTTGTAGCATCGCGATCTCATTGTGTTCATCGATGAATGCCATGGATTCCATTGATCTTGGTGAAAAGCTTGCCTGAAAACTTCGAACTTGAGAGAGAAAAGGTTTAGAGCGCAAGAGAACAGTATGCAACGAGTCGTTATGAACTTTTAGGCGGGCAAAGAGTATTTATAGTATTCGGGACATAAGCGGTATTAACCTAGAGCAGTATTAACCACTAGCAGTATTAACTGAAAGCAGTATTAACCACTAGCAGTATTAACTGAAAGCAGTATTAACCACTAGCAGTATTAACTACTAGCAGTATTAACTAACTTACTCCTTTAAACTTGCTAAACACTGAGTACTGCTATGCATATCCTGAAAAAGAAGATTAGTAACTCCAAGAATAAATAATATACAGGTATAAAACCACTTTTTGAGAAGGGGATTATTCAAAGTTGATCATTCCCACACTTGTTACCAAGAAAGTGAATCTACCCACATCAAAAGCTTTAGTGAATAGATCAGCAAACTGATTATCAGTGTGAACTTTTACAACTTGAATAAGTTTCTTGTCATTACAATCTCTTATGAAGTGGTACCTGATCTCAATGTGCTTTGTTTTTTAGTGCTTGACTGGATTGTTCACAATGCTAATAGCACTGCTGTTGTCAATAAAAATTGGAGTGTGTAGAAAGGTTACCCCATAATCCAACATTTGATTCTGAATCCATAGGACTTGAGAATAGCAACTTGCAGCTGCTATGTACTCTGCCTCTGTTGTAGATGTGGATACTGTGGTTTGTTTCTTGCACTGCCAAGAGACTAGTCTTGCACCCAAAACTGACATCCTCCAGAAGTAGATTTTATGTCCAAGTTTGCGCCACCTAGATCACTGTCTGAGTATGCTATTAGGTCAAAGGGTGAGTCATGAGGATACCAGAGTCCCAATCTGGGTTGCCCTTTGAGATATCTGAATATCCTCTTAACAGCTTGAAAGTGAGATTGCTTTGGCCTAACTTGGAATCTTGCACATACACAGACTGGAAACATTATATCTGGTCTTGATGCTGTGAGATACATGAGAGAGCCAATCATGGATCTATAATGATGCACATCCATATCCTCCCCCTCAAGATCTGTTGTGATTTGCTTGTGTGTTTCCATAGGTGTGCTGGCAGGTTTTGATTCTGAGAAACCAAACTTGGTTAGAAAATCCTGCACATACTTGGATTGACAGATGAAAATGCCATATGACTTCTGTTGAACTTGGAGTCCAAGGAAGAAAGTAAGTTCCCCCATGGAACTCATTTTGAACCTTTGATGCATTAAATCCTCAAACTCCTTGCACATGTTGTCTCTTGTAGATCCAAAGATAATGTCATCAACATAGATTTGGACCAGCAAGATATCCTTCTTCTTTCTCTTGATAAATAGAGTCTTATCAATGACTCCTCTTTCAAATTCATTTTCCAAGATATAGGATGACAGAGTGTTATACCATGCTTTTGGAGCTTGATGTAGTCCATATAGTGCTTTCTTCAATTTGTATACCCTGTCTGGATAGCTTGGGTTTTCAAACCCTGGTGGTTGACAGACATATACTTCTTCTTCAATTGAGCCATAGAGAAAAGCACTTTTTACATCCATTTGATAGACTTTGAAATTCATGTAAGAAGCATAGGCTAGGAATAGTCTGATTGCTTCTATCCTAGCCATAGGTGCAAAAACTTCTTCATAATCTATACCCTCTTCTTGAGTATATCCTTGAGCCACCAGCCTTGCTTTGTTCCTTATGACAATACCTCTTTCATCTCTCTTGTTTCTGAAAATCTACTTTGTGCCAATTACTCTGTGACCTTTAGGAAGGTCTACTAGATCCCATACATCTTGTAGCTTGAACTGTAACATTTCTTCTTGCATTGCTTCTATCCAGCTAGATTCTTTCATAGCATCATTTGCCTTTTTAGGCTCAAGCTGAGATAGAAAGCAAGAAAGCACTGTATGCTGTTGATCTTGCATTTCTTGAAGCCTGCTTTGATGTCTAGTCATAATAGGAGAAGATATATCTCCTATTACCAGCTGTGGAGGATGATTCTTTTGAACTCTGGTGTTATAACTAGGTTCTTCATTCAGTCCAGCCTCTAGATTAGAGTCATGCAACTCAACTGAAGTGTTTTCAGATGCCACTTCTGATTCTTTATTGTCTTGAGTCTCCTCATCTCTAGTTTCTTCTTCACTCTGACTTGGTCCAGTAAATGATTCCTTTTCACAGTCTTCAACAGAATTCACTGTGGGTATGGGAAATATCACAGATTTAGATATACTTTCTTGAACTTGTGTGATCCCTGATCCTCCACTTCCTGAACCTGCATTCTCATTACTGAAACCAAAAGAGTTAGTTAGTGAATCAATGTCAAATAGCCACTGAGGTCCAGACCCAACAGGATTTGGTGTGTTCTCATTGCATTTGACATTGTCACTTTCTTCAATTATTCTAGAAGATGAGTTAAAAACTCTGTAAGCCTTACTCTGAGATGAATATCCAACAAGAAATCCATCATCTGCTTTGCTATCAAACTTACCTAAGTGAGATTTGGTATTGAGAATTGTACAAGGACACCCAAAAGGTTTGAAGAAACCAATGAAAGGTTTTCTTTGATTTAAAAGCTCGTATGGGGTCTTGTTCTTTTGCTTGACCACTAGAACTCTGTTTTGGACATAACAAGCAGTATTAACTGCTTCAGCCTAGAATGTAATTGGCAATTTTGAATCAGCCAACAGAGATCTAGCAGCCTCTATTAGTGTCCTATTTCTCCTTTCAGCAACACCATTCTGTTGAGGAGTCCTAGGAGCACTATATTGCCTCTCAATACCTTTCTCTTCACAAAAGGTGTTTAGATCATGATTTTTAAACTCAGTTCCATTATCTGATCTAATGACTTTTACTCTTTGATTAGTTTGGTTTTCAATTCTTAAAATAAAGGATTTGATAAGTCCACTTGTCTCATCCTTAGTCCTTAGAAAATATACCCAAGTAAATCTGGAGTAATCATCAACAATAACAAAGCAGTAAGATTTCTTGCCTATACTCATAACATTTGTAGGACCAAACAGATCCATATGCAGTAACTGGAGACAAGAAGAAACATAATTTAACTCTTTGGTCTTATGAGAAGTTTTGTGCTGTTTGCCTTTAAGACAAGCAACACAATGATCATCACATTAAAAGACTTTTGAAGGTAAGCCTCTTACAAGGTTGTTTTTAACAAGATAGTTCATAGTCTTGAAATTCATGTGACACATCCTTCTGTGCCAAAGAGAGGATTCATCTACAGAAGCTTTTGAAACAAGACAATTTAGAGATGAATCACTATCAACATTGTCCATATCTAAGCAGTAAACATTGTCCTTCCTTGGAGTTCTAAGTAGTATCATGCTGTCATCAACTACCTTGAACCCTGGAGCAAGGATCATACACTCAGTATTAGTAAATAAAATACTATGTTGTTTGTCACAAACCTGTGATACACTTAACAGGTTGTACTTTAATTGATCCACATAGTAGACATCTTCAAATGTCATCTTACCTTTGGTGACATTACCTTTTCCACTTATCTTACCACCAGTAAGATTATCTCCAAATGCAACATGTCCTCCATTGATATGCTTGAACTCCTGAAGGCATGACATGTTGCCTGTCATGTGCCTAGAGCAACCACTATCAACATGCCATATGCTCTTTCCCTTGAGCTGTTGGTTGCCCTACACATAAGATATATCAGTTAGTATGAATAAGGAACCCAAGCCAAAGTGGTCTTGGGTACCCCTTTCTCATCAAAATACTTGCATTCTTTCTTGACAAGATTTTTGAACTTTAACTCCTCATTCTTGGAGTATTTTGTTACAACAATAGGCTTGGAAATATTTTTTCTAGAATCAGTACTGTTTTTAGAAATACTAACTGCCTTAGAAGTACTTGCATGCTTAGCAGCATTAACCTTGTTAGCAGTAGTAACTGTGTTAGCAGCAGTAACTGTGTAGGCAGCAGTAACTGTGTTGGAAGTATTAACCTTTGAAGAGGTACTAACAGTATTAGCAGCACTAATATTTTCAGCAGTACTAACACTGTTAGCAGTAGTAACTGTGTTAGCAGTACTAATATTGTTAGCAGTACTAACATTGTTAGTGCTTCTAGGTACCCACATTTTGACACTTTCTTTTAAAATCTTTTTCTTTAAAATGCCTTTACTTTCAACAGATTTCTTTATCACATGTTTCTTTCCAGCCTTCCTATAACCAACAGGTTTTTGCACAAATCTTTGAAAGTTCATCTGTTGGTTAATAGGGTTAAAGTAACAATACTTAGCCAAATGATTCAACTTGCCACATATAAAACAAGGTTTTGGTCTATTGATTTTATTCAGATCAACACCTTGTTTCTGAGCCCATTGATTATTCCAGTTTCTTTGATTTCCTCTTTTTAAACCAGAATTTAGGCTCTTAGTAGTATTGCAAGCACACTGTTTACAAGATCCAGGATTCACAACTGTGGTTTGTTTGTAATGGACCTTGTTATCCTTTCCTTTAGTCTTCGCTATCTCCTTGGACTTGACCCAGATTTTCCCACATCCCTCATTGGTGATAATATTGTTTTCTAATGGTATCTTTTTACTCACAGTATTATCCCTGTTCTCACTGGCTTCTTTCTCAGTCAAATCCTTAACTACTACCTCATCCAAAGGATCTATCTTAAAAGCTTCTTCAGACAAGTCCTTTTTCTCCTTAGCTTCTAACAAGTCTGATGTAGGAGAAATATAGTTGTTATTGTAAGGAGGGGGTGTATTGTTGTATCCAATACCAGGCTTCATCTTATCATGTATCTGAGCCTTTAGAAGAGAATCCATTGCTTTTGAAGCATAAGAAAACTTTTCTATGTCAAGCTTAACTTTTGACAGTTCCTCTTTCAGCCTATCATTCTCTTCTAAGGACTTAGACAGTTTGGTTTCTAACTCATTCTTTTTCCACTTCCAATAGTTTGTATCATAACAGTGTTGAAGTTCATTAGCTTGAAAGCCTTTGATTTGCTCTTCAAATCTCTCTACTATCAACACATAATCTCTTCTGTCCTTTTCTAATCTTTTGAGGTCATCACACATACTTTGATTGTGATCCCTGTATCTTGTAACAGTGTCAATGCAAGATTTAGTGCAAAGATTAGAACTTACCTCAGAGGGGAGATCAGACACTTCTGCCATAAGAGCTTGGTTCTGAATGGCTTCCTCAGCTTGATCACTCCAGTCAAATCCCATTCCTTGTTGAGAAACAAGGGCTTTTAATTGTAGCCTCCATTCTGAGCTTGTTGGTGGTTGTTGTTTGGAACAGCACTCCTGCATTCTCTAGCAAAGTGTCCATTCATGTGACACTTATAACATTCCACCTTGGTCTTATCAAAACCAGCTCCATCTTCTC
Organism: Arctium minus; assembly: GCA_954870635.1. NCBI lineage: Eukaryota > Viridiplantae > Streptophyta > Magnoliopsida > Asterales > Asteraceae > Arctium > Arctium minus. The sequence goes on from OX941080.1 coordinate 13,214,997, forward strand.
TTCTTTGAGAGAAGTTATTCCTTCCTGTTCTTTTAATGAACTTCTTCACCCTCATTGATAACATGGCCATCTGCCATTTAATATCCATCTCCTCCAGATCATCAGGGTGGATTTGATCCAGATCATCATTCATCAAAGAATTGTTGTTATGGCTAGACAAAAAGGCTTCAAAGATAGTTTCAGTGCCTTTTTCTGAACTTACTCCACTGGCAGTACTAACTACTTCAGGATTGGCAGTAGTATCAGTGGATGCTGAAAGAAGAGCAGCATTGTGGATATATCCAGAGGGCTTCTTCTTGGTTTCTACCTCAGTTTCAAAAACTCTTAGATCATTGTATAGATCATCAAGTTCTTTCTCTTCCAGATTGTCACTCTGTCTATATGAGACAGTGTACATAGTCCATTCATCCCCAAGAGATCTGAGGAACTTTCTGTTGACATCATCTTGTTCCATCTTTACTCCTACAGTAGCCAGTTCTCCTATGAGTTTGTTGAACCTATCAAAAGTTTGAGTCATAGAATCATTCTTTGTGGAAGTGAAGTTCTCATACTGCTGCTTTAGAACATCTCTTTGATTTCTTTTGATGCTCTTAGTTCCAGCAAATCTTTTCTCTAGAGCATTCCAGAGAATCTGAGCATCAGTGCAGTTGCAAAATTGATGCTGATATTCATTGGGGATGGCCAAGAGCAGAGTGCTCAAGGCCTTTATCTCTGTCTGTCTGATCTTCCTCTCACCATCTGTCTTTGGTGGAGGTCTTTTCCCATCTGGTCCTATCCTTCCAGCTTCAGAAGGACCATTTTCAATGATATCCCACATTGAGTAGTCAGTGAGAAGAATATATTGTCTGATTCTGATTTTCCACATGTCAAACTCACTTGGTTTGAGCATTGGAACCTTAGAAACCAAAGTACTGCTTGATTATGTAAGATTTTCCATGATGAATAGCTGTTTCTGAGAGAAAAAGGCTCTGATACCACTTGTCAGGATCGAATTCTCAACAAGAATTAATTCTCAGAAACAATATCAAAGAAGTTTGCGGAATAACACTTTGATATTCAATGAAGCAGTAAATCAACACAGTAAATATGAAGAACAAACTGTAAACTTGTATTGAATGCTTTGAAGTTACAAGATTACACACTCAACCTCAATATTGATGAACAAGATCACCAATACGAATTCTACTTCTCTAGAATTAGGATCTATGCCTTGAGGTTGATTTTCTCTCTAATAGAATAAAAAAACAAAAGTTAAATCACTATTCTAAACTATACAATATATATACTAAATACAAAGATAATTACAATAAATAAAATATCTTCAGTATATCTTCCATGTATATCTCTAAGCTTCCATGTATATCCTTTCATACGAATCTTCATCATATAAGCAGTATTAATCTTCAGCAGCATTAAATTCCTTCTAGCAGCATTAACTACTAAGCAGCACTAACTACTAGCAGTACTAACTAGCTAAGCAGTACTAACTTTGTTCAAGCAGCACTAACTCTGACTAGCAGTATTAACTACTAGCAGTAGTAACACTCAGCAGTATTAACCTTTAAGTCTTCTAGCAGTAGTAACTTTGAACCAGCAGCATTAACCATACTTGATGAATTCTTCAGTTTCCAACAGTATATCGGAATTTTGTCGAATTTGAATCCAAAGTCTCGTAGCTGTGTTCGCATCCACAAGACTTGAGAGCAGCAACTGGCAGCAGCTACATACTCTGCTTCAGCAGTCGATGTGGAAACGCATAACTGTTTCTTTGAAGCCCAGCTAACGAGCTTGTCTCCAAGAAATTGTACGTGACCAGAAGTACTCTTTCTGTCCAACATGCAACCTGCATGATCTGCATCTGAATATGCAATCAGTTGAAACCCTGTATCTTTAGGATACCACAGACCAAGATCTGCAGTCCCCTTCAGATATCTAAAAATCCGTTTGACAGCGGCCAAATGGGATTCTTTGGGAGCAGCTTGATATCTAGAACAAAGACATATTGAGAACATAATATCTGGTCTACTCGAAGTTAGATACATCAACGATCCTATCATACCTCTGTAAGTTCTAACATCTACACTTTTACCCGAAGGATCAGTGTGGATCTTAGTACCAGGTGCCATCGGGGTTCCAATTGATTTACAATTTTCCATTTTGTACTTCCGAAGAATGTCCAAAATGTACTTTGATTGATTTATAAAAATCCCCGTAGAAAGTTGTTTAACTTGTAATCCGAGAAAGAAATTCATCTCTCCCATCATACTCATTTGAAAACGTGACACCATGAGGTTAGAAAAGTTTTTGCAATATTTTGGATTAGTAGACCCAAATATTATATCATCAACATAGATCTGAATAAGAATAATATCAGCTTTTTCTTTCTTGATGAATAAAGTGGTATCGATCTTACCTTTAGAGAAACCAGACTTGACCAAGAATTTTGATAAGACGTCATACCAGGCTCGAGGGGCTTGCTTTAATCCATAAAGGGCTTTGTCCAAGATATAGACATGTTTTGTCTTATCTGAATTGACGAACCCTTCTGGTTGAGATACGTACACTTCCTCCTTAAGAATGCCATTCAGAAAGGCTGTTTTCACATCCATCTGAAAGACTGTGAAGTTTTTGTGAGCTGCGTAGGCAAGAAACATTCTGATTGCCTCGATACGCGCTACTGGAGCATACGTCTCATCATAATCAATGCCTTCCTCTTGTCGGTAGCCTTTGGCAACAAGTCTAGCTTTGTTTCTGATGACGATACCATCTTCATCCTTTTTGTTCTTGAATACCCATTTAGTGCCGATCACGGTTTTGCCTTCTGGTTTAGGAACCAGTCTCCAAACCTTTAGGGCTTCAAACTGATTGAGCTCTTCTTGCATTGCAGATACCCAGTCCGAATCATCAAGAGCCTCAGATACTCGAGTTGGCTCAATCTTGCTGAGGAATGAGTCATGCATACACTGATTAAGAGTCGCTGACCTTGTCTGAACAGGCTTGTCAAAATCTCCAATTACTTGATGTAATGGATGGTCTTTGATCCAGCGATGCTCATAAGGAAGTGGAGTAGATGAATTCTGAACATGATCATCATCTTGAAATCCACTTTCAGAATCTTCAGTTTGAATTACAGGAAGGGGGTTTTCAGTTGAAGTTTCATGTGCAGAAGTATCAGTTGGAACAGCAGATTCAGGCTGTTGACTAGACAATGTAGTACAACCAACTGAAATGATTTCTTCTGGCTCAGCATTTGTTTGAACATCTTCAACTGTAGGAGTAATAATAGGAATATGAGTTTCTGTCTGAACTGAGGATGCTTGTTCATTAATAACATCTGAAGTGACTGGATGATGACAGCTAGTGTCTTCAGACCTGTCAGTCACAACAGATTTAGATACATTAGTTCCAAGAAACTCATCATAGAAGAATTCAAATAACAAATCTAAATCAGTTAAATGTGAAGTAGAAGTAGAAGCGTTATTCGAATTAGTCGCTGTAGACACAGGTTCTGGACGAATCTGCCTAGAAGCTAATACTCCTGTGATAACGGGTTCTGAACTGATTTGATCAGAAGCCATATCTTCATCAAATGTAACATTGACACTCTAGATAACTGTCTTTGACGTCCTTATATAAACACGATATGCAGCAGAAGTTGAAGAATAACCGATAAAGATGCCTTCATCCGTCTTAGCACTGAATTTATTCAGATTCTCTCTATCGTTAAGCACAAAACATTTACACCCAAATATATGAAAGTATTTGATGGTAGGTGTTCTGTTGTTGATCAGCTGATATGGAGTCTTTTGAAATCGGCAGTGTATTATGGAACGATTTTGCGTGTGGCATGCAGTCGACACAGCTTCAGCCCACAAAAATAGAGGTAGATCTGATTGACTATGCATAGTCCGAGCGGCCTCGACTAGCGTCCGATTACGTCTTTCTACTACTCCATTTTGTTGAGGGGTTCTAGCAGCAGAATACTGATGTGAAATCCCAACTGATTCGAGATGTTCATCAACAACTTTGTTCTTGAATTCTGTGTCGTTGTCAGTTCAAAGAAACTTGACTTGTCGCTGCAATTTCACCTGGGTCGTTTTTAAGAAATAAATGAGAACTTCCGGTGTCTCATCTTTTGATCGAAGAAATTTGACCAACATGTATGTAATCGTCCACAATGACCAACACGTATTTCTTACCACCCAAACTCTGAGTTCTCATTGGACCACATAAATCCATGTGTATCAGTTCTAATGGAGAACTAGTGCTTGGTTCAGGCTTCGGTTTGTGAGCGGCTCTCTTCATCTTACCTTTTTCACATGCTGCACATAAGTGTTCTCGTTCATATTTCAGCTCAGGAAGACCTTTAACTAATTTCCCACGAACCAGCTTGTTGATGTAACGAAAGTTCAAATGAGATAACCGTCTATGCCAGAGCCAACTTTGCTGTTGTGAAGCTTTTGTCATCAAGCATACCTGATTGTCAATTTGAACCTTGGACAAATTGATGGTGTAGAGGTTTGTCTTTCGATGTCCACCCAAGAGTTCCGTTCCGTCTTCAGTACGAACCGAGCAACTCTTGGACTTGAAGTTGACCTCTAACCCTTTATCACAGAATTGACCTATGCTGAATAAGTTGTGCCCCAAGCCTTCGACATAGCTCACTTTACTGATCGTTATCTTGTCTTGAATGATGTCACCATATTCTAGAATAGGTGAAAGCTGATCGTTTCCAAATCTGACATTGCCACTGAATTTCTCTGTATAGTTAGACAATAAAGCTTTTTGCGCAGTCATATGCTTGGAACATCCAATGTCCAAGTACCACATATGTCGGGTCTGCAAGAGAAATCAGACAATAATAGACTTAGGTACCCATTTAAAAACGGGCCCTAACAGATTAGCATATGATTTTGGTATCCATTTAAAAATGGACCCTCTGTTCTTTTGAAAATCATTTAAAAAATTTGATCTTGAACAACAAACATGATAAGATCTATACCAATCAGAAGAATTATGAGAATAAGCAAAATCAGTTCTTCGATAATTAGTATAAATTGTAGTAGAAATAGGAGATAATTGAATCAATTGCTTTATTGAATATCTCTTGTAAGAAGTTACAAGGTTTTGATTATTAGAAGCAATTTGATCAATCACATCAGTATCACTACTAACTGAGCTATTACAAGTATTATCAGAAATTGATTCGACTATCTCATTCTCCTTCTGTTTTGGTCTCCATTCAGATTGAGCTTTCAACTTTTTCTTCTTTAAATCTAAAACACAAGATATAGATTTATTAGGAAAAGCAGATTTCCAGGATTGAGTTTTCTTTTGAGTACCAGTGTACTTCTGTTTCTGTAATCATTGTTTCTTATGTTTCTTACCATTAGCATAGTAATCAGCAGTTACAGAAACTGATTCATCAACCTTAGTTGATGTTTCACCAATATGAACATCACTTGGTAACACTCTTTCATTTTTAAGATAAGTAGAATGATCAGGAAGTGTAGAATGGACATCAAACAAATCAAATTCTTCCATGCACCCATCATCAGAATTAAAATGATCATTTGCAGACTCAAATAAGTCATCAGAATTATCAGTTGAAGATTGAGATGCCTTAGAAACTGTAGAACACTTTATAGATTTATTTTGAAAAACAGTGTTCTTTATAACTGTAGAAAATACATTCTGTTGAATATCAGCCAAAAGTTTTTCATCAGATAAAACATTTTCAAGCTCGACTATTTTGCTTTCAAGAATAGATGTAGGAATATAAACCTTTGCAATTTCAGGTTTTGCCTTCATTTCAGATGCGGAATAACTAACAAAATAGTCGTTTGAAAGAACTTTTGGTGTTTCGGAAAGATAACTATCATTTAACTTTACATAGTTAAATGGTAGTTGCATTTTCTTTTTATTCTTTCTGTTTTCAGTTTCTTTGGCCTCAACTTCGTCTGGCAATTTGGTAACAAATTTGGGTTTTAAATGAGTATGTTTACCAGCACAAGCAAGAAAATCATAGTTATAAAGTGCCGGTTGTTTTCTGATGGCTTTCTTAAGATAATGGGGATTTTCAAAACCAAGTCCCCATTTCTCTTTGACATCAGCCTCTTCATTAGGTGCATTTAGAAATATAGTTTGATCTGTTTGACCTCTCGTATACAGTTTTGCTTCCAGACCATTTACCTTCTTATGTAAATTCTTATTTTCAACCTACAGTTTATAAACAGTTAGTGCAGATTCATTCTTCTCAAACTAATATTTAGAAATCTTAACTTCAAAATCAGAAATCTTATTTTCAAAATCATCTACTTTAGATTTAGAATCAGAATCAGATTTGAGTAAAGAATCAATCAGATCTTTGTTAGAAATAACAGATGTATTAAGTTCAAAGATCTTTTTGTTCTTTTTAGCAACCCTTTCCTTTTCCTTTTTCAGATTATTTTGTAAATTTTGAAGCTCAACCACCATGGTTTCCAACCTGGTAATGAAATCTTTTGGAGTTAAGTTTAATACCTCATTAACTGCCTCCTCATCTGACTCATCATCTTTTACTTCTTTGCCCATGAGACAGATATGAGTTGTTTCTTCTTTCTTGTCATCCTCTTCTCCTTCTGAGTAATCCAGCCAAAACTCATCTTCAGCCATTAGAGCGACACCCGCTTATTGCTGTCATGCCAAAAGCAACTTGTTCTGATAGTACTGAGAGTTGCGAACTTTCGGCTTCCGACAATCTTTTGCAAAATGACCCAACTTGCCACAATTGTAGCATTTGATTGAATCAGTTGCTGGCTTCTCAACAGTAGTGTAATCATTCAGAAATTTCTTCTTTTCATCAGGTTTCTTCTCCACATATCTAACCTCTTCATACCTTTTTCCTTCCACTTTCTGTCGATGCTCGTGGTTCTTTTAACTCGAAGAAGAATACCTTTGAGAATTTGACCCCGGCTTCTTGTAAAACTTCTTTTGAAAAGCACGGGTCAGCAATATCATAGCTTGTTTCAGACTTTCACCATCATCACTATCTGATACAGAGTCTGACTCAGAACTGGTAATAACTTTCTTCTTCTTCTTTTCTTTCTTCTCTTTCTTTTCTTTCACCTTCTCTCCAGCTACTAAGGCAATAGGATCAGAAACTTGTGTTGCCTTCTTCTTCTCAGCTCTTTTCTCTTCTACCTCTTCTTCATTCTGCCTTAAGGTCTCAAATACATCATGTAGTGGAATTTCATTCAAATCCTTCATCTGCTTCATCCTTCTTGTATGCTTTTTCCATTCCGGACGTAGGATACTCAGAAATTTGACATTGTTTTCCAACTGCTTCTTTTTGACTTTGTTCTTTGTCAACTCATTTAGAAGCAACACAAACCTTTCATAGGTATCTTCCAGACTCTCATTCTCCTTAGCTTTGAATTCCTCATAGCTATTTATGCAGTTCGCCACTTTCATCTGATTTCTGACCTTTGACCCCATCATCATCTTTTGCAATTGATCCCACATCTTCTTAGCATTGACTTTATAACTATAAATCTTGATGTAGATCTCGTTTGGGATGCTTTGAAGAAGTAGTGATCTCACTTGTTTATCTGCTTTGTATCGGCTTTTCTGCTCTTCAGAATATTGAGAAATATCCACTGTCACTATTTTCATCTTTTGCTCTCTTTCCTCAGTTCCATCTTCACTATCAGAAGAGTCAACATCAGGTATCTGAACTGTTATTGGAGCCATTGGACCTTCGGTGATAGACAGAAGAATATTCTCTCCATTTGAATGACGATCTATGAAATCCAAGAATCTGTCCTTCCATTGTTCATACTCGCCTTTGAATAGAACTGGAGGCTTTACATCGGTGCCAATTGAGAGTGCATCTTTGGAAGTCATTTTGTATAACCTGTTTGAAAAATATATCAATAAGAAACTAGGACTGATCATTAGTCCAAATGAAATAGTCAAGAAATATGAAATAATAAAAATAAATCGAAATGCGAAAAACACAAAAATTAATCCAAGTCTTTTCAGCTATGCGTGTCTCTCAGGAAACGCATTCCTCAACTATGCGTGTCACACTTGACCCGAACATCACAATATGCGTGTCACACTTGACCCGAACATCACAATATGCATGTCGCACTTGACCCGAACATCACAATATGCGTGTCACACTTTACCCAAACATCACAATATGCGTGTCACAAATGAATCTCAACTCTTCTGTGCGTGTCACAAAGGAAATGCATTTCTCAATCTGCGTGTCAAGTTTCACTCATATATCGAACTATGCGTGTCAAGAAGCAAACGCATTTCAAATTGTGCGTGTCTAGTTACACCCGCACAATATGAATCCTTCTTACTATGCGTTTGTCATTAAACCCGCACAACTCAGCTCCTTATTTCTTAACAGAAACGCACTCCTCACTTTGATGAATATATCCGCACTTTGAATAACCCGCACACTTCTGAAAAACTTTTATGAATTTTGTTGAGTGACCCGCACACTTCGATGATAGACCCGCACAACTTGATGAGTCAAACGCACATCTTATGAATCACCCGCATATCTTGATGAACACCCGCATACCTCGATGAACATTCAAATTCACCAAAAATTCATTTCTGACTGGAATTCAAACTTGAAACTTCGACAATTTGATCTTTTCAACAATTCGAACACAAAACTATCACTAATTTTCGATCAAATACACCAAAATTACAAATTTGAATAAGAACAATGTCAAGAACTCGTGTAAACCAAAAACCACAAAATTCGAAAAATTCGAATGAATTACAGTGCAATTCTTGATAACACCTATACAGACTCGATCGATTACTCTTTCCTATCAAAACCTAATCGATTACAACTCCAAAAACTCACTAAAACTGAAAATCAATCTGGACTTCGATGAACAGTACGAACATACGCATTTTTTGATTTTTCTTGATTTGGATCTACTCTGATACCAATTGAATGTTCCAGATTCTAGTTTCTAAATCAATATTAATCAAACACAACAAAAATTAACAAACAATTACCTGTTTGATTAACTTCTCAATTCACGATTACAATTTCTCTATCTCTAGAACTCTCTCTAACGACCTCTCTTTTTCTCTCTCTAGAATTCTCTCTAATATTACAAATTTTTTTTCTAATGTGTACTATTCAAATTATAAAGAAAGGAAACTATTTATACTAACTACTAATTACAAGGAAAATACAAAAATACAAAATACAAAGTTTGACTTATTACAAATAGACTTTGACTTTTAATGAGATTTGACTATAGTAGCTTTGACTTTCTCAACTTTGACCTTCAGTATTCTTGATCTTGTATCCAACAGATTTATGCTCTAACAACCTGTTGAGCAAAGGATGGACACAGGTCTTCAGCAAGGTACAGGATGTACCTTTTGTCTTGACGTGTTTTGGCTTGAAGTGTTGACCTGCAGAGAGGATGGTAGGACCTTTCATTAAAATGTTGTAGTAGACAAAACTTACTTTATCTGATTACCAGATGAGGTCCACGTCAATGCAAGATATCACAATATACTTTGTCAGAAAAGTACAATGTGTTTGAAAGAAATCCTTAAGCATAGACTGCCGAAGACTTGAAAGATCTTCGGCTCCTGAAGATGTGAGAACACCTTCATACTCTAAGGAGAGATCATCGGCTTCCGAAGACTTGAGAGATCTTCGGCTGCTCCTTGAAGATGTGAGAACACCTTGATACTCTAAGGAGAAATGGGATCATCGGCTGCCGAAGACCTGAGAGATCTTCGGCTCCTGAAGATGTGAGAACACCTTCATACTCCTGAGAAATATGTGATTGACACCATCCTGGCCGATGGTGTTGATCACTTGGGCATGCTTGGCTTTAAGCTGAGGAGACTATCTTCAATCCGCTTTGAGAGATGTACTTCTTCTTTGTCTTCTTCGGCTGATCTTCGACTTCACCGAACATTTGTATAGAAACCAAGCTGCTAAAAGAACCTCAAACATATTCTAAGTAGGATGATATAAGATGGAAGATCAGGAGGTCATCTTCAAATCTTCAGATGACCCGACAGACACAAGCGTCTTTCTCACTATGCTCAAAACCCAACGAGAGCATAAACAAATCAAACTTCTTGTACCACTGTCGAGGCGACTGTTTAAGTCCATAAAGGGACTTTTTCAACTTACAGACCCAATCAGGCTTTTTGTCGGAGATGAAACCTTCTGGTTGCTTCATATAGATGGTTTCCTCAAGATCTCCGTGCAGAAAAGCTGTTTTCACATCTAATTGTTCGAGCTCCATATCAAGAATTGCCACAAGGGCCAGATGGACCCGGATAGATGTGTGTCGAACCACAGGCACGAAGATATCGTCATACTCGATACCCTTCCGCTGTGCAAAGCCTTTCGCAACCAGGCGAGCTTTGTAACGCTTATCGTCTTTGACTTTATAGACCCATTTGCAGCCAATTGCACGACTGCCTTTCGGTAATGGACAAAGCTCCCAAGTGTTATTTTTAGATAGTGCTTCCATTTCCTCATGCATAGCTCCTAACCACTTATCAAAGTGGCTCGAAGCTAGGGCCTCCGAATAGTCAAGCGGCTCATCCTGTACAACATGCAAAGCATACTCAAGCTGGTCAGTAAAACTCATATTTGCAAAATCCCAATCACCATACCTATTAGGAGGACAGATAGTTCTCTGGCTCTGCCTTGCAGGTACTGATACTGGAATTGTATCGCCTTGACCTCCACCATCATTCAGAATTTCTTCCTGAACTGAACTAACTAGATCAGAAGTAGATGTATCTGGTGGACTAACATCTTCTTCACATTCTGACCCCAAATTAAAAGCACGAGCAGATGAGTTGGGTACAATAGGACTGACAATTATCTCATCTCCATCGGCTGTTGGAGAAACAGAAGAGATAATTTCCGGTTCTGGAGCGGGTTGTCGATTATGATTAGAATTGAACATAATCGACTCATCGAAGGTCACATGTCGAGAATGAATCACCTTTCGGGTGACCGGGTTCCAGATTCGGTAACCCTTGATTCCATCTGTATAGCCGAGTAGGAATCCCTTGGTGGCTCTGGGATCCAACTTGTCCTGACGTATCACATGAATATACACAGGACATCCAAATACACGTATGTATTTCAAACAGATACAACCCTTACCCCTCCAAATTTCTTCCGGAATTTTTCCCCCAATGGCTGAACACGGTAACCGATTCACAATGTCTACAGCAGTGTGAAGTGCTTCAGCCCAAAACATTTTAGGGAAACCAGATGTAACTAACATACATCAGACTTTTTCTAACAAGGTCCTATTCATCCGCTCGACGACTCCGTTTGATTGCGGATCACCGGGTGTGGTGTAGTGTCGGTGAATACCTCTACGTGAACAAAAGTCTTTAAAGTTACCACTAGTGTATTCACCACCATTGTCAGATCTAAGCACTTTTAATTTTCTACCAGTCTCGACTTCGACTTGTGCTAACCAAGTTTTGAATATTTCAAAAACATCTTACTTTAACTTAATCACATACACCCAAAGTTTGTGCGAGAAATCATCAATAAAAGTAACATAGTACTTACTTCCACTGAGGGATTGTGTCGAAGATGGTCCCCAGACGTCTGTATGAACGTAATCGAGGATCCCTTTGGTGTTGTGTTTTCCAACATCAAAAGAAACATGCGTCTGTTTACCCGAGACACATTCTGAACAAAAGTCCAGACTCGTAGGCGTATTCACTGCAATGAGTTTCCGCTTGCGCAGAATCTCCAAATTCTTCTCTGAAGTGTGTCCTAACCTAAGATGCCCCAAACGCATAGCATCTAAGTTTTTCGAACTATCCGTGACACACGCATCAGAACTGACTGTTTCGCCTACCAGATGAAACAGGTAATTTTCTGCCTGCTCACCTTTCATCACCACGAAGTTCCCTTTGAAGATGCGCATACTCCCATTCTCTATTCGAATCTTACAGCCAAGTTTGGACAGTTGTCCAACAGAAATCAAAGAACGAGTCATAAACGGTACAAATTTAACATTTGATAAAGTTCGAATAGTACCGTCAAACATTTTGATTTTGACCGAACCGATACCCTGAGTGACACACGATGTACTGTTTCCCATATAAATATGGTTACCTTCGAACTTCTCGAAAGTAGTGAAACAGTCCCGAAATGGTGTCATATGGCACGAAGCTCCGGTATTCAACACCCAACGCCTGTCGCCTTGCGGTGCAGTAACCGTTGCTGACAACCTGTATCTTGTTCGGTTGAAACTGCTGAAGATTCTGCTTTGTTCTTGTCCTTGTTTTTCAAACTCGGACAGTCTATGACCCAATGACCTGGTTTGTGACAATAATTACAATTGCCACGTTGCTTAGATTTCCCGCGATGACCAGGTTTACGAGATTGGGAGCGACCACGAGTTCTTCCCCTGAGCTGATCGTCTTGGTCTCTTTCGGCAAATAGACCATGACTGTTGTGGTTGTTTTCCCGCGAACTGTTACCGATTTTCATCTGAATTCTCTGTTCTTCACAGATCATCCCTGCTTTCACGTCAGACAAAGATATGGAATCTCTTCCATAAATAAAGTTGTTAGTGAACTGGGAATATTTTTCGGGAAGTGAATACAACAGAATCAAGGTGAGTGCCTCATTATCTGTGGCAAAAATAGAATTTGTTGCCTTCAACTTCATGATGATGTCTTCGAATTCAGTCATGTGGGACTGAATGGTAGTGCCTTCCTTCATTTTGAAGAACAGACACGACCTCATCAATAACAGTCGGTTAGTCAAAGTTTTCTTGAGATAAATATTCTCAAGTCTTTTCCAAATCCCTGCGGCTGTCTTTTCAAAAACGATTTCAGAAATTACATTTGGACCAATAGCCATTTGTAAGGTAGTGAAGGCCCAAGCCTCCATTTCCTTAGCTTCTAAGGTGGACATATCCGGATTTATTTCTTCCGGAGCAAAGACTACGGGGTGAACATCGTTTTTTTCTAAGTTTTGTTGCTGTAGTAAACTGCCATTTAGCAAAATCACCCTCCCCGTTCCATTTTTCTATTCTAATCCCGGACCCCGATAATTTAAAAGAACCTTTTTGATAAACATTTGGGTCCGTGTTGGAAACGGAACCGGCGAACGGATTTTCTGAATCAACAGACATTTTTAACGAGCACTTATCGTGTGACTAAAAATACTCAATATAAATCAAATTTAGATCTTGCAGCTCTGATACCAATTGTAAGGGTCGGTGGCAGTTACAAAATCGTATTTCAAGTGATTTATGGTCCCAAAAGTGATACAATGAATCACGTGCAACTGACCCGTTACAACAAATGCGGAATAACGAGATCTAAATATTGTATATTTTGGTCTATTGATTCATACCGATCCACAAACGTAAATATAACATTTATCGAATATACGATAAAATATAATGAAACAGCAAATAAATCGAGACAACAATATTTAACGTGGTTCCACTATCAGTGTGATAGTATACATCCACAGGGAGAGAGAGATCTTTATATTACCAACCGGGAGAAATTACAACGTGTTTACGAGATCTTTGGATCAACAAATCAGCCACCCAAATGTTCCTCCAAAAACAAGATATATAAATATATATATATATATATATCAATGATATTTATATATATATATATATATTTATATATATATATATCAACAAAGAGGAACAAAGAAGAAGAAGAAGAAGAAAAATAGAAAGAATACTTCTATTTTAGTTGGTGTATTTTTGGGAGAATGGATGCATGTATTTATAGGGATAGAATGGTGCAAGAAGACAAATGGGTATGGGTTGGCATCTAGTTGGCATCCAAGATATCTTCCATATTTCCCATGCAAAAAGAAAATCCAAGTCAAGTAAACTTCCAAAAATATGTGGCTTAAATTAATCCACATATCCAAGCTTTAAACACTTATACATTGTGTTTGGTCAGTTGCACAGCACCAAAAAAACTTATCTGATTTAAGTTTTTCAACACGCTCGTCATCAATAATCTAGAGAGTATTCGCAACCTTTTTTTTCTAGGGTGGCAACTCGGAAAATAGGTAAATCACTTGGGTGGCTTGGAGTAAATCGCTTAACTCAAAGAAGAAGGGTGGACTAGCTATCGAAATCCTTAAGGCGCACAATTTTGCATTGTTAGGCAAGTTGTGGTGGTGATTCAAAAGAGAAGACGACCCGCTTTGGAAAGTTGTGATCTGTGCGATACACGACAAGGATGGAAGGTTGGGGTTAGGTATTCCGACCGGATACAAATCAAGCACATGGGGAGTGATTAGTCAACTAAACTTCACCTTAAAAGTAATAATTAAAAATTACAAACAAATACGTGAATGCTATTATTTATCTTGGAAACATTACTGAAGGGCTTGGTTTCTCTTCCTGTTACGAAGTGGCCTTATCCATTTGTCCTTTCTCATAGTGAATCGCTCAATGAGCCAATCACTATACCTTGTATACCAGTAGTTTCCGAAAACAATCCCAACTACCAACCCACTTCCAACTCCAGAAAATATCACAATCCAATCAACTCTTTCACTTGGGAGGAAAGACTCTGACTTGCTGCTTGTTTGTGGAGGTGTTGATGCCTTTGAATTTTGGCATTCCTTGGATAAAGGTTTTCCACACAATCCAAGATTTCCCATGTAGGAGTTGTTCTCAAATGTATCGAATTGTTTACCTTGGGGTATGCGCCCATCAAGACGGTTGAATGACACATTCAAAATGGCAAGGAAGTTGAGTTGCAACAACTGTTGAGGAATTTCTCCTGATAGCTTGTTTCGAGAGAGATCCAAAGATTCAATATTCTTTGGATTCCCCACTATGACAAGATACCACCAATAAGATGGTTGTTGGAAAGGTTAAGTGATTCAAGTCCACGATGATCTTGGAGTGATTGTGAGATTTCTCCTTCAAAAGCGTTACAAAAGAGATCAATAGCAGTGAATATGTCCAAAATACGAGGGTACTCTCTTTTAACACCTTTGCTTGTAATTGTCATCTTGTATGGAACCGACAATTCAAACGTTAGTAATGGAAACTTTGATTGCAAAAAAGATGATTGGCCATTATAAATCGACTTCATTGCATTCCAAGTTTGGAAGTATTCGTGGGGTAATGGACCACCAAAACCATTGTTGGAAGAGGTCTATTATCCGCAACTTGGGAAACTATGAGCTAACCATTGTCGGACCTTGAATTCCACCATAAAACTTGTTGGACCGCAAAATGAGGACTTGCAACTCCACAAAAGTACCCAACCAAAACGAAAAGATATCATCAAAAGGGTTATCTCTAAGAGAGAGGAACTCTAAATTGGTACAATTTGTCAACGATTTTGGTACCTGTCCCACAAGGTGATTTTCGCTCAAATCGATCTTCTTCAACATGTATCCCTGGGTAAATGTATTCGGCAGTGTGCCTTGAAAGTTTTCTTTTAAGATCCAACACCAACAAGGAATTGCTTAATCTGCCCAAACAAGAAGGATGAGTTCCACTTATGTTGTTAGAAGACAAATCTCGCAGTAGAAGAGACTTCAGTTCACATAAAAATGGTGGTATTTCTCCTTGTAGATTGTTATTTGATACATCATAAACAACCGTGGTTCGTGGTGGAATTGGTAGTCGTTCTTGTAGCTGCTTATACGCGGTGCTGAAATATTGCAAACGAACCCATGGGAGAAAAAGCTGATGTTGATGAAAACCAGTGATGAAGTGGTTTCCAAGGTCAATTATCTCTAATGTTTCAAGACTGTTGTTCCACATCCACTCTGGTATGAAGCCACTAATTTTGTTGTCGGTGAGAAATAAGACAGTCAATTTGTGTTGGAAGCGCAAAATGACAGGGAATTCCTTTAAGTTGCATGAGGATAGCCCTAGGTAATTCAATTCTGGTAGGGTGCCATTGGTGTAGTTGTTGCTGGCTACAAATGAAATTTTGTTACCAGAGAGATATAGAGTTTCGAGTTGGTTGAGTCCTACGAACATATCTACGTCCACCCTACCGCTAAAATCATTCTTAAATAAAGAAAGTAGTTGAAGACTTTTGAAGTTGGAAAATGAGGTAGGAATTGGTCCATGAAATTTATTTCCTGCAAGGTTTATCACTCTCAATTGGGTGAGGTTCATAAATGAAGATGGGATAGGACCATAAATGGAATTATCTTCCATCATGACAAGACTAAGTTTTCTTAGGTTTGAAAAGAAAGGTGGGATTTCATCTATGTTCATACGATTTAGATACAACTTACTAAGCTTCGTCAGTTTGCCAAGCCAATCGGGCACACGCCTCTTCTCAAATTTGTTACTGCTAAGTTCCAAATGATTGAGTTCAGAAAGTCTTACCAATGAAGGAACTTGGCCTGTGAAGTCATTGTAAGCGAGACTCAAGTAAACGAGTTGTGTCATGTCCGAGAGTGAACATGGGATGTTCCCCGAGAAAGAGCATGATGTAAGGCGCAATAATGTCAAACGGTGGAGCTTGCCTATGGATTCTGGTACAATCCCAAAGAAACTTGTGTCTAATAGATCCAGATGCTCGAGTAAGCTGTTACGAAACTCTGGAAAGGAACCATTGAGGTTGGGATTGGATGCCACATCAAGAAATTTCAGCTTCGGTAATTGAAGTATGGACGAAAGGAATTCATTTTGAAGAGAACAATTGTAGAGCACGATTGACTTCAAGGAATAAAAGTTAGCCATGAAATGAGGTACTGAAGAACTAATGTCGACCCCCGAGAGATCAAGTTCTTCAAGTCCAGTTAAGTTTTGCACTAATTTCTCTAGGCTAGGACTTTGTAGCTTTAGTGGATTCCCTGATAGATCTAACGAAGACAAATGTATCAACTGAGAGATTTCATCGGGAATCTGGCCATTGAATCCAGAATGAAAGAGATTGAGGCTTCTTAATTGCTTTAGACGAGAAATTCTTGATGGGATTTGAGATTCAGTAAAGTCATTCATTGCGAGGTTGAGCGTCTGAAGATGGATAAGGTCGAAGAGGGTGCTGCTGAAGTCGAGAGGGCCATGGAGAAAGCTTTCGCTCAAGTCAAGTCCGATCACGAGGCCATCCTCTTCATCGCTGTTGCACACCACCCCATCCCACAAACAACAATTAGAAGAACCATTATCTGATGCATTTGTTGTGATTTTTCAAGAGTCAAACTTTCGAACCCCATGAGTTTCAAAATATACATGAGGAATGCTTTGCTTAAATAAGTAAAAAGCGAAACATTCCTCGTCATGACTTAATAACGATTCAATACAAGTAACAATGAGCAATATGGATATAAAGAGTTTTTGCATGAAGTTGAAATGTGTTGGAAACTAATGATTTAAATCTAATTTAGAAGCCTTAGTTTATTATTATTATTATTATTATTATTATTATTATTATTATTATTATTATTATGTAAATAAGTATTGAAAATAGGAAATTAATTAACTGCAAAGGCAGTTATGTTTGGCGCCAGTTGTGAACCATTGTGTTGGTTCAAGGCACCGTTTCATGGTGTATAAATATGTGTATTGAACATAATTGTATATATCGATATATCAGTTTGTGTATATTTCTTGTTCTCTTGTTTTGTTTTCTTCTAAAACACACATGCGCACACAAGCACTGTGCGAAACCAGAAGGCTGTGAATAGTAACATGAGGCGATCAACAAGGATGTCAAACTTGAACGGAATCGGTGATCTGATCGATTCTAACAGTTGGTATCAGATCCCAAGGTTGGGCAGATCTTTGGGAAATACTGATTGCGAAACGGAGAATTCAAGGATTCAAGAAACTCGTGATTACGATGCTGGGGACAACGACCAATTCAAGAGGAAACTATGGCATCTACGAAGGAAAGAAGCTTTAAAGAGGCTGGATCATTTGAACCTTCGTGAAACTGATTTCTCAGCAAGTAAACCACAACCTTCGTTGTTCTTGAGTAGAAAAATGAAGAAAGCACGGTGTTATCTTTGTTTTTCTCGTGGACATATGTATTGGAATTGTCCAAACATGAATAAAAGAGTTTTATTCAAGGAAAGGAATTCACAAGAATTAGGAGGTTGTGTAAAATCAAAGAAGAAGATAACAAGGACTCTTTCTGATAAATTAATAATACCCTAACCAAATTGGACCGTAGTCGGATCGGAGGTACGTGGGTGGAACGAAATCTGGTATATATTAGATGAGTATCCACGCCATATGACAGCAAATATGGATTTGTTTAAGCATTTCAAGAAAGGATCTATTGGCACAAGTAGTATGGGAATTAAAGTTGAAGGTTTTGGTGAAGTTGTGGTATCAACCGAGGGAAGAAACTACCTAATAGCAGGCGTGTATTTAGTGCCTAATTGCGCACTGAATGTGTTGAGCCTTCAACAATTAATTGTGCAAGGATTTAGGGTAAGATTCCAACATACGAAAGCCATTCTTGAAAGAGCCTTTGAAGAAGAGTATGTTAAAGAGGAAGAGGAAGTCAATGATATGGATGGGATGTGCAAGAACGAAGATTTGTACAAGTTAGATTGCATACAAGAAAAGGCAATCATTGAAGTGTTCAAGTATTACAATTCATGTGATGAATTATCAATAAAGGAAGTTTTAGATGGTAAAAGGGTTGGAAAGGTGCCAACTAAAAGTGAATTTGAAAGTTTAATAGGTTTCATGAAGATGGTTAGTGAAGATGAGATCAAGGAAGGTTGTAAGAGCCTCGTTAAGGAGCATTTTGAAAAGTTAGTGGAGTGGTTTTATAAAGACTACATGGATTGTGAAGAAAGGGTTACTCCGGTTGAAATACATGGAGTCGAGATATGTTTGTTGGACGTTTATTTAACTGTACAAGGCTTTGGAGGTCATGAGTATGTGACCACGAAGAATGAGTGGGAAGATGTAGCAAGAGCTTTGGGTTTTTCAAGTGATTTTGCAGAAGGTATCAAGAAGGTGTACATGACACACCTTGGACTTTTGGAGGCTTACTATGAGATAGCCAAGAGACACTCGAAGGATGAGTTAGCACAAATTGCAAGAGATCGCAAGGGTGCAGCACCAGAGGCAGAAGTGGATGCAGGTGCAGGAAAGAGTGAGGCTTTAGGCTTACCAAAAGGAGAAGACTTACCTGGAGGAGTTGGAGATACCGGCATGGAAGAATCCGTGAAAGAAGCTGACTACTGCAAGGAAGAAGATGATGTTTTCATCATCATAGACTGATCAAGCATAAGGGATTTAGATTAAATCATTAGGGGGGCATGTTGGAAACTAATGATTTAAATCTAATTTAGAAGTCTTAGTTTATTATTATTATTATTATTATTATTATTATGTAAATAAGTATTGAAAATAGGAAATTAATTAATTGCAAAGGCAGTTATGATTGGCGCCAGTTGTGAACCATTGTGTTGGTTCAAGGCACCGTTTCATGGTGTATAAATATGTGTATTGAACATAATTGTATATATCGATATATCAGTTTGTGTATATTTCTTGTTCTCTTGTTTTGTTTTCTTCTAAAACACACACACGCACACAAGCACTGTGCGAAATCAGAAGGCTGTGAATAGTAACATGAGGCGATCAACAAGGATGTCAAACTTGAACGGAATCGGTGATCTAATCGATTCTAACAAAATGTTGGAAGCATGGAGCCATGAGGAAAATAAGTTTATCAATTTTAATTTTTTTGGATGCGTAATGTTGTTTATATAAACCATGCTTATACTTTAAAATTTTTCCATAGACGCATGATGATAAAACAAAGTTTATTTAAGCGCTACAGTTAACAGATCTTAAATAGTACCTTATTTATAATAAAATAGAAAACCTTTAACTCTATCTATAATTTAATAAAAGATATATTAATAACAAGGTCGGCTACTTTTCAACCTTGTTTTCTTCTTTTAGGAAGTAATTTGTTCTGGAGTTAATTCGATTGCATAAACAAACTAGTGTTTTTTAAAATTTTGTGCAAGATATATTTAAAAAGTAGAATTATCAATCACCATTGATGTGATATATTTCAAAGTTTTTTCCTTCTGTTTGTAATGAGATTCATATAAGAACCACTTGTGTCATTTGTTTTTGAGTTCAGTGGACTGCATAATCAAACTATTGTTTTTTTAATTTTCCCCAGTTTTATATTAAAAAAATCAGACTCATCAATCACCATTGGCATAGTATGCATCCTACCTAATTTGTTCTTAGTTTACCGGCTTATATATACAAACTATTTGTGGTTTGAATTTAAAACAAAAAAACAAAAATATCATTCATTATTAGCAATTTGGCATAGTATCCATGCCGGCTAATGTTGAAAATCGTTTTCTTCTTTTTGGAATGAGAGATACATAAACCACTTGAGTTATTGTTTTCCAGTCTGTTGGATTGTTGGAATTTTTCTATAAGTTCATATTTAAAAAAGAAAAAATCATCATTGACGTTGTTTGTATCCTAATTTCCAAAGTTGTTTTCTACTTTTAGGAATTTTGACGGAAACTTCATCATTAATTTCTTATAATTTCTTTATGTAAAAAAAATCACATACTTATTTGTTTATAATTATTAGAAATGAAGTTAGGATCTTTTAAGAGGACTAAATTCAATTAATTCTAACACAAGTCAACTATATGGAGATTTAGGGGATATTTGGTTTGTTTTCCATAAAGTTGTCTATAGTGATAAACATGTTTATATGATATTTGATAAGTTGTTGTTTGGTTGTCATGTTGAATAAATGGTCTCAAAGGTGAAAATTACTACCCTTTGTTTTACATTGAAGGAAAAACAGTCTCCGATGATTATCACAACAACATGTTAACATTAAAGGAAAAACCAAAGAACCAGTGGCTAGTTTCATCACCACAGGAGAGGGGAGCAACAATAGATCAAAATCAACCCCAAAATCAACCCCAAAATCAACAACAATTTAGTAAAAATTCATCACATAAAGTTTACGATACAAACCTAAATCAAAATCTGAATTCGAACCCTAAATCAAAAACCCACATCAAACCCAAAATCACAAGGAAAAGAAACAACAGAGACTAAAGATGAAGAACAAGCAAGAAAGAATATGAAGAACCCTAAACCAGAAATGTTGGTCCGATTGCCTTTATAATCAAGCAAGAAACATGAACAATAGATGAGGGAGGGGTCACGAATACGACGCAGATTTCAGGAACAAAGAATAAGGGCTCGATTTCACAAAACACCCAAAAACCTAGCAAAAAATCGAGGGGCATATTTTAGGAACAAAAGGGGCTCGATTTCAGGAACAAAAAACTCACATCAGAAAGTGAAAACGAGAGACGGAGAGAGTGAGGAGAAGATGAAAGAATGCAGGGAGAAACGCACGTCTTCGTCGGATAAAAATGTATTGGTTATCTGCCGGAGAAATCTCAACAAATCACGAAGGGAGCAACAAGAGAGAAGATCGAGTTCGGAGGATGCGTCTTTCATGTTTCAAGTGTAGGATATGTCTTTTGAAGGGCTTAGTGCTAGGGGTTCTCAAAAAATTGACCAATCCGATTAACCCAACCCGAAAAAACCTGAAAATCAACCGGAGGTAACCCGACATATAATCAATACAAAATTAGGACAATTCAAATCTATTAGGTTGATATTTGGTTAAGCACAAAGTAACCCGACCAACATGATAACCCGATAAAAGTTTTAGCGACTTCTCTAAAATTATTTGTATTTCTCTTTGATATTTATAAATTACCAAAAACAACTCGGTAATAACGATCAATAGAACTCATAAGAGAATACTATTGGAAAGTTATAAGTAATATCTAAATATTTGATGAGCTCGTATATTCTCTTGAATGATTGATCATATTTCGATGGAAGAGTTTACAAAGCTTATGTCATATTTAATTGTGTCTAAATATTTTAATAGAATACTTTACAAAACTTACGTTAATAAGATCGAACAATTATACGTCATATTTGATTGTGTTGCAAAGTTGAGAAGACATTTTTGGACGATATAATTACTATTTTAGGACAATTTTGCAATAAAGTTTCCTATTAGTTTTGTTGTATTACATCATTTGAAAACATGTACAAACAAATGTTTTGTAAAGGTATGTGTTAACAAGACACTTCTCAAAAAAGATGGCATGAAAAAGTCGTCCCCTAGGATGGAACATATAACAACCCAAACTTACAGAAATAAGCATAATCAACTTCTAGTAAATCTCGCATGCACAACAATAGCATAAATAACATCAACGATTAAATAAATTTGCATGCGTTCGATAAGATAAATAACAGTAAGAGACTTCGGTTAGAAAACTCACCTCATGCTTCTCGCTTAAATCCTCTCGTTCACGCTAGAAACCGGTAACGTCCCCTATGGCGTAAAAGACAAAATATGTGTAACATCCTAAAAATTGGGGTGAATTTAAAAATTGAAAATTCGGCTATATAACGTCTGAAAATGGTATAAACCAATCTACCCAAAACGGGAGATCCAATAACCTGTAATAAAGGAGACGTCCAAACGGACTAAAGTATGTCAACCCAACACGAGGACTATAATACGGTAATTACAACCCTTGGCAAAATAAAGAATAAACTCGACAACCTAATAATCTAACTTAGGCGAGCAAGATTAAGGTCGGGTGTCGCTATTCTTCCAAAAGTAAAGATTTATACTTCAAAAAATGTCGGTCACTGAATCATCAAAAAGACCGCTCTCGAACCCAAAGCCGTCCACTCAATCCCGACGTATCCCACCGCTAGGATGACCTGCCACACATGACAACCAATAACAAGTGTTAGGCTAAAGACTAGTGAGAATAAATAATAAGCGGAAACTAATTTGAACAATAAACCCGTTTGAAGTCATGTAGCTGATCTAGCCGTGAGCTAAATCAAGATAAAGCCAACAAACCATTAGTATCCAAAATATACTGCCAACAGTTCGAACCACATAGCGAGCTCAACTACTCCAAGTCTTTTGCTTCAACACATCAAGTCAACCACTCCAGGTCTATTCTTGAGAGTTCCTGAAACAGGGCAACTCGAGCACGATGGGATTACACCATACTGTTCATGGGACGCTGCCCGACCGTATAGGCCCACACCCTACTTACCATGGAGCCCGATGCCTATCCCGTGCCAAGGGTAACCAAATGTCCGGACAAGACATTGGGATACCGTGCCTATGGATCCATTGCACTAAACCAATAACCAAACATACCATTATAACCATATATAATCATGCATATACTTCATGAGACCAAATTCCAAACATAGGAGCTACTAGCATGGCTCATCACACATTTGTTAAGAAACTTCATAAATGAACTCCCATCAATGATAATACCATAATCTCATTTCAAGGGTCATTGTGTCCAATAATTAGTCTAATACACCAAATATTCCCAAAACTCTAACTTTCTCTTCATGTGATACCAATACCCCAAATAACAAATATTGGTTAACAAATGATTGAGTAAATATGAACACCCTTACTTTCTTTAACATACCATCCCATAAAACTTTGTTTAGTCAAATAATCATGATATCTTCAAAACTCCTAGTTAGGTCAAAACCCAACCAAACCCAAATATGATTAGGAGACAAGGAAAGTTTATAAATACAATAACTCTAACATTTATGAGGGAGTTATGTCTAAGAAAACTCACCTTGTAAGGGTTATACACCAAACCCTATATGTGATTCTTGAGAGAAGGAAGGAAAAGCACTTGAGCTTCTTAATCACAAGCAAGGACCTAAAATTAAATCCAGCAACCAACCATAAGTATCATTACTTGGAGCATTCAATGATGGAGGGTGAAAACCCTACCTTTTTTCTCTCCAAAATCGCCCTTCAAAGCTTCCCAAAATGACCAAATGACTTAAAATCCCGAAAATGAGCATTTAAGACACTGATGCCCGTTCGCGATAGTGACACTGTCATAATCGTGTGTCACAATCGCCCGAATCAATGGACTCTCGGTACAACTCCTGCGAGAGTGTCTCGCGAGAGTGTCTCGCGAGAGTGTCTCGCGAGAGTGTCTCGCGAGAGTGTCTCGCGAGAGTTACCTCTGTCACAATCGCGGGCACTATCGCCCCAGGCATACCGAGCCCGATTTTCACCCGATTTCGACCCAAATGCACGCTCGATCAAAAGTACTGTTCGATAAATGGATTTACAATCAAAATGAATACATACCGAAATCAAGGGTGTTACAATATGAGTCCTCTAACTACTCTCGAATAAACGGACCTCTCTTGGAAATGACAAACTTCCTCTCGAATCAAATACGAGACTCTATTATGGGTTAATCCCAACTCTCAATATATTTTCGGGTAGAACACACCCTCGGATTACTAGTTGACTAACTCACCTAGTTCCCGGTTCGACGACAACCCGGGTGCTGCCCGGGGTCACCCAGCTGAAGACCTCCCGGGATCGCCCGACTAAAGGTCTCCCGGGATCACCCGGCTGAAGAATGCCTAGGGTCACCCGACAATCTAAACCCGGGGTCACCCGGTTACAACAACACCCCGACTTCCCCGGTTGAAAGCTCCCGAGGTCGCCCGGTGGGGGAATCTCTCGGTCAAAAATCAGCGGATGAGGCTCTTTGCACAGCACACCGTGGCAACAATTTCCAATGAAGAAAAATGACACGCAAAGAAGAAAACAAACCGAGACTTCACAGTCCCAAAAACCCCATTGATTAGCAATTCAAAACCTAGGCTATATTCCAATTGTCCTAAGACAAACAACAGATTACTTCTCCCCTTTATCTAATCAGACATTAACAAAACCTTCCAAATCTAGCAAGTATCAACAAGAGGAAACTTACCTTGGAGAGGATTGTTTGCAGGTTTGATTTCTCTTCAAAAAGCTCCTTTTCCTTTCTCGTCTTACAATCGCCTTAGGTCTTCTCTCTAACACCAAATTTTCATCCGCAAGAAAGAAATGAGAGTAGGTCTCTAGGGTTAATTCCTCCTATTCCATTTACAAAATAGCCCCTCACACTTTGGGCTTTGAGAACTACTCTCCTAGACTTTACATATTATTCACTTGAACGCGGTTATTACAATATCCCCCTCTCCCTCAAAAGAATTTCGTCCCCGAAATTCCATCGCTGAACAAACTGGGGTACTGGGATTCCATATCTGATTCCAATTCCCAACTCACCTCTTGTCTTTCATGACATCTCTATTGCACTTTCACAGGGAAGATCTCTTTTGATCCTTAACTTCTTAACCTTAAAGTCTAAGACTTCCCTAGACCCTATAATAAAGGTTAACTGCTCATTTGCTTGCACACCTTATAAAGGTATCGTCGCCACAACTTCTAACAAATGCTCTCAAAGAGAGATGTGGAACACAAGGCAAACTTTCCAAATTCCCGTCGAACACTTCCAGATCCTACCCTATCTCTCCAACTCTTTCTATAGTTGCAACGGGCCTCAAAAAGTGTCCCCACACTTGCTTTCTCTTGAACGTACCACTTCATTCTATGGGAAAAACTTCCGCATCAAGCTCTTCTCTCTCAACTTGAGATTCCCATGGTTCGCGTTCTTATAATCATAAGAACCTAACTCCACTCAAATGACCAAAACATTCTGACTAAAACCAAAGTCGTTATGATCATACCAACAGAAATATCTATAACATCTCAAGCCAGTCGTACAAGATATTGTCTGCTTTGTCCACACACCCGGACTCACGGTTTTAAAACACGTCTAAATATGGGTTTCACATGCAACTTCGTTTCCTTAAAAACAAATTTTACCAAAGTTAACACCAAACCACATGGATCCCTTATTAAAATAACGATCACTCCATTCGCCAACTTAATACAAGGTTTACCTTGGGTATCACCATAAGCTCACTACTATGAGATTCATCAACATATAACACGCAATTAAAATTACCTCCCCCAAACGTGACCTATGCCTAAAGCAAAATATACTTTCTTACCCCGACCCACAATGATCACAACTCATCGGTGTTACCCAACTCACAAGCAATACACAAACATTGTCGCAAACGTCGTCACCCCATATTCCTACATAAATGAAAGAAATCTTCCATAATTCATCACCTTCACATTCCACTAGTTCCAACTGAAAGAATCATAATGGCACATACTTCAATTTCTCATCGCATCCAACAATCACCTAAACGTAATTGCAATGAATTCAAGTTCCATTCGTTCAAGCACGGAATGACTACGCTCACACCAACTATTTCAAATAGCTTAACACTGGGCGACAGGCCCACTTGGAATCTTTTCCACGCAAAACCCAGTCTGACACTATGGCCTTTCACTCTGAGCTCTACATCCAACCACCCTTTTTTCCACTTTCTTCTCGGAAACATCCAACATACTACGAAAAATCGGCTCGCTAACAGATGTAAGCTTTAAACCAACCGCACGACTTAGATTTCTCAACACCAAAACCAAATCATACACCCTAATCTCCTTCTCATACCCTCACCAGGGTTCATAAACTCACTAACGGAAAGCTGAAAACATAACTCCACATTTCTGTGTCACTTGCCAAACTTCTTACTCTCAATTTACCCACTTTTCCTGACGATTCTAAAAGTGTCAAAAACACATTTACATTAATATGCTTAGCCAGACAGTTACCCCCAATTCTCGCGCGAGATAATCAACCAAGTTCTTCCAAAACAAGATTGAACTATCCGCTAGGGTTACTTCCCACTCAAAGAATACTTCGGCAAACCCGTGGATTTTTTTGAGTACTACAAAACATCATGAACTAAACAGTTCGGCCTTTCCATCTATGTTTTTACTACACTCGCCCAACAACATTTCGTGACCTAGGAACCCAAGGTTTCTCTATGAAATTGCCACCAACTATCACTTGAACCCATTCTTTTCAAATTAGCAATGCCACCAAACCATCCAACACCCCTACATCACCACCCCATACTTGTCACTTTCGAATAGCTCACCAGAAACCTCCAAGCAAGGATTCCCACTTACGCTCATCCCATATCATCAACACAAGTTCACTACTTAACCTCAAAAGAACTCCTTATAACACCAAAGACTTACACAACCATAATGGCATAGAATGCCACTAATCTATTCATACAACCACCATCCCACTTCATCACACCACAACCAAAGTCTCCACAATCACCTTGCATACAACAAATATTGCCTTCTCCATGTCAAACATAAAATGAGGTTACCTCGCGAACTTGTCTTTCTCGAATATGAACGAACCACAAAGTCAAGGTCATCCAACTCAACGAAAAAAGTTTTCGTTCCTTGGCAGCGCATCACGTTCTACTAGAAACCCGATCAGATAGTCCATAAGATAAGACTCACTACTTCGCACACCGTTGTACTCAAAGCGCACCCACTTCCGTGTGCTAAGTACTTCACTCCATTGCAATTCATATAACCCAAAGGAAGCATCTATCCAACCGACAACCTTCCACCTTCACAATGCTCACACAAGGTGGTACGACGTCATGTCAGATACTCTTTTCCCTGAATGACCTCATCCACCCTTGAGCAACTCAACAATAGCCACACTAAAATTACTTCTTCCTATGCACAATAACTAATTTGGAGCTCCACAGTCCTCAGAGATGAATGCACCAGACTTACTTGATACCAAATCCAATCACAAGGTTGTTTCAAACTTTAACTCCATGCTGATGCCATTTCTTCAAAATGCCATATATTTTACTTATTACCAAGCTACTTTTAGAAGTACCTAGACAACTTCAGATTTCCACTCACCGACAACCTCCTCTCAAGTCACCGCACTAGAACATAAGCTACCATAAAAAGAACCTTCCTAACGTCAAAGATCAAGACTTCCGTCATTCACTTCCGTTATTCGCCGCTTCTTCCCTAATGGGAACACCAAAGTTATGAATCGAAGATCAACGGTTCGAGCGCCACACTTCCACTCTCAAAACCCTTCCTCGTCCTTAGATGTAACATCTCTCATGACCTAAAGAGTTCATAGCCTTCATGCATGACGACACAATACTTTAAAACTCTAAACATATTTGAAAATTTAGCAAGTACCATCGTACGATGCAATATAGAATATATGCGACACAACATCAGCCAAGTTTACTTAGCCCTGCACAACGATCTCGAGGAACGTTCACCCCTAAATCCACAATAAAATAAACCTTACTCCACCAAAATCGATGTTGGCACAATTGGAAAATATTTTCAATGAACTTTACCCTTGCGATTTATAAAAAGAAACAACAAAACTTTTTACACTAGACGACTCTCACTCTCCTTGGTATGACGACACATGTCTGTACCAATTTTCACTTATAAAATCATGCGATCAAACGTTGTCTTAAATTCCACCACTGGTTAACTCATTTATAAAAGACGCGAAATAATTTACGGTCACGAGATTCAAAAAATTTCACATAATGCAAATAAACTTGTCTTTTCAATCCTACCACGCGTTTGTATGTAACAACTCATCTTCAAAACAGGAACTCCCAAGGCGCACGCACAATTGTCTAATACGACATGAAGGACTCATGAAACATGCTCGAAAACACAATGCATGGTACTCGTCTTACATTGAAGGCTATTCACTCTAACAAGGACAACCGTTGGCATTCACCACCAATTATCATAGACTCCCCATTTTCAACCAACCAGTCAAGATCCTCACATTTGCCACAACATTCGGCACCAACGCTTCCTAACATCCTTATGTGCCCAACAATCAGTTACCACCGCGACCAAAGATTCGCACTTCATGCGTCTTCACTTTAGCCAAAATAAACTTAACAACCAATAGCTCATCTCCATCCTACTCTTACTCCATATTACCAATCATCACTGATGTCGTCTCCCAACCACTCTTGCCACCCATTAATTAACTAGGGATTAAAAAAAGGCTCATTTATATTATTCGATTCTTGGGTTGAAACTCCCCTGATTCCCATTGATCGACATAACAAACTACCATGACGAAGGCTCACTTGAAACGAATAGCTCACCTCCAAATGGTTATTCTTCCCCTTTTGGACCCAAGAAGTTCTTACTCAAGACGAGTTATCTTTATCCCGAACGATACTCACCCTTAAAGATGTTAACCTTAATACCATAAATGAGCTCCCACTACACACCAAAAACACTATCATTTAAATGATAGATCTCAATACTCATACCACCCCCATCGATCTTCTCAACGATAGTACTCGAGCGTACCCATGCACCTGTAAATTCATAATGGCATTGTCCAAATGCGATTATGAATTTACCTTACATGAGAGTTCTCACTATCGTTGTCACGACTCTCGATGATCAAGATCTTCCTTAAAGGCTTCCTATATCTCAGTTGTGTCCCCCTACTCCACAGTTTAAGTTTAGGCCCATCCAGTCACCTAAATCTCTTAAACTATGGCTCTAATACCAATTATAACAACCCAAACTTACAGAAATAAGCATAAAAAACTTTCAGTAAATCTCGCATGCATAACAATACCATAAATAACATCAGCGATTAAATAACTTTGCATGCGTACGATAACATAAATAACCGTCAAAGACTTTGGTTAGAAAACTCACCTGATGCTTCTTGCTTAAATCCTCTCGTTCACGCTAGAAACTGGCAACGTCCCCTATGGCGTAAAAGAATAAATATGAGTCCTCTAACTACTCTCGAATAAACAGACCTCTCTCGAAAATGACAAACTTCCCCTCGAATCATGTACGAGACTCGATTACGGGTTAATCGCAACTATTAATAGATTTTCGGTTCGAACACACCCTCGGATTACTGGTTGACTAACTCACCCAGTTCCCGGTTCGACGATAACCCGGGATCACCCGGTTGTAGGCTGTCGGGGGTCACTCGGCTGAAGACCTCCTGAGATCGCCCGGCTAAAGGTCGCCCGGGTTCACCAGGCTGAAGGACGCCCGGGTCACCCAACACTCTAAACCCGGGGTCACCCGGTTACAACAGCACCTGAGTTTCCCCGGTTGAAAGCTCCCGGGGTCGCCTGGTGGGGGAATCTCCCAGCCTCGGCCAAAAATCAGCGGCGGAGGCACTTTGCACAGCACACCGCGACAACGATTTCCCATGAGGGAAAATGACACGCAAAGAAGACAACAAACCGACACTTCACATTCCCTTAAACCCCATTGATTAGCAATTCAAAACCTAGGCTATATTCCAATTATCCCAAGACAAACAACAGATTACTTCTCCCCTTATCTAATCAGACATTAGACAATAAACAAAACCTTCCAAATCTAGCAAGTATTGATTTCACTTCAAAAAGCTCCTTTTCCTTTCTCATCTCACATTTGCCTTAGGTCTTCTCTCTAACACCAAAATTTCAGCCGCAAGAAAGAAATGAGAGTAGGTCTCTAGGGTTAATTCCTCCTATCCCATTTTATAAAATAGCCCCTAACACTTTGGGCTTTGAGCACTACTCTCCTAGACTTTACATATTATTCACTTGAACACGATTATTACAAAACACATTCTCTCTGGTCTCCAACCTAGGTATGTGGCATGTCTCATATTTCTGAATGGTCTTGCTTTAGTGTGGGAGTCCTATATCTTTTAGGTGTAGTTTTGTTTTTCATTTTTAATATATTTGTCTGGGGTTTCATCCTTTTTCGAAAAAGAAAAAAGTCGGCTACCTCTCACAACTTGTCTGCTTCCCGACCGCTCCCACTCTTACTCATTTTGTAACTGTGATGCTTTGGAATGGTATAATTATTTCATTTTATTGGTATATTGTACTTTACTATTGATATGTTCGAGCAAAAAATTGTATATTTCGTGCTATTTATAAGTGCAAGAATTTATTCATTCAAAGAAATATGCATAAACTTAATTGCTCAAAGTATGAAATTCCATTGGGTTATACATATTTTCCTATCATTTTACCACAATAACCAGTTTTATAGGTCAGAATGACTAGTTTGTTTCAGTTAGTGTAAGAATTTATGTGTTTAAAAAATACTTACAAACTTAATCGCTCAAAATAAAAAATATATGTTTGATTTTTTTATATTTTCCCTCACTTCCATTCTAAAAATATGACATTTTCTAAAAAGATTGTAAAGGTAAATTTTAAGTATTGGTCAATAATAATTATTACAAGATCCAATGTCATCGTTATGATACAAAACTAATCAAAGTTTCTTTGATCATAATAAAAAAAAAGAGTGAATTTAATTTGGTGGTCCTGTGGTTTGTTCAAAATTTGGATTTGACTCATAAAACAAACTATCTAACATTGATGGTCCTTAACATTTCACTTCACAACACTCAAGGTCTCTAATATCAATACCGTCAGTTAACCCCCATTAGAGGCCAAGTATGTCTTTGCGCAATCTATAAGAACCAAAAGTGTAATCCACTCGTATGTTTTTTTTTTTTTTTTTTTTTTTTTTGTGAAACACGTCTCTCTTCTTCTTCTTCTTCTTTTTTTTTACTTTTTATCAAAGAAATACTTACACTTTCCAATCAAAAGGGTTGGGTTCAGGTGAGAAGCGGGAGAAGTGGTTATCGACCGTTGGATGAGAAATGGACGCACGATAGGATGAGATGCATCAAGATGTTGATCAATTCCCTTCTAAGCCACAATTCATGGGAGGGCTTGAGATTCATTTATCACGTTTCTCACCGTTAACTCAACTTCTCACACGATTCTTGGCCCCAATCATAAATCAAAATTTTATATTAAAGTGCATATTATTTATAAGTGTATTTTAAATATAAATCTTTACGATTATTGAAAAATGATTAAACTGACAAATTAACATTTACATTAAAAAGTCCCAAGTTTAGAAAACGAAGAAAAAATCAAGAGAACTTCACATATATTTGTTGAGCATTGATATATAGATTTAAGTATTAGAAATTAAGTACATTTACGGTGAAATTATTAATATATAGTTAAACTATAAACAATTAAAAAATAAAAGTACAAATTATTATTTAAGATTAAAAAACATCTATTATTTAAAGAAAAAATATTGGCAACTTCTACAAAGATAATGGATAACTATACAAACAATTATAAATAAAACGTTTGTTGTCCAAAAATTTAGAATGTTATAAACTTTTTTTCTCTTTCTTTTTAATCCAAGAACTGTATAAAATCCTTTAACTTATTATATATTTAAAAATATTTTGATTATTATATTAATTTAATTTTTTAGTTTATTCATAATTATTTGATAATTCCTTTAATATTGTCTCACAATATTTAAACTTTTAAAACATAATTGTTTTTTTCCTAACAAACCGATTTTATTATATAACCATCTCAAAATAATCGTATTTAGTTTCTAATACTTTATTTGCATATTTTAATGTCTAGCATAAAAATTACATGATTTTTTTTATTTTTGAAACTTCAGAACTTTTAATACAAAAGTTTGCAAATTTAATAGAGTTGTTAAACTAATATAAATATTTTTTATCTAATATGCAATTTAATATAAGAAAAGTTATTTATGATTGGAGATGAAAAATATTTTTTAAATAAAAAAATTTATAAAGAAGAGACATGATTTACAATTTTTTTTGAAAAAAACGTGATTAACAAAAAAATTGAGAGCAAATAACGTTTTTGGTCCTTATAGGTTTTTCAAAGATTGATGAGTCTCTTATAAATAACGGTTGTTAACTGACGGTATTAATTGCAGGGACCCCGAGTGTTATGGAACATAAACGTTAAGAACCATCAGTGTAGATAGTTTGTTTTAGAGACTATATTCAAAATTTAAGCAAACCACATGAACCACAAATGTAATTAACTCTAAAAAAATCAATATTCGATTTTTTATGAAAAAATAACTTCAATTGAATAGCATGCCAAGTCAATGTCACTTTTATTTATTCAAAGAAAGTAATTTAGTTTTATTGCACTTTTTTTGGGAAAGGGTGTCCTAAGTTATGTCTAGACTAATTCCTTGACAAATTATAACTGTAAGACATCAGCCTTGACTAAATATCAGTGGACAAAATTGTTGTGTATGCCTGGACATTTTTTGGAAACATATTTCTACTTATATGTCGTTTCAAACCAGTAATTCTTATAATAACTCCAACAAATTTATACTAAAGTAAAATGAGATTTATTTTTTATTAATTGAACTTTATATTAAGTTGTGATATATAAAATATATAAGAAAGAAAAATAATATTTTTATAACTTTATGATGAGATTTTATATGAAAATAAGAATATGATTATTGGAAAAATAGTTTATTTTCGTTAATAATCTTAGAAATCTAGTGCAAATATAATTGTTTGACCATTAAATATTTGGTGGCTAGTTTGAAAAATATCAAAACTTAAGAGGGAATAAAATGACAGGGAAAAAAGATGAAGGTTGAAAAGTTACAAGTAGGAAGTCTTCGGTTTCTGTTATTATGTAACAATACTAATGGGTTCTCTATTAAACATTTTCACTTTAATTTAGGGCCTTTAGTAAATCCTTACCTACTTAGTGATTATCGGCTCATTTTATCTTATCTGTTAAACATAACAAGGATTAAGAATCTTACCCGGTAAGAGCGATGACAAATACTGAGAGTCTTACCCGATAAGTGAGAGTGAGAACTCTTACCCGACAAGCGCTTACCGAATAAAAATGTTGCATATGATGCCGTTTTAATAGACTCAAGTTTTACCCGGTAAGTTAAGTGAAATTGTTGACTATTACCCGGTAAGTTAAATGAAATGGTTTACATTTTTTCTTTTTTAAATATATTTTGAAATAAAAGCAATTGTCATTGGCTAAATATAACTGTTTTTTTTTAACATCGGAATTTTATAAAACTAGCGAGAAGCTAGAAAAAAAGAAACAATTACATCGAAGTAATGGCAAGGGAAGGATTAGTAAGCCACCCTACCGAATTAATAGACAAATTGTTATTTCTATGATTTACCCAAAAGTAAGCACGAGTTATAATGTTGTCAAAAAGCGTCGCCTTCCTTGGCTTCGGGTTGCCAAATAGAATACCGTTTCGAAAAGTCCATATAGACCACAAAGTGGTAAGCGCAACGGCCTCAAAACACAAGTACACCTCCTTCTTCACCTGAATAGAGTCGATCCAAGATAGCCAATCCGTGTAATGGAGATTCGGAATATCCATACGCCACCATTTACCGATGAGAGCCCATAAGTCTTTTGCGACAGGACATGAAAAGAAAAGATGATTGCAGTCCTCCACTCCTATATCACAATTAGGACATAAAAGAGACGAAACATCGATACCTCTTTTATACAAATTTATTCGAGTAGGTAGTCGATTGAGACGCAACCGCCACGCGAACACATTTACTTTGATGAGAACAAGTCTATTCCATCTAGTAGGATGAGGTTCCACCTCCAAACGACTAGAGTCAATTAGGCGCCTAGCTGAAGCGACTGAAAATTCACCCGACCCTTCTATCAACCACACCCATCTATCCTTTTGACTGGAAGGCAGAAAGGTAGACAAGATTTGTTGTAGTTCAATAATTGGGCCGCCTCCACCCCACCTCTCGGCGGCCTTCTAAGACACACATCCCAACATCCTAACTCCAAACGAGACTTGACATTCGCCGATTTATCCAATTCTAAATCGTAAACTCTAGGGAATTGAATTTTAAAAAGAGAATCCCCAAGCCAAACATCATCCCAAAAAGATGACAAAACACCATCACCCACCTTTTTCTTACAGAAAGAGAGAAGATCAACGTCTTTATTCTTTAGAGAGTTGAACGATTTTATAATAGAGACACATGCTAAATATAATTGTTACATACAGAACCAATTTCTAACAATTCTATCTATTAGTTAAAATACCTTTATATAATATAACTACATATCGTAGTAAGTTCGGTTGGTGGGAATTCGTGACTAAGCCCAAAACATTTAGGGGTTGTTTGTTTTTTTAAAAAAATTTCTTAATTTCTCTTAAATCTAAATCGTTCAGAATTTTTTACACAACACCTCTTATTAATCACAACTAAATTAAGACTTCAGACTTTAGATCTTTTAAAAAAAAACGGCACCTTAGTAGGGGTGCTTAAAAATCCGACCAACCAGATCAACCTAACATAACCTAACACGAAATAACTCAACCAGAAACAACTTGATGTCTAATCGAGTTGTAAAATCTTCAAACCGTATGTATTGGGTTGATGTTGGATTACTTTTATTTGAATTCAACCCTATCGGAAATCCACCCGAAATTTTTCCTACGAAAATTCGCCGGAAACGGTCGTCGGTAATATTCCTTTTAGCTATTTGGGTCTTGATATTTTCACAACAGTGTTCATAAGTATTTAATTTTAAGATAAAGGAAACCCAACCAAGTGTGTATTCCACTAAAAGTAGGGATATTTAGTATAAGATAATTTATGCAAATTAAGATCAGTGCAATATAGTTGAAGCAGTCATTTCGGTTGCCCTTATATTTGAGCACTACAATACAATACATTAAGAAAAAAACACAAGATGTAATTGACTAATTGTGTTTGCAATAAAACTTTAATAGACGTTCTTGAACTTAAGTAATACAGAGCACTTGTCCTCATGGTTGGATTGAAGAAGAAAATTATAATGGAAACTAATACCGTGATTAACTAAAGATTATACCATTTAATCATGCATGTGGCCATAATTTTAATCATTTTCGTGTTTCCTTTGATCTATAAAATACTGAAAATCATTAACTATCTGAATACTTTTGCAGGGAATATAACTAAACTTTGCTAGCAAACACAATATTCATTTACTTAGATAGACTTCATGGTATGCTTGATTTAAAACTAAAAAAAATATTTTACAAAGAAGCGGTTGAATGCTAGTATTATTTATCTTGAAAACATTATAAAAGGACTTAGTTTCACCTCCTGTTGTTATTGAGTGGCCTTACCCATTTGTCTTTCCTCATCCCAAATCGCTCAATGAACCAATCGTTGTACCTTGCATATAGAAAGTTCCCAAAAACAATCCCAACTACCAACCCACTTCCAACTCCACATAATATCACGATCCAATCAACTCTTTCACTTGGGAGGAAAGACTCTGACTTGCTGCTTGTTTGTGGAGGTGTTGACGACTTTGAATGTTGGCATTCCTTGGATAAAGGTTCCCCACACAATCCAAGATTCCGCATGTAGGAGTTGTTCTCAAATGTATCGAACTGTTTCCCTCGAGGTATGGGCCCCTCAAGATGGTTGAATGACACATTCAAAATGGCGAGGAATCCAAGTTGCAACAACTGTTGAGGAATTTCTCCTGATAGCTTGTTTCGGGAGAGATCCAACGATTCAAGATTGTTTAGGCTCCCCAAGGATGACAAGACATGACCAACGAGATGGTTGTTGGAAAGATTCAGTGATTCAAGCCCACGAAGATCTTCTAATGATTGTGGTATTTCTCCTTCAAAATTGTTACAAGAGAGATCAATGGCAACGAATATGTTCAGAATATGAGGTAACTTTGTTTTGAAACCTTTGTATGTAATGGCCATCGAGTATGGAAATTCCACCTTTATTTCCCCCGCATCATATGTTTCAAAGGATCTTTGAAGTTGCATATAAGATGCTTTTCCAACATGAACCGATTTCATTGCATTCCAAGTTTGGAAGTACTTATGAGGCAATTGACCACTAAAACCATTGTTGGAGAGATCTATGATCCTCAACATGGGAAATTGTGAGCCAACATTTCTCATAAATTGAATTTCTCCATAAAACTTGTTGGACCGCAAACTGAGAACTTGCAACTCAACAAGAGTACCGAGCCAAAATGGAAACACATCATCCAAAAAGTTGTCTCCAAGAGAGAGAACAAATTTGTACAATTTGTCAACGATTTTGATACCTGACCCACAAATTGATTTCCGCTTAAATCAAGACTCCTCAATGCGCTGTCCTTGGAAAATGAATTCATCATTGTTCCTTGAAGCTTGTTTGTACTTAGATCCAAACCAATCAAGGAATTGCTTAAGCTGCCAAAACAAGGAGGGAGAATTCCAGTTATGTTATTAGAAGACAAATATAGGAATCGAAGTGTTTTCACTTCACATATCAAGGGGGGTATTTCTCCTTCGAGATAATTATGTGAGACATCATAAATCTCTATCGTTGGCGGTGGAACTGGTAGTCGTCCTTGTAGCAGGTTATTTTCAATGCTGAAATATTTCAAATGAACCCATGGGAGAAAATGTTGATGTTGATGAAAACCAGTAATGAAGTTGTTTGAAAGGTGAAGCATCTCTAATGTTTCTTGGCTGTTATTCCAACCCCACTCTGGTACGAGGCCATGAATTTTGTTGTCGTAGAGAAGTAAGAGCCTCATTTTATGTTGGAAGCGCAAAAAGGCAGGGTATTCTCTCAAGTTGCACGACGAAAGGTCTAGGGTATCCAGTTCTGGTAATGTGTCATTGGTGTAGTTGTTAGTACTGGCCACAAATGATATCATGTTACCACCTAAAACGAGACCTTTGAGTTTGTTCAGTCCTAAGAACCAGTCTAATTCCACCCTACCGCTAAAATTGTTTTGATATAGGCGAAGAAGTTGAAGACTCTTGAAATTGGAAAATAAGCTTGAAATTGGTCCTTGCAATTGATTATCATCGAGGTCTATCATACTTAGTTGAGTGAGGTTCATAAACGAAGACGGGATACGACCAAAAAGAGAATTTTTTCCCATGTCGACAACACTAAGTTTGGTTAGGTTTGCAAGAAACATTGGGATTTCACCATATAGGTTCGTTTCATACAAATAGAGTCCATTAAGGTTAGTCAGCTTGCCAATCCAATCGGGTAAGCATCCCTTCTCAAAATTGTTAACACTAACATCCAAAACAGTGAGTTTTGTAAGCCTTACCAGTGAAGGAACTATGTCAGTGAACTTATTATAACGGGGATCTAAGTAAGAGAGTTGTGTCATGTTAGCAAGTGAACCTGGAATAATCCCTGAGAAAGAGCAGCCTCCTAGACTCAAGATGATCAAACGGTTTAGGTTCTCGATGGATTTTGGAATAATCCCAGAGAAACCTGTTGAGTATAGACTCAAATACTCGAGTAAGCTGTTGTTATGAAATTCAGGCAAAAAACCAGTGAGGTTGGTATTGAATGCCACATCAAGAAATTTCAGCTTGGGTAGTTGAAGTATGGCCACCGGAAATTCATTTTGAAGAAAACAATTTTCAAGCTTGATTGACCTCAAGGAAGAAAAGTTGGCCAGGAAACGAGGTAACGAAGAACTAATATCAACCCCCGAGAGATCGAGTTCTTCAAGTCCGCTTAAGTTTTGCACCAACTTCTCCAGGCTAGGACTTTGAAGCTTTAGTGGATTCCATGACAGATCTAACGAAGACAATTGGATCAAATGCGAGATTTCATTCGGGATTTGGCCACTGAAGCCAGATTCAGAGAGATTGAGGGTTCTTAACTGCTTTAGACGAGAAATCTTAGACGGGATTCGAGATCCAGTAAAGTCGTTCATCGCGAGGTTAAGCGTCTGAAGATGAACAAGGTTGAAGAGGCTGCTGCTAGAGTTGATATGGCCATGAAGAAATCTTTCGCTCAAGTCAAGACCGATCACGTGGCCATCATCTTCCTCGTTATTACACACCACCCCATCCCACAAACAACAATCAGAACCATCATCTGATGCATTGTTGGTGATCTTCCAAGAGTCAAATGTTCGTAACCCGGGAGCTTCGAAAGATGGATTAGGAAAAGTTTGCTTAAATAGGTACAAAGCCAAGCATTCGTCATCATGGCTTATAAATAAGGATTGAGTGCATGTGAGAAGGAGCAACGTGAATAGAACGATTTTTGGTAGGAAATAAGTGAAATATTGGAAGCACGGAGCCATGGGGAAATAAGTTTGGTTTAATAATTGTTTGTGGATTTGTAAGTAATGTTGGTGTTTATATAGAACCATCAGACCATGTGTATTGCCCATAAAGAAATAAAAATATGCATGATAAGAAAATAGAGATGGAGTAAAAGACACCATCTCTCAAACGTAGGGGTCAATGGGAAGCACTTAAAATATACAGTTTCTTTTTAAAAATACAAGTTTTTTTCTGAAAAAAAAATATTTCGATTATAAACACAACTTCTCAAAGATTTTTATCTTAAAAATATTTTAAATATTTGATCATGAATCAAAAAAACTTTATTAAATAACATATTCACCCATTGTTACATTTATGTAGGCATTATAATAAAATTGAGTTTATAGAATATCTAGAGTTTTTATTTGTCATAGATAATATAGTGTTTTATAGAACTTAAATTTATTGAACCAAGAAATAAAACGTTTTATCTAAATTGTTACAATAAGTTTATAAGACGTTTTTGGATGTCGTGACGAGGTTTTTACATTTTTTTCTTAAATTAAAATGTCGTATTAACTATTTTATATGACGTTATTTCAAAATGTGTCATATAGACAGAAGTGTCATATAAAAAGATAGGACACTTCTCAAAAGTATTATATAAAATAGCTATTACAACACTTTATTTTGATAGTATCTTAAAAAAACTTGTTTACAACGCCCAAATGCGTCTTACAAAAAAATTGCATTTTAGACATCTATAAACTCAATTTTGTTATAGTAGGACAAAAAAATTACTTTAGTTTTATTTGCATTTCATTTTAAACCAACCACTCATATAATATCTCGAACAAATTTATATTAAAGTATAATGTAATTTTTGTTTTTGATTAATTATATTAGACAGTAAAAATTGAAAATAGATTTATATGTCATTGTTATTGAGTAGTAAATCATAAATGAAATATTGAAAAATAATTTATTTTCTTTTAAAGATTTAGTGCAAATAATTTATATACACATTTTACGTGGTCTCTTTATTTGGTGGTCCGTTTGAAATTTTTTTGAAACTTAAGATGGAAAAATTGAGAGAAGAGAAGATGAAGGTGGAAATGTAATTTGGTGGCAAGTTTAGTAAACTATGGAAAGACTTCAAAGTTTTTTTATCTTAAAATTATTTTAAATATTTCTTAGATCAAAAAAACTTTATTGAGTAACATGTTCACTCATTGTTACATTTACGTGGGAATTACAATAAAATTGAGTTTATAGAATATCTAAAGTTTTTATGTGTCATATATAATAGAGTGTTTTATGAGACTTAATTTTATTGGAATTAAGAAATAAAATGTTTTATCTAAAATGTTACTATAAGTTTATAATGTGATTTTTGTTTTCGATTAATTATATTAGACAATAAAAAACTGAAAGTAGATTTATATGTTATTGAGTAGTAAATCATAAATGATAAATTTAAAGACATTTTTAAAAACTCCTAACCAGGTTTTATCAAAAATAAAAATATGATTATTGAAAAATAATTTATTTTATTGACCACCTGAAAGGTTTTACACATTTTACGTGGTTTATTTTATTTGGTGGTCAGTTTGAATTTTTTTTTTAAACTTAAGAAGGAGAAAATGAGAGGAAAGAACATG
This sequence comes from Arctium minus, assembly GCA_954870635.1. Classification (NCBI taxonomy): domain Eukaryota; kingdom Viridiplantae; phylum Streptophyta; class Magnoliopsida; order Asterales; family Asteraceae; genus Arctium; species Arctium minus. The sequence goes on from OX941080.1 coordinate 13,255,508, forward strand.
AAGGTTGAAGAGTTGCAAGTTTAGTAAATATAATTCAAAAATAACAGACTTCAAAGTCTTTGAGTGGAGCCATGGAGAGCTACATCACATCACATTTTCTTCTCTCTTTTTCTTTTTAAATATAATTCAAAATAATAGCAACTATTATATTTTTTATAAAATATACTTCATCCATTCTTAAACATTACAAGATATTTTATTTTGAATTGTTTTAAAATTTTAAATATACAATATAACACTAAGCAAGTTCACTTGTTTAACTTAAATTATCAACCATTACAAAATAGTAGTTAATTGGAGCTTAAATTTTATAAGTAGTTTTTTTTTTTTTTCATGATTTTATGTTGTAGATAAGTTTTATAATCATTGTATTTGTAGTTTCCAAAAAGTAAAAAAAATAAATAAATAAAATACCAACTTATCATAGTGAAAATTTGTAAGGGGTTTAGTTTTACATGGTTAGTTTACTCATTTATAAATGTCGTTTCACATACCAAATTTTTGTTTCTCCTATTTTACTAGGACAAAAGAATATACATTTTTATCCATACACTACAAAACAGAGGCTTATCACCGACGGATGAATTCGTCGGTGATCCGTCGGCAAAATGGAAATCCGTCGGTGATCCGTCGGTAAAGAGGTGGTCGGCGTTCAAATTACCGACGGATCACCGACGGATATTACCGACGGTTATGTTTTCCGACGGATCTCCGACGGTTACCGACGGCGAGGTTATTTCCGACGGATCACCGACGGTCGTCCTTTAGTGACGGATTACCGACGGATTATTTTCGACGGATTCTTTCCGACGAATTTAGCGACAGATTTCCGACGGATATTTATTAAATAAAAATTAAATTAAAAAATACTTTCCGACGGATTACCGACGGATAATCCGTCGGTAATTTAATTATTTTTTTAAATAATTAAAAATTAAAATTTTCCAGTTTTTTATCCCATACAAAACCTGCCAGTTTTTAAATATTACTAATTCTTAAAGTGTACAAAATATCTATAAATACATAAACATAATCCTACGGAGGGGGAAAGGGGGGAAAGGGGTGCTGACTGTTAAACTTGATCATGAACGCGTCAAACTGAGTCATTCGTTCCCGCATCTGTCTCTTCTCTACTTCATCTCTATCCATTCGCTCCTGAATCCCGATCCTCTCTGTAGTCGCTCCTGCAACTGGATCATCTCTGCTTCTTCTCTCTGTAGTCGCTCCTGCAACTAGATCCTCTCTGTTTCCTCTCTCTCTAACCTCTGTCTCAGCTCCTCCAACTGAAATTCAACATTTGACAAACATATATAGAACAATGTCAGACAACATTTAACAAACATATGATTAACAATGTTAAACAGCATTTGACAAGCATACCTCCTCATCGCGACGGTCGCGCGTGCTCCTGCTCGAACTGGCACCTGAATCACCGGTCATAGCATAATATGGATCCTGACTGGTCCCCCATCCAAAAAGACGGCCCTTACTCCGTCCTCCGACACTACGCTCCCACAACTCGGCGTCATTGGGAGGTACAGTGCCTGGAGGTAAGTCCGGGTATTCATCCTCCCTATTCCGATGGTAGGCATCCTACAGTTTACCAAATTAGACATTGTCAAGTCAACTAACCTATAGAAAATTCGGCAGCATTTCAACTGTGATTTGAGCCTATATCCATGACCTGCTTTTATCAAAACAATCCTATCGTCTGCCCAACAATTGGCAGCCCAAACTAAGTTTGCTATAATTTCTATCTATCTTATAAAACAAACAAATATCTAGTCATGCATAATTGAATTTACCATCATATGAGCCGCCTTTGGATAAACGTAGATTGGAAGATCCGTGGTCGGACCAGTCGCACCCGGAACAAGCTTCCTGTTGGTGCAGTGTGTAGCCTCCCAAACCTCGTCGCTAGTAGGCTCACGGCCCCATGCATCTCTCTACAATACACAACTTAAATTGTTAGTAGGTAATAAAATCATGTATATAGTACATATATTCATCAATTATATACATTTAGTCTAGTGTATGATAAATTACCAAGCGGTCCCGATGCATAGGGATACTAATAGATCCAGTACAGTGTTTGGATGTCATCCCTTCATACTCGGTGGCCCGATTGGCCGTATTGGCCAAAACTACATGCCGGAACGCGTCGGTGTTCCATACCTGTTAAAAAGAAGATATAAATCAATATAAATCCTAGTACAACCATATACAAGTATTCAAAACAAAACAAACCTGCTCAATCATCTGGACCCAAAACTCACTCCGGATCCACTTTGGAGGGTTTGGCGCAAGAATCCTGTAGTCACGTCCGTCGAACTGGACACCATCAATGGCTAAAGCCCTATCCTCGGCGAAGACACGTGCATCTCTCATCATATCGGCGTACCTATTATTTAGGTGACGCCGATATGCAGCTAATACATCGGCGTCCATCTCAGGAGGCCAACTATAATACAACTACAAACACATTGTTTGGATTAAGTAAAAATAAATCCACTCAATAAGTTAAATAGAGTAAAATACCTACCCGAAATCGATCCAGCAACCGTGGATAGTGCTCATTAGGGACATCCTTAAAATGAGCCCAAGGACCATCAAACATGGACTTAAAGACGGCAATGGCCCTCCGGACTGCCGACTTGTCCTTAAACCTTCACAATTGTAAAATATTAGTTGGGCTTTAACGTTACCAGTTGGGCTTTAACAGATCCAGTTGGGCTTTAATGGATTCAGTGGGGCTTTAACGTTCCCAGCTGGGCTTTAACAGATAGTTATAAAACTGGGCTTTAACAGAAAGTTGGGCTTTCCCTCCGGACTACCGACTTGTCCTTAAACCTTCACAATTGTAAAATATTAGTTGGGTTTTAACGTTACCAGTTGGGCTTTAATGGATTCAGTGGGGCTTTAACGTTCCCAGCTGGGCTTTAACGTATCCAATTGGGCTTTAACCTACACAGTTGGGCTTTAACATACATACTATACATGATCACATACGTACTTGTATATACATGATCACATACGTATTTGTATATACATGATCACATACGTACTTGTATATACATACATGATCACATACGTACTATACATATACATGATGTACATACATACTTTATATATACATGGTGTACATACATTCATGATCACATACGTACTTATGTATATACATACATGATCACATACATACAAACATACATATATATATATATATACATACATGATCACAGAAAAAATAAATATTTATTAAATTATTAAACTTTGCCAACGGATTACCGACGGATTCTTAAAGGCCGTCGGTAATCCGTCTGTAATTACCGACGGACGTCGAAAAAAATAAATATTTATTAAATTATATAAATTACCGACGGATTACCGACAGATTTAAAAATAAAAAAAATAAAATAAAAAAATTTAATATCCGTCGGTAATTTGTACATTTACCGACTTCGTCGCAAAATTTTCTTTACCGTCGATGATCCGTCGGTAATTACCGACGGATTAAATCCGTCGGTAAATGTGGTCGGAAATAAGCAATTTTCCAGTAGTGATATGATTCTATCGTGTCCCAATTCAATGTCATTTCAAGCATGTGACAACAAATATATTTTTATTCTCTCTTGTATGTTCTACAAAACAAACACAACCATAGTGAACAATTCTAATATATAGGTTTATTTTATTTGTAAGATAACAATTGTAATTTGTAGATTGCATTAAGTTATTTGTTTAACCTACTTTAAAAATTGTTTTTTTTTTAATTTGAAACGGCAACTGGAACTTTTATTAGAGGCTAGCAAGAAGCTAGCAAACAAGAGACAAGAACATCACAGGTTTTTGAAACAATCAGAAGGTTGGAGTTTCTACATAATATGGCTTATTAAAATAATTGTAATTTGTACATTTACCTTATTAAAATAAAAGGGCTTTATAAAGTATAAAAAATATATAAATATCTTGATACACTAGTTTATAAGCGTTAATTAAGTTAATAAGACCAAAGAATTATGCATCATATGTAATGTATTACAATAAGGTGACAAGATATTTTTAGATGTTATAACAAGTTTTTTAAAACAATTTTAAAATAACCTATCAATTTTGTTATATTGCATTATTAAAAATGTGTGATATACAAACAAATATTTAAATAAATATATTTGTTAATAAGACGCTTTTTAAAAAATATGACATGGAGAAGTTTACTCCATGAGATGGAACGCATGTTCTCCATCTTACGTATGTTGATAATTTTAGTAAAATTATCGGTTTATTTTATGTAATTGAATTCACAAAGAGAATATAAGATTGTTAGTGTGGTACAATACAATTTGCCTTCTTCATTATAGTTTACACATTCTTGTGACTTTTGATGAGTGGAACGACCGAGGACCCATCACACAAAAGTCATGGCTTATAATTCTTTTTGAAGTATACATTAAGATAATAGCAATTATTATTCCCTAAGAACATTTCCAATTTCTTATTTAGAATTTCTCTATAATAGAGAAAGGAAGTCAAAAGTTTATCATATTTTTGGAGAATTCAATGATTATTATAGTACTAAAATATTTAATTACATAATAAAAATTATGTCTCTTTATTTGATTTATTTCATTGTTTGATTCAAGATGTTTGCATTGCAAATAACAATATGAAGTTTTTGAAGAAATATCAAAATTTGAAGAAAACTGCATTCTCTATCATATTTTTTCCATTTGAAGAAAGTTTGGAGAAGTTGTTGGGGGCAAAAGAAACTCCAAAAACCTTAATTTTCCTTTATTTTAAAGAAGCTGTTGGAAATCCTCTAAGTTTATATTTCGGAAACTGGTTGCTAATCTTGTTAGCTGAAACTGATAAACTAGTTGATAAATGTAAAATGATTTAAAAAGACATCTTAAAAAACTATTTAATTTTAACATTATATAATGAAATTAAAACAAAATTACTAATTATATATTTCATTAAATCATAAAATTTTGTTAATAGAACTTTAATCATTGTATAACTTAAAAGGATTTTTGGAATGTTTTATTTGATTTGTGGTTTATTAGATATATTTAGATAAACACAACAATGAGGGTTCTTTTAAGAACTTTCTAATTCGTGAGATCTAAAGGAGTATCGTTGGAGGACGGTCGTCGAAGGACGAAAACCGGGGGATCAATAATCGATTAAAGGAGCAGAATGGGGGAAGAGTAGGTTGATTTCTGAGAAAAACGTGATTAAAGGAGGGGTAGGGCGTGTCTTTTGAGCGGCTGAACATAGATAAGTGATGTAAACGGGCTGAGCGAATAAGCCGAAAATTTTCTGAATAAGCCCCAACCGAACAACCCCTGATAGCTGAGCGAATAAGCTATAAGGATTATACAACCCATTAAGCCACAAACGAACAACCCCTTAGTGCAAATATAATTGTGTTTGTATATATATATATATACACGTTTTTAATTAGGTGGTCTCTTGTTTATTAGGGTGACCATTAATTATTTGGTTGCTAGTCAAAAGTTTATCGGATAAACATTTATTCGTAAGAGTTATCATTCTCGTTTATCTTATAGGTAACATTAATTATTGGTATAAAAATAGATTGTTTGCAAATGTTTTTTATCCAATAAACGCTTACTCGGTAAGAGTATTTTCTTTTACTTATCGGATAATGTAATAACTTGTTAAGTAAAATTATGTGTTATTTTAAGTTAAAGGACTTATTGTGTTATTTACCTATAATAAGGGGTTTATTTTGAAATATGGATAGTAAACCACCGATGTGTGACGACCCGCCAAAAATGAGACAAATTTCCCAAAGGTTAGTCGGATTCCGGAACCTTCTACACCACTCAAGAGAATGGTGACTCTTGTGGAAGCTTTTCTAGAAGACTTCCCATGGAAGGATGTAGAAATCTCTTACATGTTGACATAGTTAGTAGTTCTAGAGTATTCCTTGTACATATCTAGATAATTGTTCTCTAGATTGTTCCTTTGAGTAGTATAAATAGGTGGTGGCCTCATTTGGCTCAACACACCTCAAAATATTCTTCTAAGCTCTCTTGTAATATTTCTCTCAAGCAATATAAGTTTCATTTGCATTCCAATAATTTCTTGTATTCTCTTTTCTTGCCTTAATCGTTGGTGGTTTCGGGAGTTTAGCTGACTTAGTTCGAGAACTAAGGCCGCACATGATCTTGTAGAGGCAAGTCCGTGACATTTGGTATCAGAGCCAGGTTGATTGAAGGCATAGCGAAAGTGTCTAGCAAGAACGTTGTTGGTGCATCCATTGTTGAGGAGAATCGTGGCCAAGAAGAGTCTCGCAATGAAGGAGAGAATGAGAACCGAGGTGAGTCCAAAGATTTGCTCTCTAGCTTGGAAGAGAGAATGACGGGTGTAGAGACATCTGTGGCCAAGTTGAAGGCACAAGTGGAGGAGACGAACCAACATGTGGAAGGGTTGGACTCCGACTATGCCGATATGCGGGATGATTTCAAGAGCGCCCTCAACGTCTTGGGTGGCGACTTGCGACGCGAGCTTCATGACTTAAGAGGTATGTTCATGAACAAGCTAGCTAAGTTTCGAGGTGACATGGAGGTAGAGATCTCCACGATTCACCAACATTTGGAAGAAATCCAAGCCGACGTGAGTTTGGCTAAATGGGTCATGCCTAGTGGAGGTGGCAACACTAGCAACCATGCTCTATAGGTAGATTTTCCCAAACCATCACCGTTCATGGGAAAGCGAGATGCTAGGGCGGTTGTTGATTTTCTATGGGAAATTAAGCAATACATGGATGGAGTCAACATCGTAGAGGATGCGATGAAGATCAAGACGGCCACGAGATACTTAAAAGACACCGCGGCTTTATGGTGGCGACGTCGGTATGGAGATATCAAACGAGGTACGTGTAACATTACTACTTGGGGTGATTTCATTCGTGAGTTTAAGAAACAATTCTATCCGTAGAATGCCGAGGATGAGGCGAGGACTCGTCTTCGTAAGCTCAAGCATTCTGGAACGATCCGGGAGTATGTGAAGGATTTCACCAACCTTATCTTGGAAATTCCGGATCTTTCCGAAAAAGACTCTCTCTTCTACTTTCTTGATGGCTTGCAAGTATGGGCCAAGACGGAGTTAAAGCGACGTGGGGTATAAGACCTTGCAACGGCTATTGCCGAGGTGGAGGCCTTGATCGATTTTAGCAAGAAGGAACCGTCTAAGCCAAAAGATCGGAATGGTAACCATAATAAAGGTGGGGTAGAGAAGTCGACCCAAGTAAGGAACGACGATGCACGGAAGCCACAAACCGGGAAGAACAAAGACTTGAGGACGGCCTACAAGAATAATGGGTGCTTCCTTTGTGATGGACCACACCGAGCTCGAGATTGCCCAAGCAAAGCAAAGCTCCATGCTATAACCCGGGATGAGGGTTGCTCTCAAGACGGGGGTGAATGCATGGGGTCGTTGCGGATCTTGAATGCAATCAAAGGAAAGACGGAGGTGACCAAGGTAGCCAACAAGGGGTTGCAATTCGTAGAAGCTACCATCAATGGAAATCGGGTACGTGCTCTTGTCGATACGGGTGCTACTCACAATTTTGTTTCCATCGATGAAGCCTCAAGGCTAGGGATTAAAGGGACGAAGGGGAGTGGTACTATCAAAGAGGTGAAGTCTACGGCCAAACCAATCCATGGTGTAGCCAAAAATGTGTGGGCCAAGATTGGAGAGTGGGAAAGAGAGATCGATTTCTCGGTGGTACCCATGGACGACTTCAAAGTGGTGCTCGGTTAGATTTTCTCGATAAGGTACGCGCTTTCCCTATGCCATTTGCTAATTCTTTATGTATCCTAGATGGGGGAAAGACTTGTATGGTGGATACGGAACATGGCCCTAAGAGTAGTGCCAAGTCTCTATCGGCCATGCAATTCAAGAAGGGATACAACAAGAACGAGCCTTGCTATTTGGCGATTACAAGGCAAGAGGATGATGGTGGGAGAAGCAAGGAGAAGGTACTGGACGAGATCGAGAAGGTTCTTGATGAGTTCAAGGACGTGATGCCCAAGGAGTTATCGTAGAAGCTCCCACCTAGGAGGGAGGTGGACCATGCGATAGAATTAGAGTCGGGATCGAAGCCACCCTCTAAATCCCCATACCGAATGCCTCCACCGGAGTTGGAGGAGTTGCGGACACAACTCAAGGAGCTACTTGATGCGGGGTACATTCAACCCTCTAAAACTCCCTATGGCGCGCCAGTGCTATTTCAAAGGAAGAAAGACGGGTCCTTACGGATGTGCATAGACTATCGGACGCTAAACAAGGTAACAATCAAAAATAAATACCCAATTCCTCTTATTGCGGATTTGTTTGACCAATTGGGGAAGGCGAGATACTTCACCAAGTTGGACTTATGATCGGGATACTATCAGGTACGGATAGCCGAGGGAGATGAAGCAAAGACGACGTGCGTCACGAGGTATGGCTCTTACGAGTTCTTAGTCTTGCCATTTGGCTTGACCAATGCTCCCGCTACATTTTGTACTTTGATGAACAAATTATTCCATCCATTCCTCGACAAATTTGTGGTTGTCTACTTAGACGACATAGTCGTCTATAGTGACACCTTGGAGGAGCACGTATCTCATTTGAAGCAGGTGTTCGAAGTATTACGGGATAATGAACTCTTCGTGAAGTTGGAGAAATGTTCTTTTGATCAAGAAGAGGTGGATTTCAAGGATGGTAGATTGATGATGGACGGGGCAAAGGTCAAGGCTATTCGAGATTGGGAAACACCAACCAAGGTTACGGAAGTGAGGTCCTTCCTTGGCTTGGTAAACTATTATCGGCGCTTTATCCAGGGATATTCGGCCAATGAGGCACCCTTGACGGACCTATTGAAGAAAACGAAGGCTTGGGAGTGGAACGAACGTTGCCAAGGAGCCTTTGACGAGTTAAAGGATGCGGTGACCGAGGAACCGGTGTTGAGACTACCGGACGTGACCAAGCCATTTGAGTTACACATGGATGCTTTGGATTTTGCCATTGGAGGAGTTCTAATGCAAGAAGGACATCCAATAGCATTCGAAAGTCGAAAGTTGAATGATACGGAATGGAGGTATTAGGTGCAAGAGAAGGAAATGACGGCGGTCATACATTGCTTGAGAACATGGAGACACTATCTCTTGGGTTCGAAGTTCGTGATCAAGACAGATAACGTGGCGACAAGTTACTTCCAAACCCAAAAGAAGTTAAGTCCTAAGCAAGCACGGTGGCAAGACTTCTTAGCCGAGTTTGACTACCACTTGGAGTACAAGCCGGGGAAGGCTAATGTAGTTGCGGACGCGTTGAGTCGCAAGGCTGAGTTTGCGGCTATCACTCAACCACAATTATTCCTTCAAGACCGAATCAAAGAAGGGTTGGAGCATGATCCTATGGCCAAGAATCTTGTGGTGTTGGCTCGAGATGGGAAGACAAGAAGGTTTTGAATCAAGGGAGATCTTTTATTCACCAAAGGAGATCGGTTATACGTGCCTAAGTGGGGTGATCTTAGGCGGACTATCTTAAAGGAGTGTCACGATTCAAAGTGGGTCGGTCATCCTGGGATCAAGAGGACACTAGCGTTGGTAGAAGGTACATTCTGTTGGCCAAGGATGGGGGACGATGTAGAGACATTCGTTCGAACGTGTCTAGTATGCCAACAAGATAAGATAGAGCAATGACAACCGGGAGGATTGTTGGAGCCCTTACCGACACCTAAAGGACCATGGGAAAGCGTTTCCATGGACTTCATCACTTGCATGCCAAAGTCGGAGGGTTATGGAAGCATAATCGTGATGGTCGACCGATTCTCAAAGTATGGAACTTTTATAGTTGCACCACCCGATTGTACCGCGGAAGAGACGACGAAGCTTTTCTTCAAGAATGTGATAAAGTATTGGGTGTGCCACATACGATTGTGAGCGATCGAGACCCACGGTTCACGGGAAGATTTTGGACGGAGATATTCAAGATCATGGGGACGGATTTGAACTTCTCCACGAGCTTCCATCCCTAAACCGATGGGCAAATGGAAAGGGTAAATGCATTGGTGGAGCTCTATCTTCGACACTATGTGAGTGCCAACCAAAAAAATTGGGCGAAACTCCTTGATGTTGCACAATTCTCATACAACATGCAAAGAAGTGAGGCTATGGGGAAGAGTCCCTTCGAGTTGGTTACGGGGCGGCAACCTGAATGCATTAACCGCGTCTTATGATGGAAATAGTCCGTCCTCATACAAGACCATGAAGGAGTGGCACGAGCAAGAATAAATATTTGATAAACTAACCTCTAATATAGAAAAAATGGGAAAGAAAAGAAGATGAAGGATGGGAGTGATTGTCAAATTCTTTGAGTGGACGTTTAACGTTTTGATGGGAATGATTGTCAAAGTCTCTATGGTTTACATTTTTCTTCTTTCTTTATCTTTTAAATATATTTTAAAATAAGAGCAGTTGTTATTGACTAAATATAATTGTTACAAAAAATATATACGTTTTGATGGGTGTGATTGTCAAAGTCTCTATGGTTTACATTTTTCTTCTTTCTTTTTGTTTTAAATATATTTTAAAATAAGAGCAGTTGTTTTTTTTTATTGACTATATATAATTGTTACAAAAAATATATACGTCATCCATTCTTAGACATTAAAACAGATTGTATTTTTAATTGTTTAAAAAATTAAATGTATTTTAAAGAAAAAGATTTAAGTTCCAAGTTCACCTGTTTTTTTTTTCTTATTGTGTTTATGAAGCGAAATTTTGTTGTAACCACCTGATCATCCATGTCTCAGTTTTATGTAACACTAAATATTAGGATAATAAATTTTTATTCCGTCATGTCCTTTTTTAGGGAAAAGTTTAAAAAACCCAATAAACTATCATATTTTGAATGATTAAGTCCCAAACCTATTTTTTCGAACGAAAAAACCATTAAACTTTCTATTTTTCAATGATTAAGTCCCTAAATATTTTTTTGAATAAATAAACCATCAAACTTCTAAAAATTGTTAACCTTTTTTTTAAAGGTACCTAGAACTGACTATGAAAGTTTTAAAATAAAAACAAATCTAAATCAGTTTTACCGTTCTCAAACTCTACGCCATTAAAACCCCTCACAAACAATCGTATTGCTCTGCCTCGCCACTCCCTGTTGCCCGAACAATGTCCATTCTCCATATTGCCTTGCACGTTGTTGCCCCTATCATCGATCTCCCATTTTTTGATCTATTTTTTATCTATCAAAAGAGGAAAAATCAAAAGATAACCGGTTATAGGTTATTTTTTTGGGTTAAAATGATGTAAGTAACAAATTTTTAGAAGTTCGATGATTTAATTTATTGAAAAAAATGTCCAGGGACTTAATTATTCAAAATGAGAAAATTTAATGGTTTTTTCATTCAAAAAAATAGTTCAGGGACTTAATCATTCAAAATGAGAATGTTTAATAATTTTTTCATTCAAAAAATTAGTTTAAGGCCTTAATCATTCAAAATGGAATAGTTTGTTGGGCTTTTATGAACTTTTCCCTTTTTTTTACAGCAAGAAGCAAATATATTAAACCAGAAATTAGCAAAGCGCTAGCTTACAATGTATTCGAGAAGCATAAAAGAGTATTGCAAAACCATGTATCCCACCTGATTCCCTTCCCCATCTTGACTCTGTTTTTAACCCAAAGAAAAGAATAAAAATGGACGCTATTTACTACCTCTTGAGTGGACTGCGTCTTACTGTGAAAGACTATATCGTTCCTACTCCTCCAAACGACCTAAGAGACAACAAGACAGATTACGGACAACATATTGATCAGTTTCTCTTCCGTAGAGTTTAAAAACGGCCTCAGAACCTCCTCGAAAGAAGTGGCAGACAACGTCTCGGGCCACCATTGGTGTAGCCTTGGGACTTACCTTTTCTCTATTTTCAAAGTCCCTTCGATCATTATCAAGAAACTAGAGAGTATTCGCAACCGTTTTATTCTATTATGTCCTATTAAACAAACACAATTGTAGTGAACAATTCTAATAATTATAGGTTTAGTTTATTTGTAACATAGCAACTGTAAATTGCTTTAAATTATTTGTTTGACCTACTTTAATAAATGACTTTTCAAGTTTTTACACATATAACTATTTATTTCACTACAATAAAAAATCGGTTTTAAATAACACAAAAAAAGTCTAAATATTTTAATAGACTACTTTATAAGACTTACGTTAATAAGATAAAACAATTATATGTCATATTTAATTGTGTTGCAAGTTGAGAAGACATTTTTAGATATTATAACAACTATTTTTTTTAACAATTTTGCAACTAAGTTTCCTATTATTTTTCTTGTAATACATCATTTGAAAACGTATAAATAAATGTTTTGTAAAGGTATGTGTTAACAAGACACTTCTAAAAAAAGATGGCATGAAAAAAGTCGTCCCTCGGGATGGAACACATGTCCATCCTAGGTATGTGATATATAAATGTTATAAGAAAGAAAAATAATATTTTTAACGACTTTATGATTTTATATGAAAATACAAATATGTGAAAAATAGTTTATTTTCTTTTATAATTTTAGAAATCTAGTAAATATAGTTGTGTGACCATTAAATATTTGGTAGCTAGTTTGAAAAATATGGAAACTTAAGAGGGAAAAAATGAAAGGGGAAAACAATGAAGGTTAAAAAGTTACTAAGTACTCTATGGAAAGACTTGAAAGTCTTTGGTTTATGTTACCAGTTATGTATCCGTGCAATGCGACACGATGCATTTCAATTGTGAAGACGAAAACTTAAACATATGAGAAATTATAAGGTTTTCAAATAAATACCGTCATGATGCAAAAAGGTGAGAAAGATGAAGAAAATAAGTTGTCGATTGCAAGTAGCCGAGAGAAAAGCCCAAGTAACTTTTGGTAATTTAGAAGCTGCTTATTGAACCTTACCGGGAAATTAGCGCTTATTAATGTCATTTACTTTACCGATTGAGATTGACAAGTTCGATAATCTTACCCGGTAATAGGCAAAACAAAGACCGGAAGTCTCACCCGTAAGTGAGGGAAATGACTCTTACCCGGTAAACGCTTTCAGGGTTAAAATTTGGTAAGTGTTGACCGGGTAAACGTTTGGTAAACGACTCATTAGTTAGGAAATCAACCTATTTAATTTGCAAAATGCAAAGAATAGAAGACCTTCCCCCACAATTGTTGTAAAACCATCTTGGTGCATGAGAATCTACCTATCTCTTCCCTGTGTTAGGGCATAGTTGAAACTAACACAAAAACAATGCAGATGGTAGCAAACTAAGACTTATATTCAGGGAATATTGTTGGTTTTTCAAGACCTCTACTTTGATTTCCTTGAAATCTATCCCATCCAAAAAATCAATAAAGAAACACATATTTAGACAAGCATCAGCTAGTAATTTACTTGCAGATCAAATAGAAGAATAAATAGAAAATTGAAATAATATTAAATTTAACAACAAACCAATTCAAGCACCCATTAACGAATGAGTGAAAGACATATAGCATAATTTTTGGACAGTAACTAAAGGAAAAACCCAATTCAATTTGCACAAATTAATGAGAAGGGTTTTTTTTCCTGGTAGAAATGTTACTGGAATTAATGAAAGGAACTCTAGAACATACACTTGAAGAACAAATACAAATTCTACAAGGAAGAGCCTAATTTAACGATCAACAACCCAAGTCCGTTCCTGACATTTTATAGGCCTGGGCAAGATGTAGAAAAGGGCCCTCGGTACAATTGTGAAAAAAAAAAAATCTTTGATATATTGTTTTTATCATAAGAAATAAAAATAAATTCAAGAAATACTAAATTCATGTTAAATCGTTTTTCCGAGTATTCTTAGACGTAAAATCAATCAATATTTATTTTTAAATTAATATTATCTGTCATATAAATTTTACATATATAGCATCATTAATTTGTTCAACCATCAAAAACAACCTTATGATATAAACAATTGTGGCCACTGATGTCTTACATTCATAATTTGCCAAGGGATTAATCTAGGCATACCTACGACATCCTTTCACAAAAAAAAAATTATGATGTAGATTTAATAGATAAAATGAGATAACTTTGGGACAGAATATTGACTATTCGATGTAATACTCTATGTAAATCAATATAAATCAATTGGGTTTCCATCTCATGTTAGGTTAATGTTTTTCATCACCTTTTAAACTTTTAGGGTTGAAAACAAACTTTTTTGGAATTACCAAATAATCAACACCCATGTTTGGTTATCGCTTAAGATTTTATTATTCTTTTAGAGATTAGAGAGTACTTAAAAGTCATGCACTCATATTAGGTAATTATAAGTAGTCAATAATGTTTGAAAAAACAAGGGTATAGCCATAAATTGAACTGTCTCATACGGTTGATAATTTTTTCCAAAAGTTAGGAGTGTGCTCTCTTAGTTAATAACAAGAAATGTACTATATTCTAATTTAAATATAGAGTTCATGTGAATGGAATAATTAAAGGAGTCAGTGGGAGATAAATGATGGATAATAGTATCAATATTTTCTAGGTAAAAAGTTTTAGACTTCCATACTAAATAAAAAAAATCTTAGAGAAACAATAGGTAATACCATAAATGAAGGACCAATTTTTTCAATGTAATTAATTAATACATGTTTGGGCCCTTAATATAATACAAAAAAATTTGGGTCTATTAGACATTGAATTTATAATAAGCCAGGTGGGAGATGAATCAAAGTTTTTTAGGCATTTAGTTTTAGACTTTGATACTAGATAAAAAAAACGTAGAGAAACAATAAACAACATTATAAAATGTACAATGAATTAACTTTTAACATATTTTCTTTTTCAATGTAATTAATTAATACATGTTTGGGTCATAATATAATATGAAATTCTTTAGGCCTATTAGCAACTAAAACAATTAATTTGTCTCTTTTATTTATTATTTTTTGAAAACTACTATATATTAAAAAAAAAATGGGCCCCTATTTCTCGTGGGCCCTGGGCGTACGCCCGGCCCGCCCTCCCCCAGGGACGGCCTAAACAACCCGATAGTAAACAAACTCCTCATTAAGGTTGTGATCATGAACAATGATTTCAAGCAAGTCGGACGCTAACACTGATAACCAAAGAAAACATTGTGTAGTACAAGCTTCCACTTTGATAAACATCGAAGTTAAGCCTGACGCTCTTTCACCTATTAAAGGATAAACAACAAGCACAATGTCTGGTTTTTCCTAGTGCATGGATTTGATAACAAATCGACTTTCCACCACCAGTTGGCATTAAAAAAAACAATCTCTTCCTGAATCAAAAATGAATTGCAATTACAATCACCTTACTTATCCATCATATATCAACAACTTATATGGCTTCTAATTGCTTTCATCAATACTCCAAATGCCCAAAATGCCATCTCAAGAGCTTGACCAAAGCATTTTATTTCATTATATTGGGTTATTTCATCAAAAAACCTGCAATTCATTCAAATTTTTGACGAGTTTTAAGGGAAATGGTAAATATGGTAATAGTGAAAGCAACACCATCACCAATCAAACTTGTTGTTATGCCTAAACCAGGAGATCCGCGACTAATAGTCTCTTGTCCTCAAGACAAAATGAAACCGGTGTTTATAGTTGCATAAGGTGGCAAGGAACTTTGGGCAGAAATCATAAGAACCCTCCTTTAGAATTACACCTTCTCCATATCAATATGACCAGTAACTTTGTTTGATTATTAGCCTAATCCAACTAATTTGGGATAAAGGTTTGATGTTTTTGCTGGTACATTGTTCCTAAATAACTTGTGCTCACACTAATGAGCAATGAGACTCTATTGCCACATATTATAGTCATTATAGTTTGTACACTAGAGTAAAAATCTATCGAACTTCAAGTATGTCGGGTGAAGATTATGCAACGACCCAATCTGAAAACAAACAAGGCTACATCATCTAACCTTAGCTAATTTGGTAAAGTTCATTGGCACAACTTGAGAAAAAGCTTGATAAAATTAGAAGTATCAACCGGACGATGGCCTAAACCTAACAAGTGGACTACAATTATGGAATACAAATTAATTTTGATTATGGTATGTTTAGGGAAGCATCCTTGATGAAAATGGAGAAAGCCAATAGAGTCATTGAAGGTTGTAATGGCAACCACGGTCTAAAACAATAGAGAGGGAGAGAGAAAGATAAATGTATATTAAATGGACAAGAAAAGTCTCGTGACAATTACTAAAGAACCACCAGATTAATAATCATTCCTACTTCAGTATGATCAAAACACCATATAATCAAGCAGAAGTTGTGATGACTGGAATATTTTAACAACAGATGACAAAAATACATGCAAAACATTTTTATGTTACCATTGGAATTTAAAATAAGGCACGAGGAACACCCCTCCCATGTATGTACAACTATAATCAACAAAGATACAAAGGTATCTCAGAAATAACTATTATCAATGCGGAAAATGGTGATGATAACCAATAACATTACCATGTATTTTTGATAAACCATTCCTGTGAGCTTGTCTAGAGAAAGTTGTTCAAATTCCCTACATGCAATTGATAGAATAAGAATCATAATTCAAAGTCAAACAAGAACCAGAAAACAATATGATTAAAAAAGCAGACTTTTCCTCCTGGAAACCTAAGGGGGCATTTGGTTCGCAGATTCTGATGGAATCTGATGGAATTGGAATGTTGAATTCCGTTGAACATATTCCATTACATCGTTTGGTTCATTCTTTTTAAGGAATTAGAATATTGAATTCCAATGAATTCCACAAATGAAGGAATTCAACATTCCTTCGGGGGGGGGGGGGGGGGGGGGGGGAGGTAGTATTTCATTCGAATGAAATGTCATATTTTTTTTGGACAAAATTGCCCCACATCCTAATATGCACCACCACCATCGGCCACCACCTTCGGCCAACAACATCGGCCACCATTGACCACCACCTCCGGCTACCAACACCGGCCACCACCTCCGGCCACCACACCACCACCACCGGTCACCATTGACCACCACCGGCCACCACCACCTCCGTCTACCAACACCGGCCACCACCACATCCGACCACCACCACCACCTTCGGCCACCGCCACCGGCCACCAACAGCGGCCACCATTGACAACCACCTCCGGCTACCAACACCGGCCACCACCTCCGGCCACCACCACCACCTTCGGCCACCATTGACCACCATCAACCACCACCGGGCATCACCACCTCCGTCTAACAACACCGGCCACCGCAGACCACCAGCTACCATTGACCACCACCTCCGGCTACCAACACCGACCACCATCGACCACCTCCGACCACCACCGCCACCTCCGGCCACCATTGACCACCACCGACACCTGCAACCACCACCTCCGGTTACCAACACCGGCCACGGTAACCACCACATCCGGCCACCACCACATCCGGCCACCACCGCCACCGGCCACCACCACCTCCGGCCACCACCGCCACAGACAAGAACTCTCTCTCTCATCTCTCCCTCCTCTCTCTCTCAATCTATCCTCTCTCTCTCCTCTCCTCTCTCTATCCTCTCTCCTATCTCTCTCTATACTTTCCCTCTCTCACTCCTCTCTCTTTCCTATCTCCCTCTCCTCTCCCTCTCCCTCTCCTATCTCTCTACTCTCTCTCACTCTCTCAATCTATCCTCTCTCTCCTCTCTCCATCTCTCTATCCTATCTCTACTATCTCTCTTTCCTCTCCTTTCCTCTCTCACTCCTCTCCCTCTCTCCTCTCTCTATCATCTCTCTCCTCTCCTCTCTCTCTCTCTCTTCTCTATCTCTCTCTCTCATCATCATTCGTGTGCTAAAATAATCAAAGCAATTTTAGTTAAAAATTAAACTATTTAATGACTATTTCATTAAAGTATTTTTTGTTGAAAAAATTAAAATAAATAAAAAGGGTATTTTGGTCATTTACCAAAATTCCATTCCAGTTCTAAAGCTATAATCTGTGAACCAAACAGAAAAATTCCAATTAATTTAACAGATTACATTCCAATTCTGTCAACCAAACAGGTGGTCAAACCTAACAACATTCCATTTCAATTCCTTCAAATTCAAATTCCTTTGACAAATTCCATTCCATTCAAAAACATTCTGCGAACCAAACGCCCCCTAATAGTCAACTATATTAGGACAACAACCTATAACACTATATAGAGAGAAACGTTCTTGGCCTTTAACCTTAATACAAGTACACATAGAGATACAAATATATATCATTTGGCATATTCAGATTCATCACTTTTCTTAACACGAAATACACAGAGAGATGCACAAAATTGTTAGAGCAATATCTACATACTTAGAACAGAAAATGGTGATCAAATTAAATTCATCAAATGGATAGAGTCAAAATGAGGAAGATGATCAAAATTGATGAGATGGAAAAATAGATAAAACCTTACCTGAGTTGGAACGATGGAGAATAGAATCAGGAGAAGACGAGATGAAAGTAAGAATTGAAATAATGAAGATAACCTAACCGTATGGGGAAGATGAATCTGAATTATGAATCATCACATTTCAATCTTGAATAGTCATACACTACTGGAAAAATGGTTATCACCGACCAAAATTTTCGACGGATAGTATCCGTCGGTAATTACCGACGGAAACTTAATTTTTGCGACGGATAGACTATCCGTCAGTAAATATATATATTTACCGACGGATATTAAATTATTTTATTTTATTTTTAAATCCGTCGGTAATTTATATAGTTTAATAAATATTAATTTTTTTCTGACGTCCGTTGGTGATCCGTCGGTAATTACAGACGGATTACCGACGACATTTAGAATTCCGTCAGTAATCCGTCGGTAAATTTAATAATTTAATAAATTATTAATTTTTTCCTTGATCATGCATGTATATATATATATGTATGTATGTATGTATGTATGTTTGTATGTATGTGATCATGTATGTATGTAATATGTATGTATATATGTACATGTACATATGTGATCATGTATAGTATGTATGTGATCATGTATGTATGTACATGTACATATGTGATCATGTATGTATATACACATGTACGTATGTGATCATGAATGTATTTACACCATGCATAGTATGTATGTGATCATGTATGTAATATGTATGTATGTACATCTACATATGTGATCATGTATGTACATGTACATATGTGATCATGTATGTTTGTATATCATGTATAGTACGTTGTGATCATGTATGTAATTAATATGTATGTATGTACATGTACGTATGTGATTGTGTATGTAATATGTATGTATGTATGTATGTACATGTACGTATGTGATCATGTATGTAATATGTATGTATGCACATGTACGTATGTGATCATGAATGTATGTACACCATGTATAGTATGTATGTGATCATGTATGTAATATGTATGTATATACAGGTACATATGTGATCATGTATGTATGTACATCATGTATAGTACGTATGTGATCATGTATGTAATATGTATGTATATACATGTACGTATGTGATCATGTATGTACCATTAAAGCCCAACTAGGAACGTTAAAGCCCAACCGATCCATTAAAGCCTAACTGGATCCATTAAAAGGCCAACTGGGAACGTTAAAGCCCCACTGGATCCATTAACTGGATATATTAAAGCCAACCGGGTCCATTAAAGCCCAACTGGATCCATTAAAGCCCAACTATGTACGTTAAAGCCTAATTGGATACGTTAAAGCCCAACTGGGAACGTTAAAGCCCCAATGAATCCATTAAAGCCCAACTGAATTTGTTAAAGCCCAACTGGTAACGTTAAAGCCCAACTAAATCCATTAAAGCCCAACAAGATCCATTAAAGCCCAACCGGATTTGTTTAAAGCCCAACTGGGTACGTTAAAGCCTAACTGGATCCATTAAAAGCAACTGGATATATTAAAGCCCAACCGGGTCCATTAAAGCCCAACTTGTTGGATCAAATAATTGTATTCAAGATTAATGTTAAAGTTAAGGGTTTAAACTGCAATTGTGATAAAGTTAATTAGAGGGTTTATTATGTAATAATAGTTGTTAACTATTGGGCCTCAAGCCCGTTAAGCTTTTAGCTAAGCCCGTTAGGCCTAAAGCCTGGGTATTTAATGTTTTGATTAGTTTAGTTTTAGAAAAGAACTCTGATAATTTTCTAAATAGTCGCTGTAAGTTTTCTCTGTATTCAAAGGGTATCAAGAACACTCAAGGGTTTCATTGTTTATTCAAGGGATTGGTACGTTATTATTAATCTTTATATCTCTTGATTATTATTGTGTTGCTTGATTACTTGATTGATTGTTTACCAACTAGATTAAATCTGGGATAGCAATTGGTATCAGAGCCTAAAGAATCAAGTTTTAGGATTAAATCTATATTTTTTTTCGAATTTACTGTTCATCGAAAAATTTACTGTTCATCGAAAAAAAAAATACTGTTCATCCGATTTTATGAATTTGTTATCGCATCCGGTCGATTAGTAATTGATTATTTGTGTTTTTGTGTTTCATTCGATCGAAGTTTCTGTGGTTTTTGTGTTTAATTGTGTTCATCGGTCGTTTCAATTTTCTGGGTTTGGTTTCGGTCGAATCCAGAAATTCATCGTGTTCTTCGGGCTTATCAGTTATCCGATCTTATCAAGTTTAACGTATCTGATAGTCTTTCGACCTGAACTTTCGACCGGGTACTTGCTCAATCCGGTCTTCGTCCTTCGACCGGATACTTGTTAATCCGGTCTTGCACCTTCGACCGAATAGTTGTGATCTCCGGTCATTCCTTCGACCGGACCTTAGTATTCTCCGGTCTTTCCTTCGACCGGATAGGAGTATCGACCGGACCTTAGTGGTTTCCGGTCTAGTATTCGACCGATACTTTGTTACTTCGGTCTTCGTCCTTCGACCGGATACTTGTTAATCCGGTCTTGCACCTTCGACCGGATAATTGTTTCTCCGGTCTTCCCAATCGACCGGATAATTGTTACTCCGGTCTTGCCATTCGACCGGGTACTTGCATACTCCGGTCTTTCCTTCGACCGGTACAGTTCATTCTTCGAAGCACATCCCCGATCGATTTTTGCAAACTGTGATAGGGTATCTAATTGTCAAATTTTTTTTCTCTAGGGGCGCTGCCCCCATGCTAAGTCTGCGAAGGGGGACAAAAGTTTTGTG
This sequence comes from Arctium minus, assembly GCA_954870635.1. NCBI lineage: Eukaryota > Viridiplantae > Streptophyta > Magnoliopsida > Asterales > Asteraceae > Arctium > Arctium minus. The sequence continues at coordinate 13,276,739 of OX941080.1, forward strand.
CTTGATCAAAATCTTCTTAATTTTTCAGTATTTTATTCATAGATATTAGTGCTTTATACTGTGTGCGAGGACTGCATTTGATTATTTTTGGAAATTTATTTTTTTTGAAAATTTTTGAGTGTAGTCTTTACTTTTGATTCTAACGATCTCATCTAGTTGGTTGTCTTGGTACAGAAAAGTCTATTTACTAACCGTACAGCTAAGATGTCGAATCAGCTTCTCTCGATGGGTTCTCAAGTCAAACCTCCTGTCCTCGTGGCAAATGAGTATCAGCAGTGGAAGACAAGAATGATTCAGTTTCTGACAATAATCATTGAAGGTCCCAAAACTCCAATGATCACAGTAAAAGGTCAACCTGCTACAGATTCCTCTCCTGAAATCCCTGACAGAGATATTCCTAAACCTGTTCAGTTCTTCACTGAAAAGCAGAAAGACCAGCTCAAGTTAGAAGAAGAAGCTCTAATCTATCTGACGATGGCAATTCCAAATGACATCTACAATCGTGTCGACAGTCAGAGTACTGCTAAAGGAATCTGGGATGAACTAGCAAGGCAGTTTGAAGGAAGTGAAGCTTCTATTCAAGCTAAGCAGAATCTGTGCATAAATGCTTACGAGGGATTTCATGCCAAAGAAGGAGAGCTGCTTTTAGATACCTATAATAGGTACAACATTATTCTTAATGACTTGCGGAGGAACAAAATCGCCAAATCTGCTTCTGAGATAAACTACAAGTTCATCAAGAATCTGAATCCAGAATGGAAGAACTTTGCTATCAACCTCCAGATGTCGAAGAATATGGCTCGAGAAAATGTCACCGATATCTTCTCTACTCTTGCTCAACATGAGGATGAGGTGAGATCTATGAATAATGAGTCTAATCATCTGAAGGATTCTGTGGCTCTCATAGCCGGCAAAGGTTCTGTATCCTCTGCAAGGTCGAAGAAAAAGGCGTCCAAAGCTTTAGTTACCGAAATTACTGACTCTGACTCTGTTTCAAGTGATGAAGAATTGGAAGTTGATTCAGATCCTGATATTCAAAAGTTCTCTGAAGACTTGGCTCTCATTACGAGACGATTCAAGAAGAGCTTTGGCAAGAAAAGATTTTACTCAAAGCCAAAGTATGATGAATACAAGAAAGAGAAGTCTGAGATGCGATACAAGCCGAGGCATGGAAAGAGAGAGGAAGGACGAGAAGATCGGAAGGAAGATAGAAGAGAAGGAAAGAGAGAGGAGAAGTGAGAAGAGCGAAAGGATGAACCAGGAAGATGCTACAACTATGGCAAATTTGGGCACTTCTCAAGGGACTGCAAATTCAAGAAAGTGAAGAACTCGAAGTACTACTCAAGAAAGTCACTAATTGCCAAGAAAGCTGAAGAAGGAAAAGTACTAATGGCTGAAGAAGAGAACTGGCTGTTCCAAAGTTCTGATGACGAGGAGCAAGCACATTTCACCCAAGTTTCTTACATGGCAAAGCTGGAAGGTGACGATGAAGACTCTGAGACACAATCCGAAGAAGCAAACTCTGAGGTAAGTGAAAATTCTGAACTTATTGAATCTTTAATGGCCCAAATACATGGCATGAAAGATGAATTTGCTTTACTGAAAGGCAAACTGAGCTCTGCACATCAATCTGTTTTAAGCTTTCGTGATGAAAATGCTATTTTAAAAGTTGTTGTGGAAGAAAAGGAAAAGGAAAAAGATGATTTAAAAGCTGAAAAAGAGTCTTTAAAAGAAAAAATATCTGGTTTAGAAACAGATCTTGTGAATCTTAATGCTGAAAAGGGTGAGTTTCAAATCAAATTTGAAGTTTGTTATAAAGAAAGAAATGAAGCTTTCACCAAAATAAAGCAACTGGAGGACATTAACATGAAACGAGGTCAGACTGAACAGACATTAAATCTGTTGACCAATAAACTCCAAGACGAAAGGTTTTACAAACTTAAACCAGGTTTGGGTGTGCCAATTAATGAAATTTTGAAAAAGGCACCGGAGCACCTATATAATTTTGATAAATTTGGCTACGCAATAAAACCCATTCCTGACATTCGCGCTACTTTTGTTGAAGCAAGTTCTCCTAAACCTTCTGAAGAGACCAAAGGTCAAGAAGAAATGAGAAAGAACAAGTCTGGTGACACTGATTCTCAAAATCTTTTTAAATCTGTTGGTTTTACATATGGTGATTTGAACGAAAGCTATGCAACTCGAAAGATCGAATTTACTGAGTTTGAATCACTATTTACCACACCTTCTAAAGAATCAGTGAGCACCAACACAGTTCTACCTGAGACTGCATGCAAATTTGATGAGTATGAATCGGATGTTGATCCATCTACTATACCATCAGTCTCAACTCCCATTGCTTCTAAACCTTTACTTCCTGAAGAGGTTGAAGAAGTTACTGCTACCGCGGATGAATCTTGTGTTCAAAATGATAAAACGGAGTTTATTGAGTCCATGACTGAAGATACATTCTCTGATATGATGAATGCATCAGACTCTGATCCTGTTTTTGATTTAAAGGGATCAAATTCTGTGGATGGTAATACATCTGAATTGATGAAGCAAATTGATATGTTGCAACAATCTCTTGATGAGGTTGAAGATGAAAACTTTGATCTCAAACATAAAATTGAAAAGTCTTTAAAAATAAATCAAGAGCTTTGCACTGAGATCAATGATTTGAAAATTACTTTGTTTAAAAATGCTTCAAATGAAAAACAGATGTTAAATGATCCAAGCTGGAAGGTAAGAACCAATCCAGAATTTGATGCTCCTGCAAAACCTACAGTTGCTTACTCTGATTGTCCTGAATATCCTCCAAGTATTTTTGAAAAGGGTGAGACTTCAAAGAGCACTAGAAAAGAACCACCTTCTAAGTTAGAGACTAACAAGGTTCCTGTTTCTGTTTCAGATATAAGAGGAAATGGAGTTGGGAAGAGTAAGAAGAATAAAGATCTTAGTTTGAATAAAAAGAATAGTTTGAATTCTAGTAGTTGTCCTACAGACAGTGTTATTTTGAATAGTACTTCTTTTGATAAACATGAATGTAAGATTTGTTCCGATAAATCTAAGTTTATGAATTTTGCTCGAAAGAATCTTTATTGCAAACACTGTTGGGATAATTCATTCAAGTACTACTCCCCTCCTAAGTCCAAAAAGAGTAAAAGCAAAGCTAAGTTGAACTCTAAGTCTAATTCTAATTCTGATTCTTCTACACAACCAAAAGTGTATCGTGCTAAGGTTGCCAATCCTACTTCTAAAAAGCACTTTCAGGAATTGAATGTTAAGATGGTTTGGAAATGGGTTCGAAAACCGCTTTATGAATGGAGAGTAAAAGTCAAACCTGAGGATATTCCTGAATTGCTTGATGCTAACCGCGAAGGACCCATCTTGATATGGGTGCCTAAGCAAAACTAATTGTCTCTTTTGCAGGCCTGTCGATTGTGGGTAATAGATTCCGGATGTTCACGCCACATGACAGGATTCAAGCACCTCTTGCATAACTATGTGGAGGAGACTGCCGGAGCAGTTAGATTTGCAAATTCTGAAGCCGAAGGCCACGTCAGAGGATATGGAATGCTCAATAACGGTGTTGTGAAGATTCAAAAAGTGCTATATGTTGAAGGACTTGATCACAATCTGTTCAGTACCAGTCACTTCTGTGACATGCAATACCAAGTCCGCTTCACAACTACTCATTGCTATCTAGAAGATCACGATGGTTACGAAGTCTTCAAAGCTGAGCGCCATGGAAATCTATACTATGTAGATTTCCCTACACTGTCTGCCACACGTCCAGTATGTCTACTAGCCAAAGCTTCTAAAGCACAATCATGGACGTGGCATCGACGCTTGTCTCATCAAAATTTCCGATCTATAGCGAAGCTACAAAGACAAGGTCTGGTCAAAGGTCTACTAGAAATGAGGTTCGAAAAAGACTCACTCTGTTCCGCATGTGAGTTGGGCAAAATGAAGCGTAGCTCCTTCAAGTCCAAAGCTGAATCATCGACCTCATCAGCACTGGAACTTCTTCATATGGACCTTTGTGGCCCAATGCGCACAACATCTATCAACGGAAAGAAGTATGTGTTGGTAATGATAAATGACTACTCAAGGTATACATGGCTCGAGTTTCTTCGCAACAAGTCAGATGCGCCAGAGTTGATTATCGCTTTCATCAAGCGTATTCAAGTACGTCTTCAACTGCCAGTAAGAACCATTCACAGTGATAATGGCACGGAGTTCAAGAATGACACCCTGAAGAGTTATCTTACTTCCGTGGGTATTTCACATAACTTCTCCGCAGCCTACACTCCACAGCAAAACGGAAATGTTGAACGGAAGAATCGCACTCTGGTTGAAGCAGCTCGTACTATGCTTGCTTACTCAGATCTCCCCATGTACCTTTGGGTCGAGGCAGTCGCTACAGCATGTTTTACACAGAACCGTACCATTGTGGTCAAGAGATTTAATAAAACAGCATATGAGTTAATCAACAATCGTACACCTAACATCAAGTTCCTTCGTGTTTTTGGTTGCAGGTGTTACATTCTAAAAGAGCGTCAAGGATTATCAAAGTTTGATAAGAAAGCGGATGAAGGATATCTCGTTGGATACTCTCTGACATCCAAAGCTTATCGAATTTACATTATTCGAACAAAGACGGTTGTTGAGAGCATGAATGTCTCCTTTGATGAGAATTCAACAAGGACTTCTGGACACAACAGTTCAGAACTCGGTCTTAACGACAAAGCTTCTATTCAAGCAAGAATAGAACCAGCTATAACAGGATCATCTTCTTCAAACTCTAACTCTACTTCATCTGAGTTAGATTTATTGTTTATTGATGCCTTTGATGATATATGTGCAGATTTTGAAAAAGGCATATCAACATCAATAACAAGTGGTACAAACTCGGAGGTCCCTACTATATCTGAAGACATGCCTGGACCTTCCGACGAAGTCACTGACACTTCAACTCCATCAGGTACAACTACACCGTTAGTTTCTGACTCTACTAATACTGAATCTGTCTCTACAGATAGTTCATCTGGAAACGAAGTCCCGAGCACTTCAACCGCTAGTCCAGAAGCTTCAGTGTTAGAAACACCAGTACAAGATGTCCCGAGTACATCTGTGGAGCAAGCTGCCGTACAAGATGACAACGATGCATCAAATACGCAACAAGCAGTTGATGCACTACCAAGCACACATCGTTGGACTAAGGATCATCCCCTGGAAAACGTGATAGGTGACGTACAAGCTGGTGTAACAACAAGATCTGCAACAGCTAACTTCTGCATGTTTTCAAGCTTCCTCAGTTCGTTAGAGCCAAAGAAAGCGGCTGAAGCTCTAAGTGATCCTTTCTGGATTTCTGCTATGCAAGACGAGCTTCTACAATTCGAAAGGAACAAGGTATGGCGCTTGATCCCACTACCTAAAGATAAATCCGTTATTGGAACAAAGCGGGTGTTCAGAAATAAGAAAGACGAAGCTGGAGTAGTCGTGAGAAACAAAGCTCGTTTGGTCGCCAAAGGGTATTGTCAACAAGAGGGCATTGACTATGATGAAACATTCGCCCCGGTTGCAAGGATCGAAGCCATCAGAATCTTTCTAGCCTATGCAGCGCACAAAAACTTTACAGTCTATCAGATGGATGTAAAGTCGGCTTTCCTGAACGGCGTTCTGCATGAGGAGGTCTACGTGGCTCAACCTGAAGGTTTCGTTGATCCTCATCACCCTGATCATGTCTATGTTTTAGACAAAGCGCTTTATGGTCTTAAACAAGCACCGCGAGCCTGGTATGAAACTCTCACTAAATTTCTACTTGCTTCTGGTTTCAAGAAAGGTACAGTAGATACAACCTTATTTCTTAAAAGGCAAGGTGATGACTTGATTCTTATTCAGATTTATGTTGACGACATAATATTTGGGTCGACAAATCCAAAATTTTATAAGAACTTTTCAAAGATAATGGAAAGAAAGTTTGAGATGTCGATGATGGGTGAATTAAATTTCTTTCTTGGTCTACAAGTAAAGCAATTACCCGAAGGCATATTTATTAATCAAGCTAAATATATAAAAGATATTTTGAAAAAGTTCAATATGTCAGATAGTTCAGTCATGAAAACACCAATGGCTACTGGTACACTCTTAGACGCGGATCCCTCCGGGAAACCTGTTGATCAAAAGGTGTATCGTAGCATGATTGGTTCTTTACTTTATCTGACTGCCAGTCCCCCGGATATAATGTTTGCCACATGCTTTTGTGCGAGATATCATTCTAATCCTAAAGAGTCGCACTTAACTGCTGTTAAGTGAATCCTTAAATATCTCAAAGGTTCTCCTAATCTAGGCCTTTGGTATCCAAAGGATTCTCGTTTTGAACTAACTGCCTTTACAGATGCTGATCATGCTGGTTGTAAGCTAGACCGGAAAAGCACCTCTGGATCATGTCAATTCATAGGTGACAAACTTGTGAGTTGGACTTCAAAGAAACAAAACTGTGTTTCAACATCCACTGCCGAGGCTGAGTATGTAGCTGCTGCTAGCTGCTGTTCTCAAGTCCTCTGGATGACGACACAGTTAAGGGACTTTGGATACAACTACAAGCGCGTTCCGATTTATTGTGATTCCAAGAGTGCAATATCTATAACTGCTAATCCGGTACAACACTCGAAGACCAAGCATATAGATGTACGCTATCATTTCATCAAGGATCATGTAGAAAAAGGTAATATTGAAATGCACTTTGTTCAAACTGACTTCCAGTTAGCTGATCTTTTCACCAAGCCATTGAATGAAAAGCGATTTCAATTTCTAATCAGCAAACTTGGTATGTTGAACATGTCTTAAACCTTACTCATGATTCAAGGGGGAGTATTACAAATCTTGATAGTGTGTTATTTTCCAACTGTTGTTAACGAGAAAGGAATCATTTTCATAAATGATTACCATTGTTTCTTTCACTTATGCAGGTTGGTTCAAGTGACTATGGCTTCTAATCACATCGGATTAGAACCCGCACTTCAGTGCTCTATCTATTTTTTATATGCTTTATATCCTTATTTATTGTTTAAAAAAAAAAATAGTGATTTAAGGGGGAGAATATCTGTGATATTAACAGATTTTTGGATACTTAAATGCTTAACTGACCGTGTGTTCTTAAAGATAAATACTTGCGTTTTATCTTGTCAATATACTTTGTCAAGTATTCATACACTTAACGGTTCAGAACATTCTATTTGACTTTGTTATTACCATGTATCAAAAGTTAAATCTTTCTATGGTAATACTCACGTTATTTGTATTCACTGTTGATTGAATCAAACGTCATTTCATGTGCTTTCATTGAAAATATGTTTATATATTGTTCATATAAACAACATTCGTTTTTTATTCTTCAACATATTGTTCTTCATGACAAAACTCCTATGAGCTTAATTGTCAAACTGTTTTAGTTTGAGGGGGAGAATTGTATCGTCAAACATCTTCTGTTTTGACATCTCCGAATATTATATTCTTCATGTAACAAGTGGTATTTGTGCTTACATGTACAATAACCTGTTGAACAACATGTTCTTTTAGGAAAATACATGGGATTCAGTGTGAGAACTTATCAGAACTTTCATGGATTCACGATAACCAGTGTTTCCTACCCAGGAAGTATTCCCTAAGTGATTGAGGGGAGAAGGGTAAAAAGAATTGAGTGATGGTTTGTGAAGAGGTAAAATGAAAAAGAGATATTGGTTAGAAGTGAGAATTAAAAGAAAGAGGGTGAGAGAACAGAGTAAAAGAATATTAAACTCTGCACCAAACTTCTTTCTGAGCCGGGCAGCCACATAATCTGATTGGTTCACATTCTTTGGTGACCATCATTGAAATAGGCACCTAGCCCATGCCATCTCTTGCATACAACCCCACCAGCTACTCATTCTTTTCTCAAAAAGAGAATGTTTCACATTTTCTGGGGACGCAGCACATACGCTATTGGTTCTTCATTTGGAAGATACTAATATTGAAAAAGAAGGAAAGTTGCCCCACCTTCGAACCCTTTCTCATGCACATTGAGTCTTTGTATAATTTGTTGTTGTCTCAACAAGTTTACATATTTTGAGCCTATATTGAAAAGCAATCATCTATGCTTAATTCTTTCATACACATGCACTAGCACACAGAAATTTGTTTTCTGTCAGAACGTTCATAGATAACCATGTGTTATTCGATGATTGAATGGAAGACCTGGGGAGTCTACATCAAACCAGCTCCTTATATAGTAACTTTGTGTTACTCAGTGACTTTGTGTCATTGACAGGCATTCTAACTGAGTCATTTGTTGATTCAGGGTTACACTTATTAACTGTTTAAATTTGAAAAGATTTGAATGGTTACTACTTTTTATTTGAATCTGAAAAGATTGAGATAATCACTCTTTCCATCTGGGAAGACTGCTCTTATTTCATACAGGGCTCGTTACATGATGAAGACTATGCTTACATGATGATCATACACAAAGGGGGAGATTGTCATGAAAATGGGGAGATTGTTTTGCCAAGTTTTGATGATGTTGATTCTCACCACTCATCAAAAAGGGGGAGAAGATATAAAAAGGGGGAGAAGATACAAAAAGGGAGAATACAATCTGAAGATCTGAAGATTTTCAAAATTTTAAAGATTTGAAGATTATTTAAAGATATCAAGTTTTGAAGCTATCAACGACATATCTGAAGAAAAGTGAAGACCCGAAGACAATTGCAAAAATTTTTTTAATCTTGAATCCAAAGGGGGAGATTGTTGGATCAAATAATTGTATTCAAGATTAATGTTAAAGTTAAGGGTTTAAACTGCAATTGTGATAAATTTAATTAGAGGGTTTATTATGTAATAATAGTTGTTAACTATTGGGCCTCAAGCCCGTTAAGCTTTTAGCTAAGCCCGTTAGGCCTAAAGCCTGGGTATTTAATGTTTTGATTAGTTTAGTTTTAGAAAAGAACTCTGATAATTTTCTAAATAGTCGCTGTAAGTTTTCTCTGTATTCAAAGGGTATCAAGAACACTCAAGGGTTTCATTGTTTATTCAAGGGATTGGTACGTTATTATTAATCTTTATATCTCTTGATTATTATTGTGTTGCTTGATTACTTGATTGATTGTTTACCAACTAGATTAAATCTGGGATAGCACAACTGGATTCATTAAAGCCCAACTATGTACGTTAAAGCCCAATTGGATACGTTAAAACCCAACTGGGAACGTTAAAGCCCAACTGGATCTGTTAAAGCCCAACTAAATCCATTAAAGCCCAACCAGATCCATTAAAGCCCAACCTGATTCGTTTAAAGCCCAATTGAGTACGTTAAAGCCTAACTGATCACATTTGGTCCCTGATCTAACTGGAATTAACGGGAAAAGATAACGGTCGTTAATTGTTTCCATTAAGTCCAGTTACTTTAGGGGTATTTTAGTCAATTTAAATATAATTTGATAAATTAATTAATAATTTTAAATATATTTTGATAAATTAATTAATAATTTATTTATTAATTTTAATGTTAAATAATATATTAATTAATAATTTATTTAATAATTATAATTTTAAATATAATTTTAATTTAAAAGTAATTTATTTAATAAAAAACAATTATCCGTCGGTAAATACCGACGGAATTTCCGTCGGAAATCCGTCGGTGAATTTCCCAAATGTCTTTAAAAAAAATAGCGGGCTTAAAGCCCTAATATCTCGATCTCCCTCTCAGTCTCTCGTCTCTCCCTCTCGTCTCCCTCTCACGATTACTCTCTCCCTCTTCATCTCCCTCTCCCTCTCCCTCTCTCAACCCACCGGCGGCTCCCTCAATCTCGATCGACTCCCTCTCACGATTCCTCTCTCCCTCTCCATCTCCCTCTCCCTCTCTCAACCCACTGGCGACCAGAACCCACCGGCGGCCACAACCCACCGGCGGCTCCCTCAATCTTGATCGATTCCCTCAATCTCTCGATCTCCCTCTCAGTATCTCGTCTCTACCTCTCATCTCCCTCTCACGATTCCTCTCTCCCTCTCCTCGGAGAGAGTCAGTCAGTCACTGTAAGTCACTTTTCTTTGATTTTTACATATCGAGTATGCTAGTCTGCGAGAGTCAGTCAGTGTGGATGCTACAGATTTATTATCTACGGTGTGCATTTCTATGTTTTACTATGCACTATAGTTCCACTAATTTGTGAATTGGATGCGAAATGTAGAGATGGAAGTAAAGGCAGACTCTTACTTAAGTCCGTATTTGACTGTATTACATGATAAATGGCAAAAGCGTAGAGTGTGTTGGAACATTGCAATGTAGTTCCACTAATTTGTGACCTTATGTGAAGTGTGTAATTCCACTTTATCTCAAAGCTATCTTGAATATCAAGGCCTTAAAACCTTTTTTATAAATGTATAGGACTTGAAGAAATTGAAATTTCTTACCATGTTCGTTGAGAATCTGGTTTTTTGTCGTTGACCTTATGTATGTTTGCATGTCTATATATATGTATGTAATTATACGTATGTATTTAATTACATACATGTGCATTGATGATATATGTATGCGCTATTTATTTATTTATTTTAGTTGGGTTGCCAATTGTTGGGCAAACATTAGATTGATATATGGAAATATTCATTTTATAGCCGTTATGCCGCCGAAATTTTAAAAAACATATGTTTGACTTTCCAATAATCAAACCATTACATTTAGAGTTTTAAAAAACATATGTTTGACTTTCAAGAAGGCAAACCATTACATGTAGTGTTCAATAGAATTCTAACTTCGTTGACACCTACGGTTTGACTTTTCAATAGTCAAAACACCTTTCTTTTATTGTAACCTACGGTTTTGACTTTCCAATAGTCAAACCATTACACTTAGAGTTTTAGAGTCATTGAAAACTCCTCTACACCTATGGCCTGACTTTCAAGAATGCAAACCATTACATGTAGTGTTCAATAGACTTCTAACTTCGTTGACACCTACGGTTTGACTTTTCAATAGTCAAAACACCTTTCTTTGATTGTAACCTATGGTTTTGACTTTCCAATAGTCAAACCATTACACTTAGAGTTTTAGAGTCATCAAAAACTCCTCTACACCTATGGTTTGACTTTCAAGAAGGCAAACCATTACATGTAGTGTTCAATAGACTTCTAACTTCGTTGACACCTACAGTTTGACTTTTCAATAGTCAAAACATCTTTCTTTGATTGTAACCTACAGTTTTGACTTTCCAATAGTCAAACCATTACACTTAGAGTTTTAGAGTCATCGAAAACTCCTCTACACCTATGGTCTGACTTTCAAGAAGGCAAACCATTACATGTAGTGTTTAATAGACTTCTAACTTCGTTGACAGCTATGGTTTGACTTCTCAAAAGTCAAACCATTACACGTAGGGTTTTAAAGTCATCCAAAGCTCAACTAAACCTACGGTGTTACACCACCTCTATCTTGATTATGTCGATTAACTACTTATTTCTTTGTTGTAGTGGCTGAATATGTCGATAGATAGAGGATGGATGTATAGAAAGAACGACAGTCAGGGGTTTCTTAGCATCGACTAAATTGTTGCAATGGATAGTTTTTTGGACTATGCCTATGCCGATGAAAGGACTGTTGAAAGGAAACCTACACGTGATGGGATAGTGCTTCGTATTAGATGCCCTTGTAAGAAGTGTCAAAACTTACGCTATAAAAAAAGGACTGACGTGAGGCTGCATTTGATGAAGCACAGTTTCATGCCTGATTATACCACATGGTGGGCACATGGTGAAACTTATTACCATAATGAAGGGCATCAAGACGTGGGTCAATCTTCTACTCTAGTAGTAGATCATAATGAAGGTTATGTTGAAATGGTGAACGATCACATGATACATGATGGCATGACATGGGAAGAAGAAACCTCTAATCCTTCTGCCTAAGGATTTTATGACATGTTACAAGCTGCTGACGAGCCACTATGGACGGGTGTCCAAATTACTCGAAATTAGGAGCTGCGACGAGATTATTGAATTGGAAGGTAGAATGTAATGTACCCAAGATGACTTATAACCGCAATGTTGCTATAATTAAATAGATGTTACCCGACGGTGATAAACTACCCGGTAACTTCTATGAGACGAAAAAGAGTTTGAAAAAGCTTGCTCTGCCAAAACAAAAGATCGACGCTTGCAAAAACTATTGCATGTTATTTTATAAGGATGATTCTGAGTTGACCCACTGCCGAGTGTGCAATGAATATCGTTTCAAGACAAGTGGTCAAAGCAAGGTCCCTAACTTAGTGATGACGTACTTGCCGATTTTTCCTAGACTTCAAAGATTGTATATGTCAAAGAAGACGTCTAAAGAGATGACTTGGCACAAGGATCATCAGACAAAACCGGGTGTGATGGTAGATCCAAGTGATGGTGCGACTTGGAAGCATTTCGACATGGTACATCCTGACTTCGCTTCTGAGGTCCGGAATGTGCGTCTTGGCTTATGCACCGACGCTTTCAACCCGAATAACTCAAATTCGAATCCGTATTCACTTTGGCCAGTGTTTCTTACCATCTACAATTTACCTCCTTGGTTGAGTTTGAAAGATTCATAAGTGAAACTTGCATTGGTCATTCCAGGTAGAAAGAGCCCCGGTCAGAATTTGGATGTCTTTCTTAGGTCGCTAATAGATGATCTCAAGATGTTGTATATAGTGGGCGCTCTTACGTATGATGCTTATCGTAAGAATAATTTTGAGATGAAGGTTATATACTTCTATGGACCGTCAGCGACTTCCCTGCCTACGCAATGTTGTCAGGTTGGAGCACACACGACAAGCTAGCCTACCCATACTGCATGGGTACATTCGATTCGTTTCAGTTAAGAAATGGAGGTAAATCTTGTTGGTTTGACTGTCATCGGATATGGTTACCTAGTGCACACCCCTTCCGACGTGATCGAACAGGGTTTCTGGATGGATATAGGGTGTTAGCCGGTCCACCACCCGAGTTAACCAGTGAAGAAATATGGGAACAGGTCCGTCATCTTCCAACTGTTTACGATGGCTCCCCATTTCGACCGACCAATAGAAAAATTACTGGTTTCGGAATCACTCATAATTGGGTGAAGAGAAACACCTTTTGGGAGCTGCCATATTGGAAGACGTTGTTAATCCAACACAACTTGGATGTCATGCACATTGAGAAGAATGTCTTTGAGAATCTCTTTAACACTGTTATGGACATATCAAAAACGAAATACAATATAAAAACAAGGAGGGATATAGAGATTTATTGCAACCGACCTTAGTTGCACATTGCCACGTCAGGCAATAAAGTAGTGAAGCCGAAGTCGTCGTACACTTTGACGAAACAATAAGTAAAACAAGTATGTGAATGGTTGAAGAGACTGAAGTTTCCATACGGGTATGTTTCGAATATTGGGGGTTGTGTTAACATGGCAGATTACAGCTTTTATAGCTTCAAGAGTCATGATTGTCATGTGTTTATGCAACGATTGCTTCCTATTGCGTTACGAGGGATGATACCGACTCCCATATGGGATGCGATAACGGAGTTATGCACATTCTTTCGTGTAATCTGCTCAATGGTGTTACACTTAGAAGACTTGATTCCATTGCAAATAAGTATCGTTCAAACAATTTGTAAGTTGGAAAAAGTCTTCCTGCCTGGATTCTTTGATTCTATGGAACACTTAGTGATACATTTGACATGAGAAGCCATAAATGGTGGGCTGGTCCAATATAGGTGGATGTATCTTTATGAGAGGTAAATGAACTTTGCCATTCAAATACTTACCCATTTATTTTCTAACACGTATTTCAATCGTTGTTTAGGAAACTTAGGTCGTTGAAGAGGACTGTTAGAAACAAAGCAAGGGTGGAGGGGTCTATCGTTGAGTCTTATCTAGTATATGAACTCTCCACCTATTGCTCCCTGTATTTTGATCCACAGATAGAAACTCGACATAATCGCGAGTCAAGAAACTTTGCCCCAGATATTCCTAGTTCTTCAGGAATAGACGATCGCTTGAGCATATTCAAGGTTCCATCTCGTAGATTATTCGAGAAGGGGGAAAAAAGACCATCTTGACTCAAGCCGAGATTCACAAGATCCACACATATGTGTTGTTGATTTATGAAGAAGTTCGACCTTTTCAATGGACCTTCGATGAGTGGATATGACAAAGAGAACCTCATCTTGATGCAGTTACACGTGATAAAGCTCGGAATGAAAGGTTTTCTACTTGGTTCGAACAAAACGTGAGTACAAACATATGAAATTTACGTATGTAATGTTACACATATGTAATTTATTTCTTATTTGTGGTTTTATAGGTCATGCTCGGATCAGGCGATTTCTCCGACCATTTGAAATCCCTAGCACGTGGACCAGGCCGATATGCTTGGTCGCATAAGGGATATTTTGTCAATGGTTACAAGTTTTATACGGTAACACATGCTGATGGGCGTGTCACACATAATAGTGGCGTATGTGTGAGAGGATCTTGTTATGACGACTCCGAGTTTGACTATTACGGATTGTTGGACGACGTGTTAGAGGTGGAGTATTGCGGTGTGGGCTATTGTGTTGTATTTTTGCTCAAGTGTACATGGTTTGATAGTCCAGAGGGAGTTAGAGTCGACCCTAAACATGGGTTGGTTGATATCAAATACAAGTCTAGACTCGGAGGTGAGGACTATTACGTCCTAGCATCACAAGCAGAACAAGTGTATTACACACCCTATCCTTCAGGAAGTAAGGATTTAAAGGACTGGTGGGCAGTTGTGAAGACCAAAGCCTGGAATATATGAAGTTGCAGAAAGGTATATCGATGCGATGGATGATGATAACGTGGATGGAGAACCGTTCTTTCAAACCAACGAACGGGTAACTCATAATATAAACAACTGGGTAAATGAGGACCTCGATTTCGTCCCTCTTGTCACTGGGGAGCTCAACGTAGTTACCACAAATGACGAAGCTAGTGAGGAAGATGCATCAGATCACGAAGCTAGCGACGAGGAAGAAGAGTTTGAAGATATGGATGATGATGAAGATAACGAAGACGAACTTATGTTATCTGATCACTTGTCTGATAATTAGTGTGTCTTTCTTATGTAGATATTTTCGTGTTAAACATTCTCTATTTTGCCGTTCTTATGTAGACATTTTTCGTGTTAAACATTCTCTATTTTGCTGTTCTTATGTAGACATTTTTGGGTCTTGTGATTTATGTACACTTATATCATTTTGTGTTAACCATTCTCTATTTTTAGATGTCTGGACGCCCTTCTAGGGGTAGTAGGGGTTATAGGGGTAGGGGCAGTAGCAGCTCCGCTGGGTGTGGTTACCCCCAGTCCGGTGAGTTCACCGGCGATGCACTAGATCAGATCTAGTCTGATGACGGACTAGCAGCGGGCTCGAGGGTTAGAGGCCCGAATGTGGCATTACAAACGCCCCAGTCGAGTCAGCGACCGCCACTTTGTTGTCTGATGCTGGAGGGTAAGTAGATGTGATATATTATTTATTCTAGTACATAATAAATTGATCCTAATGTTTTTTATGTTGTATATTTTGCAATTGTAAAGGTTTAAGGACAAGTCGGCAGTCCGGAGGGCCATTGTCGTCTTTAAGTCCATGTTCGATGGTCCTTAGGCTCATTTTAGGGATGTCCCTAATGAGCACTATCCACTGATGCTGGATCGATTTTGGGTAGGTATTTTACTCTATTTAACTTATTGAGTGGATTTATTTGTACTTAATCCAAACAATGTGTTTGCAGTTGTATTATAGTTGGCCTCCTGAGATGGACGCCGACGTAGTAGTGGCATTCCGACGTATCCTAAGTAATAGGTACCCGGACATGATGAGAGATGCCCGTCTATTCGCCCAGGGCAGGGCTTTAGACATTGATGGTGTCCAGTTCGACGGACATGACTACACGATTCTTGCTACACACCCTCCAGAGTGGATCCGGAGTGAGTTTTGGGTCCAGATGATTGAGCAGGTTTGTTTTGTTTTGAATACGTGTATCTGGTTGTACTAGGATTTATATTGATTTATGTCTTCTTTTTAACAGGTATGGAACACCGACGGATTCCGGTGTGTATGTGCGTCCAATACAGCCAATCGGGCCACCGAGTATGAGGGGATGACATCCAGACACTTTACTGGATCTATTAGTACCGCTATGCATCGGGACCGCATGGTAATTTATCATATACTAGACTAAATGTATATAATTGATGAATATATATACTATATACATGATTTTATTACCTACTAACAATTTAGGTTGTGTATTGTAGAGAGATGCATGGGGACGTGAGCCTACCAGCGACGAGGTTTGGGAGGCTACACACTGCACCAACAGGAAGCTTGTTCTTGGTGCGACTGGTCCGTCCACGGATCCTCCGATCTACGTTTACCCAAAGGCAGCTCATACGGCGGTAAGTTCAATTATGCATGGCTAGATATTTGTTTGTTTTATAAGATAGATAGAAATTATAGCAAACTTAGTTTGGGCTGCCATTGTTGGGCAGACGATAGGATTGTTTTGATAAAAGCAAGTCATGGATATATGTTTAAATCATAGTTGAAATGCTGCCGAATTTTCTATAGGTTAGTTGGCTTGACAATGTCTAATTTGGTAAACTGTAGGATGCCTACCATCGGATTAGGGAGGAGGAGTACCCGGACTTACCTCCCGATACTGTACCTCCCAATGACGTCGAGTCGTGGGAGCGTAGTGTCGGAGGACGGCGTAAGGGCCGTATTTTTGGATGGGGGACCGGTCAGGATCCCTATTATGCTATGACCGGTGATTCAGGTGCCAGTTCGAGCGGAAGCACGCGCGACCGTCGCGATGAGGAGGTATGCTTGTCAAATGTTGTTTAACATTGTTAATCATATGTTTGTTAAATGTTGTCTGACATTGTTCTATATATGTTTGTCAAATGTTGAATTTCAGTTGGTGGAGCTGAGGCAAAGGTTAGAGAGAGAGGAAGCAGAGAGGATCCAGTTGCAAGAGAGACTACAGAGAGAGGAAGCAGAGAGGATCCGGATGCAGGAGCGAATGGATAGAGATGAAGCAGAGAAGAGACAGATGCAGGAACGAATGGCACAGTTTGACGCGTTCATGATCAATTTTAACAATCAGCACCCCTTTCCCCCTCCATAGGATTACGTTTATGTATTTATAGATATTTTGTACATTTTAAGACTTAGTAATATTTAAAAATTGGCAGGTTTTGTACAGGATAAAAACTGGAAAATTTTAATTTTTAATTATTTAAAAAAAATTAAATTATCGATGGATTATCCATCTGTAATCCGTGGGAAAATATTTTTTAATTTATTTTTTATTTAATAAAAATCCGTCGCTAAATCCGTTGGAATTAATCCGTCGGTGAATAGCCGTCGGTAATCCGTCGCTAAATATAGTGCGTCGGTGATCCGTCGGAATTAACCCACGCCGTCGGTAACCGTCGAAGATCCGTTGAAAAATTAAGTCGTCGGTGATCCGTCAGTAATATCCGTCGGTGATCCGTCGGTGATCTGGACGCCGACTACCTTTATACCGACGGATCACCGATGGATTTCGTCGGTGATAAACCTTTGTTTTGTAGTGATATGGGGAAGATGAATTCGTGTGAATCTTCACATTGGGAGCTTGAATCATCACCTTGGGACTTGGGAGATGATAGGAGTGGTCACTGTCACTTGGGGAACGATAGGAGCTGCCAGTATAGTATATAGGAGAGAAACATTGAGTTTAGCATTAACAAGTTATACAATGTGCATCTCAAATGGTAATTTAGACATTTTAAAAAATGATGCTTAAAAAGTTAGTACTGTAAGCTTTATTAGTTGTGTTTAAGACTTTTAAAACATGGCGAATTATATCGCTACCTCCTGCAAAAAATTTTAAAACCTATACGCCCTCCCCTTTCAGATTCGATTCCTTTATTTTTTTAATTCATAGTTATAGTTTTGGTCCCTGAACTCATTTGATAGAATTACTTAATACCTTTTAGTTTTATATTTTACATTTTACATTTATTTATATTAACACATATAAGCGTATATTAACTAAAATACATTACAAAAATAGTTTTTAGTTTTAACAAGTTACACCATTATAATCGTCTCGTCGATACCTTCGAAATGAACCAAATATTGAATATTTTTTTTTATTTAACAACAACGACAACAACCGAATGTCCCACATTACGCACCCAGTCAGTTATTTCTTCTCGAGAATTGAACATCTGAAATTATTATATTTTGTTATAACTTTCACTTGTACCCGTAAGTTAAAATTAACATAAATGTTAGTTATCATAATATTGTACCTGGTTGGTGACAAATTCTGATGTTGGTGTCAAATATTCTCCCATGTTTGTCATCTGCAACTTTGAATACATATATATATATATATATATATATATATATAAAGAGAGAGAGAGAGAGAGACGAAGAGGGAGAGAGTTATATATATCGAACTTTGAAAACAAATGAATCATTTGTTTGATATATATATATCGAATTATTTTTACTTTATTTCAAATCATATTATATATATATATATGTATGTATATATCGAATGATTTTGTTTTCATTGACCGACATGTGATATCCACAATTAATCACATGTGATATCCACAAAATACAACGTAATTATGTATGTTAATGTGATATGTTAAAACGTATTTTTTAACATATTTTTAACATATAATAAAATAATTAAATAAAAAGATATTTAATATTGGGCTCATTTCGAATGTATCGAAGAGACGATTATAATGGTGTAACTTGTTAAAATTAAAAAAGTATTTTAGTTAATATATGTTTATGTGTGTTAATATAATGAAAATGTAAAATGTAAAACTAAAAGGTATAAAGTAAATCTATTAAAAAAATTCAGGGACCAAAACTGTAACTATATATATTAAATCTTTGAAAATCAACTTTGTCGATGTCTATGAGGAGAATAGCTGTGTAGAGGGGGTATGCATGATCATAGAGGGGTAGCCTTAACACCACCCTTGAGACTTTTGTAAAACGTATCTCATTTAGCTCCTTCAAGCCTATTAGAATATAACTACTTATTTCGGATTTGGTGGTTTCAACTATAACCCCAACTCTCTTTATTGGTCTGAGGAAGACTTATTATAAATTCATCGAATGAACAATTGAAAAAAATAAATCTTTCTGTGAGATTCCAGGTATTCTATAGTTCCTTACCTCGTCAAATGCCAATTCTTGGTCATTGAGATTCATGGGCGATTCGGATGTCTTTGACCAGGGAACGAGATAATTCCCACTACCCCTGGTAGACGCGCTTCCCAAAAATCCAGCCCGGGCCGGGATCAGTATAGAATGAAGGGGACGAACCTAATGTTGTGTCGACAAAGCCAACTTTTTGGGTTTCGGGCGGAGAAAAGCGGACGTGGGGACTCGGGTCGGGGCACAGCGTAACTAAGGGATTTCATTTAGGGCTTAATCATGAGAAATGGTCTCCTATTACACGGCTCACTAACTCTACCTGAAGTGTGTGGTACCTGTTATTTATTCGTCGGTTTGGGCGGTCCGGCGATACGTAGATGACTTTTGGTTGGTACAACAACCCGTCGATTGCCTAGTTCTAATAAACGTAATTGTGCCAATTCCAGTTTTGAACTACCGCAGACTTGTTTCATAGTTTTCAACTGAGCGGCAGACACAACACGACTGATAGATAAGCCGGTGTTAATTAAACTAGGGGGCGTTTGGTTCGCAAAATGTTTTTGGATGGAATGGAATATGTCAAAGGAATTTGACTTTGAAGGAATTGGAATGGAATGTTGTCAGGTTTGACCACCTCTTTGGTTGACAGAATTGGAATGGAATATGTTAAATGAACTGGAATTTTTCTGTTTGGTTCACAGATTGTAGCTTTAGAATTGGAATGGAATTTTGGTAAATGGCCAAAATACCCTTTTTGTTTATTTTAATTTTTTCCAACAAAAATTACTTTAATGAAATAGTCATTAAATAGTTTAATTTTTAACTAAAATTGCTTTCATTATTTTAGCACACGAATGATGATGATGAGAGAAAGAGAGGGAGAGAGAGAGGATAGATTGAGAGACAGAGTAGAGAGAGGGAGAGATGAGAGAGAGAAAAAGGAGAGAGAGGGTGAGAGGAGAGGAGAGAGAGAAAAAGGAGAGAGAGAAAAAGGAGAGAGAGAGAGGGAGAGAGGAGAGGAAAGAGAGAATAGATTGAGAGAGAGAGAGAGAGTAGAGAGAGAGAGAGAGGAGAGAGAGAGAGAGAAAAAGGAGAGAGAGAGGGAGAGAGGATAGATTGAGAGAGAGAGTAGAGAGATAGAAGAGAGGGAGAGAGAGAGAGGAGAGAGAGAGAGAGAAAAAGGAGAGAGAGAGGGAGAGAGGATAGATTGAGAGAGAGAGTAGAGAGATAGAAGAGAGGGAGAGAGAGAGAGGAGAGAGAGAGAGAGGGAGAGAGAGGGGAAAAAGAGAGAGGAGAGAGAGAGAGGAGGTGGTGGTGGTGGCCGGAGGTTGTCGATGGTGGTCGGAGGTGATGGTCAATGGTGGCCGGTGGCGGTGTTCGGAGGTGGTGGTGCATATTAGGATGAGGGGCAATTTTGTCCAAAAAAAATATGACATTCCATTCCATTGAAATACCACCTCCCCCCCCCCCCCCAAGGAATGTTGAATTCCTTCATTTGTGGAATTCATTGGAATTCAACATTCTAATTCCTTAAAAAGAATAAACCAAACGATGTAATGGAATCTGGTCAACGAAATTCAACATTCCAATTCCATAAGATTCCATCAGAATCTGCGAACCAAACGCCCGTTAGGAGTCTAATTTGGTAATGAGCGGTTCATTTTTCTAGTTAATTTTAGGATCGCAACTTCCTGCGCAGTCCGTGCCAGTAGTGATATCCTAATTCGGCTACCTCTCCCACTCCTCAAGGCAGAACATTAGAAAGGTAAACTATTTCCAAGAGAGACCGGAGAACGCTCTACCCCTTCACCTGCAAAAGAATTCGTCACCGGAGTGCTTCTCAGGCCGGTCTGAGTCAGAGCAACCCCGCCGGGCGATCCAATTACCCGGAATTTTCACTATTATTCTACAACCATTGAACCGTACTAGATTCGTTACAGACTTGATACTGAAATGTTCACCATCCGATCCAAACATTCGCTAGCCGGCAACACAACTTTTACCACCCAAAAAAAGATCTCAAAAATTTGCTTTATGAGGTAGTATACATTATGTCACAATACTAAAAAGTTGTTTACTAAACACTTTTGCTTTATAAATTACTTGGTAAGATTTTAGTCCATTAAAACGGCATTGCATAAAACATTTTTATCCGCTAAACACTTATCGGGTAAGAGTCGTTACTCTCATTTACCGAGTAAGACTCTTGGTCATTTTTATTTCTTTTACCGGGTAAAATTCTCAATCATTGTCAAGTTCATTCGAGAAGATAAAGTAACCCGGTAATCACTTACCGGGTAAGCGATTAGTAAACGGCCCCAAAATGTGGATGTTTTGATAGGTGGAACCTATAAGTTGAGAGGAAAATATAATCTTCCATTACAAGGAGCTGAACTTATATACAGGTTACAAGGGAAACAAAAATATACATATCCCTATAATTAAGCCTAATCAAAAGGATAAATACTAAAAATAAAAAGATTACAACATCTATTTTAAACAACTAATTAAGTCTGATTTGATTGGGAATCGTTTGATTGAGGATTGATATCCTTTACACGCCCCCGCAAGATGGACGACCGAGGAACACGTCCAATCTTGGAGAGTAGGTGATGAAACCGAGACTTTAGTAGAGGTTTGGTAAGAACGTCTGCAAGTTGGTCATCGCCAGAGATGTGGGTAACACGAATGGAGCCCAAATGAACTTGCTCACGTACAAAATGGAAATTTAATGCAAGATGCTTCATTCTTGAGTGAAAAATCGGGTTGGCCGAGTAGTTTGCAGCTCCCAGATTATCACAGTAAATGGGTGGTTGTGGCAGGGAAGTGTACACAAGTTCAAATAACAACGAATTTAGCCATAGGACCTCTGTCGTAGTATCTGCTACTGCTCTAAATTCAGCCTTAGTTAATGAACAAGCCAGAGCTCATTGATTCTCCGAACTCCAAGAAATGGGGTTTCGACCAAGATACACAATATAACCTGTAGTTGAAGTGTATTGATCTTTGTCACCTACCCAATCTGCATCAGAAAATGCATGTAGTTGCAATGGTGAATTGCAATAAAGCATGAGACCATGATGAGCGGTACCACTTAGATAGCGAAGTAATCGCTTAAGAGCATTCCAATGATCATTGGTCGGGCAATGCATAAATTGTGATAACTTGTTAACGAAAAAGGCAACATCAGGTCTGGTAAGAGAGAGATATTGATGGGCACCAACAAGAGATCGATATTCGGTGGCTGATGGAAGAGGTGGGGCACTAGTGAAGGTAAGGGATGGAGAAAGGTTCATAGGAGTGCTAACTGGTTTTGAACCCAACATGTTAGAACAAGTGAGAATATCCGAAATATATTTAGTTTAATTTAAGAATAAACCTGTGGATGTGGGCACTACTTCAATGCCAAGGAAAAGTATGAGAGAGGGCCAAGATCCTTAAGTGAGAAACGTGCAAAAAGAATGGAGATGAATTTAGTGAGATGCGGAAGGGATGGACCGGTAATGATAATATCATCGACATAAACTAATAAATAAAGAGAGATAGATCCATTTTTGTAAAGAACAGAGAGGAGTCTAAAATGGTGTTACGGAACCCATAATTTAGAAGGAAGGATTTTAATTCATTGTACCAAGCCCGGGGGGCTTGTTTGAGACCGTAAATGGCCTTTTCATTGGGGTATCGGTGATCCTTTTCATTGGGGGCTTGAAAAGGCCATTTACGGTCTCAAAGGGGCCCGGGGGGCTTGTCTAAAATGGGGTATCGGTGATCAATGAATCCAGGAGATTGGGCCATAAAGACATCCTCGGTAAGAGTTCCTTGGAGAAAAGCATCGTTGATATCAAGTTGACGCAATGACCATCCTTAAGACACAGCAAGAGAGAGAATAAGTCTGAGAGTGGTGGGTTTAATGACTGAGTTAAAGGTCTCCAAGTAATCGTGACCAGGTCGTTGATGAAAACCATTGGCTATAAGTCGAGCCTTCAATCGTTCGACTGAACCATCAACATTGTACTTAACTCGATAAACCCATTTACATCCAACAATATTTTGAGAGGAATGGGGAGGAACAAGACGCCATGTGCCATTGCAGGTGAGGGCTGCGAATTCGTCACACATTGCCTCACGCCATTGGGGATTTTTCAAAGCTTGAGAAATATTATGAGGCTCATTTGGTTGAAAAGGCAAAGCAAGATGAAAATTGTACTTTGCGTTAGGTTTTCGAATTTGGTTTTGAAGACGAGTGACAATGGTTCGAGTAGGAGGAGATGGAGGGGGAGGAGGAGGAGGAGGAGGGGAAGGGGAAGGGGGAGGGGGAGGGAGAAGTAGTAGCCTCCTCGTTAGAGGAAGTAGTGGAGGAGTGAACTATAGACTGATCAGATTCGGTAGTGGTGCAGGATGATTGTTGCTCAATAGGCAGAAGGATGGGACACCAGTCATCAAGTTTAACAGGTGAGATAGTGGGGGAAATAGGTTGAAGAGACATGAATGGAAATTCATTTTCAATGAATTTGACATGGCAAGAGGTGTATAACCTATTGGTAGAGGGATCAAGACAATGATACGCACTCTGAGAGGCCGAGTAACCCACAAAAATGCATGGCTTAGAGCGAGGTTCTAGTTTGTGAGAGGTGTATGGTCTTAGCCAAGGGTAGCAAAGACATCCGAAGCTACGTACTTTTGTGTAATTGGGAGGTTTTTGGAACAATTTGAGATAGGGAGAAAGAGTGCCAAGATTTGGGGTGGGTAGTCGATTGATAAGATACACAGATGTGGTGGAAGCAAGTGGCCAGTATGTAGTATGCATATTTGCGTAAGAGAGAAGAGTGAGACCGGTTTCAACTATATGACGATGTCGTCGTTCGGCATAACCATTGTGTTCTGGTGTATGAGGGGGAGAAGTTAAGTGAGAGATTCCATTAGCAGATAGGGTAGAGGTGAGTTTAAGGTATTCTCCTTCATTGTCAGTGAATAGATTGAGTATTTTTCGACCGAAGTGTTTTTCGACTAGAGCTTGAAATCGAAGGAAAATTTAGGAGGTGTCTGATTTTCGTTTTAACGGATAAAACCAAATGTATTTTGTAAAATGATCAACAAATATGACATAATACTTAAAGTTGTCATATGATAGAATAGGGGAGGTCCAAACATCAGAGAATAGTAATTCAAGAAGAGCATTTGAAGTAAGTGTAGAAGTAAAGAAGGGAAGCTTGTGACTTTTATTGATATTGCAAGAATGACATGATAAATGTGAAATACATAGAATTTGTAAAGGAAAAGCAGAAGAAATTGTTTTTAGGATGGAGATGGATGGATGGCCTAGACGGTGGTGCCAGTCTTGCACTGAAGCTTTGACGATAGAGTAGACAGTAGGAGGGTTGGGATGCCACTCATAGACGCCATTTCTAGTTGGACCTTGGAGGAGGATTTTCCCCGTAGAGATCTCCTTTACACAAAAAGAAAACAGTAAGAACTTGAAAACAACATTATTATCAAAGCAAAAATGTGAGATTGAGAGAATATTGCGAGATATAGATGGTACAAACAAGACATTGGAAAAATTAAAAATTTTAAGAGGGGTAGAGAGGGTGAACGAACTGGTGTGAGAGATCGGGAGAGAGGATCCATCACCAATTATGAGTTCTTCCGTGCCATCATAAGGGGAATGCAAGGCATGGTTGTTCAATTCATTAGTAACATGATGTGAGGCTCCACTATCCAATAGCCAAGAGGACGATGGTGGAAAGGCAGTTGTAGCAACATGGGCTTGGGGCGGGTGTTGGCCAGTTCGGACGACATGAGGCTGCTGGTTAGGACGCACACCAGTAGCATGGTTTTGAGTGGATGGGAAAACAATATGAGGAAATAGTTGTCGAAAAATGGGACATTGAGAGGCAAAGTGACCTTTAGTACGACACCACTGACAAGTACCTTGATAATTGGTACGAGGTGGACGAGAGGAAGGGGCAGATTGAGGAGTTGGAAGAAGCCCATGTCCAGAATGGCGAGTGTGAGGATGGGTGTGGGTAGGAAAACGAGTGGTAGTGGCGTGAACAGAGGCGGGAAAGGATGAGTTGGAGGAGATTTGTTGGTTATTGAGAGTGAGTTCGAGATTAATAAGCT
This sequence comes from Arctium minus, assembly GCA_954870635.1. Taxonomy (NCBI): domain Eukaryota; kingdom Viridiplantae; phylum Streptophyta; class Magnoliopsida; order Asterales; family Asteraceae; genus Arctium; species Arctium minus. The sequence continues at coordinate 13,302,119 of OX941080.1, forward strand.
TCTCATGAAGCTCTTCGAAAAGGATAGGTGTGTCACGAGCATTGACAACATCTATAACAGGCTTGTAGACATCGTAATCAAGCCCCTTTAGAACCTTTTCTATAATGTCCTCATGATCGATTGTTTTGCCAAGAAGAGAAAGTTGATCTGTGCAAGCTTTTATGGCTTGCATATAGTCGGTAATGGACTGAGAAGGGGATTTGGTAATATGGCTAAGACGGTCTTTCAGTTGATTGATGTGACCACGGGAAGGATTGGCATAGGTTGAAGCTAAGATTTTCCATGCAGATTCTGAAGTTTTCGCTTGGGATATGAGAGGCACAAGGGTTGGGGTGAGTGTGCCAACAAGAGCCCCAAAAATTAGTTTGTCTTGGCGAACCCACGTAGTGTAGGCGGGATTGGGGTTGGGTTTACTGGCAGATTCAGAAGTGATTACAGAGGGAGGAGAGGACAAGGATTGGAACCATCAATAAATTTGTACAGATCGAAACCAATGAGAATAGCTTCAATCTGTGTTTTCCAGGAAAGATAGTTTGTAGCTGTAAGTTTGATAGAGTTATTGAAGGAGATGAGCGTGAGAGGTTTATTAGGCTCATTGATATTTGGAATAACAGATTGTTCATTTGGATCAGACATGGTGTAGGGCAGAGAGAGAAGAATGCACACAAAAAAAGAGAAATTGAAGAAGAAAAAAAAATTAGGACAACTCTTAGGGCAGAGGAATAGAGACGAGTTCAAGTAGAGGGCCACGAACTTGTTGCTCTGATACCATATAAGTTGAGAGGAAAAGATAATCTTCCATTACAAGGAGTTGAACTTATATACAGGTTACAAGGGAAACAGAAATATACATATCCCTATAATTAAGCCTAATCAAAAGGATAAATACTAAAAATAAAAAGATTACAACATCTATTTTAAACAACTAATTAAGTCTGACTTGATTGGGAATCGTTTGATTGAGGATTGATATCCTTTACAGAACCATCATGGGACACATCACTCGAACGTCGGTTTACATTTATTTCCTTTTTAAATATATTTTGAAATAATAGCAATTGTCATTGGCTAAATATAACTATTACATATATACAAAACCGATTTCAAACAACTCTAGCTATTAGTTAAAAAGACTCTAGCTATTTTCATTTCTGTATTTGAAGCTTATGACTTTTGTACTATTTCTCAATCAATTATAGACAAGACTTCTGCCATAATAGCTTTGTGCTTTATCTGCTTATTTTCATCAGTACCGTATATCCATTACAGATGGCTTGGCCTCAAGGAAGAAAATTTACCAAAAAACCAGGCGCCAGCCAATGAACTAATATCAACCCCTAGAGATGGAGTTCTTCGTATTCCAATTAAGTTTTGCACTTTTTTTTGTGAATTCAAGCACGTAGAAAAAGAGTTTGATTCTTGTGGGTGGACAAGTTTTCAAAATTACTTTAAGATAAATGAAACCCAACCAAGTGAACATGTATCCCACTGAAACTAGGGATATTTAGTTTAAGATAATTTATGCAAATTATGATCAGTGCAATATCAGTCGAAGCATTCATTTCGGTTGCCCTTACCACTTACGTATATATTAGAGCACTACAATACAATACAATAAGAAAAAAAGACAAGAGGTAATTGTGTTTGCAATAAAACTTTAATAGACATGTTCATGAACTTAAGTAATACAGAGCACTTGTCCTCATGGCTGGGTTGAAGAAGAAAATTATAATGAAAACTAATACCATGATTAAGTAAAAATTATACCGTTTAATCATGCATGTGGCCATAAATTTAACCATTTTCGTGTTTCCTTTGATCTATAAAAAACTGAAAATCATTAACTATCTGAATAATTTTGCAGGGAATATAACTAAACTTTGCTAGCAAACACAATATTCATTTACTTAGATAGACTTTGTGGTATGCTTGATTTAAAACTAAAAAAAAAAAATTACAGAGAAGCAGGTGAATGCTTTTATTTATCTTGAAAACATTATAAGAGGACTTGGTTTCACCTCCTGTTGTTGTTACTGAGTGGCCTTACCCATTTGTCCTTCCTCATCCCAAATCGTTCAATGAACCAATCATTGTACCTTGCATATAGAAAGTTCCCAATAACAATCCCAACTACCAACCCACTTCCAACTCCACAAAATATCACGATCCAATCAACTCTTTCACTTGGGAGGAAAGACTCTGACTTGCTGCTTGTTTGTGGAAGTATTGACGCCTTTGAATTTTGGCATTCCTTGGATATAGGTTCCCCACACAATCCAAGATTCCCCATGTAGGAGTTGTTCTCGAATGTATTGAATTGTTTTCCTTGAGGTATGGGTCCTTCAAGATGGTTGAATGACACATTCAAAATGGCAAGGAAACCAAGTTGCAACAATTGTTGAGGAATTTCTCCTGATAGCTTGTTTCGTGAGAGATCCAAAGCTTCAAGATTCTTTAGGTTCCCCAATGATGACAAGACATGACCGGTAAAATGGTTGTTGGAAAGATTAAGTGATTCAAGCCCACGAAGATCTTGTAATGATTGTGGGATTTCTCCTTCAAAATTGTTACAAGAGAGATCAATGGCTACGAATATGCTCAAAATATGAAGGTCCACTGTTTTGAAACCTTTGTATGTAATGGTCATTGAGTATGGAAATTCCACATTTACTTCTGCCAAGGATATCTCAAGTTGCATATAAGATGCGTATCCAACATGAACCGATTTCATTGCATTCCAAGTTCGGAAGTACTTATGAGGCAATTGACCACTAAAACCATTGTTGGAGAGATCTATGATCCTCAACTTGGGAAATTGTGAGCCAACATTTCTCATAACTTGAATTTCTCCATAAAACTTGTTGGACCGCAAACCGAGAACTTGCAACTCACCAAGAGTTCCAAGCCAAAACGGAAACACATCATACAAAAAGTTGTCTCCAAGAGAGAGAACCTCCAAATTGGTACAATTTGTCAACGATTTTGATACCTGACCCACAAATTGATTACCGCTTAAATCAAGACTCCTCAATGGGCTGTCCGTGGAAAATGAATTCATCATTGTGCCTTGAAGCTTGTTTGTACTTAGATCCAAACTAATCAAGGAATTGCTTAAGCTGCCAAAACAAGGAGGGAGAATTCCAGTTATGTTGTTAGAATACAAATGTAGAAATCGAAGAGATTTTACTTCACAAATCAACGGTGGTATTTCTCCTTCCAAACTATCATTTTCGGCAATATAAACCTCTGTGGTTGGTGGTGGAACTGGTAGCCGTCCTTGTAGCAGATTATTTGAAATGAAGAAATATTTCAAACGGGTCCATGAGGGAAAATATTGATGTTGCTGAAAACCAGTGATGAAGTTTTTTGAAAGGTCAATCATCTCTAATGTTTCTTGGCTGTTATTCCAACCCCACTCTGGTACGAGGCCATGAATTTTGTTGTCGTTGAGAAGTAAGACCCTCATTTTATGTTGGAAGCGCAAAAAGGCAGGGTATTCTTTCAAGTTGCATGATGAAAGATCTAGAGTATCCAATTCTGGTACTGTTCCATTGGTGTAGTTTTTAGTATTGGACACAACCGATATTTTATTACCACCTAGCCAGAGAACTTCGAGTTTGTTGAGTCCTAGGAACCAGTCTAATTCCACCCTACCGCTAAAATTGTTATCTTCTAGGCGAAGCTCTTGAATACTCTTGAAATTGGCAAATGAGCTTGAAATTGGTCCTTGCAGTTGATTTATACCAAGGTCTATCTTACTTAGTTGAGTAAGGTTCATAAACGAAGATGGGATACGACCAACAAGAGAATTTTCCCCCATCCCAACAAGACTAAGTTTGGTTAGGTTTGCAAGAAAGGGTGGGATTTCACCATATAGGTTCATTCTAGCTAAATAAAGTGTAGTAAGGTTAGTCAGCTTGCCAAGCCAATCAGGCAAGCCTCCCTCCTCAAAGTTGTTACCACTAAGATCCAAAACAGTGAGTTTTGTAAGACTTGCCAATGAAGGAACTACGCCTGTGAACTCATTTAGAGTGAGATCTAAGTGAGTGAGTTGCGTCAAGTTAGCAAGTGACCCTGGAATAATCCCTAAGAAAGAACAACTTCTTAGACTCAAGGAGATCAAACGGTTTAGGTTCTCGATGGATTTTGGAATGATCCCAGAGAAACCTGTTGAGTATAGAATCAGATGCTCGAGTAAGCTGTTGTTATGAAATTCAGGCAAAGAACCAGTGAGGTTGGTGTTGTATGCCACACTAAGAAATTCCAGTTTTGGTAGTTGAAGTATGGCTGTAGGGAATTCATTTTGAAGCGAACAATTTCTAAGCCTGATTGACCTCAATGAAGAAAAGTTGGCCAGGAAAAGAGGTACCGAAGAACTAATGTCGACACCCGAGAGATCGAGTTCTTCAAGTCCGGTTAAGTTTTTCAACAATTTCGACAGGCCAGGACTTTGAAGCTTTAATGAATTCCCTGACAGATCTAATGAAGACAATTGGATCAAGTGTGAGATTTCATGCGGGATTTGGCCACTGAAGCCAGATTCAGAGAAATTAAGGGTTCTTAACTGCTCTAGACGAGAAATCTGAGATGGGATTTGAGATTCGGTAAAGTCGTTCCATGCTAGGTTGAGCGTCTGAAGATGAACAAGGTCGAAGAGGCTGCTGCTAGAGTTGATATGGCCACGAAGAAATCTTTCGCTCAAGTCAACACCGATCACGTGCCGATCCTCCTCTTTGTTGCTGCACACCACCCCATCCCACAAACAACAATCAGAACCATCATTAGATGCATTATTTGTGATCCTCCAAGAGTCAAATGTTCGAAACCCTGGAGCTTCAAATGATGCATGAGGAAAACTTTGCTTAAATAGGTACAAAGACAAGCATTCCTCATCATGGGTGAATAAGGATTGAGTGCATGTGAGAAGGAGCAACGTGAATAGAAATATTTTTGGTAGGAAGGTGAAATGATGAAAGTGTGGAGCCATGAAGAAATTAAACAAGTTTAAGTTGATTCTTTGTGAATGTGTAATGTTGGTGTTTATATATATAGACAAGCATTCTTCATGTTGTAGCCCAGTGCTAAGGTAACATCCTGGGGGTCAGTGGATGGTATCCCTGACTACCCAAGTTCGAACCCCGCGGTGAGCATCCTGTGACATCCATTATCATGGGTCTGCCACATAGTGGTACCCTTAATTGGGCTAGGTCGTGATCGACGGGGATTAGTCGGGTGACAGCTTTAAGTGGGAACCCGGATACCCCGGGAACGTGTGCGTGTGTTAACTTGCCGTTCAAAAAAAAAGATAAAAAGAAAAAGGAAAATGGAGCATGAGCCACCAATATGGTCGTAAAGATAGGGGTAAATGGGAAAGAAAATAATTGTAATTTGTAAATTGCATTAAGTTATTTGTTTCATCTACTTTGATACATGCCTTTTCAAGTTTTAACAAATACAACTATTTACCTTATTCTAATAAAATATCTAAATATCTTAATACACTAGTTTATAAGACTTAAATTAATAAGAGTAACAATTATACATTATATATAAATGTATTATAATAAGTTGTAAGACATTTTTAGACGTTATAACAAGTTTTTTAGAATAATTTTAAAATAAAGTTTCTAATTAATTTTATTATATTACATTATTTGAAAACATATGTTATACAAATGAATATTTAATAAAAAAATATGTGTTAGTAAGACACTTTTAAAAAAAAGATGGCATGGTCCTCCATGAGATAGGACACATGCCCTCCATCTCTGGTATGTGGTCTATCTCATATTCTTGAAAATTCTTCTTTTAGTGTGTGAGTCCCACATCATTAGGTGTATTTTTGTTTTTCATTTTTAAAAAAATATATTTGTTTGAGTATATTTCTTTGTTAGTGGAGTAGACATCTTTTGGTATATTTTGCAAACGTGCTAACAACGACTTTTGGTATATTTCTAAATAGGATGTGCACAACTTTTTATAACTTATCCCAATGGACACAAGTTTTGTATGTATATGTTTATAAGTTATGATCTGGATTGGTTAATGGAAATATATAGTTCTATAATCCTTTCGCTTTATTTGTTTATTATATTTTGCTGTTGATACATTGATACATCTAGAGAGAAATGCATTTTTTTTCGTTTTGAATGTATAAGGTTTTATTTGTTTTAAATGTAGGATTTTTTTTATTTATGTCAGAAAATGGCTAAGAAAATGAGACCACCTATCAGCTTTCGTTATTTTTGTCAATTTCCTTTTTTTCTTGGTTAAGAGTATTTCGATATTTGATTTTTTAATTATAAAAAACTTCTCTTAAATAGCATATAGCATGTCAAATCAATGTCACATATGTTTAAGCAAATATGAAATAAAAATCTTTATAGACTTATGAAGAGGTTTTATATGAAAATATAAATATGACTATCGAATGATAATTTATTTTCTTATATGATTTTAGATATTTTAGTGACTAGTGCAAATATAATTGTGTAACCATTAATTATTTGGTGGCTAGTTTGAAGAAGTTGAAACTTAAAGGTGAAAAAGAAAAGAACATGATGGTTGAAAAGTCACAAGTAAACTATGGAAAGACTTGAAAGTCTATGGTTTCTGTTAATACGTCGCAATCTATATCTATCTATCTATCTATCTATCTATCTATCTATCTATCTATATATATATATATATATATAACAACGTTGGTTTTAGCCTTGACCATTGGAGTAGCGTAAGTGTCTCTAGGAAAGAGAAAATCAACGAGAGTACTGAACGATCTAAAGGTGAAAGAATTATCTGCTTTTTTGAATCATTCATTTTCCCTGTAAAAATTCTCTTGATAAAAAGTCAGGAAGAGAATTATTTGTTCCTTTAATAAATTCAATTTGAAAATCGAAGTTGCTTAGTAAGGTTTGCCATCTTGCAAAAATTTGTTTTGATATTATATTTTTAATATCATTTTCTAAAATGGGTTTTGCAGATTGACAATCTATTCTTAATAAAAATGGTTTCATGTATAAATCATCTTCAAATTTTTTGATACATAAAACGATTGATAAAATTTCATTTTTGACTGTTGAATAATTTCTTTGAGTATCATTCCAAGATCCTGAGAAAAATCTAACTAATTCTTCATTTGCTTGATTATAATTAATTTTTGGTGTTCTTGCCTTTGTAGGCAAGATTCTTTGTTATTCAAATATGGAGTATTCAAACGTCTGGAATACACTCTTTAGTATTTCAAATAACATTTTATTCAAAATATTATTCAAAAGGTTTGATGCAGGTATTTCAAGATGAAGACAAGAGATCAATTATTTCAAGATGAAGACAAAAGATCAATTCAAATCATTCAATAATTCAACGATGCTTTTTTAACATTTCTAAACATGAATATTTGTTACAATTCACAATTTTATTTAAAATTCCTTGGATCATTTCTCGGACATTTGAGGTAGCTCGAGCAAGCGGTCCTTTCAACTCCTTATTCATCCAAAACAAAAAAACATTTTTCAAAGAAAAGATTTTTAAATAAAAGATATACTTCTAAATATGATAAGGATGAAGGATATAATGATCATAAGAAGAGAAAATCTCACAAGAAGTATATAAAGAAACCAAATTTTCATAAAAATAATCAAAAGGTATCCAAAGATATAATCATATGTTACAAATGTGGCAAAACAGGTCATATGGCAAAAGATTGTTATGTCAAGAGAAAAATTAATCAATTGGATATATCAGATAAATTAAAGGCTCAAATGTGTAAATTAATGCTCAACAATGATAGTTCTAGTGAATCATCTAGTCTATCTGATTTTCAAGATCAAGACTTAAACAATGTTAAAAATTACTCAACATCTGATTCAGAAGAGAGTTGTGAATGTATAGGAAACTGCACTTGCAATCAAATCAATGTAATTACTGACAAAGATAGAGAAATGATAGAATTGTTAGATCAAATTCCAGATCAAACAATCAAAGAACAAGCTTTAAACAAAATTTTCAATTATAACAAAAAAAGAACCAATAACTTCAAATCCAAATCCAAATGAGATGTTTAATCTCCAAGAAGTTTACAAAAGATTTTTAAAACCAAATACATCTATAACTGCTCAAGATTTACAAGAAGAACTTAATAATGTCAAAACAGAAATAAGATTAATCAAAGAGAGATTATCAAAAGTCGAGAAAAATAAAGAAACTATTAAAGATGATTCAGAAGAAAGTAATACATAAATCAAAGAAATCAAGAAAATAACAAATAGAATAACTTTTCAAAGATGGAATACATATATTGAACTATGTATAAAAAAGGAATTCAATGTAACAATTTTAGCACTAATTGACAGTGGTGCTGATATGAATTGTATTCAAGAAGGTATCATACCTACAAAATATTATGAGAAGACAGCTAACAGATTGTCAACCGCTAGCGGATCTTCCCTAAATATAGAATACAAAGTTTCAAAAGTTCATATCTGCAACAATGGATATTGTCTCAAAACTTCATTAATACTTGCAAAGAATTTAACTTCAACGTTAATTCTAGGAACTCCATTCATTTCTCAATTATACCCCTGTTCAATATCAGAAGATGGAATTTCTGTAAAAGTATTAGGTAAAGAAGTATTTTTCAAATTTGATAATCCAATTATTTCTACAAAATTAAATCTTTTAGAAAATAAAGTTAATCAAGCAAAATATTTGAGAAATGAAATTAATAGCTTAAAGATTTTTGATCAAATTCATAATCAAAATAAAATAAAACAAATAAAAGAAAATTTTGAAAACAATGTTTGCTCAAATATTCCAAATGCCTTTTGGAAAAGAAAACAACATATAGTCAAATTACCTTATATCAAAGAATTCAATGAAAGAGATATCCCCTCAAGATCAAGAGCTATTCATATGTCAAATGAATTACAAGAGCATTGTAAAAAAAGAGATTCAAGAACTTTTAGATAAAAAACTCATAACACCCTCAAAATCTCCCTGGTCTTGCTCAACTTTCTATGTTATGATGCAACTGAGATAGAACGAGGATGTCCAAGATTAGTCATTAATTACAAACCTCTAAATAAGGTTTTAGAATGGATTAGATATCCAATCCCAAATAAAAGAGATTTACTCAAAAAATTATATGATTCAAATATATTTTCAAAATTTGATATGAAGTCAGGATTCTGGCAAATACAAATTCATGAAACTGATAAATACAAAACAGGTTTTAATGTTCCTTTTGGTCGTTATGAATGGAATGTTATGCCTTTTGGACTAAAAAATGCTCCATCTGAATTTCAAAATATCATGAATGACATCATAATCCCAATAAACAATTTTGCTATTGTTTATATTGATGATTTCTTAATCTTTTCAAAATCCATTGATCAACATTTTAAACATTTAAATATATTTTATGATTTAATATACAAAAATGTTTTAGAGACAACTTTTCAAACAATTGTGAATAATTTTGAACAGTTGTCTCTAAGACAGTTTGAACATACATCAGGAGATATGAATCTCTGGAAATCTAAAGATTTCGAACATCTTGAAGTAGAAAATTTGAGAGAGGGTTTGGATCGAGACATGACATTTTACAAATGTGTACAAGGCTAGATTTTTTTTTTGCATCCCTTGAATGGTTTTTGAAGTCTTATTTTATAGGCATCTTGGATGAAAGATGACCGGAGAATGTCCTTCAACTTAGCAATTATTGAGTAGCTTTTGACCGTTAACCTGCTGCAAATTTGAGTCTTGAATGGTCGACAATACTTTAACAACTTTTGACTTCTATGGCAAAGTACTTTGGCATTTTCCTTTTGATTTGAGAAAAGCATCTTTGAATTATTGAATGATTTGAATTGATCTTTTGTCTTCATCTTGAAATAATTGATCTCTTGTCTTCATCTTGAAATATCTGCATCAAACCTTTTAAATAATATTTTGAATAAAATGTTATTTGAAATACTAAAGAGTGTATTCCAGATGTTTGAATACTCCATATTTGAAAAACAAAGAATCTTGCCTACAAAGGCAAGAACACCAAACACACACATTCCCTATAGATTTACATCTGGATAGGGATCATGAGAATCTTGAAACAATGGATTTTGAGAAATCTCTTGAGTAGCAGTCAAACTTGTTGGAGAACTTCTTTTGAATTCTTGAAGTAATCTTTTTACTTCATCCTTTGAATTTGCGTCCATAATTTGAGCAACTTCATTATCTTCTTCTTCTTTGAGAAGATAGAGTGGTTGTTCGATTGTGGTTGGTACTCCAAAATTCATTGACTAATAATCAGAGACTTCTTGAATTGTCATTTTGACAATTTGATCTCTGGGCAGCTTTTCGCACCATTTGACGTTGCAGATTCTCATGAGCATTGGTGGTGAAGGACCGCTTGCTGGAGCTACCTCAAATGTCCAGGAAATGATCCAAGGATTTTTGAATAAAATTGTGAATTGTAACAAATATTCATGTTCAGAAATGTTTTGAACAAACATTTCTTTGAATTTTGTTAATCCACCATGAATACTTATGGGAAGAATATTCGAAATACTTCCCATATATTTGAACCAATTAGTGAACCAATTAGGATAATTGTTATCAAAATTCTTGTCAAAGAATATGAACCAAGAATGTGTATAACTTCTAAGATAAAGGAATTTGAACCATGCATCTTGATAATCATAGTAATTATAAGATGGATGTTTTGAATAATTTGAAATGGTCTTGTTGGTGTAAGGACGAGCCTTCCACTCTTGAATTGTAAGGATATGAAATATTTGAACTTTGCTAAAATCAATTTGAGAAGAGTTGGAATTTTTATTATGAATAACCTTAATAGATCCAGTATCTATCACGATTGCTTCATAATATTCTCTGGTTTTCTAAGCATCTGTTTTGAATAAAGAGTCTTTGGGAAAGAGAAAATCAACGAGAGTACTGAACGATCTGTTTTGAAGATACAATTCATAATCTTCAAGGATCTTTACTATCTGGTGATTAGGATTTTGAATATATGAATTGTTGGTTGATTTTGAAGTAGAACCTTTGTTGCTCGTTAACTAGAGATTTATTTTGAGTCGGTTTTGAAACAGAGGATGGAGAATTTTGAACTAAAGCAGAATAGGTTTGTTGAATATGTGGAGGTGTAAGTGGTGAATATCTATTTTGAATAGGAAGAGGAGAGGAAGAAGATGTTGATTCAGATCTTTTGAAAGGAGAAAGAATTATATGCTTTTTTGAATCATTCATATTCCCTCTAAAAATTCTCTTGATAAAAAGTCAGGAAAAGAATTATTTGTTCCTTTAATAAATTCAATTTGAAAATCGAAGTTGCTTAGTAAGGCTTGCAGATTGACAATGTATTCTTAATAAAAATGGTTTAATGAATAAATCATCTTCAAATTTTTTGATACATAAAACGATTGATAAAATTTCTTTTTTGACTGTTGAATAATTTCTTTGAGTATCATTCCAAGATCCTGAGAAAAATCTAACTAATTCTTCATTTGCTTGATTATTAATTTTTTGTTTTAGTATTCCTCCGAAACCTAGATCACTAGCATCGGTTTCAACTATTATTTGAGCATTTGGTTGGGGTATATGAAGACATGGTAAATATTTTATTTTTTGTTTGATATGTTGAACAATTTTAGTATGTTCTTGAGTCCATGGTTCTGAATTCTTTTTGAGTCTTTGATAAAGAGGTTTACATATAATTCCTAAATCTTGGAAAAAATCATGAACATAATTTAAACATCCTAAAAATCTTTGAAGTTGAGTTTTATCTTTGATTTCATCTGGAAATTTATTTGAAAACTCAAGGCTTCTTTGAATGGGTTTTATTGTTCCTTTAACAATATCATGTCCTAAAAATCTAACATTTGTTTGAAAAAGATGCATCTTTGGAGCAAATACAACTAACCCATTTTTGTATATTAAATCATAAAATATATTTAAATGTTTAAAATGTTGATCAATGGATTTTGAAAAGATTAAGACATCATCAATATAAACAATAGCAAAATTGCTTATTGGGATTATAATGTCATTCATGATATTTTGAAATTCAAATAGAGTATTTTTGAGTCCAAAAGGCATAACATTCCATTCATAATGACCAAAAGGAACATTAAAACTTGTTTTGTATTTATCAGTTTCATGAATTTGTATTTGCCAGAATCCTGACTTCATTTCAAAATTTGAAAATATATTTGAATCATATAATTTTTTGAGCAAATCTCTTTTATTTGGGATTGGATATCTAATCCATTCTAAAACCTTATTTAGAGGTTTGTAATTAATGACTAATCTTGGACATCCTCGTTCTATCTCAGCCGCATTCATAACATAGAAAGCTGAGCAAGACCACGGAGATTTTGAGGGTCTTATGAGTTTTTTATCTAAAAGTTCTTGAATCCATTTTTTACAATGCTCTTGTAATTCATTTGACATATGAATAGCTCTTGATCTTGAGGGGATATCTCTTTCATTGAATTCTTTGATATAAGGTAATTTGACTATGTGTTGTTTTCTTTTCCAAAAGACATTTGGAATATTTGACCAAACATTGTTTTCAAAATTTTCTTTTATTTGTTTTATTTTATTTTGATTAATTTGATTATGAATTTGATCATAAATCTTTAAGCTATTAATTTCATTTCTCAAATATTTTGCTTGATAAATTTTATTTTCTAAAAGATTTAATTTTGTAGAAATAATTGGATTATCAAATTTGAAAAATACTTCTTTACTTAATACTTTTGCAGAAATTCCATCTTCTGATATTGAACATGGGTATAATTGAGAAATGAATGGAGTTCCTAGAATTAACGTTGAAGTTAAATTCTTTGCAAGTATTAATGAAGTTTTGAGACAATATCCATTGTTGCATATATGAACTTTTGAAACTTTGTATTCTATATTTAGGGAAGATCCGCTAGCGGTTGACAATCTGTTAGCTGTCTTCTCATAATATTTTGTAGGTATGATACCTTCTTGAATACAATTCATATCAGCACCACTGTCAATTAGTGCTAAAATTGTTACTTTGAATTCCTTTTTTATACATAGTTCAATATATGTATTCCATCTTTGAAAAGTTATTCTTTTTGGTATTTTCTTGATTTCTTTGATTTATGTATTACTTTCTTCTGAATCATCTTTAATAATTTCTTTATTCTTCTTGACTTTTGATAATCTCTCTTTGATTAATCTTATTTTTGTTTTGACATTATTAAGTTCTTCTTGTAAATCTTGAGCAGTTATACATGTATTTGGCTTTGAAAATCTTTTGTAAACTTCTTGGAGATTAAACATCTCATTTGGATTTGGATTTGAAGTTATTAGTTCTTTTTTGTTATAATTGAAAATTTTGTTTAAAGCTTGTTCTTTGATTGTTTGATCTGGAATTTGATCTAACAATTCTATCATTTCTTTATCTTTGTCAGTAATTACATTGATTTGATTGCAAGTGCAGTTTCCTATACATTCACAACTTGCTTCAGAATCAGATGTTGAGTAATTTTTAACATTGTTTAAGTCTTGATCTTGAAAATCAGATAAACTAGATGATTCACTAGAACTATGATTGTTGAGCATTAATTTACACATTTGAGCCTTTAATTTATCAGATATATCCAATTGATTAATTTTTCTCTTGACATAACAGTCTTTTGCCATATGACATGTTTTGCCACATTTGTAACATATGATTATATCTTTGGATACCTTTTGATTATTTTTATGAAAATTTGGTTTCTTTGTATACTTCTTGTGAGATTTTCTCTTCTTATGATCATTATATTCTTCATCCTTATCAAATTTAGAAGTATATCTTTTATTTAAAAATCTTTTCTTTGAAAAATGTTTTTTTTGTTTTGGATGAAGAAGAAGTTGAAATAGGTTGATAACCATATTGTTGACAAAAATCTCCTAATTCATTTTTACTAGTGATTCTGTCCTTTTTGAGTTTAGCTTTGAACTTTAGGTCTGAACAAATTGTCAAACCTTCTCTATTAACATGATTAATTAACTCAACATAAGTTAAATCTTTATAAGGGATTTGATTATTATATTTTTCTCTTAGATTATTTCTAATCTTTTTTGGGAATAAGTTTGGTAATTCGGCAATGAATCTTTCTTTCTAATAAGCTTCTTTGCAGTCTGGTCTTAACATGACTTTTGTTAAGAACATGTATTTGTACCATCTGAAATCTTGTAGTTTTCTACAAGTTAGGTTGAGGAGTATTTCAGAACATCTTTCTTGGAACATTGTTGGATCTCCTATATAATTCTTCATTATGGCATATATAAGAGTAGGAATTATATCGAGTTCTTGAGTTTGAATCTGTTGATTATTTTCTGTTTTTATTATGGTTTTGGTGGCATTTAAGATAATAGTTTTGTTGGGTCTAAAATGTGCTAAGCCTGATTAGTGCTACTAAGCATTGAAGATTACTACTGCTGAAGACGTACTTTAGTACTGCTATTTCAAGATTACTACTGCTAGTAGTATTACTACTGCTTGAAAGGTTAGTACTGCTAGTAGCTAGTACTGCTTGAAGAGTTAATACTGCAAGTTGGAAGTTACTACTGCAAGCATGGTTAGTACTGCTATTGGTAAGAAGATGTTGCTGAAGGTTAATGCTGCTTATATTGATAATGATGATCTGTTACTTGGAACGAAAGACTAGGAGCTGGAGATAAAGATGAAGATAATTATGGAATGGATGCTGAAGATCAATATTGTTTTAATAATTATCTTGTAATCTGTTTTGTATATATAGTCTAGAAGTCTTAGATTAATATACATATTTTCATATACGTTTTTGTTCTAGAGAGAATTAACCTCAAGATTCTTAGTAATCCTTTCTTTAGAGAAGTATTGAACGTCTGTTGAGCCTGTTCAACAGATTGAGGTTTTGGTTGTAATCATTAAGTTCAATCAATATAACTTGTGATTTGCAGTCATACACTGTTCCATTGATTTACTGTTAAAGTATTATTCCACAAACTTCTTTAACATTGTTTCTGAGTGTTTAGTTTAATTCTTGTTTCGAATTTCGATCCTGACAAGTTTTTTCATATGGGGTAACATATTGATCCCACCATCCCCTTAAATTGCTAGTAAATCATGAGATTAACAATTCCGCAATTTGCCTTTGATTATTGCCTTTAATGGTGTAAGCATTAGCATCCATGTTGATTTCTTGGAGTAAATTTAGAATTTGATGTTCTGATAATCCATCTAGATTCCATTCATAAACTGATGAACCATCAAATTGACTTCTAATAAAAGAGAAGTCTCTTGCTTCTTATTGAACATCTGGAAGAGTTGGTCTTGAATAATAATTTAGGGTTTGAGGTCTGCTTGTTGAAGTACAATTACCACTAAATTTTATTTTATTAGAGTAAACTACACTTTTGGTCCTGTGGCTTCCCGAAACTAACACCTTTCATCCCTACAGTTTCAAAAATACAGTTTGGGCATCGTGGTATGCAAAAATGACCGGATTTGGTCCCTCCCGTTAATGGTCGTTAAATAACCACATTAGATGAGGGGTATTTTCGTCTTTTTCCACTTTTAATCACATTTTTTTACAAAATAAATAAATATATTAATTAGAGGGACCAAATTTGTAACTTAATATATATATATATATATATATATATATATATATTTGTAACCTAACCTCCCACTTCTTTAACAACCCCCCCCCCCCCCCCCCCGACGGCACCCTTTCCCAGCGGCATCTCAAACGAATCCCTTCCCTTGAGCACTCTGCTCTTGGCAATTCCTAATGAATACCAACATCAGTTTTGCAACTGTGCTGATGCCAAAATCCTGTGGAATGCTTTGGAGAAAATATTTTTAGGTACCAAAAGCACAAAGAGAAATCAGAAAGCTATTCTCAAGCAACAATATGAGAATTTTATGTCTACAAAGAATGAGTCTATGACTCAAACCTTTGACAGATTCAACAAGTTGATTGGAGAATTGGTCACTGTTGGTGTCAAGATGGACCAAGATGATGTCAACAGAAAGTTTCTAAGATCTCTTGGTGAAGAATGGGTAATGTACACAGTATCCTTTAGGCAGAATGATAATCTGGAGGATAAGGAACTTGATGATCTCTACAATGATCTCAGGGTGTTTGAAACAGAAGTTGAATCTAAGAAGAAGCCATCTGGATACTCTCACAATGCTTCTCTCTTTTCATCTACTACTGATTCTTCTGCCAATACAGAATCAGTTAGTGCTGCTTATGGCTCAAAACAGGATGGATCCAATGATTCTGTTCTGGAAGCCTTCCTTGCTAGCCATGCTAAATCTTCTCTTATTAATGATGATCTGGAGCAGATCAATGTTGATGATCTTGAAGAGATAGATATCAAGTGGCAAATGGCTATGCTTACCATGAGAGTCAAAAGATTCATTAAAAGAACAGGAAGAAACAATTTTGCCATGAAAAGAGAAGATGGTGCGGGATTTGATAAATCCAAGGTGGAATGCTACAAGTGTCATAAACTGGGGCACATTGCAAGAGAATGCAGAGGAGAAATCTCTCAACAGCATGGAAGCAACAATCAACAATCAAAGTCCACTAACTATAACAGAAACCCATCTCAAGCACCTGTCTTGTAGATCCCAGTGCAGTGCAATCACAAGTAAATATGAACAATGATGAACAGATTATAGGCCACAGCAACTAGTCATATGATTGATATAACTTCAAAGGGTTAAGGTTTACAGAGAGTATTTCTGATAAGGTTATGTAAACCTAATGACTAGTAAACTGAATAATGGATTTCTAACCTTTCTAAACTGTTCAACCCTAATTATGAGATAAATAAGCATTTATATACTTAGGCTTTACAAGCAATTGGGCTTATGGGCTTGGGCCCATCTTAATAAAACAACTATTAGTTAATTACAATAATCACCCTTATAAATACTTTATTCCACTTTCAACACAAAGGACTTTCAGTCCTAACAATCTCCCCCTAAAGTTGAATAAAACATTTATCTTCTTGAAAAACTTCAGGCCTTGATCTTCTTTAAATCTTCAGATTTGATCTTCTTTCCCTCTTGAATCTTTGACGAACTTTGGTGTTGCATATCTTCATATCTTTCCAAGCTCCCCCTTGAATAAAGCTCTTGGTCTTCATAGTTTCAACTGTGTAACCAGACTCAGTGTACAGTAGCCTCGACTGAACGCACTATCAAGCAGCTTTCAGCTGTAAAAACTCAATCACATCGGATCAACACACAAGAAAGATAATGTGAGAGTTACTTGACATTCCACGGTGCATCTTCAGTTTAAAACAAAGAATCTGTCTTTGAACCGCGAGTTGAATAAGCTTTCATCTCAAGAACTTGTTTCAATCAGCGCATAGGAGAAATGATAAACAAACTTGTAGCAGACACCACATGATACGGGAAAGAATCAATACAAAATTGTATTATTTGAAATCTTCACTATCTTCAGACAAACAAATTTAGCATTAAAATCATATAACTTTGAAATTGATCATTGTAAACATTTCTCCCCCTTTTTGATGATTGTGAGCATCATGATCATCAAAACTCTTCAATTTCAACATATTCTTTGATCTCCCCTTTATGATAGGATGACATTCTCCGCATTTTGATCTGAGTATCCGTCAATTCATGAAATATATATATCCGAATCTTTTCAAATTCAGATATAATAGGAATTGAAACCCTGATTCAACAGATGAAACAGTTAGTATGCCTGTAAGTAGCACGGAGCCACTTTGTACAACGGATGTACTTTGGAAAGGAGCTTTTGTGATGATCACTCCCCCAGGGCTTCCATTCAATCATCGAAAAAACCACAAAGGAATTTTCTATGAATGTTATGACAAGAAAACTCATTCCTTGTGTGCTCGTGCAAGTGTAGAAATGATTGAAGCTACTTAGCTTGATCAGGCTCAAAAATGTGTATACTGTTGAGACAGCAACAGATATTACACGGACTCAATGTGCATGAAAGAGGTGCGAAGGTGGGGCAACTTTCCTTCTTTTTCAATATCTAAATCTTCCGAGTGAAGACTAGATAGCAGATATGTTGCGTCCCCAAAGAAAATGAAACATTTGTTTGTTAAGAAAGAAACGAGTGGTTGGTGGGGTTAATGCAAGAGTTGGCATGGGCTAGGTGCATGTTTCAATGATGGTCACCAATGAATGTGAACCAATCAGAAGATGTGGCTGCCCAGCTCAGAAAGTGGTTGGTGCAGAGTTCTGATATTCTTTTAACTCTGTTCTCACACCCTCTTTCTTTTTGTCATTATGCTTACTTCTAAGTAAACTCTCATTTACATTTTTCCGCTCAACACAATGAGAAAAACTCAACCCGATGAGTTATCTCCCCCACTCTTTGATTTATGACCCCTCACCCCTCAATCACTCAAGGATAACTTACGGGGTAGGAAACACTGGTTTACGTGAATCCATGGAAGTTCTGTTTAAGTTCTCACACAAATCCCATGTATGTCCTAAAATGAATAGTTTCTCAACAGTTCAACTTGTCCAATTAAGCACAAAATGTATGATAACATTGTCAAAATGTATGCTCATGAGATTTGAGCAATTGAACTTTGAAGATTTCTCAAAACAAAGATATTGATAGAATGAAATGAAATCAAGAGAATTGTTTTGAGAAATTGACAATGTATCAATCAGATCAACTAAACTTGTTAGGGTATCAAAGAATTGGATATTTTGTTTATACGAACAAATATAAACAATTTAGCAATGAAAGCACAAATGATAGATGCTCAACAACATTGAATTTCAAACGGGGGTATTACCATCGAAAAATTGGTTCATTATGAGACATGGTAATAACAAATTCAAATAAAGTACTGAACCTGTGTGTGTGAATACGTTACAGTATAAGGATAAGATAATACGCAAGTATTGATCTTTAGAAACACACAGTCAGTTAGACATTAAAGCTCAAAAAATGAAAAGCATTTAAAATCACATTTCTAAATTCATAAAATCTTTTGAGAACAAGAAGTGGTTTGAACATTTCAGAAAACGGTTTTCATGTTCGAAAGTTGTTCTTCTTTCAAACAATCAGAGATCTAGGATTAGAAGATATTTACCTTTAAGCTCACCTTCAAATCATGATAGAACGATATAGATGTATTAAGCTCCCCCTGGATATTTGCAACATATCCAAGTCTGAACGTTGAATAACGGGTCCTGATCTGTCATATGATCAGAAGCCAACTTCGTTGAAGTCCGGGTTCTAAGCTAATTTACTTAGAAGCCATTGTTCTTCTACTCCCCCTTGACAGTAGGTGCCTGCAACACAGAATCAATTTTCGGTTTTGGTACCCACTGGTATTTGGGTCCTCGAATGTTAGTTGCAGTTCTTGTGGGGGAAATAGAATAAGATCCATACCAGAAATGATCCCTGGATTTGTGAATGTGATCATGTGTATGACAATAAGAACAATGGTATTTCTTACCTGACAACCTGAGTAATTGATCTCTCGAGTAGATATGATCAGGTTTACTTTTACTTGCTTTGTTCTTCTTGGCATTAGACGCATGTACACACGATTCTCTTTCTTTCAGCTCATCTCTAACTGGTTTCTTCTTCCAGACCAGTTCCTCTTTTTTGTATCTCCGTCTTCGTTGGTGTGTACCTGAACCATCTATATTGCTATCATAGAAAAGGTTAGTTTTACGAATCCGATCAAAAGATTTAACTGACCTTTGTGTAGAGACAGATTTCTGATTTGAGCTTGATACAGACTTTTCAAGCACTTTAATCGTTGAAGCGAAGTTGTCTCTTTCTTGAACAAGCAGGTCAATCTTCTTCGTGAACTCAGACTTCGTTTTCTGCTCTTTTAGTGCCTTCTCAAATAGTTCAGATAACTTGACAGTAAGCTTTTTGATCTCAGTCTCAAACAAGCTTCTTTCTTCTTCAAATCCCTTCTCAGCATTGTTTCTTAGGCCAGATATTTCTTTGAAGACACCAACATTCTTTTGTTCAATGGCCTTCCTCTCTTTGGCAAACTTCTCTCTTTCTAGAATGATTACTTTCTGTCAATCAGAAACTTGCTAAGAAAGTTTTATGCATTTCAGCTCAACTTCTTTCTTCTCATCAACACATTTTCTCGAGAATTCTGAGAACTTCTTTGCGAACGATTTCTCAAACTCAGATTTATCTTGAGCATGCTTTTGCTCCAAATCAGATATTTGCTTTTGAAGCTCAACATTTGTATCTTTCAGATCAGAGATCTTTTCCTCATAGCTTTCAGCGGAGACTGGTTGCTGAGGTTTAGCTTCCAAAATAGAAATCTTTCCTTTTAGCTCAGAGTTCTCAGCTTCCAATTCTCTTCCTTTTAATAAACCCTTTGTCCCTAACACCAACCATTCAGTACAATCCCACCGCTCTTTTCCTGTCATTTTGTTAGAATTTATTTGACCAATAATTTTACTAAAAATGTCACTAATAAATTCACATGAAACACTATATTTCATATAATTTATAGCATAATTATTGGCACTCTCTCTTTGCTCCTTTTCCACAGGAGAAGCTTCTGGCGGAATTTGGGATTGCTTCTCTCCTTCAGTCAATGACAATCTGATGTAGGGGCCCACCTCATGTTCGTCCACACAGTTCAAAAAATGAACTTTCCACTCTTCATATTCCCCTTTGGACTGCAGCCTTGGTATGTACACCATTTTGATCGTTTCGAATAGAATGTATTCGCTCCGGCTTTGAAGATAGATGAAACTTGAAAGTGCAGGGACCAAAAGTGGCAAAATGTGAAACTTGAAAGTTTAGGGTCACAATTGACACGCTGAATCCTTGAAGTACGGGGGCTAAAATAAATGCACTACAAAATGATCGTGAGACAAAAAATTTGACCCTTTTTTTTTTTTATCAAAGACCGGAATATGCAATGTACCGGTCGAAGGTAAGACCGGAGTAAGCAGGTATCCGGTCGAATGACAAGACCGGAGATACACGAATCCGGTCGAAGGTGTAAGACCGGGGATACAAGTATCCGGTCGAAGGTGCAAGACCGGTGAATACCTTATCCGGTCGAACGTCTCAAGTCGAATGACTATCGGTCAAAACTATAAAATCGATAATCACATATAACAGATAAGATCGATAACAAATACGACCGATAAACACGATGAATCGACCGAAGAACACGTTGAAATTCTGGGATTCGACCGAAACCCAACCCAGAAACTTTGATCCTTCGATCGAATGAAACAAAGAAAATCAAACAAAAATTTGACCGGATGCGATAGATAACAGAGAAAACTCACTTAGACCGATGTTTTGCAAAAATATGAACTTTCCAGATTCGATCGATAGATATTAATTTTCCAGAAAAAATTCGATCGAATAAACCAGATGAACAGTAAACGATTCAAGCAGATTAAACAGATACTCGATTAGGGATGTTAGACAAACCTTTTTACTGGATCAAACCTTTTTGCCTATCTGTTCTGATACCAATTGTAGATCCCAGTGTAGTGCAATCACAAGTAAATATGAACAATGATGAACAGATTATAGGCCACAACAACTAGTCATATGATTGATATAACTTCAAAGGGTTAAGGTTTACAGAGAGTATTTCTGATAAGGTTATGTAAACCTAATGACTAGTAAACTGAATAATGAATTTCTAACCTTTCTAAACTGTTCAACCCTAATTATGAGATAAATAAGCCTTTATATACTTAGGCTTTACAAGCAATTGGGCTTATAGGCTTGGGCCCATCTTAATAAAACAACTATTAGTTAATTACAATAATCACCCTTATAAATACTTTATTCCACTTTCAACACAAAGGACTTTCAGTCCTAACATGTCTCACAAGATGGAATGGGATATGATTGGAGTGATCAAGCAGAAGAGGCAATCCAGAATCAAGCATTGATGGCAGAGGTTTCAGAGTCTTCAAGCACTGCATTGAGAATGTTAAGAGTGAATTTGAGAATGCCAAATTAGACATTGAGAAATTTTTCAATGCTTCTAAAGCAATGGACAGTTTACTCAAAACTCAAGTTCATGACAAACTAAGGAGAGGTATAGGCTACAACAACACCCCTCCACCTTACAATAATAGCTACATTCAACCCACATCAGATCTCTTAGAAAGACAGGATAAGAAGGACTTACAGGTAGAAGCCACAGAAGTAGATCCACTAGATACAGTAGTGGTTGAGGCAGATTCTGAAGAAGAAAACACTGAGGATAATAATAAGGAAGAACAGAAAGTAATTCCCTTAGAAAATCATATTCTGACAAATGAAAGGGGGGTAAACCATTTGTCAAGAGTGAGAAAGTGGAGAAGTCCAAGATTGGGGAAGAGACTGTTAAGAGTGAGAAAGGTGAGACCTCCAGGAAAGGGAAGGAAAAGGTACAGGGAGATCACTATATGCAAACTTCTGTTATAAATCCCTGTACTTGTAAAAAGAACAAGCCCCATCAACATGATGAAATAAGGGGACATCAGAGAAACAGAAATAACTAGTGGTCTCAAAAACAGGGAATTGATCTAAGCAAAGTCAATAGACCGAAGCCTTGTTTTATTTGTGGCAAGTTGAATCATCTAGCCAAACACTGTTATTTCAATCCTATTAACCAAAGATTTACTTTTCAAAGACAAACACAAAATTTAGTTGGTTATAGGAAGCAATCAAGAAATCACATGGCTGCTAATATGAGAACAGTACCAATGAAAACTGGGACTGCATAATCTCATATTCAGAATAAGTTTGCTAAATCAAAAGAAAATACTCCAAGCAAATCAAGGAGTAACACACAGAATAAGAAAGCAAACAACTTTGTCAAAATTTGGGTTCCAAAAGTCAAGAAACCTGTTAGTACTGCTAACAGAAATAGTGCTGCTGATAGCAATACTACTGCTAACCAAGTTAGTAGTGCTAACCAAGTTAGTACTGCTAACAAGGATAGTACTGCTACCAGTGTTAATACTGCCAAACCTATAATTATGACAAAGTATCCAGCCATGAGATTCCTAATTCTGATCATCTCATCAAGACCAATCTTTCTGAGCATAATTATGTTGATGAGAAAGGGCAACCCAAGACCACTTTGACTTGGGTTCCCTCTAGAAACTAACTGTTTTATCTTATGTGCAGGGCAACCAAAAGCTCAAGAGGAAGAGTATTTGGCATGTAGATAGTGGTTGCTCTAGGCACATGACAGGTATCATGGACTGCCTTCAAAATTTCAAAAGGTTTGATGGAGGACATGTTGCTTTTGGTGACAATCCAGAAGGAGGTAAGATAAGTGGTAAATGCATGGTTTCAAAAGGTAAGATGTCTTTTGAAGATGTGTACTATGTTGAGCAATTGAGATACAACCTGTTAAGTGTATCACAAGTTTGTGACAAGAAACATAGCATATTCTTCACTGATACTGAATGTATTATCCTTGCTCCAGGATTCAAGGTAGTTGATGAAAATATGATACTACTTAGAACTCCTAGAAAGGATAATGTTTATTGTTTGAACTTAGAGAATGTTTCATCTGATTCATCATTAAACTGTCTGTTTTCAAAAGCTTCTTTAGATGAATCTTCACTCTGGCACAGAAGGATGTGTCACATGAATTTTAAAACTATGAACAAACTTGTGAAAAACAACCTTGTAAGAGGTCTACCTCAAAAAGTGTTTTCATGCGATGATCATTGTGTTGCTTGTCTTAAAGGTAAGCAGCACAAATCTTCTCATAAGTCCAATGAAATAAATACAATCTCTTTACCTCTTCAGTTATTGCATATGGATCTCTTTGGTCCTACAAATGTGATGAGTATTGGAAAGAAATCATATTGCTTAGTCATTGTTGATGACTTCTCTAGATTCACATGGGTATATTTTCTTAGGACTAAGGATGAGACAAGTGGACTGATCAAATCCATTGTCCTTAGGATTGAAAACCAAAGAAATCTAATGGTTAAAGTCATCAGATCTGATAATGGAACTGAGTTTAAAAACAATGACTTAAACTACTTTTGTGAGACTAAAGATATTGAGAGACAATACAATGCTCCTAGGACTCCTCAACAGAATGGTGTTGCTGAGACGAGAAATAGGACATTTATTGAGGCTGCTAGATCTCTGTTGGCAGATTCAAAGCTACCCATCACTTTTTGGGCAGAAGCAGTTAATACTGCTTGTTATGTCCAAAACAGAGTTCTAGTAGTCAAATCCCAAGGAAAAACACCATATGAACTTTTCAACAAGAAGAAACCTTTTATTGGATTTTTCAAACCTTTTGGATGTCCTTACACAATTCTCAACACCAAATCTCACTTAGGCAAGTTTGAAAGCAAAGCTGAGGATGGATTTCTTGTTGGATATTCCTCTCAGAGTAAAGCATATAGAGTTTTTAACAGTTCTTCCAGGATTATAGAGGAAAGTAACAATGTCAAATGCAATGAGAACACACCAAATCAGATTGGTACAGGTCCTGATTGGCTATTTGACATTGACTCACTAACTAATTCTTTGAGTTTTAGTCATGTGCAAATTACAGGAACAAGTTCAGAACAGGTACAAGCACAGAAACAAGAGTTTGTGCTGTTTCCTATGCCTAAAGTTGATCCTGTTGAATTTTTCCAGCAAGAAAAGAAAGATGATTCAGAAACAGATGAGTCTGAGTCAGAACAGGATGCAGAGGATAAAGGTGATAAAGAGGATGTTCATCCTTCAAGTTCAAGAAACTCAGGCCCTAAAATGCTCACATTGACAAAAGATGATTCTGATGATGACAATTCTTTTGTATATGGTGGAAGCACTCCAGAAAAGAATGACTCCAATCTTGATGCAAATCTTAATGAGGAGGTTGTCAATCATACAAGAACTCAAAAGAATCATCCTCCTCAGTTGGTGATTGGTGATATCAATTCCCCAATGATCACAAGGCAACAAAGTAAGTTAGGAGGCTTGAAAGACTTACAGTCAGGGCTATTATCTTGTTTTCTATCCCAGATTGAACCCAAAAAGGCTTATGATGCAATGAAAGACCCAAGCTGGATAGAAGCAATGCCAGAGGAGCTGCTGCAGTTTGTGCTACAAGATGTGTGGGATCTGGTTGATCTTCCAAAAGGACACAGGGCAATTGGAACTAGATGGATCTTCAGGAATAAGGAAGATGAGAGAGGGATAGTAATAAAGAAAAAGGTTAGACTTGTGGCACAAGGGTACACACAAGAAGAGGGAATAGATTATGAAGAAGTGTTTGCACCAGTAGCCAGAATTGAGGCAATTAGGCTGTTTCTAGCCTATGCTTCTTTCATGAAATTCAAAGTATATCAGATGGATGTCAAGAGTGTATTCCTATATGGGACAATTGATGAAGAAATATATGTTTGTCAGCCTCCAGGGTTTGAGAATCCTAACTTTCCTGACAAAGTATACAAATTAAAGAAGGCACTATATGGACTACATCAAGCACCAAGAGCATGGTATGTTACTCTGTCTACCTATCTCTTGGAAAATGGTTTTGAAAGGGGCATCATTGACAAGACTCTGTTCATTAAAAGGAAGAAGAAGGACATTCTGCTTGTCCAAATATATGTGGATGATGTCATCTTTGGATCCACAAAAGATCTTATGTGCAAGGATTTTGAGGAATTGATGCACAAAAGATTCAAGATGAGCTCCATGGGTGAACTCACATTCTTCCTTGGGCTACAGGTTAAACAAAAGAAAGATGGCATATTTATAAGTCAATCCAAGTATGTGCAGGATATACTTACAAAGTTTGGATTTTCAGAAGCAAATCCTGCAAGCACACCAATGGAGACACACAAACAGATCACTGCAGATCTTGAGGGGGAGGATGTGGATGTTCATCATTATAGATCTATGATAGGCTCCCTAATGTATCTCACAGCTTCAAGACCAGACATTATGTGTGTTGTATGTGTGTGTGCAAGATTTCAAGTGAGGCCTAAGCAGTCACACTTTCAAGCAGTCAAAAGGATATTCAGATATCTCAAAGGACAACCTAGGTTGGGTCTTTGGTATCCTCATGACTCACCATTTGACCTACTTGCATATTCTGATAGTGATTTGGGTGGTGTAAACTTGGATAGAAAGTCTACATCAGGAGGATGTCAGTTTTTGGGTGCAAGACTAGTTTCATGGCAGTGTAAAAAGCAAACCACAATGTCCACCTCTACAATAGAAGCAGAGTATATAGCTGCTGCAAGCTGCTGCTCACAAGTGATATGGATTCAGAATCAGATGTTGGACTATGGTATTACTTTTCTTCACACTCCTATATTCATTGATAACAACAGTGCTATAAGCATTGTTAATAATCCAGTCAAGCACTCTAAAACCAAGCATATAGAAATCAGGTACCATTTTATTAGAGACTGCAATGAAAAGAAGTTAATTCAGGTTTTGAAAGTACACACTAGTAATCAATTTGCTGATCTATTCACCAAAGCTTTTGATGTGGGTAGATTCACATTCTTAGTCACAAGTGTGGGCATAATAAACACTGAATAATCCTCTATCATTTCTCCTCAAGTACCATTTCTGTATAGACTCCTTGATGTTTCATTTCTCATATTTCATTGTGTATGGTGCTGCTAACCCTTTGTGTTTAAGTGTTTCAGAATGACAGGTCAAACTATGGTTAAGTCTGGTTAATACTACTAGGTGGTTTATACTGCCAGTGCAATGTTACTACTGCTTTCTTTATTTCTACTGCTTGTAAGTGTTAATATTGCTCGCATGTGTTAATACTGCTAGTAATTGTTAATACCGCTGGTATGTGTTTCTACTGCTATGTGTTACTACTGCCAGAAAGTGTTAATACTGCTAGTCTGTGTTAATACCGTAGGTATGTGTTTCTACTGCTATGTGTTACTACTGCTAGAAAGTGTTAATACTGCTAGTCTGTGTTAATACTGCTAGTAAGTGTTAATACCGCAGGTATGTGTTTCTACTGCTACTCGTTACTACTGCTTATATGGGTTAATACTGCGGTATGGGTTAATGCTGCTAGGGTACTTAGTACTGCTTTTAACCGAATCCCATACCCTATAAATACCCTCTTTGACCGCCAAAACCCAAACGGCCCTTTGAATTTCTATTGAGTATTCATCCTCTCTTTCTCTCTAACATTCTTGCTTCCCATTGCATAAACCCTAGTGTTGATTCAGACCCAAGAACGATGGCAGGATTGGATTTTGTTGACGATCACAATGAGCTAGCAATACTGCAGAAACCCAAACAGGCTGAGGGTTTCCATGAGATTGTGGATTTCCTAAAATCCTCACACATCGCCTATGCGTTAACTGTCAATCCCACCATCTATGTGGAACATCTGCGACAATTCTGGACCAATACATCCATTTAGACAGTTGATGGCAATCAGGTCAATCAAAGATTTGTGATAAATCAATCACAATCATTGAAGCCTGCATTCGCACTCATCTACGTCTAGATGATGCCTCAGGTATTACTACTCTCCCTAAGGAAGACTTATTTCAGGAGATTGATCGAATGGGGTATGAAGGTCCTACTGAGGTTTATAAGTTCTTCAAAAGCAAATTTTCTCCTCAGTGGAGATTCTTTGTTCATACTCTACAACATTGTATTTCTCGCAAAACAACTGGATGGAGTGAGTTCAGCAGTACCATAGCTTATGCTCTGGTCTGCTTAGCTACCTCCAGAAAGTTTAATTTTTCACAAATGATTCTGAATGATTTGCTGTCAAACCTGGATACCAAAACCAAAACTAAAAGATTCTATATGTATCAAAGGTTTGTACAAGAAGTACTTAACAAGGAATTGACGGATTTACCCTCTTTTCAAGAGGTGTATGTACCTAAACCATCCAAAGGGAAGGTGTTTTCAAACATGAAAAGGCCTAGTAAGGACTTTTCTAGAAAAGACACACCATTGTTCTCTACAATGATGGTTGTGTCTCATTCCCATGGTGAGGCATCAGGGTCCCAGCCCACATCTGACCAACCCACTGATGACCTACCCACACCATTCATTTCCAATGATCCTCCTCAGATCCCTGTTGTAAAGCCAACTTCCCCCATCACTCAAACTTATGTAAGGAAAAAGGTACAAAAGGCTCCTTCCCTTCCTGTATCTTCACCCCAAAAGCCTGCAAGTCCTCTGATGGAGCATTCTCCATTAGAGAATATCCAAAGGGAAACCACATGGGTGTCTCCCAACCCCAAGAAGGTGCTCTCTATTGAGAAGGATGAGCATGTGGGCAGCAAGGCTCACAATACTGATTATGCACAAGGTGTAGGTCAGGACAATGTGAACATATCTAAGACCCTCCCCACGACAACTTTAGATGAGAAATCATCTAAGGGTCCCAGGTGCCAAGAAACCAAGGGGGTAGAAGGTGCTTCTGCTAGGCAGAAGGCCTCTACTAAAAGATCCAAGGATCCTTCAAGGGTGGTCAACACACCTAAAGGAGGTGAGGACAAATATAACTATGAGGAATTGATGGAAAAAATTGGAAATGTCAACCTGGATGTACTCAAACAGGAATCAGAGATAAAAGCAATGCAAAAGGTGATCATCTTCCAACAGGGGCATATTGCTAAACTCAAGAAGATGGTACTTAAGTTGGTGCACAAAAAGAAGATAACTCATTTTGTCTTGAAGAAAAGGGGCATTGTTCATGATGCTTCCAAAAAGGGGGAGAATCAAGCTGAAAGTGAGAAGGAAAGCTTAGTGGGCATGGAATCTCAGTTTGAGGGGGAGATCAGTGGTAAAGCTGGAAAGAAAATTAAAGCAGCAAAAACAGCTAAAGCAACAGAAATAGTTAAAGCAGCAGAAACAGAAACAGCAGCAGAAACAGTGAAAGAAGCAGAAACTGTGAAAGCAGCAGAAACTGACATGACAATAGAAGAAATAGAGATTGCTGAGACTTTGATGAAGGCAAAGAATGACACTCCTAAGGCCACTCAAAAGGCTAAGGGAGTGGTGATCAAAGAAGGAGTATCTGAGAAGAAAAAGACAAAGGTCAGTGTGTCAGATGCAAAGAAGAAAGGGAAAGAGAAGATGATTGAACCTGAGAAACCAGTGAAGAAGCAAAAACAAATAGAACTGGATGAAGAATTGGCAAAGAAGATGCAAGAAGAGCTTGAAAAGGAGAATGAGATTCCAACTACCAAAGACAGACTGATTGCATTAGATCTGGATAAAAGACTCAATGAAGAATATCAGAAAAGCCTGAAACTGGCTGCAAAGAGGGTTGCACGGAAAGCAACAAGACAAAGGAAGCCTTCAAAGACCTTTCAAGTTGCACAAGAAAGAAGAAAAATGATAAATTTCTTGAAAGGGTCTATTGGAGTTCCTGAAGGAATGTTTACAAAAATGTCTTGGAGCAGAATAGAAGAATTGTACAAAAAGGAGATGGCCAAGCTTCAAGGAGACTTCAGTCAGAGGGTTGAGTTTGACAGAAAGATGAAAGAAAGACATGATCTGAATATTCAATAGCCCTTCCCTGACAGCGAAGAAGGCACTTCTACAAAAGAAAAGATAGAAGTCAAGAAGAAAGAAACTTTGGCTCAAAAGATTGGAGCTGTTAAAAGAATGAAGTCAATTGCTTCAAAGAAACAGGCAAAAAGGCCTAGAACTGAGGAAGTTGAGAAAGAAAAGGAAAGTGAAAGAATGGAAGCAAAACCATCAGAACCTACAGTTGTACCTCTTACAGAGCATGTTGAAACTGAGCATAGTCAAGAGCAACCAAGTCAATCTGACAGTGACAGATGAAGAACCAGTTAAAGCTGATCCTATCTCAGTGGAAGCTCCAGAAATCATCCATTGGGATACTTTGTTGGATAAAAGAACAGAGTATTTCAGAATAAAGAGAATAGGTGACAAATATGAGGTTTACTCAACCTGGGGAAAGATAATCAAAATTAGTTCCAGAACAGATTTGGAGGAGATGTATAAAGTTGTTCTTAACCTATATGGTGACTTGCTGAAAGGATCTGGGATGAGCATACCTAAGATGGCCATGGATTATTTATGCATGATGTTTGACCCAGATAGAGTGAAGTATCTTATGAAAGACTTGCATCATGAAAATGGATTTAAAAGAATTGATCATTGGATGTTGTTTGAAAGATGTGGAGTTTATGTCTTAACCATTGACAAAAGCTTTCATGAGTACTACTTGGTTGATAAGACATATGACCACAGCAAAGCAAAGTTGGAAGGGATGTTGAAAGCTAAGCTGGTATGTGCTAAAGGTTCAGAAATGGCCATAATAGTGATCAAAAGAACAATCAATCAAAGCCTAGGTTTGAATCCTGATCTAGGAATCTAAGCAGTTATTTTTGAAAGCATCATGAAGACCCTATGTTGAAGAACTTAACTTCTTTAATTGAAAAGTTAAGTTAGGGGGAGATTGTTGGGTCTAAAATGTGTTAAGCCTGATTAGTGCTGCTAAGCATTGAAGATTACTACTGCTGAAGACTTTAGTACTACTACTTCAAGATTAATACTGCTAGTAGTATTACTACTGCTTGAAAGGTTAGTACTACTAGTAGTTAGTACTGCTTGAAGAGTTAATACTGCAAGTTAGAAGTTACTACAGCAAGCATGGTTAGTACTGCTATTGGTAGAAGATGCTGGTGAAGGTTAATGCTGCTTATATTGATAATGATGATCTGTTACTTGGAACGAAAGACTAGGAGCTGGAGATAAAGATGAAGATAATTATGGAATGGATGTTGAAGATCAATATTGTTTTAATAATTATCTTGTAATCTGTTTTGTATATATAGTCTAGAAGTCTTAGATTAATATACAGATTTGCATATACGTTTTTGTTCTAGAGAGAATTAACCTCAAGATTCTTAGTAATCCTTTCTTTAGATAAGTATTGAACGTCTGTTGAGCCTGTTCAACAGATTGAGGTTTTTTTTGTAATCATTAAGTTCAATCAATATAACTTGTGATTTGCAGTCATACACTGTCCCATTGATTTACTGTTAAAGTGTTATTCCGCAA
This sequence comes from Arctium minus, assembly GCA_954870635.1. Classification (NCBI taxonomy): domain Eukaryota; kingdom Viridiplantae; phylum Streptophyta; class Magnoliopsida; order Asterales; family Asteraceae; genus Arctium; species Arctium minus. The sequence continues at coordinate 13,333,183 of OX941080.1, forward strand.
ACTTCTTTAACATTGTTTCTGAGTGTTTAGTTTAATTCTTGTTTCGAATTTCGATCCTGACAAGTTTTTTCATCTGGGGTAACATATTGATCCCACCATCCCCTTAAATTGCCAGTAAATTCTGAGATTAACAATTCCGCAATTTGCCTTTGGTTATTGCCTTTAATGGTGTAAGAATTAGCAGCCATGCTGATTTCTTGGAGTAAATTTAGAATTTGATGTTCTGATAATCCATCTAGATTCCATTCATAAACTGATGAACCATCAAATTGACTTCTAATAAAAGAGAAGTCTCTTGCTTCTTATTGAACATCTGGAAGAGTTGGTCTTGAATAATAATTTAGGGTTTGAGGTCTTCTTGTTGAAGCACAATTACCACAAAATTTTATTTTATTAGAGTAAACTACACTTTTGGTCCTGTGGTTTCCCGAAAATAACACCTTTCATCCCTACAGTTTCAAAAATACAGTTTCGGCATCGTGGTATGCAAAAACGACCGGATTTGGTCCCTCCCGTTAATGGCCGTTAAATAACCACATTAGATGAGGGGTATTTTCGTCTTTTTCCACTTTTAATCACATTTTTTTACAAAATAAATAAATATATTAATTAGAGGGACCAAATTTGTAACTTAATTCATATATATATAAATGTATATATATATATTTGTAACCTAACCTCCCACTCCTTTAACAACCCCCCCCCCCCCCCGACGGTTCCCTTTCCTAGCGGCATCTCAAACGAATCCCTTCCCCGGAGGCAACCCTTTCCCAATCGCTATCTCGCTTCCTCTACTCATCTGAGCCCCTTCGATGCAGATTTCTCCAACGGCTTCCTTCACCGTCAAAATCCCTCCAGCGACTTCTTTCACCGTCAAAATCCCTCCGGTGTATGACTACAACCGATGAGTCCCCCACTTGAAATTCTTCTTCTCCTGCACTCGTTCACCACTTCACTTGCAACCATCTTCTCCAGCTTCTGCACACCTGCAACCGGTGAAACCATACTTCAACCTGCAACCATTCAGTGAACCCAGACTCCAACCTACAACCGACTCTTCTACACCGGTTCTCCCTGTTCCTTTTTCAGATCTAGTTCCGGTTTCTAAATCATTGTTGTTTAGGGCTTTGATTTGGGTTCATCGATTAGGTTTGTTTGGTGTTTGGATTTTGGTTTGATTTTGATTTTGGTGTTGGATTTTGATTTTGATGTTGGATTTTGATCTAATTTTTGTTGTTTGTATTTGGATTCTTGTTTTTTGTTTTGTTTTGATTTTGTATTTGAGGTTTAGCTTTAATTTTGGTTATGAAAATTTTGGGTTGATTATAACCAGATGTTTGGCCGGAGACGATGACCGGAGCTTCACCGGCCAGCAGGGAAGGTTTTACGGGCAGGTGAAGCTGGTATGTAGTTAATGAGTCAGACACATGTAACAAGTTTAGTGGGCCATGTAAAAGATTTTTTGGTTTTTAATGGGAAAATGATATAAAGATGTAAGAAGACTAAAATACCCTTGACTTAACGAGATTATTTAACAGCCATTAACGGGAGGGACCAGATCCGGTCGTTTTTGCATACCACGATGGCGAAACTGTAAGGACGAAACTCTAATTCTATCGAGTTCATGAGTTTGAATTTGTTGATTATTATCTGTTTTTATTATGATTTTGGTGGCATTTAAGATAGTAGTTTTTTCATCTGGGGTAACATATTGATCCCACCATCCCCTTAAATTGCCAGTAAATCCTGAGATTAACAATTCCGCAATTTGCCTTTGATTATTGCCTTTAATGGTGTAAGCATTAGCAACCATGTTGATTTCTTGGAGTAAATTTAGAATTTGATGTTCTGATAATCCATCTAGATTCCATTCATAAACTGATGAACCATCAAATTGACTTCTAATAAAAGAGAAGTCTCTTGCTTCTTATTGAACATCTGGAAGAGTTGGTCTTGAATAATAATTTAGGGTACCACTAAATTTTATTTTATTAGAGTAAACTACACTTTTGGTCTTGTGGTTTCCCGAAACTAACACCTTTCATCCCTTCAAAAATACAGTTTCGGCATCGTGGTATGCAAAAACGACCGGATTTGGTCCCTCCCGTTAATGGCTGTTAAATAACCACATTAGATGAGGGGTATTTTCGTCTTTTTCCACTTTTAATCACATTTTTTTACAAAATAAATAAATATATTAATTAGAGGGACCAAATTTGTAACTTAATATATATATATATATATATGTATATATATGTATATATATATATTTGTAACCTAACCTCCCACTCCTTTAACACCCCCCTGACGGCACCCTTTCCCAGCGGCATCTAAAACGAATCCCTTCCCCGGAGGCAACCCTTTCCCAATCGCTATCTCGCTTCCTCTACCCATCTGATCCCCTTCGATGCAGATTTCTCCGACGGCTTCCTTCACCGTCAAAATCCCTCCGGTGTATGACTACAACCGATGAGTCCCCCGCTTGAAATTCTTCTTCTCCTGCACTCGTTCACCACTTCACTTGCAACCATCTTCTCCAGCTTCTGCACACCTGCAACCGGTGAAACGATACTTCAACCTGCAACCTTTCAGTGAACCTAGACTCCAACCTGCGACCGACTCTTCTACACCGGTTCTCCCCGTTCCTTTTTCAGATCTAGTTCCAGTTTCTAAATCTTTGTTGTTTAGGGCTTTGATTTGGGTTCATCGATTAGGTTTGTTTGGTGTTTGGATTTTGGTTTGATTTTGATTTTGATTTTGATTTTGATTTTGATTTTGATTTTGATTTTGATTTTGTTGTTTGGATTTTGATTTTGTTGTTTGGATTTTGATTTTGGTGTTGGATTTTGATTTTGATGTTGGATTTTGATCTAATTTTTGTTGTTTGTATTTGGATTTTTGTTTTTTGTTTTCTTTTGATTTTGTATTTGAGGTTTAGCTTTAAATTTGGTTCTGAAAATTTTGGGTTGATTATAACCAGATGTTTGGCCGGAGACGATGACCGGAGCTTCACCGGACGGCAGGGAAGGTTTTACGGGCAGGTGAAGCTGGTATGTAGTTAATGATTCAGACACATGTAACAAGTTTAGTGGGCCATGTAAAAGAATTTTTGGTTTTTAATGAGAAAATGATATAAAGATGTAAGAAGACTAAAATACCCTTGACTTAACGAGATTATTTAACGGCCATTAACGAGAGGGACCAAATCCGGTCGTTTTTGCATACCACGATGGCGAAACTGTAGGGACGAAAGGTGTTACTTTCGGGAAACCACATGACCAAAAGTGTAGTTTACGTATTTTATTAATATTATCAATTTGTAGATTATTTGAAAATTGTTCTTGAATTTGAGAAATATTATCTTCATTTGATTCACTACCAGAAGAATCTTTGGATGAATTATCTGAATTTTGATTAATAACATTAACTTTCATGTTACTTAACTTTTCACTTAATTCATCAACTATTTTTTTATTATATCCAAGATTTATGTTTGAATCTATTTGTTGAGGTATGAAAATTGGATTTTCGATCTTCATAGGTGCTTTTGATTCTTGTTTTTCTTCAATCTTTGTCTCTTTGGAATTGTTTTCAATTCTATTTAATTGTTGACTCATAGTATTTAATATTTCATTTGAATAATTATTCTGATATATTATGTCTTTGATCAATTGATCTTTATTTGATATTGCTGGAATTCCTATTTGAGGAGAAGTTATATATTTTCTTTGTATCATTATATTTTGTTTTGGTAGATGAATAGCTATAACTTCTTCATCATTTGATAGTAATCTGTATTTTTGAGTTAATTTTGGAGATTCATAAATATATAAAAAGGGATTTGGAATATTGTTTTGTTTGCAAAACACTTGTTCATATCATTCAAAAAATGAAATATGAACTTTTCGTTTGATAATATACATTCTCCATTGGAGTTGATGTCTAAATTCTTCATCACTATCATTGACAAATTTGTAATACTGTAACATCCCGAATTTTCGGATAACCCCTATACCTATATATATATATATATATATATATATATATATATATATATATATATATATATATAGGGTGTGTTTCTTTTGCAAACCAAGCAATTTGTACAAACTATGCAAACCACTATTTTAGAAAACAATAGATATATTTATGGATAATGATTATGATTCATTAATAATGATTGTGATATATATGGAAAATGTTAAGTTTATTCATTATAATCATGATTTTAAATTAGGAAATGTTAAGTTTATTCATTATAATCATGATTTTAAATTAGGAAACATAATAAAATCATATATTCATTAGACTTGATGAACGGCTAAGATTGGTTCACAAAGTTTGCACAATCTGACTGGTTTGCAAAAGATACGTCCCCTATATATATATATATATATATATATATATATATATATATATATATAGGGTTGAGTTCTTTTGTTAACCATAGTTTTGTTGTTAACTTTGTGAACTAATCTAAATCCTTCATCTTAACATTGAATGGTTGAGATTAAAAGTGAATTTTTAATTAATAAAAGAGACTTTATTTCTTAAATGGACAAGTGAACAAAAGTGTTTAAGGGTAATTTGGAGAATTAAAAATTCCATTGCTTTAAATGTTATTAAACGCCTCATTAATGTTCCATTGAAAACAATTGTAACCGAAGTGAACAATGGGGAACTAAATCTACCATTATTTGAAATGCACATAATGAGCATTCATAAATACCTACAAATATGTTCATTATTGAACACACCTTTATAACAGTTACACATCTAAATTAAAAACAGTTAATCTCTCATTGTTTCAAATGGTGAATTAAATCTCCTATTGTTTCAAATGCACATGATGAACATTCATAAACACCTATAAATATGTTCATTGTTGAACACACATTCAAAACAGTTATGTTACATTTAAATCAACACAGTTACATTTCTTCTTTTACTTAGTTGAACATACATATGTGTTCATCTGTTAAAGAACAAGGACATTTGCTAGGTGTGTTCATCCAGATAAAGACAAAAGCATTTGTGTTCATCAATGTTCACATCCAGATAAAGAACAAGGACATCTGTGTTCATCGATGTTCACATCCAGATAAACAACAAGGACATCTGTTAGGTGTGTTCATCCAGATAAAGAACAAGGACATATGAAATCGAAGTGAAAATATTCATATGATATTAAAAGTTTATGGAAAAATGAAAATTTTATGAAATTGTAACCTACGCTATAATCATGGATGTTTTTTTTTCTTGTAACCCCCAAGAAAATAAATGAATTATTGGTTAATCACGAAATGACCTTTCTACCCTTTTGTATTAAATATATAAACAATGAAAACAACAACCAAATAAGCAATTTTATTGGTTGAGCAAGGTTAATAAAGTTAACAACAATTGGTTGGTTAACAAATGATCCTTGCTATATATATATATATATATATATATATATATATATATAAGAATCAAAATAAGATATAGTGTAAAGTCAAGGGTTTTTTTATGGATTTATAGAAACCTAATTTTAATTAGTGAATCAAGTCCCAATCTCAAAGGACTTGTTCTGTAAGCTTGTGCTAAAAAAATAAAGGGCACGTGTAATCTCAAGAAATTGGATACGTGGGTATCCTTGATGATACGTGGGATCCATTGATGATGATACGTGTCTAAAATCCCTCTCTAATATATGGTTGAATTAAAGTTTTCTTGAATTAAAGTTTTCTTAAAGTTAATATAGCGTTTCCCTCAATAAATAAGATGCAATGGTTGATTATGAATATAATGGAGAAACGAGAAGGAAATCGATGGTTGAAATCGAGCGGGTTCAAGCTTCTATTTAGGGTAAATCTATATCTTTTCTTGAAGTATTTATAAGGTTTTGATCGGTTTTAAATTACTAAGATGATGATACGTTCGAATCTCAGTTTGGGTAACTTTTCGATGATTGATTTTGTATTCTTGGGTGAAGAGCAATATGAACTCGAAAACTCTAGTGTTTTTGTAATGATAAATTGGTACTCAAATCTGAATGGTTTTTAGAGATTTTGGTATTTATGTAAATCGTATAACGATTTATCAGTATGGTTGATTTAATAAAAATGTTTAAAACTATTCATAATTACTTCCATGTAAGTTAAAATGTGAAAGATTGTATTATATATCAATACAATATAAAGAATATAAATTATCGTAAAATACGCGGAAGTTAAATAATATTAACTATTGCGAACACCATGTGTCGTTTTAAGAATTATTAAGAAGAATATATAGTATCTCGACTTTGAGGAATGCGAATAAGATTTGGACTTATAAATGAAGGTTATAAAATGAAGGAAATAATGTTGATGACTATTAATTAATAAGAATTATTGATAATTGTAGGATAATCTTCATGGTTGATATATCTTTAAGCGCGAAGGTTATCAAGGTGAGTTTCATGATGTTTTATGAAAATGAGATCACTACACCAAATGTCACTTAGGCAACAAATGAAAAATGTTGCCTAAGAGAGGTTATGTGTTGCCTAAGGCTTAGGCAACATGTCTATGTTGCCTAAGCAATGTTGTCTAAGAACTTAGGCAACATAGGCAAACATCATATGTTATCTAAGCGGACTCCTTAAGCAACACACAACAGGTTATGTTGCCTATGAAAAAAACATATGTTGCACCAAAAAAACACTAAGGCAACATTAGATTTATACACGTGTTGCCTAAGGTATCGGCTTGGACAACATACTCTATTTGCATATGTTGTCTTACACTACGAGACATACCTGTTTTTGTTTTACCGACGGAAAAATTCGTTGGAAAAACGCGTTTACTGTCAAAAAAATCCGTCAAAAAAACATGTTTACCTACTGATTTTTGGCAGATTTGTCGGTCGGAAAAACTTTCGCCAGAAAACATAATTTACAAAAAAATATATATTGAATTTTTAAATTAATTAGAATTTTATCAAATAACAAATAATTTTACTAATTACATATGTTCAAAAAACCAATATACAAATTCAAATGACCAAATCCAAACTCTTCAAATGTCTTCCCGTCATAACAAGGTCGTTGATTTGAATACAAAATCGGCCAAGGGAGGTCGTCGCTTTGCGAAGGGAGATGACCTTCAACGGGAATGGTTTTAAGGTGTCGAGATGACCGAAAACTGCTTCTATCACAACATATTGTTCCTGTAAATCAAAACCAAACTTTCAAAATTTTCCACTATTTCAGCTCAAAATTAATCGACAAAAACCCACAAAATCAGAGATCAAAATCCAATATAAGCACAAATACCCACAAAATCAAAACACAAAGAAACCAAAAAGATGCACATATCAAAATATAAAAAATAACTAACCATTTGAGACAGAAGAACAAAGGGAATTAGAAACTGTTTCATCTTCACCTCCAGATGGATCTAAAACGAAACAAAAACGCATCAGAAACAGCAAAACAGAAGCAAACTTCAATCAGATGCAGATCTACAAAGTTCCTGCAACGGACGTTGAAGCACTGAAGTCTACACTTATGGGTCTGTTTGAAAAGAGGCGAGCACGAAAGTTCTTCATATATGTACAAGACTGTGACGAAAATGATCCCAAATCTCATGAAGGCCTAGATTTCAACCAGATTTCAAATACAATCAGTTCCCACCAGATTTCAACCATAAAACATACCAGTAGAAAGATGGTTGGAAAACATAAAACATAAACTTAGGCTCGTATAACATATCAGTAGAAAGATACCAATTTAGGCTCGTAAAACACACCGGTAAAACATAGGCTCATAAAACATACCAGATTTCAATTTAGGCTCGTAAAATACAAACACTTAGATACAACCAGATGTCAACCAAACAACCAAATACAACCGGATTTCAAATACCATTAGTTCCCACCAACAAATACAATCACTTAGATACAAATGACTATAAAGAAATTAGAGTAGAAAGATAGCATATTTCAAATACAATCAGTCTCGACGATGTTGGTGGCTCGTGGTGGCGATGTCGGTGGCCGGTGTTGGTGGTTGCTGGTGGCGATGTTGGTGGCTCATGGCTGCGATTTCCCTACTATATTTTCAACCTAATTTTTGGGGGTGGGGGAAAGTAGACAAAATAGAAATAAGGGGTCAGGGATAGGCGGGACTTTTGGGGGTGGGGGGAAAGCAGGTAAATTTTGTGATTTTGTCAAAAACTTGTGATTTGTATTTTTAATTTTCAAATAAATAATTTTTTAGATAATATATATTCTTAATTTAATTTGTTTTTTGATCTAAAATAAATAACTTTAGTTAATAAATGTTCTTTTGTAAAAAAAAGATCATAAATTTAGTATTCAATATATAGGGTTGAGTTCCGATGAGAAATTGAGTTAACGGTGAGAAACGTGAGAATTGGTTATCAACCGTTTGATGAGAAATGGAGGCACATTTAGATGAGATGTACCAAATCAATTCCATTCTAAGTCCCAATGAAACCTTTAAAACCCAATAGAACCCTTTAAAGTCCGATAGATCCATTAAGGCCTAATGAAACCCTTTAAAGCCCGAAAGATCAGTTAAGGCCCAATGAAAACCTTTAAAGGCCAATAGAACCGATTAAAGTTCGGTAGAATTAATTAAACCCTAATAGATCCATTAAGACACAATGAAACCCTTTAAATCCCGATAGATCCATTAAGTCCCAATGAAACTCTTTACAACCTAATAGAACCCTTTAAAGTCTGATAGATCCATTAAGGCTCAATGAAACCCTTTAAAGCCCGAAAGATCAGTTAAGGCCCAATGAAAACATTTAAAACCCAATAGAACCCCTTAAAGCCCGATACATCCGTTAAGGCCCAATGAAAACCTTTAAAGGCCAATAGAACCGATTAAAGTTCGATAGAATTAATTAAACCCCAATAGATTCATTAAGACCCAATGAAACCCTTTAAAGTCCGATAGATCCATTAAGGCCCAATGAAACCTTTATAACCCAATAGAACAATTTAAAGTCCGATAGATCCATTAAGGCCCAATGAAACCCTTTAAAACCCGAAAGATCAGTTAAAGCCCAATGAAAACCTTTAAAGGCCAATAGAACTGATTAAAGTTCGATAGAATTAATTAAACCCCAATAGATTCATTAAGACCCAATGAAACCCTTTAAAGTCCAATAGATCCATTAAGGCCCAATGAAACCTTTATAACCCAATAGAACCATTTAAAGTCCGATAGATCCATTAAGGCCCAATGAAACCCTTTAAAACCCGAAAGATCAGTTAAAGCCCAATGAAAACCTTTAAAGGCTAATAGAACCGATTAAAGTTCAATAGAATTAATTAAACCCCAATAGATTCATTAAGACCCAATGAAACCCCTTAAAGTCCAATAGATCCATTAAGGCCCAATGAAACCTTTATAACCCGACAGAACCATTTAAAGTCCGATAGATCCATTAAGGCCCAATGAAACCCTTTAAAGCCCGAAAGATCAGTTAAAGCCCAATGAAAACCTTTAAAGGCCAATAACACCATGGTGACTTAATACGTGTTTGTATGCATGTGCTGTGTATTAGGCTCGATAAGACCACTAAGGCCCACTATAGCCTACTAAAGACCAATATAGTACACTAAAACCTTTAGTGACTTATTATAGCGTAATAACACCAAAACTTAGTGAGCACCAATATATACCAACAAAAGTACCTTTCATGACTTATTGAGGCCCAATAACACTAATGGTGACTTAATACGTGCTTGTCTGCAAATATGTACTACATATATGCATGTGATGTGTATTGGGATCAAATGGATCCTTTAAAGCCCAATCGATCCATGTGGATCCGTTAAAAGCCCAACTGATATGTTAAAGCCCAAATGAATCAAGTAAAACCGAAATGGAACCGTTAAAGCCCAAGTGATCCATTAAAACCTAAATGGATCCATTAAAGCCCAACCGATACATTAAAGCCCAATCGATCCGTTAAAGCCCATGTGGATGCATTGAAATCCAACCGATCCATTAAAGTCCAACTGGATCCATTAAATCCTAATTGGGTCTATTAAAGCCCAAGTGAATCCATGAAAGCCTAAATGGATCCATTAAATCCCAACTGATACATTAAAGCCCAAGTTGATGTTGAATGTTTTTGAAGGCTCGAAGGTTAGATTTATACGATTTTATTCGGCGTGGTCTCGTAGACAGATCTGAACTATGACTAAGATAGAAGGACTTGAGAATTGATAGAAAAGACAAGCCGCTATGGTTTAAAATCATAAAAAAAAGTAAAAACGTACAAGTTTTAGTCGGGTTGACGGGTTGGTCGAGTTACTTTGGGCCTAACTCGTTTCCAACCCAATATATGCGGTTTGATTTAAAAAAAACATTATACAAGTTATTACATTTTCAACTACCTATATTTACTTATATTTTTGACTTTAGGCAACATAAAAACAAGAAAATATGTTGCCTAAGATGACTTTCATTGATTAAAAAAAACATTATACAAGTTATTAAATTTTCGACTACCTATATTTATTTATATTTTTGACCCTAGGCAACATATAAACAAGACAATATGTTGTCTAAGATAACTTTCATTTATTAAAAAAAACATTATAAAACTAAGGCAACATAAGGGAAAATGTTGCTTAAGATAGTTGGAGACAACATATAACTATTCATATGTTGCATAAGGTCTGACTTAGGCAACATAGAACTACATGTTGCCTAAGAGGAAACTTAGGCAACATATATTAGCCTTTGTTGCCTAAGCTTATCTTAAGCAACATAGATAATTAGCATATGTTGTCAAAGACAACATTTGTGTTGGGAACTGAAGATGTGACTAAGTCATTAATGCTGCTAGTTCAGAGTTAGTACTGCCAGAGGATCACATGTTAATACTGCTAGGTATTACTACTTCTAGTAGAATTAACACTGCTAGTCAAAGTTAGTGTTGCTTGAACAAAGTTAGTACTGCTTAGCTAGTTAGTACTGCTACTGGTTAGTGCTGCTTAGTAGTTAATACTGCCAAGACTCAGTTAATGCTTCCAAGATGATTAATGCTGCTTCTGAGATAATTTGAAGATAATGTTGAAGAGACCGCGTCTGGAGATAAACATGGAAAACTTGAAGATAATTATGAAGATTATTTTGAAGATCTTTTATTATTTAGTAATTTTCTTTTATTATTCAGTGATATATAGAATAGAAAAGAATTCGATAGATTAGAATAATTCTGAGTTTTTGTTCTAGACAGAGAATCAACCTCAAGGCTTCGTTCCTAATTCTAGAGAAGTAGAATTCGTCTTGAAAGAGCCTGTTCTTCAAGATTGAGGTTGTGAGTGAAAAGCTTGTAACTTGAATCATTAAGTAAAGTTTGCAAGTTGTGATTCACACTGTTTTTCTGTTTATTGAATATTAAAGTGTTTTTCCGCAACTTCTTTAATATTGTTTCTGAGTGTTTATAATTCTTGTTGAGAATTCGATCCTGACAAGTGGTATCAGAGCCTGTTCTCTCAGAAACATTCATTCATTCAGCATGGAAAACTTTGCAGAATCAAACAGTACTCTTGTCTCTAAGGTTCCAATGCTCAAACCCAATGAGTTTGACATGTGGAAGATCAGAATCAGGCAATACATTCTCCTCACTGACTACTCAATGTGGGATGTCATTGAGAATGGCCCCTCTACTGAAGGACAGATTGGACCAGATGGAAAAAGACCTCCACCAAAGACAGATGGTGAGAGGAAGATCAGGCAGATAGAGATGAAGGCCTTGAGCACTCTGCTCTTGGCCATCCCCAATGAATATCAGCAACAATTCTGCAACTGCACTGATGCTCAAATTCTCTGGAATGCTCTAGAGAAAAAATTTGCTAGAACTAAGAGCACCAAAAGAAATCAAAGGAATGTTCTGAAACAGCAGTATGAGAACTTCACTTCTTCAAAGAATGAGTCTATGACTCAAACTTTTGACAGGTTCAACAAGCTTATTGGTGAACTGGCTACTGTTGGAGTGAAGATGGAGCAAGATGATATCAACAGGAAGTTCCTCAGATCTCTTAGGGATGAATGAACTATGTACACTGTATCATATAGACAAAGTGACAATCTGGAAGAGAAGGAACTAGATGATTTGTATAATGATCTCAGAGTTTTTGAATCTGAGGTAGAAGCTAAGAAGAAGCCCACTGGGTATATTCATAATGCTGCACTTCTATCAGCATCCACTGATACTACTGCCAACCCTGAAGCAGTTAGTGCTGCTAGTGGAGTGAATTCTGAAAAAGGCACTAAAACTGTCTTTGAAGCCTTTTTGTCCAGTCACAGCAACAACTCCTTGATTAATGATGATCTGGAACAACTTCACCCTGATGATCTAGAGGAGATGGACATTAAATGGCAGATGGCCATGTTATCTATAAGGGTGAAGAAGTTTATTAAAAGAACTGGGAGGAACAACTTCTCTCAAAGAAGAGAAGATGGAGCTGGTTTTGACAAGACAAAGGTGGAATGCTATAAGTGCCACATGAAGGGACATTTTGCTAGAGAGTGCAGAAGTGGTGTGCCAAATAACAACCACCAACAAGCTCAGAATGGAGGCTACAATCAAAACAAGAACTCTGCTCAAGCCCTTGTTTCTCAACAAGGAATGGGGTTTGACTGGAGTGACCAAGCTGAGGAAGTCATTCAGAATCAAGCTCTTATGGCAGAAGTGTCTGATCTCCCCTCTAGGGTAATTTCTAATCTTTGTACTCAATCTTGCATAGACACTGTCAAAAGGTACAGGGATCACAACCAAAACATGTGTGATGACCTCAAAAGATTAGAAAATGACAGAAGAGATTATGTGTTGATAGTTGAGAGGTTTGAAGAACAAATCAAAGGCTTCCAAGCCAATGAACTTCAACACTCTTATGACACAAACTACTGGAAGTGGGAAAAGAATGAGTTAGAGACCAAACTGTCTAAGTCCAAAGAAGAGAATGATAAGTTGAAAGAAGAACTAGCTAAAGTTAAGCTTGGTGTAGAAAAGTTTTCATATGCTTCAAAAGCAATGGATTCTCTTCTAAAGGCTCAGATTCATGATAAGATGAGGCCTGGTGTTGGATACAACAATACACCACCACCTTACAACAACAACTACATCCCTCATAGATCAGACTTGTTAGAGACAAAGGATAGGAAGGACCTGCCTGAGGGAGCCACTGAAATAGATCCCTTAGATGAAGTAGTTGTTGAGGATAAAACTGAGAAAGAATCTGTCAAGAATAAGGACAACTTTGTGAGTAGTGAGATTCCTATAGAAAACCACATAATTACCAATGAGGGATGTGGAAAGCATTGGGTCAAGTCCAATGAGATAGAGAAGACTGAGGGAAAGAATAATAAAGTTCACTTCAAACAGACCACTGTTGTGAATCCTGGCCCTTGTAAACAGTGTGCTTGCAATAAAACTGAGAGCATAAATTCTGGTACAAAGAGAGGTAATCAAAGAAACTAGAATAATCAATGGGCTCAGAAACAAGGAGTTGATCTGAGTAAAATAATCAGACCAAAACCTTGTTTCATATGTGGAAAGTTGAATCATTTGGCTAAGCACTGTTTCTTTAACCCTATTAACCAAAAGTTGAACTTTCAAAGATTTGTGCAAAAACCTGTTGCTTATAGGAAGGTTGGAAAGAAACATGTGGCTAAGAAATTTGTTGAAACCAAAGGCCACATGAAGAAAAATGTTTTAAAAGAGAGTATTAAAATGTGGGTGCCTAGAAGCACTAAAACTGTTAGTACTGCTACATCAAATAGTACTGCTGACAGGGATAGTGCTGCCATAAGCAATACTGCTGCTTAGGGGTGTTATTCGGTCGGTTAAATCGGTTTTCGGTTTATTCGGTTCGGTTTAATCGGTTTTCAAACTTTTTAAAAATTAACCGATAACCAAAGCAAATAAGGTTCGGTTTAATCGGTTTCGGTTTATTCGGTTTCGGGTTATTCGGTTCGGTAACCGGTTAAACCGAATAAGGATTTATATTTTTTCATTGAACATTTGCTCAAATAATGTTTTCAAATCAAGTGTTCGTTGCTTATAATATATAATTGTATCATACATTCATACTCAACAACTGACTTATATTAAGTAAAATACACCATCTATCAAAACTTATTTCTACCATATGACATTATTTTTCTTCATGTGACGATGTAATTCAAGCATAAAATGTAATTTAATAATAAAACATTATCTACTCTCAATAAAAAACATTATATATCAATAAAACATGTAAAATAATAATAGTATAACATGTCTTAGGTTTATTTTTTTTAAACATGCAATATATAAAATATTAGTATAATGTGTTAACCGAACCGTTTAACCCGAAAACCGAATAACCCAAAACCGTTTAACCCAAATTTCATTCGGTTCGGGTGGATTATTCGGTTTCGGTTATTTTTGACACCCCTACTGCTGCTACCAGTGTTAGTACTGCTGAGAATATTAATGCTTCTAACACTGTTAGTACTTCTTCAAAGGTTACTACTGCTAACACAGTTACTGCTGCTGACACAGTTACTACTTCTAACAAGGTTAGTACTGCTAAGAATGCAAGTGCTGCTAATGCAGTTAGTACTTCTAAAACCAGTATTGCTTCTAGCAAACGTGCATCCAAACCCATTATTGTGACAAAGTACTCCAGCAATGAGGAGTCAAAGTTTAAAAATCTTGTCAAGAAGGAATGTAAATATTTTGATGAGAAAGGGGTACCCAAGACCACTATGGCTTGGGTTCCTAATCAATACTAACTGATTTATCTTATGTGTAGGGCAACCAACAGCTCAAGGGGAAGAGCAACTGGCATGTTGATAGTGGTTGCTCTAGGCACATGACAGGCAACATGTCATGCCTTCAGGATTTCAAGCATATCAATGGAGGACATGTTGCATTTGGAGACAATCTTGCAGGTGGAAAAATAAGTGGAAAAGGTAATGTTACAAAAGGTAAGATGACATTTGAGGATGTCTACTATGTTGATCAGTTAAAGTACAACCTGTTAAGTGTATCACAGGTTTGTGACAAACAACATAGTATATTATTTACCAATACAGAATGTATGATCCTTGCTCCAGGATTCAAGGTAGTTGATGAAAGCATGATACTACTTAGAACTCCAAGAAAGGACAATGTTTATTGTCTCGATATGGACAATGTTTCAAGTGATTCATCCCTGAACTGTCTTGTTTCAAAAGCTTCTGTGGATGAATCCTCTCTTTGGCACAGAAGGATGTGTCACATGAACTTCAAGACAATGAACAAACTTGTTAAAAACAACCTTGTAAGAGGTTTACCATCAAAAGTCTTTTCATGTGATGATCATTGTGTTGCTTGTCTTAAAGGCAAACAACACAAAACTTCTCATAAGTCCAAAGAGTTAAATACAATTTCTTCTTGTCTCCAGTTATTACATATGGATCTGTTTGGTCCTACAAATGTTATGATTATAGGCAAGAAATCATACTGCTTAGTTATTGTTGATGATTACTCTAGATTTACTTGGGTATATTTTCTAAGGACTAAGGATGAGACAAGTGGACTGATCAAATCCTTTATCCTAAGAATTGAAAACCAAACAAATCAAAAAGTAAAAGTCATTAGATCAGACAATGGAACTGAATTTAAAAATCTTGATCTAAACACCTTTTGTGAAGAAAAAGGCATTGAGAGACAATATAGTGCCCCTAGGACTCCTCAACAGAATGGAGTTGCTGAGAGGAGGAATAGGACACTAATAGAGGCTGCTAGATCTCTGTTGGCTGACTCTAAACTTCCAATTACTTTCTGGGCAGAAGCAGTTAATACTGCTTGCTATGTCCAAAACAGAGTTCTAGTGGTCAAGCCAAAGAACAAGACCCCATATGAGCTTTTAAACAATAGAAAACCATTTATTGGTTTCCTTAAACCTTTTGGGTGTCCTTGTACTATTCTGAATACCAAAACTCACTTAGGAAAGTTTGATAGCAAAGCAGATGATGGTTTTCTTGTTGGGTATTCATCTCAGAGTAAGGCTTACAGAGTTTTTAATTCCTCTTCTAGAATAATTGAAGAAAGTGACAATGTCAAATGCAATGAGAATACACCAAATCCAATTGGATCTGGTTCTCAGTGGCTGTTTGACATTGATTCATTAACTAACTCTTTGGGTTTCATTAGTGATAATGATGCAGGATCAGGAAGCTCAGATTCAGGAATTATACAATCACATAACATCATACCTCAGTCTATGATTTTTCCAATACCTACAGTGGATCCTGTTGAATACTGTGAAAAGGAGCCATCTACTGAACCAAATCAGAGTGAAGAAGAAAGAAGAGATGAGGAGAGTCAAGAAAATAAAGAATCAGAAGTAGCTGCTGAAATCACCTCAGTTGAGTTGAATGACTCCAATCTAGAGGTGGGACTCAATGAAGAACCTAGTCATCAAACAAGAACACAAAAGAATCATCCTCCTCAGCTGGTAATAGGAGATATCTTTTCTCCTATGATGACTAGAAATCAAAGCAGGCTGCAAGATATGCAAGACCAACAGCATACAGTGCTTTCTTGCTTTCTATCCCACCTTGAGCCTAAGAAGGCTTATGATGCTATGAAAGATTCCAGTTGGATAGAAGCCATGCAAGAAGAGCTGCTACAATTCAAGCTGCAAGATGTTTGGGATCTGGTAGACCTTCCTAAGGGTCAAAGAGCAATAGGCACAAAATGGGTCTTCAGGAATAAGAGAGATGAGAGAGGAATAGTAATAAAGAACAAAGCAAGGTTGGTGGCACAAGGGTATACACAAGAAGAAGGAATAGATTATGAAGAAGTATTTGCACCAGTGGCTAGGATAGAAGCAATTAGATTGTTCCTGGCCTATGCTTCTTATATGAAGTTCAAAGTCTATCAAATGGATGTAAAAAGTGCATTTCTATATGGCTCAATTGAAGAAGAAGTATATGTTTGTCAACCACCAGGGTTTGAAAACCCAAGCTATCCAGACAAAGTGTACAAACTGAAGAAAGCACTTTATGGACAACATCAAGCACCAAGAGCATGGTATGACGCTCTGTCATCCTATCTCTTGGAAAATGGCTTTGAAAGAGGAGTCACTGATAAGACTCTGTTCATCAAGAGAAAGAAGAAGGACATCTTGCTGGTCCAAATCTATGTGGATGATATCATCTTTGGATCCACAAGAGACAATATGTGCAAGGAGTTTGAGGATCTAATGCATCAATGGTTCAAAATGAGTTCCATGGGGGAACTTACTTTCTTCCTTGGACTCCAAGTCCAACAAAAGTCAGATGGTATATTTATCTGTCAGTCCAAGTATGTGCAGGACATTCTAACCAAGTTTGGTTTCTCAGACTCAAAGCCTGCCAGCACACCTATGGAGACACACAAGCATATAACAGCAGATCTTGAGGGGGAGGATATGGATGTTCATCACTATAGATCCATGATTGGCTCTCTCATGTATCTTACAGCCTCTAGGACAGATATAATGTTTCCAGTTTATGTGTGTGCAAGATTTCAAGTTAGGCCAAAGCAATCACACTATCTGTCAGGATCGAATTCTCAACAAGAATTAAATTCTCAGAAACAATATCAAAGAAGTTTGCGGAATAACACTTTGATATTCAATGAAGCATGAAATCAATACAGAATATATGAAGAACAAACTGTGAACTTGTATTGAATGCTTTGAAGTTACAAGATTACACACTCAACCTCAATATTGATGAACAGACTCACCAATACGAATTCTACTTCTCTAGAATTAGGATCTATACCTTGAGGTTGATTTTCTCTCTAAAAGAATGAATAAAACAAAAGTTAACTCACTATTCTAAACTATACAATATATATACTGAATACAAAGATAATTACACAAAATAAAATATCTTCAGTATATCTTCCAAGTATATCTCTAAGCTTCCATGTATATCCTTTCATACGAATCTTCATCATATAAGCAGTATTAATCTTCAGCAACATTAATTTCCTTCTAGCAGCATTAACTACTAAGCAGCACTAACCACTAGCAGTACTAACTAGCTAAGCAGTACTAACTTTGTTCAAGCAGCACTAACTTTGACTAGCAGTATTAATGGTACTAGCAGTAGTAACACTCAGCAGTATTAACCTTTAAGTCTTCTAGCAGTAGTAACTTTGAACCAGCAGCATTAACCATACTTGATGAATTCTTCAGTTCCCAACAATCTCCCCCTAACTTGACTTTTAGGAAGAGAAGTCAAGTTCTTCAAATTTTCTTCAAGATGCTCCCAAAACTCTATCATGGCCTAAATCCCAGTGTTTGCATCCAATCCCAAACTCTGATTGATGGTTCTTTGAATCAAGTATTTAGCCATTTCTGAATCTGGAGCACACCTTAACTTTTTCTTCAGCATGGCATGTAGCTTCAATCTGCTATGATTATACACTCTATCCACTAGGAAGTATTCAGTGTGATTTAAATCCAAAGTCACTGTATATACTCCACTAATTTCATATAGAGTCCAACTGTTTACTGATTTGAAGACATCCTTGATCATCTGCTTTACTTCTTCAGGTTTGAACATCATACACAGATACTCCATTACCAGTTTTGTAATTGAAATCCCTGGAGCCTTTAGAATATCTGCATACAACTTCATTCCTATCTCAAACATCTCTTCAAGATCTGATCTAGAGCATGTTCTTACTATCTTTGCCCAAGTATTGAACACCTCATACTTTTCATACTTCCTTTTTAACCTTATGTATTCCTTTCCATCCACTGTCAATGTATCCCAGAGAATGACCTCAGGAGGCTTAACTCCTACAGGTTCTGCTGAAATTGGTTCAGGCACTTTGTCCATCACTACCATATACAAATTTACATCATCAGTGTTAGATGGCTCTGTCTGTTTAGATGACTCAGGTGCCCCTTCTTCTTCAGCAACCTTCTCAGCCTCTTCTTCAGATACTCTAGGCTTTTTAATTGGCTTTCTCCTTGCCATCATTTTTGTTCTCCTTAAAGTCCTTAGACTTTCTCCCAGAGTGGACTCTTTCTTAGGAGGTGTTTCTTGCTCATCTGGAAATGGCTTTTGACAATCAAAGTCATTACTTTCTTTTATCCTCTTCTCCATCTCCACCCTAGCAGTTTCACTTCCCTGAAGCTTTAACATCTCTGAATCATAGAGCTCTTTGATCTTCTCAAAAGACATTTTGGAGAACATCTCCTTTTTGACTCCTACAGCACCTTTGAGAAATATAATCATCTTGTTTCTCTCTTGGGTACCTAGGAATGTCTTTGAGGGTCTTCTCTTCTTTGCAACTGTTTTCATCACAAATTTCTTCATACTTGCAGCTTTCTTCTGTGCAATTTCAGTTGCCATACTCTGTTGAGAAGCTTCATTCAGTTCAGCAGCTAGAGCTTTTGCCATTTCCCTGTCCTTTTCCATCTGAACTCTTTCTTCTTTTTCAATATCCTCCTGCATCTTTTTAGCTAGGGCTTCATCTGATTCAACCAACCTTTGCTTTTTGATTGGTTGATCAGATTCCACCATTTTTGCTTTTCCTTTGTCTTTGATCATTGCCACCTTGCTATTATCTTTCTTGATCCCTTCACCTTGATCTTTGATGATTACTCCTTTGGTCTTTGAAGTGACCTTGGGAGTATCATTCTTGGCTTTGAGTAAGGTTTCTGCAATCTCAAGATCTGTTAAAACTTCTTTCACAGTTTCTGCTGCTTTATTGATGTCAGCAGTAGTAACTGTTTCTGCTGCTTCTTTTGATTCTTTTGGCACTGAATCTGTTTGTGTTTCTGCTTCCTGCTCCCCCTCAACATCAAGTTTCTCTCTATCAATCTCCCCCTTCCTTGTAGCTTCTTCCATGTTGATCTCCCCCTTTTTAGGAGCATCATTTTCAGACTTCCTTCTCCTTAGTTGGAATTGCTTTCTCTTCTTCCTTTGTACCAGACTAACCACCATCTTCTTCAGCTTAGCAATCTGTACTTGTTGTGACAGAATGACTAGCTTCATTTCTTCAATTTCTTTGCCTTGTTTGAGAACATCTTGATTGATGTTCCCCATTGTTTCCATCAATTCATAGTACGTATATCTGTCCTCAACCTCTCCAGAAGTGTTACCCTCCTTTGAAGGATCATTGGATCTTTTATTAGTGGAAGTCTTCTGCCTTGCAGAAGCACTATCCACCCGTGTGGTTTCTTGGCACCAGGGACCTTCAAATGATTGCTCATTCAAAGTTGCCATGGGGGAGGTCTTATTGATGTTACCACTTTCCTCCTCTGTGCTAGCAGAAGTAGTGGCAGCCTCATCACCCATATGCTCTACCTCCTCCTCAGAGAGCACCTCCTTTGGGTTGGGAGACACCCTTGTGGTTTCCCTTTGTATATTCTCTAGGGGAGAATTCTCCCTTAGAGGGCTTAAAGGCTGAGTGGGTAATGGTACAAGAAGGGAAGGAGCCTTCTTTACCTGTTTCCTCTTGTAAGTTTGGGTGATTGGAGAGGTTGGTTTTTCAAGAAGGGACTGGGGAATTGATTTTGAGAGGGAAGGTTGGGCTTGGCTAGCAGTGGGTTGGTCTAATGGGGGCCTTGACCCTGCTGCCATACCTTCATTGGTTTGGGACACCACCATCATTGTAGAGAACAATGGGGTGTCAACTCCTTCAGAGTCCCCAACAGATCTTCTCATATTTGAGAAAACCTTGCCTTTGGGGGGTTTAGGTACATATACCCCAACAGGTTGAGGTATATCCGTCAATTCATGAGTAATAACTTCTTGAACAAACCTGGGATACATAAAGAAGCTCTTTTTGTTTCCCATGTTTGAGACAAGATCACTGAAAATCATTTTAGAAAAATTATACTTTCTGGCAGTGGCCAAGCACACCAAAGCATAAGCAATAGTGCTGCTGAACTCACTCCATCCAGTAGTCTTTTTGGAGATACAATGCATAAGAGTATGGACAAAGAAACGCCATTGGGGTGAAAATTTTGCTTTAGAGAATTTGAAACCACCCAATGGGCCTCCATACCCCATTCTTGAAAGATTGGAAAACAGTTCATCGTTTGGGATAGAAGTTATACCAGAGGCATCGTCTAGACGTAGACTGATGCGAATAACCTCTTCAGTAACTGTTAGTGGCTTGTCACAGATCCTTGTCTTGATCATTTGCACACCATTCTCAGCAACAATGGTGGCATTAGCCCAGAACTGCCGTTGATGCTCAATGTAGATTGTTGGGGAGATAGTAAGAGCATGAGCAATGTGGCTTGACTTGAGGAAATCCACAATCTGATGAAATCCTGCAGCTTGCTTTGGCTTTTGTAGCATCGCGATCTCATTGTGTTCATCGATGAAAGCCATGGATGCCATTGATCTTGGTGAAAAGCTTGTCTGAAAACTTCGAACTTGAGAGAGAAAAGGTTTTGAGCGCAAGAGAACAGTATGCAAAGAGTCGTTATGAACTTTTAGGCGGGCAAAGAGTATTTATAGTATTCGGAACATAAGCAGTAGTAATCTAGAGCAGTATTAACGACTAGCAGTATTAACTAACTAGCAGTATTAACTGAAAGCAGTATTAACCACTAGCAGTATTAACCACTGAAAGCAGTATTAACTACTAGCAGTATTAACTGAAAGCAGTATTAACTGAAAGCAGTATTAACCACTAGCAGTATTAACAACTGAAAGCAGTATTAACTACTAGCAGTATTAACTACTAGCAATAGTAACCACTGAAAGCAGTATTAACTACTAGCAGTATTAACTACAAGCAGTATTAACCACTTAGCAGTATTAACTACTAGCAGTAGTAACCACTGAAAGCAGTATTAACTAATAGCAGTATTAACTGAAAGCAGTATTAACCACTAGCAGTATTAACCACTGAAAGCAGTATTAACTACTAGCAGTATTAACTGAAAGTAGTATTAACCACTAGCAGTATTAACCACTGAAAGCAGTATTAACTACTAGCAGTATTAACTACTAACTCCTTTTAAACTTGCTAAACACTGAGTACTGCTATGCATATCCTGAAACAGAAGATTAGTAACTCCAAGAATAATATACATGTTATAGAACCACTTTATGAGAAGAGGATTATTCAGAGTTGATCATTCCCACACTTGTTACCAAGAAAGTGAATCTACCCACATCAAAAGCTTTAGTGAATAGATCAGCAAACTGATTATCAGTGTGAACTTTGACAACTTGAATAAGTTTCTTTTCATTACAATCTCTTATAAAGTGATACCTGATCTCAATGTGCTTTGTTTTTGAGTGCTTGACTGGATTATTCACAATGCTAATTGCACTGCTGTTGTCAATAAAGATTGGAGTGTGTAGAAAGGTTACCCCATAATCCAACATTTGATTCTGAATCCATAAGACTTGAGAACAGCAACTTGCAGCTGCTATGTACTCTGCCTCTGTTGTAGATGTGGATACTGTGGTTTGTTTCTTGCACTGCCATGAGACTAGTCCAGCACCCAAAAACTGACATCCTCCAGAAGTAGATTTTCTGTCCAAGTTTGCCCCACCTAGATCACTGTCTGAGTATGCTATTAGGTCAAAAGGTGAGTTATGAGGATACCAAAGTCCCAATCTGGGTTGCCCTTTGAGATATCTGAATATCCTCTTAACAGCTTGAAAGTGAGATTGCTTTGGCCTAACTTGAAATCTTGCACATACACAGACTGGAAACATTATATCTGGCCTTGATGCTGTGAGATACATGAGAGAGCCAATCATGGATCTATAATGATGCACATCCATATCCTCCCCCTCAAGATCTGCTGTGATCTGCTTGTGTGTTTCCATAGGTGTGCTGGCAGGTTTTGATTCTGAGAAACCAAACTTGGTTAGAATATCCTGCACATACTTGGATTGACAGATGAAAATGCCATCTGACTTCTGTTGAACTTGGAGTCCAAGGAAGAAAGTAAGTTCCCCCATGGAACTCATTTTGAACCTTTGATGCATTAAATCCTCAAACTCCTTGCACATGTTGTTTCTTGTAGATCCAAAGATAATGTCATCAACATAAATTTGGACCAGCAAGATATCCTTCTTCTTTCTCTTGATAAATAGAGTCTTATCAATGACTCCTCTTTCAAAGTCATTTTCCAAGAGATAGGATGACAGAGTGTCATACCATGCTCTTGGAGCTTGATGTAGTCCATAAAGTGCTTTCTTTAATTTGTATACCCTGTCTGGATAGTTTGGGTTTTCAAACCCTGGTGGTTGACAGACATATACTTCTTGTTCAATTGATCCATAGAGAAAAGCACTTTTTACATCCATTTGATAGACTTTGAAGTTCATGTAAGAAGCATAGGCTAGGAATAATCTGATTGCTTCTATCCTAGCCACAGGTGCAAAAACTTCTTCATAATCTATACCCTCTTCTTGAGTATATCCTTGAGCCACCAGCCTTGCTTTGTTTCTTATGACAATACCTCTTTCATCTCTCTTGTTTCTGAAAATCCATTTTGTGCCAATTGCTCTGTGACCTTTAGGAAGGTCTACTAGATCCCATACATCTTGTAGCTTGAACTGTAACAGTTCCTCTTGCATTGCTTCTATCCAGCTAGATTCTTTCATAGCATCATGTGCCTTTTTAGGCTCAAGCTGAGATAGAAAACAAGAAAGCACTGTATGCTGTTGATCTTGCATTTCCTGAAGCCTGCTTTGATGTCTAGTCATCATAGGAGAAGAGATATCTCCTATTACCAGCTGTGGAGGATGATTCTTTTGAACTCTGGTGTTATGGCTAGGTTCTTCATGCAGTCCAGCCTCAAGATTAGATTCATGCAACTCAACTGAAGTGTTTTCAGATGTCACTTCATTATTTTCTTGAGTCTCCTCATCTCTAGTTTCTTCTTCACTCTGACTTGGTCCAGTAAAAGATTCCTTTTCACAGTCTTCAACAGAATTTACTGTGGGTATAGGAAAAATCACAGATTTAGATATACTTTCTTGAACTTGTGTGATCCCTGATCCTCCACTTCCTGTTCATGTATACTCATTACTGAAACCAAAAGAGTTAGTTAGTGAATCAATGTCAAATAGCCACTGAGGTCCAGACCCAACAGGATTTGGTGTGTTCTCATTGCATTTGACATTGTCACTTTCTTCAATTATTCTAGAAGAAGAGTTAAAAACTCTGTAGGCCTTACTCTGAGATGAATATCCAACAAGAAATCCATCATCTGCTTTGCTATCAAACTTACCTAAGTGAGATTTGGTATTTAGAATTGTACAAGGACACCCAAAAGGTTTGAAGAAACCAATAAAAGGTTTTCTTTGATTTAAAAGCTCATATGGGGTCTTGTTCTTTTGCTTGACCACTAGAACTCTGTTTTGGACATAACAAGCAGTATTAACTGCTTCAGCCCAGAAGGTAATTGGCAATTTTGAATCAGCCAACAGAGATCTAGCAGCCTCTATTAGTGTTCTATTTCTCCTTTCAGCAACACCATTCTGTTGAGGAGTCCTAGGAGCACTATATTGCCTCTCAATACCTTTTTCTTCACAAAAGGTGTTTAGATCATGATTTTTAAACTCAGTTCCATTATCTGATCTAATGACTTTTACTCTTTGATTAGTTTGGTTTTCAATTCTTAGAATAAAGGATTTGATAAGAGCACTTGTTTCATCCTTAGTCCTTAGAAAATATACCCAAGTAAATCTGGAGTAATCATCAACAATAACCAAGCAGTAAGATTTCTTGCCTATACTCATAACATTTGTAGGGCCAAACAGATCCATATGCAGTAACTGGAGACAAGAAGAAACATAATTTAACTCTTTGGTCTTATGAGAAGTTTTGTGTTGTTTGCCTTTAAGACAAGCAACACAATGATCATCACATGAAAAGACTTTTGAAGGTAAACCTCTTACAAGGTTATTTTTAACAAGATTGTTCATAGTCTTGAAATTCATGTGACACATCCTTCTGTGCCATAGAGAGGATTCATCTACAGAAGCTTTTGAAACAAGACAATTTAGAGATGAATCACTATCAACATTGTCCATATCAAGACAGTAAACATTGTCCTTTCTTGGAGTTCTAAGTAGTATCATGCTTTCATCAACTACCTTGAACCCTGGAGCAAGGATCATACACTCAGTATTTGTAAATAATATACTATGTTGTTTGTCACAAACCTGTGATACACTTAACAAGTTGTACTTTAATTGATCAACATAGTAGACATCCTCAAATGTCATCTTACCTTTGGTGACATTACCTTTTCCACTTATCTTACCACCAGTAAGATTATCTCCAAATGCAACATGTCCTCCATTGATATGCTTGAAATCCTGAAGGCATGACATGTTGCCTGTCATGTGCCTAGAGCAACCACTATCAACATGCCAAATGCTCTTTCCCTTGAGCTGTTGGTTGCCCTGCACATTAGATAAATCAATTAGTATGAATTAGGAACCCAAGCCAAAGTGGTCTTGGGTACCCCTTTCTCATCAAAATACTTGCATTCTTTCTTTACAAGATTTTTGAACTTTAACTCTTCATTCTTGGAGTACTTTGTTACAATAATAGGCTTGGAAATATTTTTGCTAGAATCAGTACTGGTTTTGGAAGTACTAACTGCCTTAGCAGCACTTGCATGCTTAGCAGTACTAACCTTGTTAGCAGTACTAACTGTGTTAGCAGCAGTAACTGTGTTGGCAGTATTAACCTTTGAAGAGGTACTAACAGTATTAGCAGCACTAAGATTGTTAGCAGTACTAACACTGTTAGCACTTTTAGGTACCCACATTTTGACACTTTCTTTTAAAATCTTTTTCTTTAAAGTGCCTTTACTTTCAACAGATTTCTTTATCACATGTTTCTTTCCAGCCTTCCTATAACCAACAGGTTTTTGTACACATCTTTGAAAGTTCATCTGTTGGTTAATAGGGTTAAAGTAACAATACTTAGCCAAATGATTCAACTTGCCACATATAAAACAAGGTTTTGGTCTATTGATTTTATTCAGATCAACTCCTTGTTTCTGAGCCCATTGATTATTCCAGTTTCTTTGATTTCCTCTTTTTAAATTGGAATTTAGGCTCTTGGCTTTACTGCAATTACACTGTTTACAAGATCCAGGATTCACAACTGTGGTTTGTTTGTAATGGACCTTGTTATCCTTTCCTTTTGTCTTCTCTATCTCCTTGGACTTGACCCAGATTTTCCCACATCCCTCATTGGTGATAATATTGTTTTCTAATGGTATCTTTTTACTCACATTATTATCCCTGTTCTCACTGGCTCCTTTCTCAGTCAAATCCTTAACTACTACCTCATCCAAAGGATCTATCTTAAAAGCTTCTTCAGACAAGTCCTTTTTCTCCTTAGTTTCTAACAAGTCTGATGTAGGAGAAATATAGTTGTTATTGTAAGGAGGGGGTGTATTGTTGTATCCAATACCAGGCTTCATCTTATCATGTATCTGAGCCTTTAGAAGAGAGTCCATTGCTTTTAAAGCATAAGAAAACTTTTCTATGTCAAGCTTAACTTTTGACAGTTCCTCTTTCAGCCTATCATTCTCTTCTAAGGACTTAGACAGTTTGGTTTCTAACTCATTCTTTTCCCACTTCCAATAGTTTGTGTCATAAGAGTGTTGAAGTTCATTAGCTTGAAAGCCTTTGATTTGCTCTTCAAATCTCTCTACTATTAACACATAATCTCTTCTGTCTTTTTCTAATCTTTTGAGGTCATCACACATACTTTGATTGTGATCCCTGTATCTTGTAACAGTGTCAATGCAAGATTTAGTGCAAAGATTAGAACTTACCTCAGTAGGGAGATCAGACACTTCTGCCATAAGAGCTTGGTTCTGAATGGCTTCCTCAGCTTGATCACTCCAGTCAAATCCCATTCCTTGTTGAGAAACAAGGGCTTGAGCAGGATTCTTGTTCTGATTGTATCCACCATTCTGAGCTTGTTGATGGTTATTGTTTGGAACAGCACTCCTGCATTCCCTAGCAAAGTGTCCTTTCTTGTGACACTTCTAACATTCCACCTTGGTTTTGTCAAAACCAGCTCCATCTTCTCTTCTTTGAGAGAAGTGATTTCTTCCAGTTCTTTTAATGAACTTTTTCACCCTCATGGATAACATGGCCATCTGCCATTTAATATCCATCTCCTCCAGATCATCAGGGTGAATTTGATCAAGATCATCATTAATCAGAGAATTGCTGCTATGACTGGACAAAAAGGCTTCAAAGATAGTTTCAGTGCCTTTTTCTGAACTTCCTCCACTGGCAGTACTAACTGCTTCAGGGTTGGCAGTAGTATCAGTGGATGCTAAAAGAAGTGCAGCATTGTGAATATACCCAGAGGGTTTCTTCTTGATTTCTACCTCAGTTTCAAAAACTCTTAGATCATTGTATAGATCATCAAGTTCTTTCTCTTCCAGATTGTCACTCTGTCTATATGAGATAGTGTACATAGTCCATTCATCTCCAAGAGATCTGAGAAACTTTCTATTGATATCATCTTGTTCCATCTTCACCCCTACAGTAGCCAGTTCACCTATGAGTTTATTGAACCTGTCAAAAGTTTGAGTCATAGACTCATTCTTTGTGAAAGTGAAGTTCTCATACTGCTGCTTTAGAACATCTCTTTGATTTCTTTTGATGCTCTTAGTTCCAGCAAATCTTTTCTCTAGAGCATTCCATAGAATCTGAGCATCAGTGCAGTTGCAAAATTGATGCTGATATTCATTGGGAATGGCCAAGAGCAGAGTGCTTAAGGCCTTCATCTCTGTCTGTCTGATCTTCCTCTCACCATCTGTCTTTGGTGGAGGTCTTTTCCCATCTGGTCCTATCCTTCCAGCTTCAGAAGGACCATTCTCAATGATATCCCACATTGAGTAGTCAGTGAGAAGAATATATTGTCTGATTCTGATCTTCCACATGTCAAACTCACTTGGTTTGAGCATTGGAACCTTAGAAACCAAAGTACTGCTTGATTCTGTAAGATTTTCCATGATGAATAACTGTTTCTGAGAGAGTTAGGCTCTGATACCACTTGTCAGGATCGAATTCTCAACAAGAATTAAATTCTCAGAAACAATATCAAAGAAGTTTGTGGAATAACACTTTGATATTCAATGAAGCATGAAATCAATACAGAATATATGAAGAACAAACTGTGAACTTGTATTGAATGCTTTGAAGTTACAAGATTACACACTCAACCTCAATATTGATGAACAGACTCACCAATACGAATTCTACTTCTCTAGAATTAGGATCTATACCTTGAGGTTGATTTTCTCTCTAAAAGAATGAATAAAACAAAAGTTAACTCACTATTCTAAACTATACAATATATATACTGAATACAAAGATAATTACACAAAATAAAATATCTTCAGTATATCTTCCAAGTATATCTCTAAGCTTCCATGTATATCCTTTCATACGAATCTTCATCATATAAGCAGTATTAATCTTCAGCAGCATTAATTTCCTTCTAGCAGCATTAACTACTAAGCAACACTAACCACTAGCAGTACTAACTAGCTAAGCAGTACTAACTTTGTTCAAGCAGCACTAACTTTGACTAGCAGTATTAATGGTACTAGCAGTAGTAACACTCAGCAGTATTAACCTTTAAGTCTTCTAGCAGTAGTAACTTTGAACCAGCAGCATTAACCATACTTGATGAATTCTTCAGTTCCCAACACTATCAAGCTGTTAAGAGGATATTCAGATATCTCAAAGGACAACCTAGATTGGGACTTTGGTATCCTCATGACTCATCATTTGACCTACTTGCATACTCAAACAGTGACCTAGGAGGAGCAAACTTGGACAGAAAATCTACTTCTGGAGGATGCCAGTTTTTGGATGCAAGACTAGTATCATGGCAGTGCAAGAAACAAACCACAATGTCCACATCTACAACAGAAGCAAAGTACATAGCAGCTGCAAGTTGCTGTTCTCAAGTATTATGGATTCAGAATCAAATGCTGGACTATGGGGTAACCTTTCTACACACTCCAATCTTTATTGATAATAGCAGTGCTATTAGCATTGTTAATAATCCTGTCAAGCACTCAAAGACAAAGGACATTGAGATCAGGTATCACTTTATAAGAGACTGCAATGAAAAGAAGCTTATTCAAGTTGTAAAAGTTCATACTGATAACCAGTTTGTTGATCTATTCACCAAAGCATTTGATGTGGGTAGATTCACTTTCTTGGTAACAAGTGTGGGAATGATCAACTCTGAATAAGCTCCTACTTAAAAAGTGGTTCAATACCTGTATATAGTTTTTGCTTGGTGTTACTAATCTTCTTTCTCAGGAAATGTATAACAGTACTCAGTTCATCACAAGCTTAAAAGTGTAAGTATGGTTAATACTGCCTGTACAGTTTTAGTACTGCCAGTACAATTTTACTACTGCCAGTGTTCAGTTAATACTGCTCTCAGTTAATACTGATTACAGTTAATACTGCCTTCAGTTAATACTGCTTTCAGTTAATACTGCTCTCAGTTAATACTGCTCTCAGTTAATACTGCTCTCAGTTAATACTGCTTTCAGTTAACACTGCTCTCAGTTAATACTGCTCACTGTTAATATTGCTTTCACTAAATTTTTAGGGTTAATACTGCTTATAATCCACAAGCTATAAATACTCTTTCCCCGCCCAAAAGATCATAACGACTCTTTATCTACTGTTCATCTTCTCTCTCACTCTGTTCTTTCAAGTATCCAGTGTTCGCTAGTCAAGATTCCTTGCATACAGATGGCTTCAATGATGTTTATTGATGAGCACAACGAGATAGCCATGCTCCAAAAGCCAAAACAAGCCGAAGGTTTTCACCAGATAGTCAATTTTCTGAGGTCAAGCCACATCGCTCATGCTCTCACTGTGTCTCATACCATCTACATAGAGCATCAAAGGCAATTCTGGGCCAATGCCACTACTAGCACTGAAAACGGAGTGTCGTGCATCAAAACAAGGGTTTGTGACAAACCCTTGACAGTTACTGAGGAGACCATTCGCATCTGTCTACGTCTAGACGATGCTTCAGGTATATCTTCTATTCCAAATGAGGATTTATTTTCAAATCTCACCAGAATGGGGTATGAAGTCCAATTGGGGATTTTCAAGTTTTTCAAAGCTCAATTTTCATCCCAATGGAGGTTCTTTGTTCATACCCTGATGCACTGTCTTTCCAAGAAAACTACTGGCTGGAGCCAATTTAGCAGTACCATTGCCTATGCTTTGGTATGCTTATCTACTGCTAGAAAATATAACTTTTCTCTGATGATCTTCAATGATCTTGTCTCAAACCTGGACAACAAGAAGAGTTTCTTCATGTATCCCAGGTTTGTACAGGCAGTTATTAACAATGAATTGACAAATATACCTCACTTTGATGAGGTATATGTACCTAAACCCCCTAAAGGCAAGGTCTTCTCAAACATGAGAAGATCTGCTAGGGACTCGGAAGGAGTTGACACACCATTGTTCTCAACAATGATGGTGATGTCCCAACCACAAGAAGGTATGGCCTCAGGGTCAAGGCCCTCATTAGACCAACCCACTGAGAGCCAATCCCAACCTTTCCTCTCTAAAGTTTTTCCTCAGTCCTTTGCTGCTAAACCCACTCCTATGATATCCAAGACTTATGTCAAGAGAAAGGTGCACAAGGCTCCTTCCCTTGTTGTACCTACTATTAACCAAGAGCCTCAAAGCCCTCTATTGGAGCATTCTCCAATAGAGAATATCCAAAGGGAAACCAATAGGGTGTCTCCCAACCCTGAGGAAGAGCTCTCTAAGGAGATGAATGAGCATATGGGTGAGAAGGCTACCACTACTTCTGCTAGCACAGAGAAGGAAGTGGTAACATCTCTAAGACCTTCCCCATGGCAACTTTGGGTGAGAAATCAACCAAAGGACCCCGGTGCCAAGAAACTAAGGGGGTAGTTGGTGCTTCTGCTTGGCAGAAGACCACTACTAAAAGATCCAAGGATCCCTCAAGGATGGGCAAAACATCCAAAAAGGGTGAGGACAACACTGAAACTGATGAATTGATGGAAAAAGATTCCAATGATCCTTCAAGGGTGGGTAAAACACCTAAAGAAGGTGAGGATAGCTATACTTACTTGGAATTGATGGAAACAATGGCCAACATCAATGTTGATGTGGTTAATCAAGGAAAATAAATCAAGGCATTGTAGAAAGTGGTCATCTCCCAACAAGAGCAGATTTCAAAACTCAAGCAATTGGTGGGAAAACTCATTGCCAAGAAAAGAAGAAAGAAGTTTGTTCTAAGGAGGAGAGAGGGGGCAAACAAAAAGGAGGAGGCAAATGCTTCCAAAAAGGGGGAGAGTTCAAGCTCAGAAAAGATGGATAAACAGATTGAGGGGGAGAATGTTGAAGCACAGAGAGAGTTTGTTGAAGAGAGGGTTGAAGAAAAAGTTGAAGGGGTGATAGAAACAGAAACATTTGCTGAAGCAACAAAAATTGGCAAAGCAGCAGTTGAAGCAGCAGAAACAACACCAGCAGCAGTAACAACCCCAGCAGTAGAAACCGTTACTACTGCTGAGCCAAAAGGAGCAGCACAAACTGTTAGTGCTGCTGAAACTTCACACGTAGCAGTAACAGGGTTAACACCTGAAGAGGTTGAAGTAGCAGAGATGCTTGTAAAAGCAAAGAATGACACTCCCAAAGCAAAGGGAGTGGTCATAAATGAAGGGGGAGCAAAGAGAACAGAAAAGAAAGATATGGCTGCAGATGCAAAGAGAAAAGGGAAAGAAAAGATGATAGAATCTGATCAACCAACCAAAAAGCAAAAGGTGATTGAGTCAGATGAAGCATTAGCCAAGAAATTGCAAGAAGAGATAAATCAAGCAGAGAAAGAGCAGGTGGAGAAAGACAGAGAGATAGCCAGAGCACTAGCCAATGAATTAAATGGAGCATTTCAGAAAGGTTTGGAAACAGAGAAAGCAAAGCAAAGGGCAATAAGCTTGAGAAAGACTATGATGGCCAGATCAAGTGCAAAGAAGAGAAGACCTTCACAAACTTACCTTGCAACTCAGGAAAGAAACAAGATGATAACTTTCTTGAGGAGTGCAATTGGAGTGAAGAAAGAAATGTTTATCAAGATGACTTTTGATCAAGTCAAGGGCTTATATGAGAAAGAAATGGGAAAACTGCAGAGTAATGAAAAGGCCAGAGTGGAGTTTGAAAGGAAAGCCAAGGAGAGGCATGATGTGAACATTAATCAACCCTTCCCTGAAAGTGAAGAGGGAACTCCAACAAAAGAAAAGGCAGAGATTAAGGAAGAAGAGACTTTAGCTCAGAAGATCAAGAAAATAAAAAGAGTTAAGTCTATTGCTTCTAAAGGTCCTAGATCAGAGGAAAGGAAAAAGGAAGAAAAGAAGAAGGAAACTACTATAGGGCAAAGTCAAAGGATTCTGAAGAGAACCAAGATGATGGCCAAAAGAAAGAAAGTTGACAAGAAGCCTAGAGTAGAAGAAGAGAAAAAGGTTGCTGAAGAAGAAGAGGCACCTAAGAATGAAGAAAAGAGAGCTGAATCTCAGGAAGTACCACAAAGTTCAGATGTAAATATGTACATGGTGGTAATGGATAAAATTCCAAAGCCTATCACATCTGAACATGTTGGATTCAAACCTCCTGAAGTAATCCACTAGGATATTATGGAGGTGGATGGTAAAGAGTATATTAGGCTGAAAAGAAAGGATGAGAAGTATTATGTGTTTTCAACATGGAATAAAATTGTCAGAGAATGTTCAAGATCTGATTTGGAAGAAATGTTTGAAGTTGGTATGAAAATACATGCAGATCAGTTGAAAGCTCTAGGGTTACCAATTGTGAAACTGGTTATGGAGTATTTGTGTATGTTATTCAATCCAGAAACAGTACAGCATATAATCAGAGATGTGTTTGAAGCTGTTAGAGGATGGACTTTTTATGAAAGGAATGGAGTCTATGAATTGGCCATGGATACTTTTCACATGGAGTATTACTTGGTGGATAGGGTCTACAATCACACAAGTCTGAAGCTTCATGCCATGTTAAAGAAGAAGCTGGGTTGTGCACCAAATTCAGAAATGACAAAGTATCTAATTCAGAGAATTATCAATCAGAGCATGGGACTGGATCCTAACACTGGATTGGATCAATGAAAGTTTTGGAAGCATCTGAAGAACTTGACTTCTCTTTCTAAAAGTCAAGTTAGGGGGAGATTGTTGGGAACTGAAGATGTGACTAAGTCATTAATGCTGCTAGTTCAGAGTTAGTACTGCCAGAGGATAACATGTTAATACTGCTAGGTATTACTACTTCTAGTAGAATTAATACTGCTAGTCAAAGTTAGTGCTGCTTGAACAAAGTTAGTACTGCTTAGCTAGTTAGTATTGCTAGTGGTTAGTGCTGCTTAGTAGTTAATACTGCCAAGACTCAGTTAATGCTTCCAAGATGATTAATGCTGCTTCTGAGATAATTTGAAGATAATGTTGAAGAGACCGCGTCTGGAGATAAACATGGAAAGCTTGAAGATAATTATGAAGATTATTTTGAAGATCTTTTATTATTTAGTAATTATCTTTTATTATTCAGTGATATATAGAATATAATAGAATTCGATAGATTAGAATAATTCTGAGTTTTTGTTCTAGAGAGAGAATCAACCTCAAGGCTTCGTTCCTAATTCTAGAGAAAGTAGAATTCGTCTTGAAAGAGCCTGTTCTTCAAGATTGAGGTTGTGAGTGAAAAGCTTGTAACTTGAATCATTAAGTAAAGTTTGCAAGTTGTGATTCATACTGTTTTTCTGTTTATTGAATATTAAAGTGTTTTTCCGCAACTTCTTTAATATTGTTTCTGAGTGTTTATAATTCTTGTTGAGAATTCGATCCTGACAATTTGGTGTAGTGGATATATGTAAGAGTTCAAGTTTATATTCATGCGTTTTGTGATTTACGTTATGTATCGTTGGTATATATGAAAGGTTATGAAATATGTATGCATGAATATTTAAAATGATATGCATGAAACGTTTGTTGTCTACATGTGGAAATGCTCGGGACGCCGGGGTCAAAGTTAAATGACGGGAAACCGTAATGAAAGGGGTTTCAGTGTGTGCGATTTGTTCCTATACTTGAAACGTAATGGGTGATTTTATAATCACTGTCAATTTGATCCACATGGTGCATACAACACAAAGGGGAGATCTCCGTAATGAAATGGTTTATTTTGGCATGAAAATGTTTATGATGTTTCAAATGTTACATAATATGTTTTACGATTGTGGTATGCATCTTATAAAATCTCATGAGCTCACGAGGCCTTGGCTGACTATTTGTATTTTAAAAATTATGGATGTATTTCAGTACCATATTTCATTAAGAACAAAGATAAAGAGAAGATCCAAGTATCAGAAAGATTAGCCAAGAAGCAAAAGTTCTTTATCAATGTGTTAACGAGGGATCAAAATTGCTAAATGTTAAGTTATTTTCCGCTGCAATGTAAGATTGTGATCATAAGAATCAGATCATTATATGGTTATTGTACGTTTAAGATGTGAGCGACAGTTTGGAAAAAGTAGGTGTCACAAGTTGGTATCAGAGCAATGGTTTAAGGGACTTGGGTGTTATTTTAGAATACCTAAGCTTAAACCAATGGTAGTTTAAGTTATGATCTGATTACAGTACTAATTGTTCCCACATATTAGTATGGATATTTGGGGGAAATGTTATGGTATATGGAGGTGATTATATGTTAAATCTAGTCCGAGTTATAAACCCATTTTAATAGAAAGACATATGTTATGCTTCAAAATTTTTGTTTTAAGTGATTTTGGTTTGAATTTAGTTTGGGTATAAGAAGAAGAGTCACAAAATGATTCGAGTTAAAATGTGTAGATAATATGACATTAAATGTCTAGAATGGAGGAGGAATAAATAGTACCGTGATTTTGAGTAAATGTGATAATGTAGTTGTATAATACATTGAAGTGATAAACATTATAAGACATAGATACTATCTAGTATGAAAATTGACAATAGATTAATGTTAGGCTTTGTATAGTAAAAGGAGCCTATGGTATTAATCTCCTTTTCACTTGAAATATACGAATACTAGATGACTTGAAGCCTTAAGTATAATAATAAAAAAAGTGTTCAAGTCAAATTGACTACACAAGAAATGGCAAAGATCACATGTTTCAAGAATCACGTCCAAGATTGAATTCTTCAAAAGCAAGTATTCTGAAGACATGCTGAATTTAGAGAATTTTTCTTTCAAGATACTTTGCTACAACATTCTGGACTAAACCTGAAGATAATTTCTTCCCATCATTCGAAAAAGAGTTTATCTACATCGTTTGGGAAGATTGCTACTTATTGAAGACTAAGGATAAGATTGAATCTTCTGAGCTGAAAAAGAGAAGACTGAATTGCTAAATCTTTTTAGTAATGATCTTGATCCAAAGGGAGAGATTGTTAGCGCACAGATTATTGGACTCAAGATCATCCAATCTGAAGATCCAATCTGAAGCTTAAACCCGAAAAGTTGCTCTCAACATTAGTCTAAAAGTCAGTTTGTAATAAATTTCAAAAGTTCGTTTTTAGTATTTTATTGTTATCCTAAATATCTAGATATTATAATTTAGGATAACAATAAAATACTAAAAACGAACTTTTGACATTTTTTACAAACTGACTTTTAGACTAATGTTGAGAGCGATTTTCGGGCTTTAGCTTCAGATTGGATCTTCAGATTGGATGATCTTGAGTCCAATAATCTGTGCGCTAACAAATCTCCCCCTTTGGATCAAGATCATTACTAAAAAGATTTAGCAATTCAGTCTTCTCTTTTTCAACTCAAAAGATTCAATCTTATCCTTAGTCTTCAATAAGTAGCAATCTTCCCAAACGATGTAGATAAACTCTTTTTCGAATGATGGGAAGAAATTATCTCCAGGTTTAGTCCAGAATGTTGTAGCAAAGTATCTTGAAAGAAAAATTCTCTAAATTCAGCATGTCTTCAGAATACTTGCTTTTGAATACATGCTGAATTTAGAGAATTTTTCTTTCAAGATACTTTGCTACAACATTCTGGACTAAACCTGAAGATAATTTCAAATCAAGTTTTTCAAATCAAGTTTTTCAAAAACCGACTCTGTGTTCTTATTTGAAAATCGATTTCGAGTTCTAGTGTGTTTTAGTTGTTAAAATCGATCAAGTTGGGATCGATATACATGCTAGATCGAGTTGTTGTGGTTTGATTTCAGTATAGAGCATAAATCGAGTTCCAAATTTGCGATTTTTGTGTCTGAGTTCAAGTTCAAATATTTCACTGTGCCATCGATTTATTCTTCAAAAAGTGATTTTTATCGAGATCGAGTGGTAACAAACTGTTCTAGAAGTGTTAGTAGTCGTTTTGTCAAACTTGGGGCTGCTAATTCGAAGTACAGACAGGTTTTAGTTGAAATTCGAAGTTACAGGGACGAACTCGCGCAAACACAGGGAAGAACTCATGCAAGTTGAACTTTGTGTGACCCACTTTGCGCCATAAACGCTTCACGCAAGTTATACTTTGCGCCACCAACAGCTCAAGTAAACTTCAGTTTGCACAACCCTGTCATCACGCAAACCTCAACTTTCGCGACCAACGAATCACGCAAACCTCAGTTATCGCGATCAACTCTTCACGAAAAGCACAAGTCACATTTGCGCCAACTCCTTGAAACACAAACTTTACTTCGCGCCAACCTCTACTAGCGCAAAGCTCTACTTCGCGCCACGTACATCTCGCGCAAACTTCAATTCGCTCGATCAACTCTAAACGCAAACTTTAGTTTGCGCGACCCACACTTCACGCAAACCTATTGTGCGCCAGTCTCTCATCGCGCAAACCATCCTTTGCGCCAACCACCTCTAGCGCAAACCTCATTTGCGACACCTTCTAAAAAAACGCAAAGTTTTCCAGACTTGGATCTTTTTATTCAGAATGACATCCAGAGAAGCCCTTGCAATCGGAACTGACACCAAACCACCAGTTCTCTTTAAAGGAGTGTTGGGAACTGAAGATTCTACCAAGTGTGATTAATGCTGCTAATACAGAATTACTACTGCTAGTTCAGAGTTAGTACTGCCAGAGTACTTTGAAGATTAATACTGCTGAGTATTACTACTGTTAGTAGAATTAATACTGCTAGTCAAAGTTAGTGCTGCTTGAACAAAGTTAGTACTGCTTAGCTAGTTAGTACTGCTAGTGGTTAGTACTGCTTAGTAGTTAATGCTGCTAAGATGATTAGTGCTGCTTATGAGATCAAGAGCCGAATTTCAAGAATGACAGCTGGAGATATTGAAGATATTCATGGAAGATATACTGAAGATATTTTTATTTATTGTAATTATCTTTTATTCAGTATATGTATAGAATGTATAGAATAGTTTTAGAGGAGATTAATTCTAGTTTTTGTTCAAGGGAAAAATCAAACTCAAGGCATAGATCCTAATTCTAGAGAAGTAGAATTCGTCTTGAAAGAGTCTGTTCTTTAAGATTGAGGTTGAGTGTGTAATCTTGTGATTTCAATCATCCAATACAAGTTTACAGTTTGTTTTTCATATTTACTGTTTTGTGATTACTGTTTCATTGAATATCAAAGTGTTATTCCGCAAACTTCTTTGATATTGTTTCTGAGAATTAATTCTTGTTGAGAATTCGATCCTGACAAGTGGTATCAGAGCCAGTATCTCAGAAACATTCATTCAACATCAATCATCATGGCTAAAGAATCAGAATCGACAAGCACTGCCATTCCCACTAAGGTAACATCTAATCTTTGTTCTAAATCCTGTATTGAAACTGTTAAAAGGTACAGGGATCACAACCAGACAATGAGTGATGACCTTAAAAGATTAGAGAGAGATACAAAAAAGACTATGTAAGAATTGTTGAGAGTTTTGAGGAACAGATTAAGAGTTTCCAAGCCAATGAGCTTCAACACTCTTATGATACAAACTACTGGAAGTGGGAGAAAGATCAATATGAGTATAAGCTTAAACAGAAAGAAGAGGAGAATGAGAAGATAAAGAGTGAGTTTGAGAAAGCCAAGCTGGATATTGAGAAATTTTCCAATGCTTCTAAAGCAATGGACTCTTTGCTCCAAACTCAAATCCATGACAAACTTAGAAGAGGAATAGGATATAACACCACACCACCACCATACAACAACAATTACATCCCTCCTATATCAGACTTGCTAGAGACCAAGAATAGGAAGGAATTATCTGATGGAGCCACTAAGGTAGATCCATTAGACAAAGTGGTGGTTGAAACAGACTCTGAAGAAGAGAACTCTAATGAAAAGAGTAAAAAGAACACTGTGAATGGTGAGATTCCTCTAGAAAATCACATTATCACCAATGAGGGATGTGGAAAGACTTGGGTCAGATCTAAGGACATAGAGAAGACTGAGGGAAAGTCTGAGAAGGTCCACTATTAGCAGACCACAGTTGTGAATCCTGTCCCTTGCAAACAGTGTTCTTGCAGTAAATCTGAGCCCCAAAAACATGATAAACCAAGGGGAAATCAGAGAAACTGGAATAATCAGTGGGCACAAAAACAAGGAGTTGATTTGAGTAGAATCAATAGACCAAAACCTTGTTTTATCTGTGGCAAATTGAATCATCTAGCCAAACACTTTATTTCAACCCTATCAACCAAAGAGTCACTTTTCAAAGAAAACCACAAAACTCTTTTGGTTATAGGAATCAGAGAAGGAATCATATGGCTGAGAACAGAGCACCTATAAGATCACATGCTCAGAACAAGTTTGCTAAACCAAAGAAAATTACTCCAAATAAGCCAAGGAGTAATTTAAAGACAAAGAAAGCAAACAACTTTGTTCAAGTATGGGTTCCAATTGCAAAGAAACCTGTTAGTACTGCTAACCAAGTTAGTACTGCTAACAAGGCTAGTGCTGCTTCTAGTAGTAATGCAGCCAAGCCTATAATCTTGACAAAGTACTCCAGTCATGAGATTCCTAAACAACTCATTCAGACCAAACTGACAGATTATATTAATAAGAAAGGACAACCCAAGACCACTTTGGCTTGGGTTCCATCAAAGACTAGCTGATTTATCAAGTGTGCAGGGCAACCAAAAGCTCAAGAGGAAGAGCATTTGGAATGCAGATAGTGGTTGCTCTTGGCACACAACAGGTAACATGAACTGCCTTCAAATTCTTCAAAAGATTTGATGGAGGACATGTTGCATTTGATTCAGAAGGAGGAATAATAAATACTCAAGGTGTGAGTTAAAAGGTAAGTTGACTTTGGAAGATTTCATTGAGCATGATGCTACTAACCTGTGTGTTTAAGTGATTCAGGTCGCATTTAATAATACACCAGAGGGAGTGATGATCATGTAGTATCAAGAAGAAAAGGATCAGGGAATGAACAAAGTAGTAAAAAGTATGAGTTAAAGGATAAGCTCAAAAGAGTAAGTATGGTTAATACTGCCAGTACAGTTTTAATACTGCCAGTGCAAAGTTAATACTGCTCGCAGTTAATACTGCTAGTTAGTTAATACTGCTAGTGGTTAATACTGCTCTCAGTTAATACTGCTAGTTAGTTAATACTGGTAGTGGTTAATACTGCTAGTTAGTTAATACTGCTAGTGGTTAATACTGCTCTCAGTTAATACTGCTTGTCCGTTAATACTGCTCTAGGTTAATACTGCTTATGTCCCGAATAGTATAAATACCTTTTGCCCGCCTAAAAGTTCATAACGACTCTTTGTATACTGTTCACTTGCGCTCTAAACCTTTTCTCTCTCAAGTTCAAAGATTCCAGGCAAGAATTTATCAAAGATCAATGGCATCAATGGCATTCATAGATGAACACAATGAGATCGCGATGCTACAGAAGCCCAAACAGGCTGAAGGATTTCACCAGATTGTCGACTTTCTGAGGACAAGTCACATCGCTCACGCACTCACGGTGTCCCCAACCATCTTTATAGAGCATCAGAGGCAGTTCTGGGCCAATGCCACCATTGTTACTGAGAATGATGTGCAGATGATAAAGACTAGGGTGTGTAACAAACCCCTAACCATTACTGAAGCAGTACTACGCATCTGTCTACGTCTAGACGATGCTGAAGGTATAACCTCTATCCCCAATGAGG
Source organism: Arctium minus (assembly GCA_954870635.1). NCBI lineage: Eukaryota > Viridiplantae > Streptophyta > Magnoliopsida > Asterales > Asteraceae > Arctium > Arctium minus. The sequence continues at coordinate 13,373,408 of OX941080.1, forward strand.
AACTTTTCTCAACTCTGTCAAGAATGAGGTATGAAGGCCAAATGGGGATTTTTAAGTTTTTCAAAGCAAAATTTTCACCCCAATGGAGGTTCTTTGTTCATACCTTAATGCATTGTATTTCAAAGAAAACAACTGGCTGGAGCCAATTTAGCAGTCCCATTGCTTATGCATTGGTGTGTTTATCCACTGCTAGAAAATTTAATTTTTCTCAAATGATTTTTCATGATCTTGTCTCAAATCTGGATAACAAGAAGAGTTTCTTCATGTACCCCAGGTTTGTGCAAGAAGTAATCACCCAAGAATTGACGGATATGCCCCACTTTGGTGGGGTATATGTACCTAAACCCCCCAAAGGCAAGGTCTTCTCAAATATGAGAAGATCTGCTGGGGACTCGGAAGGAGTTGACACCCCATTGTTCCCTACAATGATGGTGGTGTCCCACACTAATGAAGGTATGGTAGCAGGGTCAAGGCCCTCATTAGATCAACCCACTGCTAGCCAATCCCAACCTTCCCCCTCTCAAATTTTCCCTCAGTCCTTTGCTGCTAAACCCACTCCCATAATATCCAAGACTTATGTCAAGAGAAAGGTACACAAGGCTCCTTCCCTTGGTGTACCTACCTTTAACCAAGAGCCTCTAAGCCCTCTAAGGGAGAATTCTCCTTTAGAGAATATCCAAAGGGAAACCAACAGGGTGTCTCCCAACCCTCAGGAGGTGCTCTCTAAGGAGATGGAAGAGCATATGGGTGAGAAGGCTGCCACTACTTCTGCTAGCACAGAAAAGGATAGTGGTAACATCTCTAAGACCTTCCCCATGGCAACTTTGGGTGAGACATCAACCAAAGGACCCCGGTGCCAAGAAACCAAGGGGTAGTTGGTGCTTCTGCTAGGCAGAAGGCCACTACTACAAGATCCAAGGATCCCTCAAGGATGGGCAAAACATCCAAAAAGGGTGAGGACAGAACTGAAACTGATGATTTGATGGCAAAACATTCCAAGGATCCTTCAAGGGTGGGTAAAACACCTAAAGAAGGTGAGGATAGATATACTTACTGGGAATTGATTGAAGCATTAGCCAACATCAATGTTGATGTGGTTAATCAAGGTAAAGAAATTAAAGAATTGCAGCAAGTGGTCATCTCCCAACAAGAGCAGATTTCCAAACTCAAGCACTTGGTAAGAAAACTCATTGCCAAGAAAAGGAGAAAGCAGTTTGTTCTAAGGAGGAGAAATGGGACAAACACAAAGAAAGAGGAAAATGCTTCCAAAAAGGGGGAGAATTCAAGCTCAGAACAAATAGATCAACAGGTTGAGGGGGAGTTTGTTGAAGAAAGGGCTGAATTTGTTGAAGAAAAGGCAGCAGCAGAAACTGTTAGTGCTGCTGAAACTACACAAGAAGCAACTACACAAGCAGCAGTAACAGGATTAACATCTGAAGAAGTTGAAGTAGCAGAAATGTTGGTAAAGGCAAAGAATGACACTCCCAAAGCAAAAGGAGTGGTCATAAATGAAGGGGGAGCAAAGAAAGCAGAAAAGAAAGACATGGCTGCAGATGTAAAAAGAAAAGGGAAAGAAAAGATGATAGAAACTGATCAACCAGACAAAATGGAAAAGCTAATTGAATCAGATGAAGCATTAGCCAAGAAACTGCAAGAAGAGTTAGATCAAGCAGAGAAAGAACAGTTTGAGAAAGACAGAGAGATAGCCAGAGCACTAGCCAATGAACTAAATGAAGCATATCAGAAAGGGTTGGAAACAGAGAAAGCTAAGCAAAGAGCAATAAGCTTGAGAAAGGCTATGATGGCCAAATCAAGTGCAAAGAAGAGAAGACCTTCACAAACTTACCTTGCAACTCAGGAAAGGAACAAAATGATAACTTTCTTGAGGAGTGCAATTGGTGTGAAGAAAGAAATGTTCATGAAGATGACTTTTGATCAAGTCAAGGGACTATATGAGAAAGAAATGGGAAAGCTGAAGAACAATGAAAAGGACAGAGTGGAGTTTGAAAAGAAAGCTAAGGAGAGGCATGATGTAAATATCAATAAACCCTTCCCTGAAAGTGAAGAGGGAACTCCAACAAAGGAAAAGGCAGAGATTAAGGAAGAAGAGACTCTAGCTCAGAAGATCAAGAAGATAAAAAGAGTTAAGTCTATTGCTTCTAAAGGTCCTAGATCAGAAGAAAGGATAAAGGAAGAAAAGAAGAAGGAAGCTATTTTAGAGCAAGGGCAAAGGATACTGAAGAGAACAAAGATGATGGCAAACAGAAAGAAAGTTGGCAAGAAGCCTAGAGTTGAAGAAGAAAAGAATGCTGAAACTCAGGAAGAAGTACCACAGAGTTCAGATGTAAACATGTACATGGTGGTAATGGATAAAATTCCAAAGCCCATTTCAGCTGAACCTGTTGGAATTAAACCTCCTGAAGTTATTCATTGGGATACTATGGAGGTGGATGGCAAAGAGTACATTAGACTGAAAAGAAAGGATGAAAAATATGAAGTCTACAGCACCTGGAATAAAATTGTCAGAGAATGTTCAAGGTCTGATCTGGAAGAAATGTTTGAAGTGGGGATGAAAGTTCATGCAGATCAGTTAACAGCTCCAGGGTTACCAATTGTGAAGCTGGTTATGGAGTATTTGTGCATGCTGTTCAATCCAGAAGCAGTAAGGCATTTAATAAGAGATGTGTTTGAAGTTGTCAGAGGATGGACTTTGTATGAAAGGAGTGGAGTGTATGAATTAGCCTTGGATACTTTTCACATGGAGTATTACTTAGTGGATAAGGTATACAAGCATACACATCTGAAGATTCATGCTATGTTAAAGAAGAAGTTGGGTTGTGCACCAAATTCAGAAATGGCAAAGTACCTAATTCAGAGGATCATCAATCAGAGTTTGGGACTGAATCCAGATACAGGAGCATGAACCATGAGGTTTTGAAAGCATTTGAAGAACTTGACTTCTCTTCCTAAAAGTCAAGTTAGGGGGAGATTGTTGGGAACTGAAGATTCTACCAAGTGTGATTAATGCTGCTAATACAGAATTACTACTGCTGGTTACTACTGCTAGTTCAGAGTTAGTACTGCCAGAGTACTTTGAAGATTAATACTGCTGAGTATTACTAATGCTAGTAGAATTAATACTGCTAGTCAAAGTTAGTGTTGCTTGAACAAAGTTAGTACTGCTTAGCTAGTTAGTACTGCTAGTGGTTAGTACTGCTTAGTAGTTAATGCTGCTAAGATGATTAGTGCTGCTTATGAGATCAAGAGCCGAATTTCAAGAATGACAGCTGGAGATATTGAAGATATTCATGGAAGATATACTGAAGATATTTTTATTTATTGTAATTATCTTTTATTCAGTATATGTATAGAATGTATAGAAGAGTTTTAGAGGAGATTAATTCTAGTTTTTGTTCAAGAGAAAAATCAACCTCAAGGCATAGATCCTAATTCTAGAGAAGTAGAATTCGTCTTGAAAGAGTCTGTTCTTCAAGATTGAGGTTGAGTGTGTAATCTTGTGATTTCAATCATCCAATACAAGTTTACAGTTTGTTTTTCATATTTACTGTTTTGTGATTACTGTTTCATTGAATATCAAAGTGTTATTCCGCAAACTTCTTTGATATTGTTTCTGAGAATTAATTCTTGTTGAGAATTCGATCCTAACAAGGAGAATACGAACAGTGGAAGGATCGGTTCCTGAACTTTATTGAAAGACAAGATTTGGGTAATTACATCAGGCAATCCTTAGCAGAAGGACTTATGGAAACAAAATATAGGGAACCTACAGCAGGAACAAATGAGCAAAGAGTTGAAATTTTGTATGAAGATCTCGTAGGTAAAGACAAAGATAGAGAAAACGGAGATAGATTAGCTAAGTCATACATTCTACAAGGAATTCCAAACGAAATCTATGTAAAGATTGACAGCTATAAAGCCTCGAGCAAGGAGATGTGGGATCAGCTAGAGAAGATGATGCTGGGTTCGAAGGTTGGGAACCAACTCAAACTTTCCAACTGCCTAAACAGTTATGAAGAATTTAAAGGCAAAAGTGGAGAGTCTCTAGAAAGAACTTATGATAGATTCGTGACCTTGCTGAATGAACTAAGCAAGAACAAGGTCATCAAATCTCAAATAGAGCTGAACGTCAATATCCTCAGCATTCTCCAGCCTGAATGGAAGAGATTTGTCAGGCAGATGAAGCAGATCAAGGATCTGAATGAGATTCCACTTCATGAGGTGTATGAAACCCTCAAACAAAATGAAGAAGAGGTGGATGAAATTCTAGATGAGAAGAGGCAGGAAGTGAAGACAGTTGAAGACACAGTTGCTCTTGTTGTCAAAAAGTAGAAGAACAAGACAATTGTGTATGAATCAGAAGAAATTGAAGCTGATGCAAACTCTGAATCAGATGAAAATGAACAACTGAAGCAAGCAATGCTCATGCTGACAAAGGCTTTTCAGAAAAAGTTCTACAAGAAGCCAAGTTCAAACAGTGAGAGGTATTCTTATGGTTCGAGCAACTATACTTATAAGGAAAGGGTTGAAGGAAATAGGGTTGAAGGAAATATATTTGAGGGAAATAAGTTCGAAGGGAAGAGAATAGAAGAGAAGAAGCCGGAAGAGAGAAGATATCAGTCTGAAGGGAAGAGAATAAAAGAGAGGAAATTGGAAGAGAGAAGGTTTCAAGCTGAAGGATCCAGTCAGTCAGAACCACCAATATGCTACAACTGTGGCAAAACATGTCACTATGCCAGAGACTGCCGAAGGCCAAACGTCAGAAACTCCGATTATTACAAGAACAAAATGCTTCTTGCAAAGCAACAGGAGGCTGGTAAGGCACTGATGGCAGAAGATGAGTACTGGCTTGATCATTCAGACGAGGAAGAAGATGATGAAGAGAAGGATGAAGCAGTCAACATGTGCCTGATGGGAAAGCAAGAATCAGAAGTTGAAGCAGATTCAGATGACGAAGAGAAAGATGAGGTATGTGTTTTATCTTATTCAGATCTCTTAACTCAAATGCATATCATGAAGTTAAAACTCCAAGAGTTAGAGTCGAATCTTAAGAGGGAAGAGGGTGTCATTACAAACAAAAACCAATCAATACAGAAACTTAGCGATGAAATTGCTGAGAAGAAAGTATTGGTTGAGGTTTTACATAGAAACAATGACACCAGCGCGAAAGAACAGACTATAATTCTTAAAGAGAATTCTGAAGTTAAGACTAAACTAAGAAAGAGTGAGCATGATTTATATGAGCTTACGAAATTGCATTCTTCATGTGTCAAACTGAACAAACTATTCATCTGAACAAACCCAAAGAGAAAATAGAGAGATGGGGAATCGGTTATAAGAATCCTCACTGTCTTCAAAAAGGTATAGTTGAAGTGCCTGCACTTTATGATCTTACTGCTTTGAAAATAGCTCGAAGAATCCCCGAGTTTAAAGTTTTCTGGACTGGACTATCTGAAGAGGATGAAGCCAAGGAAACTGAAAAACGTTTGAAATCATCTAAAGTTCACCTTCCATTTTATTATGCGAAAGTGAATAATAGTTATGATCGAAAAGATCAAAAGAAATCTATTTCAAATGACTTCTTTCAAAGTTATTCTGAAAAAGAGATGGAGGCGAAGCCTATTGAAGGTAAAATCTACGTCCCTCCTCTTGTTTTGGAAAGTCAAATTTCTGAACTCAAGAACTCTTTAACATATGAAAGACTTTTGATTGAGATTCAACAAAAAGTTTTTTCAACCGTGCTGAAAAATGTTATTATTTCAAAGGCTTCTACATCTGATGACAAGTTTGGTTCATCAAACGGAGGGTTTGATTTTCTTAACTCCGACGGTGGTTTGGATGGTTGTTTTGAACAATTTGATTTTAATGCGAAACTTCCTAACCATTCATCTTTTCTTGTGCAACCTTTGGGAAAGACCAGTATGCCTGTTAACAGTGCAAAATCAACGAAAGTTGATAAATCAGTCTCTGTGAAAGCTAAAAATGCTAAAGGTAAGAATATATCTTAGCATTCACAGAAACCGAACACTACTGGTAATTCTAAGAAGAAGCATTCGTTTGTTGCTCAGAAGTCTAACTCACGAGTTTCAAATGTTTCAGATCTGAGCAAGCGAAAGCCAGAAGTTAAATCTCAATGGAAACCGAAACAGAAGCTTGACAAGGCTGATACATCTATTTGTAGTGTTAATTGTAATAAGACTTTACCTAGTAAAGATGTTTTGAAAGCGAATGTTGCTACTATTTTGAAATACTCTTTTACACAACTATTCCAGTTATCTAAATCTGCTAGAAAGTCTTCCTTTTATGATAAACATGTTTCTAATTCTTGTCAAGATTCTGAGATTTGGGTTGGCAATTATCATGTGCATTCATCTAATTATAATGCTTCAAATGAATTTCAAATGAAAAGAGAACCCAAATTCAAATGGGTACCAAAATCAAGTGCTAACACAGCAGGACCCAAATTCCAGTGGGTACCGAAAGCTAAATCTGTGTTGCAGGCACCTACTGTCAAGGGGGAGTAGGAGAGAAAAAGGTTTTTGAACACAGCAGTTCAAAACCCGGTCTTAAATGCCAAAATGGTTTCTGAACACGTCTGTTCAGAACCCGTGCTTAAGAATAGAAAATGAATTTTGAACAAATCAGTTCAAGACCCGCTCTTCAATGCTCAAAAGTCTTAAATTTTGATTTATGACTATCTAAATCTCTTGTTTCGTTATTTCTCATGTGTGCAGATCCGTGGTACTTGGATAGCGGATGCTCCAAGCATATGACTGAACAAAAAGAGATGTTGTCCAACTTTACAGAGAAATATTGCGGAACAGTCAGATTCGGCAACGACCAGTTTTCACCAATAATGGGATTTGGTGATGTACAACATGACAATGTCACGATAAAGAAGGTGAGCTATGTTGAAGGCTTACGACACAACCTGTTCAGTATCGGACAGTTCTGTGACAAAGGCTTAGAGGTCAATTTCAAAGCCAAGACGTGTTCAGTTCGCACTGAAGAAGGCGAAGAACTCTTGGTCGGCACGAGAAAGTCAGACCTCTACACAATTAACTTGTCAAAAGTCCAGACTGACAAGCAGGTTTGTCTACTGACAAAAGCCTTGATGCAACAAAGTTGGTTATGGCATTGACGACTCTCTCACCTCAACTTCAGGTACATCAACAATCTGGTCAGTGGAAAGCTCGTCAAAGGACTTCTAGAGCTCAAATATGAATAAGAACATCTTTGTGCATCATGTGAAAAGGGAAAGATGAAGAGGGCTCCACATAAACCAAAGCCTGAACCAAGTACAAACGCTCCGTTAGAGTTATTGCATATGGACTTATGCGGTCCGATGCAAACTCAGAGTCTAGGCGGAAAGAAGTACATACTCGTTATCGTGGACGATTACTCGCGATACACATGGGTCAAGTTTCTACGTTCAAAGGATGAGACACCAGATGTTCTCATCACATTCCTGAAGATGACCCAGGTGAATCTGCAGAAACCGGTCAAGATTCTAAGAACAGACAACGGCACAGAGTTCAAGAACAAAAAGGTTGAAGAATATCTCGAATCTGTCGGGATTTCATATCAATACTCTGCTGCTCGAATGCCTCAACAGAATGGAGTGGTCGAAAGAAGGAATCGTACGCTAGTCGAGGTTGCTCGTACTATGCTAAGTCAATCTGACTTACCTCTATTTTTGCGGGCTGAAGTTGTATCGACTGCGTGCTACACACAGAATCGATCCAAGATACACCGCATATTCAAGAAGACTCCTTATGCGTTGATCAACAACCGAACACCGACAATCAAATATTTCTATATATTTGGGTGTAAGTGTTTCGTTCTAAACGATAGAGAGAGTCTCAACAAGTTCAGTGCTAAGGCGGACGAAGGCATCTTCATTGGTTATTCCTCTACGTCAACTCAGTCCAGAACCTACGTCTCAACAGAATAAATCAGATGAAGCATCAACGTCAACTAATCATATATCTGATTTAGATTTATTATTTGATTTGTTTTATGATGAATTTCTTGGATCTAATGTAAAGAAATCTGTTGTGGTTGACAGGATGGAAGAATCAACGACTACTCATCCAACCAGTTCAGATATTGCTATTGAATCCAACACCCCGATTCAACAAGAAATTCCAGTTCAAATGCCGACTCCAACAGTTGAAGATGTGACAAATCAAGAAGAAACAGAAGTAGCTGAAATAGTAGGTTGTTCTATACAGACTAATCTACAACCGGACCAAGCTGTACGTACTGAGACTTCTGTACCATCTACTTCAACTGAACCCCCCATTCCTTTTTATATTGATCTATCTACATATAATCCACTCCCATCAATTACTTCAACTGCAATCATCATTCCTCCTGAACAAACTGAAGAAGGTACAAGTGGATTTATAAATGATACAATTGACATACATTCATATAATCCACTACCTCATGAACATAAATAGACCAAAGAGCACCCGATAAGCCAGATCATTGGCGATCCATCCAAACCGGTGCAAACTAGGTCAGCGTCAATGAACATGTGCATGCATGACTCCTTTCTGAGCAAGTTTGAGCCAACTCGCGTATCAAAGACACTTGCGGATACAGAATGGGCGATTTCAATGAAAGAAGAGCTGAATCAGTTCGACGCACTTCAAGTCTGCAGACTCGTACCAAAACCTCAAGGTAAAACCATTATAGATACGAAATGGGTTTTCAAGATCAAGAAAGACGAAGATGGTACCGTTATCCGAAACAAGGCGAGACTTATAGCCAAAGGATACAGACAAGAGGAAGGAATCGACTACGACGAGACATATGCTCATGTGGCGCGATTAGAGGCAATTAGAATGTTTCTAGCCTACGCAACCCACAAGAACTTCACGGTCTTTCAAATGGAGGTGAAGACTGCCTTTCTAAATGGCATACTAAAGGAGGAAGTCTACGTCTCTCAGCCAGAGGATTTTGTCAATCAAGAGAAGCCGAATCACCTCTACATTTTCGACAAAACACTCTACGGTCTGAAACAAGCTCCTCGTGCCTGGTATGATGTCCTTTCACAATTTTTAGTCAAGTTTGGTTTTTCAAAAGGTACGGTGGATACCACTTTGTTTATCAAAAAGGAAAAAGCCGATATCATTTTAATACAAATCTATGTAGATGATATTATTTTTGGCTCTACAAATCCTAAGTACTGTAAAAAAAATTCAAACCTTATGGTGTCAAGATTTCAGATGAATATGATGGGAGAGATGAATTTCTTTCTCGGATTACAAGTCAAACAATTTTCATCGGGTATTTTTATCAATCAATCAAAATACATTCTTGAAATTCTTCGGAAGTTCAAAATGGAAAATTCAAAACCGATTGGTACCCCAATGGCACTAGGTACTAAGATTGGCACCGATCCTTCGGGTAAGGCTGTTGATGTTAGGACTTATAGAGGGATGATAGGTTCTTTAATGTATCTTACTTCTAGTAGGCCAGATATAATGTTTTCAACATGCTTATGTGCATGATATCAGGCCAATCCAAAAGAAATCCATATGTCTGCAGTTAAGCGCATATTTAGGTATCTGAAGGGCACTGCAGATCTTGGTCTGTGGTATCCTAAAGATACTAGTTTTGAACTAACCGCTTACACAGATGCAGATCATGTTGGTTGTATGTTAGACAGGAAGAGCACATCAGGACATGTACAGTTCCTCGGTGATAAGCTCGTAAGTTGGGCATCGAAGAAGCAACTTTGTGTTTCAACTTCAACGGCCGAAGCAGAATATGTAGCTGCTGCTAGCTGCTGTTCTCAGGTCTTATGGATGAGGACACATTTGCGCGACTACGGTTTCCACTTCAACAAAATCCTGATATACTGTGACTCCAAGAGCGCCATCGCAATAACAACGAATCCTGTTCAGCACACCAAAACCAAACACATAGACGTCAGGTATCATTTTATTAAAGATCATGTCGAAAAAGGAACAATTGAACTTTTCTTTGTAAAAACTGATTACCAGCTTGCCTATTTGTTTACCAAACCTTTAGACGAAAAGAGGTTTACCTTTCTTGTCTCTAAGCTTGGTATGCTAAATCTTAAGATCTAATCAGTAGTTACCTATTAAAGTTTTCTAATTGCATACTTTTTCATCATTTATTCATTTTTATTTCTAATTGATATATGCACTTCTATATTCTGTTCATGATCCAAGGGGGAGTATGAGAAGAAATTGACAAGTGGTCAATATTATTTCGAGGGGGGGCTCATAAAATTTTTGCATGTACCTTTTATGTCAATTTTTTTTTGTAATGCAAGATTTTAGGGGGAGCTCTTCAAGTCAAAGGAGTACGGATATGACTTCTGATTATTTCTGATCAGAACTCGTACTTGTAAAAGTTTTACTGCTTTTTGTCTTTTCAATTTAAGTGAATAAATTTTACTTTGACTTGACATAAGACTTTTGCAGAATTTTTGAGAGAAGCTTACAAGTTCATATGTTTATGACTTTAAGCTTAGCTTAATGAAATATAAGATCGCACGTTAAGGTACAATCCTTTATCTTAATCTCATATATGTTTGAAATAGGACAACTTTCAATCATAGAAAACATGTTCTAAAATGTTCAAACCACTTCCCTATTTTTCAACAGATTTTATATTTTGGGAGTGTAATTTAAATGTTTTACATGAGCTTACATGATAATAAATCAGTTTGAGCAACATATTCTTTATAGGATATATGGAATCATTGTGCCAGGAATTCACACAACTTTTATGGAATCACCTTAACCAGTGATTTCTACCCAAGAAGTTAATCCATAGTGATTGAGTGTGAGAAGTCGAAAAGAAATGAGTGTGATTAGAGTGAGAAAAATGTTTAAAAGAAAGAGCGTGTGAGAACAGAGTTAAAAGAATATCACAACTCTGCACTAACTTTTTTGAGTCGGGCAACCACATTTCTAGTGTTTCACATATCATTGGTGATCATTGTTGAAACAGGTAACTAGCCCTTGCCAACTCTTGAATTTACCCCACCAACTACTCATTTTCTTCTTAACAAGAAAGTGTTTGACATTTTCAAAGGGGAAGCAACACATTTGCTATCAGATTTTCATTTGGAAAATCTGGATATTGAAAAGAAGGAAGTCTGCCCCACCTTCGCACTTCAATCATGCACATTGAGTCTGTGTTTAACTTACTGTTGTCTCAGTGGTTTACACAATTTTGAGCCAATAAGCAATCATCAGTGCTTAAATTCTTTCTATCACAAGCACAAACACACAAGGAATTAGTTTCCTTGTCATAACGTTTATAGAAATTACCTTTGTGGTGTTTCGATGATTAAATGGAAGCCCTGGGGGAGTCAACATCAAACAGCTCCTTTCCAATGTGTATTTGTTACACACAGTGACTTAGTGTTACTGACAGACATGTTAACTGATTCATTTGTTGATTCAGGTGTTACATGACTATTTTGTCTAGATTTGCAATGATCTGGATGAATATCTTTTGAATTGACGAATCAGAGGCTCCAACTGAAAGACATTTCTTACTCAAAGTTTTGATGGAGTCGTTGCACTTTTCATCAAAAAGGGGGAGAATGACTACACAAGAAATGGCAAAGATCACATGTTTCAAGAATCACGTCCAAGATTGAATTCTTCAAAAGCAAGTATTCTGAAGACATGCTGAATTTAGAGAATTTTTCTTTCAAGATACTTTGCTACAACATTCTAGACTAAACCTGAAGATAATTTCTTCCCATCATTCGAGAAAGAGTTTATCTACATCGTTGGGAAGATTGCTACTTATTGAAGACTAAGGATAAGATTGAATCTTCTGAGCTGAAAAAGAGAAGACTGAATTGCTAAATTTTTTTAGTAATGATCTTGATCCAAACGGGGAGATTGTTAGCGCATAGATTATTGGACTCAAGATCATCCAATCTGAAGAACCAATCTGAAGCTAAAGCCCGAAAAGTCGCTCTCAACATTAGTCTAAAAGTCAGTTTGTAATAAATGTCAAAAGTTCGTTTTTAGTATTTTATTGTTATCCTAAATATCTAGATATTATCATTTAGATATTATTTAGGATATTTAAGTTATTATATTAGTTTAATTAGATATTATATTAGTTTATTAGTTTTATTTATCAAGTGGGTTTAGTTAGTGTGTTGAGAAAGCTATGTTAGATCTCATCTCATAATATCGGTACACAATATATCACACAAAAAAACAATCTAAGAACACATTGACCGATATTGTAATACAGAGAGAAAAGAGAGAAAGCTTTATCAAGAACTCAACCGTGTAATCATCGTTTTATATATCTAAATAGGTTGGTAATCTATATCTTTGTTTGTTGTTTGATTATCTGGTAACGATCACGGACTCACACAAATGCAAATTGCAATGAGTAAGACACTGTGAACATCATGGAGATGGAAAGTTTTCTTTAAGGTGCAAATGAAATATTGTGTAAAAAGCTTCAAAGAGGTATTAGGATTAATGTTAGAAGTAGTATAAGAGTATTATGTTTTCTAAGAGGTATGCAATCTCAAAATTTTGAAAGGGAAGCACTGTTGTAGAATATGTGATTTAAATAATTTTTACATATAATTTGATCGTGATGATCAATTAGGTGATCATGAGGTCACAAAAGAAAATGTCAATTGGGAGGTTGGCAAAGCAAAGTATAAGGCATGCATGTCGATATTCAGAGGGCATACAAGTGACGTGGAGTTAAGACAAAAACATAATACTAAACTATTTTGGCACCTTATATGTATATTGATATATATGACTCGAGAAATAAACCCTCAAAAATGATGTCAATTGATGTGTATGAAGTATGAATATAAGATATACACATATATTATAGCAAACAAAAAAAAAGTAAGGTATGAGCAAAGTATGATGTGATGATATTTGGAAGAAGATATCATATGTGCAATAAAAAAAATGAGGAAGTATTAAGTGCTCAATGTAAAGATGGTGTCCAAATTTTGGGTAGATTCAAATGGGATAAAAAAAAAAGTTGACTGCCTAGTTGTTACATGATACAGTATTACGATGGAATGACTTAAAGGTAATGTTCAATTATTATATATCCAAATATATATGGGGTATTCGATTAAAAATGATATCGGTGCTAGAAGCTTCGCCTGCTCGATGTTCATATGAATGCATTTTCATTTTTTTTAAAAGACGAGAAAGAGTTAGCCTTAAATGTCCCTATTCAATAGGCTTTCCTTCTCCCTGACAAAGATTCAGAGATGATAGTATCTTAGGGTTTATAACTCATAACAAAGAGTGTTTCTCCGTAGATTAGCACAAGTGATCGTTCTTTTGTGCTCGGATCATGCAGTTCGTGATCTGGTCATAGAAAGAAGGAAGTCCTAACTCATTTAGAGATGAGGTATCCCAATTATGTGAGCAAGTACTCTCAATCAATAAAAGTTGTATATATGTTTCTTTTAAATGTCCAAAGAGGGAGATACTAGAAATAAGTGAGATGTTCGGCAAAAAAAAAATGATCGCCATAAGCGGATATCATTAAAGGATATTAGACATGTAAAGTAAGGCGACATTGGTTAAAAGTGCAAAAAAAAAATGAATGACAAACTTATTTGAGAAGAGATAAGAAATGAGAAGCTTGGAGCATATAAAATTGGTTGATAGATTGGTTATGTAGTAGCCAAACAATAAATAAATGCTAGCATGCATGAATTTGAAGTTATTATGTTAAAAAAAAAGATGATGGTCAAGATGGATGTCAAATTAATAATGACCCCAGGTCATCGAAGTTGAACATCTCAAGTATGTAATTTCAATGGAATAGTTCAAAAAAAATTATGCAGTCTGTATATGTTGTGAAGACGAAATATCTCAGGACGATGTATTGAATTAGAGTGCGCAGCGAAAGGATTATGATTTGCTAGTTGCTGTTAGATCAATTTTAGTTGTAACCTTTGTATTTATTTTACTTTGAGGGTATATAAACCCTTGTCTTAGTTGTTTTTAAGAACAACAAATTACTTTTGCATATCTTGAATATATACTACTTTTGGCTCCACATTCACTTTCTCTCTCTAGCTTTCTCTCTCTAGAATCTTATGATCTTAAGTTCACAATTGGTATCAGAGCAGGTTAGATTTTGAGAGATTTGAGAGTAGAGTACTAAATTTCGTGTTAATCAGTTCAATCGATTTTCTAATTCGTCAGAATTTTTTTTTCAAGAAAATAGTTTTCTAGATCTATGTTGATTTTCTGAACGATTTTCAGTGATTTTGGATTCAATTGCTTCGGAATTCAGTGTAGAACATGTTTTGTTCTTGATTCGTGCAAAGATTTGATCATTTTGTAATCGAATTTGTCAATTTTGAATATTCCAGAAAAGTTCTCGAGTTTTTTTCTGTTCTTCGCGAATTCTTGCTGATTTTTGGTGTTTGGTCTATATTTGGATTAGTTTTGGATAATGAACCTGTTTATAAGTGAATTCCATGAGAGTGTTTTGAGAAATTTTGGACTTGTGTGATTTTCTTCGTTCGTAAACTAGACAGAATCGATTTTCGGTTCATTCATAAGAGTTTTCGGGTTATTCATCAGGGTTTTCGGTTCTTTCTTCAAGTTTTTCGGTTCATTCATCTGGATTTTGTTCTTTTCGGCTAAGAGTTTTCGTTCTTTTCAGTATCATCTTCAACCGAGAAGCTAAGTTTTCGGTCTCTTATATAACCGAAAAGTTTGGTTTTCGGTTTCCTCAACAACCGAAAAGCGTGGTTTTCGGTTCTTATTTTCCTCAGCCGAAAAGCTCTCTGCTACTATTCAACATGTCTCTTCAATCTCAAGTCTATAAGAATGAGTTGATGATGTCTCTCGGGACAGATACACGTCCCCCTGTGCTTATTAATGAGAATGAGTATTCTCAATGGAGAGATCGATTTATTAATTTTCTTGAGAGACAACAAAATGGGGATTACATGGTTCATGCTTTAACCAATCCTCCTTTTGAGAGACCTGTCAAGATCATTCCAGCCACTGCTAATACTGAACAATCCACAATACTAAAGCCAGTTGATGAGTACAATGAAGAAGAATCTTTAAAGTACAACGGAGAAAGAATTGCTAAGTCTAATCTCATTCTTGCCTTGCCAAATCACATATATAATCGTGTAGATTGTTACAAGAACAATCTAAAGCTTATGTGGACTCATTTGGAGAAAATCATGCTTGGCTCAGTGGTGGCTACTCAACTTCGAAAAACGAGATACATGAACAGTTTTGAGGAGTTCAAAGCAAAGAGTGGGGAGGATTTGAAGACTGTCTTTGATAGATTCTGTGCTGTGATAAATGATTTATACAAGATTAGTGTGGAAAAGTCCCCGTTGGAAACAAACTTAAAGTTTCTGAACGCTCTTCAACCTGAATGGACAAAGGCATGTCATAGACTTCGTATTGATCCAAAGATTTCAATCATGCCAATTCAAGAAATGTTTGAAATTCTCCTGAATGAAGAAAATCTGATTGTGGCAAAGAAAGAAAAGCAAGAAAAGAAGAAGAAAGGAAAAGATGTAGATCCTATTGCTCTAATGACTGCAAAATTTACTGAGCAAGCTTTTGAGAATACTTATGATGGGAATATTGATGATGAAGGAGAAGCTCTTCAAAAAGCAATAATCTTACTTTCTCAGCAATTTGCACGAAAGTTTCCTAACCGGTCCAGCTCCAACAACAATCTTCGTCTTTCATCTGGGTCAAGGAAGGTGGATTTTTCTGGGTCAAAGACTATCTATCCAAAGCCTGATCATCCAAAGCTTGTGGAAGAAAAGAGGGATGAGAAGAAACCTCCTACATGCTACAACTGTGGTAAAGTAGGTCATTACTCTAAAGAATGCCGAACAAAGGTGGTTCGTGATTCTACCTACTATCAAAAGAAGGCTGATAAGTTGAAAAAGAAGGAAAATTGAGCTGTTCTCTTAGCTGAGGAAGAATCATTTATTGATTTCTCTGATAATGAAGAAGAAAAAGAGGAAACTGCAGCAATGTGCTTTATCGGTGATGATCAAACTGATGATGAAGATGATGATTCAACTGATGAGTCTGAGGTATATTCTGACTTAGAAATTAAATTCATTAACTCTCAGTTTGATATTATCATTTCTGCCTTGCAAAATTTTCAAAAAATGCTTAAATCTGAAAAGGAAGTGAATCAAGAAAAGTGTTATAAAATTGAAAAATTACAAATTTCTTTGGAAGATCAAAAATTGATTCTAAATGATACCAAAGAAAATTTGCAAAATAAAATAAATGAGTTGGAAAGTTCAAACAAGACTTATCTTGATTCATTGACTAGCTTGACCAATTCTAAAAATGAGCTTTCAAATAACATTGTTGATTTAGAAGAAAAATTATATATGAGAGCTCAATCTGAACAAACAATTAATATGAATAAACATCGTAGTTATGAGTCCATTAAAGAAAAGTGGGGGCTTGGATATGAAAGTCCTAAATATTTAAATTTAGCCATTAACAAATCCCCTACTATATATCACTTTGAATATTTGAGACTTGCTCGTTATGCTCCCCAATTTATAATAGATTGGATGAATGAACAGCAAATCTTAGATATTGAGGCTAAGAGAAGAACAGAAAACACTAGAATGGAACTCCCATTTGTTTATTCGCGTGAAAATGCAAAATATTTTCCTGATCCTCAAAAGAAAAAGAAATCTGGAATATTTTTAAATACAAACTCATCTAACAAAACAACTTTACCAAACGACTATTTTGATTCTTATATTGTAAACAAAAATGAGGATAGTGTTTCTAAAACATCTTATAATACTAAGAAATACGTTCCTCCTTTGATTTTAGAATCTAAAATTGTTGAGTTGGAAGATAAGATAGATGATGATTTTATTCAAAACAGTTTGGAAAAAGATATCATTTTTACTGTTTTTAAATCTAGTTTTAAAAAGAATGTTATTTCTGAAAAACAAGTTTCTGGATTTTCTAAAGTTTCAGTTGAAAATAAAATGGGATTTTCATCAAGTGTTGGTTCTCGGTCCAAGTTAGAAACGAAAACTGAATATTCTCGGTCTCAGTTGGAAACGAAAACTGGACTTTCTCGGTCTCAGTTAGAAACGAAAACATCAGTTTTCGGTTCATCCTTGGAACGAAAACCAGATTCTTACTCTTATCATTGTGGTAATTTTACGACTTATGCTACGTGAATCATATAAGTTGTCTGATCAAATGGATGATTCTTTGACTTTCAATGATTTTTATTTTTCAAAGAAAAGAAAAAGAAGACGGTCAAGAAAGTCTAAGAAGAAAGATAAGAATGAGCCTGATAAATCTGATTCTGATTCTTCCTTTTCAGATCGGCCTTTAAGAAAGGAAATCAAGATGGAATGGCGGGTGAAGAATAGAAAAATAGATGATATACATGTATTAGATAAACGTGATGATACTTGTAATAAAAACTCATTTGCTAGTTTGAATAATGTTCAAAAATATTCTCGTGAGCAAATGTTGATTCTTCAACAGGATATCGCATGTTTGTCTTCTCCATGTGATCTATCTTCTATTGCTTTACACATTTCATCTAAATGTACTAACTCTTCTTTGTTTCACTATGCAAAATCTTTTGTGAAAAGTACATTTTTCTTTAACAAACTCATGAAATGTTCTAATCAAAAGGGACCCATTCTGAAGTGGGTTCCTAAATCTTTGTGAGTTTTTTCATGAATGCAGCCTAGTCATCTCTGGTATATGGACTCTGGATGTTCAAAACATATGACTGGCAATAAATCTTTATTGTCAAATTTTAAAGAACAGTCTGGAGGTCGTGTGAGATTCGGAAACAGATACACTTCTCCTATTCTTGGCTATGGCGATCTTGTACAAGGCAACATAACGATTAAAAGAGTTAGCTATGTTGAAGGCTTCGACTTCAATCTCTTTAGTATTGGGCAATTCTGTGATAAGAATTTGGGAGTCAATTTTAAATCAAAAAGAGTTACAGTCAAAGATGACAGTGGTAAGGAACTTCTCATTGGTAGAAGACGGTCAAATCTTTACACTATTGATTTTTCAACAGCCAAGTTCCCTTCCAAGACTTGTCTTCTTTCAAAGGCTTCAGTCCAAGAAAGCTGGTTGTGGCATAGACGGCTAGCTCATCTCAATTTCAAGTACATTGATCGTCTTGCTAAAAACGACTCAGTTCGTGGTCTTCCGACTCTTCGATTTCAAACAGACAAACTTTGCCGAGATTGTGAGAAAGGCAAAATGAAGAAAGTTGCACACAAGCCAAAGCCTGATTTTTGCACAAAGGATATTCTAGAAATCCTTCATGTAGACTTGTGTGGCCCAATGAAGACAAAGAGCATTGGTAAGAAACGCTATGTATTGGTCGTTGTTGATGATTATTCAAGATACACTTGGGTTCGTTTTCTGAAATCCAAAGACGAAACCCCGGAGATACTTATCACTCTCATCAAGACTACTCAGACTAACAAGCAAAAGCCAGTCAAGATTGTCCGATCAGACAATGGTACAGAATTCAAGAACAACATTTTACAAGCTTTTTATAATGAACATGGCATCCAACAACAGTTTTCTGCCGCACGTACACCACAACAGAACGGAGTTGTTGAACGTCGCAATCGTACGCTTGTAGAAGCTGCTCGTTCCATGCTTGCTTACTCTGAACTTCCTATCTCTCTTTGGGCCGAGGCTATCTCTACTGCATGTTATACTCAGAACCGTTCGATTCTTCATCGCAGATTCAATAAGACTCCATACGAATTGATGAATGGAATCAAGCCTAATATCAAATACTTCAAAGCGTTTGGGTCAAAATGTTATGTTCTGAACGATCGAGATAACCTCAACAAGTTTGCACCAAAGGCTGATGAAGCAATTTTTCTTGGTTATTCAATTTCTTCAGTTTCTTATCGAGTATATCTTACTTCTTCGCGCAAAGTCATCGAAAGTGTCAATGACAGATTTGATGAAGCTGCTGGTTTGGCTTCTGACCAGTCTGGATCAGAACCCGGTGTTATTAAGAATGCTTCTGATCAACCAAGATCAGAACCAGTGAAGATTTCTGATAATCAAGATTTTTCATCTAATACTTCATCTATTATTCTTACTGATCTTCATTTATTATTTGAAAATTTTTATGATGATGCACCTAAAACTAATTCTTCTAATGGTTCTACTGCTGTATTACAGGAACCTGGCATTGCTTCTACAAGTTCTTCCGCTGCTACACAAAATTCTGATGATGCAATTCCAGATGTTCCTGTGACTGAACTTCCTACATCAGCAGTTGAAACTACATCTCAACTGGAACCATCCATTGTTATAGAGCTGAATTTTTCTCCACCAGTTCAATCTGAAGATGCTCCAGCTATTTCTGATGACTCTCAAACAACATTTCCAGATGTTACTTTATCTGAATCAGTTGAAGTAGTCCATCCTCCAACAATTAATACTACACAGATTATCTCTTCTGATTCAGAACCTCTCATAATTTCATCTCATGGTATTCAAAGTGTTCAAGATGAAATAATTCCTCTACCTCATACGACAAAATGGACAAAGGCGCATCCTCTTCATCAAATCATTGGTGATCCTGCTTCTTCGGTATCAACTAGGTCAAAAGTTGCTTCTTCAAATGAATGTTTGTTCACTTGTTTTCTAAGCAAGCTTGAACCTACAAAAGTTTCTGAAGCATTGGCTGATCCAAAGTGGATCATTGCAATGCAAGAAGAACTGAATCAGTTCAAGGCATTAAAGGTATGGCGTCTTGTTCCAAAACCACGAGGAAAGAGCATTATCGGAACGAAGTGGATCTTTAAAAACAAGAGAGATTCAGAGGGTATTGTTGTCAGAAACAAAGCAAGACTTGTTGCAAAAGGCTATCGTCAACAAGAAGGGATAGACTATGATGAGACATTTGCTCCCGTTGCACGTCTTGAAGCTATTCGAATGTTTCTTGCTTTTGCTTCTTATCAGAACTTTAAAGTTTATCAGATGGATGTAAAGACAGCGTTTCTTAACGGTCGTCTAAAAGAAGAGGTCTATGTCTCTCAACCGAAAGGTTTTATGGACAAAGATCATCCAGATCATGTTTACATCCTCGACAAAGCATTGTATGGTTTGAAACAAGCTCCAAGAGCGTGGTATGACGAATTGTCTGCATTTCTGCTAAGCTCAGGTTTCACAAAAGGTTTAATCGATACTACTCTGTTTGTTTTTAGAAAATATTCTGATATTTGCTTAGTTCAAATTTATGTTGATGACATTATTTTCGGCGCTACTAATCCTTCACTTTGTACTTGGTTTTCCGATCTCATGACTTCTAGATTTCAGATGAGTATGATGGGAGAGATTAAATTCTTTCTCGGACTCAATGTTCAGCAACTTTCAGATGGGATTTTTATCAATCAAGCCAAATATGTCTTTGACATTCTGAAGAAGTTCAATATGGATAAATCTACAAGCATTGGAACTCCAATGGCTCATGGTGCAAAGATAGGCTTGGACCCAGATGGAAAAACTGTTGACATCAAGACTTACAGAGCCATGATAGGATCTCTAATGTATTTAACTGCCAGTAGACCGGACATCATGTTTTCAACATGCTTACTTGCACGATTTCAGGCGAATCCAAAGGAATCTCATCTGTTAGCTGTAAAACGGATCTTCCGTTACATCAAAGGAACACCATATCTAGGTTTGTGGTATCCTAAATCTTCTGATTATTCTTTAACAGCTTTTTCAGATGCAGATTACGGAGGAAATCAGCTTGATCGCAAAAGCACTTCCGGGCATATCCAGTTTTTGGGAGATCGTTTGATTAGCTGGTCATCAAAGAAACAGAACTGTGTGTCAATCAGTACTGCTGAAGCAGAATATGTGGCCGCTGCAAGCTGCTGTGCTCAAGTGTTATGGATGAAAACACAGCTGCGGGACTACGGGATGAATTACAACAAGATTCCAATCTATTGTGATAGCAAATCTGCCATTGCTATTTCTGTAAACCCGGTTCAGCACACTAAAACAAAGCATATTGATATGAGATATCACTTTATAAAGCATCACGTCGAAGAAGGTACGATTGAACTTTATTTTGTACCTACTGAGTATCAATTAGCTGATATCTTTACTAAAGCATTGGATGAAAAACGCTTTAATTTTCTTCTGACGAAAATTGGAATGCTTAATTTAAAGATTCAAAATGATTAACAAATATTGTTTAACAGAATAGAATTTTTATAAATTTTCTATCTATTGATTGCTTGTGCATGCCTAGGAAATTTTTACAAGTTTATTGTTTATAAATGAGTGTTATTTGTTCAAATTTCAAAATTTTTGATCTCGAATGGTTCACTTCATGAAAATTTTCATATGTGTTTTAAGATATGTAGGTCAATATATAATAGTCATCAAGGCTTTGAAATCCTATTTACAAATTTTATGGATGATTATGGAGATATAGGCTAAACTAATTAGTTAGTTGATCCTAGTGATTGAGATGATAAAATAATTCATATTTCATAATACAGAAATCATTTAGTTTGATAGTTCATATCTGTGACCTTTCTGGTTTGGAAGAGTAAGATCCGCGGGTTGCTTGACAGCTGACCCCCTAAGGCTACGGTTTGGGAGCGGTCGATCAGAAATTCTGCTATAAAACCAGTTAGAAAGTCATGTTCTACTGATATGAATGGGCTTAGGGAATATCGAGATAGCCTTTCTGATCTGGGTAAGTAAGTTCTGTGGGGTGCTTGTCACCTAGTCCCCTAAGGCTATGGTCTGGGAGCGGCTGATCAGAAAACCTGCTATAGGATCAGATAGAAAGTTATGTTTACGATGTTTTCCAGGCTTACTAAATTCTCTGGTTAAAAAGATGCCATAGTGCACAATTGCAAAAGATGCTATAAGAGCACACTCATTTGAAGATGCCAATGTGCACACTGTCAAAAAGATGCCAATGAGCACAACATCTCATGATACTTGGTAAAACTGCTAAGATGTGATAAACCTGTAAATCTATGAAAGTTCTATTTTTTTAGTGTGAGTAACAGCTGCTTTTACTCTTATATAGTGAAATACATTTTTCTTAAGACTGGTCATTTTTTTCTCATGTTTGTCCACCTATTAGAAGGATGAAAATCTTTGTTTTCGAACTTATATACACTCTTTATGCAATAATACATGTCTATAGTTCCAAAAGCATGCATAGGATTTCATTAGATGGTTTATTTTATGAAAATTTTATTAGGTTAAATTTTATTTGTCAATTAATTTTTTATTCTTTAAAATACTCAGTAATTACAAAATCTTGTTCAATTTTATTTTCTAAAAATGTTGATGTAATATGAAATGATTTTTTTTCTCAATATTTAATTTTTTTTTTTTGTGTGCTTTTCTTAAAAACCCGGTTCTTTAATTTCTTTTCAAATATCACTTTTCCCAAGGTCACTGTTCATCTTCTTCATTTTCAAAGTTACTATTCATCTTCTTCATTTTTAAGATCACTATTCATTGAACACCCGGTTCCAGTTCTATTTTCAATTTTCAGTTGTTTTCGAAACATTTTGAATACATTTGTGTGTTTCGTGGTTCGCCGATTCGTCTAGAACATTTGTGGTTCGCCGATTCAACTTCGGTGGTGGTGAAGTTCAGGGGGAGTCTTCGAATCGATTTGTTCTTCTAGAGTTTAAGTCGATTATTGTCTTTTGATTTAACGAATTTCAGCATTACAGGTATGTTTTTCTACTCTTATGCTTCGATTAAAAGGTTTTTATGTATGCATTTTTGTAGGGGGAGCAAAGGAAGTTCTTTCGATTCTAATCTGGAATGAGAACTTCACTTCTCGGTTCACTCATAACCGAGAACTTCATTTTTCGGTTCACTCATAACCGAGAACTTCACTTCTCGGTTCTTTCATCAACCGATTACTTCACTTCTCGGTTCTTTCATCAACCGATAACTTCACTTCTCGGTTCTTTCATCAACCGATAACTTCACTTCTCGGTTCTTTCATCAACCGATAACTTCACTTCTCGGTTCTCTCACCAACCGAGAACTTCAACTCTCGGTTCACTAACTAAACTTCATTTCTCGGTTCCTTCCATTCAACCGAGTACTTCAACTTTGGTTCACTATATATTTTTGCCATCTTTGCTTCTCGGTTCATTCCATACCCGATAAGCTCATTTCTCAGTCTATGTTATAACCAAGAACCTCTCTTCTCGGTTCTTGGTGCAACTGAGAACTTTACTTTTCGGTTCTTGTTTCAACCGAATTTTACCCTTTTCGGTTTGTTCTACAACCGAAAACCTCACTTGGTTCTTTCAGATTGATTATATCCTAACTTTTTAACTATGCTTACTTTTCAGACTTAATGGCTGATGTTCAAGTACAACAAGATGAGAATGATCTCTTGGATCATCTTAATGATCAAGAACAGATTTCTAGGCTTCGTCTTATGCCTTCTCAGCCTTCAACAACAGCTGATCAATCTGCTCAAGGACTAGTTCCGGATGATTTTCTGCATCATTCTCACTTCCTTCCTTACAAGGGCAATAATCATTATGTTGATTTTGGACATCTGAACATACGTGGAGTGGTGAAAGAAATTTTAAGAGGACATCCAATTGCTTATGCGTTGACAAAAACAGTTGATGTTCCTGAGGTATATGTGCAGCAAGCCTGGCACTATATTACAAAGAATGATAAAGTAAATCCTCCACATTTCCTGATAAATGTAGATCAGTTTGAATCTCGGCTTACTTTCAGAAGGTTACATGTGCTTCTACAATTTCCAGGCCCTGATTCCAGACCAGGCAAAGTTGCTTATGATCCGTTCCCTTCTGATCAAACTGTTCTTGATGGCATTATTGCACTTGGTTATAATGGTGAACTCAGAAAAGTGACTCAGTTTCACAAGGCTAAGCTTCCACCTCTCTGGTATGATTTCTTCTCTATATTCAATCGGTGCTTAACTTCAAAGGCTACTGGTACAGATAGCACAAGCATGCCGATTCTGAAGTTATTCTACTGTGTTATTCACGATCTTCATATCGATTATACTTTGGCCATCTGGACTGGTCTTTCAGAAGTTGTATATGCTAAAGCGACAAACAATAGGAGAAAGTTTGTGTCGTTTTTGCGATTTTTGAAGATCTTTGTTCGGAGCATTATGGATAGCACAAAGAATTTTCCTGCTCGCACACAATGTGCCTCGCATTGCCGATTATCAGTGTAAATACTTCCAGATTCAAAAGCATACGTTTACGAATGAAGATCAATGGATGCCCATTCCAGCAATTCTTATCGTGAATTATGCAGATTTGACAAATGAAGCTGTGGTTGAATACATGCTAGATCATGATTACGAGATTCCACAGGCAGAGGATGCTGATGCAGATGTTCAAGTTGCTCATTTACAACAACAAGATCAAGACAAGGTTGCAGAGGAACATGTTGATGAAGTTCAAGAAGTTGCAGAGCAAATTCAGAAACAACAATATGCATTCCCTGTTGGTTCTCGTTTGGTTCAGGCAATCCCTGAATCAGGTTCAGATATTCACTTTGTCATTGAAGATGAACTTGAGGAATTACATGATGATGATGATAATCAAGAGTTTGTTGATTTTCAATCCAATCAAGAAGGTTCTGATGATGAGTCTGTTCCAATAAATCCAATTGTTGGCCATCATGCTGTAGACGAGCTTGATCTTTCACTGAAGAAATTTTCTGCTGCTCATGAATCTTCTACTGTTGTTGTATCTACAACTAATTCAGCATTGACTATGGGGTTCACTTCTTCTGGTTTGCACTCTTCTTCAAAATTAGACATTGTTCATAATCTTCTACGGACAACAAAGGCTTCTATGGATGCAGAAAGGGATACTCAATTAGCCAGGATGGAGGCGTTTCTGCAAGGAAATCTGTCAAATATTGATCCTTCTATTATTCCTCCACAGTTATTGACCGGCAAACCCATAGAACTTCATCTTTCTCATTCAGCAGCTCTGGGTTCTGCACCTTCACTATTTGCACCGATTTTTTCGTCTTCTACTATGACATCGGGTCTTCTATCCTCTTCTGCTCAAATGGCTTCATGTGCTACTATGTCATCAACTTTTGCGGGTGCATTTTCTTCTTCTACTCCTGCAGGTCCTCGTATTGATGATCTTTCTGTTCAGGAAGTAGCTGAGCACTTAAGAGCTCGACTTGCATCTATGGCTCCAGCAAATCAACAGTCGATCGATCTTTTGTCTCTTCTCAGATCTTTTCAGCCATCATTTCGACCACCTACAACTGAAGATTCTCTCTCTGCTTTACGATCAGACTTTGAGAAATTTAGAGATGAGGTACAGTTAGGTTTGGGACAATTGCAAACCACTGTTTTTGCCATTGCTCAACACTTGCAGGTTCCAAATGTCTCGTGTCGTGCTGAAGCTGGACCATCTAACAAGCGTTCACATGATCATGATGATTCTCAACCTGATCATGAGGGGGAGAAAAAGAGACGCTTGGATGAGTCTGCAGCTGATTTTTCTAAAGAAAATAAAGCAGAAACTGCTCCAAGTGAAACATGCTCTGCTGATAAAGAAAAGCCTAAAGAAGCAGAAACAGAAATGCAGTCTATGTTTGAAGACATGTTGAGCAAAGTAAATCTTCCAGAAACTAACATTTCTACAGAAAACAATTTACAACTGGTACTTTATGTTGATCCAGATTCTGAGCCAGTTTCTTCTGTTATACCAAAATCTGTGAATATGACTGAGGCAGAAGCGTTTGAAAATTTCAGAGCATCTTACGAAAATATTATTGATGTGGATTCTGAAAATGAAATTGATGCCAAGTTTGAAAGCTTTTGGAAAGTCAAAGAAGAATAAGAAGAAGATGATGATGATAATGATGCTGATGTATTGTATGCAGATCTTTCATCTCAAGAAGTTAGATTTCCTTTTCAAGATGAACAGAATTCTCCACAAGATGATTCTTCTCAGATTCAATCTGAAGCAGTTTCAAATCCTCTGTTTGTCTCTACAACTCTTATATCTTCTACATCAGTTGTCTCTGAGCCTCCAGCAATTGTTTCTAATGTGTCTATTCCAGTTGTGATTCCACCTACCAAGATTCCTCGTGCTCCAACAAGTAAATCTGGTAAGTCAGTGGATCCTAATTTTATGGCTCCTGATTTTATTCCAGAAAATCTTAGATCTTCAGGAATTCCTATTTCAAGGGAGCATAGACGACAAAGGTTTGAGGCTAGAGATATGAGACAGGTGTTTCGAAATGTATACCTTGAAGATACTCACAGAAGTATTTTTGTGAAACACAAGACTGCTTTGAGTTTTGAGTTTTTCTTGGGCATTGAAAAAGAGTCTGATCTTGTTAAACAGAATTATTTGATGGCCATGAGGTATTTGAGACAAGGGAAGGAAACAGTATATTCTGAGAAGGGGATTGTACAAGTTAAATGTGTTTCCATGTTCAACATATTCAACATCTGGGTTTCTAATTTCACTGTTCAACGAAGAGACTGCAAAGACTATACCTTCACAGAAGCAGATTTTAATGAAGTTCATGTGGATGATATTGAGTTTTTATTCAATTTCTTCAGCTCTCTCAATGAACGATCAGATGATATGAATAGAGCCTTCAACACTGTCAGAAGACATATTATCAGAACAATTCGCTTTTATAGCTTATTTGACTTTCAGTTGGGTGTCGAAAATCATCAACCTACGGTCAACTTGCACAAGCCAAAACAGAAGCTCGACAACATTAAAAGTTTCTTATTATATACTGTTGTTGATGAACCGTATGGTGTGGTGTACAGAAACTGAAGGGTCATCATTGTTTTATGAGATTTGAAGAAGTATGCAAGTATTCTGATGGAACTTTGAGGCTTATCAAGTTGCATCTAATTCAGAAGTTGAATTATGAAAAGCAGAATGTGGCAAACAGACAGAGATTCAATTTTTATCCACAAAAGGAAGGAAACAAAGAGTTACTGAGATTGGAGAAGGCAATTGATGTAATTGAAGACTGAATCAACTTTCGAAATGCTTTACGTCGCCTTGAAGCTCAAGTGGATATCAGAAGATTTTCTTGATTTTAGAGCTCGGTGCCAAAGGTTACAAAGGGGGAGATTGTTAGATCAATTTTAGTTGTAACCTTTGTATTTATTTTACTTTGAGGGTATATAAACCCTTGTCTTAGTTGTTTTTAAGAACAACAGATTACTTTTGCATATCTTGAATATATACTACTTTTGGCTCCACATTCACTTTCTCTCTCTAGCTTTCTCTCTCTAGAATCTTATGATCTTAAGTTCACAGTTGCAATATTTAATTCTCTATGCTAATAAATTATTGGTTGTTATATTTGATTTTCTTTTTCTTTTTGGTAAACATTTCCTTTGCAACTGAAACTCTTATTCTATAGATGGTTTCCTTGCATATGTTTGTGTATGGCAGATTCTTCTTCCTGGATGACATTACTGGGTTTGAGATCACATACCTTTTGGAGGCATGTGTTGTTACTTATATGTCCCTTTTTTCTGCATATTTCATTTTATCTTATCTTATTATCAGTTGGGAGACCGGTTCAAATAAGAAGGTTAATTATCGTGAGAATAATAAGGGAAGGTTCATATGTGAATAATTGAAAAAATCTATTTGAAGATGCATATGTGAACCCATATGAATAATATGTAACGCCGGTTCACATATGTATCTTCAAATAGATTTTCTCAATGACGTGCTTAGCTTCTCACAATATTTAGTCTTCTTATTTAAACCTCCCACTATCCATTGGTATTTACTAGTTGATATCATTCTTTTTTCTGTTTTCCAAAAAAGGAAATCTTGAAAATAAATAGTGATCGTTAACTCTAGCAGTTGCATGGTATTACTGTTCCTTATTTTCTTTGTGAATTACTTAATTGGGTAAAATTTTGTTCATATTTTTCAGCTTCCAGAGCCATTTAGTTTCATCTTCACCTGGTTCGCTGCTCTGCCCTTCATACTGTGACTGTGGTTATCCTTCTCATTTACCAGTCTCATTGTGAAAGACTCTCTGATATTGAAGGTACGGTCTTTATCATCCTTTCAGGTCTTATAAAGCCTAGCGAAGTTGTGCTGGTTGACCATTAGCCTAGGGACCACTTCATAATTTTGCGTATGAATTAACAATTTAACATATCATCTTCAACAACTAATACAACGTTCACAATTTCAGGGGATTTGTCCAAACTGTGGTACAGAAAACAATTCATTCTTCGGAACCATATTGTCAATTTCCAGTGGGGGTACCACCAACAGTGTGAAATGCACAAAGTAAGTTTATGACTTGTAACACTAATTATCGATCTCGTTAAGTAATCCACATTTTAGGATGACAAGTAGCATTTGTTTTCAGCTGTCAAACTGTACTAGTGTTTGATCAAAATACTCGCTTGATAACGCTGCCAGAAGGAAGTGAAGCTTGACTGGAAGCAGGTATCCTCACAAACCATCCTCTATTTCCATAATAGAACATCTTACATTCTCCCAACAGAGTCCACTGCAACAAAATCGTCTTTATAAGCTGTCAAAATGTCCTAATAAACTGCTTCATAGGACTTAAGTTTATAGTACCAAACAATTGTGCGTCATGTGTAAAAGGTGTTACAATAAGTTGATGGGAAAATTTTGGTGTGTCCTAACAAGTTGTTTAGGACATTTTCTAGTAAAACGTTCTATTAGTCTTTTTATACAACATTATTTGAGAAAAGTTCTATAAGAAAATATGTGTTAATGGGACACTTCTCAAAAGCAACCTATGAAAAAGCTAGTAAGACACTTTAATGTCCTGAAAATTTTGTTAGGATTTCCAAATGCGTCTTAACATTTTATTGTAACACATTTATATAGGACGGACAATTGTTTGTTCCTATAAACTTAAGTCTTATAAAACAGTCTATTAAGACATTTAGACATGTTTGACGTCCTTATAAAACTGATTTTGTTCGTTTTTACGTGAAATTCTATATATGTGTTATATATCATTATGAATATGAATGCACGTTTTCGGGTGTCCACATTCAGTATGAATAACAAAGGTGAACGTTCATTCACTATTCATGATGAATAATACCGTATGCAGGATGTATAATACAAGATTCAGGATTTTTTCGTTTTAACCATATTTTACGTGAAATTCTATATGTGTGTTATATTCATTATGAATATGCATACACATTTTCGCGTGTCCACATAAAGTATGAATAACAAAGGTGAACGTTCATTCACTATTCATGATGAATAATACAATATTCAAGTTAGACAACTGCAACAATGTTAAGCAGTGTCTCAATATAATTATGTTAAGGATAGCGTTAAAAAAATTGTTAACGAATAATGAATGGTGGAATTAGATCAAAGCAATAACTATAAGTTGGTACTGAAATTTGAATGATTGTTAAGGTAATGCTCTGAATAATGTATATGTTTTTTATGGCAATGCAATATGGTGTTGGTCATTTCAAGGAATATGCGATCATTTCAAGGAATACTTTTGTTGATCGTAAAATAAAAGTAACGAGTCTTTTGAAGTGAAAATATTACACAGAGGCAAGTGTCATTTAATGTAATCAAATCAATGTTCAATTTAAAGTGGTATAGCAGTTTGCATTATAAGAAAACAAAGGAAAAAGGTGAAAGATGTACCTATTATATGTGATTATATTACAAATGGTATTCTTGGCAATGCAATTGTTGATGAAGTTTGATGAGCAATGCTAGATGAAATTCATGTCTTAAGTATCGAGATCATCATATAATAG
The DNA here is from genome assembly GCA_954870635.1 of Arctium minus. Taxonomy (NCBI): domain Eukaryota; kingdom Viridiplantae; phylum Streptophyta; class Magnoliopsida; order Asterales; family Asteraceae; genus Arctium; species Arctium minus. The sequence continues at coordinate 13,403,282 of OX941080.1, forward strand.
AGACTTGAAGTCATAATATATAATATGGCGATGAATGAAAGAGACGAGACAATAGAAAGTATTTTCAGAAATACTAGATTTATTTGTAATTGAAGTATGTATAAGACTTTGGTTGAGACATTCAATAGCAATTGGTGGAGAAAAGAGAATGTTCAGCGTCCTTTTTCACGAATCACTTTTAGAGCATTCATTAGCAATATGGATTGTTGTTCGAAGTTGGTAAATGAATTTTAGAGAATTCATGACATCTTTGTCGTGTTGTCAGGGGTAGCAACAAATGTGTTGCTTCAAGATATTGGAGTATAAGTTATATGAATTCTTTTCGGGTATTTAAGAAAGTACAAATTCCAAGGACGGAATTTTTATAAGGAGGGAGGATTTGTAACATCCCGAATTTTCGGATAACACCAATATATATATATATATATATATATATATAAGATAATCAAAATAAGATATAGTGTAAAGTCAAGGAGTTTTTTATGGATTTATAGAAACCTAATTTTAATTAGTGAATCAAGTCCCAATCTCAAAGGACTTGTTCTGTAAATTTGTGCTAAAAAAATAAAGGGAACGTGTAATCTCAAGAAATTGGATACGTGGGATCCATTGATGATATGTGTCTAAAATCCCTCTCTAATATATGGTTGAATTAAAGTTTTCTTAAAGTTAATATAATGTAAATCGTTTCCCTCAATAAATAAGATGCAATGGTTGATTATGAATATAATGGAGAAACGAGAAGGAAATCGATGGTTGAAATCGAGTGGGTTCAAGCTTCTATTTAGGGTAAATCTATATCTTTTCTTAAAGTTTTTATAAGGTTTTGATCGGTTTTAAATTACTAAGATGATGATACGTTCGAATCTCAGTTTGCGTAACTTTTCGATGATTGATTTTGTATTCTTGGGTGAAGAGCAATATGAACTCGAAAACTCTAGTGTTTTTGTAATGATAAATTGGGACTCAAATCTGAATGGTTTTTAGAGATTTTGGTATTTATGTAAATCGTATAACGATTTATCAGTATGGTTGATTTAATAAAAATGTTTAAAACTATTCATAATTACTTCCATGTAAGTTAAAATGTGAAAGATTGTATTATATATCAATACAATATAAAGAATATAAATTATCGTAAAATACGCGGAAGTTAAATAATATTAACTATTGCGAACACCATGTGTCGTTTTAAGAATTATTAAGAAGAATATATAGTATCTCGATTTTGAGGAATGCCGAAATAAGATTTAGACTTATAAATGAAGGTTATAAAATTAAGGAAATAATGTTGATGACTATTAATTAATAAGGATTATTGATAATTGTAGGATAATCCTTGTTATAATATTTAATTATATTATACATTGGATGCTACATGTGACTAAAGCCAAACTTGGACCAACTTGGCATAACTCATTTTGGACCACATATTTTACATTGGAAGACTTGGTTGTCATCATCCATATGACATCATCCATATGACATCCTCCACTTCCATCCTATAAATACCCCTTCCCCTCTAACCATTTCTTCATCCGTTTCTTGAGCTTTCTCTTGAGAACCACCAAAATACTCTCCCTAATATATTCTTGAGGTTGAGAGTGTTCTTAACATTCGGTGGTATTCGTGAAAGTTTCGTTAGGTGATCGTGGATCTTAAGATCCTTGTACAAGCACTTTGTAATCTCCTTGGTTGGTAATAATATTCTTGCTCTCTCTCTTTGGTGGATGTACACTATCAAAAACCGATAGTGGAACCACGTTAAATCTCGGTGTTATTTGTTTTGAACTTGCTATAATTATAGATAATAACGTTATTATTATTATCTATATTTCGTGGGTTTATTTTTCTACGTTAGAGAATTATTGTGCAACATCTAGATTATTGTTATCCGCATTCGTTGTTGGGTTAATTGTGCACTTGGATTTCTACCCGCTTGGGACCTTAGAAATCACTCGCTAGCTTTTGCATTTGTGAGGCACAATTTTACCTAATAATTGGTATCAGAGCTTCGGATCTAGATTTGGGTTTGTGTAGAAAATATACATAAACCAGTTTGCACATTTTTTTTCTCTATGGCTGACGTAGAAAATCCATTTGGTGCCGGTTCCTCAAACCAGTCCCAAAAACCGTACCAAGAAGGTACATTTAATTTGTCCGGGGCTGGGATTCGTATACAGACTTGGAATGGGGACGGTGACTTTGGTAAATGGCAGTTTACAACATCTGCTGCACTTAGAAAAAATGGAGTCCATCCCGTAGTATTTGCTAAAGACGAGTTAGACCCTAATATGTCTGACCTTAAAGCTAAAGAAATGGAAGCATGGGCATTTACTACTTTGCAGATGGCTATGGGAGAAAATGTTATATCTGATATTGTGTCTGAAAACACAGCTGCAGGTATTTGGAGCAAGCTTGAGAATTTATATCTCAAGAAAACTTTGACCAACAGATTGTTACTGATGCGGTCATGTCTCTTCTTCAAAATGAAGGAAGGCACAACCATTAAAGCTCACATGACCGAATTTGAAGATATCATTATGAAGTTGAAGGCAACGGATGCGCTTCTTGCTAAAGATGAAGAAGCACTTGCTATGATCCTGTTGTATTCACTTCCCGAGAAATACTCCCAATTCACTAACAGTTTTATTTATGGAAGAGAAACTCTTTCTTTGTCTGATGTGAAAACATGAATGATTTCTGAAGATCAAAGAATTCAGATGAGGATCGGTAACAATCCCAGGGAGAACAATTGCAGTCAAGGCCTATTTGCTGACAGAGGCCGAGACGATCAACAATCTTCAAGAGGAAGAAACCGTGGGCGCTCTCAGTCCCGTCGGCCTGGCTCTCGTGGGAAATCAAAGACACGTGGCAACTGTAACTATTGTCACAAGCCAGGTCATTGGGTGAAAGATTGTCCGAGTCTTAAAAACAAAGACAAAGACAACGCCGAATCATCAGCTGTTGCAGCCGAAGAGGAGCAAAATGGCTTCTCTGCCACAGTTACACCACCGCAAGGTGACAGGCGATGGGTGTTAGATACTGGGGCATCTTGCCACATGACACCATTCCGGGACTGTTTCTCTACCTTCGAAAAAGTTGAAGGTAACAGTATTTTTATGGGAAATAGTACTTCGTGTGTTACTAAGGGTATCGGTACTGTGCAGATCAAGATGTTCGATGGGTGTATTCGGACATTGAATAATGTCAAGTTTGTTTCATCCATGACTCGTTCCTTGATCTCTGTTGGACAACTGTCCAAATTGGGTTGCAAGATTCGGATTGATGACGGGAGTTTGCGCATCTCTCGAGGGAGTATCATTGTGATGAAAGGCGAACGGGCGGAAAATAATCTTTTCCATTTGATTGGAGAAACTATTTCTTCTGAATCGTGTGTGGCTGATATTTCTTAGAATCTCGATGTTGCTCGCTTATGGCATCTTCGTTTGGGCCACACATCCGAGAAGAACTTGGAGATTTTGCGCAAGCGAAAACTCATTAAAATCGTCGTACCTGCCAGCCTGGAGTTTTGTTCGGGATGTGTCAAAGGAAAGCAGACGCGTGTTTCTTTTGATGTTGGAAAACACAACACTAAAGGAATCCTCGATTATGTTCATACAGACGTCTGGGGACCATCCAATACTCCATCCCTCAGTGGAGGTAAATACTTTGTTTCATTTATTGATGATTTCTCACATAAGCTTTGGGTGTATGTGTTAAAGTTAAAGTCAGATGTCTTCGATACGTTCAAGACTTGGTTGGCACGAGTAGAGGTCGAGACTGGCAAGAAGTTGAAAGTGCTGAGATCTGACAACGGTGGAGAATTTACTAGTGGTAACTTCAAAGACTTTTGTTTGCGTAAAGGCATCCACCGTCACTACACCACACCTGGCGACCATCAATCTAATGGGGTTGCCGAGCGAATGACTAGGACTTTGCTTGAAAAGGTCCGATGTATGTTGACGACATCGGGCTTCCCCAAATCTTTCTGGGCCGAAGCACTTCACACCGCGGTGCACATCATTAACAGGTTACCTTGTTCGGCCATCGGGGGAAAGATTCCGGAAGAGGCTTGGAGAGGTAAAAGAAACATTTGTCTGAAATACATACGTGTATTTGGTTGTCCTGTTTATTTTCATGTTTCAGGCCAGGACAAGTTGAATCCTAAAGCCACCAAAGGATTCTTGCTCGGCTATACAGATGGTATCAAGGGTTATCGAATCTGGAACCCCTTGACTCGTAAAGTGATTCATTCTCGACATGTCACATTTGATGAATCAGTCCTGTTGAAGTCACAGGATCCTCAGCCCTCTCAAGATCCGGAAGTCACTACTACTGTTGCTGCTACTGCCGATGATGTGGAGACAGTAGACAGTCCTTGTATTCCCAGTTCATCCACTCCTGATATTAGCTCAGAATCACCCGTTAATGTTGAAGAAGTCATTCCGCCAGTGACTTCTACTAGTGATTCTGAAGAAGAGATTCTGAATGATGGTGGAGACGATGGCGATACAATCCCAGTTATTGCGCCTACCAGGCATAGTCAAAGAACAATTCGTCCGCCTAACAGGTATGGAGATTGGGATTTTGCTAACATGAGTTTTACAGATCAGCTGGAGTTTGCTTTGCATGTAGGGCAAGATGAGCCGCTTGATATAAAGGAGGCGTTGGCCTCGACCCACAGTTCTAAATGGTGTTAGCTCAAAATCATCTGTTAAAGTGTTGAAAATAACCGTCCTATTTCAGAGGACTTCAGAGGACAAAGACTTCAGAGGACAAAGACTTCAGAGGACAAACCTGCCTCTGAAGTACTTATCAGCAACTCAGAGAAGACATCAGAAGACGAAGACTTCAGAGGACAAACCTGCATCTGAAGTACTTATCAGAGTGCAACTAAGGACATCAAAGGACGAAGACTTCAGAGGACAAACCTGCCTCTGAAGTACTTATCAGAGATTGCAACTTACATCAGAGATAGCTTCATCAGAGGCTCTGAAGACAACGTCAGAGCTCTGAAGACATTCTCTCTGAAAATGCACAAGTTTTCTAATGAACAGAACAGATGACACGTCACTTAGTGATAAGATTTACTTTCTAGAGTAGGTCACTGTTCAGCATGCTCTTTTTGTCATGCAAGTACACTGCTTACTTTATGGTCCTATAAATAGGACCATCACCTTATTGTTCAAGAGTGCTTAAGAAGATACATATCTGAAAATATAAGTTGAATATCTTATTCTAAGAATATCTTGTTTATCTTTATCTGCTTTATGAACTGTGATATTTGAATCTCCTTTGATATTAAACTGTATTGCTTCCGCTGTCATTACTCTTATTGTTTATATCATTGTTACGAGATTAGATCAGGGATCCAACAATTGGTATCAGAGCCTTCCTTTGTTTCTAAACAAAGAAAGATCATATCTGCATACTCGGATAGATTTAATTCTCATTGATTCTAAACTTTCATTATCTGTGCATGTTCATATAAACCCAGTTTATTAAAGAATATCATATGCTCTAGATTTGATAGTAAATCTCAGTTCATTACAAAAAGCATCAGTTCTTCAAATCTTCATTTTTACAAATGGCAAACTCAAGCATAAGTGCCATTTATACAGCTGGGTCATTAACAAAACCTCCTACACTTTTAAGGGATGAATATCCCCAATGGAAAATAAGGATGGTAAATTTCCTAGAAGGTATGGACAGGGATCTTTTTAGATCTGTGAACATTGGACCTCACATTCCAATGGTGTTGGTGCCAAGAGTTCCCGCAACAGCAGATACTGCCGAAATACCTGCATATTATGAAAAGAAAACCACAAACTTCACTGATGAAGAAAATAATATGATGGATAATGACTCAAAAGCTGTTAGATTACTCATAATGGCCATTCCCAATGATATCTTTCAAGAACTTGATTCTTGTAAAACTGCAAAAGAGATATGGGATCAGTTGTTAAATCAACTTGAAGGTGGCCTATAAACCCAGAAAAATAGAGGAAATCTATGCATCAATGAATATCATGATTTTCATGCTCTACCAGAAGAAACATTACACCAAACTTACTCAAGATTCAACATTCTAATAAACAAATGCAGAAAGTTTGGAGTAATGAGAACAAAAGAGGAAAACAATGTTCTTTTTTTGAAAAGCTTGAATGAAGAATGGTCACAACTGTCCATGTCTATACAGGCTAATCAAGATCTTGAGTCATGGTCATTAACTGACATTTATGGTACTCTTGTTGCACATGAAAAAGAAGTTATGAAGCAAAAATCAAAAACCTCTTTGGGTGGACCCCTTGCGCTTGTTTCAAAACAAATATCAAAACAACTGTGAAGAGTCACAAAAATGTTTGGAAACAAAAAGAAGATCCAAAAAGGTCTTGATGGCAGAAGAAACTCATTCAGATTCAGACTCAGATGAAGATATCAATGCCTTTGCCAAATCTCTTGCATTAATCACTCATCAATTTAACAAGAAATTTGGTAAGAAGGTATTTGAAGGAAAGAGAGAGAATGAAGAAAGAAGAAATCCGGAAAGAAGATTTCAACAAGAACCCAGATTCACTCCATATAGTGATCAAAAGGGTGCAAACTTCAATCATGATGATGCAACACAACAAACAAGACCACAACAACCATTCCAACCAAGGTATCCACAACCACAGAGATACTTCAAACCTCAAGAACAGAAGCCAGGGACAAGTTCTGCCACTCTTCCAACAAATCAAAATGATGGAAGATGCTTCAGATGTGGAAAACCAGGCCACTTCTCTGCAAACTGCAGAGGAAAACTTGTCAAAGATCAAGATTACTACAAGAACAAATACAAATACAATGTAAAAGAAAGAGTTCTTGTAGCAGAAATGGAAGACTGGCTATCTGACTCGACAAGTGATGGTGAGGAAGAGCCTACCAATCTCTGTGGTATGGCTTTTTCAGATGAAAATCAAACTGATGAAGCATCCGAAGACAACTCTGAAAAGGTAAACTCTCTTTACACCTCTGACAGTGATCCTGAAATAGATGCTTTTAAACTAATTAATGAACTTCAGGATTTAGAGCAAAAATTTGTTGAAGAAAAACAGAAAAGAGAGCAAGCAACAAAAGAGCTTATCTTTTACAAAAGAGAAAAGAATCTTCTGGAATCAGAAAAGAAAGATATTTTTCTTGAAAAAACTAAACTTGAAGAAACCTTCAAGCAAAAAGAAAAATCATTTTCAGAAGAAATAAGAGAAATAGAGAAAGTTTTAAAAGGAAAAGAAGAAGAAGTAAAGAAATCTGAGTATGAAAGGCTCAATTCTATTGCCTTAACCAAATTTTTTCAAAAGGAAAGAGAAATCTTACATCAATCTCTAGATAGAAAAAATCTTCAAATCAAAAGCTATGTTAATGCACAAAGTGTCTTTGACAAAATAAAATCACAAATGGACTCTCAAGGACTAGGATTCAATGAGTTGAATTCATTCAATGGATTGGAGAAAACTTCACTTTCTTCCACTTTCTGTATGGGAAAGGTCCAAAGATTTGAAAGTCCATCTCTGAATAATTTCAAAAGAATGAAAACATCAGAGGGATCAAAAGCAAGAGCTTTGAATTTCAAAAATACTACGTACTCTGAAGTAAAAGACATTCAAGAGTCTGTGTTACAGGTAAAAGAAGAAACTTCAGAAGTACTCTTTACAAAACCTCAAAGCTATGATCCCAAAGAAATTTTCAGATTTGATGCCTTCATCTCAAGTGAATCAGAGACATTTGAACCAAGTACCTCTGATACAAGTACTTCTGAAAATGAATCTCAGAGTTCACTTAATCCAAATGCTCCTCTGTATTCACCAAAGTCAGATGAAAACATCAGAACCACGTTTGAAGATGATGTTCAAAGGATATGGAAAGAAAATGTCATGGAGGACTTAAAAAGAAAAGAAAGCATGAAACGGATCATCAAAGTCTCTAGATCAAAAGAAATTAAAAAACCAGTAGAGGTAGATATCTCTATCAAATCCAAGAGAGACTTTCTTGACTCTGATTCAGAATCTGATTTAGAGATTGATGAACAGATTTTTTGTAAACCAGGGAATGTAATTCACAAAAGGATAGAAACTGTTGGCTCTGGTATTTTGAATGTTCCAATTTCAGTATTGAAAACCAAAACCAGAATACCAATAAGTCCTGATTTTGCAAATATGTGTTTACAAGCAAAAACATCTCTGGAACTTGAAAAAGAGTTACAAGAAAAGGCAAAGAATAAAACAAACACTTCTGGCTCTTACACCTATAAAACAATAAAATTCTCTCCTGAACAAAAGGGCAAATGGACAAAAACTAATCATATTGATCCTGTCTGTGCAGTAAGCAGCAAAGAAAAGAAGATGTTTTTGAACAAGAAAAAGCAACTTGAAAAGAAGACTGTCTTTCAAGCAAAAAGAAAAGAAGTAGTTAGGGATAAATGTAATATTCCTAGTGCTAGTTTCAAAAGAAGTCAAAATGTAACAAATGCTTTTAATAAAAAGAAAAACTTTGCTCCTACTTCTTCTTGTTCTATTAATTGTAACTGCATTTATCTCCTGATGAAACTGAAGAATCATTTTAAAGGATCACACTGCCTTTTGAATCAATCTCTGAAAAATATCTCAGAGACAAAATCTCAAAAGAAGACACGTAAAGGCAAGACATCAAAAGATGAGATGCCAAAAAGTCATTCAAATCCACCAAAGTCTAACACAAAAGGACCCATAATGAGGTGGGTACCTAAGAAACAATAATCTGTCTTGTAGAAACAGTCAATGCCAATATGGTACCTAGATTCTGGATGTTCAAGGCATATGACTGGAAATAAAGAACTGCTATCCTCATTTAAAGCAAAATCTGGAGGAGCAGTTACTTTTGGAGACAACAAGCAAGGACAGATTAAAGGATATGGTGAGTTATCAAGAGGAAATGTTTCAGTATCAAAGGTTGCTTATGTGGATGGATTAAAACACAATCTAATAAGCATAAGTCAACTTTGTGATCATGGTTTTGATGTGAAATTTCAAAGAAAATATTGTTCACTTCTTTACTCAAAATCAGGTCAAGAAATGCTAAGAGCAGACAGAAAAGGTAACCTCTACAGAATGAACTTTACCAAAATCACAAACACTGATTCAGAAAAACTTTGTCTTGTATCTCTGAATAGTGAGGAAATCTGGCTCTGGCATAAAAAGTTTTCACATCTAAACTTTTCCTCACTTGATAAGTTAGTTAAACTTAATTTGGTTAAGGGATTACCATCTCTAAAGTTTAACAAAGATCATCTTTGTTCTGCTTGTGAGATGGGAAAAATGAAAAGATCTTCCCATAAAACCAAAAGTGAAAACAACTATCCTAGACCTCTGCACATGCTTCATGTGGACCTCTGTGGTCCTATCTCTGTACAGAGTCTAGCAGGTAAGAAATACATTCTGGTTCTGATTGATGAATTTTCCAGATACACATGGATAGAATTCATTAGAGCTAAATCTGATGTACCTGACATATTAATAAGGTTGTTAAAAAGATTACAGGTTCTATTCAGCAGCAAAGTTCAGAAATTAAGAAGTGATAATGGAACAGAGTTCAGAAATGCCAAAATCAATTCTTATCTATCAGAAGAAGGCATTACCCCTAACTTCTCTGCAGCAAGAACTCCTCAACAAAATGGAGTAGTTGAAAGGAAAAACAGAACACTTGTTGAAGCTGCCAGAACAATGCTTGTTGAATCTGATCTTTCAACAAATTTTTGGGCAGAAGCAGTAGCAACAGCCTGCTTCACTCAGAATAGAGCTACAATTGTCAAGAGATTTCAGAAAACATCCTATGAACTCATTAACAATAGGAAACCTAATATTAAATATTTTCATGTTTTTGGATGCAGGTGTTATATTCTGAAAGATAGAGAATATCTTGGAAAGTTTGACAAGAAAGCTGATGAGGGAAAATTCATTGGATATTCATTAGCCTCAAAAGCTTTTAGAGTGTTCAATCTTAGAACAAGAACTATCCAAGAGAGCATCAATATCACTTTTGACGACAATAAAAGCTCTGAACAACAAGAAAGTTCATCACCAATCTTTGAATCATCAAGGGAATCTGAATTAAACAAAATATTTGAAGATTTCTTTGATGATGAAGATATCTCTGAAGTTATCTTCAGAGATAGACACAGAGAGAATTCAGAAGAACCTCAAGAAACAGGTACAACCCTTTCAGGGCCCTCTGAACCAACACCTTCTGTTTCACAAAATGCAGATCAGCAAAGTGAATCAGAAGATGATCAAGAAGTATCTGAAGCAACTCCAGAACCAAATGAGGAACAAAAATCTGCATCTCCGGAACAAAAGTCAGAGCCTCTGAACAGTACAACAGAGGCATCACCAACAGAGCCTCTGAACAATACACCAGAGGAGTCACCAACTGTCAGAGCCTCTGAAGCTCAAACTCCACCCCAAATTTATGCTCCAATTACAAGATGGACAAAAGATCATCCAATTGATCAAATAATTGGATCCTCATCCGAAGGAGTTAAAACAAGATCTGCCACCATCAATGAATGCTTCTATGTAAACTTTTTGAGCATTATTGAACCAAAGAAGGTAAAAGAAGCTCTTGAAGATCCTCATTGGATTTTTGCAATGCAGGATGAACTTCAAGAGTTTGTAAAAAACAAAGTCTGGACCCTAGTTCCCCTTCCCAAAGGAAAATTTGCAATTGGAACGAAATGGGTTTTCAGAAACAAAAAGGATGAGGATGGAATAATATTCAGAAACAAAGCCAGGTTGGTTGCAAAAGGATATTGCCAGGAAGAAGGCATTGATTATGATGAAACCTTTGCACCTGTAGCTAGGCTAGAAGCAATCAGAATCTTCTTGGCCTATGTTGCACACAAAGGATTCAAAGTTTATCAAATGGATGTTAAATCTGCCTTTCTTCATGGTAAATTAAATGAAGAAGTTTATGTCCAGCAACCACCTGGATTTGAAAGTACAGAGTATCCTAATCATGTTTATTATTTGGATAAAGCTCTGTATGGACTTAAACAAGCTCCAAGAGCCTGGTATGAAACTCTGTCCACCTTTCTAACTCAAAATGGATTTGAAAAAGGCACAATTGATACTACCTTATTCATCAAAAGGTACAAGAATGAGATGCTTTTAGTACAAATTTATGTTGATGACATTATATTTGGCTCTACAAATCAAAAGTATTGTGACAAGTTCTCAGAGTTGATGAAGAGTGAATTTGAGATGAGCCTCATGGGAGAATTAACTTTCTTTCTGGGCTTACAAGTAAAACAAACTTCAGAAGGTACATTCATAAGTCAATCTAAGTATGTCTCTGAAATTTTGCAAAAATACAAACTCAATGATTCAACTTCGATGAGAACTCCTCTATCCACCGGAGTCAAACTTGACTCTGATCCTTCAGGAGAATCTGTGGATATAAAAACCTACAGAGGTATGATAGGTTCACTATTATACTTAACTGCAAGTAGGCCTGACATAATGTTTGCAACATGTCTTTGTGCTAGATATCAAGCAAATCCAAAAGAATCTCATTTATCTGCTGTCAAAAGAATTTTCAGATACCTCAGAGGGTCACACTCATTAGGCCTCTGGTATCCAAAACTTTCTAGTTTTGATCTAACAGCTTACACTGATGCAGATCATGCCGGATGTAAGCTTGACAGAAAAAGTACCTCAGGATGCTGTCAGTTATTGGGCAATAAGCTGGTAAGTTGGTCATCCAAGAAGCAAAACTGTGTTTCAACTTCAACAGCAGAGGCAGAATATGTTGCTGCTGCTAGTTGCTTCTCACAAGTAATATGGATGAAAACTCAGCTCAGTGATTATGGCCAACAAATTGAAAGAATTCCAATTCTCTGTGATTCAAAAAGTGCCATAGCCATCTCTGCCAATCCAGTACAACACTCCAAAACCAAGCACATCGATGTAAGGTACCACTTTCTAAAAGATCATGTTGAAAAGGGAACAATATAGATGTATTTTGTACCAACTGAACTACAACTTGCTGATATTTTCACAAAAGCTTTAGATGAACGAAGGTTCAATTTTTTAGTTAGCAAGTTGGGAATGTTGAATATGTCTACCTAACAAAAAAATTGGTAAACTCAGTCTCTGATCAATTATCAGAGACTCTGAACCAAGTAGCATATGTCAACACAAGAAAACTTCAGAGTCTCTGATCCTTTCAATCAGAGCCTCTGGACTTTTTCACCAACGGTAAAAATCACTTGTTTTCTCCAAGCATGTGTCAAGGGGGAGAACATCAAAGACTTCTTTCTTTGGTCAAGGGGGAGACAGACCCTTTCAGCTTTTCAAAGGGAAGAAAAGTCTCTGATATTTATATCAGAGCCTCTGATCTTGTCTCTGATATTTATATCAGAGCCTCTGATCTTGTCTCTGATATTTATATCAGAGCCTCTGATCTTGTCTCTGATATTTATATCAGAGCCTCTGATCTTTTCTTATTAAACGAATATTCCAAGAAATTCGTTTAAATAATAAATCTTTTTGGATAACCATTCGTTTCTTTTTAAACCCAACTGGCGGTTTTCTGACACAAAGCGGCTCTCCCCTACATACCTAAACGTGTCACCTATTAATTAGGGGATGATGGAACGTCCTTTCTGACATTAGGACTCTCATTCGCCGTTTCAATAACCTCTCCCTCTACCCTGTGTCTATAAAAACCCTGTTTCCCTTTTTATTATCCTTTACGCTCTCAAAATCCAAAATCCCAAATCTCTCTTTCTAAGCTTTCATCTTTCTCCACCTGCAACAATGGCGGCTCATTCCCAAACTTCAGATAACTCAAGCAAACTTGTTCCAAGCTTGAATATGGTACAGTTCGATGTTCCAGTCAAAGGAAACAACTACTTTCTGGACGTCACCCCATCAAAATACGATGAACAGTTTCGCCCAATCCTTGACTTTTTCACCAACTGTGAACTCAATGATGTTCTAACCAAACATGCCTCAGATATTCCCCTTCGCTTTGTCCAACAATGGTGGTATTCAAGTGAATACGACGATGAAAAGGAAGGACTGGTTGGGCACATTGACCTCGGAGAACAAAGCCTGACCATAAGAATCACCCCACAAACACTAACTCGTCGATTCAACCTCCTCACGACAACTGATCTTCAAATAGATGCTTTTGAGAAACTACCAAGTCAAGAAGTCCTTCTTCAGTTCCTCCACCACTTGGGCTACAACAAAGAAATAACACGCCTAAGTCAATTCAGACGTCAGTACCTGCCTCCCAAATGGAACTTTATGTTCAGTGTTCTCAACCGAACAATAACCTGCAAGATTGGAAGTCAGGATCAGACTCATCCAGCGATAATAGCCATAATGTATGCTCTCTTTTTCAACAGAAGCATCAATATGGCTCACATTCTCTTCTGTGAGATGCTGACGGCGGTGGACAAGAAGAACAAGGACTTGGCCAAAGGAAAACAACCAATATCGGTACTGTTTCCTCGATTCATCTCTGTGGTCATTCAACGAGCAATGGAGAAATTCTCCATCACTGAGGAGGGCCCAATGACACCTCTGTTTATGATGAACTCATTCAAAGCAACAGAGGTTCCTCCTTATCCACATGACCGACGATTCCCACACACCATGATTGAGGTAATTCCTACTGACTCTCCTACCCATCTCCTACTTAGTCGTGTTGCCCAATCATCAGAACCGATGATGGGATCCCCAACACACTTAGGTTCTGAGCCTGAGCCTAAATCAGAGAGTGATATCTCTGATACTGCTCAAAACATTAATAGAGCGCAACCAGAGGGTGGCTCTGAGAGAGTGAGGAAGAGAGAACATGAGAACCCTCCCTCTGACGAAGAGAATATCTCTGTCAGAGCAGAGGAAAGTGAGGAAGAGAGAATTCCAGAGGGTGAGTTTCTAAACTTAGAATCTGAGGGCGGTGAGGTAGAAAAAGATGTCCTTGACGACACAAATGAGAGAATCCAAAGCCCAAATCCCAGTGCAACCAAATTTACTGTCCAAGGTGGTCCAGCATCAATGGACATTGAAACAGAGGTGCACACCTCGAACCCTACCCATCCTAACCGCTCAGAGGCATCTGTTTCTGCCTCTGAAGCATGCACCAGAGGGGAAACCTCTGATACGGCTAAGTCCTCCCAAAAGGACTTAGACCAAGATAAAAATACTCAATCACCCCAGAGTATGTCACCTCTACCTACACATGATGCCTTTGTGGCTCAAACTAAGTTGGACCGTCCCTTAGAACGTAAGCATTGCCTATCAGAAAAAGAATGGCACGACCTTCTTGCACAAGGAATCCTTAGCCTGGACAGCAAGGTTTCCAAACACATTCGGTTCTCATCATCAGATTCTGACTCTGATGATCAGAGACCAATCGGAACCATTATAGGGAAATCCTTGAAAAAGGGTCCCCAAGGATTAATGGGAAGTCCTTCCGGAGAAAACATCAAACCACCTCCGAAAGAAGGCCCCTCTGAACTCGAGGGAAACTTAGCATCATGTGTTGATCCTAAGGTTACCCCCTCTGATTACGTTACCAAAGAAGAGTTCAAAATCTTTGGTGATGAAATCAGAGAATCTCTGAAGGAGATAAAACTTCAAATGGAGAAGACCTCAGAGGCCTCTGCCTCTAACTCTGAAGTTGAAAAGCTCACTTCAGAGGTCTCTGAGCTGCGCACGACGGTTCTCAATCAGAACGAAAAACTGGATGCTCTGGAAAGCTTGGTCATAAAAAATGACTCCGTATTGTCCAGGGAAATTCAGAACTCAAAAACAGAGCTCCTCCAGGCGATTCCACCTACCTCTGCCCCCACTCTAACAAATGCAGACTTTTCTCAATTCAAAGAGGAAGTCTTGCATTCTTTGGCAGAGGTACTTGCAAAGATCCCTACCTCTACTGCTGCTCCTGCTACAACAGAGTTTATTACAAAGGCTGACCTGACCAACTTCTCCAAGAAGATCACCAGCAATGTAATGACTATATCCAGCAAGTTCGTCTCCAAGACCACTCAGCAGAACAAGAAGATTGAAGACCTTCTGAAGAATGTCAAATCTTCAGAGGGAGTGTTGAAGAGAAAGGAACCAGAGGTCGCATGCTTTGAGGAAGCGCGGAAGAAGGCTAGGTATGAAGATTCTGATGATGAAGATGACCAATCTCAGGGGTCATCCGATCTTCATATGGGGGAGAAGACTCCTACTCCAAAACCTGTTGAAACACAAAAGGAGTCCACTCCCTCTGAATTAAACCAAAAGGAGAAAGAAACAGAGAGACGTTCAACCTCCACCTCTGCTGAAGATATTCAGGCCACTCTAAAGTCGCCAGTACCTGTTATCTTTCTAGCACCATCCACTTCAGGTGCTCCAATAGTTCCAATCACAGCTGAACAAATCAAAGCTGCATCTCAAGAAACTATTGGAGCTCTGGACGAAGAAGAAGATGAACAACTCGTAGACTTCTCAACATCAGAAGATGCATTCTCATCACCAGAAAGATCAACTTATGTGATGACAGATGCTTACGAATCAGAATCTGAAAAAGAAGAAAAAACAGATTCTGGAAAAGAGATTGAAGTTGAAGTAGTTAATGTCGAAGAGTATGTCTTCAAGAATGCTCAACCACATCATACTTCAACAACGTCAGAGCAAAGGGAATCACCAGAGATAGATGGCTACATCTCTGAACCCTCAAAAGAAGATCCTCCACAGACGAAGGAACCAGAAACCATGGTTGTTGATGAACAGGCTCCTTCAGAGAATCCTGTTCAGAAAACAAGCATCGGTCTTCCAGCAAAAGTGTTCAATAAACCTCCCACATTCCTCGAATCAAATCCCGAAGCTTCCATAGAAGACCATTTCAGATACATCTACTGTGAGTTCAACATGGCAGACACACTAGTCATTCCTCTGAATCCAAGAATCAGAGAGGACATGCCAGACTATGAGCGAAGATTTATCAGAGATAAAACCAAACCAAGAGCACAGGTCCTCTCTGATGATCCAATCATCAAAATCAACAAAATCTCAGAAAAGACCTTTGCTTACAACAAGATTATCTATAGGAATTATGTGGTAACTCGATCTAATCAGAAGATTTACGAGTTCAATGACAATGATCTCGTAAATCTAAATCCATATGATTTACCACATCTATATGCCTATTGCTCTGCCAGGTATGATCATGGAAGAAGGGAAATCGGGATGGGCATGGTTGAAGTCCGACAGGCAATGGAGGCCTATGTCAAACACCGAGCAAAACGTGACTTTCAAATAGCTCTGAACCTAGGGGAAGAGAAGCTGGAGGTAACTGAACCTGTGGAGTCATTTGACAAACTTAAAGAACAGAAGACTGGATCAATCGTTGCAGAACCTCTGGGTTTCGTCTTCAGAGTAAATCAAGAAAAGAAGATCTTTCTAGCTTCAGAAGTGTCGAAGTATTCTGATGAAACCTTGAGAGGTATAAAGAAATTGATCCATGCAAAAGAAGAAAGGCACAGAGCAGATTTACTGGCAAAGCTTGACTTAGAGATTGACTCGATGATCAACTTCAGAGCTCTGATCATGAAATTCCATGGAATCTGTTCAAGTGACAAATTGTAGTTTGTTTCTTTATTTTTTTTTATATTACTTTGTATTAAACTTCCAAATGTTTAAGGAGTAATACTTAAGAGGATGATTTTCTCCTCTATGCTTTCTAGTTTAAAATTCAATTCTCTGTTATTTTTGTATCTTTTATTTTCGACACTTAGGGGGAGATTGTTAGCTCAAAATCAGCTGTTAAAGTGTTGAAAATAACCGTCCTATTTCAGAGGACTTAAGAGGACAAAGACTTCAGAGGACAAAGACTTCAAAGGACAAACCTGCCTCTGAAGTACTTATCAGCAACTCAGAGAAGACATCAGAAGACGAAGACTTCAGAGGACAAACCTGCCTCTGAAGTACTTATCAGAGTGCAACTAAGGACATCAAAGGACGAAGACTTCAGAGGACAAACCTGCCTCTGAAGTACTTATCAGAGATTGCAACTTACATCAGAGATAGCTTCATCAGAGGCTCTAAAGACAACGTCAGAGCTCTGAAGACATTCTCTCTGAAAATGCACAAGTTTTCTAATGAACAGAACAGATGACACGTCACTTAGTGATAAGATTTACTTTCTAGAGTAGGTCACTGTTCAGCATGCTCTTTTTGTCATGCAAGTACACTGCTTACTTTATGGTCCTATAAATAGGACCATCACCTTATTGTTCAAGAGTGCTTAAGAAGATACATATCTGAAAATATAAGTTGAATATCTTATTCTAAGAATATCTTGTTTATCTTTATCTGCTTTATGAACTGTGATATTTGAATCTCCTTTGATATTAAACTGTATTGCTTCCGCTATCATTACTCTTATTGTTTATATCATTGTTACGAGATTAGATCAGGGATCCAAAAATTGGCTTGGAGCCATGCAAGAAGAGATGGAAGCTCTCTCGAAGAACAGCACTTGGGACTTATGTCCATTGCCGAATGGCAGTCGTGCTATTGGTTGCAAGTGGGTTTTCAAAGTCAAAGATGACAATCGGTACAAGGCTCGTCTCGTTGCTAAAGGCTTTGCACAACGAAAAGGTATCGAGTATGATGATATTTTTGCTCCCGTTGTACGTCATACATCTATCCGTGTTCTTTTAGCGATCGTGGCTATTCACGATTTGGAGCTAGAACAGTTAGATGTAAAGACAACCTTCCTACACGGAGACTTGGAGGAAACTATCTATATGAAGCAACCTGATGGTTTCGTTTCCGAAAACGAGCCAGAATATGTATGTAAACTCAAGAAGTCCCTTTATGGACTTAAACAATCGCCTCGTCAGTGGTATAAGAAGTTTGATTTGTTCATGCTCAATCTGGGATTTGAGCGTAGTGAAAAAGACGCTTGTGTCTATCATAGACAAAGCGGTGGCGTTTTCACTTACTTACTTCTTTATGTAGATGACATGCTTATAGCC
This sequence comes from Arctium minus, assembly GCA_954870635.1. Lineage (NCBI taxonomy): Eukaryota > Viridiplantae > Streptophyta > Magnoliopsida > Asterales > Asteraceae > Arctium > Arctium minus. The sequence goes on from OX941080.1 coordinate 13,421,340, forward strand.
TGCAGGACCGGTCAGAGATCAAACGTCTGAAAGATAAGTTGAAGTCAGAATTTGAAATGAAAGATCTTGGCGCGGCGCAGAAGATTTTGTGCATGGAAATCGTGCGGGACAGAAAGTCCCGAACACTTAGATTGACACAACGGGCGTATATCCAAAAGATATTGAAGCGGTTTAATCTTGATGGTGCCAAGACGTCTAGCACTCCGCTACCGAAGCACATCAAGATTACAAGTGAAGATTGTCCGAAGGATGACAAGGGAAAGGCCGAAATGTCAAAAGTTCCATATGCTAGTGCGGTCGGAAGTCTCATGTACGCCATGGTGTGTACTCGTCCCGATCTTGCACATTGTGTCGGAGTGGTGAGTCGGTTTCTCGCGAATCCGGGTCGATCACATTGGGTAGCCGTTAAAACGGCATTCCGATATTTGAAGGGAACCGAGACACATGGTCTTATATTTGGTTTGCACAATGACTGTGAAATTGTTGGATTTTGTGATTCTGACTATGCAGGTGATCGAGTTGGTTGGAGATCCACATCCGGTTATGTATTTACTTTAGTTGGAACAGCTGTTAGTTGGAGATCACGTTTGCAGTCCATTGTTGCATTGTCAACCACAGAAGCTGAACTTGTTGCTGCAGTTGAGTCTGCAAAGGAAGCGGTCCATTTAAAAGAATTGATGAATGGCTTAGGCTTCGAGCAACCTTCCGTGCGCATTTTCTGTGATAATCAGAGTGCCATCCATTTGGCTACTAATTTGGCTTTCAGCTCCCGGACAAAGCACATAAATGTGCGTGATGCATATCTTGTGAGATTACATGAAGCGAAGATTGTCTATTTGAAGAAAGTCCTGACAGACGACAATGCCGCTGATATGTTCACTAAGTCGCTACCGCCAGCTAAGTTTGAGCATTGCTCAAACTTGATCCAGCTCCGTTTGTATTAGTGCCGTTGGGCACTTTGCTCGAGAGAGAGAAGATATTACCACAGGTGACAAAATGACATATTTGAAGGAATTACTTTGTTAAGTGCTTAGAGCTTTGCTTATGCTCTACCTTGTTTAGTAGATTGTGCATTTGAGGTTATTTTTTTGCTTGTAACTTTGACGGGTGATGGCCATGCCGAAGCTCGTAAAGGTTGGAATGCATTTTGCTACCTCGTGCCAATTTACTTTGCTATCTACTCGCTATGATCAACCGTTGGAAGAACTCGTATTGGTTGGATTGGGATTCGTTTCGCTATCGAGGATCACATGCATCATGGTGGAGTGTTATAATATTTAATTATATTATACATTGGATGCTACATGTGACTAAAGCCAAACTTGGACCAACTTGGCATAACTCATTTTGGACCACATATTTTACATTGGAAGACTTGGTTGTCATCATCCATATGACATCATCCATATGACATCCTCCATATGTCATCCTCCACTTCCATCCTATAAATACCCCTTCCCCTCTAACCATTTCTTCATCCCTTTCTTGAGCTTTCTCTTGAGAACCACCAAAATACTCTCCCTAATATATTCTTGAGGTTGAGAGTGTTCTTAACATTCGGTGGTATTCGTGAAAGTTTCGTTAGGTGATCGTGGATCTTAAGATCCTTGTACAAGCACTTTGTAATCTCCTTGGTTGGTAATAATATTCTTGCTCTCTCTCTTTGGTGGATGTACACTATCAAAAACCGATAGTGGAACCACGTTAAATCTCGGTGTTATTTGTTTTGAACTTGCTATAATTATAGATAATAACGTTATTATTATTATCTATATTTCGTGGGTTTATTTTTCTACGTTAGAGAATTATTGTGCAACATCTAGATTATTGTTATCCGCATTCGTTGTTGGGTTAATTGTGCACTTGGATTTCTACCCGCTTGGGACCTTAGAAATCACTCGCTAGCTTTTGCATTTGTGAGGCACAATTTTACCTAACAATCCTGATGGTTGATATATCTTTAAGCACGAAGGTTATGAAGGTGAGTTTCATGATGTTTTATGAAAATGAGATATATGTAAGAGTTAAAGTTTATATTCATGTGTTTTGTGATTTACGTTATGTATCGTTGGTATATATGAAAGGTTATGAAATATGTATGCATGAATATTTTAAATGATATGCATGAAACGTTTGTTGTCTACCAGTGGAAATGCTCGGGACGTCGGGTGTAACAACCGTAAATCCCTTTTCCTTAGTGAAAGTTTTAAGCTTTGTGTCGTTTGTGTAAATAGAAGAAGTTTGGAGAGCTATTGAGAAATTAGTTGTTGGAAGGCTAAAAACCTAGACCCAACTCCATTTGTAAATTTTGTGGATGTGTTCGGCGAACATGGAAAGGGAGAAAGGATTTGCAGAGAGCTTAGGGTGAAATCCTTGGCCATTGAAGATTTGATTTTTGAAAATGAAGATAAGTCGCTAGAGGAAACTCCTTCTCCAAAAAGAGGTAAACCTTCTAATCCTTGCTTAGAGTGAGGTCTGATTCGTTAGAAAATCTCTTTTTTTTTCAATCCCAAACTGGTCAAGTTTCAAGAAATGAAAGTGGGTATTGGAGAAACCAATGCTTCGATTTTGAGATTTAATCTGGATTGGGGTGGGAACCGTGTTGTGGAATGGGGGAGAAATCGTTGGTGACCTCCTTGTTAGAGGGACCTATAGGGAGATCGATTGGGAATGTCGCCTCCCCGGGTCACGTCGCATCGAAATCCTTGGACGTCGCCCACACCCGAGAGCAACCGCTCGGGAGTTTCAGCCAAACCGAGGTCACCTGGATGTTATCATCCGGATGCGATCGAGTGGGCGCCGACCGAGATCGACTCGGTATCTCTTTGAGTCGGGACTAGAATGCCGATGAGGGGGGAAGCCGAGAACCAGTCTGGGGTAGAAGAAGGCTCGAGCTTGGGCCTGGTTGTTGAGTAATAAAATTCGTTGACGTAGGCTTTCTATTAAATTATGCTTCTCCATGTAGGAACTCGTCTCATGTTAGGGTGAGTCTTATTCGGGTGTCTAATCTGTAAGAGTCGAGGTGAGTTCCCTTATTTTTTTTACTATATAAATATGTTTACGAACTGAAATGGGTTTATGTTCTATTTCTTGCCAAGTTATCTTAATCGGTTGGATAAATTATATTCTTGGATATCGACGTAAAATGTGGTTGTGTAAATGTTCTTGTGTGAAGACTCGGTTATATTTTAAACATTATGATCTCACATCTATACTGACTTGAGGTTCGATTGAGTTTGGCCAAGGCTATAATTATATAACCATCGGGGATGGTAAAACCATTTGTTTGGAATTCGTTTCCCTACACACGGAAACGGCATCGACTAGGGGGCCGGATGGGGATCTACTGGAACCCGAGGACGAGTAGTCCTTACGTTTGTGGAAGAGTTTCGACATGCAGTTGGGCACTCCTTGTGTCACGAATGTTGTGAAATTATTAACGTTTAATAATTATGCATTTTTGTTTAAACTTAAACTGGGTGAGATTGGGAATTCACTAGACCATCCGGTCTAATCCTCGCTTCTATTTTCCTTAAAAAAACCCATTTTCAGGTAATAGGGTTGCTCCGGGATCTTCCAAAGGAAAAGAGAAATGCTAGGAGCTAGTATGCTGGGGATCGGGCCTTAGAGCGTCATAGTTTCAGAGTTTTATTTTTATATAGTTCTCGGTTGTAATAGACTTAAGTTGACCATGCTGAACTTTTTTTATATGATTTTGTATTGGGACCCGTTTAAGGGAGCCGGATCTTATTCAAATTGTTATGTTAAGTTTTTGGGTTGTTACATTTGATATCAGAGTCATAGTTTAAGGGATTTAGGTGACCGGATGGGCCTAAACTTAAACTGTAGAGTAGAGTTTGGGACACAACCGAGATGTAGGATGCCTTAGGAAGATCTCTCTAAGTGCACTAAATAAGGTAGTGAGGATAGTCATGTAAGGTAAATTTACAACACACCTCGCCAGTGTAGTTGTGAATTTACAGGTACATGTACATGCTCAAATTGTCTTAATATGCGTAGTAATTAATAGGACGTTGGTTATATGTGGTTAGTTTGGTTTATACCATGATCTGAGGGGATATTATGGTCGGGTTAGTCAATGAAGGGGTGGTGGAATGGAGTAAAGTTCTATTCGTGTAGTGTAGTAGTAGTAGATTCGATGGGGTGCGTGAGGTCGCCTGTAGTGTAATTGTTGACAACCCCTAGAAGGGGAATTATCCATAACGAGATTTGACCGCCCAAATAGTAGAACTTCATGAGTTCAAAATGGGAGAATGACTGATTAAGGGTAAACTTTGAGCTTCTAGTGAGTCCACATGTTGGGGGAAATGTACCGATCAATTCGGACAGGAAAAGGAGACTGGGTTAGGACTTTGAAAGTTTCAACTCTTGGTTGGGCGAAAGAATGGAGCTTATGACTCTCCAATCAGCGATAGAATGGTAAAGATGTCGGAAAGATGATATCGGGAGTAAACTGAATTATTGGAGGAACTGAAAGGGAAGAAAATGTGATTGGTTTATCGACCGGTAGGGGTCAAAGGCTAAAATTAGGCATGGAAATGGGGCGGGGATGGGGCGGGGACCTCAATCCCCATTCCCATCCCCGTCCCCGATCCTCATCTCTATCCTCGTCCCCGTCCCCATCCCCGCCGGGGAATATGATCAAATCCCCATCCCCATCCCCAACGGGGAACGGGGATCTCCAATGGGGAAACGAGGATTTTTTTTCCGTTTATATAAACTATTTTAAATCAAATATGTGAGACAGAACACGTCTTTAAATTTCACAAATTTCCAAAAACCTAAAATCAAAAGGAATTTAATTTTATACAAAAAATCACATCATATGATACTTAATGAGCTAAAACCAATATAAATCCAGTTTAATTAAAAAAAAAACCTTAACGTCACACGTCCAAAACATATCGAGTAATATCCAAAACACATCGACTTGACATCCAAAAGATTACATACTAACATCCACAAAATGACAATTTTAGATTCTAAACCTAGTTAGAAAATACAAAATTATGAATTACCGATTTAGTTGAAATAAATAATATATTTAATTTATTAGTTAATATATAAAGGGTACGGGGAAGGGCGGGGAGGGGAGTACGATACCCGTCCCCATCCCCATCCCCAGTTTGAGACAAACGGGGATCCACGTCCCCGTCCCCATCCCCGTCTTAGCGGGGAATCCCCGATCGGGGCGGGGGCGATTTCCATGCCTAGCTGAAATCGTATGAATTGTAAATCAATGCTCAAGGCAAGAACTTGGTGGGGGTAATCAAGCAAGTAGATTGTGGGCCACCTATACATTAAGTTGTTACTAGAATGAGGAAGCGACCGTTAGTCAAGGCGGAGTAACAATGTTAATTGTGTGGGTGCATTGGTTGACCTAGACTGAGTGAATAGCCTTTGGTTGCACGTTGAGTTTCATGCATCGTTTTTTTAGGGATAGTACAAAAATTTTCTTTCATGATTAAAAGTAGACACGCACGTAACGAATTTCATGTTTTAGAATTAATGTTACGTGTGCAAGTGTGTGTTTAATAGAGAATGACAAACCTACTTTCGTTGTTAAATAAATTTTTGAACTGAGAGATTTGCAAATTATATCACCTCATTCATGTTGAGATAAACTTCGTTGCGAAGATCATAAAAACGCCTGATGACAAGTCTTTATGACCAAAATGAGTTTTGACACGTTGATATTTTATAAATGAGTGTGAGAGACGACTGTTTTAATTTGTGCAAGCAGTTTCGTTCAGAACTTTTCTAGCTGTTTAGGGAAGATTTATTTCTATATTTCGGTTGCCATGACATTGTTGTAGTTGGTCAATGTAGTGTTCTATCGAAAGTTGCATGCAAACTATGCTCGAGATTGTTGTGCATAACCTTGAAGTTATGAGGGTTTTGAGTCATGTATGCTTATAATAATTTCAAGTGTTGTGCCTTTTGAATGTTCAATATGAGAAATGATTTTTTTTATTTATGTATTATCAAGATGTTATGCATGAAGGCTATGAACTCAGTAGGTCGTGAAACTTTTGGATTTAGGGGCAACGGGATCCGAGGGTGGGGAATGTCTCGGTCAAGCCAATGATGGGTGATTTATGTTTCCGGTATTCTTAGTAAGGAAAAGAGGGAGTATTGGTAATGTCGAAAAAAAAAATGGGATTTTGGCATTAATGGTATTATGGTAGACTGGCCTTACTCAGTATTTCAGCATGTTGTTATTAGTGTATAGTTGTACTTGAAGAACAGTTAAAAGGGATTGAACCTGAGTTATTGGAATGGTTTTGTAAGTTAGACCTCACTCCATGTAAACCTTGAACCTCACTCAAGTGAGGATGGTGAGGTGTTAAGATGAAAGCGATTCGTTGGGCAAGATAAGTCCCGTTAAAAGTTCTTGCTGTCGGGGACAATATGGAAGCACCATGTTGTCAGATGTTGGGTAACTGTGTGGGGGCGTATGGTAACGGAAGGTTGCTAATTAGAGGACTACTTTCCTGTGAGGTTTTAGCGGTTCGTAAATGGATGAAGTATTCAGTACCATCAAAGGGAGTGAATGGATTATGTCGTGAAATTTGGAGAACGTGGTTCATTTGGATTGTGAAGAGATAAAGTCGTAAGATAGACTGGGTATTTCGTGCGAGTAGGTGTATATGAAGGCAAGATTGGTTATGTATGCGAATGATCGTGAGAACCCGGTCTACATGGTTATGGGGGTGTGGTAGAGGTGTGAGCAAGTTGGTGGCATTGTGGGCCGAGGTGGGCGTGTACGTTATGGATGTGTTAATGAATTGGTGTTATGTGGGTGGTGATGCGTATGGTGATGTGGGACAAGAGTAAATGTAAATTTTGGATTTGGAGGTGTTGAGAGGAGGTTCGAATGTGGCACGTATGTTGGATATAGTCGTTGCGTTATTGTATTCTTGAGATCGAAGGGTGAGTGATATTTGACGATCACCTACGAGGAGAACTCGTGCTCTCCTTGGTTGCGTTGAACTTCGGATGAACTTATATTAAGACGATAAGGATGTCTTGTTCGGCCAGCACCATTTAGTAAGTTTTCGTGACAATGGGTGTCCTATGTTTCGAAGAGGCAGGGTAAGGTAGTTGATCGAGGTGCTCGGAGAGGAAGATTGGCGGACGTATGTTATAATGCGATGGATGTCCCAAGTGAGCATTGTGTGTATCGTCGTGCAATTAAGCAAGTTTTGAGGGAAAGTGTCGCTCTTCGCTAAAGGAAAAGAAAAGTGTTGAAAGCTAGAGGAAGTCAGTGATGGTCTGTTTTAGAAGCGGTGCTCGAGGCGAACCTTAGTATCTCGGTAGTCATAGAAATAAATCTAGTTTGGATCTAAGTTAATCTTTATGTTTCCCGTTGACTCGTTTGGGATCCGTTTTGGAAGAAGGAATTTATATTTGTTTTGCGGTAAGTTGTTATCTATGTTTTGCCTTGGTTGTTATATAACTTTGTATTAATTTTAGAAATTTGGGATGTTTAGAGAAGTTCTGGGCATTAAAACTTCCCAAGAGGTGAGCCGATTGTTTGATAAAGGGAGTTATTTTGTTTGAATCTTGAAGGGAGGATTGGTTAAAGCAACCCCCCTCATTAGATGAATAGTGTCGATCGTGATCTGTAGATCAAAGAAGGTGAATAAGAAACCCCATGAAAATTGAGTTGGGTTCGCCGTCGTACGAATCGGGAGTTCCCCTTTCGATTGAGCCGGGAGTTCACTCAATCGGTCGCGCCGGGAGTCCCCTCCCCGATTGCACCGAGTTTATCTCCAAGAATCGGGTGCACCAGGGTTCTTTGTCTCGGGCGTCCCGAGTGTCCTATGACCCGGGTTGTAACTGTTAGCTTTAATAAAATGTAGGAGCTCGACCTTTTGGGACTGATATCTGTGTGTGTGGCGGAGTTCAACCTACCAGGTGAGTTCCTTGATAAATCTTTTTATAGCTGTAATTTTTTTTTTATGTTTCATATGAACTTGTAGCACCTGATGATTTTTTTTATATACTTCACCATGGCAAAATATGTAATTAACAAATGTGGCATATCGTGATGTGGAGAAGAATGCAGAATGTGTATATTATATGATGACATTTATGTTGATACCTAGATATCTGTTAAGCTAATATATGAAAGAAATAAAACAAACAAATTATGGATAAGATGATTGTTAGCAGCAATTGCATCAATGATGATGGTGGCAATAACAGGATAATAAATTTAATGTATAGTGATACTCTTTGTTTGCTCTTCACTAACGAAACCTTTAAACTCCGTGTATATTTTTTTTTCTTTTTCCTTTTCTTTTGTCCTGTGGTCCTCTTAGATTCGATTGATTTTGTTGAAAAGAGATGGTAACCTGTTATCTCTAACTTATATGGAAATGGTTATTTACTACTATTTTAGTCGCGATATCTTTGTGCGAGTTAACGGTTGATATTGTGAGCACAATTTATTACTCATTATGATTATTTATGTGTATTCGGTCATGTGTTATTCTATACGTGGGGATCAGAATCGGGGATGAGGTCCTAACGCCCGTACCTGTTCGACAAAGAAATTCCGGGGACGGAATTCTTTTGAGGGGGGAGTGTTGTAACAACCGTAAATCCCTTTTCCTTAGTGAAAGTATTAAGCTTTGTGTCGTTTGTGTAAATAGAAGAAGTTTGGAGAGCTATTGAGAAATTAGTTGTTGGAAGGCTAAAAACCGAGACCCACCTCCATTTGTAAATTTTGTGGATGTTTGCGGCGAACATGGAAAGGGAGAAAGGATTTGTAGAGAGCTTAGGGTGAAATCCTTGGCCATTGAAGATTTAATTTTTGAAAATGAAGATAAGTCGCTAGAGGAAACTCCTTCTCCAAAAAGAGGTAAACCTTCTAATCCTTGCTTAGAGTGAGGTCTGATTCGTTTAGAAAATCTCTTTTTTTATCAATCCCAAACTGGTCAAGTTTCAAGAAGTGAAAGTGGGTATTGGAGAACCCAATGCTTCGATTTTGAGATTTAATCTGGATTGGGGTGGGAACCGTGTTGTGGAATGGGGGAGAAATCGTTGGTGACCTCCTTGTTAGAGGGACCTATAGGGAGATCGATTGGGACTGTCGCCTCCCCGGGTCACGTCGCATCGAAATCCTTGGACGTCGCCCACACCTGAGAGCAACCGGCCGGGAGTTTCAGCCAAACCGAGGTCACCTGGATGTTATCATCTGGATGCGACCGAGTGGGCGCCGACCGAGATCGACTCGGGATCTCTTTGAGTCGGGACTAGAATGCCGATAGGGGGGAAGAAGAAGGCTCGAGCTTGGGCCTGGTTGTTGAGTAATAAAATTCGTTGACGTAGGCTTTCTATTAAATTATGCTTCTCCATGTAGGAACTCGTATCACGTTGGGGTGAGTCTTATTCGGGTGTCTAATCTGTAAGAGTCCAGGTGAGTTCCCTTATTTTTTTTACTATATAAATATGTTTACGAACTGAAATGGGTTTATGTTCTATTTCTTGCCATGTTATCTTAATCGGTTGGATAAATTATATTCTTGGATATCGACGTAAAATGTGGTTGTGTAAATGTTCTTGTGTGAAGACTCGGTTATATTTTAAACATTATGATCTCACATCTATATTCACTTGAGGTTCGATTGAGTTTGGCCAAGGCTATAATTATTTAACCATTGGGGATGGTAAAACCGTGTGTTTGGAATTCGTTTCCCTACACACGGAAACGACATCGACTAGGGGGCCGTATGGGGATCTACTGGGCCCCGAGGACGAGTAGTCCTTACGTTTGTGGAAGAGTTTCGACATGGACTTGGGCACTCCTTGTGTCACGAATGTTGTGGAATTATTAACGTTTAATAATTATGCATTTTTGTTTAAACTTAAACTGGGCGAGCTTGGGAATTCACTAGACCATCCGGTCTAATCCTCGCTTCTATTCCTTAAAAACCCATTTTCAGGTACATGGTTGCTCCGGGATCTTCCAAAGGAAAAGAGAAATGCTAGGAGCTAGTATGCTGGGGAGCTAGCCTTAGAGCGGCATAGTTTCAGAGTTTTATTTTTATATAGTTCTCGGTTGTAATAGACTTAAGTTGACCATGTCGATCTTTTTTTTATATGATTTTGTATTGGGACCCATTTAAGGGAGCTGGATCATATTCAAATTGTTATGTTAAGTTTTTGGGTTGTTACACCGAGGTCAAAGTTAAATGACGGGAAACCGTAATGAAAGGGGTTTCAGTGTGTTCGATTTGTTCCTACACTTGAAACGTAATGGGTGATTTTATAATCACTGTCAATTTGATCCACATGGTGCATACAACACAAAAGGGAGATCTCCGTAATTAAATGATTTATTTTGGTATGAAAATGTTTATGATGTTTCTAATGTTACATAATATGTTTTACGATTGTGGTATGCATCTTATAAAATCTCATGAGCTCACGAGGCCTTGGCTGACTATTTGTATTTTAAAAATTATGCATGTATTTCAGTACCAGGTTTCATTAAGAACAAAGATAAAGAGAAGATCCAAGTATCAGAAAGATTAGCCAAGAAGCAAAAGTTCTTTATCAATGCGTTAACGAGGGACCGAAATTGCTAAATGTTAAGTTATTTTCCGCTGCAATGTAAGATTGTGATCATAAGAATCAGATCATTATATGGTTATTGTACGTTTAAGATGTGAACGACAGTTTGGAAAAAGTGGGTGTCACAAATACCATTCTCTTCTTTTTTTTGTTATGATCAGCATGGAATTCTTTTTTAAGATATTCCATATTAATTGTTGATAATACCATTTTAACAAATTGTTTTGGATTATTATGATTAACAAATTATTAGTTCTGATCTAGCTTCTTGAATCCATTGAAACATTATTTTGATTCTTTTTTCTAGTTGTTTTATTCTCATTATGATTCTTCCTAGATGTATTATTTGAATAGGTGTTAATTTATTATAAATATTCCATTCTTTATGTTGACTTTGGTTTTCATTTTGTAGTATTTTTGTTCTTTTGAGTATGGCTAATTCTTTTGAATCCATTTATATAATTTGCCAACAAGAGCTTATAAGGAGTGTTTGAATCTTATTTTGATTGCACAAAATTTGAGTTTTATTACTCATATTGAGGCTTTGAATCTATTTATTTCTGACGATAACATATCTGAATGGGTTGGGCTTGGTATTCCTTCAAATTCACTTTTGTTATCTTCTTTATAAACTGGCTTTGGTATATTTTGATTAAAATCTACATATATTAGTGATTTAGATTTTTGAAAACAAGTACCTCCTAGATTAATAGTACTACTTGTAGATCCTATTGAAAATCTTGATGAAACAGATTGAATAGTATTAAAATTAATATCAACAGAACCATCTTCATGTTCTATGATATTTGATATTTGATATTTGATTTGTGTCTCCTATAGGTTTAGGTAGACTTATATCTTGAAGATTCCAATTACAAGATTGAGTAATTTCATCCCATTTGAGTCTTTTTGGAGTTTGTATTTTTGTATGTTGAGGATTTGATTCAAATATTATTGTTTCATTTTTTGGACTAGTTAATTTTGTTTTAGGCTCTATTGTTGTAGACATAGTTTTATAGCAAACTCTATAAATTATGGCTACAACTTTTGTATCCTCTTTGAATTCTAGATTTTTAGTTTTAATTGTTAAAACTGAAGTATCTAAAATATTTGGATCAAATAATCCTACAGAGAAATTTGGATAACAGTTGAAATAAATTGGGTCATTTGAAATATTAGTGTCTGTCATGGCTAATATTGAATTTTGAAAATTTGTATGTCTAGCATCTCTTAGTATTAACAAGACTGGAGCATCTATGCCTAGTCTGAATAAAGGTTTGATTGTTATTTGAACTAAGCCAACATGTAAGAACTTAAATTTCTTTCTATGTTGTATGATTGCAGATTTTGATAAAAGATTTAGACTATCATAGTCTTTGTTGATTGAAACAGTTTGTTTCGTTTCTTTAATTGAATATCCGTGTAGAAAATCGAAAGCTCCGATTTTATATATTTTATTAAAACTTTGTTTTGGAATTGTCCAATTTGATAATCCTTGTTCGATGTCAGAAATATGAATTTCGGTAGAATTCATATGAAGATCATTTTCTTCATTGATTTCCTTGTCAAAATTATTCTTTTTAGAAAATAAATTCATCATCTTGTTTATCTAAATAAAAGTATCTTTGGAAATAAATTTGATTTATTGAAAATTAAGTATTCTTATGATTATTGGACTATTAACTGCACCACCACGACTAGACCACCTAACACTGACCTGGTACGGTTAGACGTCTTACAACTCACTGCGTCACTTACGCTACTCCAACGGTCAAGGCTAAACCAACGCCGGGCTAAAACCAACGCTAATATCCAATTATCATGAAAAGACTTCATTTTCATTTTCTGGTAAATCATTTTTATCTCTAAATAACTTTGATGTAAATAATTAAGATTAGATTTCATTTTATAAAAATCTTCATTAAGGCAATAAAATACAACTAAGATTTTGATTAGCAAATTTATATACCACTAAAATACATGGCTCTGACACCAATTGTATATATATAGGGGTGAGTTCAAATGAAAACTCATCTTTCATTGTGCACATGAGGACAAATCTTAACCATTGATCAAAACTTAGAAAACTAATCAATGGTTAATACATAATAAAGTTTATTTTTATTTAGGACATTCTAATATTACTATCATGACCCCCTTGGTAAAGGCTCAACTCAAGGGTGAATTATGAAAACTGTAGCTGCATAATCTAGGAATAGGTTAGAGCTTCCTTATTGGAGTCTTAGGTGCTAATGTATATGTGTGGAACCAAGCATGCATGCATACATTGACACACACACACACACACACACATGCTCACATGTTATATGGTGATTAATGTGGTGGAAAGCCATTGAACTTGTTTGATCACTTTTGTATTATTTGTATTTATACTTCTCCCTGTCAGTCGTAGACCAGTCTGCTGCAGATTCTTGTAAGATTTTGTTGAATAAGGGGTCGTTTACCAAATTCTTATCGGGTAAGCATTTACCGGCAAGAGATTCACCTTCATTTACCTTATCGTGTAACATTCTTGGTTGTGAAAATGGATTGTTGGTAAACATCTTAAACCGGGTAAGACTCTCAGTTTGACTTGTCTCTTATCGGGTAAGCTCTCGGTCCTTGCCATGCTCAAACGCTAAGGTAAATGATATCGGTAAGCGCTTACCCAGGTAAGTGTTTAATAAACAACCCCTAAATCTTTATCACTTAGTTATTTTTTTTACAATTTTAAGAGCAAGAAGCTACTAATCCAAGTCTCATGTAAAGATTAGGAGTTAGGAGATCATCTCTTTCCACATAATTTGACACTGGAGGTTCATGTAACACCCTAAAAATTTGGGTAATTTTAAAAATTGAAAATTCGGCAATATAACATTTGTATTTGTAGCAAACCACCCAAAAAGGGTAAAAGTGTATGCGTTTACAAAACCTGTATACGATGTATGGGAAATCGACAACAAACTAATATAAACCATTTCTATCTAGATTACATAGGTTGTCAACCCAATTCCAAAAATTAATAAATTATTTTAAACGCCAAGACTCCAAAATATCTATCATCCAAAAATGCCCTCAAGAGACCACGCTCTTCACTCAACCCTTTGACGACCCGCTGCTAACGGAACCTGTTATACACATAATTTGAGAAGAAGTGTTAGGCTTAAAGCCTAGTGAGAACATACAGTTTATATGACAATTCGATAAGAAAGTTAAATACATCATAAGTAAATCTATTTTCACCATACGCCTTTGTAAATAACTTGATAAACACATTTTGACCTTGCGGTCCAAAATACATCTTGTGATGACGGGAAGACCCGATTTTCCAAGGATTATGGCGAAACACAAAGTAAGCCACTTTCCGAGTTATTGAGCTCACCATACTAGGATCAAGGCCACGAACACGCCGGCTCGTACTAAGATGTGGGGGAGGGAACCCAATGATACCTAGTCATGCTCATTCGCTATGATTTACATTTACGACCCACGGCTAGTGTCCGGTCCCACATAACAGTACCAAGTTGCCACCCTAAGGCCTAATGTCTCAACTAGCTACAAACGGGAGTTATCCCCAATAATAAGTCGACTCTATACCTATGGATCCACTAGTAATAGTCTAGACTTGTCACAACTTCATTCGTGACCAACTATAATCAAACATATAGTTCATAGCACCATTATTTCCCAAATCACATTTTTATGGTAAGAAATACAAAGTCCAAACATAAATCATAAGGCTATCTTCTCATTTCCAAATATGTTTTCTTACCAAGTAAACACTTCAAGTGTAAAAACCATTTAAATGTAACATGGATTTTCTTAAGATTTAACCATTTATATCCTTTTTATAAATAACACTTTCAACCCAAAATACCCGTAATATGCTTAAAACATGAACTTGGCTAAAAGCCATAAGTTGAACATTTACTCATCAAAATGTGAAAACAACAATATTTGTAGTTCCAAGACATGGGTTATTTCTTTATTTAACAAAATGGTAAGAAACCCTAAAAATCTCCAAAATACCAAGTTAGGTCAAAATCTCATCAACAATGAAAATGTAAACAAGGAAAATGTAAACAAGGAGATACTAAGAAGTCAAAAATGCATTTTGATATGTATAAATTTTGATAAAAGGAAGTATGAACACATAATGGGTCTAATGTCGAAACCCTAGAATCTCTAGTTGAAAGAGATGGTGATAGTTCTTGAGAGAGGATGATCTTCACCAAAGGTACCTTAGATTCACCTACACAATCACCATTAATGAGAAGGAGGGAGGTTGTTGGAGGAATAAATGTGAAGGGAAGACTTAGGGTTTGAGACTTACCAACACAGCTGAGAAAAACGACTAGCTCCTCAAGAAATCAGATAAAATGAAATATTTTCGGAGTTGATCCTACATCTTCACTTCTTCAGTAAATTGAGTGCTAACCTATTCCAGATTCCTCGGAGCCTCCATCTCCATGATTTAAACAAATGGGGCAAGACCAACGATCGAGAGGCATAGAGGCCGTTTATAAGAAGACCCTTGCATCTCGTTCCTACCACATAGGTCTAAGGTAATTAATTGTGCTAACATATCAAAAGTACATGACGATGTAAAATGACCAAAAGGACATGTTTTTGGTCATTTATGTAAAATATAGCATAATTTGATAAAAGTGAAAAAAGTCTCCGGAGCTTACAGAAACACCATCTAAAGTGGCTTTCTGAAAAGCTAGCTTCGGCTTACAAAACAGGGCTTTTTCAATAATTCAAAAAATATTCTAGCTTATGGTTGCCAAATATGGACTTTAAGGAAAACACACTCTAAACAGGGAGCAACTAACAGACCAGCGAATTACCTCTTTGGATGTCATATGTGCAAACTGAGTTCTATATCCTTTGAGAGCAAAAAAGGAAGCAATTATAAGGGCACAACGGATAGTGAAACATATAGCAAACTTCTGAGGCACAAGCACCATGACTGTGACCGCAATGAAGACAAGAAACACCCCAACAGCAAGAAGTATGCCAAACGTCATAAAAGATTTCCCGGTTGGAACATTGCTCGTGGCAGAATACAAATTTCCAGGTATGTCCCTCACTCCCTTTGAAACTCTGTAACAAGTTGAAAGATGGAGTAAGTTAGTACTGATGCATTAGCAATTATATCATACACTTTCAACCATGAGAATAATGTATTTCACTGATACATATTTGTTGTCATATTCCTACTTATCTCCGTTTCTTAGGGTACAAAAACATGGTTCAGCCTAATTGTCATTTTTTGCTACCGTTCTATTGTTGAAATTTAAGCTAAACAATGGTTGAATAAAGTTGAAAGTAGCTGGTAAAAGTTTGTCTAAAAAAAGGGGAAATTAATTAAAGTAGTCATTTCAGAAAATCGGATTTACCTCCTAACCATTCTCTCCCTCAATTTATTAAAATAGCCCCTACGTTCGTGAAAGAAGTTCGTATATATGAACACCTCCTTAGAACTGATAAATTTGATACATCTTCGTAATATATGTTCGTATATACGAACATAATTTAAAAACTCATTAAAAATCATAAGTTCGTGAAATGGTTCGTGGAAAATGCAACGATTTAAAAAAATTACGTTTTTTGCCCCTGTTCGTGAAATTCCAATATATTACGAAGTGGAAGTTACATTTTTGGCCCCTGATCGTGAAATGGCTTGTTATATACGAACCTGGAAGTTACAATTTTGGCGACAATGTTTGCTTTCTTTTTTTTTTACAGGTTCAAGTCTCACGACACAAGTTATTTCACTTCATTGTAGTTTTCTTGTTCAAGTTTGCTTCTGGATTAATTGCCACTTTAACTGTATTTGCTAAGTAAGTTCTTTGCATTTTTATGAGTGGTTTTTTCTGTCCTTTATTCGAAGTTAAAGAAATCCATTTCAACTATCAATTTTCAGATTTGATGACTTCCTAAATTACCATGATTAGATTTTGATACATAAGATCTTCAAGATTAAAAATTACAATCCATGCAACCTGCTGTAACTAAGCTACAAATTAAAAGACACTACGAAGTGTAGATCCAAATGTGCAAAATCAAAGAGTATGTACGATAACCGACTTACACGTTAAAAGTGCCGGAAGCCTTATCGTTGGCGGTTCTACCTACGTCTTCGAGGTCGAAACCGAGGCCGGAAGAATCTAGATCTTGGATAGATTGTGAAGATGCATGCGGCGTATGCATTCCGATCAGTAAGAGGAGGTTGTGTTGTGAGATCGTTGTTCGTCTGGCTCGGACCTCCGGTGAACCCGATTGCACCGTTTTATCCATAGATATCTTATTGTCTGTAGAAGTAGAACCCCAAACTACTCTCAGTTATTGCCAACAGGAACTTTGCTTGAGAAGCTTTATTTGGGTCAGGTTCATAAAGGAGGATGTGATATGAACAAGGCTAAACCGAGTTAGATTAGCAAGAAAGTGTTGGATATCAATCACTAAATTAAATATATTCATACATTTAAGTTTTAACCTCACTATAATTAACGTGAGAAGCGTGATAAATGGATCTCAATCGTTGATCACTTTTAATCTCAAACCCACTAATGAATTGTGCATACGGGAATTGATCATGTGCATCTCGGTGCATCTCATCCTAATGTGCATCCAACGTTGATAACCACTTCTCACGTTTCTCACGTTAACTAAACTTCTCACCAGAACTCAACCTTATATATCCAATTGGATGCGTCCCTATTGGATTTAGGAACTGCGCCTATGTACTCATTACCATCAACAGTCAAATAAGTGGGTTGCCTCATGTTAATGAGTGAATCTAGAAGTCAAGCTTCAACTTGATCAAGTATTTGAAGTTGCCTGTGGATTATGATATTCCCACAGAAATGAAGTGTGGCGATTAGTTCCAGATGCTCAAACTAGTTACTGTTACAAAATTCAGGCTAAGAATTTTCAGCTTTGGTAGGTGAAGTTTGATTGTTACAAAAACAATCGAAGACTAGATTAAAATCGGGGAAAAAACACAAATAGAAAGTCATGCGACTTTCCCCGGATTCAAGCCGCGCCAACCACCGGATTCAAGAACAGGGAAACAGAGTCTCATGTGACTATTTCGGTGACCAAAGCCGCGGCACCACCCCGCCGAACTCACTGTTCTATTCCCATGGGTATCCACGCAGCTAAACCCGCACGGCTAGTCGCCGCCCCCTCCAGGCGGGTCCGCCTCCTCAGTCCAGCAGCCATATTTCCTTTTTCCTTATTTATTTGATGCCTATCCTATTAGTCTTATAGTTAGTTTATGTTTATAATTAAGTTATTTTCCATACTTATCTTTAATTTAGCTTAAGCCTATAAATACGGTTTATTGTTTTCACTATTAATCAGATTATCAATTATTAATAAAGTTCTACTTTCGAGATTATTCTCGAGTTTTTGAGTTTTACGTTCGTAATTCTCGATAATTATAAAAGGGTTTAGACTCTTGTCAATCCTTCCGTACTTCCTACTACATCATAAAAGGCTGATTATGTAGACCTCCTCTGCATTATTTGCCACACCATCCCACGCAGCGAGCAGTGTACATTATTTGCAAGCTTTCAATATGCGACCTGTTTTGAAGCATGAGTGCCTATTATTGTGACCAACACCTAAATGAAGGAGGTGGTTTGCATAAACTTGAACCGATTCAAATACATAGCCATGAAGAAAAAGATTTGGATTCTTAATTTGTGGATAAATAGTGTTGTTCATATTTAGTTTCAGATTATCTCACTCGAAAGTAAAGATGTTTAGTTCAAGATAAAGCAAACCAAATATATATCTCACCCAAAAATAGGGATATTTAGCTTAAGATAATTTCTAAAAATTAGGATGAGTGCAAGCAACCATTTTGGTTACCGGTACCACTTACATACTATAAGATCACTACAACACAATACATTAAGAAAAACAACAGGTAATTTCATTAGCACTTGCACTTTAGTAGACATGTTCTTCAACTCGAGTAACACAGCGTACTCACCGTCAATGGCTCAACAATAGACTGAAAAAGAAAACTTAATGGCACAAGCAGATTGAAGAACATATAGCACATCAGCATAAACAAATGGAAAGATTTTTGTCATGATACTGAAGAAGAACGAGAAAGCAAAGTGAAGTGTATCTCGATGAACAATGTAGTTTATATACTCAACTTGAACGCTTATTTGTTGTGGAGTTGGTCAGCCGCATTCTCCTTCATCTCTGTGAGGCATAGATTCTCTCTTCCCCTGGTGGGTGGTCTCTAGGGAGAAAACCAAATTAAGACAAGAAGATGTTGTCAAGACGATGATCAAAATATGATTTTCTGCAACTAACAACAAACATCGAGTTCCCTTAGCTAATAGAATCAGTAGAAATTATGAGAGACATCGAGTAGTTGAAAGATCCAAAAACAATTTAAGCAGACAAGACACTAGTACTAACAAAGTACTAAATTCTCTTTTAATTACAAAAATCAGATGCATGAAAATTCTTAAAAGATGATTAACAATGACTTTAATACTAGTAAATATTAGTGTGAAAACATACTGATGACTGAATTCTTATAAATTAGCACAAAAGGGCACTTTTTAGCACCAAAAAACTCGATGTGATCATGGTTGGCAAAAACAGTAACAATTGCCAACCATGACCACATCTTTTATCTGAATATTCAGTCTTTGGAGCCAAATTGAATGCAGAGTCATATAAAAATATGGAACTTCCCGTTTCAAATTGACTACAAAATACCAAAGAGCTTGTTAGTAGAAAGATCCAATGACTCGAGAAGTGTTAGGCTCCCCATGAAGGATGGGGTAACACGAGAAAACTCATTATTTGAAAGGTTGAAACTGAGAATGAGAACCTGTAGCTCTGAAAGTGGGTAGAAGAGAAACATGTCCTTGTTGCCCAGTGGGGTTTCAATCAAACACGAATCAGGTAATAACAAAAGTAAAGAATGATACAAACTTTGTTATTTAATCAAATATAAATATTTGTACAATCAGGTTCCATATATAAAACGAAAAACAAAATGTTCTATTTATACTAATCTATGATGACGGTTATTTTCCAACCATCACGTTGCTTCTTGAACAGGCATGTCTTCTCTGAATAGTCACAACAGTTGGCTTGTGAGAGAACCAAAACGTTGGCCTTGCCTAGGGACGGGATTAGTCTAACATTCACCCCCCTAATCTCGTTCCTGCTCCTTTAGATCCTTCACGCCAAGCAACTCTCTCATTTCTGCGAACTTGATCCTTGCTAAGGCTTTAGTAAGTATGTCCGCCCTTTGTAAATTTCCACTTACGTGCTCGACTTCTATCTGATTCTTTTCAACAAATTCTCTGATAAAATGATAACGTATATCAATGTGTTTGCTTCTTCCATGAAATACGGGGTTCTTCATAAGTGCTATCGCCGATTTGTTGTCGACTCTGATTGTAACCCTTTCTTCCTTCCAGCCTGTTAATGCATTCAATAGTCTTTGTAGCCATAACGCTTGACAAGCTGCTGTTGTTGCCGCCATAAATTCTGATTCACACGATGATAATGCAACAGTAGGTTGTTTCTGAGAACTCCAGCTTATTGGTGAATTTCCAAGTTAAAATATGATCCCTGTCGTTCCTTTGCCTTCTTCTATGTTGATGCCGTAACTACTATCACTATATCCAAGTAACTTGCATCCACCTTTCTTCTTATAGGTTATACCAAAATTTAATGTGCCTTTGATATAACGTAACACCTGTCTAATTGCCTTCATATGTTATTCATTTGGTTCTTGCATGAACCTGCTTAACAGACCAACTGAATAACTGAGATCCGATCTTGTATGAAGTAAATATCTTAAACACCCAATTAGACTTCTGTACTTCGTAGCATCAACTAGTTCTCCTCCCTCTGTCTTTATTAGCTTTGTTCCTGGATCCATCGGAATCTTGGTTTCGTTGCAATCTAACATTCTTGCTTCCTTAAGAATCTTGTTGGCATATCCTGATTGCTTTATAAAGATTCCACCCCCTGTTTGGGTAACCTCTATTCCCAAGTAGTAAGCTAATAAACCTAAGTCACTCATCTCGAACTTTTCTTCCATTTGTGACTTAAACTTCTGAAGGTCTTCCTTACTGCTTCCAGTAACTATTAAGTCATCCACATAAATTCCAACAAGCAACATAGAGTTTTTACTTATCCTTGTATAGACTGCTTGTTCTAATGTGCATTTCTTGAAATCCAGTGATTTCAAAGTTTGATCCAACTTCATGTTCCATGCACGTGGAGCTTGCTTCAACCCATAAAGTGCTTTAACAAGTCTGTACACTTTATTTTCATTTCCTGGTTTCATAAATCCTTCTGGTTGTGTAACATATACTTCTTCCTTAAGTTCCCCATGTAAAAATGTTGATTTTACATCTAAGTGGTGAACTTCCCATCCATGATAAGCTGCCAATGCAAGAATTAATCTAACTGTTTCCATTTTTGCTACAGGAGCAAATACTTCGTCATAGTCTATTCCATGCTCTTGTACGTATCCCTTAGCTACTAAACGAGCCTTGTGCTTTATAATCTTCCCATTTGCGTCTCGTTTAGTCTTAAATACCCATTTCAGACCAATAGCCTTTTGTTTGTCTGGTAAGGTGGCTAGCTTCCATGTTTTGTTTTTATTGATTGCGTCAATTTCTGTATGCATTGCCTCGATCCACTTCTTATCTCGTGCAGCCTCTTTGTAATTTCTAGGCTCTTCCTCTAGTAGTAGCAATTCATTACTTTGCACTTCTGGTGCTTTATCATAGACTTCAGATAAGTTTCTGAACCCTCGAACTGGCGTATGATCAAACGGCCTTGATGAACTTGCTGTTGATGATGTATATCCAGCAGATTCTTCTAAATTAGGCTCATAGGTATATGGTGGAGGTGTTGATGGATTGTCTATTGGTTGTACAATCTCATCATCAAACATATCACCTTGAGCATTATTCTGCATGGAACTTGGTGTACTCTCTTCATCATTTCTTTCCGAATCTTGAGTGCTAACTTCATTAATGATCCTTGAACTTGATGTTCGGTTATCATTTATAATAAAGTCCTTCCATTCTGGTTCCTTTGGATCAACGTTATCCAAGTAACCTTTCCAGTCCCATCCCTCATTTTCTTTGAATTTTACATCTCTACTAACATTAATCACCTTCGTTACAGGATCAAATAATCGATAAGCTTTTGATCCTGGTTCAGTTCCTAGGTAAACTAATTCCTTGCTTCTATCATCTAACTTATTTAGATGTGGCTTGGTTACCTTTGCATATGCTTTGCGTCCAAAAACTCTAAGGTGTCTCATATTCGGTTTTCTACCCTTTAATGCTTCATAAGGTGTAGAATCCCTCAGAGCTTTTGTAGGTACCCTATTTAAGACATATACCGCTTAAGACATATACCGCATGTCTAATAGCTTCAGCCCAAAAATTTTGTGGCATATTCATAGCCTTCAACATACTCCTTGTCGTGCACATTATAGACCTATTCCTTCTCTCTACTATGCCATTTTGTTGTGGAGAGTATGGTGCTATAAGTTGTCAAAGTATGTCATTCTCCTTACAGTACCGTGTGAATTCCCTTGATGTGAATTCACCACCTCTGTCTGTTCTAAAAGTCTTTAACTTTTTCCCGACCTCATTTTCCACCTTCAACTTCAATTCCTTAAAAGTCTCGAATGTTTCATCTTTTGACTTCAAGAAGTACACCCACATGTACCTAGTACAATCGTCTACTAGCAAGAACATGTACTTCTTTCCTGATTCTGTTGCTGGGGAAATAGGTCCACATAAATCACCAAACACTAAATTCAAAGGTTCTATTGACTTAGTGTTTGTCTGGTTAGGAAACGGAGCTCTACTGTGCTTTCCTAGTAAGCAGGCGTTGCACACTTGATTCTTATGACTTATACTGGGTATCCCTTTCACTAATTTCTTCTGAGTCATTTGTTTAATTGAATCAAAATTCAAATGACCCAACCTAGCATGCCAAAGCCATGCATGGTCTTCCAAATTAGTCAATAAACAGATAGGCATACCAATTTTCAAATTGATTTTGTAAAGTCGGTTTCTTGATCTCTCAACTCTCATAAGGAGTTTTTGATTTTGACCTTATAACAATAATACATTATTTTGCATAACGATCTTACAGCCATTCTCTGTTAGTTGTCCTAGGCTCAAAATATTACTCTTCAGACTTGGAATGTAATAAACATTAGGAATTATTCTTTGTTCCTTGTTTTTACATTCGAGTAATATAGAGCCTCTACCCTTAATCTCTACATATGACCCATCACCAAAACGGACTCTTCCTGAGATCTTTTCGTCTATCTCCTTAAAGTGTGTCCTAACTCCGGTCATATGGTTACTAGCTCCATTATCCAAGTACCATAAGCTTTCATCAGTGCTTATGTACTTCTCAAGTTCAATCTCCTTTTCATCTAAGAAGATTTCCTCAACCTTATCTCCTTTTCCTTGAACTGCCATTAAGAGCGTTGGTTCCATATCTTCCTGAACCAAATTCGATTGCTCTTGTCCACTATCCTTTAGTTTGCAGTTTCTCCTGACGTGTCTAAACTTGTTACACTTGTAACATTTAACCTTACTTGAATCCTTTGCACCCTTCTGGAAGTTATTCTTCTTGAACTTGTGCGAGGGTTTCTTCCCTTTGTTAAATTGTTTGGTTCTTTCGACTTGCTTATTATCCTGAGATGACCTAAACTTCTCTTGTCCACCATTCTTAAAACATTTCTCATGACTTGAACTGTTGTCATGGTTTGTGAACAGAAGTTTATCCTGATTGTCAGTCGGGCTTCCATTTAACAGATTCAGCCTTTCCTCAAAGGCTTTCAGCCTACCAATTGTCTCATCTAAGGTTGTTGTCTCTAAATCAGTAAATTGTTCTATGGTTGCTACAATCTGTATAAATCTCTTCGGTACGGAACTTAGAAGTTTTCGTACTAGAGTTTGCTGATCAAATGTTGATCCTAAGCCACTTGCCTTTGTGACAATACTATTGAGTTTCGCTGAAAATGCATTAATACTGTCATCTTCTTTCATCTTTAACATCTCAAATTCGGTTTTGAGAGTTTGAAGTCGTGCCTTTTGCACTCTATCTACACCTATGTGTCTGGTTTGCAGTGCTTCCCAAATTTCTTTTGCACTTTTGCAACTAGCAACTTGTAATACCATTTCCTCTGGTAATGCTTAAAATAAATATGCAGTTGCTGCCATATCTTTCTTTTCATCTCGTTTCGCATTATCAATAGGTTCTATCATTTCCCAAAGCCTGTTTGCCTTTAGTATGGTTTTTATCCGAATAGCCCATACCGTATATTTTGTTGCCTTCAAAACTGGACATTGAAATTGGGAAATGGTATTAATCTCCTTTTGTATTATAATTTCCTTTTGGTTTTTATCACCCATTGTACTCTAACTATTCCTATCTCAAACTTTGACTTGATATAGGAATTTAGGAAAATTATATTCAATTACTAAGAATCAAATATAAGATTAAAAATTCAGGTTTAAATTAGAACGTAAAACCTGGATTTCCAAAGATTCCTTTGATGAGACTTGTTTTCCTTCCTGTAACCGTGGTCCTCTCTTTCTTGAATCGCTCTTAAACAATCTTCCTTTGGTTTCTTAACCACTAAACCTCTTCGATGGTTTCTTTGTTCCTTGAAAACAATCTCAACCCCGAATACCGAATCCGTTTGGTATTCAAATGCTAATACAAACTAGCACTCACTACCCAAATTTTGATCTTTTATAAACTTTGCCAAAAAAAACTTTGTATTTTCACAATAATTAACAAAATAAATATTTTATTTGTTAATTTATAAAAAGATCAAAAAAAATATATAAACAGAGAAAAATGATGCCTTTTTCATTTCTTTTGTCAGACTTTGCAAAAAAATATGTGTTGTCCTTTCCCTTTTGTTTCTATCGAGGGCTACAAAAAAGTAAGACCACTCCTGTTTTCCTTTTTCTTCAAAAAAACACCAAGAACACAAAGTGTTCTTCTTCTTCCTTGTAAAAACACCGAACACACCCCTGGTGTGCCTTTTCTCCCTTTTTTTTTCGAACCAACAAGAACACACAAATGTGTTCTTCCCTTTCGTCCCTGATTTGTTTGTCCAAAGAAGTCCCTGTTCTTCTTTGTTTCTGTCCGAACCAGAAATCAACACTGGAGTTGTGTTTTGGTTCAAAATCTATATACAGAAATCGCCCCTAACTTCCTCGATTTTATTCCGGTCCTGGAGTGCCAAAATCGAAGCCTATGCTCTGATACCAATTTGTTGCCCAGTGGGGTTTCAATCAAACACGAATTAGGTAATAACAAAAGTAAAGAATGATACAAACTTTGTTATTTAATCAAATATAAATATTTGTACAATCAGGTTCCATATATAAAACGAAAAACAAAATGTTCTATTTATACTAATCTATGACGACGGTTATTTTCCAACCATCGCGTTGCTTCTTGAACAGGCATGTCTTCTCTGAATAGTCACAACAGTTGGCTTGTGAGAGAACCAAAACGTTGGCCTTGCCTAGGGACGGGATTAGTCTAACAATCCTTGGTATGGTTTTTTCCAAGGATCTGGAGTTAGGGATAGTTTTCCAATGATCTAGGTAGTTGACCCTCCAATTGATTATGGCTTAAATTGATCATCATAAGCTTGCTTCCATTGGGGAATATTGGTTCCTTGAAATGTGTTACCTCTAAAAGATTCAACACTAACACAGAATTATGGAGTAATGAAGCCAATAATGTTGTTGAACGATAAATCAAGTAACTCGAGAGATTGCAAATTAGATATGGATGGTGGAATCATAAAAATACCAGGGACCAAATTGTAATTTATTTAATTTCTTAATGATATTATTATTAAAATATTGATATGAATATATATATAGAGAGGTGATTTCAATTGAAAATCATATTAGATTGGAAACGTTGAAAACCGTCAATTTCATTGGTTAAATTAATGAAATTGGTTCATAAAGTTGTTTAATATGATCAAGTTGTTTCATGTAATTATTTTGTTAATGAAATTGTTTCATATATTTGTATTTTTTTTATGTAGTTTCATCTATTTTTCTCATTCTGATTAAAAAAATTTCATGTATTTTCGCAGTCTGATAAAACTTTTTTATTTTTTCATAAAAAACACAAATATATGTAACGATTTCATCAATAAAATAATTATATGAAACAATTTCATCAAATTAAACAATTTCATGAAACAATTTCATTAACTTAACCAATGAAATTGAGGGTTTCCACGGTTTTCAAAATTAGAGTGGTTTCCATTTGATCGCTCCCCTATATATATATGTATATAATGTCTGTACATATATATATATACAGATCGCAGGGACGAAGCCGACCGCCGAAGAACCCATCTCCTTCCCATCGTCGGCCACCCTCGATCTATCTCTCTCTCTTTTCTCTCGATCTATCTCTCTTCTCTCTCTCTCTCTCTCTCTTCTCTCTTATCTTTCTCTCTGTGTATCTCGATCTCTCTCTCCCTTCATCCTCCCTAACCAGAACTAGGGCGGAAGTGGTGATCGGTCGGCGGTGGGTCACGATTTTCGTCAAGATAGTGGGTCAGGAACTCACGATTTTCGTCTGCGATTTTCACGATTTTCGTCCAGGTGGTGGTCCAGCAGTGGAGGTGGGGGTTGCAGGTTGCTCTCGCTGGTGGCGATGGATTTCTGACCGGCGACGATGTCCTCGTCGGTGGACCATCGCTCGCCGACGCCGGCACCTTCTCACCAGTGATAGAGAGAGATAGATGTATATGTGTGTATATATATATATATATATATATATATATCTGAGATAGAGATACAGAGAGAGATCGAGAGAAGAGAGAGAAGACGACCTCACCGGAGGCTCGCCGGAGAAGACGATCTCTCCGAAGGCTGCCGGAGAAGACGACCGGAGACGATAAGATTAATATATATATATATATATATAGGGGGTCTTTCATGGGAGACCCTAGTATTTCGTGGTAACCATGAGATCCAATCTCATCCATCCATTTAATTAATCAATGGTCTAAAATACCTAATATAAAATAATATTTAAAAATTGATTTTATGCCACTAAATAAGGAAAAAAAGGGTAAAATTGTCAAATAACATTACAATTTGTCTTTATCTGATTTAGGCGGCAAGCGATAATTTAGTAAGGGATAATTTGTTATTATTTTGTGTGTTACATATTGTATCACGAAATTGTTTTGATTACATTGTGTATCACGTCTACCTATTTGGGTACTTTGATTACATATTGTATCACGTCTACCTATTTGGGTACTTTGATATGGAGGACAATAACGAAGGAGGTAAGTTTGTGTGTTACACATTGTATCACGTCTACCTATTTGGGTATCATGAAATTGTTTTGATTACATTATGAATACAAAATCAAAAAACATGAATTGTTTTAGTTGTAACATATCACCATGTATAACCCGGTGTACCACAAACTATCACAAATCATATTTGAAACACAACTGCAGTATCCCATAAGTTTCACAATGTATCACAATGTGTGACTCTGTGATACATCTATTTTCTACACATATCATAGTCGATAAGTTTCAATTGATATGCAAAAATTGAAGAACTTGCCTGTAGTTTCATCGTTCACCTTGTTGGAGTACGGGAGATAGCACCCATCGTTTTCACCTTGTTGTATTCCAATTCATTGGGACTAACGGACGAAGATCGATCGGAATCTATAGAATTTTCATTATCCATTGAATGAAATAGAACGAGATTAATAAAGAATAAATAAAATTGCAGGCTAATGTAAAAAAAAAAATAATGACAAACATGGAAGGGATGAAACGAGATGAATAAAGAAGACACGGTGTTGCAGGCTAATATAAAAAAAAACACTGTCAACGACGGAATGGATGAAACAAGAAGAATAAAGAAGAAATCGAATAGCAGCTCTAAAAAAAAACAATGTCACGATGGAAGGGATGATGCAGTCGATACCATGTTTAAAACCAAATCAAATTATCAAAATCAGAATATCTTCTAATTAGTTGGTTGAGATAATGAAGGAAACAAAATATTTAATTTAACATTGATTGATATCTTTCTGTTACAATTTTGATTTTAATGTTAAGTAATTTAGTAAATGACTAAAATATCCTTCATTATTAATTTAAAAAAAAACATATAAATGGATGGTTGAGATTGGATCTCACAGTTACCACAATCTAATAGGGTCTCATTTGATTAGGCCCCTATATATATATATATATATATATATATATATATAATAGGGGTTGTTTAATTTGCAACCCTTAAAAAGGTTGCAAACCTTGCAACCCACATCTTAACCGTCGGATTCATGATCGACG
This sequence comes from Arctium minus, assembly GCA_954870635.1. Taxonomy (NCBI): domain Eukaryota; kingdom Viridiplantae; phylum Streptophyta; class Magnoliopsida; order Asterales; family Asteraceae; genus Arctium; species Arctium minus. The sequence goes on from OX941080.1 coordinate 13,449,367, forward strand.
GTTCCAATAGATATGGGACCCAATATTTTTAATTAAAAAAATAGAAAAATAAAAATAAAATAACCGTCGATAATGAATCCAACGGTTAAGATGTGGTTACAAAGGTTACAATCTTTTTAAGGGTTGCAAAATATCCTTCCACTTAATATATATACTATATATATATACATATATATATATATATATATATTCATATTAATATTTTAATAATAATATCATTAAAAAACTAAATAAATTACAATTTGGTCCCTGATATTTTTATGGTTTAAACAAAAATAAGGAAAAACAAAGAAAGATTGCAAAAGGAGGAAAAAAACACGTTTGGACGAAAATGCCCCTGACTTAACGGAAAATTTTAACGGAGTTAACGACGAGGGACTACATTCAAAGCAAAATGCAAACCATGGGCCGATAATTGCAGTTTTTGAAGCATAGGGACCACTTTCAAAGAAAGTGGTAAACCACAGGGACGAAAATTGTAGTTTACTCTTTTTTTTATGTTTATATGTTCTCCAATATTCTATTTGTGAGTCAAGTTTGCAAATATTTTCCATGAATCATTCGTTCTATAGGTTCTAGGTTAATAAGTAGTTAGCCATATTGTCCCTCTTCCAAAGAAAACCTTTCTGCTGCTAAAACATTAACTGAAAGTCTGAAACCATGTGATTATGCATACACAACAGCTTTCTCATTATCTCAATTAATTATATCTATATACATGACATATCATTGGGTCATATATGTTATCAGACAACCCGAGAGAGTATAGCCATATTTTTCATTTTGTTTGGGGTTTTGGTTTATGTCCCCTTTTGTAACTTTTTCCCCCGATAAAAAATCGGCTTGGGAATGAACCGTCTAGGTATGTTCCAAACCTCTTAAAATTTGTGCGTTTTTTGTTTATTGGATTGGGGGGCATATTTTTGGCTCTCGCCCAGGGCATCCAAAACATTGAACCGGCCCTCGAACAGACAAATGTTTGGTTCTATAAACTTAAGTCACTATAAAGTAATCTACCAGGATACTTATTATCATTTGCCAACAATTGCAAAAACTTTTAAAAATCTTGCCAATGATTGGGCCTATGAACTCATTAACACCAAGAGTCAAATAAGTGGTTTGTGTCATGTTAACGAGTGAGCATAGAATAAGAAACACCGTGGATCAACATTCAACTTGATCAAATATTTGAGATTGTTGATCGATTCTGATATATTTCCGAAGAAATCGTTATTCTAGATACTCACGTTAGTTGTTGTTACAAAATTCAACCCAAGAACTTTCGGCATTGATCAGTCAAGTTCGGTTGTTGGGAAAATTCGTGTCGAAGCCCAAAACATTCTATAGATTGACCTCAAGTAAGCTAAACCAAATGAACCAAGTATATTTACCACTCGAAATTAGGGATACTTGGTTGAAGATAATTTATGCAAATTAATACACCAATGGAAGCAATCATTTTGGTTCCACGTACCACTTACGTTACAATACAATAAATTCTGAAAAGCCAGGTGGTAATCTCATTATAACATAAACTTTAGTAGACATGTTCTTGAACTCGATAAATACAGAGCATTCATTGTTGGGGTGGGATCTATGCTGTTAATATCGGATATCGGTGGTGTATCGGTCAGGGACGGATACACGATATATCAGAAATGTCGGTGATATATCGGAGATATATCGGTCAAAAATATCGGTTCATGTAATATTTCTTAGAATTATATATGATATGTATATATCAATATGCATCCATGAACATATCATATGCATTAACTAAAAACCTAGTTTCAACATCAAACATCAACTTAAAATAGTTTCAACATTAACTTAAACAAGTTTCACAAAACAAAATATAGGAAAAGTGTTCATAAACGATATATCGGTATTATCGGCCGATATATCGGCGATATATCGGTCAATATCGCCGATATATCGGTACCCGATATAAATAGCGATATTTGACCAACGATATTTTGTTAATATCGCCGATATATCGGTACCCGATATAAATAGCGATATTTGACCAACGATATTTTGTTTAGGAGCGATACACGATATATCGGCGATATATCACCGATATATCGCGATATTAACATCATAGGGTGGGATGTACCTAGATCTGTCCTCTACTCCACAGAGTAAGAGTGTAGGATGGAAACATAGTTGTTTCCATGATGACCCCCGTCTTTCAGAAGTGTGAAGTCCTAATTAACTACGCAAAATGTTCTTGAGGTTTGTTCTGGCAGTTTGTGGCTCTTGGTGTATCAAGGTCTCATTGCATTTTGGCAATTTTCAGATTTGATCAGTTAGCCTAAACTACGATGATTACGTTTTGATAAATATAAGATTTTCAAGATTGAAAATTACAATCCATGCAACCTGCTGTAACTAAGCTACAAATTCAAAGATACAACAAAGTCTAGATCCAAACGGTGCAAATTCAAAGAGTATGTACAATAACCGACTTACATGTTAAAAGTGCCGGAAACCTTATCGTTGGTGGTTCTAACTGCAGCTTCGAGATCGAAACCGAGGCCGGAAAAATCTAGATCTTAGCTAGATTGAGAAGATGCATGCGGCACATGTGCTCCGATCAGCAAGAAGAGGGAGGTTGTGTTGTCAGATCGTTGTTCGTCTGGCTCAGACCTCCGGTGAACCCCGATTGTGCCGTTTTATCCATAGTTATCTTTTTGAGTTAACATGAGGAGCGCGAGAAATGGATCTCAACTGTTGGTCACTTTTAATCTCAATCCCACCCACGAATTGTGCTTTATACGAGGATTGATCCAGTGCATCTCATCCTAATGTGCTTCCTAACGGTTGATAACCACTTCTCACGCTTCTTACGTTAACTAACTTCTCACCGGAAGCCAACCTTATATATCCAATCGGCAGCGTCCCTATAGGATTTAGGAACCGGGCTATGTACTCATTACCACCAAGAGTCAAATAAGTGGGTTGCCTCATGTTAATGAGTGAATCTACAATACGACCCAAGAAAAAGCATTCATCAAGGTTCAACTTGATCAAGTATTTGAAGTTGCCAGTGGATTATGATATTCCCACATAAATAAAGTGTGGCAATTAGTTCCAGATGCTCAAATTATTTACTGCTACAAAATTCACGCTAAGAATTTTCAGCTTCGGTAGGTGAAGTTTGTTTGTTACAAAAAAAATCGAAGAAGAAACCCAAATAGAAAGTCGTGTGACTTTCCTTGCAGCCAAAGTCGTCGGACAAGCCGTGCCAACCACCGGATTCAAGAACAGGTAATAGAGTATCTGGTGGACAAAGTCGTGGCACCACCCGCGTAACTAACGGTTTGATTCTTGTTATTCAAGTATGTAGACAAGAAGAAAAAGATTTGGATTCTTTATGGATAAACAATGTTGTTCATATTTAATTTAAGATTATCTCACTCGAAAGTAGGGATATTTAGTTTAAGATAAAACAAACCAGAACAACCCAGTATATCCCACCCAAAAGTAAGGATATTTAGCTTAAGATAATTTCTACAAATCAGGTGCAAGCAACCATTTTGGTTACCGGTACCACTTGCATATTATTAGATAACTACAACACAATACATTAAGAAAAAACAAGTAATTTCATTAGCACTTACACTTTAGTAGACATGTTCTAGAACTTGAGTAACACAACACACTCGCCGTCAATGGCTCAACAACAAACTGAAGAAGAAAACTTAATGACTCGGGAAGATTGAAGAACATATAGCATGAGGAAGAGGGAGCACATCAACATAAACAAACGCAAAGAAATGTATCTCAATGAACAATGTAGTTTATATAGTCAACTTCAATGCTTATTTTCTTTCGAGTTGACATGCCACGCTCATTATCTTCTATCTCTGTGAGCCATTGATTCTCTCTTTCCCTGGTGGTCTCTAGGGAGAAACCCAAATTAAGACAAGATGATGTTGTCAAGACGATAATCAAAATATGACTTTTCGCAACTAACAACAAACATCGAGTTCCCTTAGCTAATAAAATCAGTAGAAAATATGAGTTTCTGCATCTAATGTTTGAATAATAGTATAATACTGTTATGTTTTTTGACAGATACAAAAAAAAAATAAGCAGACAAGACAGTAGTACTAACAAAGTACTAAATTCTCATTTAATTACCGAAATCAAATGCATGAAGATTCTTAGTAGATGCCTAACAATGACTTTCATACTGGTAAATATTAGTGTGAAAACATACCGATGACAACATTCTTATTAACAAGCACTTTTTAGCACTAAAAAACTCGATGTGATCATGGTTGGCAAAATCAGCAAAAACAGTAACAATTGCCAACCACGACCACATCTTTTATCTGAATATTCAGTTTTTGGAGCCAAATTGAATGCAGTCATATAAAAAATATGGAACTTCCCATTACTTACAAAATACCTCTGCATCTTCCTAACTCTGTTGTACATATTTCAAATACCAAGTTTGAGATATACCTTCCTATATGTCCTTGCGGTTAGGAATACCATGCACTTGTACATGTACAGAGAACGAACTTAAATTAAGAACAACTATGTAGCTAGAAACTTTGCATCCACTTGGACACAAGCCTTTTCGACTTGAGTTTGTAAGATGTATTTAGGCAGTTACTCATAGACTTGAATGTCCTTGTCTGTTTCCTATTGATCCATTCCAATTGAATGCATACATGTTGTCCAATATTGTTGATCCCAAATATGATTTTATTTACTTGATTTAACCTTTCACTACGTACAGATTAATTTGAGAGTGCGGAAGCGTTTATATAGTATATGAAAATGCAAAGGTAATAGACACACAAGTAATCAAAAAACAGAATAGTAAAATGTAGCAAGATGTTTACTTGATACACTGTTTTATTGATTACTGAAGAACACCAAGAACATGCACAAGTGTGTGCAAATGCTCAGGGAAAATACAGATCTCTTTCTTGACTATGTGTGTACTCGCATACATACTCAACATAAAGGAGATGCTCCTATACAATATAAGGAGCGTGCATCTCGATGTATGAGACAGTGGCCGACATTCCATAGATGGAAAGCTACCTGGAAAGTAAGATCATCATGCGCCGCACCAAAGGTGATCTGGAAAGCTTAACACAGCTGGCATCACGTGATCTAAATGTGATCTTGTATTGAACCATCTTTGCGAATAACTCCAACACTACCCTCCAGAGGTTAGCCTTCACAGAGGCTCTGTGAGTGATCACAGAGGCTCTGTGATCTGAGCATCATCATCAGGTTTGACCTCGGGTACGACTTCTGCGGAGTAACCTCTGAGCTTTGCATCTTCTGTGGTGACTTGGACGATCTTGAGCAGACATCAGAAGTTTCTATACTTAGCCTATTTTTCAACACTTCTAAACTTGGTAGATGGAGCTAACAATCTCCCCCTAAGTGATGAAAAATAAAATTTTTGAAATTGAGGTGTTGGCTAAGCTAGAAACAAAAAGAGGTGAAAGGAACTCAACCTATGAATATAGATTTTCATTCATAAAGGAAAATGCCAGAAGGCAATTACATTTAGAAGCAAATACATGAATGAAAAGCAAAAAGAAAAATTACAGAAGTCATCGAGGAAAATCATCTATCGGATTGGTAAAGCTTTCGGCTAGAGTTTTCTTCATCGATAGAATGAGTTCCCTGTACTTCAATTGAGCATCAATCTGTTCGATCATCTTCTCTGCAGGTCCTCTTGTACAGTCTCAGTGCCCTTCTTTCTCAAAATCGTGTTCTTTATCTTTAGCAGAGTGTTGTTCGAGTACTTGTGACTTTGATTTGGCCTGTACATCTTCTTGAGCCCATCATCGTCTTTGAATATGAATCCGAACTCAAGCTCTATGATTAAAGAGTTGGATGGAACATTTTCGATTCCGGGGAATTGGTCATTTGGTTTGGTGATCGATAGCTTCTCGACTCCGAGTTGTAGAGCTACCTCGAAATCCATTTTGCTATGATATCTGACATGTTCGCGCATCACCTTCTTGATCTTGCCATTTGCTATCATGTACTCCTTTCGCTTTTCAAGTCTTTGCTCTATGAAGGCATGTAGTTGAGGAAGGTCATAGGCGCAGAGGTTCTTTAAGTCTGCATCTGAGAATGTGTACTACTTCCCATCTTTTCTCTCAACTAAGTATTTAGCAAACATGATCGACTTGTTGGTGAAGGAGTGCAGAGAGATCCTCATTACTGTCTTGATATCTTCTGTAGAGAACACCGCATTCTTCTCTTGTGCAGTTTGCTCGAAACGTCTTCTGATGTCTTCTTTGATTAGGGGATGTGAATTTGTTGCTAAGAAGGCGGCCTCGGGCACTGCGCTGTAGAGATAGGTGTGTATGTTCTCTTGGAACTTAAGTTCTTTTGGTGGAGGCCTTGGGATTGGAATTCTCATGGCATCCATCGATTGAACGATCTCTTTCACCCTATCCTCTTGTTGTTACTGTTCTGAGGGCTTCTTTCTTTCGGGTTCAGAGGCTTTCTATTCTTTGTTTTGTAAAGAGGTCTCTGATGTATCTTCTGTGTTTACGGGATCAAGTCTCTGAAACTGTACAACTGGCGTGGGTGCAGTGGGCATAAGTTCAAGGCTTGAAGGTTCTACGAACTTTGTGAGCCCTTCTGCAATGTGTTCAGAGCCAATACTCACCTTTTCTTTCTGTGACACTGCAGAGGTTTTGCCTTGGACAAATGGAGCAATCGTTTTTAGGCCCTCAAAGGCACATGACTTGAGGTTTGCGTTTTGTGTACCTCTTAGGATGTTCTCTGAGGTAAGGCTTGAAGAGGAGTGGCAGAGATGACAAGTGCAAAACTTTTTGTTGCTGAAGCCTTCTCCCCCTCATGATGGCAGGGCCAGAGGCATCTGGATCCTGATCATCATGGTGAGCCCTCTTCTGTGATACCAGAGCTTGGAAAGTGACAGGTTCCTTCCTTTTTCTTTTCTTGCAAAGGTGCTCATCGACATGCCTCGTGATCTTCTTTAGGACATTCTCTGTAGCCAACGACATTTTGTTGACTTCCAGATCAGACTTGAACCTGATCGTGGCTACAATTTTCTTCAAGTCTTCTGCCACCTTTTTGCCCTGTTGAGAGATGTCAGATCCAATGAGGTTGAGGTTACTTAGAACCATTCTCCCCATTGTTTCTAAGTCCGTTTTTTGTTGCAAAGGCAGATAGGTCAGTTGCAGAAGTTGAAGGTGGTGGTGCAGAAGTGGACGCCTGTGGTTGGAAGGGGACTATAACACTGCGAGTTATATCCTTGATCTCATCTCTGAGTCTGGTCAGGTCATCCACCCCTGATTGAACGGTCTTGGTTGCAAAAGTTCCCATTTCATTCATGCAGATATCCCCTAGGGTATTTATTGCATCAGTCTGAATGTTGATTGAAGACTCACAATCTCGAATGTCGTCTCTAGTTACAGAGTTCTCTTTCAGCTTCTTGATCTCTGTTGTGTGTTGTACTGAAGACTGATGAAGAGCTTTCAGAGCTTCTGTATTGGCTTTGAGATCTTCTGCAAGGACTTGTGAGTTGGCTTGAGACTCCCTTGTGACAGAGCTTTTCAACTCGTCGAGTTTTTGGAGCACCATGTCAACAAAGGCTTTAAACTCGCCCTTCGTGACAAAGGTGTCCGAGGTAACCTCTGGAACAAAAAATGTTCCAGATTTAGCCAACGAGTGTTTGGCACCTTCAGAGCATGAAGGAATGATGAGCTCTGGAGGATTTCTTCCCAATCCTTGATGTTCCATAGAGGAAGTATCTATGGGAGTTCTTTCAAGAAGTTTCTTGGAGGAGGGTTCAGAGACTCTTTCAAGATCCTTTTTTAGTGAATCCTGTGGTTGTTCTAGAGCCACAGAATCAATGCGTTCTCGCACCACCAACTCTGAGGTGGTTTGGGGGTCATTCTTGTGTGTGGCAGATGCAACGAATGCTTATGCGTGCATATGTGTCGTGTCCTTGGGCGAATGAACACTTATGTCTGCACCAACATCATGTTGAGAGGATGGGGTGGATTTTGGTTCCCCAGATAGAAATGGCACAGAGGATGAAGCAATATCCTCTGTCCGGTTGGTTAGGCCTGGGTTTGGACTGTGCGGTCCTTCTTCAATACCCTTCTGCACTAGAACTGCAAGGGTAGTAACATGGGTTGCATAAGGATTTGGTTCAGGTTGTGTGCCTATGGAATCTTTTTCTCCTATCTCCTCCTCCGATATTTTCACACCCTCATCATCAGAGCATGAAAGCCCCGTAACGTCCTGCACCTCAACGTCTGCGGTTTCACCTAAGTCTACAGAGTGCAGCTGCTGTACCTCCTTGGCTATTTTCATTGCGTCATGGAGAGGACTAGGGGGTCTTTCTTCAGAGCTTTCAATGATGGCTTTTCGCCTTCTCCTCTGCAGAGGTTGTTCTGATTCTGCAGGTTCCTCCTCTTCTGGTGTAATGACATGTTCAGAGGTTGCTACTTTGACTAACTTCTTAGCCTTCTTTTTCGGCTTGGCAACCTCTGAGGGTGATTTTGGAGCCTCTTCTTCTGTGACTCTCTTCTTGTGTTTCCTTTTCTTTTTGTGCTTCTTTTCCCCCACCCCACTCTCGGGAACTATAACCTCTGTCCCAATATGGGTTTCTTCTGCTATATCTACTCCAACTCCCTCACCTACCTCTGTACTAAAGTAAACAACTATGTCTCCCACTTGGAATCCTACACGTGGGGGGGGGGGGTTTGCAAGACTCGGTGCAGGAGTCTTGTGCCCACGAATGTAAGTCCTAATAGCATCTTCACTACCCAGGTAAGCTAGAATACGGGTTGGTAGAGGTCTTGCTCCAGGATATCCAGTATTTAGTACTGTTGGCTTGTGTGACTTCATGTCGTAGACTTTGATCATTTTACCTTCTGCAGGTAACTTCCCTTCTCCTATCAGAGCGTCTCCTAACAGAAGTGCAAAGAATCTATTGAATACGATATTTTTGGGTTATGTTCCTCGAGCTTGGTCCTCTAGTTTGGCTATGACCGTGTTTCCGATCTCCCTAAAAATGAGTGTTGCATAGTCCAATGGCAAATCATAGTACATACCATACATTATTGCAAGTATGGTATGGCTAGATTGGTCAGGGCTACCTACTTTGCAAGTCAAGCAGCGATAGAGAATCGAGAAGAGAATATTCCACAGAGGTGGAAGGTTCCGGCGTCTGAAATCAGTTCTCTTGGAAATCGTTGCAGCGTATCCTATGAACCTCAGAAACTCTAGAATTTCATCCTCAGAGGGTTCGTCACAGAATTTTGTCAGGTTCAATTGGGTCTTGGTAGGAAGTTCGAATACCGCTGAGTGTTATTCCCAAATTCAAGTTCTAATCTATAACAATAAAGATGAGAATCGAAATCACAAGTCTTTGATTAAATTTCAAACAATTACAAACTCTCACTTTCTCACTCTACTCTCTCTCTCTCTCTCTCTCTCTAGAATGATGTAACAGTAACCTCTTCTCTCATCTGCTCTTCTCTCATACGCTCATATTACAAAATGACATATTTCCACCTAATACTTACAAAGACTCCAAAGGTATTTATACCCTCACACAATTACAAAGAATTAAAAACACATTACATTCACTTTGGCTTTTATTACAAAATGACTTTGACTTTCACTGAGAGTTGACTTTCAGCCTTTGACTTCTTGAACTTTCATCTTCAATCTTTATGATCTTGAATCCAATAAATTTGTGCTCCAACATTCTCCCCTTTGGATCAAGATCATTACTAAAAGATTTAGCAATGCGATCTTCTCTCTTTAAGCTCGATTGAAATAACTCCCCCTTTGAACAATCTTTATCTTCTCTTTTAATCTCCCCTTTGATACAAAAATGATTTTCAATCTCCCCCTTAACACTATGAAATTCCTCTTTGATAAGCTCAGAAAATTCTCTCCCAAGGTCTTCAAAGACTTTCGGTTCAATCAAATCTTGAACATTTCTCCCATATCTTGAACTTCAGACATTTCTTTTTCTTTATCTTCTCCCCCTTTTTGATGATTAGAGCATCAATATCATCAAAACTTTCACCAAGAAATGTCTTTGAAATCTTTCTGACCACTGATCTTTCAAACTGAGCCTCTGATTCGTTGCCAATTCGAACAATGTATTCATCCAGATCATTTCAAATCTAGACAAAATAAGAATGTAACACCTGAAACAACAAATGAATCAGTTAATATGTCTGTCAGTAACACAAAGTTACTGTGTGTAACGAATACACAATATAAAGAAGCTTTTATGATGTTCACTCCCCCAGGGCTTCCATTCAATCATCGAAACACCACAAAGGCAATTTCTATGAACGTTATGACAAAGAAACAAATTCTTTGTGTGTTTGTGCAAGTGTAGAAAGAATTAAGCACGAATAATTGCTTTTATAAAGGCTCAAAACAGTGTAAACCACTGAGACAACAGTAGATAAACACAAACTCAATGTGCATGATTGAACTGCGAAGGTGGGGCAGACTTCCTTCTTTTTCAATATTCAGATTTTCCAAATGAAAATCGAATAGCATATGTGTTGCGTCCCCTTGAAAATGTGAAACATTTTCTTTTTGAGAAGAAAATGAGTGGTTGGTGGGGGGTTTTAACAAGAGTTGGCATGGGCTAGTTGCCTGTTTCAATAACGTTCACCAAAGAATTGTGAAACGCTAGTAATGTGGCTGCCCGGCTCAGAAAGTAGTTGGTGCAGAGTCTGATATTCTTTTACTCTGATTTCACACCCTCTTTCTTTTAATCATTATGCTCACTTCTAACCAAACTCTCATTTCCATTTTCCCTCAACACACAACCCACACTCATTTCTTTTAGACTTCTCACTCTCAATCACTATGGATTAACTTCTTGGGTAGAAATCACTGGTTAACGTGATTCAATAGAAGTTCAGTTAAGTCCTAGCACAAAGAACCCATATTCCTATGAAAGCATATGTTGCTCAGATAATTTAACTTTATCAATTAAAGCTCATATACAAATGTCAGATAAAATGTATGCTCAGATGATATAATCATGAAGATATGAGCATTTTTAGACAGTAAAGTATTTTCAAACAAGTATATTGAATGAATAAATATGAATGCAAAAGACTTGTTTGAAAATCTGACATTGTATGAAAATGATCAGAAATGAAATGATATAGCAATTAAGGCTTATGGTAAAAAAAATAACGGATATTGTCTATATGAATCAAAATATAGACATTCTTGAAATGAACGTTTCTAAATGAAATGATGCTCAAAGATTATTTGAATACAAGCGGGGTGTCTTACCATCAAAAATATGTTTCAATATGAGACATGGTAAGAACAATTTGAACAAAAATTAAACCGCTGTGTGTGAATACTTGAAAGTATGTAGAAAAGACAATATGCAAGTAATTATCTTTGGAAACACACGGTTTATAATCATTGAAACACAAAATAAAAATGAAAACATTTAAAATCACACTTCCAATTCTTGAAATCTGTTTAAAAATCGAGAAGTAGTTTGAACGTTTAAGAATATGTTTTCTATGATCGAAAGTCGTCCATCTTTCAATCATATATGAGATTAAGATGAGAAATTTAACCTTTGTCGTTCAGTCTTATATCTCATGAAGTCAGCTGAAAAATCATAAAGATATGATCTTGATAGCTTCCTCTCATTCTGCACAAGTCTCAAAGTCATGTCAAAGCAACTTTATTCACAAATTTATTCAAAATTAAAAGACATAAAGAAGTAAAACAATGAGAGTACGAGTTCTGATCTGAAGTAATCAGAAGTCATAACTCTTTACTCCCCCTGAAAATATGCATCTGAAATTTATCAGTAAAAGGCACATGATAGAGATCTACAACTCCATTTGAAGTGTAGTTCATCATATCTATCGGAATACATATTTCCAGAAAAATTTATGTACTCCCCCTTAAAGGTTGATTTCCTCTTCTGAGTATCTGAGTACACTCTCTTATCAGCCCGGGAGTAGCATTTCTTTTTCATCATGGAAGAGCGAGTCCTAAACTGTTGTGTTTAGAAGTCAAACTCCGTTGAAGTACGGGTTCTAAGCTGATTTACTTAGAAGCCTTGGTTCTCTTACTCCCCCTTGACTGTAGGTGCCTGGAACACAGAATCATCCTTTGATTTTGGTACCCACTGGTATTTGGGTCCATGTGTGTTAGTTGCAGTTCGAATAGGAGTAACTGATTAAGAACCATACCAGAAATGATCACTTATTTTATGAACAAAATCATATGTATTACAGTAAGAACAATACCTTTTCTTTGATAACATGAATAATTGATCTCTCGAATAAGCAAGATCAGGTTTACCTTTCATCACTTTGTTCTTCTTTGCATTTGAGGCAGATATAAATGATTTGTTACTTGTCTTCTCTTCCTTCTCTCCTTTCTTTTCTTCCTTCTTCTCATCATTCTTCTCATCTTCAACTGGTTTTACCTTCCAAACCAGCTTCTCCTTTTCATATCTTTTTCTTCTCCTTCTATGTGTACCTGAACGATCTATTTTCCAATTATAGAAAATGTTAGTTGTACGAATCTGATCAAATGAATTAACTGACCTTCTTTCTGATGTGAGCTTGCAGCTGTCTTGAAATAACATTCAGAATCAACTTAATCATCTCTAGGTGTGTGGATTTGTGACTCTGGAGTCGTTTGCTCAGTCAGCAAAACCTTTGAAATAATGTCCTCAAGCTCTTTTATCTTTGATGAATAAATGTCTCTTTCTTTTAGAAGCATGTCAATCTCTTTCTTGAATTCAGACTTTGCTTTCTGATCTTTCAATACACTCGTGGATAGTTCAGTAAGCTTCTTGATCTCTTCCTCAAAGATATTTCTTTCTTCATCAAAGTCCTTTTCCACATTCTTTCTTCCATCAGATATTTCTTTAAAGAATCTAACATTCTTTTGTTCTATGGTCTTTCTCTCTTTGGCAAACTTTTCTCTTTCCAAAATGATGACTTTCTCAAAATCTGAAATCTGTTCAGAAAGCTTTATACATTTCAGCTCAAATGTCTTCTTCTCGTCAGCACATTTTCTTGAAAAGTCTGAGAATTTCTTTGCAAATTCTTTCTTGTCACTCTCAAAAACATCTTTATCTTTGACCATTGTTTGTTCCAAATCAGATATTTTCTTTCGAAGCTCAGCATTAGCATCCTCCAGATTCTTAATCTTCATCTCATAACTGTCAACAGAATCTGCTTGCTGGATTTGGATCATCTGATATTCCAAGTCAAATATTTTATTTTTCAGCTCAGTATTCTCAGCTTCCAATCTCAGTATTTTCACATCATTCAGCCTAGAAGTCTGTTTCAGAAGATCTTCATTAAACATCTTTAAAGTACTGACTTCTTCTCTCAGTATCTTCCTTTCATCATTATATCTCTTTGACCGCTTTGAATAATAGTCAACTGAAGAAGCGAGATTTTTGTTTTCTAATTCAAGCTTGGCAATCTTCTTTTCATCATTATCAAAAAAATATCCCATCTTTAATTATCTGTTACAAAAAGAAACTTGAAATGATCGTTAGAAATTCAGAAATTTTGATCACAATAAGAACCTTGTTCCCCTCCGCAGACTTAAGGCCATATTACAGTTTGGAAAATTTCTCAGAAAATATAAAACTTGCAGATCACTAAAGAAACATAAAACTCGCAGACGCCTAAACACGCAAATCACTATTCACTTAAAAGCACGCAGGCTGGGACATGCGCGGTTGGGAAACTCGCAAACAAAGGGTTGCGTGTTTTGAGAACTCGCAGATCGAATAAACTCGCAGAATACTGTTCCGCTGGAACTCGCAGATAGAGGCGTGCGCGTTTCCTGAACTCGCAAATGCCTACTTGCGCGTTTCAATACATAGAAAAATTTTCCCAATCTTCAAACTCGCAGGCTTCGATCTGCGCGTTTCTAGAACTCGCAGACCACACTTTGCGCGTTTTCGTCCAGAAACAAAATTCTTCAGCTTGCGCGTTCGTCCAGATGAATCTTGTGCGTTTCACAGATCTTGTGTGTTCTTGGACTCTTCGAACAAAAAATCAAACTTTCATACTGAAATCCATCGAAACCTTCGAATTTGATCTCGAAACTTTGTCAATTTGCTCTCTTCCATATCTCGATCAGGTTACAATACAAGAATTAAAAAAACAAACACAAGTCGATGGAATTTAATCCAATCACAGTGAATACAGACTCGATAACAATTTTGAACAAAAATCCACAAATTCACCCTCAATCTGTGTGAATTAGCCTAAAAGACATGAATCAAACTTGTTTTACACACCAAATCGAGTCTACTACAACCAAATTTACATTCAAAACAACACTGAAACTCGAAAATAGAATATGCACAGTGTTCTTCATGTTCTTGAAATGTCGATAAAAAAAATCTTCAAAATCAATCCAATTTCTGAATTCCTATCTGCTCTGATACCAATTGTTATTCCCAAATTCAAGTTCTAATCTATAACAATAAAGATGAGAATCGAAATCACAAGTCTTTGATTAAATTTCAAACAATTACAAACTCTCACTTTCTCACTCTACTCTCTCTCTCTCTAGAATGATGTAACAGTAACCTCTTCTCTCATCTGCTCTTCTCTCATACGCTCATATTACAAAATGACATATTTCCACCTAATACTTACAAAGACTCCAAAGGTATTTATACCCTCACACAATTACAAAGAATTAAAAACAAATTACATTGACTTTGGCTTTTATTACAAAATGACTTTGACTTTCACTGAGAGTTGACTTTCAGCCTTTGACTTCTTGAACTTTCATCTTCAATCTTTATGATCTTGAATCCAATAAATTTGTGCTCTAACACTGAGACTCTTCTACGGTTTATGTCGAGGTCCAGTATTTTAGCAGTGGAGGGATGAGTGGCATAACCCATGACACAGTAGCCATAATGGTCCAGTTTCTCATGCTTAGCACTCAACCAGAATTGTTGAATGTAAGTTTCTGGGATATCAGTTCGTTTTAGGGTTAGGGCTTTGGTGAGGATGTGGTTTTTCAGGATTTGAAGTAAAGGAGCAGCTTCCTCAGGGTATCCCTTGGGTTCCAAGACGACATAATGATTATTCGGCTTAAAGTTTAGCTGTCTGGAGTGGTAATCATGGTGTGTGAAGGAGAGCATTCTGCTTGTGAGGACATGTTCTTGTTCAACAGAATAGGAATCGACCCTTTTTGCCTCAGAATGCTTTGAGTTGTTCGATGCAGAAGATCCCTTGGAGTTCTTTGCAGAAGCAGATTAAGATGCCATTGAAAGAGATGAAGAAGAGAGATTCTTTGCAAAAGAAATTCTTGAGAGAAAAAGCTGCAGGTGAAAAGAAGATGTAGGGTATGAGAGTGGTTTATATATACAGAGAGAGGGAAAAAATTAAACGGAAAAGAAAAGAATTTGAAATCCGTAATGAGTGCTAACGGATAGGAAGTCGTTTTTCAAAAGCGACGGTACAGTGACGACCCAATAGGAATGTGCCACGTCAGGATAGGCGGTGCACAATCGAGTACGTGCGCCTCCCTCAATTCTCACGCGCGTGGCAGTTACTATTCCCACATGATGGTGATTTTGAAAAATAACCCGCACATAATGACCGAATGATAAAAAGTATTGAAGTTACTTTTGGCAGAAGCTCTGCGGGTGAAGAGCTTATGTGGTCATCATGAGGTTTTAGAACCCTTTGAGATGACTAAGACTTTCGAAAGAGCGTACGAGATGATCGAACACAGATTCAAATGATTTAGTAATGGACGAGAGACCCCTTTTATGAGGGACAGAGGCTCTGTGAAGGGTCACAGAGGCTCTGTGGAGGACCTCAGAGGCTCTGTGGAGGACCTCAGAGGCTCTGTGGAGGACCTCAGAGGCTCTGAGATCCAAAACATCTAATTTAGGAAACCTGATATGATCACTCAGTAGCTTGTGAAAGCATTTTTGAGGGGCAGAGCGACACGTTTAACAAAAGATATCGAGCTCCCCCTTGAAATGTCAAGGTCTTTTATCTCGGCTCCCCCTTGATCTGTGCTTGGGTTTATGAAGCAGTATGTACTTACAGAGGCTCTGTACAAGGGTACAGAGGCTCTGTGAGTCAATTCATGTTAAGCATGCCAATTTTGTCAACAAGAAAAGTGAACCTCTTCTCGTCTAATGCCTTCTTGAAAAGGTCAGCAAGCTGATAATCTGTGGGCACAAAGTACATCTCTATCGTCCCATGCTCCACATGATGTTTCAGAAAGTGGTACCTGATATCGATATGCTTTGTTTTGGAGTGCTGAACAGGATTGGCAGAGATCGCAATGGCAATTTTGGAGTCACAGAGGATGGGGATTTTCTCGATGTCAAATCCATAGTCTCTGAGTTGGGTTCTCATCCACAGAACCTGCGAACAACAACTGGCAACAACAACGTATTCCGCTTCTGCAGTAGAGGTAGAGACACAATTCTGCTTCTTCGAAGTCCAACTTACTAGTTTCCCTCCAAGGAATTGACAACTCCCAGAGGTACTTTTTCTGTCTAACTTGCATCCTCCGTAATCTGAATCTGTATAAGCTACAAGATCAAAGCCCGAGTTCTCCGGATACCAGAGGCCAAGATTTTTGGTCCCTTTTAGATATCTGAAGATCCTCTTAACAGCATGAAGATGAGATTCTTTGGGGTTAGCTTGGAATCTTGCACAGAGGCATGTGGCGAACATTATATCGGGTCGACTCGCGGTTAAGTATAGCAGAGACCCTATCATGCCTCTGTAGAGTTTACACTACACAGACTTGCCCTTTGGGTCTGCATGAAGCGTAGATCCGGTGGCCATAGGAGTTTTCATTGATGAGGAGTCAGAGAGTTTGTATTTTTCAAGTATGTTAGAGACATATTTAGATTTATAAAAATGCCCTCTTGGTTTGTTTGACTTGCAATCCTAAGAAGAAAGTAAGTTCTCCCATCATGCTCATCTCAAACTCACTCTTCATCAAAGACTCAAATTTCTACAAAAAACTAGTAATCGACACAGATGTAAATTTCTACAAAGGTACAACAATCATCTTCCAACATGGAAGTACGTGTCTAGTAAACAACTTTCAAAGTACTCAAAGCATGGCATATTAACATTTTAATTTTAGATTCATTTCTTTTATTATATCATTTCCCCATTCTCCATCTCATATTCACTTCTCCTTATGTAGTTATATAGACTAAATAGGACCTATAATTGCATCCTCGTTCTCATTACATAGGCAACGCTTACATTTTTGGAAGATCTTTTACATGGTTTTCTTTAAAAATTGTGTAAAAAGGTTTAACCTCTTACACGTTTTTTTTTAACAAAACCATTTAAAAGTGTTTTTTTTTAACAAAACCATTTAAAAGTGGAGCCTTAATAATATGACCAAAAGAAACCAAATAGAAGAAATTTACTCGAGTCGTCAAAGACCAAAATTTGGAACCTACTTTAATTATTTATAAACATTCTACATCATGATGTAAAATCATTATGTTAATATTACTTCCTTCTAAATTTCATATAATATATAGCCTTTCAGAACATTGCTTTCTAGATAATCTGGAACATAAGTGTTGGGCAGACCAAATAGTCACCGGTTAACCATAATCAAGATGCATTCAAATCATATGCTTACAATTTATGCTTGTACTTAAAGGTGTTGATCATTAGAGCACATTCAAAGCAAGATTTATTCAACCTAAACAAGGCAACTAAAAAGACTTGGGCTACATATAGTAATATATATGGAATCATAGGAAATGAAATTACTAGAGATTTCAAACATCCCCAAAAGCTACATGAAATGAGCATAAGTTTGAATCGTTCCCTTACCTGAATTATGGTAGGATCACTCTGTGGGTTATGTGTGTTTGAGTTGGTTGAGATGATTTCCCATGAAGATCCTGCATAATACAAAATTAACCTCAAAACCTTTGTTAAAATGAAAGTGTTCACGAAAGAGCAAGTCGGACCGCAAAACAATGTTGCTAGATATGTCGAGTCATAGAATAGAACCTGGTGTGAATTGAGATTTTTTATAAATAGTAGTTTCAATTGTGTATTGAATAAATAAATTACCTTAATGGCTTTGTAAATATAATTTGCAAAAAGTTTCAAAGTTACATACATGACACAAAATACCTCACTCAATAGCACTATCAATAAATTCCAAGCATTAAAGGAAATATGCATAGACATAGACAACCAAATTCCCAGCAACAAAATTACAAGGATCAAACCTCCAACACTCGAGGAGTATACTAGCATTTTTAACAGAGCCACTTGAGTTTGTAATGCATGTCTTGCAATAACCGGTAATAGTGAAATTATTAAAGTATCATTTTAAGGAGTTGTGGGTTATTCTCTTTTTTGAGGGATCGATGTGTAAATTGGAATCAAGAGGTTAAAGGTTTGAGCACGGTATGTTACCTCTTTGTGCTATCTCTTCTAAGAACATTCATTTTGGGTTTTGATTTTGAGTGGGTATCGTTTGACTTTGTGATTTAGCTTGGGAAAAACCATAGTGGATCTTTTGTATTCTTCTTTTTGGTGGAAGTGGAACTCTCAATTTATTCCAGGTAAGACTCATGCCTACTATGATTAAATTACTCAGTTAGGAAATCACTAGTTGGTTGTATCTCATGTTTCTAGCTCACAAAAAAAGGGACCATATGGAATATGCTCTATAAATTCACGATGATTAATTTAGTTGTTGGCTATTGATCCTTGAAGGGGAGGTTTTGAGTGTCTTTTGGCATTAGATTATGATTGTTTATGTTGGAATCCAACCAGTCCTGGATCCTTTTATTCGCAAGCAGACCCCCATCTGCAATCGAAGCCATGTTGAGGTGTTATTGCAGGTCCAACTGCGAGTCAGTTTAGGACCGAGGCCACTATACGTTGAGGACAAAAACCATAAATTTTGCTGTGTTTTTACTGCAATTATCGATGACATTTCGAGTCCAAATAAGACCTGATTTAGAGCCCCAAAAATCAGCAAGTAGGAGCGATTTTAGTCCACATCTGGACAGCTCTGGACATGCTCGTCTACTGCAGTCTAAGGGTTGTTTTCTGGGTAAAAAATAGCAGCTTCAAGGCCGGGTTTAGAGGTTGTTTGGGGTCATTTTGGAGAATGTTTAGACCTGTTTTGGGACCACATTGTAAACCTGTTTTTAAGGCAGTTTGGATGACTTTTAGAGATCATTAGGATCTGTTTTGGAATAGGGTGATCTTTTAAGCACTTGATAGACTTATATGACTATTGACTCTGATTTAATGCTTCTAATAAGTCTCTTAGTGGTTTCACTATGACTTTGAGATTTCTCATTTTTTTTCTTGGGATGTTTTTTTTTGTTGGGACTGAATCCTACATTCAAGCTCAATCAAGGTATAATGTTATACTTTGACTTTTGATGTTAAACAAATATAAACATGTGAACAGGACACATCCATAATATGGAAAATACCTAGATGGTAGTAGCTCTTCTTTGGTACACCACCAACATTTGTTTCACTACAAGTTCTTTTAAACATTTCATCAAACAGATAGTAGACATTCTTGATTGAAAAAATACTACAAACGGTATAATGTTATACTTTACCTTTTGGTTAAACAAGCTAAGCATCACTTCAAAATTGGTATAAACTTTGAAGCTTGAAGAAAATGGCTATCAACAAACACTGAACTTCAAACAAACCGTGAATGCAATTTTCACCCAAATCTAGAATGCAACTTAATTATGGCAGTTATAAAATAAATTATAAAAAAATTGAATGCAATTTGCCCGAAATCCTAAAATAGTTCCAAATCCTACCAAAGAATGATTAAAACCGGACGTCTCGATCAACCATCTCAGGCAATTAACCGATGATGAATAATCACAAGAGTATTTCACTTTCATCAAATAACTTGAGAAAAATACGCACCTCGTGGTGGAGCTGTGGAGACTCTGGACTGTCTACTGTTGAGAGCTACTAATCGAATGGTGGGACTTGGGAGTATCGATTGCCGACTTGGGAGTTACCGTCGCCATGGTGTGTTGACTGGAGCTGCTCTAACAGGTTGATTTGTTTTAAGGTTTTGAAAGTTTTGGTATGGTTTTTTGGGAGACGAGGGATAGGAAGAGCTACTCTAAAAGTTAAACTTTTGGAAGGGAAAATTTTTAGGATTTGGGTTTTAAAACCCCAAGTCGAGAATAAAGGTTCATATATGAATTAGTTAAAAGAGTTAATATTTGAATTACGCTTGTTCACATATACATATAATTCATATGTGAATTATACATGTTCGTATATGAACTCGTCCCGTGTATTTGTAAAAATTACGAAAATGTCCTTCTATTTTTAAATAGCTGCAACTTTTGACTAGTCAAAGTCGTAATTGTTGACCAGTCCGTCTTTGACTAGTCAAAGCAGATCTTGACAAAATGAAATGATAGGATTACTTCTCCATTTCTCATATATTTAGCATTTCTCAAATGAACATCTCCATATATATATATATGTGTGTGTGTGTGTGTGAGAGAGAGAGAGAGAGAGAGTCAATTATAAAGTTGGCCCTTGTAGTTTGAAGGTTGTTACAAAAATAAGAAAAAGACAAAAGTGAAAAGTGAAAAGTGAAAAAAGAAAAGTAAAAAGTGAAAAATGAAAAAGACCAAAAAGATGAAATAGACGAAAATGTCCCTCCGTCTAATAAAGAAAATAAAAGAAGTTAATAACAAGGGACAACTTTTAGTGTAAAATGAAAATCATAATGATGTTTCCTAGACTTATAAAAGTTCAGGTCCCACTTTTAGACTTTACTAAACGTCAGGGACTAAAATTAGAGTTTACTCTACATACATAATATAAATTAATTATTGATTGGATGGTTGTTGAATGATAATTGGATGGGTTATTGAATGATAACTGGATGGGTTAATTGGATCGTGAGTTTGGTTCAATTTAGGCCGGTTGTTGGATGATAACTGGATGGGTTAATTGGATCGTGAATTTGGTTCAATTTAGGCCGGTTCTAGACTATCATCAAATCAAAGAGCAGACCGATCCAACTTAAATGTTGAATTTTTTCAATGCGACCCGATCCAATTACAATTGGATATCTAATCATTATCGGTTGAATCTAATTGGATCAGATGACTTTTTGCATATCCCTTGTGCTTATTATATTAATGTGATTACCATTTGAATATGAAAAATAAATAATTTTTTTTGGAAAAAGGGACGGAACCCCCGAAAAATGAAAAATAAATAATTATTAGCTTCTCTTATAATTCTCATTTCAACATAAATTAAAATGGTGTTTAATCATTTCTATTGGTTTATTATATTTTGCTATTGAGCTTGATACATCGATTGAGAAATGATATATTACTTTTATAACTGTAAGGACTTGGTTGAAATAATGTTTATGGACTTGATCATATAAAATAAGAAATTTCGATGGGTTTTTTTGGTTTTGAAAATGTTTTTGGATTTCGTTGTCCAATTTCAAAAAGTGCAAGGATTTATTTGTTCAAATTCATTTGGTTTTTTTAAACATTTCTTTATATTATTTATGAGAGTTTTAATTATTAGTAATATTTTTAAAAACAAAAAAAAATGTATCAAAATTAATGTTGACAATGTTATTGATCATGATGAGTGTTTTCGTGCTTTGGTTAGACATTAGTAATGTTGCCTAAACAAACAAATCCATAATGATTTTTTTCCGACCCACCATCGTTTTTGAAAAATAAAAACCAATAATATATAGTAACTTAACAATATGTAAATCAGGAAAGTAATTATAAAAAATGATAAATATAAAATTGTCAAAATGACAAACTTTATCTCAAAGATTTAAAATATGTTGCTTCGTCTTTAAATTAGGGAAATTTATAGAAAAATGAAACCAACTTTACTCTGATTCTTATTTTGAGGAAATAACTTCTAAAAATTATAATTTTAGAGTTTCAGGCGAATTTTTTATTTACTTAACGGTCTCGTTGATTAACCGATAACCTCAATCTGATGTGGCAAATTATGACTGTAAGAGATCAACCCTGATTAAACCTCAGTGACCACAATTGTTGTGTACGTCTGGATTCGAACCTGGGCAGATGAAATATTCCACCACATCTCCCAGGGCCTTAACCAGTACGCCACAACCCTTGTGGTTGTGAGAAGTTGAGGCAACAGTTAGGCATGGAAATGGGGCGGGGATGGGGCGGGGACCTCAATCCCCATCCCCGTCCCCAATCCCTCATCTTCATCCCCGTCCCCGTCGGGGAATATGATCACATCCCCATCCCCAACGGGGAACGGGGATCCCCAACGGGAAAACGGGGATTTTCTTTTTCCGTTTATGTAAGCTATTTAAATCAAATATATGAGACACCACACATGTTTAAATATCACATATTTCCAATAAACCTAAAATCGAAAGAAATTTAATTTAGTATAAAAATCACAACATCATATAATAATTAATAACTTAAAACCAAAAGAAATTCAACCGAATTAAAAAAAAACTTAACTTCAAACGTACCAAAAGATATCGAATAAGATTCAAAACCATATCGAGTAATTGTATTTTGATTGACATCCAAAATACATACTAACATCCAAAAAATAACAATTTTATATTATAAACCTAGTTAGGAAATAGAAAATTATGAATTACCGATTTAGTTTAAATAAATATATAGCAAATATTAATTAAAATATAAAACGGGGACGGGGCGGGGAGTGCGATACCCGTCCCCGTCCCCATCCCCGGTTTGAGACAAATGGGGATCCCCGTCCCCATCCCCATCCCCGTTTTAGCGGGGAATCCCCATCCCCGATCGGGGGCGGGTGGACCTGGTTCCCCGACGGGTCGGGGCCAATTTCCATGCCTAGTAACAGTGAGAAGCGTGAGAAGTGGATCTGAACCGTTGATCTCTTTAATCTCAATCCCTCCTATTAATTGTGGCTTAGAAATGAATTGATCTGGTGCATATCGGTGCATCATATCTCCGTGCATCTCATTCTTAAGTGCGTCCATTTCTCATCCAACGATCAATAACCACTTCTCACGCTTCTCACCATTAACTTAACTTCTCACCGGAACCCAACCATATATATATATATATATATATATATATACTATATTATAAAGATGACATAAAAAACTCTTAATTACAACTCACTAAGCTTTATGTACTATCATTTAAAGCTATCTACTTAAAATCTCTTAAAAATAACTACTAAAACCTAATGTACTACCTGTAAAGCTTTTAACCCTAATTAATATATTTCATCCTTATCCCCCAAAATCCTTATCTCTAATCCCCAAACCCTAAAATTATGAAATTTGAATTCTGATAAACATAATCAAAACAGGATAAACATCTCAATTTAAATATAAAAAATTTAAAATATATAAGATAATTAATGAATTTTAACAAACTACTTAATTTTTTTTTTATATAAAAAACATTATATTAATTGTTAAGCCTAAATTAAACAAATTTATATGTAAAAAACCATTATCGCTCAATAAAAACCATCCAAAATCGTACTGTAAATCAATAAAAAACAAAAAATAAACATTAAAATTGTGATGTATTAAGCATTATGTACTATTATTTAATGTTAATCTACTTAAAATCTCTTAAAAAACAATTAATGAAGCAATATGTACTACTTTTAAATGCTTATAACCCTAATTAATAAATTTCATCCTTATCCCCCAAAATCATTATATCTAATCCCTAAATCCTAAAATTATGAA
Organism: Arctium minus; assembly: GCA_954870635.1. NCBI lineage: Eukaryota > Viridiplantae > Streptophyta > Magnoliopsida > Asterales > Asteraceae > Arctium > Arctium minus. The sequence continues at coordinate 13,473,157 of OX941080.1, forward strand.
ATTTGAATTCTAATAAACATTATCAAAACAGGATAAATATCTCAATTTAAATATAAAAAATTTAAAATATATAAGATAATTAATGAATTTTAACAAACTACTTAATTTTTTTTATATAAAAAACATTATATTGTTAAGCCTAAATTAAACAAATTTATATATAAAAAAACCATTATCACTCAATAAAAATCATCCAAAATCGTACTGTAAATCAATAAAAAATAAAAAATAAAAATAAACATTAAAATCGTGATGTTTCTCGCTGCATTGTGCGAGTACGCTTCTAATATATATATATATATATATATATATATATATATATATAATACAATTAAATAATATAAATATGTCGATTATTACATTTGTATATTATGTTCCACGGTTTTATATTGTTATAATCATATTAACCGACAGAAAGATAATTTATCTTAGGAAAATTGACCAAAATAGCTACTCATTTCCCTAAATTTGTCTCTTAGTCATTCATCTCTCATTTTTACCAAAATGTTACTATCTCCGAAAGTGACAACTCCCCAATTCGTGAAGGGGTGAAAAAATAAAAATAAATAAAATCTAAATATGCTTGTAGGTGCAAGATCTGAAAAAATTTAAATATGTCGTTGGAGACTAATTCGTAGAAAAAAATTACAGATTAGATCCCTATACTTGTGGATCATATTCAGAAACTTTTTTTTTTACTTTTTCACCCCTTAGTAAATTGGGGAGTTGCCACTTACGGAGTTTTCCGTAAGTGACATTTTTGATAAAATTAAGGAAATGAATCACTAAGAGACAAAGTAGACAAAGTACGGAAAGAGAGAGATTATTATTTAGGTTAATTTTCTTTTTCTCCCTTTATTTTAACTATTATTTATTTATATTAATAATTAATTAAAATTATATAACTAATATCACTAAAAAGAAAATATAATCCTTCAAAATGTTATGCAAAATCCCGCCTTTAATTCCTTGGTTCTTCCTTCTTTTATTTAACTTTCCTTTTCTTCCCTAAATCTAACTCAAACTGTCAAACATAGGTTATGTTTGACAAACTATCTGATAAGCTAGCTGGTAGTGTTAAATTAGCTGATGAATAAGTCACGTTTGTTAAAAACTAGCTGATAAGCATGTACAATGACCAAAAATGGCATCTTGAAAAAAAAATAAGAAATTACAATATTTCATAATATAGTTAAAACAAATACACAACAATTGTGGCCACTGAATAAGGGCTGATATCATATGGTCATAATTTACCAATTGATTAGTCTAGCCATAGCCTAGGACACCCTTTCCAGAAAAAATTATAGTAATATAATATGTTAATTAATACAAACAAGATAACATACAGTGACATTCATTTTTTCAAAAGCGTCACGATAGCATGATGTCTGGTAACATGATGTATGATGAATTTAATTTTTCAAAATCGTCAACCTAGCATGATGTACGGTGACATTTATTTTTCAAAATCATCACCATAGCATGACGTACGGTGACGTTTATTATTCAAAGCCATAACCATATCATGACGTAGGGTGACGTTTATTTTTCAAACCTGTCACCATAACATAAAGTTTATTTTTCAAAGTCGTCACCATAACATGACGTACAATGACGTTTATTATTCAAAATTGTCACCTTAACATGACGTAGGTTGACTCTTATTTTTCAAAATTGTCACCATATCATGACGTACGATGACGTTTATTATTCAAAACCGTCACCATAACATGACATACAGTAACATTTATTATTCAAACCCGTCACCGTAACGTGAGGTACAATGATGTTTATTATTCACAACCGTCACCATAGCATGACGTAAGGTGACACTTATTATTCAAAATCGTCAAGATAGCATGACAAATGGTAAAGTTTATTATTCATAACCGTCACATAACTTGACGTATGATGATGTTTATATTTAAAAACCATGACCGTAGCTTGCTATATAGTTACGTTTATTTTTCCAAATCGTCACCGTAGCATGACGTAAAGTGACGTTTATTTTTCAAAACCATCATCGTAGATTGATGTATGGTGAGGTTTACTTCTCAAACTCGTTATCTTAGCATGACATAAAATGACTTTTATTATTCAAAACCGTCACCAAAAAATGAGATATGGTATCATTTATTTATCAAAACCGTTACCGTAGCATGACATATGGTGATGTAAGCAAAAACATCACTGGAGCATGACATATAGTGACATAAGTTTTTCAAAAAGTCACCGTAATATGACATATGGTGACATAAATATTTTAAAACCATTACCATATGACATATGGTGACGCAAACATTTCTAAACCATTGCCATAAACTACCATTTGGTGACATACAATTTTCAAAATTGTTGCCAAAGAACATGTTGACTTTTGGAAACGGTTTTCGAATAAACGTTGCAATATATATATATATATATTCTAGTTTTAGCAACGGTTTTCAAAATCGTTACAACATAAAACAACGATTTACACAAAACCGTTACTAAATGGTCTTTTATGGTAACGGTTTTTAAAAACCATCTAAACATAAAGCAACGGTTTTTAAAACCGTCCAAAACCATTACAATATGAGACCTTTTAATAATGGTTTTTATCTAAACCGTTGTGTTATGTTTCTAGGTAGGGGTGTTCGCGGTGCGGTTTGGGACGAAATCGCAAACCGCACCGCATATGCGGTTTGAGCATTTTCCCAAACCGCAAACCGCACCGCATAAACCTCAAACCACACCGCAAAATGCGGTGCGGTGCTGTGCGGTTTATGCGGTTTGTCCCTATCGCACTTTATGCCTACAATCCAAATTTATTAAGTTTAAAAATACATTATAAAATCAACGATAAAGTGATCGTAGTCCAAAAAAATAAAAAGTTTCAATACATCCGATTCCCAAATACATATTGCATAATTATTAATAGTCTAAGAAGTTAAAAAATAAATTTCAAACTAAATTATACGTGTGAGTTGCGACATGCCCAAATTTTCTTTCATCTCGATCCTTAAGCCCCGACTCCCAATTAGCTAATTGTTTACTGAAGTTCAAAAACATTACATAAAGTTATAAATAATTAAATACTAAGTAATTATATATATATATATATCTTATATACAAAACTATAAAATAAATATATAAAATATGCGGTGCGGTGCGATTTGAACCGCGGTTTGATAACTCAAAACCGCAAACCGCACCGCATAGTGCGGTTTGGTAAAAAAATGCAAACCGCGAGAGTTTTAAACCGCATTTTGCGGTGCGGTGTGGGCGGTTTATGCGGTTTGGCGGTTTGGATGAACACCCGGTGTTTGGTAACCGTAACGATTTTCTATATAAACTGTTACTAAAACAACTCTATATCTTTTTTTGTGTCTCAGTGTCTGTAGTTTAGTTATCTCTTGTTGTTATGAAATTAATGATGTTCCCTACGATTCTTTCACTCTCTCGAGCTTTACTTATGGCAGAACTGCGCTCAAACCTTACGATTGGCGCTATAGCAGAGGTAATTAATCTTCACTCATAAAATTGGGTAATTGTTTCATTTATGCAATTAATTAAGATATGATTCTTCAATTTTATTTTGTAGGTCAAGATAAAATTCGGGAATGTTTTGAGTGCATATGTTCAATTTTGGTCGTTTCGAGTTTGGATTATCATTGTGATTAATATCAGTTGCATCAATGGGTTAATTAGGGGTTTCTGATAAAATTTGATCATCTGCAATTAATAAGTTCTAATTCTTTATTTAATGATGATTTACATGATGGGTCAAAGTCAAACCTTGGTAAATTTCAATTTGGAAGATTTAATTGTTTGCCTTTAGATGCATATATAATTGATGCATAATTTGAACTGCAGTTGATTATGAAAAGGGTTTCTGCAGCTATATGATTATGCAAGAAATCAATCCCCAATTGAGATAAAATTTTGATTGTAGCAAAACATAGGCTTCAAATCTTTATGTTCCTGATGGGAATTTTTCTTGATTTATTTCTTTTAGTAGCGGTATTTGATCTTTGTTTTATTATTGTTTGAAAAGAGTACACATTGTCTTATTTTACAAAAGGTTTCAATATTTTGTGTTACTTGGTTAACTTTTGCCAAGAATTCTGTTAATGATTATTTTCTGGTGAAATTGTCATAATCACGGATTATTTTTCTTACTGCAACTAATTTCGGATAAAAGACTTTTTGTTAATTTATGTTGTTGCCCTCAAAAGAATGAGTGTGTACCGTGTAGGGTCGTGTTGATTCGCTTATGGCATTTTAGGTGATTATATTCCATTATTGGATCGTTATACGTACATGGATTTGTTTAAAGATTTTGGTCTCAAATTCCTTCATAAATAACTATGAAACATGGGAGAAAAAAAAGGAAGAACCGAAGAACATGATTATTGTTTTTAAATTGATTTATTTCCAAGAATTTCTTGTTGGACACTAATTCATCCTTCTGCTTATTGTTGCAGTTGATTTACCAACATGGTTCTCTTCAATGATCGTTTCTTTAGAGTCCAATGTAGATCTTGTAAGTATGGTTGTTTACGTTACCAAAAAGACAAATTTTTATAAGTAAAAGTTGGCTATGAAAATGTTGCATTTGGTTGATGTGTTAAATGCTTTCTTATTCTTTTGATGTTTTACAATCATATTGGGAATGGTTTTTGCAGCAAATATTATATAAATATTAAAATATACCCACAAAATGACATTAACAAATGCCTGGAACAAATAGGACGTGAATATTTCAGATCCATATGTATTGATTATCTTTTTTGGATTCTTGCTTAACAGTTTTCATGATTTGCAGGATAAAAATAGTATTATGACAGCTGATACAAGTGATCTACCAATTATTTGTGCTCGTGAAGGTAGCCGTCCTTTGGCCAGACACATATAATACTTTTTTTACCGGTTTAGGTACAACGTTAACATTTTTAATTCCATTTAATAGATTACCTTCTTGTAAATTCCAACTTTTGATGAAGTTAAGGTTTCGTTCATACATTTTTTCCCATTTTTCTCTTTGTAGGCCCAATTTTGATTTGCAACACACAATCGCATATTCATTTATTCTCAAATGTATAGATGAGGCTCACAAAATGAAAATGTCGGTGGTATATTACCGTTGTACCCCTCTCAAATGAAACCGTGGGGAACATGACGGTTTGATATTCATTGGAAACTACTTCGTTGTCCAATAGACAAGCTGGATTGAACTGTACATGCTTCAGGTTAGCTAATATCGCTCTTAATCAAGTCACATTAGTATAACGTTAAATGATATAATTCCGTCTCCAATTCCTTATTTAAGTTTTATGCTGCAGCACACTACCAATAAGCGAGAGAGTAATGGAGGGTTCACAATAATTACTTTTATGGATCAGTTACATTGCTCCCAACTTTTGCCGTATGTATATCTATGCAGGGTTTGATCTGAAATAAACATTATATATGATTGATTTTTCCCGAAGATTTTTATCACATACATTGATACAAATGTTGATTCTTAAGATACAATAAATCTATTTTGAGATGTTGTGTGTATTCTGCTATTCATTAACTTCTAATCAGATTTAGATTACTGCAAGGCTCAATCTTTTCAATAATTTGCTACAAAGATTTACCTTTTTTTCTTTCTATAATTTGTTTAGGTTCTGCCTTTGCTAAATGTACCCTTCTTCTATAATTTGGTGGCAAAGATGGGATGATATTGCTGTGGGATTTGGCCGAGGGTAAGAGATTGAACTCTCTTGAGTTGGCTTCGATCATTCATACCCTCAGTTTCAACCCGAATAGGTACCGTTCTGTGCGGCCACAAAGAGCAGCATTAAGATCTGGGATTTGGAGAGAAATAGCATTGTTGTTGATCTTAAGGTTAATATGAAGCAGGAGTTTGAAATGGCAGCCGAAGGCACAACTACTCAAACTAATGATGGAAAAAACTGGGTTTGTTGAATTAAGTGTAGGTGTTGAGTGGTATGTAATTTGGATTGGTCTTTGTTGACAGGTTATCTATTGCACCAGCTTGAGTTGGAGTGGTGATGGAAGCACATTGTTCAGTGGGTACACATATGGAGTATGGAGTAGTAATAGTTTGGGGTGTATAATTTGGATTGTGTAACACCTCAAAAATCAGAGTAAATTAAAACCTGGAAACCTGACAACATGACGAAAGTAAATCCATTAACTTCCCATAAATGGGATCAGTCCTTAAGACTATTCGAACCTATACAAAGATTTCATCAAAAGAATGGGACTTAACAAATGCCCAAAAATAATTACTAAGATCTCCAAAAACCTCGAGACTCATAAACTCGTCTCTCCAAAAACCCCGACAACCCACCGCTAATGGAAACCTGTTACACATACCAATTGAGAAAAAGTGTCAGACTTAAAAAGTCTGGTGAGAACATACAATTTATAAAGCTCAAATGATAAAACATTGTATCAAGATAACATTTCCAAAGAGGTTAAATTTACAATTTAGGTCCTTGCCACAATCGGGCTTTTTCGTTATAAACATCCCATAAAAGGACCGAAAACAAAACATTTACCAAGGATTGTGGCGTAACACAAAGTTAGGCCAACAACCCGAGTTACGAGCTAAACCATTTGGAATCCGCGGATATGAAACACAAAGTCCGTGCTTCAACGTGAGATCAAGCCCCAAGCGCAAAACCAAGGTATACTCCTTCGCTAGGATCACTATGAACCATGGATAGTATCGTGCCTCACATAACCGTACTAAGTTGCCCCCGAGGAACAAGTGATTCATAGCTACAAATTTGGGGAATGTAACATCCCAGCAATACAGTCTACTCAAAACCTAGGGATCCACTAGTAATGGTAAGGACTCGTCACAACAACATAGGTGACCAACCATAAATAGATATATGGTATAAATACATTTTATAAACAAAATGCTATTCCCAGTTCATCCTCTGGTAAGAATGAAAATCATTTAAAATGAGTTCTTTTAAATATTCTTTCCGCATAAACGCATAAGTAAAACATCATTTTACTTTAAATAAGATAAGATCAAAAAGGTAACTTTTGATATGTATAAGGTTTAAAATGATAGTAGGAACTCACCTATGTTTCCTTCTTCTTAACGAGTGCTACCTATGACAACACCGAAAGAATCGGTAAGACGAAATACAGATAACTCACTCGCTACCTGACTAAAACACCGACAACAGAGCTAACCGACGGAGCAAAGAAGACTAGAGCGCGAACAGAAGGGTACGCAACCATGCTTTGCGTTTCCCAAAGGGAACGTAAGGCTACTATGCACGTCCCACAGGGATCGCATAGTCTGCTATACGCCTCCCAAAAGGGAACGCATAGCCCACTATGCGTGTCCCACAGGGAACGCATTGACCCCTATGCGCTTCCCAAAGGGATCGCATAGCTACTATTCGTGTCCCACAGGGAACGCATAGTTCACTATGCGTGTCCCACAGGGAACGCATAGTACACTTATGCGGTCCCACAGGGAACGCATAGTACACTTATACGGTTCCCAAAGGGAATGCACAGTACCCAACGGACTTCACTATTCCGGTCGAACTGTTCATCCAGAACCCGCCGGAGCACCAGCCCGGATTCCGGCCAAACTCAGAAACGGAAAATCCGAGATTCTAATCGGATGGAAAGCTTCTAAAAACAAAACTATACGGCTAAAACATAACGAAACACAAGATTAAATAAGAAAAAACCTTCAAAGAGGAGAAGAAATAAAACCCATAAAAGCTCCTTCTTAAGCTTTTCTTCAAAATGCAAACTCACTGGATCTTTTTTACAATTGTGAGAGATATTTACAAAATATCTCATAACTTTTGTATTTATTTAAATCCAATTTACAAATTACCCCCCGAACTTTGGGAAATAATTAACTTTTTACCCGAAGATAAAAATGCGGGTGTTACAGATTGGTCTTTGTTGACAGGTTATCAATCTGGGGGATAGGTCGATACTAGAAACAAATAAGATTAATTTTGGAAAATCAAGCTTTTTGATTGAACATTGGATGTTATTTTTGACTTTTTGATTCAAAGTTTCACTTTCAATTTGTTGGAATTATTGTTGTGTTTGAATCTTGGTTTGCATTCATTTTCACAAAGTTTGCTTTCTTTGTTTCAGTTAAATTTATCTTTTAATGAATTAAAATGTGTAAATAATTACATACTTTTTAAACCGGAAATAATCGATTGCGAAAGCAGTAGCCAGTTGAAAAAGATGGAGAAGGGAAGGAAGGTGGTTGTTGTGTACTTTTGTTTTGTTCTTCCATGTCCAAAAAAAGAGAGTTGTTCTTGATAGTTTGCTAAGGGAGACTTGGACCTTCTAATGTGTAGTAGTAAGTAAGAGAGTTGTTGCTTGTATAATTCTGTATAACACCAAAGATTTTGGTTACTTTTCCTGGCAATTGTGCTAAGGAGAGATATCGTTTTTGCTTTTCGTTTGCGTTCAAGTTATCGGTTTCGATCAGATACTTCGTGTCGCATCGCGCACGGGTATGTAGCTTAGGCCTGTGCATCGGCGGGGTCGGGTCGGGGCCGAAAACCCAATGCCTGATCAGATATCGGGTGACGAGAATCTCCCCGAAATCCTACCGAAGAAGGGAGCTACTCGAAATTCTCGGATATCCAATATTTCTCGGGTATTACGGGTCGGTTTGGATATTTCAAAGACTCCACCAAAATAAATAAATAAAAACTCCGTAAAACAAAAATAAACAGCATACACAGAGCGAGGGAGAGAGGTCTGCTTTTGACGAGTCGAGAGAGAGAGGTGAGAGCCGGTGGCCGGAACGATGAGCGAGAGAGAGAGAGAGAGAGTTGTGTGTTTGAGGAGAGAGAGAGAGAAAGAGGTCTGATTTCTGAGTTTTGATGTATGTGATGCAATGATGGTTTATAACACTACCACCGTATATATATATATATATATGTGTGTGTATGTATGTAGGTGTATGTATATAAATATCAAGTGATGGTTTATCACACTACAGGCCTATTATAAAAATAGATTTAAAAAAACGGATATTCAGACGGGTCGGGTGGGGTGGGGTTTTGGTTACCCAACCCAATCCGTAATACCCGCAAAAATCTCGGTTATCGGTTTTTCGGGTGGTCGGGTTTTGCTTTTTCGGGTGGGCGGGTCGATCACCTTTTCCGATCTAGAGCTTATGAGCGTTTCACAGGCCCACATATTCGAAGCATATTTGAGACACAACGTGAAGTTTATAACACCACCGAGCGGATCTCAGTGAGCTCATTCATTGCATCTCTTCTCATTAGAGGGTATGCCTGCATTGATCATACCGACAGTGCTAGAATAAATTTGATTGCATATCAAGGTCCAAGGAGAGAGTTTGGTCAAAATATATCTTGAGGTTTGTATCTTTTAGTAACATTGAGATTATGAATTTATTCATAACGAATGATTAGCATTTTTGTAAATATGTTGGTTTAGAAAATAAATGTGAACTAAAGAGTTGAGAGGTCGCTTAACTACCCCATACTAAAGAGAGAGAGAGAGCTCCTCCTCATGTTGTGCTCGCTTAACTACCCCATACTTTGTTGAGAGGTCGGTGTACCACACTTCAATTTTCTTGCATGTATAAAATGACGAATAGACCCTTTTTGGTTAAAATCAATATGAATTTCGAGTTGAGGGTATTATAGTCATTTAATAAGCTTCTAAGATGGATCATGATGGTCTCTTCGTTTAGGTTCGAGTTGGAGTGTTTGGTTGTCCGATAGTCTCGAGATAATCCTAATAGCTTGGTAAGTGATTTATCGTCTTCTTTTTTACGTTATACCTTGATATATGAACATAAATTTCTAATTTCCTTTTTTAATTACAAGTTGCAAAAAGTATAAACTATTAATGCATAAGTCGGTCGTTAAAAGCTAGAACGACCAATGTTTTGAGTTTGAAAACCCCATTATCCATCAATTCCACTTCAAAACCCTTGATCAATCGATCATATTAAATTTCAGTTTATATGCTATCCAATTTGCGATATAAAACCATATAGATGAATAAAATTAACATCGAGAAGAAAGAAAATAGAACAAAAAATGAAACATGATTGTCCTTTCGAGTTCTCAGTTTCGATTTCAAGATTCTTCGCGCAGCATAGCGCACGGGTTCACAACTATATTAAGAATAGATCTTAACTTATTGAAGTTAACATCTTGGCTTTGTGATAATTTAAAAAATACATAGTTTTGTGACAGGGCTTCCCTTACTATTTCTAAGACTATCAAATAAGTTTAGTAATTGACCTTTCTTACACCCTTCTTCAGTGTATTTTCTTTCTATTTGCTTCATGCTTTAAACTCTAACTTGAAACTCTTCTACACACACGAGTTAAGGTATACAAGATAAATGGGCCATTTAGCCATGGGCCAGGCATGGGCTATTGAATTCCAAAGCATCTACACATTATTATAGACCAACAATTACAAAAACTATAGAGAAAAATAATACGGTAATTAAACAAAATATACCACTTAATCATGTCGCCATATTTGTAACCACTTTCATATATGTTACCTCTGTTTTGTAGAAATATGGAGAGAAAAAATAAGTTCGATATCTAAATACGCATGCATGTAATATAACTTAATTTTGCTCTCAAACACAATATATATTTACTCAAAAGCAAGTCTTTTCAAGATATGATTATTGAAGCGAATAACTATAAATTACAAAGAAGCATATATGAATGTTATTATTTATATTGGAAACATTATTAAAGAGCTTGATTTCTCCGTCTGTTACTGAGTGGCCTTACCCATTTGTCCTTCTGCATCCCAAATCGCTCAATGAACCAATCACTGTACCTTGCATATAAAAAGTTCCCAAAAACAATCCCAATTACCAACCCACTTCCAAGTCCACAGAATATCACGATCCAATCAACTCTATCACTTGGAAAGAAAGACTCAGACATGTTGCTTGTTTGCGGAGGTGTTGACACCTTTGAATGTTGGCATTCCTTGGATAAAGGTTTTCCACACAATCCAAGATTCCCCAAGTAGGAGTTGTTGTCAAATGTATCGAAGTGTGGCCCTTGAGGTATTCTTCCATCTAGATGATTGAATGACAAATTCAAAATGGCAAGGAAGTCTAGTTGCAACATCTGTTGAGGAATTTCCCCTGATAGCTTGTTTCGGGAGAGATCCAAAGATTCAAGATTCTTTAGGTTCCCCAATGATGACAAGACATGACCAGTAAAATGGTTGTTGGAAAGATTGAGTGATTGAAGCCCATGAAGATTTTGTAACGATTGGGGGATTTCTCCTTCAAATTTGTTACAAGAGAGATCAATAGCTACGAGTATTTTCAAAATATGATCGAACACTTGTTTGGAATTTTTGTATGTAAGGAACATTCCGTAGCTAACCACGTCCTCAAATTCTGTGAAGTCTATCCTAGTTTCCATATAAGATGATCGGCCAACACTAACCAATTTCATTGCGTTCCAAGACTCGAAGTACTTGTGGGGTAATTGACCGCTGCAACCATTGTTTGAGAGGTCTATGATCCTCAACTTGGGAAATTGTGAGCTAACGGTTGTTAACCCTTGAATTTCACCATAAAATTTGTTGGACCGCAAAACGAGAACCTGCAACTCAACAAGAGTTCCCAGCCAAACTGGAAAGACATCATTGAAAGAGTTGTCTTCAAGAAATATAAGCTCCAAATTGGTACAGTTTATCAACGATTTTGATACCTGACCCACAAATTGATTTTTTCCTAAATGAATAATCCTCAATGGGCTGTCCTGAGTAAATGAATTCATCATTGTGCCTTGAAGGTTGTTATTACTAAGATCCAGCACAAACAAGGAATTGCTAAAACTTCCAAAACAAGGAGGGAGAATTCCAGTTATGTTGTTAGAAGACAAACCTAGCACTCGTAGAGATTTCACTTCACATATCAATGGGGGTATTTCTCCTTCCAGATAATTACTTTTGACATCATAAACCTCTATCGTTGGTGGTGGAATTGGTAGCCTTCCATGTAGCATATTATATGCAATGATGAAACATTTCAAACGAACCAATGGGAGAAGATAATGACTTTGATGAAAACCAGTGATGAAGTTGTTTGAAAGGTCAATCGTCTCTAATGTTTCTTGGCTGTTAATCCAACTCCACTCTGGTATGAGGCCATGAATATTGTTGTGGGCGAGAAATAAGAACCTCAATTTATGTTGGAAGCGCAAAAAGGTAGGATATTCTTTCAAGTTGCATGAGCTAAGATCTATGATTCTCATTTCTGGTAATGTACCATTCGTGTAGTTGTTATTGGCCACAAATGATATCTTATTACCACCTATCATGAGAGCTTCGAGTTTGTTGAGTCCTATGAACCAGTCTAATTCTACCTTACCACTAAAATTGTTATCATTTAGGCGAAGATCTTGAAGACTCTTGAAATTGGAAAATGAGCTTGAAATTGGTCCTTGCAATTGATTTAGACCAAGGTTTATCATACTTAGTTGAGTGAGGTTCATAAACCAAGATGGGATACGACCAAAAAGAGAATTTTCTTCCATCTGGATGTTACTAAGTTTGGTTAGGTTTGCAAGAAAAGGAGGGATTTCACCATTTAGGTTCATTCGATTTACATGGAGTTCCTTAAGCTTTGTCAGTTTGACAAGCCAATCAGGAAAGCACCCCTTCTTGAACCTGTTATCACTAAGATGCAAAACAGTGAGTTTTGTAAGACTTGCCAATGAAGGAACTGCGCCCGTGAACTCATTATCACCGAGACTTAAGACAATGAGTTGTGTCATGTTAGCAAGTGAACCTGGAATAATCCCTGAGAAAGAGCAGGCACCTAGACTCAAGTGGATCAAACGGTTTAGGTTCCCGATGGATTTTGGAATAATCCCAGAGAAACCTGTTGAGTATAGACCTAGATGCTCGAGTAAGCTGTTGTTATGAAATTCAGGCAAAAAACCAGTGAGGTTGGCGTTGTATGCCACACTAAGAAATTTCAGTTTTGGTAGTTGAAGTATGGCTGTAGGGAATTCATTTTGAAGCGAACAATTTCCAAACCTGATTGACCTCAACGAAGAAAAGTTGGCAAGGAAATGAGGTACAGAAGAACTAATTTCAACCCCCGAGAGATGGAGTTCTTCAAGTCCTTTTAAGTTTTTCAACAATTTCGACAGGCCAGGACTTTGAAGCTTTAATGAATTCCCTGACAGATCTAATGAAGACAATTGGATCAAGTGTGAGATTTCATGCGCGATTTGGCCACTAAAGCCAGATTCAGAGAGATTGAGGCTTCTTAATTGCTTTAGAAAAGAAATCTGAAACGGAATTCGAGATCCAGTAAAGTCGTTCATCGCGAGGTTAAGCGTCTGAAGATGAACTAGGTTGAAGAGGCTGCTGCTAGAGTTGATATGGCCACGTAGAAATCTTTCGCTCAAGTCAAGACCGATCACGTGGCCATCCTCTTCTTCGTTGCTGCACACCACTCCATCCCACAAACAACAATCAGAACCATCATTTGATGCATTGCTCATGATCCTCCAAGAGTCAAATGTTCGAAACCCAGGAGCTTTGAAAGATGGATTAGAAAAACTTTGCTTAAATAGGTACAAAGCCAAGCATTCGTCATCATGGGTGAATAAGGATTGAGTGCATGTGATAAGGAGCAACGTGAATAGAAAGATTTTTAGTAGGAAGGTGAAATAATGAAAGTGTGGAGCCATGAAGAAAACAAGTTTAAGTTGATTGTTTGTAAATGTGTAATGTTGATGTTTATATATATAGACTATATATGTGTATTGTCCATACAAAAATAAAAAATGCATGATAAAAGGAAAAGAAAAATGGAGCATGAGCCACCAATATGGTCGTAAAGATAGGGGTCAATGGGAAAGATTTAAAATAAACCGTTTCTTTTTAAAACTATAATAGTTTTTTAAAGAATACAAAAGGAGGAAGGTTCAAACCTTAACACTAACTGTTTAAGAAAACAACAAACAAAAAATCATCTACAAAAATCATATATGATTTTACATTAACCCGGAAAAAACAGACGAGGGGGACTTTGAGCGTGACCTAAAGTCGTGCGCAAAGTCACATGAATCATATATGATTTTGTACGTGAATCATATATGATTTTGTATGTACTCGGTTGTTCTCGTGTTTTCTTAAATAGATGTTGTTCTCATATGAACTCACATCTCTCTCTCTCTCTATATATATATATATATATGTGTGTGTGTGTGTGTGTGTGTGAGTGTGTGTGTGTGCGCGTGCGTGCGTGTGTAACAAGATCTAATATTTTCAGTTATAATACAATTTTTCAAAGGTTTTTGTCATAAAAATATTTTAAATATTTGATTTATAATTAAAAAACTTTATTATAGAATATTTCAACTCGTTTTACATAGGCACTATGATGAATGTAAGTTTATAGAACGTCTAAAATGTTTTGGCGCCGGCCCTACTAAAGTGTTTTATAGGAAAAGGTTCACCTAGGCTTTGTCTAAAAGATGTGAGTTACGGCCGTTTGAAACCAAGCATGTGGCCACGGGATGTTAGCGCTTGGACTCGAATTTGGGGTAGATAGGATATTCCACCACATTTCCTAGGCCTTTTATCAAAGGAGTGTAGCTCAAGTGGCAAAGGCTTGGGGCTAGTGGATGGTATCCATTGGTCTCAAGTTCGAACCACGGGAGAGGCACTTTGGCGATACCCAGACCTTGGGTCGGTTCGGGTCCGGGTAATGGGCATGCCAGTCTATGGGCATGCGGGTTCGGCCATAGGTCGGGCTTAATCGTGCCTGGGCGGGTCCAGTCATTGAGGCTAGGCCGGGTCGCCACGGATTAGTCGGTGCTGCCCAATTGGATGCCCGGATACCGCGGGTGCATGTGTGAATTTAATGCCGTACAAAAAAAAATCCTAGGCCTTTTGCCAACACGCCACCACCCTTGTGGTTCACTTAAATATTGTTAATGTCTTATAAACCCAATTTTACTATTCACGACTTCAAGTTCACTGTGCTATCGATTTAAACTTCAAAAAGTGTTTGTTTTCGAGATCAAGTGTTTACAATTTGTTCTAGAACTGTTAGTGGTCATTTTATTACATATTGGGACTGCTAATCGTGTCAAACAGGTCGTTTTTATCGAAATCAGATCGTTTTTTCGAACACAAAGACGAACTTGCGCAAACCAGGAAGAACACACGCAAAGCTCACTTTGCGTAACCTACTTTGCGCAACCAACTCAACACGCAAAGCTTACTTTGCGCATCCAACCTGATACACAAATCCAACTTTGCGCATCCAACGTGAAACGCAAAGTCCACTTTGCGCAACACGCTTGAAACGCAAAGCTTACTTCTCGCAACAACAAGGAAACGAAAACCTCACTTCTCGCAACAACAA
The DNA here is from genome assembly GCA_954870635.1 of Arctium minus. Lineage (NCBI taxonomy): Eukaryota > Viridiplantae > Streptophyta > Magnoliopsida > Asterales > Asteraceae > Arctium > Arctium minus. The sequence goes on from OX941080.1 coordinate 13,488,583, forward strand.
GTGATCCGCAAACCTCTACTTTGCGCAACCCAAGTGATCCGCAAAGCTCTACTTTGCGCAACCCAAGTGATACGCAAAGCTCAGTTTGCGCAACTCAAGGGATACGCAAAGCTCAATTTGCGCAATTCAAGTGATACGCAAAGCTTCACTTTATGCAACCCACGTGTCACGCAAACCTCACTTGGAATATTTTTTTCTGAGAATTTTTCGAAACTCTAATAGGGTCTTTATTTGTCATAAATTTTTTCTCTAGCGGGACCCCCGTGCTAAGTCTGCCTAGGGGGACAAAATTTCTTGTGTGATCAAATTTTATCTGGACTAACGATCAAATCCAAGTTCTTATTGCACATTTATAATCATACAGGATGACTTCAAAAGACGCTCTTTCCATTGGCACAGATGTCAAACCCCTAGTTCTGTTCAAAGGGGATTACGAACAATGGAAAGAAAGATTTCTTGACTTTGTGGATCGACACGTAAACGGGGATAACATTCTTTTATCTATAAAAGAAGGTCCAATGGCACCACTTTCTGTCCAAGTACCTGATGATGATGATGATGATGCTGAAGATGATTCTTCTGACAGTGAGGATGGGAACGTGGAAAGAGAACAGAAGATGAAAACTGTTACACTAGCGTATGCCCAATTTTCTGAAGAAAAAAAGAACCGTTTCAAAGCTGATAAGCAAGCAAGATCTTTACTTCTTCAAAGTATCCCGAATGATATCTACATAGGGGGAGATTGTTGGGAATTGAAGAACTTACCAAGTATGGTTAATGTTGCTAATACAAGATTACTACTGCCAGAGGACTTCAACAGTTAATACTGCTAGGTATTACTGCTGCTAGTAGAATTAATACTGCTAGTCAAAGTTAGTGTTGCTTGAACAAAGTTAGTACTGCTTAGCTAGTTAGTACTGCTAGTGGTTAGTGCTGCTTAGTAGTTAAGGCTGCCAAGACTAAGTTAATCCTGCCAAGCTGATTAGTGCTGCTTATAAGATGAAGATTCGAATTACAAGAATGACAGCTGGATATACTGAAGATATTCATGGAAGATATTCTGAAGATATTTTTATTTATTGTAATTATCTTTTGATCAGTATATGTATAGAATGTATAGAATAGTTTAGTATTAAAAAGATTATTATTCTAAGTTTTTGTTCAAGAGAGAATCAACCTCAAGGCATAGATCCTAATTCTAGAGAATTAGAATTCGTCTTGAAAGAGTTTGTTCTTCAAGATTGAGGTTGAATGTGTAATCTTGTGATTTTAATCATTCAATACAAGTTTACAAGTTGTTAATCATATACTGTTTGTTTACTGTTACATTGAATATCAAAGTGTTATTCCGCAACTTCTTTGATATTGTTTATGAGTATTTAAAATTCTTGTTGAGAATTCGATCCTGACAAGTGGTATCAAAGCTCCAGAGATTGATAAATAGTAGAACCTTTGAAGGCTGTTCCAATCTCTATGCAAGCTCCAGAGATCATCTTCTGGGACATTCTAAGAGATAGTGGAAAGAATTTCTTCAGAATTAAGAGAGCTGATGGTTCATTTGAAGCTTATTCAACATGGGGGAGAGTTATCAGAAGTTGTTCAAGAGCTGATATAGAAGAATTGTACAAAGTGGGGATGAAACTCTATGAGCCTGTGTTGAAAGGTACTGAAGAAAATCTTCTCAAAGTAACATTGGAATACTTGTGCATGATGTTTGATCCAGAAAGAGTGGCTTATAGGATTAAAGATCATAATCATGAGTTTATATTCAAGAAGATTGATAAATGGATACTATTTGAAAACTGTGGAGTATACATGATTACTATTGACAACTGTTATCATGAATACTACCTGGTGGACAAAATCTATGAGCATAGCAAGGAGAAGCTAGAAGGGATGCTTAAAGCTACACTGGTATGCACAAAGGATTCAGAGATGGCTAAAATTGTGGTGAGAAGAACTGTAAATCAAAGTCTGGGGCTAGATCCAAATTTGGGAAACTGAACCTGAGGTGTTGAAAGCATCTTGAAGATCAGATCTGAAGAACTTGACTTCTCTTTCTAAAAGTCAAATTAGGGGGAGATTGTTGGGAACTGAAGAATTTACCAAGTATGGTTAATGCTGCTAATACAAGATTACTACTGCCAGAGGACTTCAACAGTTAATACTGCTAGGTATTACTGCTGCTAGTAGAATTAATACTGCTAGTCAAAGTTAGTGCTGCTTGAACAAAGTTAGTACTGCTTAGCTAGTTAGTACTGCTAGTGGTTAGTGCTGCTTAGTATAGTAGTTAATGCTGCCAAGACTAAGTTAATCCTGCCAAGCTGATTAGTGGTGCTTATAAGATGAAGATTCGAATTACAAGAATGACAGCTGGATATACTGAAGATATTCATGGAAGATATTCTGAAGATATTTTTATTTATTGTAATTATCTTTTGATCAGTATATGTATAGATTGTATAGAATAGTTTAGTATTAAAAAGATTATTATTCTAAGTTTTTGTTCAAGAGAGAATCAACCTCAAGGCATAGATCCTAATTCTAGAGAAGTAGAATTCGTCTTGAAAGAGTTTGTTCTTCAAGATTGAGGTTGAATGTGTAATCTTGTGATTTTAATCATTCAATACAAGTTTACAAGTTGTTAATCATATACTGTTTGTTTACTGTTACATTGAATATCAAAGTGTTATTCCGCAACTTCTTTGATATTGTTTCTGAGTATTTAAAATTCTTGTTGAGAATTCGATCCTGACAAGTGGTATCAAAGCTCCAAAGATTGATAAATAGTAGAACCTTTGAAGGCTGTTCCAATCTCTATGCAAGCTCCAGAGATCATCTTTTGGGACATTCTAAGAGATAGTGGAAAGAATTTCTTCAGAATCAAGAGAGCTGATGGTTCATTTGAAGCTTATTCAACATGGGGGAGAGTTATCAGAAGTTGTTCAAGAGCTGATATAGAAGAATTGTACAAAGTGGGGATGAAACTCTATGAGCCTGTGTTGAAAGGTACTGAAGAAAATCTTCTCAAAGTAACATTGGAATACCTGTGCATGATGTTTGATCCAGAAAGAGTGGCTTATAGGATTAAAGATCATAATCATGAGTTTATATTCAAGAAGATTGATAAATGGATACTATTTGAAAACTGTGGAGTATACATGATTACTATTGACAACTGTTATCATGAATACTACCTGGTGGACAAAATCTATGAGCATAGCAAGGAGAAGCTAGAAGGGATGCTTAAAGCTACACTGGTATGCACAAAGGATTCAGAGATGGCTAAAATTGTGGTGAGAAGAACTGTAAATCAAAGTCTGGGGCTAGATCCAAATTTGGGAAACTGAACCTGAGGTGTTGAAAGCATCTTGAAGATCAGATCTGAAGAACTTGACTTCTCTTTCTAAAAGTCAAGTTAGGGGGAGATTGTTGGGAACTGAAGAAATTTACCAAGTATGGTTAATGCTGCTAATACAAGATTACCACTGCCAGAGGACTTCAACAGTTAATACTGCTAGGTATTACTGCTGCTAGTAGAATTAATACTGCTAGTCAAAGTTAGTGCTGCTTGAACAAAGTTAGTACTGCTTAGCTAGTTAGTACTGCTAGTGGTTAGTGCTGCTTAGTATAGTAGTTAATGCTGCCAAGACTAAGTTAATCCTGCCAAGCTGATTAGTGGTGCTTATAAGATGAAGATTCGAATTACAAGCATGACAGTTGGATATACTGAAGATATTCTGAAGATATTTTTATTTATTGTAATTATCTTTTGATCAGTATATGTATAGAATGTATAGAATAGTTTAGTATTAAAAAGATTATTATTCTAAGTTTTTGTTCAAGAGAGAATCAACCTCAAGGCATAGATCCTAATTCTAGAGAAGTAGAATTCGTCTTGAAAGAGTTTGTTCTTCAAGATTGAGGTTGAATGTGTAATCTTGTGATTTTAATCATTCAATACAAGTTTACAAGTTGTTAATCATATACTGTTTGTTTAATGTTACATTGAATATCAAAGTGTTATTCCGCAACTTCTTTGATATTGTTTCTGAGTATTTAAAATTCTTGTTGAGAATTCGATCCTGACACATATCTTCAGAATACTTGCTCTTTGAAGAATTTAATCTTGAACGTGATTCTTGAAACATGTGTTGTTCTCCAATTCTTGTGTAGTCATTTTTGTGTGTGTGTTTGTATGTTCTAATATTAAACTAAATAATATCTAAAACATAATATCTAAATAATAAAATATCTAGATATTATAACTTTGACATTTATTACAATATAGACCTTAGACTTTGGTTGAGAGTAACTTTCAGCATTAACTTCAGATTGCGATCTTCGTATTGGATGATCTTGAATCCAATGAGACTGTGTCCTAACAAAGTTAACCAGAGAATGATACACCTCATCTGGAAGAGCCTGAGCAATAATTGCTCTAACTTTGGAATCAAGCCCAATAATGCGCTTGTCTTCCTCAGTGTAATCTTTTGGCCTTTTCTAAACATATCGGCCAGTGGCAGAAGTTCATTCCTCGTCAGATGAGTCATCGGAAACATGAAAGAGGGAGTCCATTTCCTTTTCTTTATCCTTAGGAGTTTTGACAAATTTGTCCCATACTTTAGGGATAAGATGACCTTCACTAAGAACGGTCAGATAGCGACTGTCACCCCCTCTAAAAATAGCATCATCCGACTTTTCCAGAGTGAAGTTGTTCGCATTAAACTTTGGAGGTTTGATCATAAAGTCGTTATCAGTATGAAAAGCGTTTTGAGAAGAAGAAGAAAAATCAACTTTGTCTTTGGATGATGATGCCATCGCGGATCTGATTTATTAAGTTAAATCAACCGATCTGATACCACTTGTTAGTCCCAAGTATGTAAACAAGGTTTTGTACAAAGGGGGGTTGAATACAAAACCTAAAAATTACTTAATTTTAATTCTTTATAGATAAGAGTATCAAAGAATTACACTTAGAAAACAAAGATTGTTGCGGAAAAGAACAACCAAAGACTATTATAACAATCTAATACAAAGAAGACTTTTAACACAAAGACAAAAATCTTAGAGAGAAATACTTGCTAACAAACTTGCTGAAATTTTGCACTACAAAAATCTTAAGCTGAAAGCGTGTGCCACCATGAGACCATCTTCACTCTTTAAATACTATCCAAAGCAATAAGTGCAATGACATGTGTCATTTAATGCTTGGGTGGTTGGGATATTGACAATAAATTATAAGATACTTGAAGTGACTTATCACAATACAAAAGGCAACTTTTGTACTATGAAAGTACAATATCTTAATAAAATATACCTGGTACAAATCCTTTTGAGATCTTCTAAAAATAAAAGGTCTCAATCAGATCATAACTCAAGTGAATATCCTCTATGTAAAAGAAGTTTCCATTCCTTTATGTTAGAAGAACATTGGGAAGGAGGGAATATTTCAAATCGTGAGGATTTGACACATATGAGTGCCGAATTGAGAAGAATCGGTACAGGGCCTTTTATCGATTAAGAGGGATCGGCAAAAGAAGGTGTTGCCGAAAGATCAACAAGATGATTGCCTATTGAGAATTCGGCAAGGAGCAAGATCTGCTGAATTTAAGGGATCTTCGACAGAGGAAGAGTCTGCCGAAGATTTTGCTAATCTTCGGCAGGATAGGCTTAGTATTTTTCTAAAGTGTATCTTGATCCGCATCAATAGACTTGCTTCATGTTGTATTCGGTAGATCTTCGATTCACCGATCTGTTAGAGCATAACTAAGCTATTACAAAGAACCATATACCTAAGTATGAAAATGTACAAACATTAGATAGATCAAAACAAAACAAAGGAGAGGTTATCTTCAAATCTTAGATGACCCAACACTATCACTCGTCTTCCTAAGGCCATCCTATTCCTCAGTTGTGTTCCACTCCCTAAGTTTAAGTCTAGGTTCATCCGGTCACCTAGATCCCTTAAACTATGGCTCTGATACCAATTGTAACAACCCAAAACTTCCAACAAATAAACATAGTCGATTAATACAAAATCATGCCAAACTGGCCCCAAGTCTACAATTTAATTTCAAGGTTTGCAAAAAGGAAACCTATTACACAACTGAGGGTTTAAAGGAAATAAAACATCTAAATAAGGAGTCTTCTAGTCTTGGACTCGCCTCACATCTTCTCCTTACCCTTACTGGATCCTGCTACTTGGCGACAACCTGAAAAAGGTTTTTAGTTTTGAAAGAGCGAGGATTAGACCGAAGGTCTAGTGAGTCCCCTCAAAACGCAGTTCAAAATACATGATACAGAAAAGTTTATAATCAAACACACCCTTTCAGTTTTATAAACACAACCACATTCATAAACTCGCTTTCGGCACACACTACCGTCACTTAAAAGTAACAGTGTGTCTGGCTCATACTGCCTTAGATGGGACACCCCCCCCCCCAATTGGCATAAACGGGACCCCCCCGGTACGAACACATGCGGACCACACCCCAACTTTGGCCATACAACTCACAATAATGTATGCATACATTTAAAAAACAGTAAAAGCATAAACCACATTTAAAGGAAAACTCGCATATATAAAGCTCACGTAAATAAAGGTATGCTTTAAAGTAACTTTCACACGTATTAAACCGCTTTAATACCACAAAGCATTTGGTTAGAAAAACTCACCTGATAGCAAGAACTTCCTTACGCTCCCTTACGCTCGATCCAACTCCTAATCGATCGCCTTGAAGATGATGAAGACCAAAATCACACGATTTGCTCCCTTCCTTGCTTCCTTCAAAATCACCTTGGGGTCTCTCTCTCACTGCAAAACTCCAGCCACCAAGAGTGAAATGATAGGGTCCTAGGGTTAAAACCCCTTTTTTATCCAACTTACACTTTTAGCCCTTAAACTTTGATTTATGCTAACTCTTCTACATGGTTATTACATGTTCCATCGGTAATAGTCCATTTACTTATTGTGATTTTAGTAGAACAAAATAAAACAAAAAAATTGTCCATTTGATCATGTCATATACCAGTCTGATGGCATACCAAACATGCATGTGATAATAAGTTTTTATTATGTGTTGTATGTTCTACGGAACAAACACAATCGTAATGAACAATTCTAATAATATATGTTTATTTTGTTTGTAAGACAACAATTGTAATTTGTAAATTGCATTAATTAAATTATTTGTTTAACGTACTTTAATATATGTATTTTCAAGTTTTAACAAATATATAACTATTTATCTCTTATTACGATAAAACGGGTTTATAAAATATAAAAAAAATATCTAACTATCTTAATATACTTACAAGACTTGATAAAATTAAAGAATGATCATGCATCATATATAAATGTGTTATAATAAGGTGACAAAATATTTTTAGATGTTATATAACAAGTTTTTTGGAACAAATTTAAAATAAATGTTTATCTTATTATATTGTAATATTTAAAAATGTGGGTTATACAAACAAATATTTAATAAAACATGTGTTAATATTTAATAAGACACTTTTTGAAAAATGACATGGAAAAGTCTGCTCCATAAGATGGAATGCATGTTCAGACCAACACATTGGTCTCTTAGTCATTTTTTCTAACTAGCCATTTCAGACCAACAAATTGGTCTCTTAGTCATTTTTCTTCCATTTTAATCAAAATGTCACCACGTTCGCAAAATTTAGGTCCGCAAGCTAAGAAAAAAACGAAAATGGTCACTTTCCCTTAAAAAAGGCGGACTTGGGCTTGAAATTTGCGGAGGTAGTGATATTTTGTTAAAAGTGATAAATGAATGATTTTGTTACCAATTTAAGGGTGTAAAATGGCTATTTGAATTAATTTCCATTTTATTTACCCATTTATGCAAAAAGATTTACATAAAAAACATATTTATATTTTACATCTCATTTCAATTCAACCATTCTTATAATATCTCCAACAAATTTATACCAAAAGTAAAATATGATAATCGTTTTTTATTAATTGTACTTTTATAACAAAAATTCAAGTAGATTTATATGTTATTAGTTTTGAAAGGTGATTTGTAAATGATATATGAAAGAGAAATCTTTTTGAATACTTATGCTGAGTTCTTATATGAAAATACATATATGATTATTGAATAATATTTTGTTTCATTTTATAATTTTAGAAATCTAGTGCGAATATAACTATGTGACAATTAATTATTTGGTGGCTAGTTTGAAAAGGTTGAAACTTAATGGGAAAGGTGAAAAAGAAAAGAAAATGAAGGTTAAGAAGTTACAAGTAAACTATCTGGAAAGACTTGAAGGTCTTTGGTTTCTCTCACCGGTCACCATCCACCGTAAACAGTTACAAATCCATGTAATCAGAAACGTCAATTAATGCTTTCATGTCTTTCATTCATAAAAGAATTCTAGACATCCAAAAATAAGACAAAATGATATTGGTTAAAAGAGACAAGTATGTTTATATATACTTGCCGTTCAAAAAAAAATTATATATATATATATATATATACACGATGCCCACTTTGTCAAAAAGATGCATGGCAATGTGTAAAACAACAGTCAACAAACAATGACTTCCCCATTAGCCAAAAGCCACCAATACCATCCAAACAGATTTATAATTTACTATGTATATAAAGTGAAGAACCACGAAACAATGATTAAAGTCTTTGAAAGCCGCGTGGGACACATAGTTGAAATTAAGATGCAAAAACAATTGTATAGTTGGTAGACAAATTAATTACTAAATTTTCTTTTCATTACAAAAATAAAAACCATAAGGAATCGGGGAAGGGGCCGAGCCGGGTATCACACCCCCGCTCCACCCCGTACCCGGTATATGTATAAGTAATTTAAATTATTATTTATTTGTATAGATTATTAATTAATAATAGAGTAAATTACATTTTTGGTCCTTATGGTTTTCATTCACTATCAATTTTGGTCCCTCTTATAAACTAATTACATTATTTGTTTCAGTTTTGGTCTTTTTGACTAACTCTAGTTAAAAGAATGGTTAATTTTGTTTGTTTTTTCTCTTTTTTGTCTTATTAGATCATAGAGTAAATTACAATTGTAGTCCATTTTGTTTGTCTCTTTTCATTTTTATCTTTCCTACAATTTTATTTTTTATTTTATACCCTTTATCATAATTAATTAATGATATTTTTAATTAAAAATATGTATTTTATTTTGTAAGTTATATCTCTAAAAACTTTTGTCGATATCTGTAAAATAAGTTTAATATTGAATATTTTAAATTTTTATGCATATATATATATATATATATGTAAGCAAATCCATCTATACTAATGCAATAAATATTTTCTACTTTAACTTAGGTTCAAAAAATGGGTCATTTTTTTCTTAATAATGTAATATGAAGATAGAAATTTATCTATGTCTATTAATAATTAAAAAAATGCATCGCTTCAGATTTTCATTTTTTATTACATAAATTTAAGTTGATAATTTTGTTAAAATTTTAATAATTATACTATAAAGTTTTTGTTTGATACACATTTAGAGAAACATTTAATTAAATCAGAATCTGAAAACGATACATCTTTTTATTAATACTTAATAGACATATAAATTTTGTTTTCAAAAATTGATTGCCGGAAACGATTTTTAAGTTGGGTTCAAAAGATGTATATTTTTTTTATGTAATATTTGTATGTTTACAGATATGGCCATCTACACTAAACCAAAGAACATTTTCTAATTGAAGTTGGGTTAAAATATGTATCATTTTTTTTCTTAATAATGTAATATGGAAAATCGAAATTTATCTATATCTATTAATAAAAAAATGCATTGTTTCATATATTACATAAATAGGAAAAAATGTACATCTTTTGAACCCAACTTAAAAATCGTTTTCGACCTTCATTTTTGAAAACAAAATTTATTTGTTTATTAATAAAAAAATGTATCATTTTCAGATTCTAATTTAATTAAATGTTCCTCTAAATCTGTATCAAACAAAAACTTTATAGTATAATTATTAAAAAGTTTTAAAAATTATCAACTTAAATTTATGTAATAAAAAATGAAATATCTGAAACGATGCATTTTTTTAATTAATAGACATAGATAAACTTCCATCTTCATATTACATTATTAAGAAGAAGAAAAAAATGACCCATTTTTTGAACCCAAGTTAAAGTAGAAAATATTTATTGCATTAGTGTAGATGAATTTGCTTATATATATATATGCATAAAAATTTAAAATATTCAATATTGAACTTATTTTACAGATATCGACAAATTGTTTTAGAGATATAACTTACAAAATAAAATACATATTTTTAATTAAAATTATCATTAATTAATTAGGCATTGTTTGGCAAAAAAAAAGCTAGCTTATAAGCTATCATTTTTTTTGTACATGTTTGGATGACCATAAACTAGCTTATAATCTAGCTTATTGAAAAGCTACTCATAGAAGCGTTTTGAAAAGCTAACTTTTTTTTCTGTTACATGTTTGGATGACCATAAGCTAGCTTATTGAAAAGTTACCCATAGTATCGTTTTAAAAAGCTAGCTTATCAGCTATCAGCTAGTTTGCCAAACAATGCCTTAATATGATAGGGGATATAAAATAAAAAATAAAATTATAGGAAAGACAAAAATGAAAAGAGATAAACCAAAGGGACTACAATTGTAATTTACTCTATGATCTAATAAGACAAAAAAGACAAAAGACAAAAACAAGTAACCATTCTTTTAACTATAGTTAGTCAAAAGGACTAAAATTGAAACAAAACGTAAACCATAGTGACTAATTGTAACACCCTAAAAATAAGGGATAACAAAAAAAATCCGGAAAACGGATATACGGTATATAAAAATTGTCATAGCAAGAGCCTCCCAAAAATGGGGAAATATTTAAACCTGTTTAATTACAGTTGTAATTCAACGGATAGATAAATGACAACCAACTAATCTAATTTCTCTATCTAGAAAATAGATTACAAAAAGGGTGTCATCCATAAACCCAACGTCTCCTCCAAAAGTTATAAGTCCAAGTGCACAATTCTCCAAGCTCTCACCCAAAACAACTATGTCTGCTAAGAAACGACACCACCAGAACTTGAGATACACGTCGACACCAAACAAGTGTTAGGCCAAAAAGCCTAGTGAGTTGAACAAGAAGTAACACGTTAGAGCAATTACAATTCTTATCAGTAGTTAACCGATGTTCAGTAAATGTGGAGTCAATGGGGGAGACCCATAACACCAATCAAGTTCCACCCAAAGAGTCGATATACATTGATGCCAACTAACAAGAGGCACCCGAAAGGCCCGGCACATCCGGGGACTACAACTACGGAAATTCCCCGAAAGGCAAAGGTCTAGGCACATACCATCACGGTGGCGCCCAAGACTGCATCCTCCTAGTGTCTACTAACTTGGTTCGTCCAACATAATTTATAGGAGGTCTCGAGGTATATTTCAACCAAGCATATTTCGATATCAACCATGGGTACAATATTACCATCCTAAACCATATAAAGTCCAACATAAGACCCAAATGACAATCACATTCATCATGTAGATATAATATCACCAAAAAGGTATTCCATGTAAACATCATCATAATACCAAGATATGCATACATTGTCTCATGGCAAGTTACATATAACATATATCCATAAGAAAACCCCAAGTACTTGAACATTTAGAGATGAACATTTTGAGTAAAATACAATAATAACAAGTAGGAGATTATGATGTGTATCTAGTTTTTAACAAAGGTTTAGTAAACTCACAATCTAGGTTTTTGACCAAAAACCTAGAAAATAGGAAACCCTAGCTTGAGAAGATGAGACTTGAAGAGGAGAGGTTGAACTTGAAGAAACCCTAGAAATTTTCCTTAGAAGAGAATAAATGCAAGATCAACAACCCCAACTACCAAATTGATTGGTATTAATGGGGGTTAGGGTTTGGGGTGAAAGAAACTGATTTGAGGTCTCAAAAATCGCCAAAGAGAAAAGAGAGAAAGAGAAAAAATGAACTCAAAATCGGCCAAATGACTCATTTAAGCCAAATAGCCCGTCGTCGACAGTGCCCGACGACAATGCCCTGGGTATTGTCGCGTGTCACAGTCGCGCAAAACCCCGAGGCTACGGTACACTCACCGCGACAATGACACGACGATAATGACCATGTCACAATCGCGTGTCATAGTCGCGCCCCACACACCACTCGCGGTACACACCCCGCGAGAGTGACACGGCGATAGTGACCATGTCACAATCGCGTGTCATAGTTGCGCCACACATACCAAAAGCCCCGAAAGTTGACCAAATTCGATAACGAGCGCGAGGTTTAGGCAATTAAACTAATTGTATAACTCATATAGCATTTAAGCATACAACAATGACCATGCACATATAAAAAGGGCTCATATTCTCAGATAATCACAATGAAGTAAGGGAAGCAATTACTTACCTTATAAATTTCCCGGTGTTACACTAATAATGTAATTAGTTTATAAGAGGGACCAAAATTGATATTGAATGAAAACCATAAGGACCAAAAATGTAATTTACTCTTAATAATATATTTATTATTTAATATTTATAGATTTTTATTGTTTTTCCTAATTAGGTTTAAGCTCAATCAGATTCATATCTACCGTCTACGTATACGTCTACGCTTTCCTCACTTCTCACCATCGAGAAGAACGCTATTGCAGCGACAACCTCTTCAGTCGACCATCGTCCAGCTCTATCGCCTCTTCAGTCTAGAGCCCGATCGGCGACCATCGCCTTCTAGTCTTCTACCTTCAATAGCCCGACCGGTGACCATCACCAACAATCGACCACCACCAGTTGTACCTTGGGGATTTTTCAAGTCCCTTTCTTGAATCTTGACAGTGGCTTGGGCAAGTCTTTTTCTTGATTTCTTTACTGTAGTAGTGTATTTTAGCTACTGTATTTTGTTTATGTGGAATTTTAGCTATTGGATTTTAGTTATTGTATTAGTCTTTTATCTTGATTTCATTACTGTATTAGTGTATTTTAGCTACTGTATGGGGCTGTTTGTCTGTTTACCTCTCTTAATGCTTCCATTAAGAGGCAACCTCTGCATCGTTAAGAGGTGAATCTTGTTTGGTAAAAAAAAGGCCTGCCTCTTAATGTTCCAAAACCCTCTGAATGCTTTTGTATCCTGACCCTCCCTTAACCACTAAGAGCCCTAATTTCATGTTGAACAATTAAAAAACAATAGTATTTCATTTTGCACTATATCATAAGAGCCTCTTAATCATTCTGCACCAAACCATTCAGCAACTGCCTAACAACTTTTACTCTTTTATCTTGATTTCATTACTGTATTAGTGTATTTTAGCAAATGTATTAGTCTTTTTTCTTGATTTCATTAGTGTATTTTAGCTACTGTATTAGTCTTTTATCTTGATTCATTACTGTATTAGTGTGGATTTTGGTTATGTGGAATTCTTATCTTGATTTTGGTTACTGTGAATTTTGGTTATGTGGAATTCTTATCTTGATTTTGGTTACTGTGGATTTTGGTTATGTGGATTTGTTGAATGTAATTACCATATATGTATTTTAATGTTATCTAAGTTTGTTGTCCAACATTGTTTAATTGTTTTAGGATGGCGACTTCAGAAAACGAGAATGTTAATTTTGATGTCTCATTGAATTGCTTAATTTTGATAGAATTTGTTTTCATTTGCTAAGAGACACTGATGGAATTTGGTCTTTGTTAATGTTTGATTAGTTGTTTGAATTGCTTAATTTTGTTAATTTTGGTCATTTGTTTTTTTAGTTTGAGTTTTATTAGTTAAAATGGTAGAAAATAGCTTAAAAACTGCAGAAAATGGCTATAAAAACTGCATAAAATTACGGTTCGGGTCCAGGTCGGGGGACCGGGGAGGGCTTGGGGACGGGTCTTGACCACTCGTTGACCGGGGATGGGGAATCAATTCCCCCCCCCCCCGGGGCCGGGACGGGGCTCCCTACTACAAACCGGGGTCGGGAAATGTGAACCAGCCCCATCCCCGCCCCGTTCCCATGCCTAATATGGGCCCATCTCCATCCTCCCCTTCTTTTTTCTCCTTTTTAATTGTTTAAATAAACTAACTTTTTATATAAATAATATTTTATAAATTAATGATGTTATATTTACACAAAATATAGTAGAAGAAAACAAAAAAATAAAATAAAATTTTAGTTATGTCCTATATTTTATAATTACTTTATTATTAATATTATAATTTACTATATTATTTATATTATAATTAATTTGTTATTTATATTATAAATAAATCAAATTTAGTATATTTTGTGATATTATAATTTAGAGTAAATTACGGATTTTGTCCTTCAGGTTTGGCGTTTGTTACGGAATGGGTCCTTTAACTTCAAAAATTACATGATGCCCTTCCTACTATGCATTTTGTTATGGATTTGGTCCCTCGAGCCAACGGACGTCTATTCCTCCATTAACCACGAGGGTATTGTGGTCATTTTTATATTTTTTTATTTCTTTTAACATTTTTTAAACAAGAAAGACCAAATCCGTAAAATGAAACTCATGCTTTTGTTGAATGTTCATCTTCTACATCATGAACACCAAGAACAAACCCAAATCAAACTCATTGAAAAAACCAAAAACCAAAATATTATTATTATTCAAACACCTAAATCAAACCCAAATTTAAAAAACCTTAATAAAACCTAGATTTAAAAATCAAAAACCTAAATTAATCTAAGATTTAAACATAATCAAACCCACTTATAAGAGGAGAGAGATAAGAGAGAGAGAGAGATCTTGAATATTCATCTTCTACATGATGAATACCAAGAACACCAAGTTTAAAAACCCAAATCAAACTCATATTAAAAAACTAAAAACCCAAATCAAACTCATATTAAAAAACTAAAAACCTAAATCAAACACATATTAAAAAACCAAAAACATAAATCAAACCCACATTTAAAAAATCTAAATCAAACTCATATCCAATAACCAAAATTAAACCCACTTAAAACAGAAGAGAGATGAAGAGAGAGAGAGCTCCGCAGACCGGGGTTTCGCCGGAGAAGACCACCTCGCCGGAGAAGACGAAGTCGCCGGAGGGGTTTTCGAAGAGCAATAGATGTAACAACCTGAACATTTATACATACAATAAAATAACATTTCTGTCTAAATACTGTCCCAGGCTTAGATTTCAGAGTAAGGTTTACAACTATTACTTATTACACAACTGAGCTCAAAAAGTATAAACTATTGCAGGAAGTATTCTATCTCTTGGAAATAGCTTACATCTTCTCTTTACCCTTATCTGTACCTGCTATCTTTCGATAACCTGAAACAGAATTATAATTTTGAAATAGCGAGGGTTAGACCAATGGTCTAGTGAGTCCCCTCCAATCACTACTGCAACAGTTCAAATATTAATTAAAACATTTAAACAAAGCTTTATATCTCAAAAACATAACCTGCTCTTTTTAATAAAAATTAAAATACTTTATGCTTCGCAGGCATAAATCAATCTAGTGGTCATCAATGACCACTTTTACGCTTCGCAAGCGTACCTTAAGCTACTGACCAACATTTCCGTCAAAAACGGTATGTCTGTCTCGCACTACCTTATTTTAGGGACACACCCTAATGGCATAAACGGGCCACACTCCCCGGTACGAGCAGGCGGGTCACACTTCCAGACTTAGATCAGACTTCTTACTAAAATGTATGCATACACCTAGTCCTGACTGTATATAAAACAAGTTTATATAAACTGAGCATAAACATGCCAAACTGATTAAATCAATCTTTTTCAATAATTCTGCATAACTTTCAATACTATAAATGCGCAGTTTATAAAACCCACATTTATCAAGTAACTGCTAAAATCATAAAAGATTTAGTTTGAAAGACTCACCTCTGATTCTTCTTGATTACTCTGACTTCTACTTATTAACACCACCTACGATGGTATTAAAAACAAAGGTAAGCTAACTTGCGACTAACACTCTTTCCTTCTATTAACACATCAAATACAATACACTACTACTATCCCGGTCGAAACCATACAGAGTCGGCGACTCAACAGTTCAAACCCAGAAAACTTTAGATCATTGAATCGATCAAATACACGGTTAAAAGCTTGAATAACAAGACTATTTACCGACTAATACATGTAGATAGAAGTATTAAGCTAGAATCATACCTCTATTTGACCAAAACGGATTGATCCTTCAATATCTCTTTCTCTCTACTTCTTGCTCTGCTCTCTCTCTTAGTCGGTTTACCCAAACAATACAGTATAATATGATAACAAATATCTGATGTTTAGGTTATATAAAACCAAAGTTTCAAATAACCCCCCTGTACTTTGGGTCTCGTTTAACTTTTCACCCAACTTCCAAAATTAATAAAAATTTCGGATCCGGATATTACAATCTTCCCCCCTTAAGAGAATTTTGTCCCCGGAATTCTATCGTTAAACAAATGAGGATACTGAGATTTCATGCCTGCCTCTACTTCCCACGTGGACCTTTACTAAACGGATCTCTTTGTTTCTTAACTTCTTTACTTTGAGGTCCGTAATTGCTACGGTCTCCTCAATATAACTTAATTTTTCATCTACTTGACTATCTTCTAAAGGAACGACTACATCTGCTTCTGCCAAACACTTCTTCAGGTTTGACACATGAAATGTGGGATGAATCCCACGCAAACTTTCTGGTAGATCAAGTTCGTAGGCCACTTCACCAATACGTCCCGTGATGATAAATGGTCCAACAAACCTTGGTCTCAACTTTCCTTTCTTTCCAAATCTGATTACCCCTTTCAAGGGCGAAACTTTCAACATTACCTTATCTTCTATCTGAAACTCTATCGGTTTCCTTCGCTTATCAACATACTTTTTCTGACGATCTTGAGCAATCTTTAATCTTGCTCGAATCTGGTCGACTTTATCAGCTATCACCTGTACAATTTCTGGTCCCGCTAGATGTCTTTCACCCACCTCATTCCAACATAAAGGTGTTCTACATTAACGACCATACAAAGCTTCGAACGGAGACGCTTGTATGCTAGCATGATAACTATTGTTGTAGGAAAATTCAATCAACGGCAAATGAATTTCCCACGAACCTTTGAAATCAATAACAAATGCACGAAGCATATCTTCCAATGTCTGAATGGTTCTCTCACTCTGGCCATCCGTTTGCGGATGATAGGCCGTACTCAACTTAAGTTGAGAGCCTAATTCCCTTTGCAAACTTCTCCAGAAAGCTGATGTAAAACGAGCATCTCTGTCTGACACAATTGACGACGGTACTCCATGTCTGGTTACTATTTCGTCGATATACATTCGAGCCAATTTCTCTAGTGAGTACGTCTCCTTGATCGGTAGAAAGTGAGCTGACTTTGTGAGTCGATCCACTATCACCCAAATAACATCATGCTCCTTAGGTGATCGCGGTAACCCAGTAACAAGATCCATAGTAATCTCACCCCACTTCCAAACTGGAATTTCTAACGACTGAAGCTCTCCATAAGGTCTCTGATGTTCAGATTTAACTTTCAAACATGTCAGACATCGTTCAACGTAGTGAGCAATATCTTTCTTTAAACCTGGCCACCAATAGCTTTGTTTCAAATCTCTATACATCTTGTTGGTTCCTGGATGTACTGAGTAACGGGATCTATGCGCTTCTTCCAACACTTTCTGCCGTAGTTCTCCTGCTTTTGGAATCCATACTCTTTTATTGAAACACTTTATTCCGCGATTGTCAACTACTAACGAGTTAAAAATTCCAACTATTCTTTCATTTTTCAAATTTTCCTTTGACGCTGCTTCTTCTTGAGACTTAATAACTTCTTCTAAGAAATTAGAAACAACATCAACTCGGTATGCCACAACTTCTGTTATTTCTCCATGCTCCTTACGACTTAGAGCATCTGCTACCACATTGGCCTTGCCTGGATGGTACATAATATCACAGTCATAATCGCTTAACAGCTCCATCCACCTACGTTGCCTCATATTAAGCTCCTTCTGATTGAAAATATATTGAAGGCTCTTGTGATCTGTGTAAATCTGACACTTGATCCCATACAAGTAATGCCTCCAAATGTTCAAAGCAAAGACTACCGCTGCCAACTCTAAATCATGCGTTGGGTAATTCTTTTCATGTTCTTTCAACTGACGAGATGCATAAGCAATCACCTTGCCTTCTTGCATTAACACACATCCCAGACCCAACTTTGAAGCATCGCTATAAATTACGAATCCTTTCGTTCCGTTGGGTAAAGACAAGACCGGAGCACTACTTAAACTCTTTTTCAATTTACTGAACCCTTCTTTCTGAGCTTCCGCCCATACGAACTTGACATTCTTTCTGGTTAATGTTGTTAGTGGCGTCGCTATTCTTGAAAAGTCCTGAATGAACATTCTATAATACCCCGCGAATCCTAGAAAACTTCTTACTTCAGATGGTGTTTTGGTGCTTCCCACCCTTTAATGACTTCAATCTTAGCCGGATCAACCTTAATCCCATCTTTTGACACCACATGACCTAAAAACTGAACCTCTTTCAGCCAAAATTCACATTTTGAAAACTTGGCGTACAATTTCTCGCGTTTAAGCAATTCTAAGATCGTTCTCAAATGAGTTTCATGATCTTCTTTGGAACGTGAATAGATCAGTATATCATCTATAAATACTATGACATACTTATCTAAAAACGAACTACACACTCTATTCATCAGATCCATGAAAGTTGTTGGCGCATTGGTCAAACCAAATGGCATAACTAGAAACTCATAATGTCTGTACCTCATACGAAATGCAGTCTTAGGTACATCCTCCTCCCTCACCTTCAACTGGTGATACCCAGATCGTAGATCTATTTTCAAAAAGTAACTCGCTCCTTGAAGTTGATCAAAAAGATCTTCAATCCTGGGAAGCGGATACTTATTTTTGACAGTCAACTTATTGAGCTCACGGTAATCTATACACATTCTCATAGACCCGTCTTTCTTCTTAATAAACAATATTGGCGCTCCCCATGGTGAGGTACTAGGGCAAATAAACCCCTTGTCTAACAACTCCTGCAATTTAGTCATCATTTCTTTCATCTCTGCCGGTGCCAGTCTATACGGTGCTCTTTCAATCGGCGCTGCTCCGGGTACTAAATCAATACGAAATTCCACTTGCCGATCAGGAGGCAAAGTGGTTAAGTCTTCCGGAAATACTTCTGGATATTCACTTACTACTGGAATTGACTCTAATCCCTTCTTTTCCTTCTTAGCATCTATTACATAAGCTAAGAACCCCACACACCCTTTTACTAAACATCTCTTAGCCTTAATCATAGAAATGAAGCATGACTTTCTATCCCTCCGATCTCCAAACACTACTATCTCTTCTTTACCTGGTTGCGCTATACGAATCAATTTCTTATTGCATACTATATGAGCATCATTAGACGCCAACCAGTCTATTCCCATAATAACATCAAATTCTCCCATACCCATCGGGTACAGTCGAAGTGGAAATGATTGTCCATCGATAACAATACTACTCCCATCATATACTTCCTCCACTAAGATTTGACTATTATCATCCACTTCTACTTTCAATTCATGCCTAAGCTTCTTAGGTTTCTCAATCAATTTATGCACAAAATTTGGAGACACAAACGAACGATTTGCGCCTGAATCAAACAATACTTTTGCATAATTCGAATCTATAAAGAAAGTACCTGTCACTGAAAGTACCTGTCACTACATCAGGTATCTCCGCCGCTTCTTCTGCTGACATATTGAAAACTCTATGTCAGGATCAAATTCTCAACAAGAATAAATTCTCAGAAACAATATCAAAGAAGTTTGCGGAATAACACTTTGATATTCAATGAAACAGTAAATCAAAACAGTAAATATGAAGAACAAACTGTAAACTTGTATTGAATGCTTTGAAGTTACAAGATTACACACTCAACCTCAATATTGATGAAGAAGCTCACCAATACGAATTCTACTTCTCTAGAATTAGGATCAAGGCCTTGAGGTTGATTTCTCTCCTAAACTTAGAATCAATGAAAAATCTAAAACAAAAGTTATCTAACTATTCTAAACAATACTATATATATATACTGAAGATAAAAACTAATTACAATTAATAAAATATCTTCAGAATATCTTCCATCATTATCTCCAAGCTTTCCATAATCTTCAGTTTATCCAGCTGTCATCCTTTCCATACAGATCTCCATCTTATAAGCAGTATTAATCATAAGCAGCATTAATACTTTGAGCAGTATTAACTCTAGCAGTACTAACCATGCTCAGCAGCATTAATCTCTTCAAGCAGTACTAACTTTGAACTAGCAGTACTAATCTTGTTGAGCAACATTAACCATCAACTAGCAGCATTAATAACAGAAGTACTAACTAGAAGTATTAACTGTTTTCTTCTAGCAGCATTAACTAGAAGTATTAATCACAGAAGTACTAACTAGAAGTATTAACTGTTTTTCTTCTAGCAGCATTAACTTTGTTCCAGCAGCATTAACTATAACTAGCAACATTAACCACAGAAGTAGTAACCATGATGAATATTAACTTCAGAAGTAGTAACCATGATGAACTAGAAGTAGTAACCATCCTTGGCATATTTCAGACCCAACAATCTCCCCCTAACTTAACTTTTCAAAACTGAGAAGTTAAGTTCTTCATCATAGGGTCTTTATGATAATTTCAAAACTTTCTGCAATTACTAGTTCTTCTTGATTCAGTTTCTGCTGTTTTCTTCTTTTTTGTTTCTGTTGTAGTTAATGCTTTATTTCAGCTTCTTCACTTATCTCCCCCTCAAAATAAGATTTCATATCAACTTGATTCTCCTTCTCATGTCTTCTCAAGTTCAGTTGTTTAATTCTCTCCCTTTTTGAAATAATCATGATCTGTGCTCATTTTCATCTCTTTTATCTCCATAATTTGATTGTGAACTTTCAGACTAATTGTACCAAGTGTATCCATCAATTCTTTGTAGTTAAACTGTCCTCACCTCCTTTAGGTGTGTTTACCACCTTTGAAGGATCCTTGGATATTTTAGTAGAGATCTTCTGCCTAGCAAAAGCACCTTCTACTCCCTTGGTTTCTTGGCACCTGGGACCTTTAGATAATTACTCATCTAAAGTTGCCATGGGGAAGGTCTTAGATATGTTCACACTGTCCTGTCATGCACTTTGTGCAAAGTCAGTAGTGTGAGCCTTACAACCCATATGCTCTTGCATCTCCTTATTGAGCACCTTCTTGGGGTTGGGAGACACCCCTATGGTTTCCCTTTGGATATTCTCTGATGAAAAATCCTCCATCAGAGGGCTTGTAGGTTTTGAGGTTTAAGATACAAGAAGGGAAGGAACCTTCAGTATCTTTTCCTTATATAATATAGTAATGGGGAATGTTGGTTTGACAAAAGGAATCTGAAGATTTATGCTTGGTAGTGGAAGGTGTGGATAGGTCATCAGTGGGTTGGTCTAATGAGGGCTTTGACCCTGATGCCTTACCTTCTTGATTGTGGGACATCACCATCATTGTAGAGAACAATGGTGTGTCAACTCATTCCGAGTCCTTAGCAGATCTCTTCATGATTGAAAAGACCTTGCCCTTAGGGGTTTTAGGTACATATATCTCATTAAAATGAGGTTAATCCGTCAATTCCTTATTAAGTACTTCTTGTACAAACCTTGGATACAAATAAAAGCTTTTTAATTGATATCCAGGTTTGACATTAAATCATTGAAGATCATTTTTAGGTATAGAAAACTTACATTAGCAGTAGTAACACTTATCAGCAGCATTAACACAGACTGGCAGTAGTAACACATACCAGCAGCATTAACACAGTCTGACAGTATTCATTGAGCTAGAAGTACTAACTACCTTTCAGTATTAGCAACCTGAAACACTTACAGACACAAGGTTAGTAGTACCATATACTATAAAATTTTCAAAAGTTACTTTATCTTTTGAAACTATACCGTTTTCACTTTTCTTACCTTCTGCTGGATCAAAAGTAACATGTCCTCCATCAAATATTTTAAAGAATTTGAAGGCAATCCATGTTCCTTGTTATGTGCCAAGAGCAATCATTATCTTCATTCCAAATGCTCTTCCTCTTGAGCTTTTGATTGCCCTGCACATTTGATAAATCAGTTAGTCTTTGAGGGAACCCAAGCCAAAGTGGTCTTGGGTTGTCCTTTCTCATTTATATAATCTGTCAGTTTGGTCTGGATGAGTTGTTTAGGAATCTCATGGCTGGAATACTTTGTCAAGATTATAGGCTTTGCAACATTAATACTAGTAGAAGCACTATCCTTGTTAGCAGTAGTATTGGTTGCAGCAGCACTATTTCTGTTAGCAGTACTATCTGGGATAGCAGTACTAACAGGTTTCTTTACAATTGGAACCCAAACTTGAACAAAGTTGTTTGCTTTCTTTGTCTTTAAATTACTCCTTGGCTTATTTGGAGCATTTTTCTTTGTATTAGCAAACTTGTTCTGAGCATGAGACTTTAAAGGTGCTCTTTTCTCAGCCAATTGATTCCTTCTTTTATTCCTATAACCAAAAGAGTTTTGTGGTTTTCTTTGAAAAGTGACTCTTTGGTTGATAGGGTTGAAATAACAGTGTTTGGCAAGATGATTCAATTTGCCACAGATAAAACAAGGTTTTGGTCTATTGATTTTACTCAAATCAACCCCTTGTTTTTGTGCCCACTGATTATTCCAGTTTCTCTGATTTCCCCTTGATTTATCATGTTTTTGGGGCTCAGATTTATTGCAAGCACACTGTTTACAAGGGACAGGATTCACAACTGTGGTTTGCTTATAATGGATCTTCTCAGACTTTCCCTCAGTCTTTTCTATGTCCTTAGACTTGATCCAATCCTTTCCACATCCCTCATTGGTGATAATGTTATTTTCTAGAGGAATCTCACCACTCACAGTGTTCTTCTTACTCTTTTCATTAAAGTTTTCTTCTTCAGAGTCTGTTTCAACCACCACTTTGTCTAATGGATCTACCTTAGTGGCTTCATCAGACAATTCCTTCCTATTCTTGGTCTCTAGCAAGTCTGATATAGGAGGGATGTAATTGTTGTTGTATGGTGGTGGTGTGGTGTTATAGCCTATTCCTCTTCTAAGTTTGTCATGGATTTGAGTTTGGAGCAAAGAGTCCATTGCTTTAGAAGCATTGGAAAATTTCTCAATATCCAGCTTGGCTTTCTCAAACTCACTCTTTATCTTCTCATTCTCCTCTTTAGACTTTTTCTGCTGAAGTTCTAGGTCATTCTTCTCCCACTTCCAGTAATTTGTATCATAAGAATGTTGAAGTTCATTGGCTTGGAAAACTTTGATCTGTTCCTCAAAACTCTCAACAATTCTTACATAGTCTTTTATATCTCTCTCTAATCTTTTAAGGTCATCACTCATTGTCTGGTTGTGATCCCTGTACCTTTTAACAGTTTCCATACAAGTTTTAGAGCAAAGATTAGACATTACCTCTGTGGGGATTTCTGTGCTTGAAGAATCTGAAACTTTAGCCATTGATGATTTCTGATTTCAAGGAAGAATGATGATAGCAGGTTTCTGAGAATACTAGCTCTGATACCACTTGTCAGGATCAAATTCTCAACAAGAATAAATTCTCAGAAACAATATCAAAGAAGTTTGCGGAATAACACTTTGATATTCAATGAAACAGTAAATCAAAACAGTAAATATGAAGAACAAACTGTAAACTTGTATTGAATGCTTTGAAGTTACAAGATTACACACTCAACCTCAATATTGATGAACAAGCTCACCAATACGAATTCTACTTCTCTAGAATTAGGATCAAGGCCTTGAGGTTGATTTCTCTCCTAAACTTAGAATCAATGAAAAATCTAAAACAAAAGTTATCTAACTATTCTAAACAATACTATATATATATACTGAAGATAAAAACTAATTACAATTAATAAAATATCTTCAGAATATCTTCCATCATTATCTCCAAGCTTTCCATAATCTTCAGTTTATCCAGCTGTCATCCTTTCCATACAGATCTCCATCTTATAAGCAGTATTAATCATAAGCAGCATTAATACTTTGAGCAGTATTAACTCTAGCAGTACTAACCATGCTCAGCAGCATTAATCTCTTCAAGCAGTACTAACTTTGAACTAGCAGTACTAATCTTGTTGAGCAACATTAACCATCAACTAGCAGCATTAATAACAGAAGTACTAACTAGAAGTATTAACTGTTTTCTTCTAGCAGCATTAACTAGAAGTATTAATCACAGAAGTACTAACTAGAAGTATTAACTGTTTTTCTTCTAGCAGCATTAACTTTGTTCCAGCAGCATTAACTACAACTAGCAACATTAACCACAGAAGTAGTAACCATGATGAATATTAACTTCAGAAGTAGTAACCATGATGAACTAGAAGTAGTAACCATCCTTGGCATATTTCAGACCCAACACTCTAGCCCTCGCTTTAGCTGGCTCCACCTTTTTCTCACCTCCCTTTTCTACATATCCTCCGACCGATCCCTTTTTCAACTGTGGACAATTGGTCCTGATATGATCAGGAGATCCACACTGGTAACAAGACCTCAAATTCTGGCAATCTCGAGCCAAATGCCCAACCTTCCCACATTTATAACAACCCTCTTGATCAATCTTACATTCTCCTTTATGCCTTCTGTTATACTTGCTACAGGGCTTACTTTCAAACTTATTAACAGAACGCTGATCAAACTTTGCAGACTTAAATGGTTTGGAATCACAAACTGTTCCTTCCCAGTTTCTTTTATCCCCACTTCTTTCTGTAGCTTGCCTATTCTTTTCTTTCTCTCTCATTTCAGCAGCATTTACTGCCATTTGAAAAGTAGACGGTTCCTTATTCAAGACAAATTCTCGAATATCACTTCTCAATCCAAAGACGAAACGTTGTACTCGTCTTTGTTCATTAAGTACATAAATTCCTGCAAATCGAGACTTTTCAATAAGCTTTGTGGCATATTCTCGAACTGACATCCCCTTCTGCTCTAAACCCAGAAACTCTTCTTCCAACTTTTTAACTGCCGCCAGAAGGCAGAACTGTGCTTTAAATCTTTTCACAAATCACCCCAAGCCATTTCTTTAGCTACAGCCGAACTTTGACCTCCGGATTCCACATCCCACCACATTACCTCTTCATCTTTCAGCATAGACTACTTTATCTTCTTCCGCACACTTACTCGTATCAAACGCTAGCTCCATACCTTTTACCCATCTTAACGCTATCACGGGATAACATTCCCTTTTATAAGTAGGAGGCTTGCAGGCAGCAAACTCCTTAAAACTACATCCTCTCCCAGCTACAGCTTTAACTGACACAATGGCATTTAACTGAGGGTGACTACCCACTCCAGTTACTGGTGATTCTGCTACCTCAGTCACTACTTTATCTTCACTCTTTTCTTTACTTGAAGAAACCTCATTAGTACGCTGAGCCAATAAAGCATTCAACGTTTCTTGTAACTTTCCCATTTCTGTAGTGAAAGTTTCTTGTGTAACAAAACCTTGCGTTCTACCTCCACCACGGTTTCCTGTCTGTTTTTGACCCTTCACAGAAGCCGAACTTTCTTGATTAGAAGTTTCTTGCTCAACTCTTACCTCTACACTTTCATCTTGACGAATACCACGACTCGTCTTCCCGCCTCGAGTTCCCACATTGGAAACCCTTGCCTGACTTGTTGCTTTCTGAACGGGCTTACCTCTAGGTCGACCGCGACTCTTTCCTTGGATAGCAGTCGGGTTGACAACAGTCATTCGCTCTTCGGCAATGACTTCATTATCTGGCTCCATTTCAGGATTCAGCATAGACCTACTCCTTGTCACTCGCTCAGACACATTACGGCAGTTTAAGCACAAGCATGTACTTGTAAATTCACAATTACACTGGCCAGATGGAATTCCAAATTTACCTTACATGCTAGTCCTTACTACCTTAATGTTATCTTCCTACGGTATTCCTACTACTCGGTTGTGCTTCTACTATCTCAGTTTAAGTCTAGGCCCATCTGGTCACCTAGATCCCTTAAACTAATGCTCTGATACCAATTGTAACAACCTGAACATTTATACATACAATAAAATAACATTTCTGTCTAAATACTGCCCCAGGCTTACATTTCAGAGTAAGTTTTACAACTATTACTTATTACACAATTGAGTTCAAAAAGTATAAACTATTGCAGGAAGTCTTCTATCTCCTGGAAATAGCTTACATCTTCTCTTTACCCTTATTTGTACCTGCTACCTTTCGATAACCTGAAACAGAATTATAATTTTGAAAGAGCGAGGGTTAGACCAATGGTCTAGTGAGTCCCCTCCAATCACTACTGCAACAGTTCAAATATTAATTAAAACATTTAAACAAAGCTTTATATCTCAAAAACATAACCTACTCTTTTTAATCAAAATTAAAATACTTTATGCTTCGCAGGCATAACTCAATCTACTGGTCATCAATGACCACTTTTACGCTTCGCAAGCGTACCTTAAGTGTGAGTCCGTGATCGTTTACCAGATAAATCAAACAACAAAACAATAAAGATTACCAACTTGTTTAGATTATAAACGCGGATTATAGAGGTTGATATGTTTACAGTTTAAGCTTTCTCTCTGATTTACACCTTCTGAATGTGTGATGTGTGTGTTCTCCTTATCTGATTATCAAAGAGAGAGAGAGATAATAACTATTTCTTAGATATTATCAAAACTAATATTAACTAATATTATAACTAAAACATAATATCTAAATAATATCTAGATATTATAACTTTGACTATTATTACAGAATAGACCCTAGACTATTATTGAGAGTGACTTTCAACATTAACTTCAGATTGCGATCTTCGTATTGGATGATCTTGAATCCAATGAGACTGTGTCTTAACAATCTCCCCCTTTGGATCAAGATCATTACGAAAATGATTTAGCAATACGATCTTCTCTTTCAGCACAGAAGATGCAATCTCTCTCTTAGTCTTCAAGATATAGTAAACTCCCTAAAAGATGTAGATTTTCTTTCTTTCAGTTCATGGGAATAAATTATCTTCAGTTTCAGCTCGAAATTCTTCAGCAAAGTATCTTCAAATAAAATTTCTTTCGAATCAGCATATCTTCAGAATACTTGCTCTTTGAAGAATTCAATATTGGACGTGATTCTTGAAACATGTGATCTTTGCCATTTCTTGTGTAGTCATTCTCCCCCTTTTTGATGAAAAGTGTAACGATTTCATCAAAACTTAATGACAAGAAATGTTGATCATTAGAAGCCTCAGATTCGTCAATGCAATAGATATTTATCCAGATCTTTACAAATCTAGACAAAATAGTCATGTAACACCTGTAGCAATAAACAAAACAGTTAGAAACGCCTGTCAGTAACACTAAGTCACTGTGTGTAACGAATACACAATGGAAAGGAGCTGTTTGATGTTGACTCCCCCAGGGCTTCCATTTAATCATCGAAACACCACAAAGGTTATTTCTATAAACGTTATGACAAAGAAACTAATTCCTTGTGTGTTTGTGCTTGTGTTAGAAAGAATTAAGCACGGATGATTGCTTATAGGCTCAAAATTGTGTAAACCACTTAGACAACAGTAAGTTAAACATAGACTCAATGTGCATGAGTGAAGTGCGAAGGTGGGGCAGACTTCCTTCTTTTCAATATCCAGATTTTCCAAATGAAAATCAGATAGCAAATATGTTGCTTCCCCTTTGAAAATGTGAAACATTTTCTTGTTTAAGAAGAAAATGAGTAGATAGTGGGGTTTGATCAAGAGTTGGCATGGGCTAGTTATCTGTTTAATTAATGATCACCAAAGAATTGTGAATCACTAGTAATGTGGATTCCCGGCTCAGAAAAAGTTGGTGAAGAGTTTTGATATTCTTTTAACTCTTTTCTCACACGCTCTTTCTTTTAAACATTTTGCTCACTCTAATCAAACTTTCTTTCTTTGTTTGACACATTCATTTCTTTTCGACTTCTCACACTCAATAACTAAGGATTAACTTCTTGGGTAGAAATCACTAGTTAAGGTGATTCCATAGAAGTTGTGTTAATTCCTAGCACAATGAAATCCTTGTTTTCCTATGATGCACGTGATGCTCAGTTAAAGCACAAATTTGATCTTGAAAACATTTAAAAACCACACTTCCAATTCATGAATTCGTTTGAAGAATAGGGAAGTGGTTTGAACATTAAAAACAATGTTTTCGATGATTGAATGTTGTCCTTCTTTCAACCATGTATGAGATAAAGATATAGAATTATACTTTTACGTACGATCTTCCATCTCATGAAGCTAAGCTTAAAGTCATAAACATATGAACTTGTAAGGATCTCTCAAAAATTCTGCAAAAGTCTTATGTCAAGTCAAAGTAAAATTTATTCACTTAAATTGAAAAGACAAAAAGCAGTAAAACTTTTATAGTACGAGTTCTGATCAGAAATAATCAGAATTCATCACCTTTATACTCCCCCTGAAATTATGCATTTTAAACTTATCATTGAAAAAGATATGCATTTAAAATTTCAGAAAAGTATGTATTCCCCCTTAATGGTTGACTTCCTCATTGGAGTATCGGAGTACAATCTTCATGTTCAGCACGGAGTAAGGTCTTTTGATCTTTGAAGTGCAAGTCCTAAACTGTTGTGTTTAGAAGTCATTACTTCGTTGAAGTACGGGTCCTAAGCTGATTTACTTAGAAGCCTATTTTGACATTGATGTCCGGGTCTTGAGTTGTTTTACTCAAGAACCATATTCTCTCCTACTCCCTCTTGACAGTAGGTACCTGCAACACAGAATCATCCTTTTTCTTTGGTATCCATTTCCAATTGGATCCAACTGTGTTAGCAAACGATTTTGGCACCCATTGAAATTTGGGTCCTCTTTCTTTTTGGGAATCAAATGAAGAATTTGAATTATAAGAGGGAACGTTATATGTTCCAAACCAAATGTCAGAATCTTGACAAGAAGTATAATCATGTCTATCATAATTTGAAAACTTTCTTGCAGACAAAGATAACTGGAATAATTGTTGTTTTGAAAATTTCTTGCGAGAATCAACAAGTTTTGGTTTAGAAAAAGCAACATCCACAATTATATCATCTTTACTAGTAGTAATCTTATTACAGTCAGCACTAGAACATGATATAGCCGTCTCGTCAAACTCCTGTTCCGGTTGCCATTTAGATTTAACTTCAAGTCTTTTCTTGCTCATTGCTGAAACATTTGAAACTCGTGAGTTAGACTTCTGAGCAACAAACGAATGCTTCTTCTTCGGATTACCAGTAGTGTTTGGTTTCTGTGAATGCTTAGATATATTCTTACCTTTAGCATTTTTAGCTTTTACAGAGACTGACTTATCAACTTTCATTGATTTTGCACTGTTCACAGGCATACTGGTTTTTCCCAAAGATTTCTTAACAAAAGATGAATGGTTAGGAAGTTTTGCATTAAAGTCAAATTGTTCAAAACAATCATCTAAACCACCGTCAGAGTTCAAAAAATCAAACCCTTTATTAGCTGAACCAAACATGTCCTCAGAGTTTGAAGTCTTAGAAAGAACAGTATTTGAAAACACAGTTGAAAAAACTTTTTGTTCAATATTCATCAAGTGTCTTTCATCTGTTAAATAATTCTCGAGTTCAGAAATTTTACTTTCCAAAACGAGAGGAGGGACATATAGTTTACCTTGAATATGTTTCGCCTCCATTTCTTTTTCAGAATAACTCTGAAAGAAATCACTTGAAAGAGATTTCTTTTGATATATTGGATTTTCATTATAACTATTATTCATCTTCGCATAACGAAATGTAAGATGAACTTTAGATGATTTCAAACATTTTTCAGTTTCGTTGTCTTCATCCTTTTCAGACAGTCTAGTCCAGAAAACTTCAAACTCAGGGATTCTTCGAGCTAATTTCAAAGAAAGAAGATCATAAAGTGCAGGCACTTCAGATATTCTTTTTTCAAGACAGTGAGGATTCTTATAACCGATTCCCCAATTGCCTTTATTCTCTATCGGTTTGTTAAGATGAATGGTTTGCTCACCTTGACCTAATGAGTACAACTTCTTTTCCAAAGCATCTATTTTTGCAATTAAAGTTTTGTTTTCTTCAGTACATGAAGAATGCAATTTAGTAAGCTCATATATATCTGAGAGGGTAATTTTAATTACCCTATTTTTAACTCGTTTTTATAATCTTGAGCAAATTTTTATTTCCCCATTGAGTCCTTTTGCTTACTTTTAATGCTTATTGTCTAAAATAAATGTTTAGTGTAATTGGTCGTTTTTAGTAGTTAATTTTAATAAGCATTGCATGAATCTCATGTTTTTATGTGTCTTTATTTTAGGATCGAAGCGAATGCCATGAGAAGTCAACTTCACGAGGTAACGCGCAAACGAAAACGAACTTCTCCTTTTTGGGCCAACTCTACGGTTTTTGATCGGGCTCGATTTTCATTGAAGATTGTGGACCGGGCTTTTGTTATGACTACCTTGGGCCAACTATGCAACTTATTTTTGTTGGGTGATCAAATGTTTGGGCTAATGTCTTCCTACTACCTTGGGCCCCCATTTGCAAACTTGGGCCCCAAGGCTTAGTATGGCTATATAAGTATGTGCTTAGGTAGTGTAAGACAGATTTCATACCATAACTTACTTGCTTCCTCCCTTTTGAATCCTCCCATACGTATGCTTCATTTTGGGATATAAATGTTCTAGGTACATTGAACCTAGACATTTCTATATCTTCCTCTCTACCACCCTTTTGTATTAGAATTGAAGAATTGAGCCATTAGTGTTTGGTTTAAAACATTGGCTCATGATTCAATTTGGCTCATAATTATATAAATATAAGTCATTCTCCTTTTCAAGTTACGATATCTCGTGTTCATTTTGTGTCAGTTGCACGTGTTCTCGTTACAATCCAAGAATCTCGTTGGCTCGATACGCTTTGGTTTTTATTTCGGTCTCATTGCGGCTTTAATTTTATTACAAACCGGAAGCCCGGAAAATAATTTCGGATTCCCAACTTTTGTTGGTTCACGGTTTGTTGTAATTTATTAAATTCGTTTTATGTTTCCAACTTTATAAAAATCAATCGCACGTTAGTTACTTTCCTTTACGTCGTTAAAACGTCATGAAACCTTCAAGTTCAATTCTCACATTTGAAACAAGATTTTCCTTCACCATTTCCAAACATGTCTTAATTTTATAATTCGCATTTTTTATTTTACGTTATTTATTTTAACGCACTTTAATTCTCGCAATTTAGTTTACGCAATTTTATTTTCTGCACCTTCATTTCAGTCTATTACATTCTGTTCATTTAATTCTGCAATTTAATTTACGTCATTTATTTTCAGTCTTACATTTCACATAATTACATATCCTGTCTAAGGACACGTTGTTGGCATAACATTCCCACGATTTCTATCGTTAAATGTTTGAAAACACCAACCGTCTCCTTTAGTTAACTGTCCAAGGACGCGTTGTTGGCACAATACTCCTACGGTTTCTATCGTTGAGTGTTTGAAAATACCAACCGTCTCCAACCTTAGTTAAAATTTACATTTCTGTTTATGTTATACTGAAAGTCCAAGATCACTAGAACTTCTAGAGAGAGAAAGTAGAGAGAGTGACAAATGGAGCGCAAAGTAGAAATTCTCAATATTGTGCGTGTTAGATTCTTACAACCAACAAGACCAATGGGACTTAAATACCCTTGGTCAAATACAATACTGATAAGCACTAAACACAGTATTGACCAAGTCCTATAAATACAATGATTACTATAAAATCAGACCTAACAATCTCCCCCTTAGTAATCATTGGCACTTTGGTCTTCAAAAATTATCTTCTAAATCAGCACGGACCAACAAAGCGACATTCAGAAGCTTTCTGACTTTTAAGAAAAAAATTCTTTTCAGCATCTTGCAGATTGAAAATTTTCTTTGCTGCTTAAGCTCAAGACGATACACCTCTTTTGAATGATCATGAATGAACTGTGGTTTTCGGAGCAAGAACAGCAAAAGAATTTGAAATAGCTGAGAGAATAGAATCTTTGAGCGAATCTGGATCATCAGATAAACATTTAAGCTCTTTGTCTCTTTAACTTCTCCTTGACTTCTCCCCCTCATGACCTTGATGATCTTGATCAACTTGGTCATGCGAATGTTGGAGACGAGACAACGAAATATCTGCAAAATCAAAGAAACAGAGAAAACAGGGGTGGTTTGCGTTTCATGCAGGAAGCGCAAACTAAGGTTTGTGTTCCACATGGGAGACGCAAAGAAAGGTTTGCGTGCCATGCTTGATACGCAAAGTAAGGTTTGCGTGTCATGCTTGATACGCAAAACAAGCTTTGCAGGCCATGTGTGAAGCGCAAAACTGGCTTAGAAAAATTTTACCTTTGAAAGCTCTTTGACTCCCCCTACACAAATGCATTAGATAAGACAATTCGAGATAACATTCATGTAAAGAAAATCAGACACTCCCCCTCAAAAACAGATATAATCTTTGAAATACATCTCTTTGTTCACTCCCCCTTGAATAATGCATAAACCCATTAAACTATATTTATGATAACACAGTGATCAGAAATTAATGTAGAAAGAAAAATATACTGAATGTAAATTTTGAAACAACTAAACATATAAAATTTTAAATACTAAACAAATTAAATTTTACAGAGTAAAATATCACAAATTTATCAATCATTTGAAATCAAACATATGTTGTAAGATAAAAGAACGAGTTTAATTGCATATCAAGTTAAAACATGTTCAGTTTCAAAACTTCCAGCAATCTATTCAGTGTGCTCACATGCGAATCTTCGATTAACTTCAAGAAAATGCAATTCTAAAAATATTATAGAGAACTTTGCATGTACTAACACTAAGCCATCAAGAATTAAGATATTCATAAATTTACAGATTTATCGCAACTCAAACATATCACCAAGTATCATGAGATGTGTGCTCATTGGCATCTTTTAGCATTGTGCTCATTGGCATCTTAACATGAGTGTGCTCTTTGGCATCTTTTAAGCGCGTGCACTTTGGCATCTTTTGATCAAAAAGTTTATTAAGTAAAGAACATGCCGTAAACGTAACTTTCTATCTGACCCTATTGCAGGATTTGGGTCAGTCACTCCCAGACCAGTTGGCCTTAGGGGACTAGGTGTCAAGCACCCCTTGGAACTTACTCTCCCAGATCAGAAAGGCTACATCGACATATCCTAAACCCATTCATACCAGTAGAACATGACTTTCGATCTGATTCTATAGAAGGATTTCTGTTCCATCACTCCCAGATCAAATGACCTTAGGGGACCAGATGTCGAGCATCCCTCGGAACTTACTTTCCCAAACCAGAAAGGTCACAGGTACAAACTTTTAAACTCAAGGATTTCTGTATTTTAAGAATTTAATATTCATCTCAATCACTCAGATCAACGTCTAAATGTTTAGCCCATATTTTCATTCCAATCTAAAATTTTGATCGTTTAGGTAGTCTAAGCAAAGTAAACTATAAAAATTCCGACTCACATATCTTTAAAGCAGAAATAAAAGTTTCAAACATGTTGCTGACTTTTCGACTTTTGTAAGATTTGAAAGTTGACCATATAAAAACTTTAATATAAACAAAAGAACTTGAAAATTTATCCTAGACACATATATTATTCAAAGGAAAGAAAAAATGTAAAACTTTACTTTATAGAATAAAATTTGTAATGATTTAAACTTTTAATTAATATTTAGTTGGAACAAAATAAAATTCAACTATTTCATCTTTCACATTATAAAATTAATTTGTGTCTCATATTAAAAGAAAATTTTAGGTAATACAAATTCATGAGATAGATAAATAAACTCAGATTCTTGAAACATTGAGAAAAACTGGAACACACCATAATCAGAGATATATGCAGCGGAAATAAAATTGATGTACTCACAGTATCTCATTAGTCAGAAGCTTAACTATGAAGAACGAGTTCTAAACTGTATGTGTTTAGAAGTCAAGTCTATGAAGTACGGGTCCTGAGCTGAATTACTCAGAAGCCAAAATTCCCTTACTCCCCCTTAACATGTGATGCCTGCAACTTTGAATCAGATAAAGATTTGGGTACCCACTTGAATTTGGGCCCTTGTTTGTTAGTTGCAGTTCTTACAGGGAAATAATGAGCAGCTTTATCAGATAAAGCACGAGGAATATGATCAGAAAATAATCACACTCATCAGAAGAGAAAGCATAATCATCAGAATTCGAATCTGAGGAAGAACATGAGACATATTTTGAAATTCGAAACATTTGCTTTCTAGAGTATTTTGAAATTTTATTACATGAAGCAAATGAATCACTGTAATAAGGTTTGTCTACATATTTATCCCCATCAACAATAGATTCTTCAGATAATCGCTTCTTTCTCCAGATCTGCCTTGGTGACTCCCTCACAGTCCGATCAGAAGAATAAGATTCAGAGACATTATAATTTTCAGTTAAAACAGTGTCATGTTTCTTTGACTTCTTTGATCTTCTTCTTTTACGCTTCTTTTTATAAAATTGATCATTTAGCATTAAAGAATTATCAACAATTGAATCAGAAGAAGAAACTTTATCAAAGAAAACATTCTGTGCTTTTGAAATTGAAGAACTAGCCTCGGAATCTGAAGAATTTTGAGAAAGGTTTTTAAAATTTGAAACTTCCTTTTTATTTTCCTTGAAATCAGAAGAGATGTTAGAAATAGAATCTGATTTTTGAGAAAATATATTTTCTTCTAGACTTGAAGTCATAAAAGAAAGAATAATGTCAGATTCAATTTTCTTCAAAATATTTTGATCTTCTATCTGATCTTCAAGATCTATGATTTTTCCTTCTAATACTATCGGAGGAATATATTTCTTCGAATCATAATAGATTGGAGAACTATTTTCCTTAGAAGTATCAGATGCAATAAAATCATAAGATATTGAAGATTTAATAGAAGATATATCATTTAAAGCTCTTTTTCCTCTTCTTGATTTGTCCGGAAAATATTTTGCATTTTCAGAAGTATAAACAAAAGGAATATCATTTTTCTTTTTATATATCCTTTTCTCATTTTCAACATCTAAAATTTGCTTTTCACTAGTCCAAAAGAATTTGAATTGAGGACCATAGTGTGCAAGATTTAGATATTCATATTTATATAAGGTGGGTACTTCGTCTATCACTTTGTTTAAAAAATGAGGATTGTCAAAACCAAGTCCTCACCTTTGTTTTACAGCCTCTTCACTCCTCGGTTTGTTCATATAAATGGTTTGCTCAGATTGTTCTCTTTTATATAATTTCCTTTCTAAAACAATTATTTTCTCAGAAAGATTTTGATTTGAAGAAGTCAATTCAGTCAACGAATCATGATAAGTCTGATTTGATTTTTCTAGATCAACTAACTGCTTTTGAAATTTCTCTTTTGTGTCAATTAAAATTGACTTTTCATCATTTAAAGAAATTTGCAGGTTTTCAATAAAATCAGACTTTTCTTGATTTTTAAACTTTTCAGAAACTAATTTGGCACGCAGATCATGCAAGGCAGTGATAAAAACATTCATTTGAGATAAGAAGAAGTGATAGTTAGAATCAGATATTACCTCAGAACCATCATATGAGGTATCATCTTCCTCATCATCACTTTGATCGTCACCAACAAAGCACATAGCCGCAACCTCTTCATTATCAGCCTCGTCATCCGAATGGTCCAACCAGTACTCTTCTTCAGCTAGCAGTACAGTTCCACTCTCCTTCTTTTCAGCTAGAGCCAACTTCTTTCGGTAAAAATCAGCATTCTTTACACTTGGACTCTGCAATCCTTGACCATATGTCCAGGCTTTCCACAGTTAAAGCAGTTTATCGCCTTTTTGTCATCTTTCTTCTGATCAACTTTCTTAGCCTGTTCATACTTTGGAGTGTATGATTTTGAAGAAGAACCAGTCTTAGAACCAGAAGTAAACTGCAGATTGTTTAACCCAGATCTGTTCTTGAACCGTTTCTGATAAAGCTGAGTCAAAGGAGTCATGGCCTTCTCTAGAGCTTCACCATCATCATCTGTAGACCCATCATAGGCTGATTCAGTCAAAGTTTGCTCAACCAGTTGGCTAGCAATAAGAGCAATGGGATCTACTGACTGAGGCTTATTCTTCTTATCCATCTTTGCCTTCTTCTCCATTACCATAGATTCATCTGTCATCAAGATTTCATATAACTCCTGAATTGGCATTGTTGAGATTCTAACATCGTTTCTCATTCTGTGGCAAGACTTGTTCCACTCAGGTTGTAACGCGTTAAGAAACTTCAAGTTAGCCTCCAATTCAGTCTTGGTAACTTTAATCTTGAAAAGATCATTGATGACAGCCCAAAATCGATCAAACACACTCTTCAAACTTTCTCCATCCTTAGCTTGGAACTTCTCAAAGTTGTTCATGAATCTGGTCTATCGTAACTGAGTAGACATAGCAGTACCAAGCATAATCTTCTCAAGTTGTGTCCACATCAGCATTGGATTATGTTTGAAGCAATCGATTCTGTTATAAATGGAGTTGGGAAGAGCAAGGATCAGATTTGACTTAGCCAGACTGTCTGCTTTATATCTTGATAGCTCTTTTTCATCATATTCACTCAAAGGAGTTTCAACTGCTGTAGCTGGAGTAGTAGCAGTAGCTGGGATCACTTTCATTTTCTTCACCATAGGACCCTCATACAGAGATTTCATCATGTTAGAAACGCAAAGTGAACTTTGCGCGTGTAGTAAGATCCGAGAACCTGACTTTGCGTGTGTCACTTGAGACGCACAAAGAGCTTTGCGCGTCCAACGTGAACCGAAAACCTGAAACACAAGAACAAAGAAACTTGAATGAAGCGCAAACCGATATGAATGAAACGCAAAGAATTATAACATAAACGCAAACTTCAAAAACTCGTAAATTTTTGCAAAATCAGATCAAATCAAGAAATTTAACCAAGGAAATCACACACTGAATTTCG
This sequence comes from Arctium minus, assembly GCA_954870635.1. Taxonomy (NCBI): domain Eukaryota; kingdom Viridiplantae; phylum Streptophyta; class Magnoliopsida; order Asterales; family Asteraceae; genus Arctium; species Arctium minus. The sequence goes on from OX941080.1 coordinate 13,525,708, forward strand.
AAAACTCCTTTCTAACACATTTTATCAACCAATTTCGATCAAAATCACCAAAATCTTAAAAATCGACAATGAACAGAACAAGAAAGCCGTTTTTCCAGAAAATTCGTTTTTCTCAAAATCGATGAACTAAATCCGTTTTTCTTGAAAAACAACCTGAAACAAAAGTGATCGAATATTAAAAACGAAACTAATAAGCCCCAAAACAACCAAATTCGATCAAAAACCAATCCAAATATGATGAGAAATCAAGAAAACGAGATTTTCTTGAGAAATTCAATAAAATCGATCAAATTTTCGATTTCAATCAACAATTCAGACTATGAAAAAGCAATCTCTCAATCCTCTCAAGATCTAGTATGCTCTGATACCAATTGAAAGTCCAAGATCACTAGAACTTCTAGAGAGAGAAAGTAGAGAGAGAGACAAATGGAGCGCAAAGTAGAAATTCTCAATATTGTGCGTGTTAGATTCTTACAACCAACAAGACCAAAGGGACTTAAATACCCTTGGTCAAATACAATACTGATAAGCACTAAACACAGTATTGACCAAGTCCTATAAATACAATGATTACTATAAAATCAGACCTAACATATACTCTGTACGAAGTTAAGTTGGGACCGAGATTGATCAAAAGATTAAAACGGTGTTTCGTATCGCATGATTGTCCGAAGTTATTTAAATTAAAGTTATATTTTATGGTGGACTGCAATTAATCAATTGACAACTGGTTTATTGTACGATGGCTCATTTGAGTAGAATATATATATTTTGAAAGTAGAATATATATATATATATATATATATATATATATATATAAATTAATTAAATTTTCGAAAAAAAAAATTTTCAAAATTTTGAAAAGTGCATGCCAAGATTGCCACACGGTGATTTTTTCCAACTCGATCCCGATATTGAACGAACATTTAGACAACGAAGAAGAATCCAACGAGCTAATTTAGTTTTAAATTCTTCCGAAATGTCTGAACATGAATATATGACGGATGAGGAATTAACACATGAGGTAAATCTAAATGGGCATCAAAATGATCAAGAAAATAATAATAACCGAAGAAATCGAAATAGAGAAAATCCCAATAATCACGAAGATTTAAATAATCATGATGATCCAAATGAACCGCCAATAAATACTGATGACGAGGAACAAAACATTTTTCGGTTAGCAAATTCCAAAGATGGTGGTATTATGTCTTACGTTGTTCCTGTTTTAACCCAGTTACATCCAGGAATTCTTAAACCAACTTTGCAAACCCACCATTTTGAATTAAAACCGATAATGTTTCAGATGTTGCAAACTAACGGCCAGTACGCTGGTTTGCCAGCTGAAGATCCTCATTCTCATCTTCGGTCTTTCATGGAAATTACAGATTCTTTTAAACTGCCTGGTGTACAAGACGATGCTCTAAAATTAAAACTTTTTCCATATTCTTTAAGAGATAGAGCAAGGTCTTGGTACAACTCGTTGAAACCAGATTCTATAATTACATGGACCCAAATGGCAGAAAAGTTTTTGAAAAATATTTGCTACCCACAAGGAATGCTAAGTCCAGAAATGAAATCTGCACTTTTAGACAAATGGATGATGAAGCAGTTCCTGATGCATGGGACAGGTACAAGGAGCTATTGAGAAAATGCCCTCATCATGGCATTCCGTACTGCATTCAGTTAGAGACGTTTTACAGTGGTTTAAATACTACTGCTAAACAAATGCTCGATGCTACTGCACACGGAGCTTTCACAACTTGTACCTACAATGAAGGATATGAAATCCTTGAAAGAATTTCAAACAACAATGGTCAATGGGCTGATCCACGTGCTTTACCTAGAAAGGCAGCAGGGGTACAAGACACAGATGCTTATGCATTATTATCTTCACAACTGGCCAACATGGCATCTTTGATCAAAAATCTTAATGTTGTGCAAGTTAATACTGTGGCACCTACCCCTACTGTACAGTCTATACAGTGCACCTATTGTGGAGAGGGTCATCACTTTGAACATTGTCCCGGAAATCCCGAAAGAGTCAATTATGTCAGCAGTAACAACAAGGGTGGACCTTTTTCTCAAACTTACAATCCTGAGTGGAGAAACCATCCAAATTTTTCTTGGCACAGTCCTGCCCAAAATCCACCACCACCAAAGTTGCAAGGACAACCCAATTTTCACCAACAGTCTTATCACATACCTCAAAATAACCAACATGGGAATTTTCAGAATAATCAATCTAGTTACCAACAAAAGTCAAGCAAACAGGCCGATTCATCTACTTCCTTGGAAGCAATGATGAAAGCATTCATGACCCAAACACAGGCATCAATTAAAAATCTGGAGACCCAGGTGGGTCAAATGGCTTTGGAAATAAGAAAACGTCCTTCAGGTTCTCTCCCTAGTGATACAGAAACACCTCAAAGAATTGGAAAAGAACATGTGAAAGCTGTGACACTGAGAAGTTGACAGGATTTACCAGAGAATATTAAAAAAAAACTAAAGACAGACAAAGCAGAGCCTGAAAAGAAAAAACATAGTTTCAGATTCTGCTCAAACCAGTGTAAGCATTGGGCTTGAAGACACTATTGGGCCCATTGCTGCTGCACCTATTCCAAAAAGATCAGACTATCCAACATTGTTCCCAAATAAACCCAAGGAAGTTCAAAAAGTAGATGAGCAGACTGTTTTGGATGTGTCACAATCTGGTGACAGTCCCAAAATTCCTTGTGAAAACAGACCTGTAGAACAAGTTACACCATCCACTAAGGTTGACACAATCTCACCAACTACTCCAGCACCTACCCCTCAAAAGACTACATCTCCTACTCCGGTTCCTCTCTATATTCCTTATCCCCAGAGATTAAGGAATCAAAGAGAGGAATTGCAATTCAAAAAGTTTTTAGATGTTTTTAAACAGTTGCATATCAACATACCTTTGGTGGAAGCCATTGAACAAATGCCAAATTATGCAAAGTTTTTAAAGGACATTTTAAGCAAAAAGAAAAAGTTGAATGAGTATGAGACTGTAGCTCTGACAGAGGAGTGAAGTGTTATGTTGTCTAGCAAAATCCCTCCGAAGCTGAAAGATCCTGGGACTTTCACAATCCCTTGTTCCATAGGAGGAAAAGAAGTAGGAAAAGCCCTATGTGACTTAGGTGCCAGCATAAACCTGATGCATTTATCTGTTTTCAACACTTTAGGTATAGGTGAGGCTAGACCTACTACTGTTTCACTTTTGTTAGCAGACAAGTCCATAGCTTGGCCAAAGGGTAAAATTGAGGACGTCCTTATCCAAGTTGATAAATTTATTTTCCCAGCAGACTTTATCATTTTGGATTTTGAAGTTGACAAAGACATCCCCATTATCCTAGGAAGACCATTCTTGGCAACAGGAAGGACTTTAATAGATGTCCAAAAAGGTGAACTCACCATGAGAGTTCAAGACCAACAAGTGACTTTTAATGTGTTGAATTCCCTTAGATATCCTGAAGAGAAGGAGGAATGCTCTACCTTAAGTTTGATTGAATCTTGGTGTCAAAACCAAAGTTTTGGGGAGGTCTTTAGATTTGATGAGTCTGATAGTGAGGAATATACAGCAGAGTTTGAGGAATTAGAAGACATACAGGTTACCTCTGCTGTTGACATTTTACATAGTGAGGATAGGAAAACGCTTGTTCCTTCCATAGAATATGCTCCAGACTTAGAATTGAAACAACTTCCCTCACATCTGAAATATGCCTTTTTAGGAGATCCAGGGAAATTGCCAGTCATTATCTCAGCATCTTTAGAATCTGATCAAGAGGAACAACTGATTTCCATGTTGAAACTACACACCAAGGCCATAGGATGGACCATTGCTGATTTAAAGGGCATAAGCCCTACCATTTGTCAACATAAGATCATTTTAGAAAACAAAGATTTCACCTCAATTGAGCCTCAAAGAAGACTCAATCCTATGATGAAAGAGGTTGTGAAAAAAGGAAATATTGAAATGGCTTGATGCTGGCATAATCTATCCTATTGCTAGTAGTACATGTGTCAGTCCAGTGCAGTGTGTACCCAAGAAGGGAGGAGTTACTGTGGTAACCAATGAGAAAAATGAATTAATACCCACTAGGATTGTATCAGGTTGGAGGATATGTATGGACTACCGGAAGCTTAACCAAGCTACCCAAAAAGACCATTTTCCATTACCCTTCATTGACCAAATGTTGGACAGACTACCGGGGAAAGAATTTTATTGTTTCTGAGATGGTTATTCTAGTTACAATCAAATTGCCATTGCACCAGAGGATCAAGAGAAAACAACTTTTACTTGTCCTTATGGGACCTTTGCATTTAGAAGAATGCCTTTTGGACTTTGTAATGCCCCTGCCACTTTCCAAAGATGTATGATGTCCATTTTTTCTGACATGCTTGAACAATCCATGGAAATTTTCATGGATGATTTTTCTGTTTATGGGACATCATATGATCTGTGTTTACAAAACCTTGAAAAAAGTCTTAAAAGATGTGAAGAAACAGATTTGGTTTTAAACTGGGAAAAGTGTCACTTTATGGTTAAAGAAGGCATTGTGTTAGGGCATCTCATTTCCAGCAGAGGTATTGAGGTTGATAAGGCAAAGTTGGAAGTAATTGCAAAGTTGCCTGAACCAACCACTGTAAAAGGTATCAGAAGTTTTCTCGGACATGCAGGTTTTTACCGGAGGTTCATAAAAGATTTTTCCAAAATATCCAAACCTCTGTGTTCACTATTACAGCATGACCATGCCTTTAATTTTGATGAAGATTGCAAAAAGGCTTTTAAAATTTTGAAAGATGCATTGGTTACGGCACCTGTAATAGTGACACCTGACTGGTCCTTACCTTTTGAAATAATGACTGATGCAAGTGATTGGGCAGTGGGAGCAGTTCTAGGTCAAAGAAAGAATAAAATATTTCACTCTATTTACTATGCTAGTAAAACTCTCAATGAAGCCCAAATCAATTACACCACCACTGAAAAAGAACTATTAACTGTGGTATTTGCTTTTGAAAAATTCAGATCATACTTGATGGGTGCCAAAGTAATTGTGCATACTGATCATGTTGCCATCAAGTATCTCATTTCTAAAAAAGATGCAAAACCTAGGCTAATAAGGTGGGTCTTGTTGTTACAAGAATTTGATTTGGAAATCATTGACAGAAAGGGTGTAAATAATCAAGTGACTGACCATTTGTCAAGATTGGAAAAACAAGATGATAAAGAACACAACGATGGCATATGTGAGGTCTTTCCTGACGAAAGAATTTTGGCCATACAAACTGCAACACCTTGGTTTGCAGATATTGTGAATTATTTGGCCTGTGAGATTATTCCCAAGGAATTCAACAAGCATCAAAGAAAGAAACTCATTTTTGATTCCAAAAAGTTTCTGTGGGATGACCCATTTCTCTTTAAAATCTGTGCAGACCAGGTAATAAGGAGGTGTATTCCAAAAGAAGAAGTGGCTTCTGTTTTACATCACTGCCACATAGGACCATGTGGTGGGCATTTTGGAGGAGATAGGACAGCCGCAAAAATTTTACAATCAGGATTGTACTGGCCTACTCTAAACAATGATGCCCACAATTTTGCAAAAAGTTGCAATGAATGTCAGCGGAGTGGAAATATCTCTCAGAGGAATGAAATGCCCCTGAATGGAATTTTAGAAGTAGAATTATTTGATGTTTGGGGCATTGACTTTATGGGACCATTTCCACTCTCTAGCAACTGTGCATACATTCTGATGGTTGTGGACTACGTGTCTAAATGGGTGGAAGCTATGGCTTGCCACTCTAATGATGCTAAGACAGTTGTCAAATTTCTACAAAAGCACATTTTCACCAGATTTGGTACACCACGTGCCTTAATCAGTGATGAAGGCACTCACTTCATAAACAATGTGTTAGAAGAAGTCTTAGAAAAGTACAACATACAACATAGGGTGGCCACTGCTTATCACCCCTAGACTAATGGATTAGCGGAACTGTCCAATGGGGAGATCAAAGAAATTTTAACTAAGGTAGTCAAGCCACACCAAAAAGACTGGGCCTCCAAATTGGATGATGCCTTGTGGGCCTACCGGACCGCTTACAAAACTCCTATCGGCATGTCTCCCTACAAATTAGTATTTGGAAAAGCCTGTCACCTGCCTGTTGAGTTAGAGCACAATGCTTATTGGGCGATCAAGGAACTTAATATGAGTCTAGATGAAGCTGGAAATAGAAGAGCTTTACAATTGTGTGAATTGGAGGAACATAGGAATTTTTCCTATGAAAATGCTAAGTTATATAAAGAAAATACAAAACGATGGCATGATAGGAAAATTATTCCAAAAGAGCTCAGTGAGGGACAGCAGGTCCTACTGTTCAATTCTAGACTCAGGTTATTTCCCGGGAAGTTAAGCTCTAGATGGACAGGTCCGTTTCAAATTGCAAAAGTATATCCCTACAGAGTAGTCGAATTAGTTGATCAAGAAAGGGGTACCACATTTAAGGTGAACGGACAGAGGGTAAAACCTTTTCTGGAACCTTCAGCAATAATACGACAACCTGTGGAAGTCGTCCATTTTCAAAAATAGAAAAGACGTTGTGTAATCCTGAGTTTTGAAAAAGAAAAGAAAAGAAAAATATATAATAATGTTAATAAGTTAAAAAAAAATCAGATTAGATCTAAATTAAGTACACCTAAAATCTGATTTAGATTTAATTGTGGTTCCAAGGATGATTTAATCTGGTACTAAAATCAGAAGATTTGACATCATTCTTCTAACAAACCCTCACCCCTTTTCTCCTCTTATTCACCTCTTTTCTTCTTCTCTTTTCTTCTTCTTCCTTTCTTCTCACCGCCGGCAACAATACAATTCTAGTACTGACAGCCATCAACCAATCTTTCATCCATCATCTCAATTTTCTGTTATAATTTTTTTTTAAATTCATCATGGATCCAACATCTTACAGATTGAATTTATCTAAGAAATTCCACCAATGGATACACATAACCCTTCAATTTATGCTTCTTCTTCCCAAAACCTACCTCATCTTGTTGTTAGTCTTTCAACATCATCATCTCATACCCAAGAAACCTCCACAGCATCATCGGCCGGAGCTCACTCCACCACCGGCGAGAACTCAAACCCACCGCCATCTACCAACACCACCTCCCTCCTCACACTAGCAAAAGTAGCCGCCGCTATCGACCTACACAACCACACCACCTCACTGCCATCGCCACCCCCCGCAGAAAACCCTTCGACACCCTAGAATCGCATCAGCCACTACCTACCCCCGTAAACCCAAATCGCCATCAGCCACCGGCGACAACCCCATCTCCAAAGCTGCTACCGCCAAACAACCCCGACGACCCCCACACCACCTTCGAAATCCCCAAATCGCCCCCCTTGAAACCCTAACCAGCGCAACTCCGTCGAACCACCAACACCACTCCCCTGCCATCAACGCTCGTCCCACCGTTGAAACCCTAGAACCGCACCCCTCCATCGCTAGTGGTTTCGAACGCCATCAGCCACCGGCGACCTCAACCCTAGCACCATCATCAGCGACCATAGCGATCGAAGCCGTCAACACCCCTGACCTTTTCATTTCATCCCCACACACACTAGCGCACCCTGATAACCTTTTCCCCTTTCAAAATCGCGGCCCCCAACCCTCTGGAAAGCCAAATTGCAACCACCTACACCCCTACTCGCCGGTGAACAATCCCTCCACATCATCGAACCACCGTTCCCCCTTGGAACATTGCGATACCCAACCCGCTGGAAACCCAACTCACACCTCGGGGCCATCGATTTCGGTCACATCACTCTTAGCTGTCGATACGACCACACCAATCACCTTCAGCACCATGGAACACCGACGTTCCTACCATACGCTAGCGGTCGCACCACCCACATATGCGACGGTTCAACCACAGTCCATGGCCACCAGAGAATTTTTTCCGAGATATGATCCCCCTCCCTCACCTCTCTTTCGAAATCTATCCCCACCCCCTGGTTTTGATCCTTTACCACATCAAAGACACCCGAACAAAATCTTTCCTTTTCCAAACATCCATAACAACCCCCCTGTACCGAGACCCTTTCCTCACCATGAGCGCAACCCCTCGGTATCGATCCTAAACACCTTCAGTCAACCACTTGCTAACCCACCACCCTCGGCATTTCACCCGTATGACCCACATTAGTGGCTCTCAATACTTCGGTGCCAACCACAACACAGCCCCTGCCAAACTTGACACTACACCTCGCCGATACGACTACTCCACCTGCGTCTAACACAACACCAATTCGAGCATCTACTCCCCGAACCAAACAGCCCCATGGGTATCTTTCTAGCGTTTCCAGGACTGCCCCTACGAAAAAACGAAGAACTTTGGGTGTAACTCTTGCACAGGCAGTACCACAACCTACAGAAGACGTTACTGAAGAAATCCATGCTGCTCCAGCAGGCCCACATCCGCTCATTACACAGATTGATACAAAAGGCAAAGCCAAAGTCGGTATCCTACACCCTCCTTCTGAATTACATTTATCATTATTTAGCTGTCCGGAGGCTGTGCGTAAATATCCGTCGTTTCGACGGAAGGTTTGCCAACCTCCGCGAGGTTTCCCCATGGAAACTCTTAGCTCACATCCCCAATTTCACGTAACTATACACTCTTTGGGTTGGGACCTATTTTGTGCACCTCCGGCACAATATAATATCGATTGGGTTGCTGATTTTTACACCGAATTATCAGTCACAAGTGGGTTGAATTTAATGGTGCGAGAGACCCCTGTGTGCTTCTCACCTACACACATTAACACTATCTTAGGTCTCTCCCCACCCACTCACTCGGAATTCCATAGACTGATGGATGAAGCTTCGGATGATGATTTACAAAAGATTTTACAAACGATTGCTATCAAAGGTGCTTAATGGTCCTTTACGGGACGTTCGCGCGTTTTAAAATCTTCATCTTTAAATCCTATCGCGAACGTATGGATTTCTTTTATACGTCATAGTCTTCATCCATCTACTCACGATTCAAATCTATGTATGGAACGAGTGTTTTTGTTGTATTGTGTTGTGGCAGGTAAGCACTTCGACGTGGGACGTGTCATCTCCACGATAATTCGTAGAGGTGTAGAGCGTTCCAAGGCACGTCTCATCTTTCCCTCGGTCATTCATTCCTTGCTACAGCAAGCGGGTGTGCCTTCGCTACCTACCGACCGTTTGTCATTAGAAAATGTTGTCCTAGAAATTCGGTTGTTGTGCGTTCGTTACGAACGGGTAGTGTCCAAACTCGAAGACCGGAAAAGGACCGACTTGCCTCCTTGGAAGCAAGCTTCGGGTCTTTTGTGGGGGAAGTGAAAACTGTTTTGAAAGAGCAAAGAAGGCTAATATCCAAACAGGTTTCGGAGCTAGCCATGAGCATGGACGAGAAGCTGGATGTGTTGTTGAGGAAATCGGAACGGAGTGAGAAGAGAGAGGAGGAGATCAAGGACAAGCTGATGAAATTACTCGCCTTCGAGAAGGCACGTGATGACATACTGCGAGCTTGGTGGGTAAGACATCATTCGGATTCGGCAGACGTATGGGCACCTTTCCCACTGGATGTACTCTGGAGGACGCGTACATCTTCTCCTACTCGCAATGAGTAGGGCAGGTTCCGTATTTTCCAACCCTCTTTACATACTGTTTTAGTCTAGTTTTAGTCTGGTTTGAATCTGGGATTTTGGGGAAGTTTTTGAAATATTATTGTTTCTTACAACCGTCGTTTCCATGGTTTTTGGGTTTGTTATCATTGGTTTACGTTAGTAATAGCCTCAATAATCTAGGTTTTCCCGCATGATTTTTTGAATATCAACTCACACTTGGGCTTGCAAATTTTGATTCACCATTTTTGTTGGGATTCTTGCATTTCTTTCCTCATACATTATTTATCTTTGGCATTTGGAATGTTCTCGTTCGATGAGGACACCGAACCCTTCTAAGTTTTGGGGAGGGGAAGACATGGTCACCCAATTCCATTTTTTTTACCATGTCTTTTGTTGTTCACAAAACACCACCGAAAAGGCACACGCCATAAAAGCAAAATAAATGCACTCATGAGAAATATGCACACAAAAGAAAAGAAGCAAAGCTTCAAAATGTGTTCTCATAAGCATACCAAAGAAAGTGTCGTAGACACCAAAGCACTTGTGTGCTCAAATCTGTTCCCCAAAAAGAAAAGAATATGGTAGTAAAATTGTGCCATGCAAAAAAAAAAAAAAAAAAACCCAAAACAGCCAAATACATAAGCCTTTATTGCATTGTGATCCCAATTCATCATAAAGTTGTTTGCCTAACTTGTGGTTGATAATTTTTATCATGTTGAGAAAAACAAGTTTATGAAAGGCTATCATTCGGGTTGAACTAATTGAGATGAACTATGACTGTGCCAATGATGGTTTGTTTGGAAATGAGACTCTTTTTAATAAATCTTTGCTCAAAATTAAATTTTCTTTCAAATAAAGTTGTTCGGGACGAACAATGGTTCAAGTTTGGGGTTGTGATAGGGTAATTTTAATTACCCTATTTTTAACTCGTTTTTATAATCTTGAGCAAATTTTTATTTACCCATTGAGTCATTTTGCTTACTTTTAATGCTTATTGTCTAAAATAAATGTTTAGTGTAATTGGTCGTTTTTAGTAGTTAATTTTAATAAGCATTGCATGAATCTCATGTTTTTATGTGTCTTTATTTTAGGATCGAAGCGAAGGCCGTGAGAAGTCAACTTCACGAGGTAACGCGCAAACGAAAACGGACTTCTCCTTTTTGGGCCAACTCTACGGTTTTTGATCGGGCTCGATTTTCATTGAAGATTGTGGACCGGGCTTTTGTTATGACTACCTTGGGCCAACTATGCAATTTATTTTTGTTTGGTGATCAAATGTTTGGGCTAATGTCTTCCTACTACCTTGGGCCCCCATTTGCAAACTTGGGCCCCAAGGCTTAGTATGGCTATATAAGTATGTGCTTAGGTAGTGTAAGACAGATTTCATACCATAACTTACTTGCTTCCTCCCTTTTGAATCCTCCCATACGTATGCTTCATTTTGGGATAGAAATGTTCTAGGTACATTGAACCTAGACATTTCTATATCTTCCTCTCTACCACCCTTTTGTATTAGAATTGAAGAATTGAGCCATTAGTGTTTGGTTTAAAACATTGGCTCATGATTCAATTTGGCTCATAATTATATAAATATAAGTCATTCTCCTTTTCAAGTTACGATATCTCGTGTTCATTTTGTGTCAGTTGCACGTGTTCTCGTTACAATCCAAGAATCTCGTTGGCTCGATACGCTTTGGTTTTTATTTCGGTCTCATTGCGGATTTAATTTTATTACAAACCGGAAGCCCGGAAAATAATTTCGGATTCCCAACTTTTGTTGGTTCACGGTTTGTTGTAATTTATTAAATTCGTTTTATGTTTCCAACTTTATAAAAATCAATCGCACGTTAGTTAATTTTCCTTTACGTCGTTAAAACGTCATAAAACCTTCAAGTTCAATTCTCACATTTGAAACAAGATTTTCCTTCACCATTTCCAAACATGTCTTAATTTTATAATTCGCATTTTTTATTTTACGTTATTTATTTTAACGCACTTTAATTCTCGCAATTTAATTTACGCAATTTTATTTTCTGCACCTTCATTTCAGTCTATTACTTTCTGTTCATTTAATTCTGCAATTTAATTTACGTCATTTATTTTCGTCTTACATTTCACATAATTACATATCCTGTCTAAGGACACGTTGTTGGCATAACATTCCCACGATTTCTATCGTTAAATGTTTGAAAACACCAACCGTCTCCTTTAGTTAACTGTCCAAGGACGCGTTGTTGGCACAATACTCCTACGGTTTCTATCGTTGAGTGTTTGAAAATACCAACCGTCTCCAACCTTAGTTAAAATTTACATTTCTGTTTATGTTATACTCTGTACGAAGTTAAGTTGGGACCGAGATTGATCAAAAGATTAAAACGGTGTTTCGTATCGCATGATTGTCCGAAGTTATTTAAATTAAAGTTATATTTTATGGTGGACTGCAATTAATCAATTGAAAACTGGTTTATTGTACGATGGCTCATTTGAGTTTCATGAAATATCGACTTTAAGATAACGAAGGAATGCGATCTCATATGTTTATCCAATTATTAATCTCATTCCAACAAAGCATTGTACTGTGTACTTCTTTTTAATTAATTGTTCAGTAGTGTTAATCACAACCCCCAATCAAAAATATTGTTTTCGAATTCGCCATCTGAAACTCGCTTTTACAGACCCGACTTACGAGAAGAACTTTTCCACGCTTCCCTGTGGGATCGATATTCGGTACTTTGTACCATTATTACTTGTTACAGACGGCAGTAGATTAAGATGTATACTTGCGTCGAGATCTATTTTCTTGCATTTTAAAAAAGGTGTAAACACGAAAAGCCGCGAACAATATCAATCTCACATTTTCTCAGTTTAGACTTGAGTTCTGAATTCTCTTTTAGAATTATAGTCTGTTCTTTCGCGTTGGTGTCATTGTTTCTATGTAAAACCTCAACCAATACTTTCTTCTCAACAATTTCATCGCTAAGTTTCTGTATCGATTGGTTTTTGTCAGTTATAACACCATTTTCCCGCTTAAGATTCGACTCTAAATCTTGGAGTTTTAACTTCATGGCATGCATTTGATCACATACCTCGTCATTAGAATCAACTTCGGTTTTTATCTTCATCTTACTCATCAAGCACAAGTTTGTTGTCTCTTTCTTCTCTCCTTGTTTCTGGATTTTAGCTTCGCTGATATTCATTCTGTTTCTGATTCGATAAAACTTGACAGATATGTTCGTTAAATGCAAATTAAAATCAGATAAAAATTTAGAAATAAAAATTTCCAAATTTAACCAAGTCTGGAAATGGAGGAAAAAGTCAAACTTTGCGTTTGAAGAAGCTGGTGCAAAATGGATTTTGTGCGAGAAGCGGGTCGCGCGAACTGGGAGGTTTGCGCGAGACGTGTATGGCGCAAAGTTGAGGTTTGGTTGAGTAGTTGGTGGAGCAAAGCTGAGGTTTGCTTGAGAAGTGGGTTGCGCAAAGTTGGAGGTTTACTTCTCACTTGAGTCGTGCAAACCGGAGGTTTTCTTGAGCAGTTGGTCGCGCAAAGCTGGGTTTGCGTTTCACGTGGGTTGCGCAAACTTGGGTTTGCGTTTCACGTGGGATGCGCAAAGTTCACTTTGCATTTCACGTGGGTTGCGCAAAGTTTGTTCGATCGGGAAGTTGTAAAGAAATGATGCTCGACCGATATTAGGAAGTATTCGACCAGGACTGTTAAGGCTTGGACAAAGGACCGATAGAATGCAAACTAAGGTAGTTGACCGGTATTAGCTTCACAAATAAGGTTTGACCGGTACACCTTATTGGACCGGTAGTGATGAAGATCGGTAAAGAACCAAACTGTGGACCGATATGTTGAATAGACCGATAGATTGAAATTGACCGGTATATTGCAATTTTTACCTTCGACCGGTATGCTGAAAAAAAAACCTTCGACCGGTACAAGCTTGTGATCCCTTCGACCGGTACAAGCTTGTGATCCCTTCGACCGGTAGTTTGTGATTACAAAGGACCGGTATGCTTTGTGATAGGTTTTCGACCGGTACACAAAGAATTCGACCGGGACTTTCCTTATGTCGACCGGTAAGTTTTTGTTCTAGATGATCGACCGGGATGAAACTTGGATGTGTGTTCGACCGGTAGAGTGATTCTTCGACCGATATAATGCTTAAGACTGGTACACTATCTTCTTCGATAAAACAGGCCCTGTAATTCTCAAATCGATCTATCTAGGAGTCGATTTACCACACCAAAATTTGACAATATGATCTCCTTTTCAATTAGAACAAGATACAACCACTTGATTTCTAAAACAACCACACAATTAAAATTTGGATTGATAGCACAGTGTTCTTCAAAAAATGAAGAACACAGAGAGTTTGAAATTTGATTTTCAATCTGGTATCAGCTTTGATACCAATTGTGAGTCTGTGATCGTTTACCAGATAAATCAAACAACAAAACAATAAAGATTACCAACCTGTTTAGATTATAAACGCGGATTACAGAGGTTGATATGTTTACAGTTTAAGCTTTCTCTCTGATTTACACCTTCTGAATGTGTGATGTGTGTGTTCTCCTTATCTGATTATCAAAGAGAGAGAGAGAGATAATATCTATTTCTTAGATATTATCAAAACTAATATTAACTAATATTATAACTAAAACATAATATCTAAATAATATATAGATATTATAACTTTGACTATTATTACAGAATAGACCCTAGACTATTGTTGAGAGTGACTTTCAGCATTAACTTCAGATTGCGATCTTCGTATTGGATGATCTTAAATCTAATGAGACTGTGTCTTAACATTAAGCTACTGACCAACATTTTCGTCAAAAACGGTATGTCTGTCTCGCACTGCCTTATTTTAGGGACACACCCTAATGGCATAAACGGGCCACACTCCCCGGTACGAGCAGGCGGGTCACAGTTCCCGACTTAGGTCAGACTTCTTACTCAAATGTATGCATACACCTAGTCCTGACTGTATATAAAACAAGTTTATATAAACTGAGCATAAACATGCCAAACTGATTAAATCAATCTTTTTCAATAATTCTGCATAACTTTCAATACTATAAATGCGCAATTTATAAAACCCACATTTATCAAGTAACTGCTAAAATCATAAAAGATTTAGTTTGAAAGACTCACCTCTGATTCTTCTTGATTACTCTGACTTCTACTGGTTAACACCACCTACGATGGTATTAAAAACAAAGGTAAGCTAACTTGCGACTAACACTCTTTCCTTCTATTAACACATCAAATACAATATACTGCTACTATCCCGGTCGAAACCATCCTGATCAAAACCTCTTAGGACCGATTAACAAAATACCGGTCGAATACATACACTGATAAACACCGGTCAGTTCACTACACCGGTCGAGCCACTATACCGGTCGACAACAACCTACCGATCAAACAACATACCGGTCGACCTTGGTCCCGGTCAACATTATATCGGTCGAATACAATATACCGGTCACACTGGGTTCCGGTCCATAGCTATACCGGTCGAGCCATTACCGGTCGAAAACTCTACCTGTCGACTACTTACCGGTCAACCGATACATTTTACCGGTCCTTACAACCTATCGGTCGACCACATTTTACCGGTCGACCGATACCTTTACCGGTTCACATCATCTTCCCGGTCTTAGTTCATACAGAGTCGGCGACTCAACAGTTCAAACCCAGAAAACTTTAGATCATTGAATCGATCAAATACACGGTTAAAAGCTTGAATAACAAGACTATTTACCGACTAATACATGCAGATAGAAGTATTAAGCTAGAATCATACCTCTATTTGACCAAAATGGATCGATCCTTCATTATCTCTTTCTCTCTGCTTCTTGATCTGCTCTCTCTCTTAGTCGGTTTACCCAAACAATACAGTATGATATGATAACAAATATCTGATGTTTAGGTTATATAAAACCAAAGTTTCAAATAACCTCCCTGTACTTTGGGTCTCGTTTAACTTTTCACCCAACTTCCAAAATTAATAAAAATTTCGGATCCGGATATTACAATAGAGATAGATCGATCTCTTCTCTCTTGGTATCTCGATCTCTCTCTCTATCTCATATATGTTTTTAATTTGGGTTTTGGATTTTGAAATCTAGATTTGATCTAGGTTTTTAGATTTGGTATGATTTGGGTTTTTTTAATTTGGGTTTGATTTAGGATTTTGGTCTTTGAATATGAGTTTGATTTGGATTTTTTGAATCTTGGTGTTCTTGAGGTAGGGGATGAGTATTCAAGTAAAGTAATAAAAAAATGGAAAAATAAATAAAATAAGTAAAATGACCATTATACCCCTCCTTCTTAACGGAGGAAATTGACGGTCGTTGCTCGAGGGACCAAATCCATAACAAAATTATACCCGGAGGGACCAAATCCATAACAAGATGCATAGTGGGAGGGTCATCATGAAATTTTTGAAGTTAAAGGACCCATTCTGTAACAAACGCCAAACCTGAGGGACCAAATCCGTAATTTACTCTATAATTTATTAAAACATGTAAATATAAATTATAAAGTAGTTGGTGATGTGACAAGACCACTTTTGAAATATATATATTTTTTAATTGATGTGAAATGTTATTGCAACGCTGATGTGATACTTTTGAAAAGAATTTGTTATTTCTTTGATGTGGATATTTCTTAATTCCACAAAAAAGTTATCATGTCACCATCTATATTGATTCCATGGTTATTACAAGAAGGTAAATCGTGTGTTTCAAGTGGGTGGTGTTTAGAGTCGACCTCCCAAAGTATGTCCACTCTCTTATTCGCTAGGCAAAAGTTATAGGGACATTAAAGAGGTCTTAATTTATTTGTACCAATTCCAAATATAGAGGTCTTAATTTATTTGTATTCGCTCCAAATATAATGTAGCATCAAACACTTAATTTTAGAGTAAATTACATTTTTGGTCTATGTGGTTGCCACTCATTATCAACTTTGGTCCCTCTTTTAAACTAATTACAATTTTAGTCACTGTGGTTGCCATTTTGTTTCACTTTTAATCCTTGCGACTAACTCAAGTTAAAAAAGTAAGTTAAATTAAAGGTACTTTGGTCATTCTACTCTCTTTTGTCTTATTTGAATTGTTTTATTAGAATTTAATAATATTATATATAAATATATATATATATATATATATATATATATGGCCAAGGATAAACTGCAACCCATGTAAATCTTACAACCCATGCAACCCACATTTTAATTGTTGGATCAAAGATAAGCGGTTATTATATTTTTATTTTTTTTGTTTTTTTAATTAAAAATATTAGGCCCACGTCTATTATAACTGTCGATCATGAATACAACGGTTAAAATGTGGGTTGCATAGGTTGTAAGATTTACATGAGTTATAAATTAAACTACCCATATATATATATATATATATATTAGATTATATTTAATAGTAAGTTTATTTAATCATTAAAAAATAAAATATTGTTTTTTAGTTGAACTTAAAATTTTGATATTTATTTTTTATAGTTTTTCAAGTTAATATTTAAAATAAAAAATAAATATTTATTTTGATAAAATATTGGTTTTTTGAGTTTTACCATGAAAATGTTATATTTAATATTTATTTTGATAAATCTTTAAGTTAATATTTTTAGTCAATTTGTAATAGTAAGTATTTTGAGTTCAACTGTTTAGTTATTATTTTATTCATTTTAAAAAATAACAATATCTAATGCATATATGTCAATTATTTAAAAAATCGATAAATTTACTAAAATAAACAAACTAATATATTTCATTTTACATATGACCAATTTAAAATATTAAATTATAAAGATCCCCGAAATGAAATATGATTATAATTTTATTTAAAATTTTACGGTCTAATCAATTGACTTTTTGAGTGCTTTAAAATACACTTTCACTTTCTCATGAGTAATTACTTTTTTTAATATTTTTATTATACATAAATGATTAAAGATTAAGCCATCATTTTATTCAATATTTTAATAATAAATTAATGGCTATATTTTATTTTGAAATTTTATCATATAACATCATCTTATTAGTAAATAAATAATTTGATTAAAATAAATCCATGTCAAATGTCGTTGTTAATTTCATTCTATTAATTTTATATTTTAACTTATTATTCATAAAATGAAGTATATCAATTTATCTATTTTTTTGTAAACATGTCAATTTTTAAATGGTTGACACATATTGATCATATATTTAAAAAGTTTTTTCTTTAAATAAAAATAATAATAACTAAACTCATTAATTAGACTTAAAATACCAACTATTTCAACTTGATTAAAAATATTAACTTGAAGAACTATAACAAATTAAATATCAAAATTTTAAGGTAAACTAAAAAACAATAGAGTAAACTATGATTTTCGTCCCTGTGGTTTGATGTTTATAACGATTTTCGTCCCTGGTCTTTCAAAACTGCTTTTTTACTCCATGTGGTTTCTATTTGCTTCCATTTTAGTCCCTCCATCCAATTTTATTAAAATTAAATGTTAATTCATTTAAAAATGGAATAAGTAAATTACATATTTGGTCCTTGTGGTATATAAATTTTTACATTTTTATCCTAGTTTACATTTTTTTTTACTTTTTCTTTATTTATTGTATTTCATCAAGACATTTATTTTTCTATTAATTATATTGTATATTTTCATAATTATTATAACTTTAATTATAAAAAGAAACAAATAATTTCGTTAAAAATACTGATAAATACATGATATTTTTTTTTCAAACTACTAGGTTTAAATCACTTAAAATCAATATTTATATCTGTTGATTTATTAAACTTTTTTATTTATTTTAAATTAGGGAATTTAATTAAAATGCCCTATTTTGAAAAATCAGTACCCAATATGCCCAAAGTCTTGTTATTTTTGCCAAAATACCCCGTATGTCCGCGTTTTTAGTCCTCGTTTTTGAAAAAACGCGGGGTTAGTGCATTTTGGTCCGCGTATGGCTTGAAACGCGGACATACCCCTCGTCCAACCCAAAAAACGCGGACATACCCCGCGTTCCACACAAAAAAACGCGGACATACCATTGATTGTTGAATTGAATGGTTGATTTTAATTATATATTTACAGTTTATACCCTTATAATTATTTGTTAGTTTACTTTATACCTTCTACTTTTCTATTATTCATTTTATATTTTTATCATATTAACACATATAATCGTATATTAACTAAAATACGTTAAAAAATACGTTTTAATTTTAACAAGTTATACCATTATAATCGTCTCTTCGATACCTTCGAAATGAGCCCAATATTGAATATTTTTAGATTTAATTATTTTATTATATCATATATATTAAAAATACGGTTTTATATATCATAAAATTATTTAACGTATTTTAGTTAATATACGATTATATGTGTTAATATGATGAAAGTGTAAAATAAAAAATAGAAAAGTATAAAGTATAAAGTAAACTAACTAAATAATTAAAGTGTATAAAATTTTAATATATATGATATATAATAAAATAATTAAATCCAAAAATATTCAATATTGAGCTCATTTCGAATATATCGAATAGACGATTATAATAGTATAACTTGTTAAAATTAAAACGTATTTTTTAACGTATTTTAGTTAATATCGATTATATGTGTTAATATGATAAAAATATAAAATGAAAAATAGAAAAATAGAAGTTATAAAGTAAACTAACTAAATAATTATAAGGGTATAAACTGTAAATATATAATTGAAATCAACCATTCAATTCAACAATCCACGTTTTTTTGGTGTGGAACGCGGGGTATGTCCGCGTTTTTTGGGTTGGACGAGGGGTATGTCTGCGTTTTTTGGGTTGGACGAGGGGTATGTCCGCGTTTCAAGCCATATGCGGACCAAAATGCACTAACCCCGCGTTTTTTAAAAAACGAGGACTAAAATCGCGGACATAAGGGGTATTTTGGCAAAAATGACAAGATTTTGGGCATATTGGGTACTGATTTTTCAAAATAGGGCATTTTAATTAAATTCCCTTTAAATTACCATCGAAAAAAGTTAAATAAAATTCGAGAAAAAATAATATTATTTTATAACAACCGATTGTTTTTTGTTAAATGCAATTTATTCCCACTATTCTAAATTTTCATTTAATCTTTATTTTCTATTAATTAATCAAGTTTGTTTAGTATTTAAATAAAACATACACACACATAAACACACATAAACACACACACACCATTTTAAATTAGATTATATATTAAAAACAAAAAATAAGACAATAAAAGGATAAGAAGATTTTAATATGGTGTTACAAAAATCATGCAATAAGCCCTGACATGGCACAGAATTAACGTGACGTCAAACACAAGGCTTAAATCTCATGTTATTTAGAACATTGATGTATATATATATATATGTGTGTGTGTGTGTGTGTGTGTATGTATGTTTATTTTAAATATTAAACAATTTTGATTAATTAATAAAAATAAAGTTTAATGAAAATATGGAATAATGGGAGTAAAGTGAATTTAACAATAAACAACCGGTTGTTATAAAATAAGACTATTTTTTTCTCGAATTTTATTAAATTTTTTCCAATGGTAATTTAAAATAAATAAAAAGCTTTAATAAATCAATAGATATAAAATATTAATTTTAAATGATTTAAACCTAAAGCTTTGAAAAAACTATCATGTATTTATCAGTATTTTTAACGAAGTTATTTGATTATTTTTATAATTAAAGTTATAATAATTACGAAAATATACAATATAATTAATAGAAAAATAAATGTTTTGATGAAATACAATAAATAAAGAAAAAGTAAAAAAAATGTAAACTAGGATAAAAATGTAAAACTTTATATACCATAAGGACCAAATATGTAAATTACTTATTCAATTTTTAAAAGAATTAACATTTGATTTTAAATAAAATTGGATGGAGGGATGAAAATGGAAGTAAATAGAAACCATAGGGACTAAAAAAGCAGTTTTCAAAGACCAGGGACGAAAATCGTTATAAACATCAAACCACAGGGACGAAAATCGTAGTTTACTCAAAACAATATTTTTATTTTTTAATGATTAAATAAACTAACTACTAAATATAATATAATATAATATATAGTATTATTAAATTCTAATAAAACAAAAAGGAAAAAGGCAAAAGAGAGTAGAATGACCAAAGTACCCTTGAATTAACTTACCTTTTTAACTTGAGTTAGCCAGAAGGATTAAAAGTAAAACAAAATAGCAACCATTATGACTAAAATTGTAATTAATTTAAAAAGAGACCAAAGTTGATGATGAGTGACAACCACAGGGACCAAAAATATAATTTACTCTTAGTTTTATGTTATAGGCCCTTCTAATGCATTCCAAATGAATGCATGCCTCATTGTACAAGACAACTTGGTGCTCATCACATTCTATATGTATTCTTCTATATTTTCCTAGCTATATGAAGTGAAGGGGTGTTTATGTCGGTCCAACAATACTTATCAAGTTTATAGAAACAACAACACAATATGATTACCAACCTGTATTGATTATAACAAACGAGTTACAAGGTTGATCGATTAAGCTTTGATTGTGTTCTCTATGATTTTCTCTCTTTTACACCTTGATGTGTGTTTGTGTGTGATCTCTATCTGATTGATGTGTTGAGAGAGATACTAGAGAGACACCTAAAATCTAGCAAGTGTGTTGAACACACTATCAAGATTAATATCTAGATATTAAATCTAGATATTATATCTAATATAAACTAGAAACTAAATAACTAACTAAGTTACCTTTAACTAACTATTACAATACTTTAACTTAGATATATAGATCTAAGTAAACTAAAACATATTACATTAAATTACATTGACATTTATTACAAATAGACATAGACTTTAACATTGAGAGTCGACGTTCCGGCATTAGCTTCAGATTGCGATCTTCAGTTTGGATGATCTTGAATCCAATGAGACTGTGGTCTAACAATCTCCCCCTTTGGATCAAGATCATTTAATAAAAAGATTTATCCAATTCAGTCTTCTTGTTCAGCTCAGAAGATGCAATCTCTTTCTCTAAATTCAGCATGTCTTCAATCTAACAATCTTCCCTTTTGAAGAGTAGACGTGATTCTTGAAACATGTGATCTTTGCCATTTCTTGTGTAGTCATTCTCCCCCTTTTTATGTTAAGTGCAACGACTTCTTCAAAATTTGTGGTAAGAAATGTCAATCTTGCGGTTAGAGCCCCTGATTCGTCAATTCATAAGAGATTCATCTAGATCTTTGCAAATCCAGACAAATGTGTTATGTAACACCTGAATCAACTAATGAATCAGTTAGAATGCCTGTCAGTAACACTAAGTCACTGTGTGTAACGAATACACTTTGGAAAGGAGCTGTTTGATGTTGACTCCCCCAGGGCTTCCATTTAATCATCGAAACACCACAAAGGTAATTTCTATAAACGTTATGACAAAGAAACTAAATCCTTGTGTGTTCGTGCTTGTGTTGAAAGAATTAAGCACAGATGATTGCTTATTGGCTCAAAATTATGTAAACCACTGAGACAACAGTAAGTTAAACACAGACTCAATGTGCATGATTGAAGTGCGAAGGTGGGGCAGACTTCCTTCTTTTCAATATCTAGATTTTCCGAATGAAAATCAGATAGCATATGTGCTGCATCCCCTTTTGAAAATGTGAAACACTTTCTTGTTGAGAAGAAAATGAGTAGATGGTGAGGTTTGATCAAGAGTTGGCATGGGTTATTTGCTTGTTTCAATAATGATCACCAAAGAATTGTGAATCACTAGAATGGTGGCTACCCGGCTCAGAAAAAGTTGGTGCAGAGTTGTGATATTCTTTTAACTCTGTTCTCACACGCTCTTTCTTTTAAACTTTTTGCTTTCTCTAATCACACTCATTTCTTTTCTATTTTCACACTCAATCACTAAGGATTAACTTCTTGGGTAGAAATCACTGGTTAAGGTGATTCCATAGAAGTTGTGTTAATACCTAGCACAATGATTCGTTGTTTTTCTATGATGCATGTGATGCTCAGAATGGTTTAACTATTTCAGTTAAAGCACAATTTAGATCATGAAAACATTTAAAAATACACTCCCAAAATATAAAATGTGATGAATAATCGGGAAGTGTTTTGAACATTAAAAACAATGTTTTCTTATGATTGAAAGTTGTCCTTCTTTCAACCATATGTGAGATGAAGATAAAGGTTTATACCTTAACGAGTGATCTTTCATCTCATGAAGCTAAGCTTTAATTCATAGAAATATGAACTTGTAAGCTTCTCTCAAAAATTCTGCAAAAGTCTAATGTCAAGTCAAAGTAAAAATTTATTCACTTATAATGAAAAGACAAAAAGCAGTAAAACTTTTAAAGTACGAGTTCTGATCAGAAGTAATCAGAAGTCATCACCTTTTTACTCCCCCTGAAATTATGCATTTGAAAATTATCATATGAAAAAGATATGCATAAAATTTCAGATAAATTTGTACTCCCCCTTGATGGTTGATTTCCTCATTCGAGTATTGGAGTACAATTTCATTTTCAGCACGGAGTAAGGTCTTTTGATCTTTGAAGTCCGAGTTCTAAGCTGATGTACTTAGAAGCCATTATTCTTCCTACTCCCCCTTGACAGTAGGTGCCTGCAACACAGGTTTAGTTTTCTTTGGTACCCACTGGTATTTGGGTCCATGAGTGTTAGTTGCAGTTCGTATGGGGGTTACTGAGTAAGAACCATACCAGTAATGGTCACTTGTCTTGTTAACAGGATCATGTGTACGACAATAAGAACAATAAAATTTCTTACCTGACAAACTGATTAATTTATCTCTTGAGTAAACAAAATCAGGTTTACCTTTCAGCGCATTGTTCTTCTTGGCAATCGGCGTATGTACACATGAGTTTTTACATTTCAGCTCTTCTTTAACTGGTTTCCTGTTCCAGACCAGTTCAGCTTCTTCCTGGAAGCTTCTTCTCCTTCTTTGTGTATCTGAAAAATCTTTATTCCTGTCATAGAAAAGATTAGTAGAATGAATCTGATTAGAGGATTTAACTGACCTTCTGAAAAGAGCAGTTTTCTGATGTGAGCTTGTGGCTGGTTTGTTAGAACCAACTGAATTATTTCTAGGCGAATGGATTTTTGACTCTGGAGTCGTTCGCTCAGTCACCACCACCATCTTTGAAATAATATCTTGAAGCTCTCTTACCTTTGAAGAATAATTGTCTCTTTCTTTGATAAGGAGATCAATCTTCTTCTCAAATGCAGACTTCTTTTTCTTCTCTGTCAGAACACTTTTAGATAATTCAGATAGCTTCTCTGTAAGCTTCTTTATCTTTGCTTCAAACATATTTCTATCTTTTTCAAAATACTTCTTTGCACCCTTTTGTTCAGCTACCTTCTTCTCCTTGGCAAACTGATCTCTTTCTAATATGATTACTTTCTCAAAGTCTTCAACTTTTTGAGAAAGCATTAAACTTTGAAGCTCAATCACTTTTTTCTCCTCCACACCCTTCTTTGACAGATCTGAGAACTTCTTTTCAAACTCAGATATTTTCTTTTGAAGCTCAGAGTTCTCAGCTTCCAAAACCTTAACTCTTGATGACATATATGATTCTATCATAATCTTAGCAATATGTTCCCATAACAGCTTTCCTGTAGCCTCTTCACGTTCTAGTGTAAAGAAGATCTCGTTTGAAATCTCCTCTGTTATTCCTTGCAGAATAAACGTTTTGGCCAAA
The DNA here is from genome assembly GCA_954870635.1 of Arctium minus. Classification (NCBI taxonomy): domain Eukaryota; kingdom Viridiplantae; phylum Streptophyta; class Magnoliopsida; order Asterales; family Asteraceae; genus Arctium; species Arctium minus. The sequence goes on from OX941080.1 coordinate 13,550,167, forward strand.
CTGTCAGCTTCATATCTTTTTCTTTGCTCATTTGTGTATTCATTAAGATTTAATGGGAGCTCTTTTTCTTCTCTCTCACCATTCTTCTTTACAAGAGTAAACATTCTTCTTGGAACTATCATAATTCCTTGTTGCAGAGATTTTCTGATGAATACACCCAAATCATGTCTTTCAATGAAGTCCATGAACTGATCTTTCCACTGCTCATACTCTCCTCTGAAGAGTACAGGTGGTTTCTCATCCATACATATTGAAGAAGCTTCGCTTGATGTCATCCTGTTTGATATATAAATGTGCAATAAGAACTTGGATTTGACCGTTAGTTCAGATAAAATTTTTATCACACAAGATTTTGTCCCCCTAGGCAGACTTAGCACGGGGGTATAGGGGCAGCGCCCCTAGAGAAAAAATTTATGACAATTAAAGACCCTATTTCAGTTTCGAAAAAAAAATCTCAGAAAAAAAATTCTAAGTATGGAATAAGGAGAAATGCGGGTCTGAGGTATGCGGGTCTGAGCTTTGAACCGAGAAGTTGAGGAATGCGGGTGCTTTGGGACCCGAGTTGTAAGGAATGCGGGTGCTTGAGGACCCGAGTTTGAGGAATGCGGGTGCTTGAGGACCCGAGTTTGAAGGAATGCGGGTCCTTTGAGAGCCGCAAAGTAAGGAATGCGGGTCTAGTGGGAACCGCAAAGTAAGGAATGCGGGTCACTTGAGACACGCAAAGTTGAGGTGTGCGGGTGTAGTTGGACCCGCAAAGTTGAGAAATGCGGGTTATTCAACCTTTGGAATGCGGGTGTTCGTTTTGTTCTTCTGAAAATCGTATGAATCTTGTTCCTGAAACGATTTAGCAACACCAAACTCTACCAATATGTCTAGAATTACTTCTAGAACCGAATGTAAGCACTCGATCTCTCTAAAACACTCTTTTTCGAAATAAAATCGATGACACAGTACGTTTTTGTTCTTCGACTTTCAGACCACTTAATCACCAAATTGGAACTCGATTTAAGCTTTAAAGTGAAATTAAATAGCAACAACTCGATCTAGCATGTAGTACGATCACTACCTGATCGATTCTAACACCTAAAACACTCAAAATCACAAAATCGAATTTTGTTCAAGAACACAGAGTCGTTTTTCTCATAAACTTGTTTTTGATCTTAATCAGGCTCTGATACCAATTGTCGGTCCAACAATACTTATCAAGTTTATAGAAACAACAACACAATATGATTATCAACCTGTATTGATTATAACAAACGAGTTACAAGGTTGATCGATTAAGCTTTGATTGTGTTCTCTATAATTTTCTCTCTTTTACACCTTGATGTGTGTGTTTGTGTGTGATCTCTATCTGATTGATGTGTTGAGAGAGATACTAGAGAGACACCTAAAATCTAGCAAGTGTGTTGAACACACTATCAAGATTAATATCTAGATATTAAATCTAGATATTATATCTAATATAAACTAGAAACTAAATAACTAACTAAGTTACCTTTAACTAACTATTACAATACTTTAACTTAGATATATAGATCTAAGTAAACTAAAACATATTACATTAAATTACATTGACATTTATTACAAATAGACATAGACTTTAACATTGAGAGTCGACGTTCCGGCATTAGCTTCAGATTGCGATCTTCAGTTTGGATGATCTTGAATCCAATGAGACTGTGGTCTAACAGTTTACTTTTGACTTAATCAACTTAATGGATGTTTTCGCTTATTTTCACAACGATAGCGATATATGGTTGTTTACTTGTGGCTTAATGATAAAGGAAGGGGCTTATTCATAGAGTATCAAAGGGGTGTGTTTAGGGGTGAAAATGATGTGAGTCGAGATCAAGTATCATTATACTCAACTCGAACTCGAAAGCCAAATCCCAAGCTCGAACTCGACTCGAAAACTCACGAGTAGTGAAAATTCAAACTCAACTTGAACTCGATAACTAAATCCCATGCTCGAGCTCGAACTCATTTCAAGCTCATATCAAGCTCGAACCAAGCTCAAACTCAAACTCATTTCAAGCTTAAACTTGAGCTCGAATTTGTTTAATTCATAACAATATTAAAAGTTACTAAACCCAAATAGACTCAAGTCACTGAACTTAATCCAATGGGATCAAGTAATACCATTAGTGCGTCGAAAATCAATTGAGTTGTAAGAGAATGAGGGTTGTATATATAACCAAGAGATGAAAGCACATGAACTTTTATAAAGCGATGTGGGATGACTCTTCTCGGCAAACATCTAAAGCAAAGGCTAGAAGGCTTCACAAGAGGATTTTTTTTAATTGAATTTTTTTTTTATTTTTTTATTATTAATGTATTATATTAAAATAACTATAACTAAAATTTTTACATTATATTTTATAAATTATAATATAAAATTAATTATATATAAAATATATTCGAGTATTTCGTGAGCTTATCGAGTCGAGAATCATGTTGCTCGACTCGACTCGTTAGTATGTTGAGTCGAGCTTGAGTTCGAGTTGAGCCTATTCGAGTCAAGTGTTGACCGAGTTTTGACCGAGTAGATTTCGAGTATCTTGCGAGTTGTCTCGTCTTATTTACATCCCTAGGTGTGTTGTCCCCTTTAAGCCAATTTTTTTTTGACAATTATACACCCTGTTGAATACTCCTCCCCCTTCAATTCCTCACCCCCATCCCCTTCAATCCCACGTCTGGAAGCTCCAATTCAAACCCTAGCACCATCACTTACAGAACGCACCTCCACTTCTCCCCGTCGACGCACAAGTACATATCGTCCAGATGAAAGGCTATCAGTGTGTTCCTCAGTTTTCCATTTTTTTTGAGGTTTTCCCTTGAACCTGGCCCTATATATATATATATATATATATAATGTGAGAACCAAAAAAAGATTGAAAACCGTAAGAACCGATCTAAGCCGTAATTTGGTTTTGATCCTATGGTTTTAATTAAAAGCTTTTTCACCATATGAAAAGGGCATAATCGTCATTTTGGTAACAAGATTCACCAGATGAAACATACAAATTCATCCATTAGATGAAAAATACATATTCACCATATGAAACACATACTAACCTTATTTCACCATATGAAATAATCACAATTTTTATATTATGATATTTCACCACATGAAACTCAAACATAATGTTCATGTATATTTAATTCACCACATGAAATCAAAAGCAATTTTCATCTCTAATTTATTTCATCCCATGAAATCAATCACAAATTCCATCTATATGTTATGAAACCTTATGAAATTGTGGGTAAAAACTAAAAACCCTTTGTATAATGTCGTCGACCCTGTGTTTCACCGTTTTAACTGCACAATCCACCACCCCTTTATACAACGGCCCCTCTATTTCACTGTCTTCCTCCACACCCAATCTCCATCGTCCGCCACCGCCCCTTCCCACCGTCGTCGCTCCCTCACCGTACGCGTCGCCCGTGGAAAATGCAAACGCACTAAACCACTTGTCAACATCGGAACCATCGATCACGTCGACACGGAAAAACCACACTCACTGCCGCCCTCACCATAGCCCTAGCCTCCACTGGCGGCGGCGGTGCCAAAAAATTACGACAAAATCGACACCGCACCCGATTAACGCGCTAGCGATATCACCATCAACACTGCCACCGTCGAATCATCGGATGAAGAACAATTTGACGACATTCCATTACAAGAACAACAACATCATAAATGGAAATCTGGCAATTCGAGCAATTAGAATAGCCACGACGATGACAAAGGCACCGACGAGGTTTTCATAGATCCAGGTTAATAGATCGGCCAGGGCCAGGGCCAGGGCCAGGGCCAGGGCCAGGGCCAGGGCCAGAGGTTGGTGTAGGTAGTTGCGGTGGTGAGGGAGAAAAAGGGTTAGAAAAAAATCCTAATCAGATATGGGATGATGAAGATAGGCGGGGATGAATAGAAAACCCAGAAATGCCCTTCCACTTTTAATTTTGATACATAATAAATCATTAAGTTGTAATTTATTTCAAAATTGACATTGTGTTTAATAGCCGTAGATTAAAAGCAATAAACGCCTTAGATCGATTTTCACGGTTCACAATCTTTTTTTGGTTCTCATTTGATTACCGTCCTATATATATATATATATATATATATATATATATAGAGAGAGAGAGAGAGAGAGATAATCAAACGAGAACAATAACTATTTAAAAGAACACGAGAATTAGTGAGTTTACATTAACGCGCAAAAAAAACCACGCAGACCTGAAGCCGCGGTCAAAGTCATTTTTTCGTGTGTTAATGTAAAATCACTATTGATTTTGTTAGTTCTCATGTTCTTTTAAATAGGTATTGTTCTCATTTGAACCCGAATCTCTCTCTCTCTCTCTCTCTCTCTATATATATATATATATAAAACACCCTAGTAGCATTTCATCTGAATGATATGCATTCGTACATACAAGTAACTTGAATCATGCACATGTGCATAAAAATCAAAAAACAACTTAATTATTTGTATGCACGAGTGCATATTGTCCAGATGAATGACTACCAATGTGTTACTCAAATTTTCATTTTTTTGAGGTTTTCCCTTGAACCCCCCTCTACATATAGGGGTCTTTTTTTAAGAACCTATGAAATTTTGATAACCTTTAAAACTACCTAGTGTGCATAATGTGTTATTTCATATGATTTTTTTCATCTAAAACTAGAATTTAGAATATTGATTAACATATATTTATTTCACAATGTGTTTGTTTCACATATACTTGGTTCACAATGTGAACATTTTTTTACGTGTTTGTGTAACAAAAAGTACATATAAAAAGGTTTCTTATTGTGAACAAAATACATATGAAACAATCACATTGTGAAACAAATATATGTTAATCAATACATTAAATATTATTCTTAGATGAGAAAAAATCATGTAAAACAAAAACGTAAGGTTTCTCATGCACAAATTTTAGAGTTCTCAAATGACTATGTCCCTATATATATATATATATATATATATATATATATATATATATATATATATATATATATGGATTGAGAGGGAGAGAGGGGAGAGAGAGAGAGGGAGAGAGAGAGAGAGAGAAAGAGTCCATTTCAAATACAAACCCAACATTTCTTACAAACCTATATACCTGTTTTCATAATTTGTTTCTTATGAAAACTTCACTGTGTTAAGTGTGGAAAAAACAACAATATACATTTCACATAAAAGTAGAATCATGTAACACCCGTAATTTCGGGTTATCTTACGTTACTTTGAGTTTGCTTGAGCGTTCAATAAACTTACGTTAGTATATTATTGTTTGGAATTTATTATTGGATCTGGTTAAGCTTGCCTCATCGAAAAATCGGATCAGTTCAGGCCGAAGCCGCGCGCAGGGGCCTGGGGCGACTATGCCACCTGAGCATAGTCGCATGTCAATGTCGCAGGAGAGGGGAGGCATTCTGGACAAATTCTGTAAGGGGGATATTGGCGACGACAATGCCCCGCGACTATGACCAGGGCACTGTCACCGGTCATAGTCGCCGACGGGGTCAGATCCTTTAAAAACTCATATCTCGGGATTTTCATCTTAGTTTTGTTTTGGGAGCATATTTGGGGAGCATTCCTTCAGCGATTTTGAGTGAGTTTCTAACCCTGGATTCCATCTCTTCCTTTATTGAACTTCCACAAGCATTTATGGGGATTTAATGCTTGTCTAGGGTGATCTTGTGGTAGACCTAGCTTAAATGATGTGCTAGAAACTATATTCACCTTTTCTTACCTCTTGATTTGACTATGTGGAGTTTAACCTAAAATTTCATTTAGGGATGATGTCTCAAATGATGAGTATTAGAGGGAATGCTTGATATTAGCATGTATTATGATCTGTACGAAGCCGATGGGTTATATGTTGATCATATTGGCATCTTGATGAGAGACTAAAGACTCGGTTTGAGTTGATGTCACAAATGGGCTAAAGACCCGGTTTAGGTTGATGTCACGAATAGACTAAAGACTTGGTTTGAGTTGATGTCTCAAATAGGCTAAAGACTCGGTTTAAGTTGATGTCTCAAATAGGCTAAAGACTCAGTTTGAGTTGATATCACAAATAGGCTAAAGAATCGGGTTGGGTTGAGTGCCCAAATAGCTAAATATCTAGTTGGCTTAATGCTATCAAGTTAGATGGCTTGGATGGAATGATAAGTATGTTGACGAGATTATATCGTAATTTCATGTTTAATGACAGGTGAAGTAATTTGGTTGAGAACTATATGAACATGGACGTACATATGTTGTAATTTCATTTCATTAATTACCTTACGATTATACATTCTCACTAGGCTCTAGCCTAACACTTGTTTCTCTGGTTGTCATGTATGACAGGGCATCCTAGTAGCGGGGACCTTCGGGAATGAGTGGTCGATCGCGTGATCGAGAGCGATCCTTTTGGGAGATCTAGAGACCGGTTTATACAATTTGATAGTTACCCATTTTGGAAGGATAGCGACACCCGACCGTAATCTAATAGAACCATTTAGATTATTAGGTTGTCGTATTCATATTCTTCACTCTTTTGAGTTTGTAAACACTATTCTATATTCACCTTTTCGGGACGATACTTTGGGATCATCTTGGCAGGTTATTGTTTAATCAAGTTTTACTCAGTTTACAGCCGTCATATTGCCAAAATTTCGAAATTTAAATTCCTCTAAATTTTAGAGTGTTATAAGTTGGTTTCAGATGATTAGTTTAAGTGAACTAGGTATGAACGCAAGATGCCTAGACTTTAACGGAAACTACTAAGCTATGATTTGTGAGATGGAGTAGAACTCTTAAGATAGGATGGTCTTAGAGTCGGCGGAACTTACATGAATTGAAAGTTATAGTGATGGTAACGACAACTCTTACGTATCAAGTATTCATAACTTCACTTAGCTAACGTTATTATGAATATGTTTTATGTGAGCATAATTGATCTACTTTTATTATGATCATTGATGAATGTAGTAGTACGTTTTCTTATGTTACCCTCATGACTCATCTCTCATCTCTGTTTTTGCATATGTGCGTGTGTGGAAGACTATGGTAAATACTCGTAATCGGCCGGAGGGTCAAGATATTGCGGCATCTACGGCCGACCAGCCGAGAGTGACAATGGTGGAATTACCTCCACCATTTTTAAACGTTTTGGGCGGGGGACCGGAGCACATACCCCGTCGTAACATAGCTTCGACCGATCCGATTATGGAAGAAGTGACTCCGGAAACAAGAATGATGGACCGGACGATGCAAGCTATGAATGCAGCAATGGTTCAACAACAAGAGATGCTTATTAAGCTACTAGAGGACCGAGATGCTGCCAACCGCAGACACGAGACGGTCGCAGAAAACATTCTGGTGGCGAGATCCGGGTGTTCGGGACCCGAAATTCCCACTCATGAAACGGCAACCCCAATCGCCAGGCAAGCAACAAAGACTTGTATCTTCAAGTCTTTTCTGGGTTGTCGACCTCCAGAATTTAAGGGCTCGGATAATCCCACAGACTTTATGAGTTGGATCAGGGAGATGGAGCAGGCTTTCCGCTCAAGTGAGTGCGGAGAAGGTCAGAAGGTAATCTTTGGCTCTCGCATGCTGAGGAGTATGACTCTCATTTGGTGGGACGTGTACTCCGCTTCTGTTGAAGCGACTGTTCTGGATAAACTATATTGGGTAATGTTCAAAGAAAAACTACTAGAGGAGTACTGTAACGAGAGGTCAATGGACTGAATTAAAGAAGAATTTCAGAAATTGAAGAAGGGTAATCTGTCTGTGAAGGAGTACAACCAGCTATTCATGGACAAATTGAGTCTGGTAGGACATCTGGTTCCGACTGAGAAGGAAAAGATCAAGGCCTAGACCAAAGGTTTTCCGACCGAGATGAAAAATCTAGTACGAGTGTCTAAAGCCTCTACCCTTCATGGAGCAATTGCGGAGGCTCAGTTAGTGGAAGACTCGTATGTCCCGAGCAAGATAGAGAGGAGTAGACCGATTGAGAAGAGAAGATGGGAGGGGAATTCCGCACCCTCAAGGAGGACAAAACCATTCAACAACAATTACCGTGGGAATGAAATTGGACGAGAAGCTAGATGGTGCTCTAAGTGCCGGAGTAAGCATTTTGGCATGTGCACCTCGGGCGGGTCGAATTGTTTCAAGTGTGCGAAGCCGGGTCATGATCGTTGTTATTGCCCGGTCAGAGGGATCACGTGCTTTGAATGCAAGGAATCGGGCCATATCCGGAGTGAGTGTGCAAGGTAGAAAACGGGAGGAAATGGAGCAAAGAAGACGGATTCCCCTAGAGCAATGGGAAGAGCGTTTCGAATGACCACCGAGGAAGCAAAGGCTTTGACCGATGTAGTGTCGGGTATGTTTCTTCTAAACTCCGTACCTACGCGTATATTGTTTGATTCCGGCGCAAGTTTTTCGTTCGTGTCAAATTCTTTCTGTCAAAAGTTAACCGTACTCACTAGTAGCTTAGAGGATGCTTTAGTGTTAGAACTAGCGGATGGTGACCAAGTAGTGATTCGGGATGTTCTTAAGGGTTGTAAATTGGAGATCGAAGGAAAGGAATTTCCGGTTGACCTAATGCCCATGGTCATTGGGGGATTTGATGTCGTTATTGGGATAGATTGGTTAGCGGATAATCATGCCGAAATCCTTTGTGAAATGAAGTTGATTCGAATTTCAATCTCGAATGGCGAGTCGGTAACCGTGTACGGCGAAAGACGGAAGGGCGAGGTGGAAATCATTAGCATGGTGAAGTCTCGGAAGTGCTTATTGAAAGGATGTTCATCCTTTTGGCGTATGTTATAGATGCCAAGCTCGAGAAGAAAAAATTTGAAGATGTGGAAGTGGTAAAAGAATTATCCGACGTATTACCGGACGACTTGCCCGGACTACCACCCGATCACCAGGTAGAGTTCAAGATTGATCTAGCATCAGGAGCGGCCCTAATGGCTAGAGCCCCGTACCGTTTGGCTCCATCAGAGATGAAAGAGATGATGGGACAACTTTAAGACCTTCTCGAGAAGGGATTCATGAGACCGAGCTCGTCAGTGTGGGGAGCACCGGTCTTGTTCGTAAACAAGAAGGATGTCACTATGAGAATGTTCATAGACTATAGGGAGTTGAATAAGGTGACCGTGAAGAATAAGTACCCACTCCCTAGAATCGACGACTTATTCGACCAACTTCAAGGAGCAGGATGCTTTTCAAAGATCGACCTTCGTTCGGGGTATCATCACGTGAAAGTCAAGGAGGAAGAAATTCTGAAGACCGCGTTTAGGACGCTATGGATATTACGAGTTCTTGGTGATGCCCTTCGGTTTGACGAACGCCCTAGCGGTGTTCATGGATTTGATGAACCGCGTGTGCCAATCGTTAGAGAAACCCGAGTGGAAGTGGGACAAGATCACATGGACTTCGTGACCAAGATACCAAAGACGTTGCAGGGTAATGACACCATTTGGTTAATCGTTGATCGTTTGACCAAGAGTGCACACTTTCCCACGATGCGGGAAACCTTGCCAATGGATAAACTAGAAAAGCTCTATATTGATGAAGTGGTCTCTAGACACGGCATACCATTGTCTATAGTCTCTGACCACGATAGCCGTTTTACTTCAAGATTTTGGGGAGCTTTGCATCAGGAATTGGGTACTCGAGTAAATTTGAGTACGGCATACCATGCACCCCCAGACGGATAGACAAAGGGAAAGGACAATTCAGATTTTGGAAGATATGCTTAGATCGTGTGTGATTGATGTTGGTGGTAATTGGGACACTCATCTACCTTTGATGGAGTTCGCTTACAACAATAGTTACCACTCGGGCCTTGGGTCGGCACCATTTGAGGCCTTGTACGAAAGGAAATGTAGAACTCCCGTATGTTGGTTAGAGGCGGGCGAAAAGAAATTTTCCAGACCGGAGATTGTGCAAAAATGGCCGACAAAGTCAAAGCAATCCGAGAACGTTTGAAGGCAGCGCAAGACCGACAGAAAAGTTACGCCGATAAGAAGAGGCGACCGGTGGTATTCTAAGTGGGAGACCGTGTGATGTTGAAGGTGTCCCCTTGGAAGGGTTAGATACGGTTTGGAAAGCGGGGGAAACTAAGTCGCCGTTTTCTTGGACCGTTTACTATCCTCGAGCGTATTGGGCTTCAAGCTTATAAGCTAGACTTACCGTCGGAGATGGACATAATCCACCCTATGTTCCATGTGTGTTACTAGCGAAAGTGTTTGGTGGAATAAGAGAGCATCATACTGCTATCCGAGATTCGAGTGGAGGACAACCGTTGTATCAAAGAACCCGAAGCCATTTTAGAGAGAGAGACCAAGAGACTTCATCGTAAGGAGGTTGTGATGGTCAAAGTGCAATGGAGACACCATCGAGGTATGAATGTAACTTGGGAAGCGGAGGAGGACATGAAACGTCGATATTCTCAATTGTTTAAGTAGTATGGATTTCGGGGACGAAATCATTCTCAAGTTGGGGAGGATTGTAACACCCGTAATTTTGGGTTATCTTATGTTACTTTGAGGTCGCTTGAGCGTTCAATAAACTTACGTTAGTATGTTAATCTTTGGAATTTGTTATTTGATATGGTCAAGCTTTCCTCGTCGAAAAATCGGATCAGTTCGGGCCGAAGTCGTGCCCAGGGGCTGGGGCGACTATGCCCGACGACTATGCCACCTGGGCATAGTCGCATGTCAATGTCGCAGGAGAGGGGAGGCATTTTGGACAAACTCAGTAAGGGGGATCTCGGCGGAGACAATGCCCCGAGACTATGACCAGGGCACTGTCGTCGGTCATAGTCGCCAACGAGGTCAGATCCTTTAAAAACTCAGATCTCGGGATTTTCAGCTTAGTTGTGTTTTGGGAGAAGATTTGGGGAGCATTCTTTCAGCGATTTTGAGTGAGTTTCTAACCCTAGATTCCATCTCTTCATTTATTGAACTTCCACAAGCATTTATAGGGATTTAATGCTTGTCTAGGGTGATCTTGTGGTAGACCTAGCTTGTACCAACTTCTCAAGTCTTCAACTCTCTATCTACCATCTCTAGGGTTTGGTTTATTTTAAGAAATCGCCAGGGTGAGTGTATTATTGACTCTTCTACTTATATACATGTTAAATGATGTGCTAGAAACTATATTCACCTTTTCTTACCTCTTGATTTGACTATGTGAAGTTTAACCTAAAATTCCATTTAGGTATGATGTATCAAATGATGAGTATTAGAGGGAATGCTTGATATTAGCATGTATTATGAGTTGTACGAAGCCGATGGGTTATATGTTGATCATATTGGCATTTTGATGAGAGACTAAAGACTCGATTTGAGTTGATGTAACAAATGGGCTAAAGACCCGGTTTGGGTTGATGTCATGAATAGACTAAAGACTCGGTTTGAGTTGATGTATCAAATAGGCTAAAGACTTGGTTTGAGTTGATGTCTCAAATAGGCTAAAGACCCGGTTTAGGTTGAGTGCCCAAATAGCTAAAGATCTAGTTGGGTTAATGCTATCAAGTTAGATGGCTTGGATGGAATGATAAGCATGTTGATGAGATTATATCGTAATTTCATGTTTAATGACAGGTGAAGTAATTTGGTTGAGAACTATATGAACACGAACGTACATATGTTGTAATTTCATTTCATTAATTACCTTACGATTATACATTCTCACTAGGCTCTAGCCTAACACTTGTTTCTTTGGTTGTCATGTATGACAGGGCATCCTAGTGGCGGGGACCTTCGGGAATGAGTGGTCGATCGCGTGATCGAGATTGGTCCTTTTGGGAGATCTAGAGACCGGTTTATACGGTTTGATAGTTATCCATTTTGGAAGGATAGCGACACCCGACCGTAATCTAATAGAACCATTTAGATTATTAGGTTGTCGTATTCATATTCTTCACTCTTTTGAGTTTGTAAACACTATTCTATATTCACCTTTTCGGGACGATATTTTGGGATCATCTTGGCAGGTTATTGTTTAATCAGATTTTACTCAGTTTACAGCCGTCATATTGCCGAAATTTCGAAATTTAAATTCCTCTAAATTTTAGGGTGTTATAAATCATAAACCTATATACCATTTTAAGCTCATATATATATATATATATATATATATATATATATTGAGAGAGAGAGAGAGCCCATTTTAAATACAAACCCAACATTTCTTACAAACTTATATACCAATTTTAATACCTTGTTTCATATGAAAACTTCACTGTGTTACGTGTAGAAAAAACTACAATATACATTTCACATAGAAGTAGAGTCACATAAATACACAATGACAAAACATGTAAAACAATATGAATTATATCTTAATATCAAATTCTTTAAATGATTTGGAATGGTTTTCATGAGTTTGTACAAATATTGGGTTTGTATTTGATATCCTCCCTTTCCCTCTCCCCTCCCTTTCCCTATCTCTTAATGTTCAATTACAAACTTTTTTCTGTTGTGAAACGTTGGATAAAGGATAACATGACGTGTCCCAGTTGTCGCCATTCATTATAAATAATGAATTTGAGCATCCATAATTGATGATACACATTCATGATAAATATCCTATTAATGTGAATGTTTGGGATACGTCGGGTGTTCTCCTTTGTCCCCTAATTCACAATGTAACTTTGGCTTTAAATTGAACCTCGTCCTCTATCTGTATATAAATATATACATTCATACACACACACACACACACACATATATATATATATATATGGAACTAGTCATGACAACGGTAAAAAGGGTAATACACACTCTAAGAACTATTCTTTTATGTGTTATTTTTCAATAGAAGTGTACTCGCGTAATGCAGCGAGATACATCATTATTTTAATGTTTCCTTTTACTTTTTGTCGATTTACGGTACGATTTTGGGTGATTTTGAGAGAATGATAATAGTTTTTTTATAATTTTTCCTTAATTTAGGCTTAATAATATAATGTTTTTTTATATAAAAAATTAAGTATTTATTAAAATTCAATGATTATCTTATATAGTTTAAATTCTTTATATTTAAATTTAGATGTTTATCCTGTTTTGATTATGTTTATTATTTAGTTATAAATTCAAACATATAGCTTTAGAAATTTGTACTCATGTATCATTACTTGTGTTAGGTCTGATTTTATAGTAATCATTCTATTTATAGGACTTGGTCAATACTGTGTTTAGAAGCTTATCAGTATTGTATCTGACCAAGGGTATTTAAGTCCCTTTGGTCTTTGTCTTGTGTAAGGTTTACACGCACATTCAATAGAAACTCTACTTTGCGCTCCAATAGCTTTCTCTCTCTAGATTCTCTCTCTACAGATCTTGTGATCTTGGTTCAACAATTGGTATCAGAGCCTTCAAGATCTTGAGAGAATTGAGATTAGAGTATTTTGTTACTGATTTGTGTGGTTAATTCGAAAATTTGATCGATTTTTGTTGTTTTTCAAGAAAAATCTCGTTTTCTGGATTTTCACCAATTTCAGTCTTGTTTGTGATCGAATTGATTTGAATTTGATGTTATTAGATGCGTTTTATATAATCGATCATGTTTGATTCTTATTAGATTGCATAAAAACGTGATTAGATGTTTCGATTTTGAGTTTGAAAATTTCTGAAAAAGACGAGTTTTATGTTCTGTTCATTCTTGATTTTGAAGCTTTAGTGTGTTTTAATCGAATTTGGTTATTAATTGTTGTTAGATTTCTGTTTTCGAAGTTCAGTATATACATTTCTTGGTTAATTTTCTTGAATTGATCTGTTTCTGTGAAATTTTACAAGTTTTTGAATTGTGCGTTTCTGTTATACATTGTGCAGATTATTCATCGTAAAGTGCGTGTCATTCATATGATTGTGCGGGTTGTTATCTTAGTTTGCATGTTATTAATAGATTTTGAAGTATATGTGTGATTCATTAGTATGCGGGTCATTCATAGGTTCATCTTGTTAGTATGCGCCTCTATCATATATTCAATTGTGTTTTTCTCAGGTTGTTGATTATCTCTTGGAATCGCAAATCACCAAGTGTGTATCTGTCGACACCCGCATAGCATCAAGTAATCGGGTCTATCTTGGAAAAGCAAACTCTCTTGTGTTTCTGTCAACACACGCATTGCTTCAAGTGCGTTTTACTCTGAACACGCATTGCTTCAAGTGCGTTTTACTCTGAACACGCATTGCTTCAAGTATGTGTCACTCTAAACACGCATAACTTCATGTGCGTGTCTCTTTGAACACGCATAGCAAATCTTGCGTGTCTTCTTAACCCGCAAAGCTCCAAGTGCGTGTCTATTGAACCCGCATATCATCAAGTGCGTTCTCCGTTGAACACGCATAGTATATCGTACGTGATTTCTGTACCCGCAAAGCATCAAGTTTTCGGATCTCACTTCACCCGTATAGCTTAGTGTGCGTTTCAGGCTACAAACGCATAGCTCATTGTGCGTATCTTCTGTGACCCGAATTCCTCAATTGTGCGGGTCTCCCAGTCTTGGAATTTTTCTGAATTTCAGCTATGAATTCTGACAAGTTTTCCTATCAAACTCAGTTTTATAAAAATGATCTAATTGTAACGCCTCAAAAATCAGAGTAAATTAAAACCTGGAAACCTGACAATAAGACAAATGTAAAACCATAACTTTCCATATATGGGATCAGTCCTCAAGACTATACAATCCTATACAAGGATTTCATCAAAAGAATGGGACTTAACAATGCCCAGCAACAATACTAATCAACTCCAAAAACCTCGAGACTCAAAACTCGTCTCTCCAAAAACCCCGGCAACCCACCACTAATGGAAAACTGATACACATACCATTTGAGAAAAAGTGTCAGACTTAAAGCCTGGTGAGAACATACAGTTTATGAAGCTCAAAAGATAAAACATTTGCATCAAGATAGTATTTCCAAAGAGATTAAATTTACACATTGGGTCCTTGCCACAAACGGGCTTTTTCGTTATAAACACGCCATAAAAGGACCGAAAACAAAACATTTTACCAAGGATTGTGGCGTAACACAAAGTTTGGCCAACAATCCGAGTTACGAGCTAAACCAATTGGAGTCCGCGAATACGAATCACAAAGTCCGTGCTACAACGTGAGATCAAGCCCCAAGCGCAAAACCAAGGTATACTCCTTCGCTAGGATCACTATTAACCATGGCTAGCATCCGGCCTCACATAACCGTACCAAGTTGCCCTCAAGGAACAAGTGATCCCTAGCTACAATTCTGGGGAATGTAACATCCCAACAATACAGTCTACTCAAAACCTAGGGATCCACTAGTAATGGTAAGGACTCGTCACAACAACGTATGTGACCAACCATAAATAAACATATGGTTACAAACATATTTTTATAAACAAAATGCTATTCCCAGTTCAACTTCTGGTAAGAATGAAAATCATTTAAAAGAAGTTCCTTTGAATATTTCTTTCGCATAAACGCACAGGTAAAACATCATTTTACTTTTAAAATAAGATAAGATCAAAAGATAACTTTTGATATGTATACAGTTTAAAATGATAGTAGGAACTCACCTCTGTTTCCTTCTTCTTAACGAGCGCTACCTATGATAACACCGAAAGAATCGGTAAGTCGAAATACAGATAAACCTCTCGTTACTTGAATAGGACTAAAAGACACAGAAGCTAACAACTTAACAGAACCTAAACCGGTCAAAGGACCACACCGGTCAAACAACTACCCCGGTCGAACGACCCCCGGTCAGGCACAACCCCCCGGTCGAACCCCTTCGATCGAACAAGCTCCGGTCGAACACAACCATTCGGTCGAACGACCATCGCCTTGTTCATCAAGAACAAAACGATGCAGAACCCAGATTCAACCCAGATCTAAATGAGAAATACTCAGATCTCAAAATGGAACGGTTCAAAACCTTCACAACGAGATTCTACACGGCTAAAAGCATTCAGATCAAAGCATTAAGCTAGATTCGTACCTCAATTTTGCCTGAAACGATCAACCCAAAAACAAGCTTCTTCTCCTGCTCCTTCTTTCTCTCTGACTTCTCAAAACCAAGAAACTGATATTTTGTGATATTATCAAAATATCTTATTTGATTTGTATTTATATAGCCCAAGTTACAGAATACCCCCTTGAACTTTGGGTAAAAGTCAACTTCTCACCCAATCCCAAAATTCAGGGTGTTACACTAATGATGTTATTGGGTACTGAAACTCGTCCACCAGTACTGATCGATGAAAACGAGTTTACACAGTGGCAAGATCGGTTCTTGAACTTTATTAAACGACAAAAGAATGGTAACGACATGCTGATCATTCTATCTGAAGGACCGTTCGACAGACCCAAATTGGCTTCTGAATTATTCAAGCCGACTAAAGAGTACACTCCTGAAGAGTTAACTGCTTATCAAGCTGATCGGGATATCAAAGCAAACTTAATGCTGGCCTTGCCCAACTCTGTATACAATAGGATTGACTGTTTCAAAACTCATCCTAATCTGATGTGGCAACAGCTTGAGAAAATCATGCTTGGTTCTTCAGTAGCTACTCAACTCAGGCATACACGCTACATGAATCATTTTGAGGAGTTTAAAGCCAAGGACGGGGAGTCACTAAAAGCTGTGTTCGACCGATTCTGTGCCGTCATTAATGATCTTCGAAAAATCAAAGTTGTAAAGACTGAGCTTGAGACAAATCTAAAGTTCCTCAATACTTTGCAGCCTGAATGGAACAAATCATGCCATAGATTGAGGAATGATGTCAGAATCTCCACAATGCAGATTCAAGAGTTGTTCGAGATTCTGCTATCTGATGAGAGCTTGGTGCTAGAGAAGAAGGCCAAGCTAGATAAGAGGAACAAAAAGACAGTAGATCCGGTAGCTCTTCTTACAAAGCAATTATCTGAAACAGCGTTGTCTGATAACGCTTATACCGGATCAACTGATGATGATGGAGAGGCCTTACAGCAAGCTATGATTCTTCTCTCTCAGCATTACCAGAGAAAATTCCAACCGAGATCGGGTTCCAACTCTTCCCGCTTCACTCCTGTGCCTAAAGCAAAAGTACCCGAGCCAAAGATTGCTACTTGATACAACTGTGGAAAGCCGGGTCATATATCAAAGGAGTGTAGAGCAAAGAGGGTTAAGGACCCAGCTTATTACCGAAGGAAATTGGAGCTGGCTGAGAAAAGAGAGAATGGAACAACTTTGCTAGCTGAAGAAGAATTTTGGCTGGATCACTCTGATGACGAAGCTGGAAATGTTGAGATTGCCCATTTGTTCTTAGTCGGAGATGACCAGTCAGATGATTCTGATACTGACGAGGATGAGGTATATTCTGAATTTGATTTTAATTTAATTACCTCTCAGTTGAATATCATAATTAATGCTTTGTCTGATTTTCGTTCTAAGTTTTTATCTAAAAAGAATTTAAATGTTGAAAAGTCAGTTTTGATTGACAAACTGAAAATTTCCTTGAAAGATGAAAAATCAATTTTAGAAAATACTAAAGACATTTTCAAAAGAAATTGGATGATTTGGAAAATTTAAACAAAACTTATCTTGAATCTTTGACTGACATGACCAAATTAAAAGATGAGTTTTCAGATAAAATAATTAAGTTAGAAGAAAAACTTTATCGGAGAGACCAATCTGAACAAACAATTTATATGAACAAACCGAGGAGTGAATAAGCTGTAAAACAAAGATGGGGACTTGGTTTTGACAATCCTCATTTTTTAAATAAAGTGATAGACGAAGTTCCCACTTTATATAAATACGACTATCTAAAACTTGCACACTATGGTCCACAGTATAAATTCTTTTGGACTAGTGAAAAGCAAAGTTTAGACGTCGAAAATGAGAAAAGGATGAATAATAAGAAAAATGAAATTCCTTTTGTTTACACGTCTGAAAATGCAAAATATTTTCCGGAAAAATCGAGAAGAGGAAAAAGAGTTTTAAATGCTATATCTTCTATAAAATCTTCAATATCTGATGATTTTATTGCTCCTTATGCACCTGATACTTCTAAGGAAAATATTTCTCCAATCTCTTATGATTCGAAGAAATATATTCCTCCGATAGTATTAGAAGGAAAAATCATAGATCTTGAAGATTAGATAGAAGATCAAAATATTTTGAAGAAAATTGAATCTGATATTTTTCTTTCTTTCATGACGTCAAGTCTTGAAGAAAATTTATTTTCTCAAAAATCAGATTCTATTTCTAGTCTCTCTTCTGATTATAAGGAAAATAAAAAGGAAGTTTCAAATTTTAAAATCTTTTCTAAAAATTCTTCAGACTCCGAGGCTCATTCAAATTTATTAGTTGATCAGATTGGTTGCTTGGATAAATTTGTTTCTTCTGATTTAAATATTAAGTCTAAAATTATTGATGATTCTTTTACGCTCAATGATCAATTTTATAAACCCAAGCGTAAAAGAAGACGGTCAAAGAAATCGAAGAAACGAGATAAAGTTATTTCTGACTGTTCTAATTCTTCCAATTCCAATATTTCAGATAGGACTGTGAGCAAGTCCAAGAAGCAGATCTGGAGAGCGAAGCTGAAATCCACTGATTCGATGTTTGAGGGAGATCGATATGTAGACAAACTTTATCATAGTGATTCATTTGCTGTTTGTAATAAAATTTCTAAATACTCTATAAAGCAAATGATCCAAATTTCCAAAAATGTCTCATATTCGTCTTCTGATTCTAGTTCAGATGATTATGTTTTCTCTTCTGATAGTTGTGATTATTTTACTGATCCTATTCCTCGTGTTGCTTCTTATTTCCCCATACGAACTGCAACTAACAAACACGGGCCCAAATATAAATGGGAACCCAAGTCTCAATCTGATTTAAAGTTGCAGGCAGCACATGTTAAGGGGGAGTAATAGGAATTCTGGCTCTTGAATACTACAGTTCAAGACCCGTTCTTCAATGAAAATATTGGCTTCTGAGTAATTCAGCTCAGGACCCGTACTTCATCGAATAAGACTTCTAAACACTTACAGTTTAGAACTCGTTCTTCAATGATTAAGCTTCGGACTTAATGAGATACTGTGAGTACATCAATTTTAATTCCACTGCATTTATCTCTGATAATGATGTTATTCCAGTTTTTCTCAATGTTTCAAAGAATCTGAGCTTGTTTATCTTTCTCATGAATTTGTATTACCCAAAGATTTCTTTTAATATGAGACACAAATTATTTTTTTTATGATGTGAAAGATGAAATAATTGAATTTTATTTTGTTCCAACTAAATATCCATTAAAAGTTTAAATCTTTACAAATTTTATTCTATAAAGTAAAGTTTTACATATTTTCTTTCCTTTGAATAAAATATGCGTATAGGATAAATTCTCAAGATTTTTTGTTTATATTAAAGTTTTATATGGTCAAATTTCAAGTCTAACAAAAGTCGAAAAGTCAGCAACATGTTTGTAGCTTTTGATACTGCTTTAAAGATATGCGAGTCGGATTTTTTATAGTTTACTTTGCTTAGACTTCCTAAATAATCAAAATTATAGATTGGAATGAAAATATGGGCTACGCTCTTGAAGGTTGATCTGAGTGATTGAGATGGTTTATAATTTCTTAAAATACAGAAATCACTAAGTTTAAAAGTTCGTACTTGTGGCCTTTCTGGTTTGGGAGAGTAAGTTCCAAGGGGTGCTCGACACCTAGTCCCCTAAGACCAACTGGTCTGGGAGCGGCTGACCCAAATCCTGTGATAAAACCAGATCGAAAGTCATGTTCTACTGGTATGAATGGGTTTAGGATATGTCGATGTAGCTTATCTGATCTGGGAGAGTAAGTTCCAAAGGGTGCTCGACATCTAGTCCCCTAAGGCCAACTGGTCTGGGAGCGGCTGACCCAAATCCTGCAATAGGATCAGATACGTTTACAACATATTCTTTACTTAATAAACTTTTTGATTAAAAGATGTCAATGTGCACAAAGCTTAAAAGATGCCAAAGAGCACACTCATGTTAAGATGCCAATGAGCACACTGCTAAAAAGATGCCAATGAGCACACATCTCATGAAACTTGGTGAAATGTTTGAAGTTGCAATAAAACTGTAAATTTGTGAATATCTTAATTTTTGATGAAGTAGTGTTAGTACATGCAAAGTCTTCTATAATAATTTTAGAATTGCATTTTTCTTGAAGCTAATCGAAGTTCACATGCGAGCACACTGAATAGATTGCTGTACATTTTGAAACTGAACATGTTTTAACTTGATATGCAATTAAACTCGTTCTTTTATCTTACAACATATGTTTGATTTCAAATGATTGATAAATTTGTGATATTTTACTCTGTAGAATTTAATTTGTTTAGTGTTTAAAATTTTATATGTTTAGTCGTTTCAAAATTTATATTCAGTATAGTTTTCTTTCTACATTAATTTTTGATTATTGTGTTCTCATAAATATATTTTAATGGGTTTATGCATTATTCAAGGGGGAGTGAACAAAGAGAGTGTTTTTCAAAGTTTATATGTGTTTTTGAGGGGGAGTATCTGATTTTCTTTGCATAATTGCTATCTCGAATTGTCATATCTAATGCATTTATGTAGGGGGAGTCAAAGAGCTTATAAAGGTAATTTTTTCTAAGTCTACTTTGCGTTTCCTTCATGAACCGCACACCTTACTTTGCGAATCACATGTGAACCGCAAAGCTTTCTTTGCGCGTCTCACTTGAAACGCACACCTAACTTTGCGTGTCTCTCTTGACCCGCATTCCTTAGTTTGCGATTCCTTCTTGGAACGCAAACCTCCTCTGTTTTTCTTTGTTTTTTTGATTTTGCAGATCTTTCGCTGTCTCGTCTCCGACATTTGCATGACTAAGTTGATCAAGATCATCAAGGTCATGAGGGGGAGAAATCAAAGGAGAAGTTCAAGAGACAAAGAGCTCAAAAGATTATCTGCTGATCAAGATTCGCTCGAAGATTCTATTCTCTCAGCTACAACAAATTCTTTTGCTATTCCTGCTCCGAACACCAGTTCATTCAAGATCATTCAAAAGAGGTGTATCGTCTTGAGCTAAAGCATCAAAGACAATTTCAATCTGTAAGATGCTGAGAAGAATTTTTTTCTTAAAAGTCAGAAAGCTTCTGAAAGTCGCTTTGTTGGTCCGTGCTGTTATTGAAGATAATTTTTGAAGACCAAAGCGCCAATGATTACTAAGGGGGAGATTGTTAGGTCTGATTTTATAGTAATCATTGTATTTATAGGACTTGGTCAATACTGTGTTTAGAAGCTTATCAGTATTGTATCTGACCAAGGGTATTTAAGTCCCTTTGGTCTTTGTCTTGTGTAAGGTTTACACGCACATTCAATAGAAACTCTACTTTGCGCTCCAATAGCTTTCTCTCTCTAGATTCTCTCTCTACAGATCTTGTGATCTTGGTTCAACAACTTGTAATCTTGAATTTTAAGTATTGTGTATCAATAAACAGTATTTAATACATAAAAGCTTGTTTTTAAGAGTTTTTTTAATAGTTTAATAATAATGTAATTTATTTTAGATTTAATACTATAATGTTTTTCTAAAATAAACATTAAATATTCTGTTAGATTTTTCTTAATTATATTTTAGATTTTTATATTTAAAATATGATTTTTATCATGCATTTAATTATGCAGGGGGAGTGATTTTAGGGGATTGGAGTGGGGAGTGATTTTAGGAGAATTAAAGTGGTTAGGGATAATGATTGAAAATTAATAAATAACATTAAATGTAGTACATAAAACTTTAATGGTTGTTTTTAAAAGATTTTAATTAATTAACATTAAATAACGGTACATTAAACTTTAGCAGATGTTTTTAAGAGTTTTTTATCCGTGTTTTATTATATAGTATAAATTTAAGACTAATATTTAAAGTATTAATTAATATATATATATATATATTATATATATATATATATATATTTATTTTACATGTGAAACTTCAAACCTTTTATGAAATAAAATATATGTAAGGAACCAATATATGTTAATAAATATCTTAAATCCTAGTCTGGATTTAAAATATATATAATATTTAATACGTTAATGTAGAAATTCTAACATTTCACATAGTACATGAGATTCTCATTTGACTTTTTTTTGTCTACATATAACTAATATTTTAAAAACTATGGAACTAATTTTAGTTATATTTTAAAATGAATATACTCCTTTGCATAAATATTTTGATGGAATTAATTTATAATATTCTGTAAATTTAGCCCTCATGTCTGAATTTTTACCCCCTTGCGTTGCTTGATGTTTTCCTAGGAACCCATCTGGTTGTTCAA